>JARDYH010000001.1:12237500-13560000 GCA_029215795.1 Anniella stebbinsi | reverse complement strand
GGAATTCATCGCAATTGAGAGAAGGATGCAGAGATTGGATTCTTTTGAATAATAATGATGAGCCTAGTCCAGAGGTCTTGAACTTCTTTCAGCTGAAGGACTGGATTTAATTTTGGAGGAGCTTTCTGGGGACATATTCTATTGGTGCATGGTGCCAAAGGCAAAAGAGGATGTGGCTGAAAACACTGGATGGGGCAAGCAAGCAGACCAAAAATGTCAGCATATTCTATCTGAAATCTTTTACGTGCTAAGGGAGATATTACAATATATTTATTTATATATTTACTTATTTATTTAAAACATTTCTTAGCCACCTTTCAGGGGCAGAAGCCCTCCCAAGGCAGCTTAGGGCCATACATAAAACAGTATAAACATTAAAAGCAATAAAAACATAAAGAGTAAAATATCAAAAAAGCTAACATTAAAAACTACCAATAAAAACAACAAAGGCAATAGCAGCAAAACAGTATTCATTTATGAGAAGGCCATAGTAAAATAACACATTTTTAAGTCCTTCTTAAAAGCCTGTAATGATGGTGCATGGCAGATTGTTGGTGGGAGTTTGTTCCACAGGTGTGGGGCCCCTGCTGAGAAGGCCCTCTCCCATGTGGAGGCCCACCTAATTTCTCTCAATTGCAACCTTTTTTATGGGGGGGGGGTCTACACAAAATATTGGGGGTGGTTGAGGGGAAAGGGGAAGCTGGGAAGGATGGAGTTGTCCTATGGGGCTAAGGTTCCATGCCCCTAACCTCTAGGCCAGACTTAGACTAAGCAGGATACAACACTTTGAAAATGGTTTGAAAACTATATGTGGAGCGTGTCCTGGGCCCCAACAGTTGTCAATACCATTATAAACCATTTTAAAGTAGTAGCGCAGATCCAGCCATAGACTACATTCTGTGCTTTTCAGAGTTCTTCCAAACATTAAAGGTAGTATTGCCAGACAGTGTAAGGAGACAGGTGGAATGTGTACGTTTGCCTTCCCATGGCTTATTTGATCAGGTAAAGAAAGGAAATGAAAACTTCATAAAATAATAATACAGTATATGTATTTGTTTTTCAAATCCCCTTCGAAACAGAGGTATGATCCAGACTGAGTTAAGCATTCTTAAATCTTTTTGATTCCAAGGGGAAATTTTTATCACGTGCTTAAATCTTCACATTGAGCCAAGCCCTGAGTTAAGTGCAAGGAACTCTTAGAGGAAGATTTTGAAAGATGATGCCATAAAATGGAATGATATGGCTGCTCCAAATCCTTGCTAATGCCTCCCGAAATGGCTTACCTCTGCAACAATCAAACAATTCATCTTGAAGTTCAGGTTGCTTGGTCAGCATGAGATAGTCAGTGGAAAGCGAGGAAATCAATATGTCAAAGAGTCAAGTATGTGGACCACATTCAGGTCATGAAAATGCAGTAAATCCTTACTGGCCACATTTTCAGGAAACCCTCCTAAAGCTACTGGTTCTT
Source organism: Anniella stebbinsi (assembly GCA_029215795.1). Classification (NCBI taxonomy): domain Eukaryota; kingdom Metazoa; phylum Chordata; class Lepidosauria; order Squamata; family Anniellidae; genus Anniella; species Anniella stebbinsi. Next base: position 13,558,532 of record JARDYH010000001.1, on the reverse strand, counting down.
CCTGGAACTTTTCCAAGGGTTTTATTGAGCCTGCATCTTTCAATCAAGTTGGTGAATAAGGGGTGCAGAATTTGAGACTTAGAGGCCATGTCTACACCTAAGGGTATAGAGGGAGGGAGGGGAAGGATTGCCAACTTACCTGCTTCCACGATCCTCCCCCAGCATCTAAACAGAAGTGTGTTGTCCTGGGAGGTAAGGGACGTCATGCCCACCATATTTTTTTTTTAAAAAAGAAGAGGAGCTGCGTGTGGCCCTGATCCTGCAGAAACAGGTACAAAACAACAACCCCGCCATCCTGGGAATGGTGAAATTGCTCTCCACCCCACCCCACCCCCATGGGTATGGAGCCACCCCGCTCGGGTCTGTATCACACATGATGTTATCTTTAGGGTAACAGAAAGTTATGTATGCCCTTTCCATTTCCACACAAGGAGGATTCATAAAAGATAAGGCTATCAATGGCTTGGGTTTTAGTCAAGGGTATTAATGGCTACCAGTCATGATGGCTACACAATACCTCCATATACAAAGGCAGAACCCTTCTGAATACCAGTTTTTGGTGAATGACAGGAGGAGAGGGCTGGTTGCCTTGAACCCTGCTTGCGGGCTTCCCATGGGATGAAAGTTGGGATGAAAAACTTCTGCTTTTGTTGCATTTGGGATCCCTATTCAGGTTAAAATGGAAAGAAACACGCTTTGCAGATCTATGTTCGTGATTTCTGCGCTGGGGCAGGGCTACATAATTGATGGCCTCTCTATAACATTATGATTGCACTGCTACTTTTCAATGAGACAATGCTTTGAGATCCATGTAATAAGGCGGCCACTTATACATGGCCCAAAAAGAGGAATTCCATCACCAAAAACTGCAAAGGGAACACCTAGTCACACAATGTTTGCTTATGCATCTGTCTGCCTGTCTGCCTGTCTGCCTGTCTGTCTCTCTGTCTCTGTCTCTGTCTCTCTCTCTCTCTCTCATCTATCTATCTATCTCTCATCTCTATCTATCATCTATCTATCTATCTATCATCTATCTATCATCATCTATCTATCATCTATCTGTCTATCTATCATCTATCTATCTATCTATCTATCTATCTATCATCTATCTCTGTCTATCTTCTATCTATGTGCACATTTAGAAATAGTGGTTTGAAGAGTCCTTCACCCAATTTTGCAGGATTGTCATCCCCCTCCTCTCACAGCTCACCCTATTCGACAGGGTCTCCTGATGCTTTGTGTAGCATTTTCAGTGGGGTGGAAGGGCTTCCACGGGAAGGAAGGAGGAAGTCCACTTCCACCAGTGCAGTTGATCCAGTATATGTCTGGATCCAGCCTAACTATAACTTGAATAGAAATACAGTGTATCTCACTACAATGGAGAGGACTAACCCGGTGACCTGCATGCCTGTTCAATCTCCTGTCCAGGTACTAACTGTTGATAGGTAACTTTATGTCCCCTCCTCTTCCTCCTTATGGTTCTTTGCCTTTAAACCAGACTTGGACTGGATAGAGGGGACATTTCAAAATAGAGGATTGACCCCTGCCAGCTCTGCAACATAGATGAATGTCTTCTGTAAAGCAGACCACCTGACTACCTTATCATGTAGTCACCTAGTGTGATCTGTGCATCAGCTATGAACCTGTGTGCAACTGAGACCATTTCTTTAACAGAGATGTCCAACCACAGGTATAATCACACTTCCAGAATCCACAAACCTCCAGTGCTTGTATGAGTGTGGCCATCAATGTAAAGTTGCCAGATGAGATAGGCAGATTCAGCATTCATGTCAAGCACAAGCTAGTTGGAGAGAGTCTAAAGAAAGTGAATGAGGATTCCTTGCCTTCATGAACAAAAGCAGGATCACCTTTCTCAGTCAACAATTTCTGAGATCTCTCCTACGAACCCTGCTTATGATTGAAATGACATGAGTGTAAAAATAGCATGCATTAAAGACATTTAAACCTTAACTTTAAAATGAAAACAAAAAAGAAAACTTCAACTGATGATCTATACCTAGAAAGAAAACGAAAGAGCACAAAATGGGAAAGAAAGAAACTAAGATGGCTTTCCCTCTTAATACTAGCACCATCTAGCGCTCCATTTATGTAAAAAAGAATGTAATGTTAGCGCTTTTGTTTCAAGAAGACCTCCTGCTCCAACATGACTTTTAAAAACAGCAACAAATGAATGGATGAGAGCTTTCATGATGAACACAGCCTTTTTGATGGTGGTGCTGAAAATTTGGACTAAGAATGTAAGAGGAACCATCCTGATTTGGACCAAAGGTGAAGCTAGTCCAAGATGCCTATGGGAAGACTACAAACAGGCCATTAATATAATCGCACCCTCTAATTCATGTTTCTTAGCAGCTGGTATACGTTCTCTGATTCTGGGGGTAATATTTAACTATCATGACTAGTTGTCAATGGTAGCCTTCTCTAGGGAGATCCTTCAAGTTACTTCTCTCTCCGCTGCATGTAGGTGGACCTTGAAAGGTTATATGGTTGAAAAGACTATTTATTTTCAAGGATTTTACAACTTTAGTCTGATCCTGCTTTTCTTTAATTGAAGATTCTGCATTCCATCTTTGATATGTTTTAGATGTGTATTGATTATTGTTATCTCTGTTTTATGTATCTGTAGCTTTTTATCTTTTAATGAATTTTAGGTATATATTTTTTTCATAGAAAATCTGGGTATAAGTCATCATCAACAACAACAACAATATTCTAGCAGTGTTTTTTTTAAAAAAGCCAGCTGACATATGGAAAAGACTATAGCTTATTGGTCAAGCATATGCTTTGTATGAAAAAGATCCCAGGTCCAATCCAGGAGAGGCTGGGAAATCTTCTATCTGGAACCCTTGAGTCCCTATACACATGTGTGTAGACAGTACTGAGCTTGATGGTCAAATTGTCTGGCTTTGTATAATGAAGCTTCCTATGTTCCTATCAGACAACTAATTACATCTGATCAAATTGTATTTTGATTGAAATTCCACAGGATGATGCATGGGAGGATTATTGCAATTAAGTAAACAAAAGATTCTCCCTTGTGTAAATAAGATTAACTACATTTTCTCCATGTGTTGCTGATATGCAGGTACAGCAAAACTCATCTGTCAGTTGTTTTGCTGCTATGTCATTTCAGTTGCAAAGGTAGTCTCACTGGATATATAGGATGTCAGAGTGCCAGGACTGACTACATCTCCTCCTTGAGTGCACCTTTGAAAGCATACTTGAATGCTTCTCTGTGTTATGTGTGCAATGGTCAATCTTTTGTAAGTTTAGCTCAGTGCAAACTTGTCTTCTTTTAAATGCAAATGTGCATTGTAGTAAACAGTACAGGTGTACACAGGCTCGGACCTTTATTTGGTGCTTTGGGAAAATGGTCAAATTTAGCTCAGACCAATACGGAGGGCTTCTGCTTCTACTCAGGTGTCAAACCTGATTCTGAGGCTTCATGGCTCCCATAGATAATGATGGGAAATAAATAAATGGCTATACCTCCCACTCGTTTGTCAGAATTGGATTAAATTTGAAGGCATGGTAGTTGGTGCCTTTATATATTCTCTTTAAGGGAACTAGTTACACAGACACACAATTTCTTGGCATAATTGGATAAACTTTGCAGGGATAGTTGTTACTTTTGAGAATCAACCCTGCTAAGTTTCAGAGGAATAGGTGCAGGGGGTGTTATGCAAGAGCAGCTTGACATTTTGAGGATACACAGATATATGTTTTTTGTGCATCATTCTCCTGATGGTAACAGCATACTAGTTTTCCTAAGGAAGAAAACTACAAAATTTCAGAATGAAAGTAGACAGGGCTAAGTAGTTGTGATGACTCTAAAACAGTTCAAGGCCTGTTTCATAGGGAAGCATGGTTTCGTTGGAAGAATGACCATTTCATGGTGCCATACTTTTCCTCCCCCTAAAACACAGTGATTGGAATCCCATGGTAAAATGTACCCTACGATTAGAACGTGACCCTGGTCAGTCACTCAGCACTCCCCCCTTCTCCGTTCCTCATCAAGATTTAGAGAAAGAAAACAGAAGACACTATTTTTGTACACAAACTCTCTACCTTTCTGAAGCTGCATTGTGAATGAAGCCTCATGTAGGGTGTAGCTTCAGTTATGACCACTTTGGATGGAGGCTCATTTTCTATCAAGTAACAACAACAACAAAATGGTCCAAAGGGCCCCATTCTGGCACAGGCTTCTGGCTTCAGCTGAATCCTTGTAAATTGACATAGTTTGACGTGCAGGTGGAGGAGAGCTTGCAGCCTGAATTAATGTTTTTTTTTAAAAAAAAATATCTCTGTGCAATAAAGATTTTGTACTGGGAAAAAACAACAACATGACAGTTATTGATATGCTTATTTTTGACTAAGCTTTATTTCCAGTGCCAACATAGGGAACAGTCTATTCAAACAGCCATTCCAATAAAAAAATAAATCTATTATATTTTATGCTTATAAATGATTTATTGTATTACTTTGACTGGGAGACAGGATGTGTAAATAGAGTTTAAAAATAAGTGGGCAACCAGCTTTACAAAAGGAATTATTTCTCTTTCTTTGAAGGTCTCAAGAGCCATTTTTCTTAATTATTTTTGATGTTTTTCTTTTCCCAAGCAAGCTTTCCACATTCCCCCACCCCCCACCACCAAGAATAGAAATAATTAACTGGCTTCCTTTTGAACAGATGTAAATTTCAAAAGACGACACCTCTATAATTGTTTCTGTCGCCCAGAGAGAAGGTACATCGCCTGAAATGTCAGGAATCATTAAGAGAAACAGTTTATATACACATGCCCCTCAAAAGAAATACATCTTTCATAAATAACTCCCAACCTGAAATTGAATGAGTCTTCCATACAGCTTCTTGTGCCTAAATGAACAATTGGTTACTGTGGGTTCTATGTGAAGGAAAGCAGGCTCCCTGATGAGATAGTAGAGAAAAGCAAACTTCTTAAAATGGCAGATTGTGCCGAGTTACATCTTAGATCGACTTTTGTATCATAGTTCCAGCTAGAAAATTGGATACAGCTATTCATGCAGAATGAAAAGAAATGGAGTGTGATTGTACTGTGTGGTGTACGGAAGCTGGCAATGTCAAAGGGCCATTACTTCCTCACAGTAAGAGTAGATATCTTGTTAGAGTATTTTCTTTGCCCATCAGTCATGAGTAGTTAATAATAACAATGCATGTATTATTGTTGTGATGATTATTAGAAATATTAACCAAACTGGGGATAACAATGTTTCCCACACTCCATTCCTGCATTATTCCAAGGGTTTTCTAAACCCTGCATGAGACTCATCCTGAATTCCAGCATAATTAGGATAATTAATTTAAGTTAATGCCAGTATTAGAGCATGCACGGATTGCCACTGCTTTCGGTACCTTTTATTAAGAACATAAGAAGTGCCATGCTGGATCATAGCAAGGGTCCATCTAGTCCAGCACTCTGTTCACTCAGTGGCCAGCCAGCTGTTGGCGAGGGACCAACAAAGCAGGACATGGTGCAGCAGCACCCTCCCACCCATGTTCCCCAGTAACTGGTGCACACAGGCTGACTGCCTTGGATACTGGAGGTAGCACAGAACCATCAGGGCTAGTAGATATTGACCCCACCTTGTCTTACCTGTGCAGATGTGTGCATTGATATAGCACTGCAAACAAATACATCATGCTAGGATGGCATTATGATTACACTGAGACTTTTACATTCAAAATTGTGTCCCCCTCCCTCTAAGGAACTATGTTTAAATTTGTGTTTCCTCCCTCCAAAGAGCTCCAAGTAGTAGACAGGTCATGCCTCTCCTCCTCCTCACCCTCACAATAGCCCTGTGAGATAGTAACTGGTATGAGGTCTCCCAGGGATCTTGCTACATACCTGCATAGGGCTCTAAAGTGTTCAGTATTAATAATTATTTCTTGAAAGCTAAAAGAGCACACACGTTCTTAAAGAATAAGTGTGTGTTTATCTGCAGTGGTGTCCAGGGAGAGTTTGGGTTGTGCCTTTATCCCCATAAGGGGAGTGTTTATTGTGCTGTGTCCATGCTACAAGGCTTTTGAGGATGAGCAGAGACTACAATAAGGGGCTTCAGGTTTGAGTCTGTGAACATACAAACACACTCCCCTCCAAACCATGTTTCTCTTACAAAGCTAGGGCAGCAATAGACTGAAAGCAGGTGCTGCTTTCCTTAGGAGAAGAGAAGCAATTGGGCAGACCAAGGCATTTTTCTGCCTGAAGTGAAGAACAAGATGGTCCTCCCCCCCAATCCCATTCCACGTACAAAATCCAACTGGACTGGAAGTTGAATCTTCCAGCAACATTGGTGATGGGACAGTGTCCTCCACTGCACCTGAATGCAGCAGGCTAACTTAGGAAGCACATAGAAGGCTACATGGCACATAGGTCTTTCCTGCAATACCTTGATGCTGCCTTTCAGCAGCTGCCGCCTGAGGCAACTGCTTCACTTTGCTTAACAATAGAGCCAATCCTAGGGTGACCAATTGTTAGGATTTTCCCAGATTTGTCCTGTTTTTTTTTTCTAACCTGGGTGTCGGGGGATTTTCTGTAGTTTTCTATAATGTCCTGGAATGACACACTTTCCCCTTTAAGACTGCCATTAGTGTGGTGAGGGGGAATAACACGTTTTCTGGAGGGCCCTATTGGAGCAGTGGGGGTAGGAATGACACACTTTCCCGTGGAAAGCACACTTTCTGGAGCCTCTGGAAAGTATGTCATTCACAACCGCCATGCTAATGGCAGATGCCAACAGCATGGTTGGGGGAATGAAGCACTTTCCAGAGGCCATGGAAAGCATACTTTCCCACCTGCTCCCACTGGGTGTCCTCTTTTTTGATTTCCCAAATATGGTCATCCTATGACTGTACTGTGATAGAAGTACTGTAAAATAGATTAGTTGCCAGAATGGAGTTGAGTGATGCCAGGTTGTCCATGCACACACTATGCCTTTGGATCTTTAATGTTACAGGCATCCCTTCTTCATCTTTAGAGGGGATTTGAACTCCCAGTAGCAAGCTATAGCCAACTTCAGGCTGCCTAACCTATGCTGGCTCCAGACTTTTGAAGACCCTTGTGCAATATTCCCTCAATGAGCCTCTCCCAAAGTGAATCTACCTTCTCACCACTATTGTTACCAGCTGCTATTGCTCCTCATTCTTTTTCTCATTGTTGCTACCACTTCCTTGCTTGATGGGCAAGGAGCCAGTAAGTAGGCAGTGACATCTCCTCCTCCTCCTCCTTCTCCTCCTCCTCCTCCTCCTCCTCCTCCTCCTCACCATCACCACACCAATACCAATGTTTCTGGGTCCAGACCAAGTAGCAGAAGACTGAGGAGGTGAAGAGGATCAACTCCAAGGGCTCCTGTCATTGGGCCCCTATTGGGATGTAGGCCCTCAGCAGGTGTTTGACCATGCCTACTCCCGATGCAGGCGTTGTGCCTAACTTTATTTACAGTGTGTGTGTGTGTGTGTGTGTGTGTATATATATATATAGAGAGAGAGAGAGAGAGGGAAAGTATCACATCTGCTTTGATAATGAGATGAAAGTGACTGTCAAGTGTTATTTGCTAAAGGACTGGCAGTCTAAGACTTCTGAAGTACCAATGAAGAGATTTTATTTAGCACAGTAGGCTGAACAAAAGTCTACACATCCATACAAGAAAAACATGCATGCGTGTTCTCTTTGCATCACTCCAACTCGAGAGCAGCAGGGTGCTACTCCATCATGTCCTACATTTGGGTTTTCCACAGGCACCTGATTGGCCACTGTGTGAACAGGATGCTGGACTAGATAGCCCTTGATCTCATACAACATGGTTCTTTGGTTCTTAATGGTTGTAGTGGAGCATGCTATTCATGTGCAAAAGAAGAAAGTTGGCTCCATCCCCTCCAAACCTCACCAGCTGCCATTGGCTACAATTATTCCCAGTGTGAAGCCATGATCCTCATTTTTATGAGAACCAGGTCTTTAACTGGCTTTTCCCCATGCTCACTAAGTGCAGATTTGACAGCACAAAGCACCTGGAGTCACTCTGAGATTGAAATGCAGATCCAGCATTCAGCATTCAGCTTCACAAGTCATCCCTGCTTTGGCATTAGGCATAACAAGGCTTTAACCTGCTTTTTAGAACACATTGGCATTAGCTAAAGAGCGGCAGAGGTTAGAGCACCAGTCATTTTGGAATTAATAATTCTTTCACTGAGATCTCTTCATTGCTCTGGGACTGCTAAAACCAGAGTGCCTCATTATAGGCCCAAACTGGTCTGCTGAACCAAGTGGATTAACACTGAAAAGTGTGCATTAGAGCAATGCTGAAATTGCTTCAGTACTGTTCAGCTTGCAATTTAATCTATACAACTTGTGACTTACCAAGTAAGAATGGATGAATGTGTCTGTTTCTTTACATTTCCTTTTCTCTTTCTTTCTTTCTTTCTTTCTCTTTCTTTCTTTCATTCTTTCTTTCTCTTTCTTTCTTCTTATTTTTTTACAAACTTCAGTTCATTCTATCCCGTTTGATAGAACTGCACATCAGTTTGTGATGTTCCTCCTTTAAGCCCGCACAGACATAGAAACGGATTTCTGTATGCATTTCTAAGAAACAAAACCAATTTTGCACATATGTTTGCCTAATATACACATTTAGAAAAAGCAGTTTCCCTTCATGTGATGCTTTTTTGCATGTTTCTTTTAAGAAAATATTCAATGTATGTGCACATTCCTTTAATATTTGCATTTTTGCATACATCTTTGGTGTTACCTGATAATAATAATAATAATAATAATAATAATTTATAACCCGCCTCTCCCTCCAGATCGAGGTGGGGAACAACAACAATATAAAACACAAGAATCACAAACAGTTAAAATTAAAAAAAAAACAAGAAAAATTAAAAAGTGTTGGAGAATTCCTCCTCCCCATACAGAGATTTAGTGATCCCATTCCTTTGCCCACAAACACGGTGAATAATTTCAAGAGGCCATTTGCACAGAGCTCTAGAGCATATGCTATTTAATTTATGTAGGATTCATGGAGGGTGATAACAGTGAAGTCCTTTGCTTTCAAAATTCATGGTGTTTTTCTGTATTTACTGTATTTTCCTTTCTGCCACACTCCTATGGGTTTTATTTTATTTATTTTATTTATTACATTTATATATTAATTTTATATATTGCATTAATTATTACATTTATTACATTTATATATTAATAATAATTATTATTATATCCCACCTTTTTTCCTCCAAGGACCCCAAGGTGGCATACATAATCCTCCTCCTCTCCATTTTATCCTCACAACAACACCCCTGTGAGGTAGGTTGGGCTGAGAGTCTGTGACTGGCCCAAAGTCACCCAGTGGATTTCCATGGCCAAGTGGGGACTAGAACCCAGATCTTCTGACTCCCAGTCCAACACTTTAGCCACTACACCACACTGGCTTCTTTAGACAGCTAGAAGAAGACGAGGAGGAGGAGGAAGAGAGGACTTTTTAACAAGACATATTCCATATATTGTTTCCCCGAGATGTATGATTATGCTGTACATCTACATGTGGATTTGTCAAAAGGCTGTATGAAGAAGGCGTAAATCACATCAGAACACCCCCCCTTTGCAGTTTAATACTTACATGTGGGGGAAATTTACATGACTTTGCTATGGCTCTGTTTCATGTGAGTGTGTGGATTACTTTTGGAATGAGATAGGTCAAAAACATAGACCCTGTTGAGACGACACACTAAGCCATGGTGAGTAAGGTGTTTGAGCTAAACATTATGGCTTAGTGTATCATGTGAGCCATGACTTAGTGTGTCGTGTGAACCATGGCTACATAATTTCTGAGGCTGGTTTACTTAGATGCTTTGAAACAAATTGCCCTTTGCCATTCTGTTATGGATGTAGAAGGTTTTTGTGTTGGTGTGTGTGTGTGTGTGTGTGTGTGATAGAGAGAGGGGGGGAGGGAGGGAGAGGGAATCGGGAGTCCAATGCTTCAGTACTGGCTGCTGGTTGTTATTATCATATATTTTAAATGAAAAATGTAGGAAAATCGGCTTCACAAGTTTTTCAGTTATCAATACTCTATAATGAAACATGGACAAAGTGTTTCTAGAAGAAGAAGAAGAAGAAGAAGAAGAAGAAGAAGAAGAAGAAGGAAGCTTACTAGAACTTCATAACATGCTTTTCCAAAGCAAAATGAATCTATCTATCTATCTGACAAGATAGGCAGATTGGATTGTTTCAACACTTTGGCTTATCATTTTCTTGTCATCTTATTTCAGGACAGTGTAATGAAGTAAATGGCTATAGCATGTATGGATTGCTGGCAACAAGATGTTTGATTTAGGGGAATTTAGTGCCTATAGGGGAAATCCAACCCTCAGAACTATGAAATTAAAGACAGGTGATTACTGTTTATTATTATTATTATTATTATTAGTAGTAGTAGTAGTAGTAGTATTAAAAAAGCAAAGAAAAAGAGGGGTGCTGCATAAGCAAAAAGAAGAGTGCAGGAACCAGTGGAATCTGCTCTGGGTTTAAGTCAGAACCAGCCATAACTCTAAAGGAGCAGAACTCCAGCTCCAAAATAGATTCAGAACCATGGAGAGCTCCTTTAGAGTTCTGATTGAAACCTAGAGCATCCCACTGACATAAGAGCCACCAGCCTCCACTGGCAGGAACTCCTGCAAGATTGAGAATAATGTAGAGTGAAGTGATAAGAATGGGTAAAGGCTGAAATATGTCTATCACTTATTGTACTATGGTCGTTACGTTCATATCCCACCTTTCTTTCAAGGAGCTCAAGGTGGTATACATAATCCCCCACTTTTTTTGTCTTCCCAGCAACCCTATGAGATCCATTAGGATTAGAGGGGGTGACCAGCTCAAGATCACTCAGGAAGCTTCATAAGACTACCTGAAAGAATACAACCCTTTCAAAATGGCTAACGTATTCATGGCTGGGTGGGGATTTGAACATCAGTCTCACCTGTCCAAGCCCAACCCTCTAACCACTAAATCTTAGATAATAAGAACATAAGAAGTGCCCTGCTGGATCAGACTGAGGGTCCATCTAGTCCAGCATTCTGTTCACACAATGGTCAACCAGCTGTCGACCAGGAACCAACAAAGCAGGATATGGTGCAACAGCACTCTCCCACCCATGTTCCCCACCAACTGGTGCACACAGGCTTACTGCCTCCGATACTGGAGGTAGAACATAAATATCAGGGATAGTAGCCATTGGTAGCTGATTCAGTCAACAGATTTGAGGTTAATTCAGATATTTAGTTGCTGCCATGTGTATTCATCTGGGGTGTGCAGAGTTGCTGAACTAGGCTTCTATAGTGGCACTGTTGTTGTGTACCAACTGAACATAGGTTCTCTAGAGCTGTCTAGATCAGGGGTGGGAAACAGGTGAACCATGGACCGTGTGTGGCTTGCCATGGCTGTTTTTGCATCTCCTTTTCCCTGCCGCAGTGGCATCAATTTTGTGGCAAATCTCCTGGTGAGAGCAAGGTGTGCCTCCAAAGGGTTTTGGGGAGGGGAGCAATGTAACAACTGAACCCTTGGCAGTTGCCTATGCCTGATATGCACAGTTTTTCATGCAAAAAAAGGGGGAAGCCCCCCACAAAGCCCATCATCTGATACTGAGTCAAGTCTGCACATGCTTCAAGATGGAATTCAGAGACGTTTGTCAAGTTCTATTTTTGCACATCCCTACCCTTGGGGATTTCACTAGTTAAAAATTCAGTGTGTTTTTACTCAAAATCCGAGATACTGTTTCATCAATAAATTGAGGAGAGAACTTCTGAATTTGCTTTGATTGTCAATTCAGTCAAAAACCAGCAACAATTTAAGGGAGAGGGGTCAGCAGACCCCATGTCTTACTGGACCCCAGTCTAAGTATGTGCAATGAGAAGAGCAACCCTATGGCCCCTAGAATTTAAAAATGTTTTGATTGTTTTATATGCTCTTTTAATTAATTTATGTATTTGATCTATATTGTTATTGTCCTAGTGTTGTTCTCTGCCTCAATCCAAAGGGAGAGGCAGGTAAGAAATAAACTTGTTGTTATTATTATTATTGTTAGACAACATCAGGGGAGGGACATAGGATAGCATGGATTTCTGGAGTCAAGGTTGGAGATAATACTATGACCTCAGACTCAGGAGTCCATGCTCCTTGCCCTGCTCCCTCCCTCTCCACCTTGTAGCCTTGTAAAGAGAGAACCATACTGGCTGCCTCTAAGGTCGCAAAAGTGACCTCAGAGAGGAAGGAAAGAGGGCAGGGAGGGGAGGGGACTGGAGAGGTCATCTTATGAAGAATTCTCCAGCCTCCTCAACCTCCTTCTCTGCCACTCCACAGAGACCCAGTTAGATGGGCAAAATGACCATCTAGCAAAAATGCATATGGAGGAAAAAATCCCCTCTGCACTCCTCTTCCTCTGCATAGGATGCCTGTCAGCCTCTGAATTTGGCAGCTAACAGGCATGCTGACAGAATTGTGCTTGAAAATAATTCTTCACCTGTAGTGTATACCCCTGACTCTGTTTCCTTCCCCTTCCTTTCTTGCTTCCTGTGTATTGAATTTCAGAATGCAATTTCCTCTTGTACTCTGTAAAATGCCACACACATTGATGCTAAACATACAACAATAACAGCACCAACAAATCACCCTCATCATCTCACTGAAACGCTTTGGGATTTTAATTCAGATGCTTTACTCAAAATGTCACATTTCTCCCTTTAGGTGAAATACTGGTGGCTTCTCTGATGTCACACAACTGAATCTGTTTATTAAGTTTACCTGGATACCTCAAATAAATTCATTGGGCATGCCATAAGATGGCAATATTTCCCTTTGAGAAGCAGTAAGGGAGAAAAGTACTGGAAAGGAAAACACACGTTTTGTGTGATGATAATAATGTGCCTCAAACTCTTTGTCAAGAGCTATAGTGACTATCTCAAATTATAATCTCTGTAAAGTCTTCCTTTTTCATAATAGGACAGGTAATTAGACATGTAATTAGTTGCATATTCTGTTAATTCCCCCCCTCCCCACATGTCTTTGGAGACTGACATCATACATATCTTGATTTGGAATCTTTCTCCATCCTTTCCTTATATGCTGGTATTAGTTGAATCCTGCTCATACTCTGGATCATACGATAATAAAAATAAATTCATATAGAACGTTGCTTTTAAGACATCACAAAATGAAGTGGTGGTGGTCAGAAGCTTAGATTGCTTTACGCCAGTCCTTTTCCAGCTTCACTTGCTGCCAGTCCAGGTCCGGGCCCAATTCAAAGCCCTAAACAGCTTAATCTCAGGTTAACTGAAGGAACGCCTCCTCCCATATATGCCTGTCCAGACCCTAAGATCATCCTCAGGGGTCCTTCTCCATGAGCCCCTGACAAAGGAAGTGAGGCAGGTGGCTACCAGGAGGAGGGCCTTTTCTGCTGTGGCACCCTGGTTGTGGAATGAGCTCCCTAGAGAGGTTCGCCAGGCACCTATGTTATACTCTTTTCGATGCCAGGTGAAGACTTTTTTTATTTTCCCAGTATTTCAACAGTTTACCATCTTAGTCTTTTAACTTTGCTGCATTAAATCTGTATTTTAAATCTGTATAAATCTCTGCACTGCTGCGTAATTTTATCCTGTTTTATCTTTATATCGTACATTTATATTGTGTTTTTATACTGTTGTTTGCTTTATACTTTGATTTGTGTCTGATGTTTTTAACTTTTGTGAACCGCCCAGAGAACTTTGGCTATTGGGCGATAGAGAAATGCAATGAATTAATAATAAATAAAAAAGGGGATTAGACAAATGCACGAATGATAGACCTATCAGCTCTCATGACTGAAGGGAACCTCTTGACTCAGAGCCAGAATGCTGTTAAGTGCCACCAGTAGCGTAGAAAAGTGGACAGTGGCCATCACTCACGTGTCTGCTTGTGTTTTTCTCAGATGCATGCAGCTGGCTATTGTTCATAACAGGATGCTGCCTGTGGTATGTGGACCTTTGCTCTGATAGAGCAAGAAACGTCTTATGTTCTTAATGCTACTTGGGGAGATAAGCAATAAATCCAGTCCTGTGACAAAGAGGAGATGATAGAATGGCCAACCTTTTTATACTGCCAAGCTCCTCAACTTCAGGACAGGGGGCCTAGGGTGACCATAAATCAGGAAAGACCAGGACGTTTCAGGATTTTTGGCAACAAATCTGTGTGTGTGTGTGTGTGTGGGGGGGAATTATGAAATTTGAAAAAAAAAAAATCCAGATTTTTTTCCCTTCCTCCTCTCACCTAAAGGGCAGCTCTACTTTATAGTCAAGGGAAATTAACAAAAGTGCTTACAGCTCTGTCATTTGTAAAGATAAAGAGATGAAACTTAGCACCATGATAGCCCTTAGGAAGGGCTTTAGCCATGCCAGTTTTCAAGCAGATCCATTCAGCCATTGATTTTAAGGATTTTTTTTTAAGTTTGAGGTTTTAAAATTATTATTTTTTTTAAAAAACATCATTTTTAAAGATAAGGAGATGAAACTTGGCATCATGGTATCTCTTAAGTAGGGATTTAGCTGTGCCACATTTCAAGTAGATCTGTTAATCTGTTGATTTTTAGCATTTTTTAAAAGTTCAAGGTTTTAAAAATTATTAAACAAAACAAAACAAAACAACAAAAACAAAACACCACTGGAGCCATACACTTCAAACTCAGGTTATCAAACCACCTCTTTGGGGTCTTGCAACTTGAGCAGTTCCAGCCCTTGGCATCAAGGGGATCTTGAGTTTTTAGCTAAGAAGTGCTGGGCGAGCATGGCACCTTTCCTGCTGCAGATTTGGTGGGCAGTCGGGCACCTGGAGCTCAGCAGAGGAGAGGCGTTCACAGATCAAAATGTGGGAAAGGAGAGCTCAGTCAAAGCAGTCTTGTGTTTGTGCAGGAAGTAGACAGGAGTTCAAAGTTTGGGTGTGAAAAGTGGTGCCAATGCACAAGCCTGGAGAAGCTAATGTATATAAGTGAGAAGTGTGAATGGGCGAAGTAGTGGTCGCTACCCACAATACCCACCCTAATGTTAGAATAGAGAAACTTGTGACAATCATACACAAATTTCCAACCCCCCTCCCACAAAACTTTAAAAATAAAAAAAGCCAGCCAGCCAGCCTGCTGGCAGCAAGCCATATTAAGCAGTAGCTTGTAGCAGAGTGAGGATACAATCAGAAAAGATATTTGAGGGAAGGGGAAAATGTATCACACAGAGTATAGCAAAAGCTACAAAAGTAGGAGTGAGCGAAGTGAATTTCAGATACATTGGATGTCTCACTTGTTATTTCAGTGATTTTAACATTAAGATGTTATGTAGAACATATTTGTCTTAATTGTGTGCTGTAAAATTAGACACGTATCCAAGGCTGTGTTCAGGTGGGCATACACACACCCCTTGGTGCTGGACACGTCCCCTGAGAGCAGACATATTGGTGGGGATGCCCCCTTGGAGGCCGACCATGTCATCCTCCTCTTTGGTTTCCAAAATATGGTCACCCTAGGACAGACTCTTCTTTTGAGACCACCACCTTCAGAGTCATGTTCGGTGGCAACACAAAAGAGGGGCTTATTGGTGGTGGCTTCCGGGCAGAAGACCTCTCTGTTGAAGGAGGCTTGGTTAGCTCCCTCTTTGCTCTCCTTCTGCTGGCAGACAAAAAACTGCTTTATCTGAGCAGGCCTTTGGTGTGTAAGCAGAATTATTGCTGGTTTTACTCTATTTTTGTTGTGTTTCTAATTGTGTGTTTTATGTGTTTGCTTATCGTTGTTTTTATCAGGGATTGTAAGCTGTTTTGTAAGCTGTTTTTTGGTAGAAATAATATGCAATCTGCCTA
Organism: Anniella stebbinsi; assembly: GCA_029215795.1. NCBI lineage: Eukaryota > Metazoa > Chordata > Lepidosauria > Squamata > Anniellidae > Anniella > Anniella stebbinsi. The sequence continues at coordinate 13,542,615 of JARDYH010000001.1, read as the reverse complement.
TCTACTCTAGATCCCGGGATTTTGAATCTATTTCTGGTTGAGAACCAAATTCAATTTTGGGAAAGTTCTTAGGAGCCTCAGTCCAGTGGTTGTCACACAGAGGGGGGGGGGCAGGAACTCTTCTCATTCATCCCAGAGGACACGGCATGGAATAATGGGCTCAAGTTACAGGAAGCCAGATTCCGGTTGGACATCAGGAAAAACTTCCTGACTGTTAGAGTGGTACAACTATGGAACCAATGACCTAGGGAGGTGGTGGGCTCCCCCACATAAGAGGCATTCAGATACCTTAAAGAGTATCTGTTTAGACAGCTAAACAGCCATTTGTCAGATACACTTTAAGGTGAATTCCTGCACTGAGCAGGGGGTTGGAATTGGTGGCCTTATAGGCTCCTTCCAACTCTATTATTCTATGATTCTATGAATGAGGGAAAACACACACAAAAGCTGGGAAATTGCCAAATGATCAGTGGTTGAGGAAAGGGGTAGGGGCCTGGGGAACCCTGCAGAATGGGATTGGGACCTCTCATACACCAGCTTTAAGCTGTGGGGCTGAGATTCTCCACCCGTGATCTAGATATTTGTCTACTCATAGACCTTGCCTGTCATCAGCTGGATAGGTGTGCATCTCTCTGACCTCTATATATTATTGCTCTCTCTTAAGGAATCCCTTAAGTGGAATACCAGTGAAAACATTTAGCCACCCAATTTGACCTAAAGGAATGGTCGCAGCATAATTGATACCCATTAATTAAAGACAATTTCCTGGATACCTCATTTTTGGTAGTAACCATTTATAATACAAGTGCAGCTGAAAGTCTCCAGTTACTTAGCAATGGTTTCCTCCTATAGCTATGTTGGTTCAATTATCCCTGTGCATTGTTAAGAGTCACAATTATCTTTATGGACTGGGTGTTGATATGTTAACACCTAATGAAGGTGTAATGTGGCATAAAAGTTTCCATTGTGAAGTTAATGTTAATTAACAACTCATCCTTAGAATAATGCAGTGAGAAAGCTTTGGGGGCTTTATTTTGACAGCTTTCATTTCCAAAAGACTAATTAAAATGATTTGGCTGACACAATGGGTATGCATCTAGCCACTGTATTCTCCAGTTTTGTTTTTGTTTTAACATTTCAATGAAGGTACTGGTCTTAAATTACAGCTTGGCTAGTTGTGGGTTGTTAAGTTCTCAAGATTAAAGCTCTGAATGAACCCAGCATTTGGTGTGTAGGTTTTGTTTTGTTTTGTTATTATGATACAGTCAGACTGGCAATAGGATGCACAGTAATGATCTAATGGTGCATCACTACTTATAATGCTTCTCAGTTCATTTCAATGGATGAGATTGCTCAACACACACAAAGGACTATTGATATTTGAGAATATTTGAGTGTTAAGAATTCAGTTTTTGTGAATCCTGATCTGTAACTTCTGGGCTAATGTGCAGAACAGAACATAGTTATCCACTAGCGTTCACATTTCCTGTATGTTTTGGTGCAGTTCTTGGGTCAAAAACATATCAAAATGCAGAGAGAGGACATAAGAACCTAGATGAGTCAAGGCTCCATCTGGTCCAACATTCTGTTCACACAGTGGTCAAACTGTTGTTGACCACAAACCCACAAGCACAACACAAGTGCAATAGCGCCCTCCAACTTACGTTGCTTAGCAACTAGTGTACATACTTAGGCTTACTCCTTCTGCTACTATAGGTAAGACAGCTATCAGGACTAGTAGCCATTGATAGCCTTCTCCTCCAGGAATGCATCTAAGTCCCTGTTAAAGTCATCCAAATCGTGGCCATTAAAATGTTCAGCATTTCTTCTTCAAATGCATGTCTGTATGTGTCAGTCTTCCAGCCAATCTGAGCTCAAGGGAGACCTTTCAGAAGAAGGGGAGGATTAAGATTCCACAGCAAATCCCACTTCAACAGATGTGGGGAAACTTGAGGAGTCCTGTCACAGGGATGTCTCTCCTGGAGTCCCAAATAATCCATTTCCCCCATCCCAAGCCCTGCCTTCATTCCTGACTCTCCTTCTTCTTTAGAACACAGGCAGTTGTGGACAAAGTGGGAGAAACAGGGTAAAATCTAGTGTTAGTCTTACACAGAGTAGACCCATTGAAATGAATGAATGTAAAGTTAGTCAAGACATACTTATCCCATTCATTTCAGCAGGCCTACTCTACATAGGACTAATATACTCCTCTCAGAGTTGACAATGGAGCACCCACCTGGCCATTAGAAAACACTTTTGCCCAGGGTCTACTCAGGAGGAAAGGGGAAAACTCTACTCAAGAGGAGGAAAAAATCCCAGCTGCAGGCAATGAGGAAGCAAACCCAGTTGCAACTGCTGAACTAGGAAGAGATGTAGCCACAGCAAATATATATATAAGTCCTCAGTTCCTCCCCATGTTTTGCTGGGTTAGCAGCTCTATTAGAGCTATTATTTTCCTAATCGACACTGTAATGCCATATGCAATTGTGTTACGTTATTTTTGTGAGAAAATGTGAGATGTGTTCTCATATCATAGTCAAGCTGGGTATTTGCTGTTAAAAAAAGTTAACATACAGAGAGAAATATTAAGCACTAATGCTGAGTAATCTCTTGGGCTTGGCTGGGAATGGTTTACTCCAAATGTGTTTAATGGGTATTACATTTACTTTGGCTTGATGTATACTTATTCAAGTCCATGCCCCTTTTGAGCTAAGATCCCATCCCCACCACCACCAGTTTTACTACCAAGAGTAAAATTGGGGCATAAGGGTCTTACCACCCATCCCTGTGAGTCCTGGCAGCTCTGTTTTCACAAGTTGTGGTAGGGAGCCCTTGCCGTATGGCACCTATTAGAGCTACCGTGACAGTGTTCTTGATAAAAGGGTTCATGGGAGATGCAATGATCAAAACAAGATGCACTTCCCATGGAAACTTGCAACCTGTTTGGACATCAGTATCCATCATTGTCTCATAGTTCTTTGTACTTGGGATGCTTCTCTGGCAGCACTGAAGGAGGCAGCCACAGTCATCTGGTTGGTTTGTGTAGGAAATGGGAGTTAAACAGCTGCTAAGGGAACGCATTGCTGGACTGACCATTACAAGCCAGGCTTGAACTCTGGAGTAGATTTGAGCTCAGTTTGTAATAACTTCAGGAGTTTCTGAAATGGGAAGTTCATTTCTGAACACCTCTGATTTTGAACCTCAGAGCCATCTATCTTAAATAGCAGTGTGCCCTCAAGCCTTGCTTTGACTCAGACCTGATTTGGTACTTAAGAAAATGCCCCACTTCTGTTTAGACCAATTTAGAGTCAGTCTGCTTTGTCTTGGAACCAAACTTCAATCAAGGTTCAGAAAACCATGGGTTCATGTTTCTCATTGACTATCATGGGAAGTAAAAACAATAGATATACCTCTTTTTCTCTTGTTCAGAACTGGATGATAGTTGTACACATGGCAATGCGTTAGGAGGGGATTATCCTGCTGAATGTCAGAAAAACAGGGGAAGGCTTTTTGTGTTAATCTTATATTTTGATTTTTTTTAAAAAAGGGAACTGCAAATAGTATTATTACTTCTTAGCAGAACTGGATGAACATTTCAAGGATAGTTGCTTCTCCTGGGGCGAGTAAGTGTGCCGGTTTTCAAAATGTTAGCCCTGGAGAGTTTTGTACAAGAACAACATTGACATTTCGAAAGTCTCCAAAAGAAGATGTGCTTTTCCCCCTGTGTTCCTTGTGGACCACCGCTCTGAAAATTAGACATCCTAGAAATAGCCCTAAGTAAAAGTTTTTGAAAGATAGATGTAATGGTTCATGTAGAACTGACATGAGACACTCACGTCAGTAAGACTTCTTTTTATTGAGGAAATCACATGGTAAAAAGCATAATGGTTACATCCTCCAAACAACACTACTTAAAGCTGAACAGTAACTAGAAAACTTTAGGCTCCTTTCCTGATACCATTATTTTGGCAATCGTGTGTGTGTGTGGGTGTTAGGGTTAGCCACCATCCGACTTGAGCTTCTCCAAATGCTGCATATGCTGGCACTTCAAGTGACATGGCCCAAGCCTAAACAAGATCCCTGGGAGGGGGAAACACTTATGCTCTGAGCTACCAGAGCTGGGCAGAGATGAAAGATCATGCCCCATCAAACACAACCTGCTGAATGCTGAGCTGATACAGTATGCATGATCACAGGGAAAGTAAAACCTCAGGTCCAGGAGTCCCATCCTTCTGCTCAGGACTGGCAACTCCCTGCCACCTAGTCTGGCCACAACCACACAATCCACAGCAAACGCAAGTTCAAGTCTTTGAAAAGCCTCCCAGTATTTTCCACGGCACAATCCTTAAAAATCCAAATAGCAAGTGAGAGAGCATGTGCAGAGTGCTTCCAAAATCCCAAAACAGATGGAATCCAACAGGAGGGGTTTCAGGCCTTGCAGCAAAAGATGATCCCTAGAAAGGCTTCTTCAGTCTTGCTTAGCTATTACATACTAAGGCCTGTGCAATTCAAAGCCACTTGACAGACAGGTCATTTGACCTGTAAACCATACCCATTTGCCAACAGGGCGGGATTACTCCACCCACTACTATGATGCTACAATCTGAGTGACAGCTTCCAAGGGTGGCCCTCTCCATTCCACCATGGCCAGTTTCGCAAGGAAACCTTTTCCAGCTTCATGGTCACAGCAGGGAGTGAGAGATCTACTGCTGTGAGAAACTCTGACAGGGATAAGCTTCCAGAGACATTGGATCAATTTGGACGACACGATAGTCAATGGTGGGGTAATAATCAACTTTTCAGTTGTTCAACTAGGGGGTACTCCCCACACAACATGGTCATAAAGAATCAACTGTAGTGTGGGTTAGGATCAGCACTGAGTTGACTATGGCAGCATTTGGATGAAACAATAGTCAAAACAACTGATGATTGTTTTCCCCACACCAGTTGTTTATTGTGTTATCCAAATTGAGCCATTGACTTTCTAAACCTATTTCTAATGCATCAACTTACATACCACAGTGCCTCTGGCCTTGTGGTCCACATGACATTTGCTTCCTTTCCCCCATGTTTTTTTTTTTTGGGGGGGGGGAGGTCCATTTGTATGAACGTGTCCCAAAGAAGGAATCCTGCAATGTTTCAGAAGGATAGGTGCAGGGGTAAGGAGTTATGATTCTTGAAAAACAGTTTAAGGCTTTTTCCCAGTGAAGTGTGGTGGCATTGGAAGAATGGCCTTCTCGTGGTCCCATCCTTACCCTCCCCAAAAGCACGTTGGAGGCAATGGTGTCAAGGAAAAAAATAGAGAAACGTCAGGTCCACAGCTCTCAAGAGGAAATGCAAAGAGATATTGACACCTCTCATGCTGGATCAATAAAAGTGATCCTGGCCAAAGGGCTCCAAAGTGCTTTCTTTCTTTCTTTCTTTCTTTCTTTCTTTCTTTCTTTCCTTCCTTCCTTCCTTCCTTCCTTCCTTCCTTCCTTCCTTCCTCTCCCTTCCTGCCAGAAAGTTAGAGACAAAGGAACTCTGGCATTCATAACCTATGCCATGGATCACAGAGACAGGAGAGACTCATCTTTTCCTCTTGTCTGTAAACATTCAAGAACTCCTGACAAGACAATTTTACTGTTTTCTGATCAACTTGTATTTACAGAGAGTTCTTGATAGCTCTTATCAAAGGACAAGGTGTTTTGCTGATGCTGGATTATTGCTGTTGTGTTGCTTATGTTAAAACAAAAGTTTCGTTATGACATTATTAGAATGTAAACAAAAGGGGAGGGAAACCTCAGAGAACTTTGAATGTATAAGAAGTTCCCCATTGCCTATAGAAGGCAGAGAGCCCGATTTCCTTCATTGGGGCTGTCTCTCTACTACGTACATAGCCTGAATAAAGCCTTTGCAGCAGGATTCTTGCCTGCCTGGATTTTGTTTCATCTCTGTTTTGGTCATTTCTGTGACAATGGTAAAACGTTCCCTAGGAACAGAAGGTGGGCCTGTAATTCACTCACCCCCCCCCCCCTAGAGTTTAGAGAAACAAAATAAAAATACGCTATTTGGATACATAAATTCTGCAGGCATGTATTGTAATTGAAACATGAGTTGGTAACAAAACCTCACTATGGATCATCTTCAGTACTTTGCCCTGAACTAAAGTGGCCCAATTCTGCTCAGGTTTTGGACTTTATCAAAACTCAATGAACAGCCCTAGTATTAAATATGCACAGCAAACGTCTGCTTGATAGAGGCCCTGTGCAAAAGACAGAACCATGCCTATAGCCCTGTGCTTTTGCTAAAAACATACATAACACCTGCTTGTTGGCACCAAAAAAGCCACAGGCTTCTGCAAAAATATCGGGAATTTCTGGACACCTCGAATGTGTTCGTCAGGAAACCCTTTTAAATGTCAATTCATCATCAACCACATCTGCTAATAAATTAGTTGTCAATTTCCTCTTGCCAAGCTCCAATATCTAGAGGTGTTGTTTCATGTCTTTGCTTTTTAGTGTTTGACATCTGGTGTTTGTGAGAAATAGTAGAAGTGGTAAAGTATATATCTTTAACACGTTGTTTAAAAGTGTTCAGTTAAATGTTAGCGGAAGGGGGAGAGGGCCATATGCCTGGTTACATTTTCTTGTTTACTAGTAAATGGCTTCAAAAGACCAGCAGAAGTTGTTTTAGAAATATCCTCAGTGTTTTCAGGTGGACCGATCCAAACTGCAGACTTATGACTAGTTTAAGGTCCATTGATTCCAATGGGTCTACTAGAAGTATGACTAAGTTGGATCCATCTGAAGAAGAATCTTAATGAAATCATACATACAATGATCACACCAATATTGCTTCCTTTTGCAGAGTTTTATTAATGCAGACATTTTGGGTTGGTGGAGTTGTCAATGAATTAAAGAAGCTGAAAGCTGTGCCAGATTGTCTATGCACAATGCACCATACACATTGGCTGCATTCAGACAACACATTAAGCAACTGAGGGGGGGGGACAATCGTCAGTTGTGTTGCTTATTGTGTTGTGTGGAGGGTAACACGCCGCTCACAAACTACTGACGGTATGCTATTCTGCCCAAATAAGCAACTGAGAGAAACAACTGGCTTGCAAGTTGTTTAGCTCGAAGCCAGTTGTTTAAAGTGTTGTGTGGAGGGGTGAGTGTGTTAATGGCGTGTGGTGAGTGTGTTAAAATGCAAGCCCATAGAGGCAGGTGGCAAGAGCGACCAAAGTGGCGGCTGCCACTCTGTTACAATTGGTGCAACTTGCAGAGGCTGCTGGGATAGCACCGGGAGGACCGAGGGTGGAGGGAGGGAGGGTAGAGGGGTGGGGGCTGTGTCAGTCAAATGCCAGGTTGACTATTAGTCCACTCAACGCCAACCCCAACCACCCACAGTTGTGTAGGAATATGTTGTGTGGGGAGTACCCACAAAATAACCAACTGTGAGGTGGCTACTCAACCCACCATTGACTAATGTGTTGTCCGAATGCAGCCATTTTTTTTTAAAAGGAATAATGGAGAATTCCCAATGGATTGATCTCACTTTGAATATAAGATCAGTTAATCATGATTTAAAACCAAGGATAAATTTGGATGAAGAAAGCTTCAGATGCATCCCTGATCTAAGTTGACCCTAGTGTGGACAGTCATCCCAAAAGTTATGTTTGTTTTTAAGTCAGGTTCAAGTTTGAACAACAGTTAATGGACACAAGTGACACAGAGGTTTGACCCTTTGAGACTTACAAATTCACTTCGCTGTTTAATTAAGCCCTTTTTGGGTTGCATTTTATTACATGATTAATGCTGATGCCATTGATGGATGTGAAGATTATTATTTGCCTTTTATCACTTAGTAATTGAGTTCTGTGCGTAATTTACTGCTCTGTCTTTTATTGTAAAATAGATCAAGGGAAGTTTCCATTAATCTTGCTCTTTTGGCAACCGTCTACATTTAACATTGTGAACAGCCATCAATAGGAGCAGTGTATTAAGGCGGACAATGACAAAGAAAGAATTTAATTTGGTCGTTAGCCTGGTTTCAAAAATGTGTTTGGAATGGCGAAGAAGGCTGCTTCCCCATTATAGCCCTAAGTAACACTTTAAAATGTCATTTAATTTGTCAAAGGTCTAATTACAATGTAACTCGCAGGACAATATACTGTTTTGACCCTAATACTCCCATTCAGTGATCCTTTATTTCTTTTTGCTGTCACAGCAGACTGAATAGAGTGGTACCAAGTCTTCTTTCCAAACATTTAAACTTCTAAATGGCTCATAGTTTAGGGTGATCATGTAGGCCAAGTATGGTCAACTGGTGTTTCACGTCTCCAGCATGTTTTTTGCCTGTCTCCCACAATCCACTGCAAGTACCATCTCTGGATTAGAGTACATGGAAAGAGCAGGTTAAGGTGGACATTCCTTGGCTTCATTTTCTGCTTTTTTTCCCTACTCCAAGTATGCATAAGTGCTACCAGGCTTAGTAATTGGGGGTGGGTTGTCAGTCAAGCTTATAAAAGTTGGCTTCTCCCCCCAGATTGGTTTATTTCTTTTGGCTCCCACCCACTCTCCCATTAAACAGTGCAGGATTGCCTAGCCATTTCCTTGGGGAGGGACAAATAGGAATTGTTGACCTGTTCACATATGAGCCCTATGAACTGGCTTTCTGTTGTTGTTGTTGTTGTTGTTGTTGCAACACATCCCATACTATGTTTTAATTTATTTTAGTGGTTTTAGTGGGTGGGAGTTTGTTAAATTATTGTTTTGGCAGAGAGATGTGGTGATCCATCAGGCTAGCAATAATTGGTGGGTAGTCTAAGACAAAATTCTGGTGATGAGCAAGGCCTGCAGCTCAAAGTTGAGTGACTGTGGCCAGCATATGGCTTGCCTACAAGACCAACCTGGATCACCAACCTGGAGTCATGTGGGATCAGACAGGGTGAATCAGGGAGGTCCCCTTACGCACCTTAAGGTGTGGATAGGAGGAAGGGGCAAGGCGACACACCCATCTCTTCCCTGAGACAGGGCTGGCTCACCCTAAATCTGGCTAGTTGCCTGCAGGACTTATTTAGAGGTGCATTCTCATACCTACAAATTCAAATTGTAGTGTGTGTGTGTGTTCATGATTGTTAAATAAGAAGGACCTAGTTCACCCAAATTCCATAGTCTGTCTCTTTTCTTTTCTGGATGCAGTCCCTTCTCCTTGTGTGCCATGCCCTTCTTTTACTGATTATGTGTAAGTTGCTCTGGGAGCCCTTTTGGATGAGGAGCAGGGTAAATGTACCTCGTTGGACTGGGACTTGGGATATGATGTTTCTAGTCTCGACTTGGCCATGGGGCTCACTGGGCAACTTTGGGCCAGTCACAGACTCTCAGCCTAACCTTCCTCACATGGGGGTTGATGGCCATGTAAGCTGCCTTGGGTTCCTTGCAAGAGAGAGAAAAAAAGGTAGAGTGTAAAGGATGATGATGGTGGTGGTGATGATGATGATACATCCACACCAACGTCTAGAAAGCAGTCATACTTAAAACATGTTCATTAGTCAATAAAATTCTGAATCAGTAAAAGACAGCATGACTTGGCAAAGCCCATCATGTCTGTCTAGAAAAACTGCCACGAGCAAGAACGGAGAGATAATAATAATATCAACTTTCATATCACTCTCCTTTCAACTCTGAATCAGGCAGAGACTTTGCAGCTGGAAGTGGTTTGGCCTTCAGTCTGTTTGGCTACCGAAGATTTGTACTTCACTCTCTCAGATTCGAAAGTTGCCCATTGTTGACCTTGGAGATCTTTCTCGGATGGAAACAAAGGATTGCACATTGAACACAATGCTGATCTGGGCCATTTGTTCTGTGTGAAATAACTTGCCGCGATTGCTTTCTCTACTACTGTGACTCACCACTGCCTTTGAGAATCTCAGTGTGCATGCATGGCTTATCAATATGGCTGCCTTAGAGACACAATTTTTGGCTGCAGTTCAAGACTCAAAGCAAAGCAATTCAGGAGAAGTGAAACAGGGAAATTCCTCACCCTTTACTGTTTCCTAGACAGTAGACCTCCAGCTTCCAAGCTAGAGCAAAACTGGGAAGTGTAATGGGGGACAACATCTACTTTGCAGTCCTTGCAAAGTTGGAATCTTTCCCTCTCTCTTTCCCCCCTCTCTCTGTATATCTGTCATTTAATTATTTAATGAATGCATTTCTTAGCATTTCATGCAGCTGGATGCCTACTAAAAATAGTTATTTTCATATTAAAATGAGCCCCTGACATTTTTCTGAGTCCTGAAGCATCCCAGCGTACTTTCAGGGAAATCAGACCTCTGAAGGCAGAATTGAAGGAAGAAAAGTGAGCAAGTCAATGGAACTAAATTGGCTTAAATCCTTGTAATTCCACTTAATTGGGTTATGGATTGAACAATAAGTTACGACAGACAATTTATCTGTCTCTTGGAGTGTTTTATCAGGCTTTCCTGTCAACTGCTTTTCTTTTGAATGTTTATTTCAATTATCTTGTAGTTGCAGTAGTACCGCAGAACGTTATGCAATGGATATGGTGTGTGTGTGTTTGTGTGTGTGTGTGTGAGAGAGAGAGAGAGACTGAATTTTATATGTCATCCCAAATCATGTAGTATGAGGTGTCTGACCTGGCCCCAAATCCAGTTCGGGCCTCTTAGGGACTTCCCGGGTCTATCACATGGAAATAAGGAATGAAGCTATTCCTTGCTACTTCCATCTTACTTGCTATGAATGTGCACTGGATTTGGCTAAAGTGCAAGTGGTTTGGCCCCCTTCGAACCATTGCTGGCATTGCTTGAGGAAGAGCAGGCTTCCTTCCAAAGTGACCAGAAACAAAGCTGGACACTGCATGAAACTTTGTTCACAACTGGGTTTCAGAAAGGCAGACAGTATTTCTCCAAAATCAGTGTCTCCTGCTTTCTTGTTCTATATGCTGATGCTGGGAGGAGAGAGTAAGTGGACTGATCCATCTTCTAATCATAAGGCCCATTTTACCAGGGGAACTCCTATTATTGTGCTTTGGGATAAGGCAAGGCTGAAACCATGGCCAGATCTACACCAAGCAGGATATAGTGGTATGAAAGTGCTATGAAAGCGGTATATAAAAGACAGGAGCCACACCAAGCAGGATATAATGGTATATGGTATGTGTCAGTGGGTCCCAACAGTTGTCAGTGCACTTCAATACTGCTATAAAGCAGTAGTATGGCCCTGCCTTTTATATACTTTTATATACATTTTATCCAGATGAATTTTAAGATGTTTTTAATGTTGTATTTTTCTCTTGTTTTTAAATTTTTTTTAACTGTTGTGATTTTTATGTTTTATATTGTTGTTGTTCCCCGCCTCGATCCGGAGGGAGAGGCGGGCTACAAATGAATATTATTATTATTATTATTATTATTATTATTATTATTATTATACTGCTTTCATACCAATGTATCCTGCTTGGTGTAGATCTGGCCCATGAGATGGTTATTATTCCAAAACCAGGCTTCACTATGAAAAACAAAACAACGCTGGTTATCGATCATTCAAACTCCTGAAAATGTCTGACACAATGTACGTAACCTTCACTGGTATGCAGTCCTTTCTGTAGTTTTTCTTAGTGCTTCACAGCCGGGGCCGAAGAGAGATCAGAGATTGTGTGTGTATTTAGAACATATAGATTAGCACATTTCCACTAACGTTTGCCCATTCATACAACTAAATCTGCGTACAATTCTGGGAAGTCCACAAATCTGTCAGAAGAGTCCAGTCCTCTGCAAAATCTGCAGGTTGTATTCCTGGAACTCTGAAGTCATTTGAATCAATTTTGTTTCTCTGACATCCCTAGGGCTTGTGCTCCACAACCCACCCCAAATTCAATACGCACAGCTACTCCCAGCATGAAAGGACCATGATGTACTTGCCTGCCATGTAGCTGTTAAATATGAGGAGTCTGTTGGGAAGAAAAGGAAGAGGAAGGAGAAGTGGCAACCCTAATTCAGCTCCACAATCATGGGGGCTGCCTAAACATTCTGGCAGCCCTGAGGTGGCTCCGCGGTGGCACTGTGTTGATTATACAATGCAGCAGCCACCTTGAAACCATCAAGGGCTTTCCAGGGAAGCCCTGCTTTTTAAAAGTCAGGGACCTACCCAACTTTTCAGGAGGTGAACATGGCCCCCTGGTCGTCTAATGTTGCTCCCTCCTCAATGCGGAGGACTTGGTCACTGTCTTCCATGGGGGAGGGCAGGGGAAGTCCTGGCTGCTGGAAACCCCACACTTTTGCTGCTTTGGGATGGCAGCAGCTAATCTCAATGCTCAATGCTTATTGTGGCAGCCACCTGCTGCTGTATGGACAACCCCATCGTTAAATACATTGGGATTTAAACCAAGTCTTTTAAGAGCTGGTTGGATGAACCTGTTAGTTTTGGTTTCTCCTACATTCATTTTAAGCAATGAATAAATCTCACATTCTTTATGTTCTGAATATGGAGATCTTTGCAAATTTTGGTAAATTCCTATCCAGACTGAACTGAACTGAGCTCCTCACTCATCTCTAGCATCGAAGAAGGCGAAGTGGTTCCAGGCACAACCTGGGCAGCAGGATGCTTTTGTAAGACATAGAATGCACCGCTCTTCAGGCATACGAGGGAAGCAACACAATGAGAGAGCGAACAAGGTATTTATAACATGCTAACCTTTAGATGGCACTGTTTCTCCTTGGATACTATTAGGATGTAGAAATATTGCAGTTTTAGTTACCAAGGCAAATAAGAATGCACAGCTTCATGCTATAATCCAGAGATGGGATTTGGGAGGGGGTTACTTACTAGCAAGACAGGTTTTTACCCCCCACCAAACATGAAAATGTTTCCTGTTTCAGCATGCTGTTACACCTCTCCACGAATCTAGAAATAAACCTCCGTATGTAATTGCTGCATTCTGTTTAATTTTTAATTGTTGGACTGTTTTCCGAGATGGCATATTGGTGGAAAAGGGAGAAAGCATATACAGAACAGAAACGTTGGACTTCAATTGCCTTTTTATTTAAAGATGAATGGTAGCAATTGCACTCAAGGTAGCGATTGCAGGTAGTGATTGCAGGAAGGCGAGGATGGCTATTCTCCCCCCACCTCTTGAAGATGACATCAATAATGGTTTGAAGGAAAAGCCAAAGGCACATCTTTTTTATTAAGGACAGGACTAGCTGTATGGTTGAGGAGACTCAGCAAAATGATGACTTTTGAACACCTCCTGGGCCTCCGGAAATTGTGCTTTGTCTTCCCCCCACATGCTATTCGGGCCCTTAAAGGCCCTGTTAATAAGAGGGCCTTTAAGGCCCTGGTTGGCGTGGGAAAAACACCACCATTACAGTGAAGCAGAAAACTACAAGGTTATCCCAGCCTTGGGGAAATCTCATTTCTCTCCCTCCTCACCAGTGGGGACCTTAAAGGGCCTGTTAATAGGCCTTTAAGGCCCCCATCTGCAGAGGGGGAGAAAAATGCAATTTGCCCAAGGCTGGGAGAATTGTGCCACTGTGGCATTAGAGTGGAGGGAGAAAATACACAATTCCCTGGGTGCCATTAATGCAGAGTGGGAAGGGAAAGAGGGTGCAGGTCAAAACAGACCTGCGCCTGACTGCTCTCCCACAAAATGGTGGGTAGCGGGTAAGAGGGGAGTTCATAGACTGGGGTCTAAGGGGCCTTCTCGGATTCCCACAGCACCTCTCCTTCTCCCCACCATGGTATGGAGAAAGTGATTTACATAATTCCTCCACACATTGGAAAAAAAAACATTCAGGGAGATCAGAGTTGGGCAAGTTTAGGCTGACCAGATAAAATCCAGGTCAGGGCTCATGTAACTTTAACAGTTGTAGAGCAAAGGGAATTTCAGCCAGTGTCATTCGTATGCAATTAGTTCCTGGTGAAGTTCCCTCTTCATCACAACTGTTAAAGTTGCAGGGGCCCTGCCTTCTTTTGTATATGGTCACTCTAGTATAGTGCCTGCAACTTTAACTGTTGTGATGAAGAGGGAATATCACCAGGAACTAATTGCATACAAATGACACTGGCTGAAATTCCCTTTTCTCTACAACTGTTAAAGTTACATGAGCCCTGACCTGGATTTTATCTGGTCACTCTAGGCAAGTCAGGTAAGCGCAGTGGTCCCTGCTGGTCTGCCGAGCTGCCATTTTGGTCCCTTCACATCTGTAATCTTGTGTAAATGACCCCTTTACAGCCGCCATTTGTGCAAATGGGCATTTATGGAATAAGCCGAGCCTTCCTTTTTATGCAAAATGGCAGCTCAGTGAGGGATCAGGTAGCCATGCCTCACTTGCCAGGCACCCACAGATTGCCTGGTGGTTCACTATGTCTGAAGAGCAGACACAGGCATCTGGTGGGGGACCTGTGAACGGTGCATGACCTGGACTATGGGAAGTTTGCCCATTCTTAGCTATGCCCACAGGCTCCTGGCTCAGTTCAGACTGCTGCCCCTGCCCAGCCCAGAGATTTTTTTTGAAGAAAAAGAGGATGAAGAAGAGGGTGGATTCTCAATGGAAACCTGCTTGTGGGTTTCCTGTGGGCAGCTGGCTGGACACTGTTTGAACCGAATGTTGGGTTAAGTGGACCTTGGTCTGATCAAGAATGGCTCTTCTTAAGTAGGATTTGAATTAGGGCTTTAAGATAACGATATAGCCATATGGGCCATGAGCAGCCGCAAGAAGAATTTTAAAATTAGAAAATGGACTTTGTTTCATGAGTCATGCAGGTCAGTCAGAAAACCATCCTAGCGGTACATAGACTCATGCCTTTCCTGCTCTGTCTTCACCTTTCTGGAATCTTTCTGGAAATTCAAATGCTTAGCTGGCCTGCTCTGACTCAAATTCCTGCAGGCTATGATAAAGCTTTATTAGTTCCGTCTGACTTTCATTGCAACATAATCAAAATTATATTAACAAATGCTCATGTCACTATGGCATAAATCTTGCATCACATCCTATTATTTCAGAAGCCCAAGGGAGGAAATGGTTTGCTTAGGGATGTCAGAGAAATCTGCAATGAAACTAAATGAGTTTGGATTTTTATGAATCCCATCTATGGATTCAGCAACGGACGGGATTTTTTCCCCTCCTGGGCTGATTCCGCAGGCATGTGGACCATTTTTCTAACCTTTTAGAATTTTGTTCAAATTTTTGTCATAGAAAAATATGCAAAAATAAACAAAAGCCCGGGTCAAAAATGTGCATTTCCCCATAAGGTAAAGCATGAAAATGTACATTTGGGGGAAATTCAGAATTTGTGCAAATTTGGAAACTAACAAAAAATTCTGATTCCCTCGACAGGTGGATGTCAGAGCAAAAGGCACCTGACAAACTGCAAAACTTGTATGGAACAGTTTTTACATATTTGGTACGTCCCTATGAAAAATGAAGAAAGATGAAGGAAAAAAAGGTTGCCCATTCACCAGCAGCTGCATGCAAGTGTCCAAACTTTAATTGAAACAGCGGATAGATTGGTGAACTTCAGGTTTAGAAGCCAAAAAAAAAAGGCAAAGGGGTAGAACCATAGGATGAAATTTAATATATATATATATATATATATATATACACTACCAACACGTTTCGGACAGTGTCCTTTTTCAGGGCAGTTTAATGTTACAACATCTCTCATGTGAGTAAAAACCTCCCATGCTCTTATTAAATTTCAGCTCTACTCCTTTGCCTTTGCCTTTTTTTTTTGGCTTCTTCCCTGGGGTTCCTTTCCTTTTTGGCAACTTCAGCCAGAAATTAAACTTCACCACTCCCCATTATGAACTAGTAGTTCTCATTGACATAGCCCAGCTTTCATCTCGAAGCTCATTCTGATTCATGTCCATGTTGGGTTTTCCCCCCTTTCTTTTCCTTCGTGCATATTTCTGTACACATTTTATGAAAGTGTGCATGAAATGCACACATTTTACTCCCATCGGTTAAAGCGTACTTGCGCACATTTATTTATTTGATTGGATTCATTGAAAACATTTCTTAGCCGCCTTTTAGGGCAGAAACTCTCCCTAGGCGGCTTACAAACACATATAAAAACAACCGTATATAAAAACAGCATACACATTAACAGCAATAAAAACATAAAAGTAAAATATCAATTAAAACAATAAAAACTAACATTAAAAACTAGTAATAAAACAGCAAGGGTAACAGCAGCAGAACAGTAGTTAAGAGAAGGCCATAGTAAAATAAAATGTTTTTAAGGCCTTCTTAAAAGCCTGTTAGGATGGTGCATGGCAGATCATCAGTGGGAGTTTGTTAGGGTGACCAGATAAAATCCAGGTCAGGGCTCATGTAACTTTAACAGTTGTAGAAAAAAGGAAATTTCAGCCAGTGTCATTTGTATGCAATTAGTTCCTGGTGAAATTCCCTCTTCATCACAACTGTTAAAGGTGCATGCACTATACTAGAGTGACCATATACAAAAGAAGGCAGGGCCCCTGCAACTTTAACTGTTGTGTTGAAGAGGGAATATCACCACGAACTAATTGCATACAAATGACACTGGCTGAAATTCCCTTTGCTCTACAACTGTTAAAGTTACATGAGCCCTGACCTGGATTTTATCTGGTCAACCTAGGGTTTGTTCCACAGGTGTGGGACTACTATTGAGAAGGCCCACATTTCCCCAAATGACCTATGTTTCACTCACAGTTTTTTTTTAAATTACCCATTTTTTGAATGTGTGTTTGTTCTGCAAACTGAATCACGAGCTTGGGAATGTATGGACTTAGACCCCAGATTGCTGGCTCAGCTCTGGTCAAAACCAAACTGAAATGATTTTTTTGAAATGCATACCTACTCGTTTCTAAGGACGGATGAGTGGGCAGCTGCAGGCAGTCATGGAATCACTGCTGCCATTCTCTTCTGCTCGTGTGAACGCCTGGAGGGTTTGGCCAGTGATCCAGGAGTGTCCTCCAGCTCCCACCTCCTTGATGTGAGCCTGCCATTTTTGCGCAATATGGTAGCTCTGTAATTTTCATGTTTTTTCATGTTGTGCAAAATGGTGGCCGTCCAGGGACGTTTCCACAACATGAGCAGCGTAGAGGGCCCCTATCCCTCTAAAGTTGTGTAGATGGTCCTTTACAGACACCATTTTGCACAACGTTAATAATACGGAAATGATGGAGCTGCCATCTTGCATAGGCTGACCACATGAAAAGGAGGACAGGGCTCATGTAACTTTAACAGTTGTAGAGAAAAAGGAATTTCAGCCAGTGTCATTTGTATGCAATTAGTCCCTGGTGAAATTCCCTCTTCATCACAACAGTTAAAGTTGCAGGCACTATACTAGAGTGACCATATACAAAAGAAGGCTGGGCCCCTGCAACTTTAACTGTTGTGATGAAGAGGGAATTTCACCAGGAACTAATTGCATACAAATGACACTGTCTGAAATTCCCTTTTCTCTATAACTGTTAAAGTTACATGAGCCCTGTCCTCCTTTTCATATGGTCAGCCTAATCTTGCATAAAAATGGTGGCTTGCATTGAGGAGCTGGTGGCTGCAGGGCTAGGCTGACCATATGAAAAGGAGGACAGGACCCATGTAACTTTAACAGTTGCAGAGAAAAGGGAATTTCAGCTGGCGTCATTTGTATGCAATTAGTACCTGGTGAAATCACCTCTTCATTAAAGCAATTAAAGGTGCATGCACTATACTAGAGTGACCAGATACAAAAGAGGGCAGGGCCCCTGCAGCTTTAACTGTTGTAATGAAGAGGGAATTTCACCAGGTACAAATTGCATACAAATGACACCAGCTGAAATTCCCTCTTCTCTACAACTTTTAAAGTTACATGAGCTCTGTCCTCCTTTTCATATGGTCAGCCTACGCAGGGCACTCCCAGATCACGCAGCGCTCAGTGAACATGTCCAGGAACACCCCGCAACTCTGCAAGCGGTGTCTGGAGGGTGGAGTGGGGGTGGAGTCTATTGGATTCCACACCCATTTTGGGCACTTGCAACATCATGACTAGCTTCCATTTTAATAAAGGCACAAACTAGGAGCCTATCTACACTACTGCTTTAAAACGGTTTATAACCGTTTGAAACTATTTCTGGTTTAAAACTGTTATAAACCATTTTAAAGCAGTAGTGTAGATAGGCTGTAGGAAACAAACTAGGAAAAAAGTAGTTTCTTTTGCATATGGTCTGTGTCTCTGAATATAGTTTTTTTTTTCTCCAAATGGGAGATGTGGGGAGGCAGGACAGACCTAAAAATGGCTCACAATGTTTGCATTTGTAAACATGAGCATGAAAATAAGTTGCTTCAGTTCAGCATCACTTACATTTTGACGTACCGAATTGGGCATCTTTTTCCTTTTATTGAGATAAAATCGCCGCAAAAAGAAGAAGAGAAAAACAGCTAATTTTGGTGTGACAGAATTGTTGTTAGTGATAGACAAGATGGAAATGACTGTATGATACATCTTTGATTTCTTCTCCCTTATGCTCTGCCTTCTAATTTCTGCTGATGGAGATAACTGCTAGCCTTATAATAAAATGTTAACCCAGATCACAAACAGGAAGACACTTGGAAAATAAATAATTATCCATCAATGCATGTGCTTTCTTGCTAGATTCATATTATTTTGCCAATGCGAATCCAGCCTACTGTCAAAGTTCATAGGAAAATCACATCCCTGTTTGAAACTCTGGTAGTATCTCTGATTACTACATTTGCATGGATATAGTGGTTGTCATCCAGAGATATCCATATCATTTAAAGAGGTGGTATTCTAATTTATTTCTTTTCAGATGGAGAAATGAAGCACAGCTGTGTTGAAAGTTGTAAAATACAGGGGATGGAGGCGGCTGCCCTAGTCAACTTTCTTTTTCTTAGTAATAACAGAAAACACACAAGTGCTGTTCATATGAGGAACTCATGACAGGGGCATAGGCCCATGTGGGATAGGCACACTGTATCCTACAGCTATGCACCCTTCCATGGTGTAATTTGCTTTCCCATCGTCTGTCTACACACAGTAAGTCGGTGTGGTGTAGTGGTAGAGTGCTGGACTGGGACTTGGGAAAGGAGATCCAGGTCCTAGTGCCAACTCAGCCATGAATCTCACTGGGTGTCTTTGTGTCAGCCACTGGCTCGCAGTCTAACCCACCACACAGGGCTATTGTGATGGGAGAATGGAGAAGAGGAGGGTGGTGTAACCCACCTTGGGTTCCTTGTAAGAGGAAACTAGATGGGATATAAATGTAATAAATAAATAAATATGCATGAGAAGGGGCTCCACATATAAGGATATGTCAAATGTTAGTCTCACTTAGAGTAGACTCATTGAAATGAATGGGGGTTAATTACGTTAGGCTAGCATTGGATACAACCCATTCTGATGTATGCACATGGGGCTCCTCCACCTGAGGAGGGACCCCGATTGGGGCAGATTCCTTCTTCATGTGGAAAACCTCTAAGCGAGTACATGAGTATGGGTGTGGAGAACAATTCTTTGTGCCTTCTGACAGCAGAGAAATGTTTCTGCTCCAGGCAATAGCCATAGTGGCAGGACAAGCTCCTGCAGCAGCATAATGCTCCCCTGCAATGTACTTTCAATGCTTGAGGGGATTGCGTCAATTGCTTTGTCAATAACCATGGTGTGTATGTGAGGGTGTGGGGGTGTCCTAGCTCCTTCCGGGTGTAGCTGCTTCCCTAGCTTGGACCTCAGACATCAGAAGAGAGTTAAATCATCACAAGCTGTCCTCCTCTTCACCTAGGGTGATGCCACCCTTTATTTCCGGAGTGCTGGAGCTCTGAGAATGACCCTTCTTATCTAGTACCTGACTAAGTTATGAACAGCAGACTACAGCTTACAATAATTCTACTCCTTGACCTTCACCAAGCTTCCTGGCAAGACAGGAAGTGTCTCCATCACCATGCCAACAAAACCATACTTCCATCTTGGCTAGCGTTGCCTTTGGCTCTACTGCTGACATGACCAGTGCATTTTGTCCCGTCAGGCTTTGGCATGCATGCCTCCTGTGTCCTGGTGGGTGTTTGTTGCTTGACCCACAGCCGGGTTCTGTCATTGGATCCCCAGCAATAGCAATGTTGCTGATTGGATCCAACAAGGCGAAGGCAGTGCTCTTTTTTAGCTTTTCTACCCAAGGCGATTAATCCGCTGCATCTACTTTCGGTTTTGTTGCAGAATTGAGACCTGAGCACTTCACAAAGAGGGTTTCCTTCCCTTCTTTTCCACTACATAACCTCTAGGTGGCGCTGTAGGATGGCATGATAGCACAATTACACAATTGGGGAAAGCAGTTTCTTTTGCTGTCACAAATGATACTGCATTTTCCCTCCTCTTAAAAACAAAGT
The DNA here is from genome assembly GCA_029215795.1 of Anniella stebbinsi. NCBI lineage: Eukaryota > Metazoa > Chordata > Lepidosauria > Squamata > Anniellidae > Anniella > Anniella stebbinsi. The sequence continues at coordinate 13,522,244 of JARDYH010000001.1, read as the reverse complement.
TGCCAAAAGTGAAGTTTAAAAACAGTAGCAAAACTGGATGGTCACAGCATCATTTAAAGAACAAATGTGAGTGGCGAATGATTGACACACAAGAAATGCCTCACTGAGGAAAGTTTAGAGTCTGCCTGAAATATTTTGTCGGAGGGGATACCCCTTTTGAGGCAATCAGGGGTGTACAACATGTATGATTTCCTGTCCCTTGCCTTGTATTCCCCCTTGTGGACATCTTGGCAATCATCTCCTCCTCTCTTTACCTGACTGAAGCTTCCTTTCAGGTGCCCGTAATTCGGCTCGTCGCAATTCTGGGATTAGGTTTTGCTTTCTGCAATCAAAGAAAATTGTTTGCTATATCTTAAATGGAATGAACCCATCTCCTGAAGGACATGTAGCTCTGTTTGCAAAAAGCCGTTGATTGGCAGCTGGCATAAGTGATTTCACTGTAGAGATGGATTTTTTTTTTTAATAAGTCAAATGTCTTTCATTAGAGAGCCAGTTCTGCCGAATGTCTGTCAAAGACTGCTTGGTGTGCAGCCGGGGAGATCTGCTGGCCCTGCTTCAGGAAACAGCTTTGGTCCTGGTGTCTGTCAACTGTCTTTCTATGTTGTTAGTTGGTACATAGCTCAAGGGCATGATTCAAAAGGTGTACGCTTCGTCCCCCACCCCTTTTTTGCCCATATACTTCTGCCACTCTATCTATAACTATGTCTAAGAGAATCTGAAGCTGCCTTATACCAAGACAGTATTGTCTATACCAGTAGGGTGACCATATGGAAATGAGGACCGGGCTCCTATATCATTAACAGTTTCATAGAAAAGAGAGATTTTCAGCAGGTGTCATTTTTATTCATGCAGCACCTGGTGGAATCCCCTCTTCATCACAACAGTTAAAGCTGCAGGAGCCCTGTCCTCTTGACCAGATACAAAAGAGGGCAGGGCTCCTGCAGCTTTAACTGTTGTGATGAAAGGAGAATTTCACCAGGGGATGCATGCATATAAATAACACCTGATGAAATTCCCTTTCCTCTGCAGCTGTTAAAGATACAAGAGCTTTGTCCTCCTTTTCATATGGTTACCCTGTTAATACCAGGGTTGTTGAATTTTTTTTAGCCTGATTTCCATTTTGGAAAAGCTGTCATAGGCTGCAGTCTAGTCGTAGGCAGGGCTGCAGACCCAAAGGGGTGTGGCCAAAAATACCAGCATATTTTAGCTTAAAGCTCTTACTGCCAGTAACTAAGCCTTAGGAGAGGCATTGCAACCTCTTAGAATGAGGACAAAACTGCATAAAAGCTGGGACAACCACAAAACAATTGGTGGTTAGTGGAATGGAGATGGGGCAGGGGAAGGGTGTGAGGCTATCTGGGCAACCCTGGTGCACTGGATTGAGACTCCAACAGAGGCAGACTAGGATTCCAGGCCTGGTTTAAACTATAGTGTGTTAACAAGCCAAGATCATAAACCACCATCTTATCCTGTCTTGTTTCAACAAAGTATAGTTTAAACCATGTGTGGAGAAGTTGCCTCCTCCAGATGTGGTTGGACTCTGGCTCCCATCAGCATTTCATCCTTTTAAAGTGGGGGAAATGTGCCAAAGCCAGGGAACAATTAACACTTGTTTGAATGGGGGTGAGGCCAGGAGATGGTGTTTGGCCCCAGAGTGCTGGATTTGGCCTCCACATCAGCCAGGTTTGGCCCACAGGTTTGAGGTTCCATACCCTTGTTCTATACTGTTTGGCAGTGACTCTCCAGAGTATAAGGCAGGGTTTTTCCCCAGTCCAACTTGGAGAGATGCCAGTGGTTAAATCTGGCACTTTCTGCAGGCAAAGGATGTACTCTACCATTGAACCACATCCCTTTCCCATCTGTTCGTCTCCTCTGTGTGTGTGTGTGTGAGAGAGTGTGTGTGTGTGTCATGATCTATCTATCTATCTCATCAGATATAATGCCCAGGGTCAGTTCACCAATGGCATCAGTTTGTCAGTGTGTAGATGATGCATGCTTGACAGGGGTGCAATTCTCAGTAGAGGAATATTTAGGAAGGGCATGTGCCCATCACCCTCTCCCATCCCCATGAATCAGATCACACTGAATATTCCTCAGGGGCTTATAAGTTTCAGGCTAAGTTGCTGGTTTTGCATATTGAATGACAATGATTACAAACAATTTAATTGACTCACATCGTGGGTAGATATGCCAGATCCCTGTCAACTATTGCATAGAACCTGTCTTGGGCAATAAACTAACCAACCAACCAACCAACCAACCAACCAACCAACCAACCAACTCACAGTAAGGAGTGAGAAGTCCCAAGTCCCTGCCCCATATCACGTCTTGACCTTATCTTAAAGAAGCAAGTGGATAAAAGTAATGTTTCAGTTGATCCTCCTATTCCCTTGATTAAGCAGAGCTGGCATTCTGATGTCATATATATATATATTTTAAAAAGGATGAGTTATTTAACAGCAGATGGCAGACCTTGTGGTACATAAAATGAAAGTAAATGGTTAATGATTTAAAGGATTATTATGAGGTGTTCCCCCCCCCTCCCCATTGACTTTTCTCATGACTTTTTGCTACCAAGCATTGAAGTGTCTTGGGCTGTCTCTATTTTAATATAATTTCCCTTGATGGCTTCTGTTTCTACAGCACTGTTAAAGAAATCCCGACTCAGTACTCTTCCTTTTCCCTTTGTATCATCTAAGATGAAGCCCTTGTCCCTTAAAAGCAGAGTTTCCCCCACATTTATCTGGGGGACAGCAAAGAGTAAGCAAATTCTTTTGAATCATCTTTGCTAAGCTGCTCTGAACCATAACAGATCATGCCAGAAATACTTCTGAAGGATGCTTTCTCCCATTCCATTGAAAAGCTGGACGGGCTAAAGATATTCTCCTGTCCATATGGCTGATTTTCTTCACAGTATTTTTTTTTAATGTTTCTTGGAATTTGGCTATTCATTATCCTTTTTGAGCAATTGTGAAACATCCCTTGGTGATTCAGTGTTGCAAGGAAATCTAACCCTCTCTTTCAACCATTTCTCCATTTTTGGTTAAGCAAAGCAATGGCAAAACAGGTTTGTCTGAGAAATGTCATCAAGAAGTGACATGACATGTCTTGGAAAATGATGGGACGTCACACATACTTCAAGGTTGGGAAAGCAAATTGAGTTTTGAGTTCAGAAAACCCATCCTCCCTCCTCCTAGAGCTGGAACCAGAAGGAAACAGATTTGGCACAAATTCCAAATTTGGCAACATGTTAGAAATTAAATTTGAATGGTATTACTTTTTTTTTTTAAGATATGGATCTTGTAAAGCTCTCATGGCCATGCCCCTATATCAGCTGGTAATGTATGCCAGCCTTGTGTCTAAGGATAGTAATAACATTCCACTGCGTATTTTGATGCTTCTGGTAATGCTCAGTTAAAAACTAAACAGAAAAAAATATTTCTTTCTTTCTTTCTTTCTTTCATTCATTCTTCCTTCATTCAGCCCAGAGAGCAGAACTCCAGCATTATATGTCCTGTGCTACAATTTCATAACTCGAATAGGCGTACTGCATAATTCATGAAGAAATCCAGGGGCTAAGATGTGTTCCCATAAAACATTAATCAAATAATTACATAGACTGAGAACAGATTTGTGAAAATCTATGTCCCCCTCTTTTTGTAGTTAATTCACAAATGGAGAAAAATGGCTCCATTCATCAACTAAATTGCTCACCACACACAGCTTGTGGCGCGCCCGGCCAAGAACCCAGAAGATTCTTCTATCCATGCGTGAGTCATAATAAGCATTCCCACGCCTGCTTAATCACACATCCTCCTGTGCTCCTGTGGAATTAATACATTGAATTGGGGGAATAGAGCTATAAAACTCACAGGAACATTTAATAGCCATGGCCTATGAAACTGTTTCAGCTGCAACACACCAAACAGTAGCTTACACAGCCATAGGACAAAGGCCTCCTGCTATTTCCTGTTGTATAATCTTTCATTTCACCCCTATTCTAGAAGGGAGTCATTGGGTTGTGCTATGAACTCCAATTTCTATGGATGGGCTGAAGATTGATTCACAAAACTTCACAGTTTCCTCAGGAGTAATAGACTCACATTCATGTACAAAGCAGTCTGGTCAGCCTGAATGCACATGTGGAGGATGTCATTATGCATTATAGGGCCTCATCTACACCAAGCAGGATATTGCACTATGAAAGTGGTATGAAAGCGGTATATAAAAGGCAGGATCCACACTACTGCTTTATAGTGGTATTGAAGTACACTGACAACTGTTGGGGCCCATAGACACATGCCATATACCGCTTTCAAACCGCTATATCCTGCGTGATGTGGCTTCTGCTTGGTGTAGACGAGGCCCTGGAATGAATGTATCAATCAAGTTTAGTTCTGCTCAGTTGATCTGATCATTTCCCCAATATTAAGTTTCTTCTGTCCTGTTTTGTGGTTTGTTTGTTTGTTTGTTTGTTTTCCAAGTCTGCATATTATTCCTAATATACACATTTTAGTTTGCACATTTCCTCATATGCAGGTGATTTCCTCTGATATGATGTGTTTGTCTATGCACTTTCCCTTAATATACATATTTTTTCATGTTGTTTTCCCTGTTCTATGTATTCTTTTTAAAAAAGTAATAATAATTGTAAATTGCATTGCAACATTAGGAAAAAGCTGAATATTGCTATACAACCATGTTCCTGTTTTGCAGGTTTGAGAAGTGAATTTGTTAGGTTTGCTTTAATATGCGAATTCAACGAATTTATTACCCATTCGTGTTCTGAACCAGAAAACAACTTCTTGGACAAATGCTTTATCTGTAATACAGCCATGCATTATGAGTGGGACAAATTTGCATTACAAACCTGCTGCCTCATCTAGAAAACAACAGACCTGGCCTCAGTTACACATGGTTTTGTTACTTCCAGACCACACAACTGTAATGCACTTTACACAAGGATGTCTTTAAAGACAGCTTGGGCATTTCAAGTGGTAAAGAATGCCGCAGGTAAAAAGATTGCAGGAGACTGGCATTTCAGAATTATTACACTGATTCCATATTGACAGCATTGGTTTCTTATTTGTTTCCATCCTCAGTTTAATGTTCTGGTTTTAACCTTTGAAGACAAAAATGGCTTGGGACCAAGTTAACTGAAGGACTCCCTGCATCCATAGGAGCCTGCCCAGGGTTCAAGACCATCTGCAGAGGCCCTGATCTCTGACCTCCTATTATGATCTGTTAGCAGCCAGGTACCAGAGATGGCATTGTTGGTGGTGGCCCTGTAGTGCTAGATCTATCTATTTCCAGTCCATGTCAGTTTCTCATCTGTTCTGTTCATTTTCTGCATTTCCTTCCTTAAATCACACATGTGCTTGCATTTAGATTGTATGCATTCCCCCTAAAAAGTCCTAATTTTTGTACACATTTTCCCCTAAAATATATGTTTTGTCTGCATCTTTTGAACTGAGATCCACGTCACAACATTCAGAAGAATAACTCCATTTTCCGATCAATGCATATTAGTCTGGGATGTTCAAATTAGGTCAGTTTCTTAAACATGAAAACTGAATGCAATTCTCTAGCATCCCTACATTCCATAGGCTCTCCCTTTGAGCTCCATCACACCAGCAATTTAGTGCACTCTCACCATGCCTGGTGTGTGGATTTGCAGCATGGTACCCACATGACACCATGCCTGTCCTGCTGACCCCCCGCCTCTTCCCCAGCCTTTCCTAGAATGCTAAAAGTCTGGATTATTTTCCCTAAGTGCATTTAATGCACTCTAAGCCACGGTGTAGTTTTCAAGGAACTGGGGGCATGAATGGATTGCATCAGGTCCTGGCAGGGAAAAGCAATCTGTCCCAGCAGTCGGCTGCAAGCCTCAATATAAAACCCAAAACCTTGCATCTCAGGCTTGAAAGCCTTTTTTAAAATCATACAAAGCTTGAATCTCTGCAGAGATAGCATTGTACTCCCTCAATGCCCCAAAAGATCCAGACTAAAGGGTTGTTCCATTTTTGCCCAGAAGAAAGGCGGTCTGATTGAAGCACTCATCTGACAGGTCCTGATTGAAGGGAGAAAGAGAAGGGGAGGAGTGGAGTGGAGTGGAAGAGCAAATGATCAAAGGACTGAAGGAACAGCTGTTCAGGTGAAAGGGATCATAAGTTTGATACGCTTCTGCATCAGAGGTAAAAAAACGTGGAGGCAAACCAGGGGCGGAAATTAGGTGTAATGGAGGTCTTTGTGTCCTTATTCAAAGTATGAGAAAGGAAAGGGCTTTTGAGGCCTGGGAGTCCAGCAGCTGCTGTTCACCCTATATTATGTCTACACTGTGGAGTGGGGCAGTTGCCAAAGGTGAGAAAAACTCCCATCAGCAACCAAGAACGCAGGGATGGGGCCACCCTTCAGACTCAAGTGAGTGTACTCCAAGTGCCCTGTGATTTATATGTGGGGTTGAGCCAGCAAGCCTCTGGCTATACTGTCTCTTTGAATAATGATTAAGAGTCGGCATACATGAGTGTTTGGAAGGTAACAGCAATGCATGGGAAACCATTTTGCGGTTGCTTTTCCCAAGACCTTCATTCATTGTGCTCACTATGGCAAAAAGAAACTGTTGTATTCAAAGTAGGGATGTGCACTGGATCGGACCCGATCCACGATCCGAGTCCGGTCCAGTGGGAAATCGGATAAATTATCCGATTTCCGATCCCGCAGCTGGATCGGCCGATCCAATCCGAACCGGTCCGAAAAAGCTCCGAACCGGTTCGGCGGATCGGCGGATCGGCGGGCGCCCACTGGCGCCCACCGCCGCTTCCATTGGCGGGCGCCAGCGGGCGCCCGCCGATGAAAGTGGACAGCGGGGGGGGGGAGGAGGGGGGCACTTACCTTCTCGGCCCGGTGGCTCCCGTCCGGCGCCGGCGCCTACTACTACTAGCAGGCTCCGCGGCCTGCTCTAGAGTGGCGCGCCGGGTGATGTCATCACCCGGCGCGCTACTCTAGAGCAGGCCGCGGAGCCTGCTGGTAGTAGTAGGCGCCGGCGCCGGACGGGAGCCGCCGGGCCGGAAAGGTAAGGAGGGGGTGCGTGGAGGGGAGGAGGGGGCGCGCGGAGGGGGGAGGGGGGAGGGGGGCCCTTACCTTTCCGGCCCGGCGGCTCCCGTCCGGCGCCGGCGCCTACTATTCCCAGCAGGCTCCGCGGCCTGCTCTAGGGTGGCGCGCCGGGTGATGTCATCACCCGGCGCGCTACTCTAGAGCAGGCCGCGGAGCCTGCTGGTAGTAGTAGGCGCCGGCGCCGGACGGGAGCCGCCGGGCCGGAAAGGTAAGGAGGGGGTGCGTGGAGGGGAGGAGGGGGCGCGCGGAGGGGGGAGGGGGGCCCTTACCTTTCCGGCCCGGCGGCTCCCGTCCGGCGCCGGTGCCTACTATTCCCAGCAGGCTCCGCGGCCTGCTCTAGGATGGCGCGCCGGGTGATGTCATCACCCGGCGCGCTACTCTAGAGCAGGCCGCGGAGCCTGCTGGAAGTAGTAGGCGCCGGCGCCGGACGGGAGCCGCCGGGCCGGAAAGGTAAGGAGGGGGTGCGTGGAGGGGAGGAGGGGGCGCGCGGAGGGGGGAGGGGGGCCCTTACCTTTCCGGCCCAGCGGCTCCCGTCCGGCGCCGGCGCCTACTATTCCCAGCAGGCTCCGCGGCCTGCTCTAGGATGGCGCGCCGGGTGATGTCATCACCCGGCGCGCTACTCTAGAGCAGGCCGCGGAGCCTGCTGGAAGTAGTAGGCGCCGGCGCCGGACGGGAGCCGCCGGGCCGGAAAGGTAAGGAGGGGGTGCGTGGAGGGGAGGAGGGGGCGCGCGGAGGGGGGAGGGGGGAGGGGGGCCCTTACCTGCCCGGCCCGGCGGCTCCCGTCCGGCGCCGGCGCCTACTACTACCAGCAGGCTCCGCGGCCTGCTCCAGGGTGGCGCGCCGGGTGATGTCATCACCCGGCGCGCTACTCGAGAGTAGGCCGCGGAGCCCGCTGGTAGTAGCCGCCGGCGCCGGACGTGCCGAGAAGGTAAGTGGCGGGGAAGGGGGCTTACCCCCCCCCCGGAGCCGTCCGCTTCTATCCGCTGGCGCCCGCGGGCGCCAGCGGATGGAAGCAGGCGGCCCCAGGGGGGGTAGGGAGCGCGGGGGAGGGGGTTTACCTGCCGGGGCCGTCCACAGCGGACGGCCCCGGGGGGGGGAGGGAGTTAGGCCCCCCCTTACCCACCCGCCGCCATTTTTTCCTCATAGACTTGCATTGCAATGCAAGTCTATGGGGAAAAAAATGGCGGCCGATCCAAAAATTTCCGATTTTTGGATCGGGATCGGACTCGATCCGGTCCGGGGGGCCTCCGATTTTGTCCGAACCGGTCCGGGACAAAATTGGAGGTCCCGATCCGGGTCCCGATCCGATCCGGGGGGTCCATGCACACCCCTAATTCAAAGTATGAATGTCTCAGTTTATTGGGATCACCATTATGATTATTGGAATGTCTGTGTAGAATTCTCAGGTTCCTTTGATTCAGCAGAGACAGGTTTCTTTTGTGGCTGAAACAGCATGAGGATGCCAATTTGCCTTTCTTTACCCAATAGTGTATTGTTTCCAGAAGGAATTATTTTTTTAAACATGTCACTTACTATTTCGAACGTAACGGGAGCTCTTTCATCTTCCAGCATTTGCTACTCCAATGATCTGTCTTGTGGGAAAGCCTTATACAGTCTGAAAGCAAAATACTTAATTCCTGGACACCAGCTACGTTAAGTACGTGTCACATTGTCATCACCATATTATTTTACAGATTTCTTTTTAAGTGTAAAAATAAAATAAAGTGATTGCATCGGAGGCAATCAGAAAATTTGGATGGGTTCCACCTCTGGATCAATCTTTGCTTTGCAAAGATTATTCTTGCTCTTTCTAGTCATCTATGCTGTTTTTCTTTCTTTTTTAAATGTTCAAATGGTGGATGATTACCCTCAAAGCTGTTTTGATTTCTGCTTGCATGTGGGACAACTTGACAGAGGCCCCTCTTGTGTCATCATAACTGATGGGAAGGGTCATTTTACATGCATACACACACACATGAAACAATTCACACATTAACTCAGAAGTACAGCCTTCCGTGTTCCACGAGGCTTGCTCCTAGATGTGCATAGGGCTGCAGCCTTTGTCTGCCAATCATAATTTTGGGATTGTCATAATTTTACTCTTGTATGGGCCTCTTTATATTCAGCAGCACTTACTGTGAATTCTGCTACCTCTGCCACTGGCTTCCTTTTCCCCAAGTGTTGGTTTCTGGGAAAGGCGGGAGTGATTGTGGCAGCTGAGAAGGGTGTTGTGTGCACACCTTTCGCCTCTTGTGAACATCCTCATTGAACATTGTGCATTCATGCATTCGCGCATTTGCGAATCTTCAATTGGACGACTCACAACCCCCCCTTTTCTGATCACGCAGTAGGATGCTTATGCATCTATAGCATTTCCCTTACATGGACTCATTTTTACATGAGCAAGATGTGCAACTGACCCTTGAGCATGTTGCAGAGAAGATGTGCAATCTGTGATCCTATGCATCTCCTTTTTTCTTCCATGAAATTTGTGAAAACGTTCTGAGGTTGCCATACATGTTTAGGCCCAACTTGGAGGTTTGGTGCAAGACCCATGTCTGAGAACTCGGGGTTCTGTGAATGGTGGCACTGTGTGCATGTGTGGGTACAGGCAGGGGGGTAAAAGTTGCAGAGATAGGGCAGCAATTGGGAGGGACTCTCTTTCCTTGCAAAATGCTTTCCCTGCGTATCTCCTATTGCCAGCTGCTTCCCCACAACTGGAGCATTGCATTTGTGTTTGCTTTGTACTGCAGGAAAGCAGCTGGGGAATAATTTTAACTAGTTCTGTGGCTAACATCAAAATTTGCTCTTACTTAACTCAGGAAGGAGAAGAGTTGCATGAGATTTTGTTTTGGCTCATTTTTGATCAGGATTGTATCCAGTTCACACCTCACAGTCCAAACATGGATTTCAGTGAAATCTGCGATCAAGGTCGGAACATTTCTGAGCTTGCAATGTGATTCATTGTCAAAGAAATATGTGTTCAACAGCATGCATACATTTTAAAAATGCATACATTTCCAAATGAGTTCATTTCAAAACTGTACACAAATATACTTTAATCATGGGAGGAGAATGTATATGTTAAAAAAATGCACACAATTGATATGTGCATTTGAAAAAAAATATACATGGAAAAGCACATGGATTTTCATGCAAAAATAATGCTCACAATCAGATACAGGCAAGAGTCAGAATAAGCTTCGAGATGGAATTTGGTGAATTTCAGCATGGAATTCGATGAACTTCGGTGAGCTCGAGTTTTGCTGATTCACACATCCCAAATCACCAGTATCATTTCTTACAGCAGGGGTGGGAAATGTGTGGCCTTTCAGATGTTGTTGGACTGCAATTCCCATCAGCTCTACCCAGCATAGCAAGTGGTGAGGGATCATGGGAGCTGCAGTCCAACAATGTTTGGGAGTGCATATGTTCCCCACCCCTGTCTTATGAAGATGTTTTACTACATCTGAGTGTTATAGTATTTTCCATAGCTTAAATGGATATCCTTTAGTTGTCCAGATTCTGTTTTTTAAACTAGCTACACAGACTGTGACAATGGCATGAGATGTCAATACAGAGAAGAAAATAACGCCAGTGCCAAGAAATGTTCCTCATTTTCCAAAGTGATCTCAGTTGTCAGGTTATTGCATCTGACTATAGTTGGATAACTTCTGTTCTACATGTGCATGTAACGATTTTCCACCATAGTAATATGCTCTGTAATTGTCAAATGGTGTGGCTTAAAAGACACATTGTAATGACTTGGGGCCCCATGCATTTTATTGTTTCTTTAATCCCCCATTACTCGTTTGCCTGTTTAACAGCAATTGAATTTTAAGAGCATTCAAGCCCCCTTTTATTATCTGTGCTTTATGATCAAACCAATAAATGTAACTGTTACAATCAAACTGGCCCATTTTATTCCGATAGAGACATTTTAACTATGAAGTCAAAATGTTATGCATGATCAGATATAATAATAGAAATATTCATTTATCCATGAAGCTTCAGGTGATTATTTCGACCTTTGATGAAAGTTCCCATCCCTTCTTGAACATTCACACTAAATGTACCACGCCTATTCATACCTTTAAACTTGCTTCTTCTTTGAGACTGAGCATTATTCAAACAAGTACTGAAGAGGGAGTGGGGAATTGTGTCAGCTACAGTTCTTTTCCAAAAGGTAAGAAGAACTTAAGCACACTCACTTGTAAATAAGTCACCCTGAAATGAATCGAACTTTCTTCCAAGTCACTGTGAATAGAATTGGTTGTAAATCAGTTACAAAGAGGGAAGCTAATGTATAATTAGTCCAGCTTTCCCTACCAAGACTTACAGCTGTAGGGTACAGCTAAAGGAGCTATCCAAGGTGCTGAACCTATTTTGGGGATAGGCTTCAGCACCTTGGACAGGTCCTTTGGAATGGATTCACAGTCTCACTGAAATTGGAGCTGCCAAATTCCATTGGAAATAAGGCTACAGAAATTTCTCAGGGGAGGTAGTGGGCATGGTACCATGGATCTGTTAGCCAAGATACGCTGTAGATTATATTGTAAATGTCATCTGCCTCCCTACAGCACTAGATGTCTTGTTGGAAATTGCCAAGCCTCAGCAAGGTTCTGCTCTTGATTGTTGGGTGCTGAGATACTGCTGCTGTGTTGAGACAGGCACAATCAAGCCTTGAGTCAAGGCATATGGAATGTGCTGATGTGCCTCATGGCAACACGTTCTTCAGACTGATCAGGCAGCCCTAAGGTCAGGGTTTAATAGGCCCTGGGGTGAGCTAGGATTGGTTGGTGCACTCAGCCTAACATCGCTGCCTTCCAGATGGTGTCCTTGCATTGTAATATTTAGCCAGCCAGGTTTGTAAGAGAAGGAGAGTGTGGTTGGAGCAGGTGGTAAAGCACTGGATCTGGACTGATAATTGCCCTGGATTTAAGAACCCGCTTGGCATCTTACAGGAATTTGGGATGATTGTGTTGTTAAGACCAGCCACCACTTGAAATAATTTGTGGAGGTGTGTTGCAATGGGGTAAGTGTTATCTCTTTCCTGTAACTACCGAGAGGGAAGGGGAAAGGAATGTTTGACCCACTAAATCATTGGAACTGAAAAATAACTAGTTATACAGGTAGAAACACCTCATTGGATATTGCTTTGAGGCCTCTACTCAGAAAGTGCTTCTCTGTTTCTACCCAAGCCCAATGCCAGGTTTGAGACATATCCATTGCCAAGTTTAAGGGGTCCTTAGGTAATGGACCACCTGTGCCGCCCCCCACCAAGTTAGTTTACTGTGTGGCAAAGGCAAGCAGAAGAAGGAAAAATGGCAGACATGCTTCAATGCCCTTAAAATGTGATGTATGCCAACTTCAGTCACAGTGGGTCCTCAGGGGCACCTGCACACAATGCTGTGTGTTGATAATAGGTCTGCCTGTCCTTCAATAGCACCAGTACAAGAGAGGTTCAAAAGACAGGAAGTAGCTGCAGCAAACATCACTCTATGGAATATTATTTTATCCAACCTGGATCATCAGTGGAACACTCAGGGGATATTCTCAGCAAATGGAAGCAATGACGCAGGGAGGCCATGGGCTCTCCCACACTAGAGGCAGCTGGATGGCCATCTGTCAGGTATGCTTTAAGGTGGATTCTGTATTAAGCAGGGGGTTGGACTTAATAGCTTTATTGACCCTTTCTAACTCTTCTATTCTATGATTCTATGAAATCGAAGAGATCACAAAGAGACCACTCTTTAACCATTGCTCCCCTTGCAAGTTCTCTTTGTCAGGGGACAAAGAGAACTTGCAAGTAGTTCAGAAACATCCTATGTGTATCTGACTGAAGAAGTTTCTACACGAATTGTTGGTATTAGAGGTTCTGGGAGACTGATGGGTAAACATTGGAGATTACAGCTATATTTTGTTATTTTAGATATTCTCTGCAACTATGTGGCTGACTACAGTTTTATATAAGGCTTAGGGAAGCAGTTTACTAGAGAGTCAAATAACCCCTGGTAGACTTATTTGGAAAAGCTGGCACATTTACAGTAGATCATCCACTGGACTCTGAATAAAAAAGTGAGTTTGAAGGTAGCTTTGCTCGGCATTATGATGATGATGATGATATAGTTGCTGCACAAATAGTGTTTCTAGAGGAAGCGGCATTTCTCTTTCCATTTCAAGCTCAGTGGATGGGAATAATATTAATATTATTATTATTAATTATTATTATTATTATTAGTGTTGTAAGCTGCCTCGGGAGAGCTTCTGCCCTGAGAGGCGGCTAAGAAATGTTTTATTTATTTATTTTATTTATTTATTACATTTGTATACCACCCCACACCCTATACAAAAATTAAAACAGCAAAAACATACAACATACACACAATCTGTACATTTAAAACCACTTCAACACTTCAAAAAGCGGGGGGCGTGGCCTAGCAGAACATGGGGTAGGTCGTATATCCTTCATCCTCCGAAAGAAGCAGTGAATTAAATGTAAATTCCCTATCTTAAAAGAGCGATTTGTTACATATAAGTCTGCTAAGGAGAGGGGAAAGCTTACTGAAGAGGCTGCAGCTGGGAGAAGAGTTATGATTTTATAATCGGCTTGGCGGAGGGAGGTGTCGGACCGACAGCTTTGAAGTACGCTGAAGGTAAACAAAGACGTATTTACAATGCTGGCTGATTGAATGGACGGTAGAAAGCTTGCTAACTTCCAGAAAAGAGATTTTTTAAGCTTTGGAAAACCTTTAAGCTTCCAAGCGTGGAAAGACTGCTGGTTGTATAACGGAGTTGCTGAGAGGAGGGGCTAGCTTTGCCCGAGGAGAAACGAAACTAAAGGTCTCAGCCGTGGCAATTAAAAGAACAATTAAAAGATTATAAGTGATTAAAAGGCTGTTCGGGAGATAGAGAAGCCAGAGGGTGTGACTGTGGGAAAGAGACTTTGATCCCTGGCTTCAAGTGGCTGTGTGCTTATCGGATAGGCTTGAATAGTTCATGATTTATGAGCAAGAAGAAAATAACTTCTTGGAGTCGACCTAAGGGAGATCATCCATCAGATAGAAGCTATAGGCTTTTACGTACTGATAACATGTCAGATAAGGATTCTGAAAAGACAAAGAAGCAATCTCCTAGTCATGCCGGAAATGCCAGTGCTAAAACTGGAACTAAGCCAAGTGCAATTCCTAAAGCAACCACAGGGAGGCAAGCTGACCCAACAGATGAGCTGATTCAGACTATCCAAAAGATGCTGGATTGAGCCATCTTAAAGCAAGATGGAAATATTGAGCAGGCATTGCTGAAGCAAGAAGAACGATTGGCTAAAAGGATTACCGATTCGCAACAGCAACTCTTGGCAGGACTTCAAAAGGTGGAGAAAGAGGTTGGAGCTTTGCAGGAAGAAACTGGAGAACTAAAGGTTTTATATAAGAAACAAGAGGAACAGCTAACGCATCAGGATTTACGGCTTATTGCGATGGAGGACAGAGACCGAAGAGCAAACATACGCATAAGATCTTTTGGGGAGCAGCAAGGGGAGACCCTTAATAGTATAAGAGAATTAATCTTGGCATGGGTCAAACAGCTGGTGCCACAGGAAGATTGGAGAATGGAAGATATTGAGCGGGCCCATAGAGTGGGATATGGAAAGACAAGAGAGTTCCCAAGAGACATTATTGTGAAATTTGCTAACTATTACAAAAAAGAAAAATTAATGCAAGCAGTTAGAAGTCAAGGTCAACCAACGCTTCAAGCAACACCAATTGAGGTCTTCCAGGATTTGTGCCCCCAAACGGTGCAGTGGAGGAAGAGCGTTAGAATCTGTACAGGGACATTGAAGAAGAAATCGATCTCCTATAATTGGGGATACCCAGTTTTCTTGAGATTTAGCTGGAACGGGAAGCAGCAAAGAATTACATCTTGTGAGCAAGGAATCGAGCTACTGGAGAAACTGGGTATAATGGATGCCACATCGGTTGGAGAAGAGAAACAAGACGAAGGCGCGGCAGGAGGGAGTAATGAATAGAAGATACGGAGGGAGGGTAGACGTTATCCTGGAATGTTGGGCCGAGTTCCCCCCCCCTAAGAGTTCTAAGAAGATTGGGACCAATGCCCAGGAAGCTGGTGAGGAGGGGGGTGAAAATGGGGGTGAATGTGGGGGGGAGGGTTAGGGAGGGGGGGATTGTGTTACACAGAGGGAGACCGACTTAAAGACGTGTGTGAAAGTGAGAGATGGAAAATAAACTTAGATTGGCAACATTGAATGTTAAAGGGCTAGGAACAGTAATTAAAAGGAAAAGAATTGAAATGTTATTAAAGAACAAAAAAATAGATGTAATTTTTTTGCAGGAAACTCATCAGGCCAAAGATGGAGTTAATGAGCTTCGAATGAGGGAGGTGGGCGTTTATGAGAAGGCATATGGAACTTCGAAATCAAGAGGGGTGGCAATAATAATTTCAAAAACATGTGGCATAACTATTCAAAGTGTAAAGAAAGATAAAAACGGAAGGTTCCTTATTATGTTCTGCAGGTTGGGAGAAGAGGAATATGTATTGGTGAATGTCTATGCTCCAAATGGAAAACAAATGGATTTTATTGATGAAGTATTTAACGTGTTGGGAGAAGTGGGTAAAAAGCACATCGTGATGGCAGGTGACTTTAATATGGTACTAGATATAGGGAAAGATAGGGATAATATATTAAAAGATACTAAGAGGGTAGGAAAGACAGAGTTAAGCAAATTAATGGAAGGGAAAGAATTAATGGACGTGTGGAGAGTTATAAGAGGGGAAGAAAGGAAGTATACCTTCTACTCACAGAGATTTAAGAGTTATTCAAGGATAGATTATATTTCTGTATCAAAAAATATGTTACCCAAAATTATAGACTGTGATATTGGAGTTATCAAGGTTACTGATCACGCGTTAATGATAATGGACATGGAAACCAAAAAAGATTATAGACAAGCGAAGAGATGGAGATTGGATGTAAGGTTGCTGAATAAAAAAGATATAATGGAGAAGATAAAGAAAGAATTGCAGGAAATATGGGAGATTAATGAAAAAGAGAATAACCGGCAGGACATATTGTGGGATACGATGAAAGCTGTGGTAAGAGGGATTTGTATTAGGGAAAGTTGTACATTAAAAAAACAACAGGAAGCCCAAAATAAAAAAATTGAAGAGGAGGTAAGGAGTTTGGAAGAAAAGTTAAAGGAGACAAAAGATAAACGCCTAATTGCCCAAATTCAAGCTAAGAAAAAGGAATTAGAGAAAGAAGAATTAGAACAAGTACAAAAAAATTTGTTGTATTTAAAAAGAGATTTTTTTGAATATAGCAATAGGAATTCAAAGATGCTGGCCAGATCCACACAGTTAGAAAAGGCTAAGAATATGATAGGGACAATAAAGGATAAGTCAGGGAATAGTTGTAATTTAATGAAAGATAAATTAAATATATTTAAGGATTTTTATAGTGAATTATATACATCAGGGTCGGGACCGCAAGATAAGGTACTGGAATATGTAGAGAGGAATTGGAAAATAAAATTACAGGAGCAGGATAGGGAATATATGGAAGGTTTAGTTACGGAAAAAGAGATAGAGGGAGTTATTGATAAACTGAAAGGAGGAAAATCACCAGGGATGGATGGTTTGGGGTCGGAGTATTATAAGCTTTTTAAAGGAACTTTATTACCAAGATTAAAGAAATTATTTAATAACATAATAGAGGGGGGGAAGACTCCGCCATCATGGGATTATTCCCTGATTATATTAATTCCAAAACCAGGTAAGGACTTAACGGATCCCGCATCATATAGACCAATTTCCTTAATAAATCAAGATTCAAAGATATTTACAGCAATATTGGCAAAAAGAATGGCCACATTTATTTGTAAATATATTAAAAAAGATCAGTGTGGATTTATTCCGGGTAGGCAAATGTCTAACTTAATGGGAAGAGTATTAAGTATAATTAATATTATAAAAAAAAGGAATTTAAAAGCAGGCTTGTTAGCATTGGACATATTCAAAGCCTTTGATTGTGTGGAATGGCCAGCGCTTAAAACAATATTAAAAACCTTTGGGTTTGGAGACAAATTTATGGGAGTGATGGATAAGTTGTATAAAAACAATAAAGTGGAAATATTGGTTAATGATGGGTTAACACAACAGATTACACTAGCCCGAGGAACTAGGCAGGGATGTCCTCTTTCACCGATCTTATTCGCAATAGTAATAGAAATTTTGGCAAATGTAATAAGGGAAGATGAAAGAGTGAAGGGGATAGGAAGAAAAGAGAAGATTAAAATGAATATGTTTGCGGACTATACTTTACTGACCGTAGAAGATCCCCTAGGGAGTGCAGAGGTGATTAAGAAACATTTAAGAGAATTTGGAGAAATTACGGGATTAAAAGTAAATTGGGGGAAGTCAGAAATGATGTTATTTAATTATAATAAGGAAGAACTGGAAGAAGGTAAGGTTAAGTTGGGTCTTAGACTTAAAAATATAGTACGTTACTTAGGGATTAATATTGATAGAGATTTAGAAGTTAGAGGAACTTAATTTGGTAGCTTTAAAAAAACAAGTAGGGGAGAAATTAGAAGTATATAAGAAATTAAAACATTCTTGGTTTGGTAGAATAGCAATTATTAAAATGAAGATTTTACCTAAGATTAATTTTTTGTTTAGAATGTTACCAATTAAAATATCAGACGTAGAGTTGAAAAGTTGGCAAAATATAATTAATGCATATTGTAATGGGAATAAGAAAGCTAGGATTAATAAAGGGTTATGGTACAAGGCTCAAAAGAAGGGAGGTTTAGGACTTCCAAATATTAAGTATTATTATATAGCTAATCAGTTAAGATATGTTATAAGTGGTATTCTAGGGGAGGAAGATTTGGAGTGGTTGGAGACGCAAACTAGGGAAATAGATTATAAACTGAAAAATATTTTTTTCAAAAAAATTCAAAAGAAAGAATTAAAGGGACTGGACAACCCTTTGTTGATAAATATAGTGGAGATCTGGGAGAAATTTAGGGGGAAGTTGATACCAGGAGATTCACCACTTGCCCCAGTGGTAGTAGTGGAAAATTTCCCAAGAGTGTTAAAAGTGGAGATTGAAGCGAGATTGAAAGATAAGGAAATAATTAAGTTAAGGAAGTGGATGGAAAATTTGAAGGATAATGAGCAAATTAAAGAGCTATTGATAGGTCAAAAATTAGCATGGTTTAAATGTATACAGTTAGGGAAATGGACTCAGGAATGGAAACTGAAAAATAATAAGTGTAGAAATAATACAAGATTTGAAGAGTTAATAGAGTCAAAAGGTAGGAAAGAAGAAAATAAAATTAAGAAAGGGTTGACTAGTGAGATATATAAACTATTGATAGAGGAGGAGTTTCAAAATTCACTTAAAGCAATAAAAAAGGTTTGGGAAGAGGATGTGAATGGAGAAATTAAGGAATACAACTGGGAGAGGTTGTGGAATGCAAGAATGTTAAAATTGTTATCGATCAGAATTAAGGAGAATTTTTATAAGGTATTGTGGAGATGGTATCTAACACCGGTTAGATTTCACCAGATAGATAAAAAAAATCTAAAAATTGTTGGAGGGGATGCCAGGAGGTTGGAACTTATTACCATATGTGGTGGAGCTGTGAATATGTACAAAAATTTTGGAAAAGGGTATTTAAAGAAATAAGTGAAATAATTGGAAGTAAAGTGGAATTAAACCCGAAGCTTGCTCTACTAGCAATTTGGGATAGAGGGGAAGAGGACAAAAACAAGAGAGAATTGATAAACAACCTCCTGACACCTGTTAGACTAATGATTGCAAAAAATTGGAAAGGACAAGGAAGCTATACAATAGAAGAATGGTATAAAGAAATATGGGATATGGCTTTGAATGATATGCTGACTTGTAAAATGAAATTAAAGAGGGGAATGTCCGGTAAAAATGATTTTGGGGAAATATGGAGTCCCCTATTGGAATATGTATTAAGATTGGGGAAGGGACAAACACCTTCAAAAGAGTCGATAAATTTTTGGATAGAATAAAAGATTAAGAGAAGGTCTCATGGTGTGGGGGTGCACGGGGGGATTATCGTGGATTATGTATGTATTTTATGTTATTTTATGTTATTATTATGTTGAAATTAATAAAATTATTTCAAAAAAAAAAACACTTCAAAAAGCTACAAAAACAAAACAAAACAAACCCAGGCTCCTCAGATATTGCCAAATGCCTGAAAGAAGAGGAAAGTCTTGACCTGGCGCCGAAAAGATAACAATGTTGGCGCCAGGCGGGCCTCGTCGGGGAGATTGTTCCACAATTGGGGAGCCACCACAGAGAAGGCCCTCTCTCTTGTTGCCGACCTCCGAGCTTCCCTCGGAGGAGGGCCTTAGATGTTGAATGTAATGTTCGGGTAGGTTCATGTTGGGAAAGGCGTTCCATCAGGTATTGTGGTCCCAAGCCGTGTAAGGCTTTATAGGTTAAAACCAGTACCTTGAACCGGGCTCGGAAACATACAGGCAGCCAATGCAAGCGGGCCATAGTAGGTCTTATATGTTTGAACCTATTGGTTCCAGTTATCAATCTGTCCGCTGCATTTTGCACAAGCTGCAGCTTCCGAACCACCTTCAAAGGCAGCCCCACATAGAGTGCATTGCAGTAATCTAACTTGGAGGTTACCAGATCATGGACAACTGAAGCCAGGTTATCCCTGTCCAAATAGGGACATAGCTGGGCTACCAACTGAAGTTGGTAGAAGGCACTCCGTGCCACTGAGGCCACCTGCGCCTCAAGTGACAGAGGTGGTTCTAGGAGAACCCCCAAGCTATGAACCCGCTCCTTCAAGGGGAGTGCAACCCCATCCAGAACAGGTTGAACACCATCCGGTCAGCAGAACCACCCACTAACAACATCTCAGTCTTGTCTGGATTGAGTTTCAGTTTATTAGCCCTCATCTAGTCCATTGTCGCAGCCATGCACTGGTTCAGCACATCCACAGCCTCACCTGATGAAGATGAAAAGGAGAAGTAGAGCTGCGTGTCATCACCGTACTGATGACAACGCACTCCAAAACTCTGGATGACTGCACTCAACGGTTTCATGTAGATGTTGAACAGCATGGGGGACAAAACTGACCCCTGCGGAACCCCATACTGGAGCATCCACGGGGCCGAGCAATGTTCCCCAAGCACCACCTTCTGGAGCCGACCCCCCAAGTAGGAGCGGAACCACTGCAATGCAGTGCCTCCCACTCCCAACTCAGCCAGTCGTCCCAGAAGGATACCATGGTCGATGGTATCGAAAGCCGCTGAGAGATGAAGGAGAATCAACAGAGTCACACTCCCCCTGTCTTTCTCCCAACATAGGTCATCATACAGGGCGACCAAGGCTGTTTCCGTACCAAAACCAGGCCTGAAACCCGACTGAAATGGATCCATATAATCAGTCTCATCCAAGAGTGCCTGGAGCTGGCTCGCAACCACCCGCTCCAGGACCTTGCCCAGGAATGGAACATTTGCTACTGGCCTGTTTATTTTAAATAAATAAGTAAATAAATAATATCAATAATGATGATGATGATGTCAAAAACTCATTCCCCATTTTCCCCGTATGTCCAGTTCCTGAATAAGAACATTTACATACACTATTACATATTGATTTAGTCTTTGTTCATCAAATGCACATGAATGTTACAATATTGTAGACTAGAATGCAACACATTTTGCCGTAGGCTGTTTCAGCAAAATGCTTGCTGAAAAGCTTGTTCCCCTCCCAATTGGGTGGGCAGAATTTGCAGGCAGAACGCTAGTGAAGTTGTGGACACCTGCTGAGAGCATCATTGGGGTGGAGGCTGAGGACTTACAAGCTTGCCCTGCCCCAAACCCAGCCTGTTTTCCCCTTTTGTCTGCAAGGAAGAGCAGCTGACAGAGCCTGCAGTGGTTTTGAGAAAGGGGGAGGGACGGAGACTGGGCCCAGTTTGCACTCTCTGATGCAAACTGAGTCCGGGCCCATTGTGGCTCACAGAGCTTGGGAGGGGAGCAAACCAAACTGTTGTTCAGAATTCTGACAGACTGTAGTAGCTGGTTGGAGCATGTGGACAGGAAGGAAACAGGGCCATTGTTGGGCTTCTCTCAGCGCCACCCAAACACTTGTGGTTTCAGAGTTCATAGAATGAAAAGCTCCAGGCCTGGTAGGGGCTACTTCTGCCAGCCTCTTTGCCTCCCTGCAGGAAGACTTATCCAGTACTGACAAAGAACTTTCAGTGGAGCAGGGTTGAGTGTGCAGGTGGGAAAAGTCTGGTGTTTGTCAACACTCCCTGGACCACCAGGCAGTTCTCCGTCGCTCCAAAGTTGGCTTGTAGCCGAGAGAGCTCCTGAACTACCACTAAAAGTTGAGGCAGCCCTGAAAGCCAGGGCATGCACGGGAGAGGTGCTGCACTAGCAGCTAATGCTGCTGTTGTATGCTGCTTGAATTTAAATATTTTCCCCAGGACAACAGTGCCTCTGGGAGGGGGTCAACCATGGCTAATGAAGGCACCGGAGGAGCAAAGGGCCCACCTCACTCACCTTCTCATCCCTCCACTCATGGACCACATTGACCAATGTACATAATTTTCCCCAGAGTGAGAAGTTATGGGCACACTCACTATGCAGGGAAATATCTATGTTAAAATGATGCAGGGCTGCAGCCTGTGAGTCAAACAGTGCATCACTTAGCTTTTTAATGTGCACTGAGAGGTTGCATCCTAGTCAGCCAGCCTGGGAGAAAGGAGAGGGGATCAGGCAGGGGTTGGGAAGAGAAGCCTTGCTGAATTCTGGTTTGTGTATTAGGTCAGGAAGTGCAAATGAGGTTGGTTTGTGTTTAAATGCAAGCCAAACAAATGTCACTCGGCCCCCATCCTTACTCCTGGCATCTTTTGAAAGTCGTGTCAATCAGGGGCCTACCCTCCCAAGCTAGGTGGAAATGAGCCAGACAGAAAGCAGGGCCCAAATCTTGTAGGATTCACAGCTAGATTGACTCTCTACGCAGCTGTGGGCTGGGCAAATGAACTCGGAGTAATAAGGCCCATTGAACTTAGTGGGACTCTTAGTAAATAGGAGTACAATTGTGTGCTTTATATCATTTTAATTATGAAGTAATCTGGGTATCAAGGTTGAAGCACTTAACAAGAAATTAAAATATTTCCTGCATCACTCTAAAGAACTCACATTTTCATTGTCATGCAGGCAGCGTTTACAGTTATTAACAGCTGAACTTAATATCAAAGGCTAACTAATATTATTTCTTCAACAGTTGTCATTTGTATCCTTCTGTCTCCCCATCAAAACCAACATAATGTGTTATTTTCTTTGTCGCACTTCAGACAGTAGTGTTTATTTTGAAACTGATTTTTTAAAAATATATTAAACACAAAAAAAGTGAATTTGCAACACAACCGGCTCGCTGATGACAGAAATTTACCAGCCGATGCAGATATGAGTGGATTTAATGATAATTGCTCAGACCAGAACTCAGCAGTCTTTCTCTCCCAGATGTGCAGGGATTGCGTTTGCTACTGGAAATGGAAGTTCAAAGAGAAATCTCATGGAAAAGCAAGTACAGGAGCTTTGTTCACAAATTAGTTTCCATGTGTAGAGATAACACATGGAGCCAGATAACACATCGGCCAGCTCCACCCTCAACACCACTGACCCCCTGATGTCTCTGCAATGTTATCTATCAGGAGCAACTGTCCATGAAAGAATATACCACAGAAAGAGGAACCTGAAAGGATCAGGGGTCCTGGATGCCTGGAGCACCTATGTAGGCCTACTATCAGCTTCAGCTGATACGCCAGCTGCGCCCCTTCCTAGAGTTGGAAGACCTAAAGACGGTAGTGCATGCGCTGGTAACTTCAAGGCTCGACTTCTGCAATGTGCTGTACATAGGGCTACCTCTGTGCCTAGTCTGGAAACTTCAACTAGTTCAAAATATGGCAGCCAGGTTGGTCACCGGTACACCTAGGGGTGACCATATTACGCCAGCTTTAAAATCTGGCTGCCAATTAGTTTCCGTACGAAGTACAAAGTGTTGGTCATTGCCTTTAAAGCCCTACATGGTTTGGGTCCAGGTTATCTGCGGGATCGCCTTCTCCCATACAATCTGCCCCACACACTCAGGTTCGCTGGGAAGAATTTACTTCAGTCAGCCAAAACTAGGCTGACGAGTGTTACCCAGAGGACCTTCTCTTCTACCGCTCCCAGACTGTGGAATGACCTTCCGGAGGAGACTCGTCAACTTAACAGTCTTTTAGAATTTAAGAAAGTTATAAACACTGTTATCTTCTGGCAGGCATATCCAGTGGAATTCTAGAATGTTTTTTTATGATGTTTTAATGCAGTTTTAATAATGTCTGCCATGTTTTAGTCAGTTTTATGTATTCTATCATATTTTATATTTACTGTTGTTCCCAGCCTCGATCCAAACTTAGAGGCGGGTAAGAAATAAATGATGATGATGATGATGATGATGATGAACAGTTGTCCCACCAGTGTATGAGGGCAGACCTCTGTGCTCAGTTCATGGATGTCCAGGGGATAATGGCTCACGAAGTGCATGATGTTGTTGGTGAGGCTGGAAGATGTTGTCTAGCCCTGCTTCCAAACATGGGCATCCTGAGTCTCGAGGCTAATTTGTTGAACGGGTTTATTCCAACATCTTGAAACTATTTACCAGTTAGTAGGTACCGTTGAGGAATTTATTTCAGTTCATTTTTAAAAATAAGAATTTGCCAAAAACCACACATGTTCTTAAACTCAGGTGGAAAGAACTTGAGATTTAAAATATTCTACTGTGGGAGAAACTGAAACATCAGGATTGATCCATCCATGCTTAGAACATTGAGTACTAAGCTCTTAGAAGTCTGGATGTGAATACCTGGTTATTCAACCAAATTAGGATTGCCACTCCCCCCTTAACAGGTTCGTCATCTTTAACTGCTCTCTGGCAGGTAGGTTGGGAGGTATGGTCCTTTCCATGGTGGGAATGCCTGTACCTTTTGAATTTGACTGGTACATGTGGGTGAGTCCAAACGCACTAGGGACAGGATAAAAAGGGTGGGGCCAAAATAATAATAATAATAATACAGATGACATCATATTTTAACTTAAAGCCCTTATTTTCAGTAACTAAGCCTTAGGAGAGACATTTCAAACTTTTAGAATGGGGAAAAAATAACCCTGCACAAAAGCCAGGAAACAAAATTGGTGGATGATTGGCAGTTGGAGGAAAAGGGGTGGAGCTAGGGGAAGGAAACCTGGAGGGCCAGATCAGGAACTGGGAGGGCCAGACCTGGACCATGGGCCTAAGGTCCCCCCACCCTTGTTGTATACACATATCTATGCACTATGTAAAACACAGCACAAAGAGAATTTTGATGCAAACATAATATATTCAGAATTGCTGTTTTTGTAGTGTGTATGTTCCTTATTTTCTGTTCATTTTCCTTCAGTTCTTTGATCTGCTGTATGAATAACTAATCAATGTGGTGTCTCACACAGCCTTAACATTTCTTCTCTTGGTGGTCTTCAGCTCCCTGCTTGCTGAAATCAAAGGTCCTTGTGCAGTTATCCCAGCGAAGGCGGTGAAAACTGAGGACAGTTTGAAGGGGGTTGATGGCCTTATAGGTCCCTTCCAACTCCACTATTCCATGATTCTATGACTCAAAGGAATGTTGAAGTAGTCTCTGATCGGAATAGAAGGTTCTCCCTTGGAGTAGAAGCCTGATGGATGGTTTCACACTGCTTCATTACATTATATGACCATAGAATTAATCTGAATAAAAAGTTATAGAAGATGGTCACATAATGTGAGCTTTAAGCAAATGTTTATTCATGATATATCCATTTCTCAGCCAATCTTCTCCAGCTGACTGACTGCTCAGCATGCAGTGCAACAAATACCTCATAGTAGACTAGCAGGTATGGAACACCCAGGTGCGTTGCATCTGCTCTGTGCAGTCAAAAAGGTAAAATGATGCAATTTTGCAGAATGAAGCATGGCTTTTAAATGTGGGTGGGTGGGTGGTGAGAGGAGGAAAACCAACCCTTTACATTCTACTATCCCAAATGTATTGGGGGCCCCCTTCAAATTTCTTATCTTTGCTTGATTACTGACTTGTCCCATCATTAGGATGGCTAGCAATTAAACACAACAACAACAACCCCCTGTACAATCTCTCTCTCTCACACACACACACTAACTTACTAACTAGGAAGTAAGTCCCATTGAAGATAATGGGACTTACGTCTGAGTAAATATGCATAGCATTGTGCTATGAAGCATCAACCCTTTTCTGCTGGATGACTTCGACAACTTCTTCTCTTTCCTCCTCCTCCTCCTCCTCCTCCTCCTCCTCCTCCTCCTCCTCCTTCTATTATCTGACACCTCTTAGGTGTTTTATGGAATTTCAAATGCTTGCCTTTATGATTCGTTCTCATGCTGCCTGCACCTAGTTCTTAAAAAGCATATTCACTTAACCATTATCTGTTTTGCTCTGTTAGTTTAAATACAGTAAAACACCCTGAAACCACTGGACAAAAGGAAATGTTATCTCCCCACTTAAATAACATTGAATTAAATTGACAGTGGAGTTTTCCTGAAGTCCAAGAGAGCTTACCATCATACCGGTATGGATTCTAGTGGGATAGTAGCCTACCCTGGCATCTCATGGCTGTTCTCAAAATGTGCTTCAAAACATCGGGGGGGGGGGGAAAGCAGAATACATTGTAAAGAATACTGTGTGTCTTGTTTTACTGGTTCACTTCAAGCCCTCTCAGCAAGAGCTCTTGCGTCTGTACCATTGTCCATCTATGTAGTTGTACAGCCACTTTAACATGCGTCCCATTTTGTTCACTCTCCCCTAAGGCTGGCTCAGCATATCCTGTTGCCCAAAGTGGCTGCTTCACAGCCCAACAGGTAGTAATCACTAGATATCACAGGAAAAAAAATGTGGTAAGTGCCAATATTATTTCATCTCATGCTGGCTCCAAACCGTACCGAGAAGGCAGGTTTTGTTTCAAGGGGAATAAAGCAAATTTAATTTCTATTACACACTTTCTTTTCCATCTCTTTAAAACTTCTATCCCCCATGAACAGCCTAATTGTCTGCCCACCATGCTGCTTTGTTTCCACAATCTTTTAGGAGATGGAAGTTTCAGTGACCTTCTGCAACCATCAACCCTACTTCTTTGGCTACAGATATGACACAGCTGCTCCATCATTACAGCCAAGGACTCCCGTGAAGCTAAGAAAGCATTAATTGAATGGACCCCCAAGTGAGATAAAGAAAGGAGTCTGGCTCAATGCATATAGTGACATTATTTTTAGATTTGCTGTTTCTACTATGAAGCATTCTTTAGGCTATTTAGAGCTGGTCCCTACAACAATGAACACATTGTACTCCGCTTTCAATGAGCGTTGTTCTTAAGTTTGTGGTGGGAGTAGCTAGATATGTGATGACAACAGATCTTAACCCTGTTAGTATAATGGAAACAGCCATGATAACCTGCCCCAATGCTCACATAAACACATTTATTGGACTGTGTTGTAAGAGCTTGTCTGCTCCTCCAGGATGCCCCTACGCTGCTGAAGAGTGAGAAGTTCTGACCTGTAGTGTTTTTGGTATGTCTACAATGTAGTTATGCTCTCAAAACATATGTGCATAGGCATGTTGCTGATGTGCCAATGAATGAGTGCATGGTAGGTTCTGAAGCAACATAATTGTCTCTTAATTTTGTCTGTAGTTTGATTTGGGTATGGGCTTAAATTTAATCACCAGTGTAAAATCTAAAGGTTAAAAGTTCAATTAAAGTTTCACTAAGTCCAGAGGCCACTAACAAGTTTCAGCAGATGGTTAGCCATAAGGAGCTGAAAGATCCATTTCATTGTGCCAATAAGTCTCTCTCTCTCTCTCTCTCTCTCTCTCTCTCTCTCTCTCTCTTATCAACAAAGTTGTAAGAAGTTTCTGCAAGAAATATTTGCAACTAGTTCAACAGAAGGCATTTAAGCAAGGGTGACCCTTCCTGATTGGTCCAACATTACCAGCTAGCTTTAACATATAAAATGTTGAGGGCAAAAAGAGTTTTTAGAATGTAGAGGAAGTCTGGAATGGAAAAGTAGGTTGGAAAGAAAGAATAATCCAAAACAATAAGAAAACCAGAGAGCTGACTTTGGAAAAGCTGTGAACTCAGTAAGGTATTGCTGGGGGTATGGGAGGGGGGGCTGCTTAGAATATATGGACATTGGGTAGTATCCAATGTTAGTCCTGGTTATAGTAGACCCATTGAAATGAAAGGGACTTGAGTGAACTTAAGTCCCATTTATTTTCCACCAGCCTACTCTAAGTAGGACTAACAGTAGAAACTACCCATACTCTAGTTAGGATTTAGCTGGATTTATTTATCAAGCTTATCTTTATACTCTTCTTTGTATTATGGTTTGTGTTTGTGTGTGGGTGTTGTAGCCATTCAGACATTAACATCTTTTTAATAATAATAATAATAATAATAATAATAATAATAATACTTTTAAAAGTAAACTTTTAAAATGCGGTGGTTAGAACTGTTTCTTGTTGGGTTATACAACCCTTGCCTAAAAGTAAAAGCCCACACTACCAAAAGGTATTTACAAAACAAAACAAACAGGGTTTTAAAGATTTTTGGTCCAGGCAGCTGGGGAAATAAACACCTGCCCTGGTGGCAATGGAAATCTCCTTGGAAGGGAAGAGCAGACATGAATGGAGGACTCTATTTGGCTTGATTTCTCCTCCATTCATGGCACATTCATTGAATGTGCATGCGGGTAATGTTCATAATTATGATGTGTGTTGCGAGGTGTAGGGTGCAAATAAAGAAACGAGAATGGGCCACTTTTATTCAAGTTCTGCAGACAAAACCTATGCGGGCATCCTCTCTTGGCCTCTTCCAGGCCAAATCTTAGGAATGGGCGAACGATTCTCTGACCTCAAGGTGGCAGCATACGTTTGCCACCCCTTGGTCTTCCCCCATATGGGGTTGGGAGGCCTTCCTTTGTCACAACACCTGTGCCGCAGGGCTCCGAATGTGTGAGTAGAGTTGGCCTCAAAGGTAAACCTTATTCCCATGATCTGTTGCCGCAGGACTCCCAGATGTGGGCCTCAGGTATTACCCTTTACCTCAACGGTTCCTGAGAATGTTCACCATTTGAAAATGCCCCTAAGGATGCCCGCACCTACCTCCAAATGAAAGTGACCGAATTAATACAAATCCACCTATTTAATACTCCCCCGCTGCATTACAGTATGAAGTAGGCGAAAAAACTCCAAACCAAATTAGGATAAGAGTAAAAAATTCCTACTTGGCCTCCTAATGACAACCGGCTAGCCCATACTGTCTACAGGGAGGGGAGGGAGGGAGCTGTGCTTGGAAGAAGAGGGCGGGCAGGCCCGTCAGCCGGCTATTTAAGCCGCTCGGCTCTGCCCCGCCCAGTGGCACCATCTGTATGCTCCAATCCGGAGCATCCGCCTCGTCTCTTCCCCCCCCCCCCCCGCAAATATCATCCCCCGCCGACTGGCTGGGGATTTCACATGTGTGTGTAGGGAGGACTTGTATATTGCAATACATCTTAGGGGGCAGTATGTGATGTGCCCCCTGTAGGATCCCTGCCAGTGAGAGCTGTTCAATCATGGTTAGGTCACCCCAATAGTATCTTCAAGTGCAACATCTTTCTGTTCCCACCAGAATGAATTCAACTGTTTACTTCTTTGGGGGTAGGGGGTGGGAAAGGGAAACTAACGAGGTGTACCTATATAGATAGGAACACCATTTTGGTAGAACTCACACTTATTGCATTATGAATCCCAAGGATATTAGCCACTGAAAATCAAAGCTGATCCTATATGCAAAGTCTCACCTCTTCAGCCCCTGATTTCCATCCTGAGTTTTGTTTCTTGGCCATGTAAAAGTGTGCTAGCAGGCTCTCCCCACCCCCAGCCAGTTTTTACTTATTCAGATGTTATTCCCTCTAAATGAGGGAACAGAATCCTGCTTTTATTCCTCTCATTTCTGTTAGGCATTATGCGTTAAGCATAAGAAACTGCAGTGATCTGGCAGTATCTTCTTTCTGGATGCTGGGCCATCAATTTTGCACGAGATGGATGTGTGGTTTAAGTTGATCAGTGATGCTTACCGTGTTTAAACAGATTTTTTTGTGGCAGGGCTAAGGCACAGTAAATTCTAAGATAATTACGCTGATCACAAACCGTATTGAAACATCTTTAAAAGGACAGCAATATTTTTGTTTATGACATTTCAATCTCGTCTACAGCAAATTATTTTGTCCATGGCGAATTCATTTTGGGAAAGCTTAAGTGTGTTTTGTTGAGAGAACGGCATCAGGCATGGAGCGCACATGCTGCTGGGATGATTGTTTTTACGGCTTTCGTGTGCTTGGTCATTCACACTCAGTAACTTGCCTCAGAGAAATGGTGCCACTTTGGTGAATGAATAATAATAATAATAAACTTATGTCTAACCCGCCTCTCCCTCTGGATCGAGGCGGGGAACAACAATAAATATAAACACAAGAACCACAAAATAGATAACATATTAAAACAAAGAAAAACTAATACATCATTAAAAACATCTTAAAATTTAACTGGGTAGGCCTGCCGGAAGAGGTCAGTCTCGATCATGAAATGCTGACATGGCCCATGGAGAACAACTGACACCGAATTCTTAACTCTTGGGCCATGTCTACCCCATGGTGGTTGTGAAAGAGATAAACTCTGGTGCTGTATAAATTCTTTGAACTCTTTTTATTGTTGTTATTGCTCAAATATCCACAATGCTCGATGTCTCGAAAACAATCCTTCGTCAGGAGCTGAATAAACTAGATTATGATTATTTTGGAGTAAGAATAATATGCATATAGAAAGTGAAGTTTTTTGAGAGAGAAATAAGGCACAATGTGATCCTAAATATGTACTAGGCTTTTTAAGGAGATTTTGTATTATGGAGGGTACTAAGAATGCTATGTGTAGTAAAAACGAATTAATATAGGGTCTCACGCCAGATTCATAATGACTATGTTTTATGTGATGCAAAAGATCTATAATTGGACTTCCCTACATAGCAACCAAGGGTGATTGGTGGCAAAAGAGGGTAAGAGGGGTGCACCTTTTAATAGTTTTTAAAAGAAGGCATTTGTGCACACGTGTGTGCACAAGGCTTGCCAATTTTATTTATTTATTTATTTATTTATTTATTTATTTTCTATAGCAAGGTAGTTTTAAAATCCAGGTAGCAGAAAAGGTCAAATTTAGCTCCTTTAGTCTTCAGCTTGGGAAGGTCCATTGATGCAATTTAACATCAGCAAAGTAAATTGTTAATGCATTGACGATGCGCAATGATAAAGGCAAGCAATTCAAATTAGGTTAGGAGCTTTATACCTCACTGCAGAGACCACGAAATCAACACAAGAGCTCAGCAATTTTCTTGGGAGGGCTGTAATAAAAAAAACCCTGCTACAATCACACAAGCATAGACAAAAATTAAGTTCATTTCAGGGAATAACTACCCTGTTATTTGAGCGGAGGTTTGTGATTTTGATAGCAGAGTGTTCCATATTGCATTGACATTAAATTTTTTTAGTGAAATATCAGGATGATTGCTAAGAACCAGCAAAAAAGAAAAGAAAAAGAAAAAAAGGAATATTATAACCCCCCCCCCCTCCAAATTAATTATCTGAATAGATCTCTGTGGGAATTTTCATACAGATGAAAATAAGAATTGATAACATTTGTACAGTATGATCCTCCGTGGAGTCAGCCAATTGTGATGTTTGATCTTATGTAGTATTGGAAAGTATATGTCCAATGAAATCCATGGGCTTAGGTGCATATCATTCTGTTAAGATTTGTATCCATTGTTAAACAGCTAATAATAATAATAATAATAATAATAATAATAATTTATTTATTTCTAACCAGCCTCTCCCTCTGGATCAGCATTAAATACAAAAACAAACATAAAATGCATAAAACTGATTTAAAGCATACAAAACTGATACAATATTAACAATCAGACATCTTAAAATTCATCTGGGTAGGCCTGCCAGAAGAGACCAGTCTTTATGGCTTTCTCAAACTCAGAGAGACCGTTAAGTTGACGAATCTCTCCCGGCAAGCCATTCCACAGTCTGGGAGTAGCAAAAGAGAAGGTCCTCTGGGTAACAGTTGTTACTCAGCCTAGTTTTGGCTTACTGGAGTAAATTTTCCCCAGAGGACCTGAGCGTGCAGGGCGGATTGTACAGAAGAAGGCAATCCCACAGGTAACCTGGACCCAAACCATGTAGGGCTTTAAAGGTAATAACCAATACTTTATACTGTGCCCGGAAACTAATTGGCAGCCAGTGAAGTGATTTTAAAGTTGATAGAAAAATGTCTTAACAGACAGGCAAAACACGTCTGGAAAAATTAACTCTGTTGTACACAAAAACCTAGATAGGATCTTGGTTGACACAATGCAAAAAACTTTCCTGCCACACTCATGTACCTTTCTGAATTTATGCCAGCTGCTTGTCCAACAGTAAATGTCTAACATGAATTGTTTTGGTAGAGTAGCTCATCATAGAGAGCGGTGCATTTCAGTTTTGACTAAGGCCTCAACTGGCTTTAATTATTTGATAATCACCCAAGTCAAAGACATATGCAATGATGATTCAGATGCAACAAAACATTTATAGCCTTTTATTTTATGTAAAGGCAAACAAATTTTATTCAAAACAAAGAAACATTGGCTGGAAAAAAAGATTTAATACATGGTTATAGAATTCCTTTTTAATATGTAATGATGAACATAAAACTGGTGAACTTTTTTACATGTCTGATTTGAAAGGCAGGAATAATAATAATAATAATAATAATAATAATAATAATATTTATTTGTAGCCCGCCTCTCCCTTCGGATCGAGGCAGGGAACAGCAACAATATAAAACACAAAAATCACAACAGTTAAAATTTTAAAAGCAAGAGAAAAATACAACATTAAAAACATCTTAAAATTCATCTGGATAGGCCTGTCAGAAGAGGACAGTCTTCATGTCTCTCTTAAATTCATGAAGACTGTCAATTTGTCTAACCTCCTCCGACAGACCATTCCATAGTCTGGGAGCGATGGAAGAGAAGGTCCTCTGGGTAACACCCGCCAGCCTAGTTCTGGCTGGCTTGAGTAAATTCTTCCCAGAGGACCTAAGTGTGCAGGGCGGATTGTACAAGAGAAGGCGATCCCGCAGGTACCCTGGACCCAAACCATGTAGGGCTTTAAAGGTAATAACCAACACTTTATACTTCGCCCGGAAACTGATTGGCAGCCAATGAAACGATTTTAAAACTGGAAACATTATACTGTGTCATGTTGTGGAATCTTAGTCATGTTGTGGAGCTCTTCTGGAATCAGTTGCTTTTCTTGCATGGAAGTTAATCTTCCTGCTGATTGTTGAACAGTTTGAAGTTTGTTTGTTTGTTTGTTTTGCAATGTCATGTCTGCAGTGTCAATTTATTACATCTTACAATGGTTATGCCGTATCAATAGAACAGAATTCCCTAGCTGGTGACCAGCAGATATGTTTAAAAGAAGATTAGCTTGTACCACCAGCAATTAGCCAAATTAGACTATGGCCATGTCTACACCATGCAGTTATCCCGGGATATGATGCACAGGGGATCCCAAGGTCAACCAGGGATGACCAGAGACTTTCTCCAACATCACTGCAACTGTGGATGACCCAGTTTTTCTGTGGTCCCAGGACAACCCTGAGGACCATGGCTGGCGTGGTGCAGGTTCCCAGGTCCTCAAACGGACATGGAGCTGCATGGGGTGGCTCTTTGCCTAGGGTGGGGGCAGCATTTTTGCCATCCTTTGGATAGTTCCGCTGAGTTCCCCATTTTTATTTTACTTACCTTACCTTTTACTGAAGGCTCTCCTTAAAAAAAAAAAATAGCTGTGTCATGCCGGAATGTCCCTGTTGGCTTCTGGGATGGTGCTCTGGAGTATGGGCGCTGGGAGAGGATCACTGAAGCCGGAAAGCCCGAGATCCTCCCGCTCCATCCAGGAAGGCATTGTGGTTTCCAGTAGACATAAAACCAACAATTTAGCTGAATAAAACACAGCCTAAAGATCCATAATTGGGACAGGTATGGATGCCAAAGTAGTAATCCACTGATTAGGCAGAATAGGACAATTCTATCTAATCAGGCAGAATTGTTCCATTTGATAGAGAGGTAGACAGATAGTTGTTTTCTCCTTTCTTTTATTGTTCACCACTTTAAAATCTTGGTAGATATAGAGTTGTATATAAGTCCTATGAAGAAAAATGCATGAATGCATGAATTAAGATGTATCTTCTTCTTCTTCTTCTTCTTCTTCTTCTTCTTCTTCTTCTTCTTCTTCTTCTTCTTCTTCTTCTTCTTCTTCTGTCTACCCTGAATCTCCACCATTCAACTTCATTGGATGCCCTGGCTTCTAGTGTCATTTGGCCCCTTGCCTCTAAGAACTACCTCCAGCATAGGTCATGCTACCTGAATTTGTTTCCTCCTGCTCTCCCGCTCTCCTGCTCTCCTGCCACTCCCCGTTCATCCTTGTCACCTCCTCCCATTTAATGGCAAGCTATTCTTTGAAGCTCTGAGCCATTTCCAGTGTCTTTGCAGAGAATGGCCAGGATACAAATGCAGTGGATAAAATAAACAAATAATGGTTGTCTTGCTGAGCAAGCGGAAGCAGCCACTCAATGCGGGTTAAACCAGTGAAACCAAGGCCCCGTCTACACCAAGCAGAATATTTCACTATGAAAGCGGTATATAAAAAGCATGAGCCACCCTACTGCTTTATAGCTGTATTCAAATGCACTGACAACTGTTGGGGCCCATAGACATATACACTGCTTTCATACCGCTATATCCTGCTTGGTGTGGCACCTGCCTTTTATATACCACTTTCATACCACTTTCATAGTGAAATATCCGGCTTGGTGTAGATGGGGCCCAAAAGAAGCCTTCCGGTTGCTTTCTTTCACAGGTTTCTGCTGGCATTGGTCACTTTTGTTTCAGAAGATTTGTGTTTCCTTGATTACCATTGCTCAGCTACACCACAGTGCTTTGCATAATGCAAAAGCGTGCCTGTGAAAACTTGCTGGAACAATATTTAACACGTGTAAGGTACCATATTTCAGCTGCTGATATGATCATTTATGACTAACCTATTACAATTTGTTAGCGCAGCCCTGACCTTTCTCTTGTAAGCAAAGGGCACATTTTACAGCTTTCTGAATATGTCTTATCTATTTAGGAGGTTTTACAGAAAAGGAAGACGTAGTGACATTTAGTTTTATTTTAGTTCACTGCCATTAACCTCCCGCTGCTGACTTTTAGATGGCTGCACACAGCGCTTTATCAAGACATAGCAAATTAAAGCCCTCATCCGGGCTCGAAAGTGAAAGCGCGTTAGCACATTGCAATTTGTTTCAGAGATTGCAAAATTTAAATGAATTTTCTTAATGACACAGGCTGTGGGTGCCTGCCAAAGACACATGTGCGCAGCCATGTAAATGCAAAGTGTAGCCTGAACGATGCTTAGCACTTCACTGGAACATATCATGAAGGCATAGCTCCCAGTCCAACTCACGTGCCTATCTGGTTCACAGCCGGTGAACACTGGTGCTGCCCTCCTAGTAACGTTTCAAGAAACAGTGGCTTCAGACTTTCATCTCCATTGTGCTAAGTCTACAGTAGAGTCATGTCTAAGGGCCAAGCGACACAACCAGAAATGTTCTATGGTGCAACTCTTACCAGAGTATACCACTTGCTGGTGAAAAGGATAGAAATAAAGAGACGAGACAAGTATATATGGTTTCAAATCTGGGCCACATGTATTCATATCTGCAAAGGAAGCTCTGGGTAGGCCCTATTTATACCATCTACTAACAGGCGTTTAACGGGTGAAACATTCCAAGGCTGCTGAGTGGCGCCTCCTTGATCGCCACTCCCAGGCCCACCCCTTCTGGGGAGGGGAGGCCTTCCCAGGTCACTCCCCTCCCTGAACCGCAAAATCTGGGTGGAGTGAGGTGAGTTGGCCTCACAGGTAACCCTTATCCCCTGCCGGGGCTGCAAAACCCTCATCATGAGTCCTCAGGCATCACTTGTCACCACATAACGGTGCCACAGAATGATCACTGTCCCTGTCTTCTAAATGTGCCCACCCCTAATGCCTAATCCAAATGTAACCAATTAATTCTACCCAACCAGGGTTCCTAAGACACTCTCTCCAGACTTACAGTGTGAAGTAGGCGAAAAACGTATAGCCAAGGCCAATCAGGCTACATGGAAAAATTCCTACTCAGCCCCCAATAGGGCAACCAGAAGACCCACACTGCATACTGGGAGGGAGGGAGCTGTGATTCCGAAGAGGCCAGAGGGTTGGGCATGGCCGCCTAATATAGGTGCTGCTGCCCCCTCCTCCAGCCAGTGGTGCCAAGTAGCTTGCACCAATAGTGAGCAAGCATGTCTCTCTTCCCCCCCCCCCCGGCAATTTCCTCCCCCCGGCAACATGAACGGGACACGGGGGAAGGGCCTTTCAGATTGTAGGCAGGGAAATCATATGTTCAGATTCAGACATATCTCCAAATAATAGACCAATACTATACAGGCTTTTGTGCTGGAGGACATGGTCATGCATGTAAGTTGCACCTCCCAATTTTTCTGTGTGCCTGGCTGTCAATTAGGCCCTTGCATGTTGCCTCTGAAGGTCTACAAGGATTCTGTAAGCACATTCAGATGAATGCAGTTACAGAGGATCCATAATTGCTTACTCTGTCTTCTCTCGCTGTGTCTGTCTGTCTGTCTGTCTGTCTGTCTGTCTGTCTCTCTCTCTCTCTCTCTCTCTCTCTCTCTAATACTTCTTGGCCACCTTTCGAGGCAGACTCCCTCCCAAAGCCACATACAATAATAAAACACATGAGAAAAAAATGATGCAGTATTAAAAAGTAATAAAAACAGCAACAAAAGCGGCCTTATCTGGGGTTCTGATCATGGAATCTCTGTGACTTAATCAGCAGTAGCTACCTGCCCCTCCATACTCTTGCCCTAGACATCTGCAGGCAAACACCTGCACAGGTCATCTCTCTAGCTATCTGAGATTCCTCCAAGCACCAACATTGCCATAGGCTAGATCTATACTACTGCTTTATAGCAGTATTGAACTGCACTGATAACTGCTGAGGCACATTATACATTCCATATACCACCTTCATGGTGTTATATCCAGCGTTTTATTCCACATTTTCAGAATACCACAACAAATGCCACTGTGTGTCCTATGAGGTATAAATGTACATGAGGAACAGCATTACCTTGATGGGATCGTAATGATTTGGCCATAGTAACAGTGCCAAGTTAAGACTGTCCTCTACTCCCAGGCATCTGATGGAAGATAGTGGGGTCTTATGTCTGTTGTTTCATCAGGTCCAGTATCTTAGTATCTGTAGCTGCTTTAAATTGTTTTACATTTTATATGTTATATATTTTACTTTTGATATATTGTATTTATGGCTTGCAATTCTTGTGAACCGCCGGAAACTTTTGGCTGTTAGGTGATATAAAATGATGCTGTTAATGTGTTGTTGTTGTTGTTGTTACATCTGTCTAAATCTTGATATCTTGATACTGAATTCCAACAAATTGAAAGGTTTTACCCCTTTTAATGTCCTAACACGGTAACCACCCTAAACAACCCAATGATAAGGTGGCTTGCGATAATAATAATAAAAAAGAGTCACATGGCATGGTGAACAAGCCACCCTGTGGAAAATGCCATGGATTCAGACAACACACTAACCCACAGTTCAAGAATCAACCCATGGTTCTCCAGCAACCTCTACGGCCAGATCTACAACAAAGGATTTGACACTTCGAAAACATTTTCAAAACTGTACATGGAGTGTGTCCTGGGCCCCAACAATTGCCACTGCCATTATAAACCATTTCAAAGCAGTAGAGTATATCATAGCTCTGTATGGGTTCACGTATTGTGTGAACCCAGTCCTTTCACTGATGTAGTTACAAAATAAGGGCATTTTCGTCACTCGCCTCTGTGCTGCCTGCTTCTTTTTCTCATTGCCTTTAATAGATTCGGACATAAAAGCTATGGCCATTCACAGGCTGTTTAGTATGTATAGGGAAGCACGATTCAAAATGAGGTTTTCATTTCAGTTAATTTAATGTTTGGAATCTGTCAGATTAACTCAAAGATTGGGTACTTCTCCACAAAGGAAATGGTGCCATCCAGTTTCCACCCCTCTGGTTAGTTTACTTTGAATACATTCATTAAACTGATAAATGATTTCCTGCAGGAATCATTAGGACTGCTCCAGGCTACAAAAAAAAAAAGAAAAAAAAGAAATAGCATCAGAATTGTGGGAGATGAGAGGAAGGTGCTTACTGCAGCAGATTGGAAGAAATGTCTTGCTTGTCATTTGTTTGTTTGTTTGCTTCCCATGTTCAGTCAAATTAGAATATCCAAGGTCTGGTCATAGTGATGGATCTTGAAGGATGGGGAAATGACTCATTTAATGAGCAATTAGAGCTATAGCTTAATATTTATTGCATTGTGGAAGCAGGGCATAAAACCAGGCACTAGGAACCTAGAAAGTGGTCATACATTAGATCAGATTATTTGTCCATCCAGCTCAGTATTGCCTGAATGGCAGTGGCTTTCTTGGGTCTCAGACGGTGTTGCTGCCCATCTCCTGCTTCCTGATTTTTTTCCACTGAAGATGCCAGAGATTGATCCTAAGACCTTCTGCATAAAACCTGTGTGCTGTACCACCATCGTGCTATGGTCTGTACCATCAGCACTGCTAGGGAACACTGCTGTCCATGTGTTTAGTGCTGTCATGAGAGATGCTTCAAAAATACTCCTCAATTAAATTCTCTCCACATTCTGCGGAATTCCCTTGATTCCAAAGTGGAACTGATGCATTAGGAATTTTGTGTTGCTTCAGAATGTGTGTGTGTGTGTAGTATAAAACACAATTTCAGTTCACTGCTGCTTTCAGTTGTTTCCATTCATTAGTTTTTTCCCACCTTGTGTATGACTGATGTGTAGTGTTTATAAAACACTGCCAAAAAAAAGAGAAAAAAGAGAGAGAGAGAGAAGAGAAGAGAAGAAGCAAGCTTTTATGTGATTTCACATACTATTGAATCAGAGTTCTTTTCTGTAGTGTTTCCACTTGGATGCATTGATAAAATGCACATATGTTGCTACACATATGTGCCAAATTTGAGATCGATCCCTCCAACCCTCGATTTTATATGAATTTATTAAAGATCGTTTCAGTTCTGACAGATCAGAATGACAGATCGCCACGTGCGTTCATTCAGACCTGTCAGAATGGAAACAATCTTTAAAAAATACATATAAAATTGAGGTTTGGAGGGATCGATCTCAAATTTCATACACATACTTAAGCATACCCCATAAGGACTGTGACCAAGTGTCAAGCATCAAAATTTTAAATACAGAAGTTATAGGCATTTTTTTCTTTAAAAATAGGGCTGCAAAAAAATACCATTTTTTCACAATAATTATCGTGAAGACGATACGGTTCACCTACGATATGACCGAAGACAATAATTTTTTTGGTCCAAAATGACGATAACGATAAATGACAATAATTTTTGGCATGCACACCCCTAGTTTGTATGTCCTTGATGGACTCGAGAACCGTACATCTGATTGTTATGATTTTTTTAGGATTTGTTTTTCCTCTATCTGGGATGGTTTTAGCCGTAGTAAAAATTTCATCCACCATCTTGAACCAAAATGTTGGCAAATCAAACTTTTTTAGGATATACTCCTTCAATACCATTTCATCAATTTTAACCGAGCTTCGCAGCATAATTCAGTGCTGCAGTGAGCAGATTTTAACCATACAACATTCATAGCCCCCCCCCCCTCCGCTTTTGGACATTTTTTTAAAAAGTCGCAAATATTGGTGGTGGGGGAGAACAAAGATGTTAAAGAGTAAAAAAAGAAAAGAATGAGCATAGTTTGAAGACAGGGAAGATTAGTAGGCCAAGGCATAGGCTGAACCCCTCCTCTCTGCTTTGGGGCAGCTTTTTCTAAGGGGGATAATATGGATAGAGCTGAGCCTTTCCTGAGCGGGCTATAGAGGTGGACCATGCTTGGTGGGAGGAGGGCCAATAGAAGCCCCCCTCAGGCAGGACACAATGGCTGAATTCGGACAACACGATAGTCAAAAGTGGGGTAATAATCAACTTTACAGTTGTTCATCTAGGGGGTACTCCTCAAACAACATGATAATAAATAATCAACTGTGGTGTGGATTAGGATCAGCGCTGAGTTGACTATGGCAGCATTCGGACGACACAATAGTCAATACAACTGACGATTGTTCCCCCTCCCCCCACAGTTGCTTATTGTGTCTTCCGAATTCAGCCAGTGTGTCCAACTGTGACAGCTGTGTAAGTTTTCTTGAACGCTTCTCTGTATCAACATAAAGGCAATTCTAACCTGTGTGAAGCTGGGTTCATTTGCAAGTTTCTTATAATGAATGTTATGTCTGGCTGTTCTTGTTTCAAATTTGCTAATTAGTTGTAATGTTACAACAGCACTTACAACAGCTCCACTGGCTCCCAGTCTGTTTCCAGGCACAGTTCAAAGTTCTGGTTAAATAGGCTGACCATATGAAAAGGAGGACAGGGCTCCTGTAACTTTAACAGTTGTAGAGAAAAGGAAATTTCAGCCAGAGTTATTTGTATGCAATTAGTTCCTGGTGAAATTCCCTCTTCATCACAACAGTTAAAGTTGCAGGGGCCCTGCCTTCTTTTGTATATGGTCACTCTAGCATAGTGCCTGCAACTTTAACTGTTGCGATGAAGAGGGAATTTCACCAGGAACTAATTGCATAGACACTGGCTGAAATTCCCTTTTCTCTACAACTGTTAAAGTTACATGAGCCCTGTCCTCCTTTTCATATGGTCAGCCTATGGTTAAAGTCTTATGTGACTCAGGTCCAGGTTATCTGAAAGACCGTATTCTCCTGTATGAGCCTGCCCGTGCTCTAAGGTCTTCTGGGGAGGCCTTTCTCTCAATCTCACCAACATTCAAGGCACGCCTGATGGGTACACAGGAGAGGGCCTTCTCTGTGCCTGCTCCAAGGCTCTGGGAATCCCTTCCCAGGGAAGCTAGACTGGCTCCCTCTTTGTTATGTTTTTGGAGGCAGGCAAAATTTTCTTATTCCAGCAGTCCTTTGGTGAATAATGTGGACCTCCATCTATGTTTAAGATTTTTAAAATTTAATATGTATTTTAAATGTGGAAATGTTTTAATATTGAAACCTATTTAATTATATTTTTAACTTTTGTATGTTTTTTTAAAGCTTTTAACTGTATATGTTTTAATTTTGTAAAGCCGCCTTGAGGCCCAGTATTGGGCAAAAGGGGGGATGCAAATAATGATGATGATAATAATAATAATAATAACAACAACAACAACAACAACATTCTTGTTTGGTATGTTTGGGTGGATGGGACACTAGACAAGCTACATTTTTGCTGAATAAATTTATTACATTTTGTCGTTGTTATTCATCCTAACTCCTTCAATATTTTGATCCTTTCTAATCATGTTTGTGAAGGGCCAGCAGTCGAGGGATTTGAAAGAGTGACTTATTGATATAATGTTGATTATGCAAGGCAGCAAAATTCTCCCTGTAATCTCAAGATAAATGTTGCATTGTTCCAAAATTAAATTAAAAAGAGGGTGGGAGGGGGACCATTAGCCTTTGTTGAAATAAATGTTACAGTTTTCTAGCATTCTTTCCAAAGCTCATTGGCAGTTATGAACAAGACTTCAGTTCACATGTGATAGTTGTACTATGCTTTGTTGTACTTCATTTGGCTCATTAGATGTTTGAAGGATTTCCCAATGCTGTGTACAAGGCAAGAGACATTAAATGGCATGGCCAGCTTGCTGCCAAGCTGTTAATTAACTGACTTGCTGCAAATTTTCAAATATCTCCCTCTCCTTAAAACCATTGTACTGCTCACTCCAGTAAAAACCAGATTTCCCAGGACACTTCTGTAATCTTTTACACCAAATGGGTTTCATTGGTTTTGGTGATTATCTACACAGTGGCAATTTTCCTTCTGTGTTAAGTAAACAGCACCCAAGCACATCCTCAAAAATGTTTTGGGAGGAGTTAAAAATCTGTCTCCCTAAGCAGGGTGGAGATGCACCTGAAGCAATTTTTAAATTGAGAGGGAAAGGGACAGCAACTAACTCTTTCCTTCTATTTTGAGCAGAGCATGAGGAGAAAAGTAATTGTACGAGGCAAATACAAAAATGGAAACTCAATAAAGCAGAAGGAATATGTTCACAACTAATGAAGTCTCTAGATACCTGAATGCATTTCTTTAGGAGGAAAAAAAAATCCCCGTATTGTTTCATACTAAGGCAAATGCTGCACAGTAGAAGCCAAAACAATGGAATCCCATCTGGAAAGAGAAAGGATGTATGGAAGTTGTTCCCAAAGGGCCATGTGCAGATGTGCATCAATTTAAAAAAATGCACACCCTATATGTAAAATGATAATCACTATGACAAATGCTATGTGAAGAGGGAAAGCTTAGATGCTGCAAGGACTCAGGCAAGGCTTCTCAATGCATTGCATGTAAGAGAGATTTTGCAAGCTGAAACACTGTGGACTCACCTGGATCATAAATGAAGCAGTGATAACCAGCAATTGTCCCATGGAATGCATCTGACTCATACCAGCCTTGTTCTTGTTGCTGCTGCTGCCTGCTCCTGCCATGAAAATTGGGACTCAAATACCATTGGGTGGGATTCTTAACATTTACACATACATTCCACTAATGTACACAGTTTTGTATGCAGATGATGATGATGATGATGATGATGATGATGATGATTGATGATGGCATGGCCATATGGGGAATACTGGATAGTCAGATTTGGATCCTAGTAGGGTTGGATTTAAAGCCCAGGCCTGAGACTCTTCATCCCTCTGTTAAAAGCACAGTGCTTAAAAAGCATTGATGTCCATCATGGACCAGATTGATTGCTAATATTTATGGAGATTCATAGTTGTGTCACCCCTCCTGTGAAAGTTGCAATATGCCTTAATTTTTTTTCAGCACAATTCAGATGTTACTATATCCTTTGCATTAGCTGAACAGGTCTTACCAGAGTCTTCTTTTGGGTTCATCAAAAAGCTGAAGGTAAATAGAAATGGATCCTGTCCTTGCCATGCAAGAAATTAAGATGTATTATAGGGGTAAGAATATACCGTTTCCCTAGATGCTAATATTGCCCACTGGTTTACTTCCAGAAGAACTGCAGAACTGCCTAATTGTGGTGTGAATTGACAGGGAATGATAGCTCATATTAGCCAAAAAGTGGTTGTCAGTATAAATTGCTTTTGCAGTAATTTTGAAGACGAGCTAATGGCATGAAAAATCTAATTTTGAGTCATGTTGGAACAGATGACTGTGACAGAATGACAAGCATACATGAATGATGTCCAAATGGGATGAAGCTTCTAATATCAAAGAGGTGTTAAGAACTCCATGATTTTAACATTGCCTAGTCGTGTCATGGTTTGTGGCAATCATTCAGTGTGTGCAGAACCCATTGGGATAGAATCCCCTGAGCAAAAAATGACCCACCAATGTTTCCCAGTTGTTTTCGGGCTCGATGGAGTTCTGCAGCATTCGGATTGTATTTGTGGGCCAATCTGTGGGTTTTCCCCAAACGACTGGAACATTTTGCGTATTCATTTTCAGTGTAGAGATTTGTAGAAAAGGTGGCCAAAATTTGCGCAAATTTGTGCAAAATTCAGTCATAATTTGCACAAATTCAAAAACAAAAACAACAGCAAAATCCAAAAACAACAACAACAAAAAACAGAAAATCTGCTAATTGCCCCGATGTGCTGCAGACTGAGTCAGGCTCTGTAGTGGAAAATGGACTGAAGTCCAGGAGGCCAAACCCATGAAAGCTCAGTGAGATCTACCATCCAAACAGATGAGCCTTCCCCTCGCACCCGGCTTGCCTGGGCGCGGGGAGGCAATTGTGGTGGTGGTGGGGGAAGAGACGAGTGTGGAGCTCTGCGATTGGCAGGCTCAGCATGGCACCACTTTGGCTGGGAGGGAGAACAGGTGAGTTTATAATCCAGCTCACCCCTCCCAGCCTCCTCTTCAGCGCGAGTCTCCCTCCCTCCCCCCCTGTAGACAGTGTGGGCTTGCTGGTCGCCTGTTAGGGGGCTGAGTAGGATTTTTTTACTCATAACCACGTTGAGTGGGGAGGTTTTTTTTGCCTACTCTACACTGTAAGACAGCAGGAGAGTAATAATTAGGTTAATTGGCTGTTCTAATTTGGTCACATTTCACGGACGGATATGTGCGGGCATCGGGAGCAAGTATAGGGATGGTGAGCATTCAATGGCACCATTAAGGTGAGTGGTAATGCCTGAGGCTCATGGCTGGGAGTCTTGTGGCACCAGTTGATGGGATAGGGCTTACCATTGAGGCCAACCTTTCTCACTCACTTGGAGTTTTGCAACACAAGGAGGAGCAACACCGGAAGGTCTACCGACTCAAGAGGGGAAGACCGGGAGGTGGAGGATTACATGCCTCACCTCTCAGGCTATGAATGCCTCACCCAAGCCAGTTATGGCTGTTTATTGGCCAAGAGAGGATGCCTGCATAGGACTACACCTACCTTTGAAGATCATAATAATAAATGTTGGCCTATTTTAAATCCATTCTGTTGTGTCATCTCGTTATTTCCACCCTCCACTATCGCAATCCTCCAGCATCCCTACTTCTGAGATGAATGTCTCCAAGTTGAGAGAAATGAAGGAGCATCCGATTCCCTTCCTCTGACTCAGTTCAATTTCCACTCATAGCTGTGCAATTGCAGTTGTACATATAGGTTAACTAAGCTGCTGTTAAGGGGATTTTCCTCTGAAATGGACTAGATGGTTTGCTTCAAGAAACTGGAGTATATTTAGCAGGGAAAGATGTTCATGCAGGATATCTCCAGGGAAGCCAGTTTAAAGCCTGATGGGGTTTGAATGAATACCAATGAGCACTACCTAATGGAGATGCTAATTGCTACTTAATTGGAATGTCTTCAGGTAATTTATAGGTGTATGTGTGTCACTACTTAATCTCATCTTCTGTATCTGAAGAAATGAACCATCTCTGCCTGTTCACTCTCTGTTTTTAAGGTCATGAATATCAAATATAATGGCATCTCATCTCCCATAGAAACAAAACTATTATTTCACATAATCCCAAGTAGTCAGATCTTGGTACAAATTGGGCTTGGAAAAGTCGAGCCGTTCTCTTCAGACCACATTTTGTTCAAGGTCCCCTTCCAATGAAGAGACCACTGCTCTGCACTGCCAATGAATGGGAGACCATGGGGCATGGTGAGAAAAATGGGATTTAAATAACCCCTGAGTGGTTCAATTGATTGGATCTTATGAGGGAGAAGACAGGAAACGCAACCAGTTTGTGAAGCAAACAAAATAATTTATTGAGGGGAATTGGGGAAGGGGAGTAGCAATGAGCTATAACAATACAAGATAAGCAAATGCTAATGTTACACAGGGAGCCTCACACCCTCTCTGGGTAGAAAGACTTACATCTCT
Source organism: Anniella stebbinsi (assembly GCA_029215795.1). Taxonomy (NCBI): domain Eukaryota; kingdom Metazoa; phylum Chordata; class Lepidosauria; order Squamata; family Anniellidae; genus Anniella; species Anniella stebbinsi. The sequence continues at coordinate 13,477,341 of JARDYH010000001.1, read as the reverse complement.
TCTGCACCAAGCAGTTTGCCTGGGATGGCCCCCGGCTGCTCCCTGTGTCCCGATGGTGTGTATTAGGTACTTCCGGGATCACCCTCCCTCCCTCTACACCCATGGGCTATCCCAGTCAAAATGTCTGGTGTGGAAAGGGCCTTAGTTACAGCACACTCACAAAGTCACACAAACTCTATGAGGGCAGAAATGCTTTGGAACTGTGCAAGCCCAGCCAATCAGGAAGTGGGAAACAATGTGCCCTGGATCGCTCCCTTGCTCTCAATGGGCAAGGAGAGTGAGGCACGCCAGAAAAGGAGCCTCTCTTTTCCCTCTTCTGATCAGTAGCACAACCCCATTGAGCTGCACCAATCCAGCCAACTAAGTCTTGACAGCTGAGCTCCCTGGATCTCATCTTCCTTTCAATGGGCAAGAAAAGATTCATGCCAGAAAGAACGCTCTTCTCACCCCTCAGTTAGATGTGTAATCCAGTATATTGATTTGTGCAGTATGACAGAGGGAAGGAGTTTCCCCCTTACCTTCCTTCTAGGCGGTGAGTTTTAATCCCAGAATTCACTCACAACATACTTATAGGGTTCACATAACTCTCCCCCTTGGCCAAAAAAGGAAGCCAGAGCCAAAAAAGGTTTGGATGGAGGTTATATTCACAGGTGCACCTCTCAAGATAAAGGAAGACTAGGCTTATATACCTGGGGGTGGGGGGGGTGAGGATGCTGGAGTGCTCTTTTGTTATAATACATGTCCCAGTCCTGGAACAGAATGCTTTGTTTTGATGGATTGACATCATCTCTTGGCAACAAATCCTGCCTCTCTGGAATTTGCCAAGGCTGGCTTTGGGGTAAAGGTACCTTTTGTCTGGTGTTTAAGGAACATTTGGCAGCTTTGCATCCTGTTTGAGAATTTGGGCTGCCTGGCGCTTCAGCTTATTTACAATTCTGGACCTATCTACACCAAGCAGGATACAACACTTTGAGAGCATTTTGAAAACTGTATATGGAGTGTGTCCTGGGCCCCAACAGTTGTCACTACTGTTATAAACCATTTTAAACCATTTTAAAGCAGTAGTGTAGATAGGCTCTCAGTTTCATCCGAGATCTTGCTGGGGCACTTCTCTTTTGTATTACACCATAGATGTTACATTTCAGATGAAGGGATGTGCATAGGCTAAAATTCCTTACACAAGGTCATACGAGCAGGTAACTTCATAGAGAAGGGGGTTGTGTAGGCTGACCATCTGAAAAGGAGGACAGGGCTCCTGTAACTTTAACAGTTGTAGAGAAAAGGGAATTCCAGCCAGAGTCATTTGTATGCAATTAGTTCCTGGTGAAATTCCCTCTTTATCACAACAGTTAAAGTTGCAGGCACTATACTAGAGTGACCATATACAAAAGAAGGCAGGGCCCCTGCAACTTTAACAGTTGTAATGAAGAGGGAATATCACCAGGAACTAATTGCATACAAATGACACTGGCTGAAATTCCCTTTTCTCTACAACTGTTAAAGTTACAGGAGCCCTGTCCTCCTTTTCAGATGGTCAGCCTAGGGTTGTGTGATAGTTTGAAGGTACAGAGAAATCTTTATTTCTCAGGCTTGAAAAAGAAAGCTAACAGAGAGTGGGGGAATAGTGAGAAAGTCTTAAGGTCAGCAACTAAAGGTATACAGAAAAAGGCTCATTCTGGTACAATATGGGACCCATATTTGTCAATGGAAGGTGCCTGTCAGTGTCATAGGCATGGAAGTAAGTTGGTATGGAGTAGCAGGACCTTTCTCCAATACAATCTGCAGTTCATCTTTATTTATTCATTTATTTATTTACTGCATTTCTATACCGCTGAAGCTCTCTGGGCGGTTTTCAAAAATCAAAACCATAAAAACCATTCAAAATTTAAAACAATGACAGTATAGAAACATCATTTAAAATACAATATAAAAGCACAACCAGGATATACCTCATGGGCATGACTACAGCTCCCAGACTTCAGCCACTCCCTAAATAATGGAGAACCTTAAAAAGGTAGTTCCTTTGCTTTCAGTTTACCATTCCATCACTTCTAAGATAGCTTCCAACTTGTGTGTTGCCTGCACAGGTGAGCTGGCACTGTGGAGTTAAGGCATCTGGTGTGTAAAGGGGGGGAGGTCCATGGGGAAATCTGGCTCAGAGGTCTCTGGAAGTCCCAGCTCAGAGGTATGGGATCTATCTCTATGGGGTCCTGATTGACAAGATCTGGGTCTGGGTTCAGTAGCTAGATCCCCATCCTCTCTGCCAGAGTCCTGGGTGCTGGTCACTGTTTGGGTCATAACAGCCACTGTCTTTCACCCAGACACCCTCCTTTGGGACCATGGAGGTTACCAGTGTTCTTCAGAATGAAAGAAAGCCTCTGTAAGACCTGTCTAGTGATGGTAACATTTTGAATTTAGTTTCTCTTTTTTTTTAAATCTGAAGTTTGGTTCATCCTTGAGCATTTCTGTTTTAAAATAAGTTTTCATAAAAAATGTGTATGGATTTTTGTGTGTATTCCTCATAATACGTGCCCTTTTTTTAAAAAAAATCTTTTTACCAAATACACACATTTTTTTCAAGTAATTTTCCTAATATCATTTATTTTTGAACTGCCCACCCACCACTAATAACCAGGTTTTTTGATTAGAGAACTCCATTGCAAAATTTCAGTTTTGATGTGAAATTAGGAAAGTTTGCCTTAAAATGCTAGCTGAACTTATTTCTTCCCCATTCATTGATCAGGCAGACCTCTGGTGTAGTTCAATATCCTTTTTCCAACAATGAACCACCAGATGTCTCTTGGAAGACCAGAAGCAAGCTGTGAAGGCAGGTGCTTTTTTCCTCTTGTTCCTCACCACCATATGGTCTACTGAGACACAAGGGAATTGTCTTTAGAAATGTAGTTTCCATATAGCCACCTTTATCAATCTTTATTGATATCTATCTACCATGATTTCATCTGATCCCCCTAGTAGCCATTACCTAGGCTGACCATATGAAAAGGAAGACAGGGCTCCTGTATCTTTAACAGTTGCATAGAAAATGGAATTTCAGCAGGTGTCATTTGTATATATGCAGAACCTGGTGAAATGTCCTCATCATCACAAAATTAAAGCTGCAGAAGCCCTGCCCTCTTTTGTACATGGTCAAGAGGACAGGGCTCCTGCAGCTTTAACTGTTGTGATGAAGAGGTAATTTCACCAGGTTCTGTATGCATAGGAATGACACCTGCTGAAATTCCCTGTCCTTTGCAACTGTTAAAGATACAGGAACACTGTCCTCCTTTTCATATGGTCACCCTACCATTACCACACTTTGTGGCAGTGTGTTCTTGGGCCAGATCTACACCAAGCAGGATATAGTGGTATGAAAGCGGTATATAAAAGGCAAGAGCCACACTACTGCTTTATAGCAGGATTAAAGTGCACGGACAACTGATGGGGCCATATATTGACACATGCCATATATTGCTGTATCCTGCTTGGTGTGGCTCCTGACTTTTATATACCACTTTCATACCACTGTATCCTGCTTAGTGTAGATCTGGCCCTGGAATAAAGAATGTTGGTTTCTAGGAAAAGTCCAAAATGGATCATAATAAGGTGAAATCCACGTGGAGCTCACCTAGGCTGACCATATGAAAAGGAGGACAGGGCTCCTGTAACTTTAACAGTTGTAGAGAAAAGGGAATTTCAGCCAGTGTCATTTGTATGCAATTAGTTCCTGGTGAAATTCCCTCTTCAGCACAACAGTTAAAGTTGCAGGGGCCCTGCCTTCTTTTGCATCTGGTCACTCTAATATAGTGCCTGCAACTTTAACTGTTGTGATGAAGAGGGAATTTCACCAGGGACTAATTGCATACAAAATGACACTGGCTGAAGTTCCCTTTTCTCTACAACTGTTAAAGTTACATGAGCCCTGTCCTCCTTTTCATATGGTCAGCCTAGCTCACCAATTTTCTGGATGATCCAAATGCTATTCAGCTAAGGGAATTAATCAATGGGGAATAAAATGACTGGTGAAGTGGGGATAAATTGCACCTCTTCCTTCCAAACAAACAGGAATGAGGGAAGAATTGGTTTGGCTTGCATTTTAAGGAGGACTTACCTATTTTCACACTTTTGAACCAACATGCAAACTGAAACTCAGTTATCCTTCTAAATTTCCACTTCTCATATGTTGTAACGCCATTCTCCAATGAAAAGTAAATACATGTACTCATGGAAATGACATTAAAATGCATTATATTTGGGGAATTCCTTGCCAAAAAAAATGTATATTACACAGAAATGCAGACAAATTCAGGCACGTAAATTTCATGTCAACTTAAAGAAAATATACACAAAGTTCAGGACTAACTGAGCTTAAGATTAGAAAAATGAGAAATTGAGAGAAATTGAATTGTACGTTGATCCATCCCAAGAAAACAAGCAAACTAAGCAGGATGTGTTTTTTTCTCTTCTCTTCCTTCTCCTCCTCCTCTTCTAGTAAAGTGGCAATTTAAGGCTCATACCACACACCAGTATTGGCCAGAGAGTACTTGGATGGAAAAGCTGTGATACATACCAGGATTGTTTGTGTTTTGTTCGTATGTTCACTTACATACTCCTTTTAAAAGATACAAGGAAAGGAACAATATATCCTGAATGAAACTATCCCATTAAAATGATATTAAAATTCAATAAAATCCAATTGAAAATATTTTCAATTGGATTTTATTGAATTTTAATATCATTTTAATGGGTTAGTTTCATTCTGAATATAATGTGCCATCCCCAAGCTTTTAAAATGCCCATCTTTCTATGGGTAATTCCCATCCTTCTGCAGGCTTAACCTAATTCCCCAAGAAGGCCTAAACAGAAATGTCTCACATTGCAACTTCTCTGGATTTTTATGTGTGTGTGTGGTGTGTGGTGTGTGTGTGTGCGTGTGTGTGTGTGAGAGAGAGAGAGAGAGAGAGAGAGAGAAAGAGAGTAGTTTGCTCAGTTTCTTATGCTATGCTTTGCATAGCCAGAAAAAAAAATGGAGGCTATGATTTTGAGAATCCATAGCTCAGTGGTAGACAGCAAACACTTTGCATTCAGGAAGCCCATTTATGCAACATGACCTCCCCAGAAATGCCCGCACCACCATTTTGCGTAACAATGGCAGCTCGATAAGGGGAGGACAGCTTTGTTTGCTGTTTTCCAAGCTCAAGGCACTCAATGCGCTGGCCTGTGAGCACCAGCACAGCAAATGGGGTCCAGGTGGATGGGTGCGAGCCACCAGACTTTGCCCCTCCCATGCAGACAACCCTGTCTGTGTGTATTTTATTATTTATTATATTTATGAAAACATTTATATCCTGTCCCACATCGTTGGGATCTTAGGGCAGCATACAGGTAAAACCAATTAAAGCTGTGTAAAACAATTAATAATTTGCACAGCTAAAATGTATTAAACCATTAACAAGCAATTCAATAACAAGCTAATTTACATTGAGATCCATCCCACCCTTTCTTCAAGGAGGTCAAGCTAGCATGGATGTTTCCTTTCATTTGATGCTCAGAATAACCCCGTAGATAGGTTAAGTGTGGAGTGGGATAGTGACTAATTTGGAGGTAATCCAATGAGATTCATAGCAAAGTAGGGATTTGAATGCTTGTTTCACAAGCCCTAATCTGACACTTTAAGCACTACACCACAGAAGGTCACATATAGCCCAGCACCTTAATACAACCCCCTGGTGTCCATCTCATAATAAATGCACATCGAAGATAGGGAGGAGACGCCATGCTGGTATTGTCTTGTCTGAGCTTTGCAATACGGACTAATTAGAGATACTCTAATTTGTATGTTAAGAGCACTGGGCAACGGGACACAGTAGACAGACTTCAGCACACACATCTAAAACAATCTAAGGCTACTGATTGCTATGCAATATAACTTTATTAAAAAGAGCCCGTTACCATCCTTGTGTGTGTTAAAATTAGCACTGTACTTCTAAGGTAGCAAGAGAATAAAATTTCATTTTCATAACTGTGTTATGACTGCGTATTGGGTTCGGTTAATGTAGATGTTGGGAATACTAATCAAATTAACGCTGATAAGGAAAATGTAATGAAAATGGTTCCGTGGAGTTTAAAAACATAACAACCCCCCCTCCCCCGCCCCTCCTAAATGTTCTCGGATTCGTTCTGCTTTTCCTATCCCATCATAATTTATAATAAGTGCCAAGTAAAAGTACTAATCGGCAAATATACTGTGCCATCTCCAAAGAGAAAATGTTTCGGCACTTAAGAAGCAAGTGCCGAGAGTACGTTAGAGATTTCTTCTTCCCTATGTCCAGTTGCAGTCATTACCGAAGATGTTGCTGTTCCCCACCCACCCCTCCTCATTTTGTCTATACATTTTCAGTTTTGAATTACTCGGCTTTTGCTTCCAAAGTGAAACTGACGAATTACTTGTCTTTTTAAAATAATAATAATAATATAACAGGAGGATGTAAAATTCTGGCAGGAATGGACTATATGGACAGACACAATACAGCTGCAAAAATAATTCACCAACAACTGGCCATCAAATTCAACCTTATCAAACAACCTACACCATACTATACATATTCACCCGAAACAATCCTGGAAAATGCAGACCATAAAATATACTGGGACAGAAGAATTCATATGGACGAGAACCAACGTAATGTTCATAGACAAAAAAGAAAAGCACACATACCTCATTGACATAGCAATACCAAATGACAAAAATGTTGTTGAAAAGGAAGAAGAAAAGAGAGAGAAATATACACCACTGGCCGTGGAAGTCAACGAACTATGGCAACAGGAAAAAGGTCACAATTATCCCTTTAGTCACATCAGTCACCGGGATCACATAAAAAAATATACAGAAAACCTCCAGAAACTGGGCCTACCAGTATACATCCACACCAACATCCAGAAAGCAGTCATAATTAAAACATGCTCAATTGTCAGGAAATTCCTGAATCAATAAAAGTCAGCATGACTTGGCAAAGCCCGTCATGTCTGTCTAGAAAAACCGCCATGAGTGAAAAAGAGATAAGAACAACAACAACGACAACAACAACACAACTAATAATAATAATAATAATAATAATAATAATAACAACATTTGGCATAGAACTTGCTACAGTTTGAGATATAGGAAGTGGGCAACAGGTGAGAGATGATGCCCCTTGACACAAGATGGACCCAGTGGGGGTCTTCCCTGTGTCTTGCACTGCTTGCTACTCCACCTCCTATGCTAAAGCACTTTGGGGGAGGGTTTGGGGAAGGTTGAAGGAGAATGAAGGGGAAGTGGCATTTGGCTTTCTGAGTATTTTTACTGAGATCTTGAAAACCAACTTGTGCTTTGTTTGAGCTTTTTACTGGCACACTCAAAAAGCCCAATTAATTTGGTGGAGGGCTGCACATTTATTTATTGGGGAGAGTACACAGAAACATGGTTCAGATGAAGAGGGTTATGGTTGTAGCAACATAGTTCTCAACTATATTTTAACAAGGGAAAGGGTGTGTGTGTATATGTGTGTGTGTTTAAAGAACAAAACAACAAAAATAATCTATGCTAAAAACTGGAAAGGGCAAGGGATATATACTATAGAAGAATGGTATAAAGAAATATGGGATATGGCACTTAATGACAAGCTAACGTATAAAATGAAAATAAAGAGGGGAATGTCCAGTAAGAATGATTTTGGAGATATATGGAGCCCATTTTTGGAATTTGTATTAAAAACGGGGAAGGGACAAATACCTTCAAAAGAGTCTTTACAATTTTGGAAAGAAGAATAATGAATAATTGAAGGTCTCCTGTGCGGAGGGGAGCATGGGGGGTATGTGGTTATGTATTGTATTTTATGTTGTTTTATGTTGTATCATGTTGAAAAATAAAATAAAAATAAAACAACAACAACAATAATCTATTACATAAGCACATGGAATGGATGAATAATAGTAATTAATATGTTTAAAAGGTTGATGATACAGGACTATATTTTCCATGCTAATCTTCTATTTTGGTTAAATTATCCAAAAATGATATTTCATTTGAAATAAATGGGATCCAAAGGAAATAACTGGAATAGGTGGGTGGGGAAATCTGCCTTTGGTGTCAAATCAAGTAGACTCTATCACTCAAGTCTTTGCACAAAGGCAGACCAAGTCATTAGTTTGCTGCTATTACACCAGGCAGACAATTTATTGTTAAGTGCTTGTCAGAAGAGAAAAATCTGCTTTTCTAGCAGCTCTCAATGGCACTGACATTTACCCAGAGTAAATCTAGCACGGATAGGCTCAGAATCGTACTGCCTGACAGACGTGACATTTACGACTGCCATACTTTAACCAGTATTGTGATGATAAGGTCTTAGATGTCCCAAGGAACAGGTGAAATATAATTTCAGACCTATTGTATAGTCTATTTACCTTTTCACTAAGGCCCAAGAAGATATAAATTAAGGATCCTTCTCTGGCTTCTTGGTGGGTCCTGGAAATAGGCAAATTAAATCTTCTTCCAGATTTTCCCTAGAGGTTATGAGAATGGAACTTTTTAAAATATATATATTAATTCTGGAACTTATAAATATGCTGCGCTGAGACCTGTAGACTATAGCTTGCTCATCATGCCATGAAAATGATTAGTTGATTTGAACAGCAAAGCCAAATGCATTTCTGGAAGGAGGGTATTTTCATAAATTGTGCCAACAATACTTTTTGTTATGGACTTTGGGAATGTTCTTAATATGAGCTAGAAACTGAGTCATTTTTAAAAATGGGATATATATTTTAGTCATTGTAGTTTTCTCATTGATTTACAGATGGAAAGATACAGAAACTAGTACTTGCTTCAATAGACATTCTGGTCTTTCTCCTAAGTGTGCACAGGAATGAATTGTTTACTACCTTTATGGAATATCAATCAGGTAATTCCACAAAAAAACAGACTAGGAAAGGAAAGGCAGGAAAGTTTGACCTATCTGTAAAGGTATGGATATGAGCAACATGTGTCCATGGAAAAGAACACAATTTGCAATGCCCTGTTTTGGGGGTTCACCCTAAATTGATTATTTTAATTTATGCTTATGAGACACACATAAAATAAAGACCCTATCAAATCAATCAAAATATAGTAATGCAATAAAATATCTAAGGAAAAAAGATTGGTAACAGGGACCGAAAGGTTTGAACATATAAGACCAATTCTGGCTCGTTTGCATTGGCTGCCTGTATGTTTCTGAGCCCAATTCAAGGTGCTGGTTTTATCCTATAAAGCCTTACACTGCTTGGGACCACAGTACCTGACAGAAAGCCTCTCCCAACATGAATCTACCTGTACACTACGCTCAACATCTAAGGTCCTCCTCCAGATGCCTATTCTGAGGGAAGCTTGGAGGGCAGCAACAAGGAAGAGGGCCTTCTCTGTGGTGGCCCCCCAATTATGGAATGATCTCCACGATGAGGCCCAGCTGGCGCCAACACTGTTATCATTTTGGCACCAGGTCAAAACTTTTCGTTTCTCCCAGGCATTATAACAGCTTAAGCTGAGTTTTTTAACTGAATTTTTGGCTAGGCTTAAAGTTTAAAAAGTTTTAAATATTAGTTGTTTTCATGTTTTATGGTTGAACATTTTGTATATTGACTTTTTAATGTTCAGTCTTTTAATTTTTGTAAACCACCCAGAGTGCTTCGGCTATGGGGTGGTATATAAATGTAAATAATAAGAAGAATCAAACATCAATGAAAATCAACAGAAAAAATAGCACAAAGCTAGCAAAATAATTTTTTAAAAAACTTGTGCAATAAGTAACATGATAACATACAATGCAAATGAATAGCCCAACTACTTAATAAATACAGGAGGCAACACCATGAAAATGACACGGATATTAAAACATTTATTTATTTATTTTATTTGTACCCTGCCTTTCTACGAAAAGTGACAGTCAAAGTAGCAGAGGTTTAAAAAAACTTAGCAGAACAAATAAGTCTTAACCAGTTGCTGAAAGTGTTATAATGTTGGAATCAGGCAAATCTCCCCGGGCAGAGTGTTCTACTACTAGGGAAAGGACCCTCTGAAAGGGAGAACTTGAGAAAAGAGGGTCTCTGTAGAAGACTTAAGATCTCAAGCCATGAAGATTTGTATAGGTCAAAAACAGGACTTTGGTTTTGTTCAGAAGTAAACTGAAAACTAGTGCAGATGAATTCACTCTGTGTTTTCCTCCACTTCAGTCAAAAGCATCTCCAAACATGGTTTATTACCCTCAGTTCAGATGTAAATGAAGGAGCTGCAATGGCCATCAAACCAGGTAAGGCTGCACAGGGCTATCATTTTAATTAATTGTCCAGGTCATCACTACATTCCACAGACCATCCAAGTCTTCAACAGACTTCATGGAGCTAAAAGTTGCAATCCCATACCTACTTATCCAAGAGTGAGCCCACTGAACCCAACGGAACTTAGATCCGAGAAGGCCTGAACAGAATTGCATTGTAAGTCTCTAAAGGTGGCTTCAACATGAGGATTGCTTATGCTCTTTGAATGCTTCTACCCTTTTACACAGTTTGTCGTGTTTGCTCTTCTCTTTCTCTCTCTCTCTCTCTCCCAGGATCAGGCCAGGCTCAGTCTAGGGCCAGAACTACACCAAGCAGGATATAGCACTTTGAAAACACTTTGAAAACAGTATATGGAATCTGTCATGGACACCAACAGTTGCCAATACCATTATAAACCGTTATAAAGCAATAGTGTAGATCCTGCCTAGGTTTCTTTTATCTATGTCCTGTACTCTAAACTGCCTGTCTGCATTGATTTCAGTTTGTTGTCTTCTTATCTGCCTTCATGAAATGTTCTTGTTCTTTGGTTGGACTGCTTAACTTAAAAACTTGATTGCAACTGGCTGGTTCTGTAATTACCCCCTATTTCCTAAGACATGAACCTGTTCTTAGGCTCCCTGGTGTAACATTCCATCTTACCAGAATGCTCACCTTCTGCTCTTCATCTGCTCAGCTGACATCTCTCCCCATTCCATATGGCTGCATTTCTCTGCTTGGTACAAGGATGGGGAGAAAGATGGATGGACACCTGCTTTTATTGGGATACATTCTGAACTTTTGGGTCTGAGCTGCAACACTTTTGGGGTAAGTGTCAGAAGCTGCCATCTGTACCTGCTCTAAGTTCTCAAAACTTGAAATACAAATAATATCAGGCAGCCTCAGAATTGTTTTTTTCTTATATATACAACACTTGTTTTGATAAACACAAGGTCGGATAAAATAAAATTCAACAGCTGACTCGACATGATTGGTAAGGCAGACACCTTCTGTCTTTGGGGAAATTAAATCTGTGTACAGCAGTGTGTTTATAGACTAGGCTTAATGCTCAGGCTGCAAGGGAGTCCATAACACTTGGTAATACCGGCTTCTGGATACGGTGAAGAGCCCAGACTGAATGAATTCCGAAATCCCAAACCCAGTTTTATCATGCTTCACATGAACTCTGTAGCCTCTCATTCCCCGGCATTGAGTAATAACTTTCAAACTTGCTCTCGCATCCCATTATACAATGGTTTGGAAACTTTTGTAACAAGAGGATTTGCTTAACACTGTCGGATCTCAGCCCATTACCTGGATGTCTGCCAGGTTTTTCAGTAGGGCTTCTTTTGAGTTGTGAAGTCAGAACTTTGCCTACAGGGATGGTGGAGGCATGTGAATAACATTGAAACCTTTGGATTTAATGAGACTCACTGAACTTATTCAACAGCCTCAACCCTATTGCCCTAATTAATCTCCTTCCCTTAACCTGTGCCAGAAAATGAACTGGCTTGTGTGTTGCTTTTATGATCCTCTCCTCGCTTCACTCTTTTCCCTTCTTATTTGGAAAAACACCTGACCTGTCTGTTTTCTTATTCATTAGTTTCAGACTCATCATTGTTTTGACCAACTTCTTGTGCTCTGGGGCTGTTCTTTGCAATTCGGTATCAATCTGAGAAGGAGCTCACCATCTTTCCAAGATATCTTAGTATCCTGAACACTAGGGATGTATGATAAATTTGATTCACTTCAGTTTTGACCAGAAATTACTCAGTTTGCATTCCTTAGAACCAAACGGGGGCCTGAACACAATTTTCAGTTGAAGTCCATACATTTCCATACTTGCAAACCAATTTGCAGAGCTAAAACAGTGTTCCAAAATTATTATATTTGAAAAAAAAAGTATATAAAAAGTACACTTCTGAAAAAATGTGCACAAAATGCTTCAACAGAAATGCATACATTTTTTTTTAAAAAATACACACAATTGATGCATAGACTTGGGGAAATGTGCATGGATGTATGCACATATTTCCATGCAAAAAGAAAGCAAGCTCACAATATGATACTGACATGAACAAATTTCGAGGTGGAGCTTGAATTCAAGCTGAGCTTGAATTTTGCTAATTTGCCTCATTCCAACCATGTCGTATGCTCCTGCCCTCCCAAGTTTCATCCAAAGATCCAAATTCTGTCTGAATGGCTCCTTTTGGCTTCACTTTACCAGTGCATTAAGGATGCTATGTGACCTAAAATACTCAATGGCGCAACTTTAGTTTATTCTGCCACCCCAATATCTTAAATCTGTATCATGGAAACCAGGTTCCTAGAATGACAAATAGGACATGTGAATGCCACAGAACTATGTCTTTCCCCAATGTGATTTATTTTCTTTCACTTTCAAGATAACCACTACTTTACTCAGACTTTAATGGAAATTTCATACCTTACCACCAGGACTACTATCTCTTCTTCTTCTTCTTCTTCTTCTTCTTCTTCTGCTGCTGCTGCTGCTGCTGCTGCTGCTGCTTCTGTTTCTTCTGCCTCCTCCTCCTCCTCCTCCTCCTCCTCCTCCTCCTCCTCCTCTTTTCTTTAACAGCCACAAAACCCAACAAAAATGCCCCTCTCAGCTTTCAGACACTCGGCAGGAACCAGCACTGGAAAGATCCAAGGGAGGAAATCCTGGTGAAGCCTCTTGGGGGCTTTTCAGAAGAGTCAATCAACTGGAGAAGCTGCAAGGACAGAATGGGAAATGTTCTTATGTATATGTCCAGGTGGTTGATCCCTGATTATAAGAAAGTGAAGAAGGGGAGGGGGAGGGGAAATTATGCTACAGTGACCAGTGTTAGCCCCAGTGGGCCTGGCATGCGCATGCCAGCTCAAGGGCTAATACTGCTGCCCTCATCATAGGGATGGCTTGAGCTTTCGACTAAGTCTGCAAAGGCAGTGGACATTCCCCCTCCCCACGTCTGGCTCTCATGGACCCAGTTGAAGGTGCTCAGTTGGTCATCTTGGCCTGAGCACCGAGGTCCATCTCTAGTTGAAACACTGTCCCATAGTATCCACTTAAGAATGATATGGGAATGACCTCAAATGTGAATCCTCACTGAAAACATAGGCACTCCAGCCGAGAGATAGGATTAACATGTCTTCTTGTTGCCCACTGTTATCTATATATCTATATTTATATCGTATCTGTCTATCTAAGAATTGAAGAAAGTGTTTGGGCACCCCGAAGTGTTATGAGGTCTTTTCATTTAATAAATCTGCAGAGCTATTATCATCACATTATTCTGTTTAATGTTAATGGGATTAGAAGTCCCAGTGACATTAAGCAAATACAAGACTAAAACAGTTATGCAAATCAGATTTTATTCTCTTGCCACCTTAGGACTACAACAAAAATGTTGCAGTTAGACACTATATAATGAAAAATAGATTGTTTAATAAATTAAAGTAATTTGGCTGCAAACTCAGGGCCAGGTTAGAGTCTGCAGAATCAGATGGTAAAGCTTTTCTTGGAATGAAATATCCAGGTGGAGATATTGCAATTTTGCATATTGCATACCCCCCTCCCCCGATGGGGGAAAATCCTCCCTGCATTTTTTTTTAAAAACTTAGCTGGGAGGAAAGATTCACCATAGAATTTTTGCTGTTGTACAATAGAACTTTTGCTGGTTTTCTCTGAAAAGGAAGGCAAGGTTTGGAAGGAATGAAACATTGAAACATCGGCAGTTTGACATGCTACAGTCCAAGAAAACAAAAGAGTTACTACTTAGTTCTGTTGGTTCGATTAATTACATGTTTTATTAACATTTTATGAAGGTGTTTATGTAGTTTTTACATGTTTTACGTGTTTCAATTGCATAACCAAATATCCTCAAGAAAGGATGATGAATAATCAAGATGTATTTTCCACTTCCCTTTTCCTTTTGAAGGAACCAGCACATAATGTTTGCATTTAGGAGAATCCAAGAATCCCCACTATCACTGCCTAGAACAGGGGTGAGCAATTTCAGTAGGTTAGGGGACAAACCCCAGGACCCACCACACTCCTTATCTGCAGGTACTAGAAGGGACCACACCACTGAATTACCAGTACCTTGTTTTCCAGCAGAATAATGTCTACTCCAGCCCATTGAATGTTGTCTGCAGGGAAGCACAATTATGTTGGGAATCCAATGGTACATCAGTAGCTACCTAGTAGCATGTGTGTGCAAAAATCATGATGGAGATTGCACACGTGGCCTGTGGCCCACCTCTTGCATACAAGGATACATAGTGGCATCGTGAAGAATTCTAGGAAGGGGGCCATGTGAAGATTAGGTGTGCCCTTTGGGCTCCAGAGAACATGGGACACAAGGAGTTAATTCAGGATTTCATCCAGGCTGAAGCTTTTGCTTCCCAGCACACAAAGTAAGTTGGTCTACTTTTTCCCCTTTGGAAACTATTCAGACTCTGTAAATTCTTCCTGTCTGCAATTACTTTATATATAATGTCCTGTACCTACCAATTAGCAAATAGTAGCTCAACACATCTAAAGAGGTTATAAATGCTGCTTGGGGGGGTGATTTGAATCATGCACTCGTCAGAATGTAGATGAGATGAATACTTAACATAAAGTACAACAGAACTTAATTAAAGGTGTTGAAAAAGACTATGAAGATGATAAGTTTATCTTCTTAAGACTATATATATATATATATATATATATTAATAATAATAAGTTGAACTTAGTTTCCAGTTTGCTGATGCAGTTGCAAAATGTATTCCTTTTCCAATTGGCAGGGTTCAGCCAGAACATTTTGCTCCATTTTTTGAAAAGCAGCAACTAATGTCCCCACCCCACCCCAAGCCAAGGGGTACCATATTCAAAGCCAGGCAAGATATTTTAGCACATGAGGCATACAATCCCACAAGCACGTTTTCTCATACCTGCCAGGAAATATGCAACAACAAATTGAGTAACAATGTGCTGCCCTTTCATCACATCCCAAATCTGCTGCTCTTGCTTTGCCTTGTGGGAATGGACGGCGAGAATAAAGAAACGACACGATAAATTAGATTTAAACAGGGCCACATTTATTAACATATCAAGGAAGATGGTGGCCTAAGCGGGCATCCTGTCTTTGGCCAACGTCTTGGCCATAATTGGGATCGGGTGAGCCATTCATATCCTGGGAGGTGTCGCTGGTGCGTCGACACCTCCCAGGATTCCCCATTTGGGGTAGGTAGGCCTTCCTATGTCACCTCCCCTCAGGTTGCACAACTGAGAGTGAGTGAAAAAGGTTGGCCTCAGAGGTAACCCTTATCCCCACACCTGGTGCCGCAGGACTCCCAGGTGAGGGCCTCAGGTGTCACCAATCACCACAACAGTGCCTAAGAATGCTCACCAAAACCTGTACTTGCTCCCGATGCCCGCACACCTGCCCCCAATTAAATGTGACCAAATTCAACCAATTACCCTATTTAGCTCTCCCCCATTGTCTTACAGTGCGAAGTAGGTGAAAAAAAACCAAATCAAGTTTGAAGGTAAAAAAAATCCTACTTGGTCCCCAAAAAGGCAGCCAGCAAGCCCACACTGTCTACAGGGAGGGAGGGAGGGAGGGAGGGAGGGAGGGAGCTGCAAAGGAAGAAGGTGGGGGAAGGAGCTGCAGCAGCCCTATAAATAGGCCCACAGCTCCTCTCCCAACCAGTGGCACCATACGGAGGCTGCCAACGGCAGGCCTCCACGTGTCGTCCTCTCCACCACCCACAATTGCCCCCTCCCGCCCAGACAAGCTGGGTGTGGTAGGAAGGGCCTTAATGGTAGGGACGGCAATGTCAGCTGGCCACACTAAAGAGTCAGAGGCTGGGTTTGGATGACATGACAAGCCACGGTTGCTTAATTAGACTATTGTCCATTGTGTTGCTTATAATGTGAAAAGGCGAGGACAGCCTCATAAGCCTAATAGTCTCCTGAGCAAAACATATCATTCCTTCTCCCCACCCTGGCTACCCAGAACTCCTTGAACTGAACTTCAATGGTAATTGGTTATTACCAGACAGAGAGAAATATTGCCCAGCCTTCCAAAATATCATCATGCGATAACCTGAGTTTCTCTCATTGTCAGGGCATTTGCAGGCCCATTTTCACCACTCCAAGCAGTGATTATGTGTTAAAACATTGTTATTATTTTTACAGATAGCCCTGGAATTTTAAGTCTTTATTTCATGTGGATAACAAACAAAACAAAAAGTCACACATTGAATCTATCGATTGATTTACTACATTTATTTATTTATTATTGAGAGAGCAATCCTATGTCCATAAAGAGTGTTGTGGAGGCATGGGATTGTTCAGTTTCCTGGCTGTGAGTTCTGAGCCAGGAAACCACATTCCCCACCCTGGACAGATAGGACTGACACTCCTGTCAGCTTCTATATATCTATCATCTATCTATCTGTCTCTATCATCTATAGGCTGACCAGATAAAATCCAGGTAAGGGCTCATGTAACTTTAACAGTTGTAGAGAAAAGGGAATTTCAGCCAGTGTCATTTGTATGCAATTAGTTCCTGGTGATATTCCCTCTTCATCACAACAGTTAAAGTTGCAGGCACTATACTAGAGTGACCATATACAAAAGAAGGCAGGGCCCCTGCAACTTTAACAGTTGTGATGAAGAGGGAATTTCACCAGGAACTAATTGCATACAAATGACACTGGCTGAAATTCCGTTTGCTCTACAACTGTAAAAGGTACATGAGCCCTGACCTGGATTTTATCTGGTCACCCTAATCATCTATCTATCCATCTCCCCCCCCCCCCCCCTGTATATATATACATACACACATCATGGCAAAAAAAAAAAAGAAGTAAGCTATCCTTGGAGAAATAAATTTGTGTTATGTTTCTTTGACAAAGGCGGTGGAAAGATAAGAAAATGGCTGGGAACACTGTAATGATGAGTGAAAATAGATTTTAATTAGCTTCACATGTAAAGATACAGATCCAAAGCCCCCACAGAGTGAGCTTCTGAAGCCTTGACATGTCAGGCAGCAGGAGATGGTTCTGTGTTAAATTGGGTAAGAACAACATATAATTAATGGAGACTAACTCCTCCTCCTCACTAAATTGGTTACACTAATATCCTTTCCTTCTATAGGGCACCCCTTACGTTTCATCGCAGATACGTGCAATGGATCAAGCTAGTATACTAAATATGGTAATATGGTACTATATATTCAGAGAGATATGAAATGGTTGTCTTAGAGCGTCATCACAGTGGAGGTTTAATGCACATCTGTTGCGACTTTGATCCACTTTTTCAGCGCTAGACTAGCATGACTGAGCGAGTCCAGCTCTGAAAAAGTGGATCAAAGTCGCAGCAGATGTGCATTAAACCTCAAGTGTGATGATGCTAAGGCCATTATAATGAATTAAATCTTTCTAAGGATTCCAAGAGATGGCTACAGTTTAAGGGGAGTCTTTTATGGGTCCCCCCTTTTTTGTCCAGGGAGCTACAAATACTGAAAGCAGAGAAGGAAGAAAAGTAAGAATATAACATTTGACAAAAGTGCAGCTTTTCAGTTGCATTAATGGCTCCATCTTTGGCCAGTTGACTTCCAATTCTGTGCCCACCATAAAAAATGTTGTAAGTATGGTTCCTTGCAAACATAGGAAGGTGCCTTGTACCAAGCAAGTCAGATCATTGATCCATCTGGCTTAGTCCTGTGTCTATATACTCAAACCCTGGTGCTAATTCTATCTGTACATGCTAGAGACTGAACTGAGATTGAACCTAGGCTCTTCTGAATGCTAAGTGTATGCTCTACCACCAAGTTATTTCTATCAGCCCAGAGAAGAAAGGAATCTGTCACATGTGACCACACTTCAGTTTAGGCTATGGATGGGAGAGAAATTAATTCAGTTTGCATTGTATTTATTTTCTTGCATTTATATACTTCTCATTAGCTGAAGTTCCCTTTAATGAGAATTTATGGAGACAGTGTCTGAATCATAGAATCATAGAATAGTAGAGTTAGAAGGGCCCTATAAGGCCATCGAGTCCAACCCCCTGCTCAATGCAGGAATCCACCTTAAAGCATACTTGAAAGATGGCTGTCCAGCTGCCTCTTGAATGCCTCCAGTGTGGGAGAGCCCACGACCTCCCTAGGTCATTGGTTCCATTGTTGTACTGCTCTAACAGTCAGGAAGATTGTCCTGATGTCCAGCTGGAATCTTGCTTCCTGTAACTTCCTGTCTTGGGGGAGGGTCATAGGATTGTTTCTTTTCCTGGGTTCTGAGCTTGGAGCTTGGAGCCTTGAAACCATGCGGCCTGCCCTCTCCCCACCCACTCATAGTCAGCACAGAGAGAACTATTAGGAGAAAGCACACAAATGCTTGTGAATTTTCATGTGAACTTTTAAAGAAAAGCTTAATGTTTGGGATGAACTGAATTTACAATTAGAGAAATTTTCAAAGTTTGAGAAAAAATGATCTTAAGATTGGAAGAACAAGAAACCTAGACTAACTGAAATGGACAGATCAATCCATTCCTAATTTAGGCCCAGTTAATTCTGATGCTTCCAAGTAACAAACTCTTACGAATTCATACGGTATGCTCCGCACCAGTTGAATCTGCCAATCTAGGCTCTGGCCTTTTTGGGTATACTCCTCTGGGTCGCACTCCCAATAGACAGAGGCCTCTGAATTTTGAGGCCTCCACCTATCCTATGCCCTGGTGCCAAGAGCCAGGCAGGTTGAGAGGAGGACATATGTACAGTATCTTCACCTCCGTTCCTCCTCTTCATCTTACAAAAATTAAATAAATATATACATATACACAAAGTGCATAAAAGACTGTTTGATGCTGATTTGATCTGTCAGTCCCACCTAACCACAAATTAACAAAGTTAAATCTCCTGCCCCTATAATGCCGAGAGGATTTGATTTGTATTTGATTTTGAATATCTGACATTGAACCCAGCAAATTAATCATTAAACAGTGTGTGCTGCTGCATGAGTAAATAATGCCATTAAATATGTTTTAAATGGAAAAAAAGTGAATAGGCCACATTATCGGTCTCCGCTTAGAACATTTGTTTGCACATTATGTGCGTTTTCGTGTTCAAATGTTCAACAGTCTGTTTTTCCATCTGCCCTTATGTTGTGAGGATGTTGAGAGGATTAGAAATGCTCTGTTGCCTGAAATGGGTGTTAGCATAACATGCATGGCAAAAATAAGTAGGGAAACCAAAATAAAATGAGGGTCATTTAAGGGCTAAACACATGCAACTACTTAACATAAATCATATTGGTTATCATAATCATATAGAGCTAAAGAGCACTTTCTCTTTCTTTAAGGATTAGACATATCAAGGAATTAGTAGCACAACTAAGGAACTGGAAAGCACCATGCGTTAATGACCTGGTAATAATTCCTTCTCTCCCCCCTCCTGCTCCAAATCACCATCAGTTCTTAGTATAATATAGGGATGTTTGAATCAACAAAATTTGAAATTGCCAAAGTCCTCTGAATTCCACCGTAAAGCTTATTCCAATCACGAACATTGTTTTTATTCGCATGAAAATCCATGCATATTTTCTCAAATGTATGCACCAATTGTCCACATCTTTGACATGGGCACATTCTTCTCACATTGATGGAAGTATATTTGTGCACTTCCCCCCCCCCCCCCCCAAGCACACATTTTTCAAATTACCGCTTTTTAAAAAAAAGAATCCATGAATCTCATTGTGAGTTCGGAAATGTACATACTTCAAGTGGAGATTATATACAAGTCTGTGTTCATTCAGGAAGGTGCAAATTGGGTAAATCCTGATCAAAAATGTACTGAGACAAATTTCCCATGCAACCCTAATGTAACAGTGGGGTTTATAGAATTCTTCTCTGGTTAGGTCAGTGATGTAATCTGAGCGGATAATAATAATTATAATAATTCTATTTCTTACCCGCCTCTCTGTTTGGATTGAGGTGGGGAACAGCAGTAAATATAAAATATGATAAAATACATAAAACTGATTAAAAACATGGTGCACAT
The DNA here is from genome assembly GCA_029215795.1 of Anniella stebbinsi. Classification (NCBI taxonomy): domain Eukaryota; kingdom Metazoa; phylum Chordata; class Lepidosauria; order Squamata; family Anniellidae; genus Anniella; species Anniella stebbinsi. Next base: position 13,456,969 of record JARDYH010000001.1, on the reverse strand, counting down.
TATTAAAATAGCACTAAAACATCCTAAAAACATCCTAAAAACATTCTAAAATCCCACTGGATATGCCTGCCGGAAGAGACTAGTCTTTATAGCTTTCTTAAATTCTAAAAGACTGTTAAGTTGACGAGTCTCCTCCGGCAGGCCATTACACAGTCTGGGAGTGGCAGAAGAGACGGTCCTCTGGGTAACGGTTGTCAGCCTAGTCTTGGCTGACTGTAGTAAATTCTTCCCAGAGGACCTGAGCATGTGGGGCGGATTGTATGGGAGAAGGCAATCCCGCAGATAACCTGGACCCAAACCATGTAGGTCTTTAAAGGTAATGACCAACACGTTGTACTCCGCCCGGAAACTAATTAGCAGCCAGTGGAGCAATGGTAAGAGAAGGTATTTACTTGCCCTCTTATGGATCACTGACCATTTCTGTTGGCTAATGAATTGCTTGCTGGTTTACGGGACCCTTGCTGAACTAGGTAGGCCTTGATCTGACACAGCAAGGCAGTACGGATGTCGTTAATCAAAACTGCTTAATCCAAGATCATGCATTACAGATTAATTATTATTCCAAAACTATTAAGTGCCTTAGGTGTTCAGACAGATGCTCTGCTTTGTAAAGATAAGTATATAAGGGAACATTTGGGAAAGGCTTTAGCTCAGTGGTAAAGCCCATGTTCTGCATGGAGAAGGTCCCAGGGTTGATCCCTGGCATTTCCTTGACCAAGTAGATGTGGAAAAGATAAGGACATAGGAAGAACTGTGGAATGTGCAGGAGAGGGGAAGAATCTAAAATGCACAATTAGGTGATACATTTATTATGACTAACCAAAATACCACCAAAATGGTGCAAGGTTTTAGTTCTCAGGAACTCCTAATCAGGCTAAGTGGTATCAGAGGCAAGGAAAGGGGGAAGAAAGAGAAATGTTAAACAATTATGCCAGATCCTGTGGCCATGAGGGATAAGTTCATTTTCAAAATGGTGATTGAAGACCTTCAACACTTCCCATGAGTTATTGGTAGGTGCTGCAGGTGTCAGATAACATTAAACATTCTGGGTCAAATAAGCAATGAATGGCCCCTGTTTCTGAAGATATAAAGATCAGCAGTAATTCAGAACTGTCTCTTGCCCTAACTAAAAGACACTCATCCCTGAACATATCCAGACTTCACAGCTACAGGATCTGGCCTAGATTTTGAACTTTTATGTTAATTCCCCCATCCCATACATAGTTGGGGGGGCTTTTCAGTGGTGCCTCCCAACTATGGAACAATATCCCCAATGAGGCTCGCCTGGCACCAACATTGTTATCTTTTCGGTGACAGGTCAATACTTTTATTTTCTCCCAGTAATTTAACAGCATATGTTGAGTTTTTAAACTGACCCCTGGATAGTTGGTATGTAGTCTGTTTTTATGTTTTTTATAGTTTAAAATTTTGTATATTGGTTTTTAAATGTTCAATGTTTTTAAACTTTGTAAGCCATCCAGAGAGCTTTGGCTATGGGAAGGCATATAAATGTAAATCATCATCATCATCATCATCATCATCATCATCATCATCATCGATGAAGAGTTCCAGAGAAGTCCAAAAGTTTGCACTATATTTTGTGGTATTGTGTTTCATCCTAATAAAGGTATTTCCTAACTGTGGATTTTGGATTTTCCTCCCTGGATTTTGGATTCATTACTCATGAATCAGCCTGCCTATCTTTGGTTTTGTTTTGAATCACTTTTATACTTATCCATAAATACTTGTTCTGTTGCTACTGATTCCACTGACCATTTTATATATGTTTTAATGTATTTGTGATGGTTTTACCTATCAGCCGACTCCAGGATCAAGTTGATTAAAACTGGAGTTAACAAAATGAGATCACCTTGCCTCTTTTGCCTAGATTTTGAAAGAACTCCATTGACTGCCTGTTCTTGTCTGGGCCCAGCCAAAGGTACTTTTACTTCCCTTTCAAGCCCTAAATGTCTGGGAACCAAATAGCACCTGAATAGCAGTACCACTTCCCATATGAAATTGCCCTTACCTTGAGATCTTCTGTAGAAGCCTTTCAAGTGCAGCCTTTATTGGAGGTAAGGTATTCAATACCAAAATAGGGAGCTTTTTCCAGGGATGAGACTCTGGCTGAATTCAGACAACACAATAGTCAATGGTGGGGTAATAACCAACCTTACAGTTGTTCATCTAGGGGGTACTCCCCACACAACATGGTAATAAATAATCAACTGTGGTGTGGATTAGGATCAGTGCTGAGTTGACTATGGCAGCATTCAGATGACATGATAGTCAATATAACTGATGATGGTTTCCCACCCCCCAGTTGCTTATTGTGTCGTCCGAATTCAGCCTCTTACTATGGTTGCTCAAAGACATTACTCGTGTGGACTTGTACCAACTATGTTGCTCAAGGACATTAGTCATATAAACTTGTGACTTATACCAACCACATGTACTCCTTTTAAGGGAACTAGGTGAGGGGTCCAGGGTTAAGAACAGGTGAGGTTATGGTTGGAAAAATCTCCATGTCCAAAGAACAGAGAAGTAAAGCAGGCAGTTAACCGCAAGAATAGGGAATTTGACTTTTCATTGTCATAAACAAGTATGTCAGGAGGGGATGGAATATTCTGGGATGAGGATGATCTAAATTTATGAAATGGACCAATATATTTAGTCATTTAAGCATAAATTAATATGTATTAGGAGGGTGGTCTTTATCTTTGAGAAGGGAATTTAAGTCTGAACACAGAGGACAAAGGTGTCTTTTTCCTTTCCCTCAGGCATGACATCCAGGATGTTGCTCTGAGCCTAGCATGTAGCCTTAGTGACTCCTCGGTTACCTGGGAGAAATGGAAGTCCCTCTGTGGAAAGGAGCTCCTTCGCAGAGTCAGTATGAGTGTTGTCATTGGGGGAGTGTTTATCTATGTTTGTCTATGTTTGTCTTAGCAAAGATCTTGTTCTCCAGAAATCTGCCACACTTGTGAGTATATTCTTTTAATTTGCTCTGCTGAATGGACGTTGGTGTGTCTGTTTGACTTTAACTTTCTTAAATTGTTTTAATAAATGTTTTAAAGCTATAACAGTTTCACTAAGGGTGTGAGTCTGAGTGAAATCAATAATTCTTAGTGTTTATCTTCGGATCTTCCTTTTCATCTACTATTGTAGAATTTTGAGAGGTATTAATGCAAGGTACTGCAGGAACCTCACACCTCCAGGCAGCCTATGTTTAGTACCTCTTAAATAAAAGACCACCAGTAAAATCCCCTTACAAAGTGCAGGGTTACAGCTTGGCATATATGTGATGATAGAATTGCAAGTCTATTAATTACAGCAATATAAAGACCTAGTGATATATCTGTTAAAGTAAGCTGCAAATGATATTGGCTGGCAGCAGAGAGCTTTGGGTACAAATTCAAGGCCTGACAAAATACATTGTATCAGGGAGAGGGACCACAGCTTAGTAGAGAAGCAAATGCTAGATCAGCACCTGACATGGGGGCAAATGACAGGGCACATAGACTTTGGGGTAGGGATGTATGGACTCACCTGCATCCACCCGGGTGCTCACCAAATCTCCACTAGTTGCCTACCCCTATTCAGCTCCTTGGATGAGCTGCAGTGTCTTCAGTGAGTGCCTGGTGAGTGCCAATCAGTTACCCATTCCCTAAGCAAGCAGCCATTTTGTGAAAAATGGCTGCTCCAGTTTTCCCATAAATGTAATGTTGTGTAAATGACGGCCATGAACGAGCCATTCACACAACGTTGCAGGCATAGATAGACCATTCATGCCTGTAATGCTCCATCAATGATCTCTTTATGACCATCATTTAGGCAACATTACATTTACGGAAACACCTGAGCTGCCATTTTGCTGAGGAAATGGTGGTTGGTGGGCACTCATGGAAAGTGCGGTAGGTTGGCAAACACGGTCGGGTAAGCATAGTGGCTTGGTGAATGGGCCCAGGAATCAGAGCAGGAAGGGAGTTTGCCAGATTTCACCCTCCTCATGCTCCCACAACATCTCTTCTCTAGAGGCCCAACATCACCTTCTTGGAAGAAAAAGCCTTTTCCGTGTAGATGCCAGTATAGGACCCAGAAGCACTGGGGATAAGGGAGACAGCAATGGCGGAGTTTCACAGGCCAGTTCATACTAAGGATGGACATATCTATCAAGTTCAGTTCCACACTATGTCTGTCAATTTCAGCTTGGGATGGACATATTTGTTAATTTCAGTTCTCTTAGTAGCTCCAAATCTTGAATTTCTTTATCTCAAACTTTGAGTTTTTTCCCCCTAATCTTAAATTTGATTTCTTCTGACCTTTGATTTTTTTTTAAAGTTCGTATGAAAATCCCTATGCATTTTTGTATGCATTTCTCCTAAAACATGTATTTTTTTTTTTTGCTGAAATAACACACGAGGAATAAACAGTGACTGGACCAAGGTTACTTAGTATTGTAAACCTCCTGGATTTTCTCTTTATTTTTCATCAGTATAAATGCTTTTAAAGGAGAACAATATCTTTCTTGCTATCTATGTTTCCAACAAAGTGTGTGTGGTAGTGATGGTGGTGATACACATTCTCAGAGAAGCTAAAGACAAGGATCCTAAGTGAAATATATATGAATTTACAATTTTCTCCAAACTTTAAGTTGCTCTGAACATAGAAAGCTTTACACCCCACTGTTTTCAATGCTACTGAGTGTAATTACAAGCAATGTGATTTATACACCTGAAGATAAAAGCCATAAAAGAATCTCATTATCAAGCCAATGCATCTTGTAATTAATTTCATTTTTAGCTCAATAATTAATTAGCTCATGTAACTAAGGCTGGGGTGGCAATCAGGATCCCACTCTGGGGGTGAGTTTTGAAAGGGAGATAATGGAGTGTATGTCCATGAGTGATTATTTCAAGATCTCTGTGTTGAGATTTGTACATGACAAGAAAGAATATATTCCTCCTAATATGTCTTCCTTGCAGAAAACCTATACCTGGGAGTAAGCCTCGTTGAACTCAATGAGACTTACTTTTGAATATGCATGAATAGCATTGTGCTATTAGTGTGCTGTTCATCTAAGTTGATAAATCAAAGGAAACACTCACCTTTGGAATGGAAAGTTGGATGAAAAAGACCAAAACAATGTATATTAATAGCACCACTGGAAAAGAGCAAGACTCCCAAGTATTAGTAACCGCACATTTCCTTGTGAGGGACTGTGCCACCGCTACATTTTCTGTACAACACTTTACATATCACTAGTGCTAAATATGGCTTTGTCTGTTCAGAATAAGTCCATACTTGAGAAAGCACTGCTCACAACCAGCCCTACCATTGGATAGAGTGAGGCACTTGCCTCAGGCAGCAGATGCTGAGGGACATAGAGTGGGCAGAGCCGTGTATGTGACATGACTTGTTCTTTGACCCCAAAGTTAGGCTGCTGTTCTCAGGTGCAGAAGATGGGATATAATGTAATAAATCAATCAGAGAGTGGGATCAGGAAGCAAATGAGGTCCCGTGGAATGACATTTGGTCTGGGCCATTATGGAGGATGCACAATAGTGTCCAGGCTGCCGATATAGTTGCTGTTGCTCAATTTGAGGAACATACTCAAATTGTAGCTGTCATTTGTGCAAATGGTGACTTAAGGGGACCCCTCCTCCAAATAAATCCATGAGCTGGCCTGTCTTGATCTGCACTGAGTCAGGCTAACTTGCAGGTAAGCCAGATTAAGTCTGGGGAGCTAAACTTGGCGAACTTCACACAGCCCCAAACAGATTCCTCCGACATCCTAAGAACACATGACCCAATGCTTGTGCATGTAATACTGAACTATGTTTAGGATCATATGCAAACACAGCCATTATGTAACCTAAGGCAAGGAATTATCTATCAGCCATAACACTCCATCTTTTATCTAGTGAATATAGGATTCCCAGGCATTCTGCTGTCTTGAACAGTGACCAGACTCAGACCTGGGCCTCATCTACACCAAGCAGGACATTGCACTATGAAAGTGGTATCAAAGTGGTATATAAAAGGCAGGAGCCACATTACTGCTTTATAGCAGTATTGAAGTCCACGGACAACTGTTGGAGCCCATTGACAAATACCATATTCTGCTTTCATACCACTATATCCTGCTTGGTGTGGCTCCTGCCTTGTATATACCACTTATATACCACTCTCATAGTGCAATATTCTGCTTGGTGTAGATGAGGCCCTGGTAAGTTTCATCTAAGTAATTGCAGCATGTGTCTTCAGACCATGCCCTGCAAGCTCCATACTGACTCACCTTACAGGATTCTTTTAAAGGTTATTGCACTGAGCTAATGTATGGAGAACTTAGAACAATAGAAAGCATGATAGAAAGCCAAGTATAATAATTATGCACACAAGGAATGAACTTTTAAAATCTCCTTTCAGCTTTTCCTCTCTCTCTCTCTTTTTTGCTTGTTTTTCAGTAACAACATCCCAATTTAAAGGAAGATTATCTTTGAGCTATTTGAACTGGATCTGTGAGTTGTTGCTTCATGTGAAAGTTAAATCCATGCTGAGTTGCATTTGTACTCCCCAGGGGAGAGAACTCTGCTAGATGAATACAGGAGGGAAAAATCCTAGAGGTTATGCTATAAAAGGAGCCTACACAATGTTCTGAATTTCAGCAGGGAAGTTAAGTAAGAATCACTTAAACGGTTTCTAAGAGTTTTTTTTTTGTAAAAATAATAAAATAAAAATCTGATCATGATGAAGTGTAAGACCAGCCAGTCAAAACAGGAGAGTTGAAATAACATCCCCATTTAAAGAGTACACCTGTTACTCTAATTGTACAGGGCAACGTGGGTCATTCTACCTGCCAAAACTCTTTGGAACTGTCGGTAGCCTAGAAATCTTGTTAGCTGCGCTTTCAAATACACAGTTGTTCAGGGAGCATTACTGTCCAGATCCTCTTCTGTCACCAATAATATTCTACGAATAACTATTATTTGGACTACAGGTTCATATAAAGAACTGTACATCATGAGAGCATTTAATTTGGGATCTGCTGTTCTGGAACCTCGGGTGCCCTTTTAATCTTGTGCAGCATGTAAGTTTATTTTTTAAAAAAGATTACCAAGTTCATGACTAAGCTTTGTTAATTGAAATAATAATAATAATAATAATAATAATAATAATAATAATCTGCTACAACCAAGGAGATGCATTTTACATTTGTTCTTCAGTTAGACTTCATATATATATATATATATATATAGGGAGGCTATTGTAAGGTTGTGACCTAGGTCCATTAGCAAATCCATCTTTAGTCTGACTTTCATGGCTGATTTAGGCCACTGAATGTCAGAAATCACTTTGTGAGTCACATCAAAAGCAGAGAGTGCAACATTCTATGGCTGCTTTTCAATGTTCTGGGTTTCCTGGGAAATCTCAGAAGTAAAAGGGCCTTCATTGACCCATGGACTACCGATGACCTTTGCCTTTCAAGCAAAATCGGTTTTCTGAGCAGAGGGCAGCTATAAGCCACTTTGCTACCTAAGGAAAATATGAATCCAGCTACTCTTTCTAGTTGCAGCTTGTTATAGATATGGAGGCAATTCCATTTCGGCTATGGGGTTTCACTTCCATAGCCTCCACTCCCTATTCCCTACACCTGAATGGAGAGAAGGGAAGAGGCTAAATATAAGACAGGAGGCCATTCTATACACCAATTTTAAAATAACTTCAATTAGTTTCAAGGTGAAGTACAAATTGTTGGTTATTTCCTTTAAAGCCCTACATGGTTTGAGTCCAGGTTACCTGTGGGATCGCCTTCCCCCATACAATCTGCCCCACACACTTAGGTCCTCTGGGAAGAATTTACTTCAGTCAGCCAAAACTGGGCTGACAACCATTACCCAGAGGACCTTCTCTTCTGTCACTCCCAGACTGTGGAACGGCCTGCTGGGAGAGATTCGTCAACTTAACAGTCTCTCTGACTTTAAGAAAACCATAAAGTCTGATCTTTTCCGGCAGGCCTACCTAGGTGAATTTTAAGATGTTTCATTGTTATTTTCATAATGTATTCGTTTTGTGTGTTTTTAATCAGTTTTATGTATTTTAGACTATTTCATATTTAGTGTTGTTCCCCGCCTTGATCCAGAGGGAGAGGCAGTAAGAGATAAATTTATTATCATTATTATTATCCTATACACCCTGAACCTTTGAAGGCAAAAGGGTCTGAAGGAAGGGAGAAAATGTGATATTTCTCAAGAGCTCCCCTCCACCCCCACCCCCACCCCCCCAAATTGTAGTTACTTTTCCCCAGTCCACACAACTGCATGGGCACATTTATGCCCTCCATTTATACTCAGCAAAGAAAACAGGGAAATATTTAGGGGGAAACTGAGTAGGAGGCAAATTTTGTTATATATCCCACCAGCTAGAGATGCTAGATTGGTGGGTAGTCAAAACAGGGCCCTTTCTGTAACAGCGCCTCAATTATGGAAGTCAATCCAGATAAACATTGATGTAAGGATTGGGCCCAGGCTCCCTGTTGAATCTGAGGATTCCAACTCTGATTTGGAGGCAGGAATAGAAGAAATTATGTGGGGCAGAGAGCAGGGGAAGAAATCCCCCCAAGACTCTCCAGGAGCTAGTGAAGAACCTTCCCAGGGGCATATCAAACAGGAGGGCAAGGAACCGATTCTGCCTCCCCTCCCTCATGGGAACACAGCCTCAGTTACTGGGGGAGGAAAGGCATGAATCGGCCGGCATGAGAATCCACTGTTGAAGCAAGTGGCTGGATCTTGTGGTAGGTGGTAGGCGCTCTGCTAGGGTTGGAGACAATGCAAGGAGGATGTACCCTGAAGGACAGACTCACGGAGTAATTCAGGCATGTTGTAGTAGCGTATCATTATTTTAGAGGCAACTGTCCTTCCTACCAAAAGTTCCTTTAAGTAGAGTTGCTACTTATCTAATTAGGCCCTGGGAGCAGCCTCTGGCCATTGTTGACTCTGGTGGTTTGAAGAGCCACTGTTAACCTAATGAAGGAGTTTGTGGATTGAAAGTTGAGCCTCTGGTTGTCGTATTGCTCAAAGTGGGTGGGTCTGAAGTTGTGACAGATAGATTGGCTCCCTCTCTGTTATTTCCCCTCCCCCTGTGGGCAGCAAAACCTGTCCTGTTTCACTAGCCTGTTAATGGAGTTGAATTGTTGTTTCATGTTGTGCTTTATCATCATGCTTTCCAAATTGCCAAATTGGGGTCTGACTTGAATCTTGTGGTTTCTGCACCCCTCTAACAGAAGTGGTGCACACTTTTAATTCATTGATGCTATAGAGACACACTTCTCATTCATTCATACATACATACAAACAGTATGTGTGAAGTCTTGCAAAAAATAAGTGCCTTTTGCTGGAAATGATACAAAGAAAGTAAAGGGATGCAGCAAATGTAACAGTATTTCATTTCCAGAATTAATTTGAGAGATTCTCCTAGGTGTTCTGTATAGAGAAACCAAGTAATTAAATATGGAACAACCAAGTTATATATATGCATACGTGAATCTAGAAAGACTTCCTAGGAATTCAGTTGGTCATGTACCAGCTATGCTTGTTTTTTTTTAAAAAAATCTGGTCCTTAAGTGATCCAAAACAAATAGGAAGGATAGGAAGAAATAATGCATGTTGCTACAATCAATAAGGGCTTCCAAAGCCGTTTGTCTTTATTTTGACATGGGGATTGAGAAGCCTGGCATTTCATTAGTCGAGCCAATAGAAATGCTAATGAGTGAAGTTATCTTGTTTGAGAAATGGAATTGTTCAATAATGTGACCATGACTTGCCAATGGAAAATAATTGCTTTATGGACCTCCTGCACAGTTGGAAGAGGACTAATAAATGACAAGCCGTCTGTTAAGACCCAACAAATGAGCTTTCTGATGTAACGTTACACATTTCTTTTCTTTTTCTTTGCTTTTTAAACACACTTTTATAAGCAATACACACTTTGGGCCTGTTCAGAAGACACCGTAAACCCTGCTGGTGAAGGCTTTTGATTAAGCAGCTGGGCTTAAGGCGTCTTGTGCGTTGGATTTTGCTAGACCCTGCTCACTCACTAACCACAGTCAGAATGTCTGCAGCAGGGTTAGCGGCTCTAACCTGGCTTAAAGTGTTGTGTGCAACAGCATAGCTTGTGGTTAATGTTATCCCCAGAGAACCACAGTTTCGTTAACTACAGAGTCTGAAGTGTCGTCTGAACAGGCCCATTAAAAAACATTCATAAAGATGTGAATGCTTAGGAAAGACTGCTATGTGTGCCAGTTTAAACATTTACAACTGTAGTGAAGAAGTGGAAAACTTAACAACAACAACAACAAAAATTAAAAAGGTGAGAGATTGTGCAATCCCAGAGGTAGAGATCCTCAGAAGTTCCAGCTGTTGTTGGCTTCCAGCTGGTATAAACTTTGAACACTGGCCGTGATGTCTGAGGCTGATGGGAACTGGAGTCCAACAACTTCTGGAAGGTGTCAGGTTCTCCATCCCAAAGCTAGTTACTAATGCCTATTTTTGTTTTCAAACGTTGGACACTGCCTTACACTGTGGCCCATCTAGCTCAATCCTGTCTACCTCGACTAGCGGAATCTCTCCAAGATTTCAGTCTTTCTCTGTTCATGTACGGCATTGAACTTGGGGTCTTTTGCATGGAAAACCATGCACTGTATGAATGAGCTACAGCCTTTCCCTTAAGACCTTAAGTTTTGCCACAGTGTCCTGAAACCACAGCATTGAACAGGACTTTCTAGAAGCAAGCGCCACCTGAATTGTGTGCCAGTGCCTCTGAGGTCAAGCAATTAAATCTACTGCCAGGGCTGGGTCATAGGCAGTTACATAGTAATAGTCAGGAGTTAGCTAGAATAGATATAGTTATAACCTGGGCAAAATCCCAGCCTTAGCTAGAAGGCTTTATTGTCCATTTTTAATGGGGAAAGGGTACATTTTTCAATAGTTTACACTTTCGTCCCATTGACTAAAACATGGAAATAAGTATGTGTGTGTGTGTGTATATATATATATATATATATATATATATATCCACATTTCAAAGTGCATATTCTATTTTTATTTTTTAAAAACACACATTCTTTATATGTGATTGAATGTTCAGAAATGTGTGAATATTTCTGGGGAAAAAAAGTGCTCTCATTTCTCCTTATCCAAATCCAGCCCTTTTTGGACTCAAATGGATTTCCCTGGAGTCCCTGGCTCAGCTTGCATTTGTGAGTTGAGCCATAGGCTTTTTCCTGGAATATGGGTAATTTCTCAGCCCGCAATTGTAGGAAGTTGCACCTACAATTTCCATAATTTGTGAGAATTTGGCCTTTAATTTGCATAACTTGTACAAAATTTGGCAATAAATTTTGCACAAAAGGTGCAAATTTAAATAGCAACTTAAATCCGCGAGTTCTCTTGACTGATACAGATTGAGTCGGGCCAGTTTGCAGGTTAGGAAGCCATAGTCCAGGTGGCCAAGTGGCTGAAAGTTTGGTGAACCTCACCCCCTGGACAGATTCCTCTGACAACCTTAGTTCACATATAATTGATATTGTTTATAACCTGTTTTTATGCCTTTTATGCTTTTAAATTTTGGATATCATTTTTTTTTAATGTTCAATGTTTTTAATTTTTGTAAACCGCTCAGAGAGCTTTGGCTATGGGGTGGTATATAAATGGAATAAATAATAATAAAATAATAATAATAATAATAATAATAATAATAATAATAAATAAAGTTCTTGGCTTCCATTCCATGCAGTAAGCAACTCTGTTTTGGGCAGCTCCATTCTGCACTGTGGCCTCAACTTCAGATAAACAGCTCTTGGATTTTCCTAGCAGAACTGTGGCCTCAATCCTTGAGATACCCAAATTTGGTTTTCCCTTGGCTGCCTACAACCTAGTGTCAAAAGATTTGAACTGATTCAGATCACAGGTGGCTCCTTAAACCAGTCATTGGCATCATTTTCTATTGCCAGAATATACTGTGCCATCATACAACACTTACTTTCTGACTGTATCTCTATATAGATATTCAGTCACATGTTTTGATCTGGGAAGGATATTTGAGTACAAAGTATACTTTCCTCTTATGATGCCAATTTGGACATGAGGGCATGGAGTTTTCCTGGTGACTGCTCTAAAATATTTTTAAAAAGACAAAATAAATTTTGCATGAATGTGCCTTTCCGTCATGATAACATCTATACCTGAAAAGAGCATGTAGAATTTGGTCCTTAGGCAACTCATGGATGAGGTGATGATTAACTAAACAACTGAATTATTTTTCTTTTTTTCTTATTACATTTTTTTTATTGTCCACACATCAACAAAGTTAAAACACACACAATACAAAGACCAACAAAACATCAAAAACAACACACCAAAAGAGGATATTTCAGTGGATTCCCAATTTTCTCCCCAGTAAAGATATGCAACCATATTTTTCTTGCAACTAAACTATACAAAAACAGCTTCCCCTTCTCTTCTTTATCTGAACTCTTGCTTCTTATTCATTGAATTCACAGATAAACAGGTCATTTTTTTTTCTTGTCCCTACACAAAGTCTGTAATTTTCTTCAAATGATAACATTGCAGTACATCCCTAAAGTACATGCAGATTGTCAGTGCTCCATAAGGGACACCGTCTCTAGCCGTCTAAAGCACTAGATGGCAGTGTTCTACTAGAAACAATGGCACTAAGCCTGTTAAGTGTTAATCACATATATTCATTTTAGTATAAGGAAACGACAGAATTTGGAGCAACTAAATGTGTTTCTACATTAAGGGATGCAGGTTTAGCAGAGTGGTTAAAGGAATCAGCTGATAGCTTTGAATTTTACAGTCTGAATTGATGAAACTGTGTTTCAACTTCAGTCTTAACTGTTGCACTAGGGCTTTTAACAGAGGTCCATCTTCAGGGTGCAGTCATTTCTGAATCAATCATTGCTCTTTAAAGATCTAGGATAGGTAAAACAGGGGTGTTCCTGCTTTTACATAAAGGGATCTCGCTGTGCCATCTTGTAGCAGTCTGGCTGAGTCCCGCAGAGATCTGAAGAGTGATGAACTGGCAGAGCCTGGAAGTAATTGAAATAAAAGGTAGCAAATGGCATGCATCAGTTAGTAGAGGATTAATGGCAGGGCCTTCAGCACCTAGGAGAGCTCCCGACAAGCAGAGAAGTTGCTTCAACAACAGCTAGAGCTTAATTGAGCTCATAACTACTCAGGTAGTCTGATGGTTGCCTCGGTTTCTCCCTTTTGCCTTGAAGGGAAAGAACGCTAGACTTGGGCGGTTGTTACTTCGATTGGAACACGAGGCAGAATCCAATGGGGTGTATAGGCACCAATTCCTTTCCACTCTGCCAATTTCTTTCTGGAAGCAGTGGGTCCTGCCAATTCTGTTGCACAAGCAGGACCCACAGCTCACACACTTATTTCTTTCTAAGGGAAACCCCAAAACAAGCAAAAACACGCATGTCCGGAAAGAGGCAGATCAGTGGCGATCCCTTATGCAAGCTCCACCAACCTGCCTCCTTCCAGAAATGAGTCTTTCTGCTCATTTCTGTTTGCCCCAGAAGCACTAAATTGCCATTGGACAAGTGATAGGGGCTGTTTGTGCAACAGAATTCGCACAGCATGAGAGGATCAGCAAAGGCATAAGCACACCATTGGATTCTGCTCATGATTCCTATCAAGGTAACATTATCCTGCTTTGAATCAGACACGTCCAAGTCTCTGTCCTCAAATCAAACATCACAATTCCTTTAACACATCATTACCTCTCAAAAAAGCTGCTCTGTTTCCTCATTTCCCTGTACTCCATTCTGCCTTGCTGACCTCTTCCATCAATTTCCCACTCAGTCTTTCCCACTCCAAGTTTGCACTGATGGTTTATCTTGATGGTAATGAACTAGGAGGATGCCCTTGTGCATTAGCAGAGCAACCTTCCCACCCCCCCAGAGGCATAGAAGTCCTCTGTAATGTTCCAGGTTTCTATAACTAGGATAAGGAGGGGCAGATTACAATCACTCCAGGGACAAACTATATATATATATATATATATATATATATAAATATTCAATCAGAATTTACGTTACTTAAAAGGTTTAGGGAATAATAACACGAAGAAAACAATTAGCTAAAATATGAATCAAATATATTGAACTCCCCTTTCGACCCACAGTCCTCTGTGAAGAGCAATGTTAGTTTTGCCATCTATTTTTTTTAAGATGTTTAATTTTAACATGTATTTTCAGTGTTGAAATGTTTTAATATGGAAACCCATTTGATTATATTTTTAACTTTTGCATGTCTCTTATTTATAGCTTATTAACTGTACATGTTTTAATTTTATAAAGCTGCCTTAAGGCCCAACATTGGGCAAAAGGTAGGATATAAAGATTATAATAATAACAACAACAACAATGGTTGTTTATCCCCGTTCCTTGGTCCCCTAGTTGTTTCTCTCTCTCTCTCTCTCTCTCTCTCTGGAGTGCACTTGTCATTAAATTGCCGACAGTCTTCTTCACACTGCTGGATTCTCCATCTTTTCTCCTCCACTCCCTTTCTCCAACCCAACTGCCCTTTTTCAACTGAAGTTTTGCTCTTCCCTCACTCCATTCTATGCCCTTCCCACAGGGGCATACAATATTCAGCCTACATTCCAAGGCCCTCAAGAGTCAGGCATTACACATCTGACTGAGGCATAGCTGAAAGGATGCTTACATATTTGCAAAGGGAGAGGGGAATTCAGGGAAAAGGGAGACCTGCTTTAACAGGAAAAGTAACTACTCAGCATCACAGAGATGCACAAGAACATCAGGTCTTCTCTTCTCTTCTTCCTAGTTCATTCACTCTACCATGCAGTTCTATTGATGAAGCCAAGGGAGCCCCTCGCCCAGACCGTGGTGACAACAGAGTCTAGGGAAATGCACAGTTCAAACGGATTAGAAGTTTGCACAAAATCCTGTTGATGCACATGGAAAATCAATCAACTCCTTGCTTAGCTGTTTTCCCCTTTGCCACGATAACAGGAGAACAAAACAGTAAAGACTTAATTCATTCACTCACATCAGCAGCTGTTCCTGTGAATATACTAAAAGGAATCAATGGGAGCAATTGATAGCAGCAAGGATAAACACAGACATGAGTTGAGAAAGGTGTCAATTTAAAGTAGCTGTTTTGCTTTTGGTGAAGACTGTTCCCCCCCAGATGCTTTTATTCGTGCATGGTGACAATAATGCTTATGCAGCTGTGTGTTTCTCGAAGCTAGTGAAAGTAACAGCATGGAAGACCCACATACATCTAATCAGTCACAGGCAAAGGTTTCATTGTTATGGCACTGGGAATTTCCCAGGTATTTTATGCAATGTAGCTGGGTCTGAAATTGCTGTTGTGTATGGAAAGGGAACATAGCTCAGTGGTGGGAAACATGATTTACATGCAGAAGGGCTCATGTGCTACCCCAAGCATCTCCACATTAAAAAGGTCCTGTAGCAGGTGATGGGACAGACTGCTGCCCAAGACTCTGGGAAGGAATTGCTACGGTAAATACTGGAATAGATGGACAAATATCCTGAACTTTTATAAATCATCTCCCTGTGCACCTATGGTTCTATGGCAAGCTTGGTGAATCTAATTGGGAGGGCAGAGGATCCTCCTGCTGATCAGATGATGGCATAGGGCAGAACTATACCCCCTGACATTATTTAGTCCCCAGCCAAAGCACCACTGGAAAATGCTCCAGTCAGCATTTCAGTCAGGGGCACGGCTTCTTTGTGCATGGGCTTTCCCTGGACCACAAAAGCCCATGAGTAGTGAAGTCACCCTGACCAAAGCCACACTGTCCCAACTGAGGTGCCAATTACTGATGCATCCCGATGTGAGCAAAGTTCACAGGTAGGGAAGTTGCACGTATCCAGTTAGGGCTCAAGGCTTGGTGATTTCTCTCCAGCTTGGCACATTGAGTCGGGCAATTGTTGCTATCCCCACTGCTCCACCGAGCTGCCATTTTGTGGGAAATGGTGGCTGTTCTTTTATATAGAGGGTCTGTTTGTGCAAATGGCATCCATAAATAGGTAGTTGACTTTTCATTGCCCACTTGATGTTTTTATCCGGAATATGAAGCCAGTTCTCTGAAGGAGGGAAAGGCTGGAGGAGCTGTCCTTCAGTTGACACCTTTGTTAAGGTGGCTTTCTCAAAATGCACAACTTTCTGAAAACACGCAACTTTCCTCATCCAAATTAATAATAATAATAATAATAATAATAATAATAGAATGGGAGTGAGCTGAGCTTTGAAATAAAGTTCAGAGAATTTCAATGAGTTCTCCCATCTCCAGTGTGATACGACAGAAGATTTTCAACAGCAACAACAACAAAAACAGAATGTTGATGTTCCCTTGCAAACATTTCCAAATTAAGGGGGGGGGGACTGGCAATAACATTTATATATACACACACACACAAACACACACACACACACACACACACACATTAGATTTCATTGTTTGAAGACTGCAGATATAAAACATGGCTGTGGTAGTAAAAAGGGATGTCCATTTACTCTATGCGATTCTCTCTCCTTTTTTAGACTCGGGAGGTTTTGACATTGTTTTGACTTTCTGTATCGATATTTCTGTGCTTCCATATTTGAAACCTTGAACAGCTGGGAAAGATCAGTTTGAAAGTGATCTTGTCACTCACATTTTTTGGCACCTTCCATCATCAAATGTCATCCGTTTTTGAAAGAAATGAATTAAGGTAGGAAAGAGCCAAATCCAGGATGAGTCAAACATTTCGATAATTCCCCCCCTCTGAAAAACAAGAAGGACCTATTTTCATGTTGCAACCAACAGTAGGATTACTTGCATGATTCATAGGTTTCACATTTAATAAAATGTGCGTGTTTCACATATCTGTCAGTTTTTGGTGATGAAAACAACAACACACAGATATTTCTATTGAGTTGAAAGGTGTGTGAAATCAGTGTGATGTCACATTAGTATATCTTCTTGATTAAGCACTTACAAGACTGCTTACTACCAGAGTGGGTGGTGGACTATAGGACCAAAATAATACTTTGATAAGAAATTGTACTCTGGGTTTGGGGGTGTGTGAAGAAAAATAATTATTGTTGGCTATTTATCTGCATGTAATGATATCTTCTACTATTTTACCCAGAGCAATTTAGAGCATAACAATAAAAACTGTAGATTAAAATAATAAAATACAAATAAATGTATAATACACTTAGCACTAAGAAAGGAGAATCTGCTATCTTTGTAATTGAAGTTGTCTGATATGCTGTCTCTCAAACCTTGACCAGGACATATTTTAAATATTAAATGACTCCATCTTCCAAATTTGCAAGTAACTTCGAAAGTTGCCCTAGAGCAATTTAAGTATACATGCTGCTGAAGCAAGCACCTGTCCTAAAGTATATAAGACTATTCCTTCACCTAGACCAGTATTGCTTACTCAGACCAGTAGTGGCTCTTCAGGTCTCTTTCCGATTACCTTCTACCAGATCCCTCTAACTAGAGTTTCCAATGGATAGACCTGGGATCTTTAACGTACAAAGCATGTACTCTACCACTGAGCTATAATACTCATGGCTGACTGGATCTTAAGATGAGTTTCATCTACTGCTGCACCACCATGTGAGCAAAATTCACATGTAGGGATGTTGCAGGCATCCAGTTGGGGCTCACAGCTTGGCGATTTCTCGCCAGCTTGGCGCACTGAGTTGGGCAAGTGTGGTGATCACCGTTGCTCCACTGAGCTGCCATTTTGTGGAAAATGGTGGCTCATCTTTTTATGTAGAGGGTGCTTTTGTGCAAATGGCATCCATAAATAGGCCCATTTATGCAATAATACAAGCACAGTGAACAGGGGCAGGAGGCTGGCGGGGGGGTCTGAAAAAGAGTGTGCGGTGCGGGCAGGGGCAAGTTCTGCTATCTCTAATATTGTTCCTTTAGCTATTCACTTTGAATTCACTTGTATTTTGGCTTACACCCAGGAATAAGCCTCTGTAGCCACACAGGATCTCCTCTCTCTCTCTCTCTCTTTCTCTCTCTCTCTCTCTCTGTGTGTGTGTTAAACAGACTTTTGACTGAACCAGGAACTGTCCAACCAAAGACTCAGAATTAGAGCATATGCTGCTGAGCAGAAGGGGCCATTGTGCAAGCAACAGCCAGGCAGCAAGTAAGGGCATTTACAGCTGTCCTTGCTGCTTCACCTCCCTCCTGGAGCATTGATACAGGGTATGCTTAGGTTCCTCCTCCTCCCCCTCCCCCTCTTCCTCCTCCTCCTCCTCCTCCTAAGAGAACCTGGAGATAAAATGCCACATGCTGCACTGTGTCTTCTGGTCTCTAACTTGGGAAGTGATCCTGAGGACTTGGGGTGGAGTGGAGGATCTAGAGTCGAGGGGAGAGCAGTCTGAGGGCGATTTCCTGTTTCTGCAGGGAGATTATTTGACTGTGTAGACTCCCCAAGTGGCACCTTCTTGGATGACAGCTTCAGACTAACTATCAAAGGACATCAGGTCCCTTTTTGATGGGGCCAGAAGTGGATTTTTCATCTGCTTTGGGACATGGGATAGATGTGAAACCTGGTCAGGACCTACCAAAACACAATTTCTATCTCAACTATAAACACGTTCCAAAACTTCAGAGTGAGTTTAGACCTTGGTGAATGATCTGCCTTCTCTATTACAATATATGAGATTGTGGCTGCCTTTTCTCTCTCTCCCCCCCCCCCCATGACAAGACCTCTAAGATTATACACAGCCTTAAGGTTTCCCTGGACAACTTTGAGTGTGTCACTCGTTCCCAAGGCTGCCTGCAACTTGGCTTGTGGCATATAAATTGCACTCAACTTCCAGAGAAAGCTCTTTTGAGATGACAGAGCATTACTGACAAGCTGTATAAAGAGAAATTGCATTGTCTACTTAGCAGGGGCTTCTGACAGCAGCAAATAAATATCTACTGCCTTTAGAAAGCAAAGGGTTGTTAACTTTAAATGTAAAACCCTTCATGAAATTTATGATTTTGGAATGCCTTTGCAGCTGTTGAGAAAATTTGGGAGAGGGAATTCCCTTCTGAATGTTCTATAAGTTAAGTGGCAACATACACATATGGGGTACATATTAGATTCATATAATTTCTGCATGTGTGCGTACATGTATTCATTTCATCTTGTTTCCACATGAACATGTGATTTTTTAAAATTCACAACAAAAAGTCCATTTGAATAATATTTTAAGCACATTTCCTTTCAAAGTAGCCATTGAAATATTTGTGTCAGTGCAAAATCCAGTGAAGTTGCAATCCAAACATTGGTCCAGGAGGTCTGGATGAGATTAGTTGATACCAGAATTCATAGAGATCAAAATTCCTGTTATAATGTCTTTATATTTTACTTTGATTTATATCCCTCCCCCCACACATGCACACAAACAACACCTTAGGCTAAAATCTTATACATTCGTACCTGGGAGCAAGTCCTCAATGGGACTTACTTTTGCGTTGACATGCATAGCATTGAACTGTTATTGTAGCAACCTTTGAATTCACTACATTTTTAGACTGGTGTCTGGACTTCACTGATTAAAGAAACGGCCCACGTGAACTAGAGCTCATTCAATACAAAATGTAATCCAAAGTGGGAAAGAATTAGTACCTGTCCTGGACTGCATATTGATCAGCAAAGAGGCTTACGTTGTCATACCTGCCAATCCTAATTTCAAATCACTGTTTAAGGTGATCATTCATCTTCGCAGCAGGCATGTAAATGACTTGCCAAGCATCATATGTCAAAGCATCAACCTTTTTTTGTTTTCTGGGGGTGGAAGTGCCACCCACCACAGCTTTCCTGAGGACTCCAAGAAATAACATCACATTAAGGGCAGTTTTAGAAAGAGATGGGCTTTAAGCAAATATTGCCAGTGTTTAAAGTTGTTTAATTTACATCAATTTTCCCAGCTGAGCAATACATAAATATTCATGAGTCTATGACTGCAGTTTACATTACAAGATGACATCAGAGATAGGAGAGAGAGAGAGAGAGAGAGAGAGAGAGAGAGAGAAAGAAGTTTGGCATGAATATTTTAAAACTCTTCTCAAAATACAGCACTTAATTCTGCTCTGATTTCGTATTCAAGATCATATTAACAGAAGAAAACTTCATTGTAAAAGTTTTATAAGTAGTGGTAATGACTTGGGCAATTGAAATATATTTACTATCGAATTATATGGGAGTACAAATGGTATTGCATAAATGTGGTTTCTAATGCAATTCTTCTCCCTCTGAACTCTTAGTATGCACACTTGAAAATCCTGTTCACTCCTCTTGTTCCTGTTGTGTGTTGGTCTGTCTAGGGGCACATATTGATGAGGGGAAAGCCCTGGGTTGGATACTCATGGTGTTAGGTCATTTATGTGATGCAGCTGCCATTGCGGAGCCATCCCAAGGCATTCCCCTGAAGCTCCGAATTCAAAAAAGTCAGCGACTTACTGTGATTTTTTGCGGTGAGCAAGGTGCCGACACGCATTCACTGTCCATTGCCTTGCTCTGGATTTGTAGCAAATGTGGGTCCTTGCCAATGGCGACCCCAGATTGGTCACCTTCGGCTGGTGGAGGGGGTGGGCAAGAGAGCTGAAGCTTTGTGGTAAAAGAAAAAGGATTTTAAAAAACTGGAGCTAGGTGTGGGCATACCGGGACATGGGGTGGGGACAGGCTGCCTCTGCACCTCGCTGGAACTATGAAGTTACACGGTAAAAGAAAAAGATTAAAAAAAAGAAACCAGAGCTAGGCATGGGTGCACTAAGACAGGGGGAATGGGTGGCTCAACCTCCATGCCTCCGTGGAGCTTTGCGTTAAAAGAAAAACATTAAAAATAAAATAAAAAATGGAGCAAGGTGCGGACTCCTCCTCCGGGACTGCTTTCTCTTCGGTAGTGGGGAGGAGTAGAAGCAAAACAACCAAAGGGAAGGAATAGGGTGCTAGGGGCAGCAACCACCCTGTGAGGGTTCAAACCCTGCATTTGCACTCCTTTCTGTGGGGATTACTCAGGATGAGTGCAAGTACAGGATGTCAGATCGTGAGATGCCAATGCGACCTTGTGAAGCAAGAACTCAGGGGTGTACCCTGTTCTTTTTTCCCTTTGTCCTTTTTTATTTTAAACTTTCTGTTTAGATTTAAAATCGCTCCACTGGCTGCCAATTAGTTTCCGGGCGAAGTATAAAGTATTGGTTATTACTTTTAAAGCCCTACATGGTTTGGGTCCAGGTTACCTGCGGGATCACCTTCTCCCATACAATCCGCCCCGCACGCTCAGGTCCTCTGGGAAGAATTTACTACAGTCAACAAGAACTAGACTAACAACCATTACCCAGAGGACCTTCTCTTCTGCCGCTCCCAGACTGTGGAATGACCTGCCGGAGGAGACTTGTCAACTTAACAGTCTTTTAGAATTTAAGAAAGCCATAAAGACTGTTCTCTTCCGACGAGCATATCCAGCGGAATTTTAGAATGTTTTTAGGATGTTTTTAGGATGTTTTAGGATGTTTTAATGCAGTTTTAATAATGTGTGTTGTGTTTTAATCAGTTTTATGTATTTTATTATATTGTTGTTCCCCGCCTCGATCGAAACAGAGAGGTGGGTAAGAAATAAATTTTATTATTATTATTATTATTATAGGTCACAACCATATTATTAATCCCTTTTTCACAAGTAAATTGTCTGTAGTACCATTGGTATCTTAAGCTTAGATTTTTGTCTCAGTTTTGATGATGCCTACACTTTTGTTATCTAGTAAAGCTGTTACCAGGTGACTCCCCACATGATATTGACAGAGTTCTACCATGGTGATATTGAATGGAACAGCTTGTTCAACAGTCTTCATCATTATCAATTACTGAACAGAACTGGGGGTGGGGTGCATGAGATTTCTTTTCAGTTTATATTTCATAGGAATTTACTAAAATTCAGAATGTCTTCATATTTGGGACAGAAATAAAGGTTTTTTTTTTTAAAAAAAGTTAAATATGGGAGAAACACTAACTGACAGATTCATCCTTGCAGGCTTTGTGTGGTTGGCTCTTAAACGTCTCTTAAAAGTTTGAATTCTTAGGCTGCCTTGACGGTGCCACGTTCCCCCTAAACCCTGCAGTTTTGTGCCTGAAGGGGTGTGCTGGGTAATTCCCATGCCAAGGAGGAAGCTTGGGGTTTCTGGCAGTCATCCAGGTACTGGAGTCATCCACCCTCTTCCTGGGTTCCAATGGCCAACCGCCAGCCACCCTGACCACCCCCCAGATCCAACACGGAGTTAGGTCAGACAGTGGAACACCTCGCTTCCAACAAAAAAGTCAGGGTAAGTCCCCAACTTTTTAATCACACAGCTTTGCAGAATAGCCCCACAGTGGCTGAAAATCTGCAGCTGCATCATATTACTGATGCAGCAGCAATTTGCAGCTACTGCCAGGCTTAGAAGGCATCTAGACAGCCCCCTTATTTATTCAGACATGTTAATGCTGAATTATGGTTGCAACCCCCCTCTCTTTCTGTCAGACTCCTCAATTTTAGCATCTACATGGCAGGTAGGTACAACATATTTCCCTCCATGCTCGAAATAGCTACTGGGTTTTGCCAGTGCAGATCAATGAGAATTTCAATTCAGTTTGTTTTTTTATAAGAATTTACTAAAATTCACTCATGTGTTCATATTTGGGACAGAAAGAGCTTGAAATTTATTTATTTTTAATGAACGTGGGGAAAAGCAAAACTGATAGATTTGTCCATCACCAGTTGGGGGAGGAAGGAAAATATCATCGGGATGCATCCTTGCAAATCAGCCCACCTTTTCACGCTAAGATTGCCATGCAGTTGCGTAGCATCATTCAAATGATGTGAAATTTTTCTCCTGAACATTTTGATGGAATGGGAAGTTAGTGCAGCAATAGGATGACAACTTGCCATGATGTCTTTATTAATTATGATTCTTAATGCAGAATAAATGACATTGTTATGTGTTTGACGATCATTGTCCTGGCACAGCTAATTGCTCCTCAAGAGATGCCAACCTTGGGTGTGCTGGGAGTATGAAGAAGAAGAAGGGAAAGAATATAACTGCTGACTTCAGTAACTCATTTTCCAGTGAGTTAACATTTTTCATGTAATTAGCCCCAATGTTCTTCAAAGATTAACAGATCAACTAATAATAAGATGCTTTAAATGCTGCAAATGGGGCGGGGGCGGTGATGGGACAGCATGGAGCAGATTCAAAGGGCGCCTGCTCATTATGCTAAGAGTGGTGATAAATATAAAACAGTTAACCTTTAGACCTTCACAATCATATTTACATTTCAACCACATAGCAAATTATATATTTATGATTTTCCCTTCTTTATTTTGCCTGATAATCAGTCTACTGGGCTGAACATTCTTGTTTTGTTCAATTATCCATTACCGTTTACAATGTCTTCTTGGACCCTGGAACTAAGGTCTCTCTCTCTCTCTCTTTCTCTCCCTCTCTCTTTCTCTCCCTCTCTCTGTGTATGGAAGTGTTTGTTTGCATGTCCTCGATTGACTCACAAACTGTACATCTGATCATTATGGAAATTTTAGAATTTCTTCTACCTCTATCTTAGATAGTTTTAGGCACAGTGAAAATTTCAACCCCCATTTTGAACCCAAAAGCCAGCAAATTATACACACACACACACACACACACACACACACATTTGTATAGATTTACTGCTTCAATGTCATTTGATCGTTTCAACCAAACATCACATCATGATTCAGCACTATGGTGAACATTTTTTTTTAACCATGGAACATTTCTGGGGAAAATAGTAGGCTGAGTTCTAAGCCTGTCCCCTTCTCTCAGCTGTGGCACAGCCAAGGGGGGGGGGTGGAGTGGACAGACGACTCCCTAAGAGGGCTATAGGGGAGAACCATCACATGGGCAGTATCTAGTGGTGCTACCAGGCATGCCTTCACTCAGGTGGGGCAGACCCAACTTGTCCAACTGTAACAGCTGTGTAAGGCTTCTCTGTATCCATATAAAGACAATTGCAACCCATGCAAAGCTGGGTCCATTCACTATAGATAGTTATGGATATAAATATATTACTAACCCCAATAACGACAGTTCTCTTTTTATTCCCAAAGGGCAAAAGGGTGAGTATCAAGCAAGTTTGAGGAGGGGTCAGCATGGGGCAGAGCAGATTATCCCATCCCCACACACACAGACTGACCAACAACATATAGAGCTGGTGTTGGATTCGCCCAGGCTTTTGGTCCTGGGTGATTTCAACATCCCATTCGGGGCCGGTTTGTCAGGTGGAGCTTGGGAGTTCATGGCATCCATGACAAACATGGGCCTATCCCAATTGGTCTCTAGACCCACACATTCAGCAGGTCACACCCTCGATGCTGTTTTCAGTTCCGAACAGACGGATCTGTGGGCGGAGGTACTGAATACCTCCGAATTGTCATGGACAGACCATTTTCTGGTCAGTGTTAGTATCACGGCTACCACCCATCCCTGCAGGGGTGGCGGACCTATTAAGATGGTCCGCCCTCAAAGGCTGATGGATCCTTTTGGATTCCAGAAAGCCTTGGAGGGTTCCATGGCTGGTATCGTCGACGATCCTGTAGAAGCCCTGGTCAATAGATGGAATCAAGACCTAACTAGGGCTATCGACACGATCTCCCCCAAACGTCCTCTCTGGCCCGCTTCTAATAGGGCACCCTGGTATACAGAAGACCTCAGGGAGTTGAAGCGGAAAGGACGACGACTGGAGCACCGATGGCGAAAAACTCGACTTATATCCGACAAGACACGACATAGAGAACACCTTCGTTTCTATGGAGTGGCAATACGTGCAGCGAAGAAAGCTTTCGATACCATCGACCATGGTATCCTTCTGGAGCGCCTGGGGGAATTGGGGATCGGGGGCACTGTGCTTCAGTGGTTCCGATCCTATCTCTCGGGCAGGTTCCAGATGGTGATGCTTGGGGATAGCTGCTCTTCAAAAAAGGAATTGCTATGTGGTGTACCACAAGGTGCCATCCTTTCCCCAATGCTGTTTAACATTTACATGAAACCGCTGGGAGAGATC
This sequence comes from Anniella stebbinsi, assembly GCA_029215795.1. NCBI lineage: Eukaryota > Metazoa > Chordata > Lepidosauria > Squamata > Anniellidae > Anniella > Anniella stebbinsi. The sequence continues at coordinate 13,431,813 of JARDYH010000001.1, read as the reverse complement.
ATCCGGAGGCATGGGGTGGGGTGCTATCAATACGCTGATGACACCCAAATATATTTCTCTATGCCTTCGACAACATCGTCAGCTAAGGATAGTGTGTCTCCTTTGGATGAATGCTTGGAGGCGGTAATGGGCTGGATGAGGAAAAACAAACTGAAGCTGAATCCAGAAAAGACGGAGGTGCTTGCTGTCAAGGGCCCCAATCTGAGTTTGGAGGTGTGTCAACCAGTTCTGGATGGGGTTACACCCCCCCTGAAAGATTGTGTTCGCAGCTTGGGGGTACTCCTGGATCCATAGCTGCAGATGACAGCTCAGATTGATGCGACGGCCAGGAGTGCCTACTATCAGCTTCGGCTGATACGCTAGCTGCGCCTCTTCCTAGAGTTGGAAGACCTAAAGACGATAGTGCACGCACTGGTAACCTCGAGGCTCGACTTCTGCAATGCGCTGTACATAGGGCTACCTTTGTGCCTAGTCTGGAAACTTCAACTTGTTCAAAATATGGCAGCCAGGTTGGTCACTGGTACCTCTAGGGGTGACAATATTACACCAGTTTTAAAATCGCTTCATTGGCTGCCAATCAGTTTCCGGGCGAAGTATAAAGTGTTGGTTATTATCTTTAAAGCCCTACATGGTTTGGGTCCAGGGTACCTGCGGGATCGCCTTCTCCCATACAATCCGGCCTGCACACTTAGGTCCTCTGGGAAGAATTTACTCAAGCCAGACAGAACTAGGCTGGCGGGTGTTACCCAGAGGACCTTTTCTTCCATCGCTTCCAGACTATGGAATGGTCTGTCGGAGGAGGTTAGACAAATTGACAGTCTTCATGAATTTAAGAGAGTCATGAAGACTGTCCTCTTCTGACAGGCCTATCCAGATGAATTTTAAGACGTTTTTAATGTTGCATTTCTCTCTTGCTTTTAAAATTTTAACTGTTGTGATTTTTGTGTTTTATATTGTTGCTGTTCCCGGCCTCGATCCGAAGGGAGAGGCGGGCTACAAATAAATATTATTATTATTGTTATTATTATTATTATTATTATTATTATTCATACTTCCATATGCACATTCTTCGACTCTTGAAAACCCTGATGGTTTCAGAGGTCAATGGAAGTTCCCATCCTCATGGAGACAGTCCTACCTGTGTACACATTCACCTCCCTTCACTGATACTGAACACCCATCAGCCAGGGGACATGGTCAATGTGCGTCAGTATCTAATGCTTCTCCTTCATTCAATTTCTTAAATTCCAAGTTCTTCCTCTCCTGAATAAGAAGAAACTTGCAGATTTTGGGTAAAAAATAATAATAATAATAATCAAAAGTGAATTGAAATGAAATTCTCACATGTTTGCATCAGCCAGATTCAATAGGCACAGCTATCCTCAGCATGGAGGAGACCATGCTGTCCCTGCCTGCCACACAGGTGTTAAATAGGAGTAGCCTGTCAGAAAAAAAGGAGGCGGTAACTCTACATCAGCACTAACATAGTTAAATACACAAGGATTCCAAAGCAGAGATGCTCCTATAGGCAAACACTGCTTCTTGAATTCTCACTACCAGCACTGAGGTGGGTATTGTGTGCTATGAAGAGTACTGCGACCTTCATTTCTCTCAGAACCTGTGATCACATGTGGCTGCTATCTTGCCATAGCCTTCTTCTCATCCACAGACACACACACACACAGAGCATTGTGGGGCTTGGGTGTCTTTTTCTTTTTTGCCTTCATGAACTTGAAGGGGGAAGTCATAGGAGGCAGGGGAAAAGGCTGTGGGCTCGCAACAGTTTTTCTTCTGGCTTCTAATCTTTCCAGGAGAGTGGTAGGATGATCTCTAATCAAATATCAAGTTGTAGTGGGGAGACTTCTAGCAGCATCACTACCTTCCTGTCACACTACTATGTAAGTAGCCCTCGATGTATATCTGTGTGCATGTGTCTCCCATACACACATGGTTGGGGGTGAGGGCATGGGATAGTTAGCCTATAGGCCACTAGCCAGCATTTTGGGAGGTAGTGAGTCATGGGTGGGCAGAGGCAAATTGATGTAGAACAGCAATCCAGGTATCTCATTCTGTTTCTTTATCAAGTTCCTCCTTACCTGTTCGATATAGTGATGGTGTGCTGTATGAACACCCAGCTTACCTCTGTGTAAAACTGTAGTCTACTTCTCTAGCCAGATTTTACTTGTTTCTCACAAGCAGACTTCCTTTATTTATTTCTTTATTTTTACTTTTATAGCTGATACAAAAACACATTTCAAAGAATCTGACATGTTTTATGAAGATGCCATAAAGCTGAGGCTCACCATGAAATATTAAATGTATGTAAACTGTATGGAGAGTAGAGTGTATCCTAACAAAACTGAACAAAACCAAGTTTGATTCCAGATTTAATTCCATCAGCAACCCAAATGGATTCCCCTGTGAATAATATTGATGTTTATTCATCAATGCTATAGAAAATGGACTTAATTGAAATAGAGAAATCCAGTGATTATCCAGGGTCTTTGATCATATATATACATTTTTCTGAATGTTTTCCCTCACCCAGTACTAGTAGCCCATTTCTATCAGAAGACAAAGTCCTGAAGAAAATATTCACCGAAGTCTTAATAAAATCCTGTTTTGTCTAGGTTGAACCCAATGAGCAATGCATGTCATATGGCATCCTAGCTTGGCTACCATGAAAATCATGGGTAATTGGAACCATCCATCTGTGCATCTGGCATCCTTAGTGCTTCAAAAAGCTTCAGAATATTGGATTATGACAACAGATTGTCTTTCCGTTCCATCCTTTTTGCTAAACTGACAGCATGGGCAATGATTTCTTTGCTGTTTGCTATGAAAAGTTAGATGACTCTCAATTAAAGCAGAAAATACATTTGAAAAGTAAAGGGTCTAAGAGATGGAAGATCAATTGCATTCTAGTCTAACTGACAAGCTATTATGTTCTTGGCAAGATTAGCTTCAATATAATTTCTGACAAGAATATGGATAAATATTATCTCTATTACATCCTGCATTACCTTCTTTGTTCTCAAACTTATAAATCTCCTATTTGACCTCTGACCTCTTTTCCTTTCTTTTAATGCCCTTGATTGATCTGCTTGATGGCACAGTAGGTATGGAGCGGCATGGATTTATGTCCTTTGTGTTTGAATATTGTCTTAATTTCTCTGATATCATAGAGCACAGCCTATTTGACATTGAGTGCTGCTTCAGGGCTGCACACACTTTCAGAAACAACTCACATATAGCTCTCTCACATACAACACACATACACACACACACACACACACACACACCAATCACTCACTCAAATCCAAATGCATTCCAAAGGCCCTGTGGCTGCTTTGATCAGATACAATCAGCACTCCTCCAAGACACTCCTCCATCCTGGAATCCTGGCTCCTAATCATTCTCCCTCTTTTAATCCACTGTCTTGCTGAAGGATCCTGACATCCTATACCTGGAATGCTTTCAGAAACACAGACTCGCACAGAAAAAAACCGGGCAACCTAAAAATGGGCTTTACAGTCCCTGCTATAGAAGCCCCATAGCTAGAGCATCTTAGGAAGCTGGCAGAAGCTTTCAAGCTCAGCTTTGTTGGATGTCCCATGATGCTATAGGAATGAAGCTTATCATGTCTTGTCAAGCCTGAATCTGGAAACCTCCTCTGATGATGACTCAGACATAACAGAGCCCAAAAGCCCTCTGCATGGGGCATGGCTCCCCAAGTACAAATGGCCAACCCCAGCATCTTGAAATTTGTTATGCTGGGCTTCTCTGCAGAGGAGGCCCTGGACAAACCTGCAGAAGGGGCCTCCAGATCCCCTCTTGATGATGTCTCCATTCCCAGATGAGAAGCAAAGGAGACTATGCAAGCTCAGCTTTATCTGTCCTGCCTCCATTGTGTGAAAGTGGCAGGGAGAGCAAAGCTGGGAGAGATCTGGCCTCCAGAGGAGGAGCAATGGGGATTTGGCTAAATCAGCTTTGCCTGCCTGCAAAGGAGGCCGGATGGGCAAAATCAGGGCATTGCCAGCCAAATCCCTTTCATTCCTCCGATGGAAGACCTTAGCATTTGTTGTGCATGGTGAATGTTTTGCAAAAGTCAATTTGCCTTGGGTTTCTAAATTATATTGGGTGTAAATCAACTGAGCCTTTCAGAAGAAGAAGAAGAAGACGAAGACGAAGACGAAGACGAAGACGAAGACGAAGACGAAGACGAAGACGAAGACGAAGAAAGGAGAAGGAGAAGACAGATTTTCATTTACTACTTAGCTAGCTAGTATCAAATAATGGTAGCAAAGAGTTTCCTCCAAGGATTCACCTGCCATCCATGGTCTGACAATTAAAGAAACTTGACACTGGAGCTGTTGCTGTGCGGTTCCAGGCTGGGACCCCAGAGGGTTGCTGACAAGCAGGCTGTTTGTAGGATTTCAGGACCCTGGTCAGCTCCCTGTGAAGCAGCAATCTGAGCCTAGAAACCACCAGCCCTGTTGCTCCCGCAATTGCCTGGAGCCAGCTGTGCCCTGCTATATTCCTGCAGACAAGGAATTATTGCTAGCTACACTTCCTCTGAGGAAGCTGTGGTCCTTAAAGAAGCCGTGACCTATTTCTAGGCACTGGTTCTGGCAGGGCTGGTAGATTCCTGCTGGCCCTGGTTGTTGGGTGCAAATGTGCCTTTCTGCAACATGGATGGTTCAGAGGATGGGTCATTGTGACGAAATGATATTTTATGTTGTTGTTTATACGTATGATGTTTGAATGGTTAGTTCAGGGCTTCATTTGCTTTGGCCAATTCTTTTTATCACAGGCAATGGTAAGTAAGGGGAAGGGGGAGTTAAAATGTGGAACTGTTTGAACATTGATTGGTTGGTTGATTTGGAGTTGAGAGGCAGTTGGGGGAGATTTGGGAGAGGGGGATGAGGTAGAGGGACAGGCTTTCATCAGGAGAAGATTAGGAAAGTGGGGCTATAGTTTTTTGGGGTAGTTAGTTTTCTCTGAGGGGTGGAGGGAGGTATAGTTATTTTAATAACATGAAACCTAAGGTGTATTTAAATATATTTTCCTTTATAAATATAGTTTTCAATATTGTTTTGTTATTTTAACCACGCTTAACTTGGTCTTGTTAGTTACTTTGATTGGTGATACACACTCAGATTCACACGCAAAGATAAATAAGAAGAAGGTTTATAGTTCCCTCATTCTTTTGGGGAATAAAAGAAGAGGGCAGTGGCAGAGAATGAGAGGTTTTGGATAGAATCACAGAGGATGGTGACATCACTGTCATCCACAGTGTCAGATAAAAAGTAGAGCAAGCTCACCCCTAACTCAATGAGTAAGGTATTATTTTGTAACAGGAGTAGGCAGGACTGGTGGACCACTACCCAATTTTCAAAGGACTAACTAGCATTTACTGGATACTTGATTTCTCTGGAAAAATAAATAAATGCTGGACTATGTGGATCAGCAGCAAATACTTCTGATGTTCTTAAGCAAGGGCACATAATCAGAATTGCTTAGCTCATATTAGTTCTGCCTTACGTATTAAATGGGAAATGAGAAGAGCCACATGTTAGAATATCTACCTAGAAGGCAGCATCTTGAGAACACCACTTAGGTTTCTCATAATTGCAGGCATACTTTGAGCAGTGGAGACAGGGGGAGTTAAAGAACCCACTGAGAACGTTAACAATAAGTAATTTTGGCTTGAAAAGTTTTCATTTATGATGATGGGTGGGGGAGAGAGTCATAAAACTGATTTTTCATGCTACAGTGTGGCATACAAGATACCATTAAAGGGTCTGGGGGATATTTGAATCATGGCAGAATTACAGGCAAACTTGCATGGATTCCTAAATTAAAAATCTACTTTTTAATTTATTTTTTTTGGTAAAAGAAATGCTCCTTTGAGTTGTTTGTTAGGGAAACAAAAATTAGAAGGAATTAATTATGAGCTATTTACTAGCCACAGGCTGGCAATAGAGTGTTGGAAGAGTTACAACAACATAGTATTTCTGGAAATGTGATGCATAGCATACAGGCCAACAAAACATTGTATATATTCTTGCTAGGTGAAATACCATCTGCTTTATTTTGACATTTCAAATCTGACATGCCAAGAATATGCAACCTCCCCTTTTATAATATGATATATACCTTTTACATGGATTGAAATTATGTGGTGGTGGTGGTAGGGTGTGTGTGTTTTAAATGCCTTATTTGCAGAGTAGTGTGTGTGTGTGTGTGTGTGTGTGTTTTAAAAAATCCAATAGCAAAATAAGCAATACGCACAGATGTAATCCATAACTGATTATTTGTTTTCAAAATTAGCACTTAAAAGTATCCTACATTATTGGCCAATTAAAACTCTGCATGGTTTGGCTTTGAAATGTGGAATCTAGGCATGGCGTAAGTTTGTCCAGCTTGCATTTCCCAGTATTTTCCTAGGGGGGTTACACACGTCTTTAAGTTACCACCGAATGTTGTCTAAAGCAAAAATAGAGGCACATTTTGAGGGCCCTGAACACATACATTTCATGGAAAGTTTTAGAAGAATCCATGAGACTTTGATTCTTTCACACAATTCTTGGTTTTGGCTTGAGAACTTCAACCAGTCATTCAAAACACACATAACTGATGTGGGGAAGCCAAAGACAGGGTTGACCTTGTAAAACCCAGGTGACCATAGCAGCTACATAGGACACCAGACTGTTTAGAGCTGCAGGTTTAGGAGCTGTATCCTCTTGATCATGTCTGGTGATACAGGGGAACCAATCACATACCATTTCATGCTACATAGCTACAAGGTCAGCTGCACTTCCCTAAGAGAACTCATTGCTCAGGAATCCATAGGATATCCCTACATCCTTTGAGAATGTTTCCATACAGTTGACACTTAAATCATGGTTGTTTCCTAACCGGTCTGACACCCCTATATCATGCCATGCTTTTTAAACACAGGAATTGTGATGTTGGATTTTATGGGTTTGAACTGCAAACTCCAGTCTGGTCCAACAGATTTGCTACTTATTACCTAGAGCTTATCCAGTCATTGGAGCATGATCCTGCCAACTCTCTACTACTTAGTGTAAAGCTCCAAATGACCCTGTTGACCTTCCTTCAAAGATATCTCTGTCCCTGCACATTGTGAAATTGAGGAGGTAGATGTTTGGTTGTGGCCTAGCGATGTCATCCTTTCTGTTTTTAACTTATAGGTCTCCTCCAAAGTATTCAAATGAAGTAGCTTTCGGTCTTATGTACTGTATGGTTATGAGACAGCTAATAGAAACTAAAGTGTGGATTCAGAGCACACAGGTCTGTGGAGCTGAGTGGGAACCCTAAGTTGTTATGTGTTGTAACAGCTTAAGTGCAGCACTTATTAACAACAAATCACGAGGCCAGATCCAGAAAACTGTGAACAGAGTTTCATTCATGGAATGGAGCTTTCCTGCCTCTTTCTTCCCATTGCAACCTCTCCCCTAATAGCCACTCCTGAGGACTGAGGAAGCCTTCAGAACAGCATGGGATGCAGTACAGGAGCTACAGCTTGAAGGGGGAGTAGGTAGAAATCAGAGGTCTCTCCATGGTTGAATTGAAGTGCCTTCCCCTCATGCTAGAGACTCTCTGGATCTCTCTGGAGACTCTCTAATGCCAACAGTTGAAATGCATCTCTGCTAAAAGGTTCCTATATGGTGTGTTGTTGTTTAACAGACTAGGGCGGATCTACACACAAGGTTTTTGACGTTTTATAAGGGTTATGAAAACTCTTTGGGCCACATGACGCACTCCCTATAAAGTTGTATATCTGAGGTTTTTTAAAACTCACTTCAGTTATATACAATGGTTTCACTTTTAATAAATCGTTTTAAGTAAAAGAATGTGTCCTTCCTTACCGTTTCTGATTCATGGGGGCAGTGCTTCCTTTACTGGTGCCCAAATGCTTAGCAGTTGATTGGTGGGGAAGAAAGAGGAAGTGGACCAGTGAACTACAACACCCACAATTCTTAGCCCTATACTCGCTAAGGAATGACAGAGGAACTAAGAAGGAAGTGTGTAACTGAATTACAACCCCCACAATGACTTGCCCTAAACTCATTGAAAAATGAAAGAGAAAGAGACAGGGCAGAACAGCGTGTGACCGCACACACCGCTTTAAAGACAGAAGACTGTTCTCCTGTAACGTGAGTACTCAGTAATGTGGCCTAAGAGGTTTTAGAATGCACCTATTTGGAACGTTTTAAAATACAATTTAAAACGTTCCAAAGGACTGTGTGGATTCCCCCTATCTGTTGTAAGTAGCTGATGTAGAAGAGTAGTAAAAGTAGTAGTGGTGGTGGTGGTAGTAATGGAATGATTAAACAAACAAACAAACATGCAAGTATAAAAATATTCAATTGAGGTAACACTAGGCTGACCAGATAAAATCCAGGTCAGGGCTCCTGTAACTTTAACAGTTGTAGAGAAAAGGGAATTTCAGCCATTGTCATTTGTATGCAATTAGTTCCTGGTGAAATTCCCTCTTCATCAGAACAGTTAAAGTTGCAGGGGCCCTGCCTTCTTTTGCATCTGGTCACTCTAGTATAGTGCCTGCAACTTTAACTGTCGTGATGAAGAGGGAATTTCACCAGGAACTAATTGCATACAAATGACACTGGCTGAAATTCCCTTTTCTCTACAACTGTTAAAGTTACATGAGCCCTGACCTCCTTTTCATATGGTCAACCTAGGTAACACTCATCGGTTTCTATGGGTCGGTACTAACCTTGTACAGTGTTGTTACTGAGATTTGTCATTGAAATTTAGACTGCATGAAGTTCAAGGGAAACACTGGAGGAATTTTGGAAATCTAGAATGTATAGCATGTGTGTGTGTGGGGGGGGGGGGAGAGGGAATTCCACAAAACCTTTTGCTGCTCAATTCTATGTACAGAAGCCTGGAATGAGAGTTGACTCTTTCTTCAACATTGGCAATGAGGGGATCAGGGTAGAACAGGGAGCACAGAACAGGTCATGTGGCATGAGTTCTTCTCACACTTTCCAATGGAGGTGGGAGGGGATTCATGTGGTTCACATTATAATAAAAAGCAACTTAATCACACCTCTGAAATGAATGCCACAGTTATCCTTCAGCTTTCACACTTCTCCCAGTTTGCAGTGTAGATCTCTGAACAAATATTTAGGAAGAAATGGACACATATTTGGAAAAAAATGCATACATCGGTACAAAGGAAGTTGCCTTATACTGCTTCAAACCATTGGTTCATTTAATACAGTAATGTTGACACTGACTGGCAGCAGGATTTGCAGTTTCAAGCAAGACTCTTTCCAATCCTACCTGACAATGCCTGGGATCAAATCTGAGACCACTGAGCCACCCGTCCTACTTGTATGCATTGCCCCCACTGTATGCATATCTCTATCATCTATCTATCTATCTATCTATCTATCTATCTATCTATCTATCTATCTATCTATCTATCTATCATCTATCATATCTATCTATCATCTATCTATCATCTATCTAATCTATCATCTCTATCTATCTATCTATCTATCTATCATCTATCTATCATCTATCATATCGATCTATCATCTATCTATCATCTCTATCTCTATCTATCTATCTATCATCTATTTATCATATCTATCATCTCTATCTATCTATCTATCATCTATTTATCATCTCTATCTATCTATCTATCTGTCTCTATCTATATCTATCTATCTATCTATCTATCTATCTAATCTAATCTATCATCTCTATCTATCTATCTATCTATCTTCTATCATATCTATCTATCATCTATCTATCATCTCTATCTCTATCTATCTATCTATCATCTATCTATCTATCTATCTATCTATCATCTCTATCATCTCTATCTATCTATCATCTATCATATCTATCTATCATCTCTATCTCTATCTATCTATCTATCTATCTATCTATAATCTATTTATCATATCTATCATCTCTATCTATCTATCTATCATCTCTATCTATCTATCTGTCTATATGTATCTATCTATCATCTATCATATCTATCTATCTATCTATCTATCTATCTATCTATGTATCATCTATCTAATTATGCATTTTTCCTAGTTCCTCATCAGGTTGCATATCTAAAGAATTTTGGTGGAAGCCAAAAGACAAATGAAATTTCTCCGCATGTCATATATCCGCCGTCTGCATGTCAACATTGCATGGGCTCCCAGCCATGTGGGAAGCTGCTGTTATGAAGTTATGAAAACCACATTATCCATTCAGGGCAATCCTTCTGCATATATAGCTTCCCAGATAGTAAGGAAAGAGCACATACAACTTAATTAGTAGCAGCAACCATGCAGCCAGTATGAAAGAAGAACAGGCTCTGTGCATCAGTTAATCTGTAAAATTGTCTTGTTCAGACACAATAGATTTCAGCAACAATTCTGAAGTGTTAAGAATAAAAAAATGTTACAGTGATTCAGGATAACTCTAAATATAGTCGTTTCTGCTTCTATTAGTATGTTTGAAAAATGGCTACGTGGCTCACACAACATCACTCATGATGAAACATCCCATCACAAATCAATGTTTGACCTTCTAAAGCTATTTTTCTGTAATGCACTATGTTTTTATAGGGTTTTATGTAGTATCACGGCCTTTAAATCGCAAGAGGCTATGAAACCTTGTAACCAAGATTACAGTCTAGTGGAGGTTGTTAATTTTACAAATGCTTGTAGAATGTAATGACATTCTAAAGCTATGCAGGAAAGGAGTGGATGCATGCAGACTTTATTAAAATGCATTTGTGAACTTTTCTGGTAATTTAAAATCCAAGTTTCACTGACAACTTTCACACAGTGAAGGTCTCAATAAGGTTTATGTGGCAATATGTCAAAAACATATTATGAACATATGCACACGCACAACACACACATAATTTATGTGAGTTTGAAATCTAAGAATGTTAAAAATATTTCCTAATTTCACTAAGAAATTGAGGGTGATGTGAGACTGTGTGGCCTGGGTTAGAAAATAAATAACTGAGCGGGCAACATACTACATTAAAAACACCTCCATAATCTTTCTTAGTGCCCCATCATTATATTATGTCCCTTTGCAATCTCTCACCGTCAACACTATGGGTCATCAAAATTTGTTGTCAGGACAAAAAGAAAACAGACAATACACAGTTCATTGTCTGGAATTATTTGATATGATGTACCCAAGGATGTTCATAGAATCGTTGAATAGTAGAGTTGGAAGGGGCCTATACGGTCATTGAGCTCAACCCTTTTGCTCAATGCAGGAATCCACCCTAAAGCATACCTGACAGATGGTTGTCCAGCTGCCTCTTGAATGCCTGTAGTGTGGATAGCTCAAGTGGGGTATCATAGGGCTCTGTCCTAGGCCCAGTATTGTTCAATCTCTATAAATAAGAACATAAGAAGTGCCATGCTGGATCAGACCAAGGGTCCATCTAGTCCAGCATTCTGTTTACACAATGGCCAACTAACTGTCGACCAAAGACCAACAAAGCAGGACATGGTGTAACAGCACCTTCCCACCCATGTTCCCCAGCAACTGGTGCACACAGGCTTTCTGCCTCAGGTACTGAAGGTAGCATGTAACCATCAGGGCTAGTAGCCATTGATAGCCTTCTCCTCCAGGAATTTATCCAACCCCCTTGTAAAGCAATCCAAATTGGTAACCATCATTACATCTTGTGTTAGTGAAATACATAATTTAACTATGTGCTGTGTGAAGAAGTATTTCCTTTTATTTGTCCTGAATCGGCTTCATGGGATGATCCCCTCAGGTTCTAGCATTTTGAGAGAGGGAGAAAAATGTCACCCTATCCACATTCTCCACACCATGCATCTTTTTGTACACTTCTATCACGTCTCCCCTTAACCCCCTCTTTTCCAAACTAAACAACCCCAGCTGTTATAACCTTCCCTCATAGGGAAGATGCTCCAGTCCCTGAATCATTTTCATTGACCTTGTTCTGCACTTTTTCCAGCTCTACAATATCCTTTTTTAGGTGTGGTGACCAGAACTGTACACAGTATTCTACGTGCGGTCGCACCATGGGCTTGTATAAAGGCAGTACGACACAGGCAGTTGGATGATTTGGATAAAGGAGTAGAGGGGAATGATCACCAAATTTTCAGTTGACATCCAACTTGGAGGAATAACTAACACCTTGCAGGAGCGAAACAGGATTCAAAATGATCTGGAAAAGTGGAACAAAGCTGAGGAAATGACTGTAAACAGGAATAAATTTGAAGGTCTACATCTAGGTAAGAAAAAAAGGAGAGGCATAAATACAGGATAGTTAACATGTGGCACGACAGGAGGGCATGTAACAAGATTCTGGGTTATATCATATAATAGATCACAAGTTAAATGTGAGTCAAGGCTAAAGCAGACATTGCTTTCAATCTGTATCCAGCTGCTCTGTCTTCTTTTATTTTTAATATGCAGTAGGTGCAGAGGGGCCGATCCATCTGTTAAAAGCACCTCAATCCCTCATGATCAGGTCCCCTGTGCCTACTCTAGAGTAAAAATGGGGGCAATGGTATAGATTTGAGATATGGATGTAAAATAATGTCTGTTTTGGTTGTCATGCAACGTGGGGATTAAAAAGGGTAATACTGTGACCACTTGAAATTCTCCATCCTGTTTGTGGACAGTAAGGATGTGGCAAGAGTCCAACTGGGGGGCTGGAGTGTGATGGACTCCCCTGCTCCCAGCCTCCTGGACCCTGCTTGCCAAGGTACAGTGTGTTCATGGACCCCCTCAGCTTGGAGAGAGCTCAGCAGCTGCCCATCCTTCTAGCAAGTCACCATTGTTGCACAACAGTGACATCTTGGGGGTTTCTAGGAAGAAAAGGTTGCATTAATGGTGGCTGAAAGGGGGCCATTTACGCAACGCTACAGATGTGAATGGAGGATTCATATCTGTGATGTTGCGTGAATGGCTCATTTATGGCTGCCATTTTCTCAACATGATCATCCTGGATACCACAATGGCAGTTCTCTAGGAGGATGAATGGCCCCGTGGCTTTGTCAGGCCCTCACCAGACTGTCCAGAAGTGGTGCCATGGTCAGGTGTGGCGGGGGGCAGCTCAGTGAGCGCCTGAAAAAGCCAGGCATGGGTGAGTCTGTCCATCCCTAGCGGACTGAGAAATTAGGGCAGGGTACCATTTCACTGAATTTAACTGGGATAGGGGAGAAATTCTCCAATGGTTTTTCAGTGTGGGGCACTTGTGGTTTTTTTTTTTTTTTGCATTGCCACAATTTTGCTGGTGATTTTTCATCATTGTAAGGTGGCTTAGTGTGCTCTGTGTGAGTTCTTCCTTTCTGCTACACATCTGTCAATCGCTCTGCTGCTTCCCTGGTCTGGCTGCCTTCACATCCAGGTCTGAAAATGCCCCATGGGAGGGAAAGTGACCTTATGATGTCTCCCCCTGGGTTATAATTGAAATGCAGAATGCTGGGGAAGCTGGGGGTTGCAAGATAGATCACTGAATAATGAAAGATAGGACACTTACGTACATTTCTTGTCCACCTCATAAGTAAAGTAAACACAGGAACCCTGAACCTCACCCATATGGATTTCTCTGACATTTTCTTCTCCTGTGAACATTTTTTGAAAGTACTTGTCTATCAAATTGAGTTGTAAAAACTGTGAAAGATTTTTACATCACTACGTAACAGCATTCTAGAACTGCATCAACAGACATAGGACCTGTTCATACAACACACTAAGCCATGGTCAGGCCTCTAACCCTTTTGCAGCAAGTGGTTAATGAGCATGTTTGAACCATGGTTGTGTAGCCATCATGATTAGGAATGGTTCACGTGAAACACTAAGTCATGGTTCACATGACAAAGTAAGCCATAATATTTACCTCAAAATGCTTAACCACTGTGGCTTAGTGCATCGTCTGAACAGGGTCATTAAGTGTCCAGATCACAAGGGGTAATCTATTCTGCTTTAGTCAGACCACTACAGTTCTGGGCACTATGGCTGAAGAAGGATATTACAAACCTGGAACTTGTTCAGAAAAGGGTAAGGAATATGGTGAAGAGCCTGGAACAGGGACCCCAAACCTTTCTGGGACTGTGGGCATATTTGGAACTTTAAAAAAGTGTCCTGGGCAGCACCATCTGTGTTTGAGTTTGTGCATGAACGTGAACCCTGTTTTTATGTTCTCCACTGAGCTTCCTCAAGCTACTTCTACCATACACCTCAACTATTGTGAAACTCTAGACTTTCTCCACAAGTGAAGGACGCATCTGAAGGTTTGGTTTCTGATGTTAAAGAAAACTCACTGTTTTGTTACTTTAGTGTAATGATGAGAGAAAAGCCATGACAATACATTGCTCCCCCTGGGGCATGGCAACTTGTCACCCCAATAAACAGTTCCCTTGAGCAAACGTGAGGAAATATTTTGTAATTATCAGCAACACATGAACACACACACACAAATTTAAGTATTCCGGCAGCTTATTCCCCACTCCTTCATCAAACAGCCAGAATGGAATTGAAAAGGGAGGTCTGGTTGGCTACCCTGCTGTGACCCTCCGCTTTCCTCTTTGAAAAGCTTCTCCCCCATCCAGACAATTTATTATAATTCATTGAATATACCAGGAGAAGGGAATTGTGACATTAATCTGCTCTTCTGCACAGAGTGTCAACAAGCCATCCCTAATACATGTTTCTCTATTGGAACTAAACCAGGAATCTTGCCAACACGACCCAACTCTCTTCCATGCACACACCTCTCCGATGAGATAAACATCCCTGGCACGATTTGCTCTTAAATGGCAAATGGGCAGTCATGCATTTTTTTTCCAGGAACAAGGCCAAATAGAAAAAAGGAACGACACATCCACAAAGCATGCATTTGTCTAATTATGTGAATGCCACCCCCTTCAAGGCTATTCTTATTCTGCCCATGTTCCACACTGCCATGCACCCAATGGTCATCTGTTATGACTAATCTCCTCTTTCGTCTTCCCCTGGCTGGAATCACTGCTAGAATGACTGCTATCTTTTTCTTCGTACTAGAAAATCTGTATTGTCCATTCTAGGAGACTGATAGAAACATTTTTAATCATAAAGTTAACAAAAGAAAGGGGGGAAGAACAACAGCATGCGTAATAATAAAAATCATTAAAGAAACAAAGGAAGTCACTCATTATAGTTATTCGTTTACCCTGTTTCTTCGATTCTAAGACACATTCCCCCTCCATATAAACGTCTCTAAAAATGGGGTGCGTCTTAGAATCGATGGTGATTTCCCCACACTTAGAATCAAAGCTTTTTCCCTGTTGGTGGTACTGAAATTAAGGTGCATCTTACAATCGATGGCGTCTTAGAATCGAAGAAATACGGTATAACCAATATGCTTATGGGACATAATGGCCGAAGTAGGAATTCAATACCTAATGAAAGAATAACCTATAAAAGGAATGTATGCAAGTGTATGAATTTTTTTATGTATGTGTTTATTAGTCAGAAATATATAGGCAACTGTACATGGTTGAAATTTGATCAAAATTTGAAGAGTTTCAGCATAGGAAATAAATGGAAACCACAGTGCTATGATATGGTAGTGTCATTTTCAACAGTCATTCATTCAGTGCATTTCTATTCCACACAATAGTCAAAGCTCTCTGTTTAGTTTACAAAGATAAAAACCCTAAAAATATAATATACTAACATCAAACCAATGTACAAAAATGTAACAATTTTAAACCATCTACAGTTCCTGGACCAATTAAAAACCTGAGCCTATTCTGTCAAAGGCCGCACAATGAGCAGAAAATGAACAGGGCATGAGAAGTATGGGAGATAGACTCTAACATGGGGAAGAATAGAGGAGATGCAAGTTGCTTTGCTACCAATCAATCATAAAAAGGCCAGTTTAGAAGACCAGAAGATCAGGCTATATCACGTTGTTCCAAACTCCACAAACCCAGGAAATTGGAAGCTAAGGCAGATGTTGTGCAATGTCTTTCAGTCCCAAATCCAGTGCCTGGGACCAGCAAAGATGTTCTTCATTGTGTTCAAATTTAACTCGGTTTAGAAATAACCTATATATATATTTTCCCAACCTGAGGTTTTCTAGATGTTTTGGATCACAACTCCCAGCATTTTTCACCATTGGCCATGTTGTTCGGGCCCAAGGGAAGTTGAAGACCAAAAAAGGCTGGGAAAGATTAACCTATGGTGTTTCCCCTTATTGAGGGAGGGGTTACCTCAGTTTATTTCCAGTCCAATGTTAGCATCAGGAAGCCTACCCACTAGTTGGGGTCATGATATCATTACTCTAATTACTTTTTTTTTGGTAAGCAAGCAACCATTATTTAAAGTATATTGAAATATATAGCTTTAGGTCCTTGGAAAACATAGTTATTGTATAGAGGAGATGAATATTTATAGCTCCATTATGAGGCTACACAGCAGTACATGCTGCCTCAAACATTTTATGTTTTCATGTACAGATGTGTTGAATTTTTCCAGGCTCAGCACTATTCAAAAGTCTCTTGGGGAAGCGCTAAATGGCTTATTCCATATTCAGATGTCCCTTTGGCAGATTAAAATAAAGAGCCTTGGAAAACATACTATTTTACTGGCAATAAAGAGGCAATAACATCTTAATACAATCAGAAAGAATAACTTAGCAGTCTAAATGTCTGAAGTAAAGGGATAATTGAAATTACATTGGGTATCAGCCTTGGCAGTTTCCTGCTTGGTGATATTTCAGCTGATCATTTATACTTAATGAAATGCAATGAAACAATACAATATTATTGATTTAGAACTTGAGAAAAGTTTGGTTCAAGTCTGCAGCAGGCCTCTTCAATAATCCTCACTTCTGTGGAAGAAACAAATTGCCTACATTATATCTCATTATAGTCACTAGAAATCAATATGTTGCCTGAATTGGTGCATAGATCTCTCCTGGCCTGAACAACCATTTTGATGGGCAAGTTGAATTAATGGGCAAGCCTTTGCATAGTCCAAAGCCAACATATCTATTCTCTCTCTCTCTCTCTCTCTCTCTCTCTCTCTCTCTCTCTCTCTCTCTCATCTATCTATCTATCTATCTATCTATCTATCTATCTATCTATCTATCTATCATCTATCTATCCCCACTATAACATGCATGCATATTTTTCTTCCATTTATCCTTGACTCCATTTGACTCCCCTTCCTCTGTTGTCTCTAGTGCTGAGTGGATAATATCTTTAGAGGAATTCATGAAGGACTGGACCACGATATGAGACTTGTTCATGTCTCCAGATGTGTTACGTAGCATTGTGATGTGGTCCCTGATTGACTGAGATCACCCAGGCACTCCATCCTCCCCATCTGGATTTGAGCCTGACAGACCAAGGAAAAGTGTAGGTACACAACTGAGGCCCAATCTACACCAAGCAGAATATGGCACTAATAAAGCGGTATGAAAGTGGTATAGAAAAGGCAGGAGCCACACTACCGCTTTATAGCGGTATTGAAGTGCACTGACAACTGTTAGGGCCCATTGACACATACCATATACTGCTTTCATACCTCTTTCATAGTATTATATCCTGCTTGGTGGGGCTCCTGCCTTTTATATACCACTTTCATACTGCTTTCATAGTGCTATATCCTGCTTGGTGCAGATCTGGCCTTAGTGTGCAATCCTATGCATGTTTAAACAAAAAGAAGTCCTACAACTTCCACCATTCCCCAGCCAACCACCAGTTTGCAATAGTTGTAGAGGGAAGATGATCCTTTGGTGAAAACGTTCCCCTGCATTTGGTGTGGGGATCGAGGTGCTAGACAGCTTTAGGGCCTTTCAGGAGCATCTGAAAAGAAGGGAGGGCAGATAATGCAGTGTGAGTTATTACTATGAAGTGGTACATCTTGGAGATGTGTTGCATAACCTCTGTGCTCCCACACACCTTGGAGCCAGCTGGAAGCTTTTGTAGTGAATGTATTCCCTTTGAGTCTCACTGTTCAGCTGTTCCCCTAAAACCGAGACCCAAGCTTACAGAAGATGATACAGGGATATAAATCTTCCAGACGGGAAAACACACTGAATTAATTCCCTGAGATGAAGTCTGTTCTACTTTTCAAGGAAATCAATAATGGTTTTTGTTTGCTCTCCACAACTAGCATTCGTTGTAGACATCTCCACACCCTTAAATTGTTTCCAACCAATTGTAGTTTCATGCTGTGTATGGATAGTATCTTTATAGGGCTTAGTCACTAGATGGCACTGGGCTTAGTTGTATCTGGGTGGAATAGGGAGTTCCCTCATGCTGTTCTCTTCTTTTTGGAGAGAGGCAATGAAGTTCATGCCTAGCATCCTGACTAAGCAGTGATGACTCCACATTTTTGCGTGCCCGTGGGCAAATCACCCTCAACGGGCTGCCTCCCTGAGTGAGTCTACCTTCTCACCCACCATTGTCACCATCTGCTATTGCTCATCATCTTTCTTAGTATTGCTACCACTTTCTTTCTTGACAGGCAGAAATCCAATGCGCAGGTTGGCACCACCATTGTTGTATGGACAAGAGCAAAATGCCGTTGAACCAGTAGGTTGCATTGGTGAAGAAGATGGGCATCTCTCTTGTCAGTGGAGCCCCTACTCAAGTGTGGACCTTCGGCAAATGTCCAACTATGCCTACCCCTGATGCTGACCCTGGGCAGATCTACACTGCTGCTTTAAAGCACTTTATAACAGTAGTGACAACTGTTTTGGAGTGTGTCCTGGGCCCTAACAGTTGTCACTACTGTTATAAAGCACTTTAAAGCAGTTTATAACAGAACTGACAACACTTGGGGACCAGGCCACACTCCAAAAAAGTTGTCATTACTGTTATATAAGGTGCTTTAAAGCGCTTTAAAACAGCAGTGTAGAACCTGCCCCTGTCTCTAAGCTTTCCATGACAAGCTGGCTCCAAGAAAGTAGCTTTCCACCCCCCTTTTTATGACGGTCAACACTAGGTGCCTTTTCCAGCAGATCAGGTGACTCCTCAACTCTTTTAGTTGCTTATAAGAAATGGAAACAAACAAATTATAACAACAGCTAAGTGGCTGCATACGCTAATATGATATAAAGGTGAAGGGCTATTTCCGCTGCTACTTTTATCTAGCCTTGCACTCAACAGGGCTATAACAGGCTGAAAGTAAGGACTAGTATCTTTCTCATGCATTTGCCATTGAGAATGTGATTTGTGTGTTTACATTCCCCTCCTCTCATGGTATTGCCTACTGATGGAAATGCATGCTCTGAGTGACATCATCATCATCATCTTCATTATTATTTACCATTCCTATTCATAAAATAGAAGCTACAATGTAATAAAAAAACAGTCTATAAAATTAACATTTTAAAATTAAAGCAATGTAAACAACTGAAAACAATTTAAATGAACAATGTGTTTTCCCCTAATAGGCCTGTTCTAAAGCAGTAGGCAAAGGCCATTTCTACACTGGCCATTTGTTACAGAATTGTCCCCGGGTGCTCCCTGTGTGTTCAGATGATGCACAGGGACGCCTAGGAGTGGGGGGTGGGGATGGACAGGGGCTTTCCCAGGGATAAGAGATCCCTGGGAAATCCTGAGTTTTCCACGGTCCCGGGAACTTCCCGAGACCGTGAGAGATGTGAGCACCCATCCCGCCTGGTGCCGTGCTGGCTCGTGAGTAAGCTCAACACCAGAAATGGGCACGAAGCATCAAGGAAGGGGGCGGAAGCAAGCCTGCCATCCCCAGGATGGTGGGGGAGAGATGGGCCTCCTGATTATGGGTTGTTTGTTTGAAAAAAAAATCCTTACGTTATTGATGGTGTGCAAATGTGCTCCTCTCGGCTCCGTTTTTTTTTTAAGATGCGCCTGCAACTGTGCGATGTCCCAGGAGGAAGT
Source organism: Anniella stebbinsi (assembly GCA_029215795.1). Classification (NCBI taxonomy): domain Eukaryota; kingdom Metazoa; phylum Chordata; class Lepidosauria; order Squamata; family Anniellidae; genus Anniella; species Anniella stebbinsi. The sequence goes on along the minus strand of JARDYH010000001.1, from coordinate 13,411,891 downwards.
CAGGATGTCACACTTCCTGAAAAAGAAGGGGTGTAGAAGGGGCCATAGATACCTCATCATATTCCATTGAATATGATGCCCTATTGAAATAGGAGCCACCAGCCTCACTGCCCTGACACTGCCCTGACACTGCCAATTCCTGCATTTCCTCACATATACACACCCAGTAGCAGCCGATGATGAGGAACCAGGGAACACAGAGCTGAAATGTGGAGACCAGAAGGAGGTGACCAGGTGAAATGCGGACCAGGTGAATATTGCCTCTGCTGCTATGCATCGGATGGCTGTAAGCCTCTGCGTTTGGAGGCTTAGGGCCATCCTGATAATGTCACCCCCCTAAGGGTGAAATCCCATGCTTGTTTAGCCAGAAAAAAAGTCTGGCAACTTTTGGACTTTTTTTCACTGTCTAAACATGCGTTGGAGAAAGTTCAGCAGCGGTCTTTAAAGGTGGCTTCTCTAGGGATGGTTGAGCTAGGGATGCTTGAGATCACTGAGATTCTGCAGTGCCACTTGGAAACTTGGATCACGTTTCTTTCGGGACTTTGAGACCCATTTGTGTTTCATTGCAATGGGGAAAATGTGCATGTTGAATGGGGAACGTGTAAATTTCTGTGCACATTTTTCAAAAGTGTGCCCTTTCCTCCGGTGACTAAAGCATGCAATGCATTTTTTTCCTTTTACAATTACATTTTAAAGTGCATAACGTAACTGCAAATCCAGAAATGTGTGAGCTTTTTTCAGAAAAAAAATGTTCTTGTGTTTGTATTCATATGCAAAGTTGCAAACTGGGAAGTACAGATGATTTGCAACGAGAAACAAAATTCTGATACATCCCTAGGCTTGTCTGCTATTACAAGCATCATTGAGGAACCCCTGGTGACTTTGAAGGAACCCAGGGCTCCATGGAAGACAGTTAAGAAACCACCATGAAATCCCGAAGACCCATTCTTCAACTCTCCTTCCCTGGCTGACTTTGTTTTGCATTTATTTAGTTATTTAGTTATTTCCATATTTTATGTTCAACTCTCAATGTGACTTCCTCTTGTTTCATACAGGAAATCAATATTCCTCAACATGGATTAGACAGTGCACACAATGTTCTAGGCCAGCAAAATATTTACACAAGCTGCAGTCACGACAGCCTTCCTTCAGAGCATTAGAAAACACTGGGATGTGTGCGGAATTTCTGGGTGGAAAAATACATAACAAGGTCTTGCTGTGCAAATAGATTGGCACTATAGGAAGGTGCATGCCTAGCTGATTAATTGTAGCAGCTGTGAAGGATGGGATGAATATTTTAGCAGCCTGTTTTCTCTCTGTCGCTCTCTTTCTCAAATTCCTGGCTCAAAGGTGTTCGGTTGTATTGTATGAAATTAGACAATCCTGATACAGATGTGCATTAACAAGCTTCGGGTGGAGGAAGTAAGTCAGAACCAAATACCAGAATCCAAGTGAAGGGTAACCCTTTAGGTGTACTTCTCTTTTACATGGAGCTTCACACACACCTTGAGTGAATGCCTATGTCAGTGGTTACATACGGAGGAATTGTTTGTTTGTATCACAGCTTTCATTGCAACGAAAGAATATGGCCTGGAATCAAATACCCCATATGCATAACCAAGTGTTCATGTGCACATGCTCTGATTTCTGCAATTTCCTTTACTGACATTAGCTCCTCATTGGATAATGTGCTGGAGAAGCTTTCCCCCACCTGATGTCCTCCAGATGTTTTGAATGACAACATTCAGCATTCCTGGCCATTGACCATGCCATCTGGAGCTGATAGGTGTCGATGTCCAACGTATCTGGCGGGCACCAGGTAGGGAAAGCTGCTCTAGAGTGTATCCTGAGCATCAAGTGTTTGTGAGCTGGAAGAATCTTCAAGGGTTTGGAAGAATCTCAAAGTTTTCAGTGCATGTCCCAACCATTTTCATCCCAACCCTGTATTTTTATGCAGGGTTGCAATGGAACACCAATTGAAATTCCCCCAATTTGCGGTTTAAAGTGTAGCCAGTAGGGATGGGTGAAATCACCAAGCACTCACCCCATATGCACACACCCCAACACTGCTGCAATTTTGCATTTCCCCCTTTCACATTAGCGGCAGTTGCCATTAGTGTGAAAGAGGAAAATGGGCAATTTCCGGAGCCTCCAGAAATCATGCATTTCCTCCCCTCCTCTGTGCTAACGGGGGCCTTGATTTACCCTTGTGTTAAATTACCCTTGTGTTAACAGGGCCTTTAAGGCCCCCATTGACACAGGGGGAACATGGGATTTTCCAAAGGCTCTGGAAATTGTGCTAATGGTGGCGCCACTGTCCTAATCTGCTTCACAGGATTGTTGTGAAGCTATAATGACATTTTTAATTTTATGGGGAGAGGGCAGGATCCATTTTGTACCACATCAGACTGAAAATGGATTTCTAGCAATTCACAGTCTCTTAGTACCTAAAAAATTCATTTATGATGAAATGTGAGTAAATGAATTTAATGCTGCTAATGGATAGCTCTCACAAACGATTTATTGCTTACCTGTTACAAAATCTCATTGGACTTCCTAATACTTGGCAAATGTAATTTGCTTAAAATTTTAGTGTTGCTGTTGTTGTTATTGTTTAAATTGTTCCTCCTAGCCTGAGAAGGACTACATCATTAACCCTGCAGGAATGCTAATAAACAAAAAATAATTTAAAAGCTTTATTAAGTTCAATTAATTGGTTGTAACACTCTCATTTTGCATGCTTTGGTAGCCAGTATATTGTAAGTAATTTTGATAATTTTCAATTCAGTTGCTCAAACAAGCTTGCGTACCAAAGCAAAAAATTGAGTTGTTTTGATAATTATAAAAATCATTGGCCTGTTTGGTGTTTTGTGATAAATGGGTTAATTAGTTTCTTTTTTTCTATTTATTGCATCTAAAGTTCTTGTTCTTTTAACTGCAACAGAACAATGGTAATTTATCCCACAGTGAAGTTTGATAGATTGAAATCTCAAACTTTTTGGTTGTTTAGGGAGAATCAGTGCTTGAAGTAGGGTGAGATGAATTAATATATAAGGGGAAAATGAAGTCAAAACCGTTACGGAAAGTGGCTGAACAGAAGGCATAGCAATAGCATACAGTAGCTTCATAAAAGTCTCCAGTTACTTGCATTGCACTATTTGTGCACATCCTCATATAATTACGGCCAATTTCCATCTTCTGCCCACATCCTTAGGATGATCACTTACACATCACCAACAAAAGAGGACAAACCAGAGATCATTCGTTTCATATGGGTGCAGGCAGTCCTTCAAATAACCCTACGTTTATGGCTTTGAAGGCTCAGCACTTTGAATTGGGCCTTTAAATGCACTATGCTACTGAAAAAGATTTGGTGTATCATGTTTGAATCATCTTATCCCAACGAGTACATGAACAGTTGCATACTGAACTAGCTGATGTTTCTGGTTCTTTTTCCAAGGTAGCCCTATGTAGACTGCATCACAGTTGTCTAAACTAGATATAACCAGTGCATCAATGACCAAAATATAGGTACACTTTTTCTAAGGAAGGTTGTCAATGGTGTTACCATCCTAAGATGGCAAAAGGTAATATTGGTAAAACCACTTCCACCTGGACTGCAAACTTGATCTTTCATGAGAAGTGCAAGCCCATCCAGGACTGGTTACACCTCTGTACCCAGACCAGCTAGTTTCCCTACCGACAGCACTTCCATCTTGTATGGCTTAAGCTTCAACTTGTCTGTCTTCATTCATCCTAAAACTGCCTCTCGACACCTGTTCAAGGGTTAGACAACCTCCTTGGAATTTGTAGATGGAAAACAGACCAAAAACTGCATGTCATCACCATACTGCAGTCCAAACTACTGGAGGGCTTATCATTGGTTTCGTATTAAAGAGCATCGGAGATAAGATGAAACCCTATGGTAGCCCATATGCCAAAGGCCATGGGGTGGAACAAAAGTCCCCCAGCGCCACCATCTGAGACTGTCCTTCCAAGAAGGACTAAAATGCTGCGCCTCCACTGGAATACTGTGCTTACTAAACCGAAGCTGCTAGGCACTCCAGAAGAATACCATGGTAGATGATTTCAAAATCCACCAAGGGATCCTGGAAAACAAAAAGGCATGTCATCCACACAGGTGATCAAGGCTGCTTCTGTCCTATAACGAGGCCTCAAATAGGATTGGAATGGGTCCAAAAATAATCAATTTGTTTCCCGGATTTGAAAGGCCACGATCTTCTGTAATGCCTTTCCTAAAAATTGAAAGAGTGGACACTGATTAGGAATTGTCCTTGAATATAAGATCATAATGTTTTAGATATGTTTTGTTTCCAAAAGGGGGCTTACTAACACCTCCATGCAATAGGATCAGATTGTATCCTAGCTAGGGATGTTTGAGAATGTTGTTTCTACTTGCAAAAGTTGCGAGCATGCCCTCTTTGCAAGCCCAAATGTGAACATGAGCAGGAGAACATATTTTCCAAAAGTGTTCACAAATTGTTAAGAATGCATTAATATTTGAAAAAAAAATACATAAATTTTGTCGAGAAAAAAGTTTGCAATTACACAACTTTAAAAATGTACCATTTCTTACTTGTCTTTGGGGAAATTTGAGCAACTTTAGAAATCTGTGCAGATTTGATTTTGTTTCTTCAACGTTCATGTTTGAATGTGTTCATTTTGTCAATTTTTCCTGGTGATGTAAAACAAACAGAGATTGCACTTGTGAGCACAAATTGAAGAAGACAAGCCGTGAGTTGATGTTCAGAGTATTTGTGTGAACATGAAACATCGCTTCTTTGTACATCCCTAGTCTGCACTGCAACCAACTTTGACTCTGTTAAAATTATGGTGTCTAAGTCAACAAAGATATGAGTGCATTTTATCCATGCTATGCAATCTATCTTGATCAAAATAGGCCTTTGAAGATCTCCCAGACCATCCCACCCCCATCCAAAACAGCTCCGCCAAACCATTGAGGGTGAAAGGAGGGGGGATAAAGAGACAAGACATGCATGGTATGAAAATTGAGCCACATTCATTGAAAGATCTGCAAAGGTGAAATAACTGGGCAGGCAACTAAACTATGCCAGCAACTAGCTAGGTGGTATCAGGCAAAAACATTCCATGCCTGCAGGAGGCATCTATCAGATCATTGCCCCACGGGACTATCCCATTTGGGGAAGGGAGGCCTTCCATGTCTCCCACTCCTGGGTTGTGAAACACTGGGTGGGTGAGGGGAGTTGGCCTCACAGGTGACCCTTATCCTCCCTCTGGAGCTGGAGAACCCTCAGCAGCAGGCCTCAGGCATCGCCTGTTAACGAAATGGTACCTCAGAATGATCGCCATCTGTGATGCTCCTAACATGCCCATCCATGCCAGCCTACCTGGAAAATAGTGACCAATTAACCTAACAACTGGAATGTAAAACCAGATTTGCCTAAAGATACTCCTGCCCCACTTATAGTGTGAAGTAGTCAAAAACTCTCATAGCCAAAGCCAATCACATTATGAGCCAAAAATTCCCATTTCACCCCTAACAGGACAACTAGCAGAGACCACATTGCATACAGGGAGGAAAGGAGGGAGCCGCGATTCAAAGAGGTTGAGAGGTGGATCCCTGACAGCTAATAACGCCTTGTGAGCCCCACCCCCAGCTGGTGGCACCAGCTTGCCACGAATGGCGATATGCCAGGTCTCTCTCCCCATGCCCACCAGCAACAGCCTCCCCACAACCAGGCAAGTCTGACGTGTGATAATGTACTTCTCGGCATCTGAATAATCCTTTTTTTTTCAAACAGGTTCAAGCATTAAGCAGTTTTAAAACTCCCTCCCATCCTCCTTATTAAAATATCACTTTTTTAAAAAATTAAAATGCTTTATGACTATTATAGAAACTGGACTGCATGGACATATGTTAATGAGGCCTCTAAGAACTCAGCTAGCATGTGTCTGAAATCTCCCCTCTGTGTCTCATTAAAAAGGAAGCCATAATTCCCATTTCAATCAGATTGTGCAGTTATGTCTAAAGATGGGCACAGGGAAAAGTTGATAAATTCAACTTAGCGTGCACACTTCAGCCATTGCAAAATTTAGTATTTCTCATTCACTTCTAAATTTGGATGAAATATTTCCAAGTGGTGCCTGTGAAGAGGCCAGAGAATCTACAAGGTCCCGCTGTCACTTGAAGGATGAGCACAGCACGCATCCCCAATAAATAGCCCTCCCTCGGTATTTCACTCCTGTCTTGGAATGACAACCTTTGAGTCAACAGTCTTCTGCAGTTATTCCAATACATTCTGAAGTGAAATGGTTAGAACTAGTGAAAGCAGATTATTGCAACTTCTGTAGAATTGCTTACCATCCAGCATTTCCTGCCTGAAAATCAGACAGTCTTGCAACATCTTTGTTCTCATATCAAGGACCAATGGCCATGATTTTATCCTCCCCACCATTGCTGAAGACACTAAGAAATATTACCATTCAATTATTATTCTTTTCAAAAAAATACCCTGCCAGTTTAGGACTACCTCATGTTGGCTCAAGCTCCAGAAAACTGGGAAACTGGAAGTGAGGATGTTGTTCAATTTCACACATTTTGCTTGCCCTCTACTTTTCCTTGGTCTTTCAGGCCCATATCCAGATGGGCAGGATGGAGTGCCTGGAACTAGTGAAGATGCCATGCATTATCCTGGTCCAGAATTGTAGGGATGCAGAATCTCTGGCCCGTGGGCCTAAGATGGCCACAGGGGTTCCATATCTAGTGTGCAGAACCTCCTTGTTCTTCTAGGAGGTGGAGCTAGGCCTCCAAGCCCTGCCCCCTGGAGAAATTCCCTATTTGTTTTCTCACATCTGAGACTGGAGATAAAGCAGGGAATCTCTCTCTCTCACACACACACACACCCCTCCCCCTCCTAAGTGTATTGCCTTATGAAACATCTGGACCTTACTGTATCACTAGAAGAATCCTCTTTGATATTGACACACAGTGAGGTGACTACTTTAAACATACTAAGTTATGTGTCTTTATGTTCTGACAGCTCTGCTGGTGAGGTTCATTCATAGGGCCATGCTATTTTGTAGTGTATCCATGAGCAAATGCACTTAGACCTCTTGGTGTAAGGCAGGGCTAGGCTGACCATATGAAAAGGAGGACAGGGCTCCTGTAACTTTAACAGTTGTAGAGAAAAGGAAATTTCAGCCAGTGTCATTTGTATGCAATTAGTTCCTGGTGGAATTCCCTCTTCATCACAACTGTTAAAGTTGCAGGGGCCCTGCCTTCTTTTGTATAGGGTCACTCTAGGATAGTGCCTGCAACTTTAACTTTTGCGATGAAGAGGGAATTTCAGCAGGAACTAATTGCATTCAAATGACACTGGCTGAAATTCCCTTTTCTCTACAACAGTTAAAGTTACATGAGCCCTGTCCTCCTTTTCATATGGTCAGCCTAGGCAGGGCACCATAAGGAAAATGAATGCAGCAGGCAGGAAAGGGCCTGTAGCAATGTGTAATCATATTGTCAAAGGGAAACTGAAGTTGTGGACATGGTGTGTGGATTGGGTGTCACAAGTACAGAGACAGATCCTTATTTTTAGGCTGACCAGATAAAATCCAGGTCAGGGCTCTTGTAACTTTAACAGTTGTAGAGAAAAGGGAATTTCAGCCAGTGTCATTTGTATGCAATTAGTTCCTGGTGAAATTCCCTCTTCATCACAACAGTTAAAGTTGCAGGCACTATACTAGAGTGACCGTATACAACAGAAGGCAGAGCCCCTACACCTTTAACAGTTGTGATGAAGAGGGAATTTCACCAGGAACTAATTGCATACAAATGACACTGGCTGAAATTCCCTTTTCTCTACAACTGTTAAAGTTACAGGAGCCCTCACCTGGATTTTATCTGGTCACCCTACTTATTTTTAACTGTGCAGTATTGGAAAGTATGAAAAAGTAGTTAAGAGACAAGCAGGGTTCCCTACCACAATTGAATATGCACAATATGTTGCAAGTCACATTGTTAGGGTGACCATATGAAAAGGAGGACCAGGCTCCTGTATCTTTAACAGTTGTGTGGAAAAGAGAATTTCAGCAGGTGTCATTTGTATGAATGCAACACCTGGTGAAATTCCCACTTCATCACAACAGTTAAAGTTGCAGGACCAGATGCAAAAGGGGGCAGGGCTCCTGCAGCTTTAACTTTTGGAATGAACAGGGAATTTCACTGGTGCTGTATGCAAACAAATGACACCTGCTGAAATTCCCTTTTCTATGCAACCGTTAAAGATACAGGAGCCCTACTCTATTTTGTATCTGGTCATGCTAGGCATAGCTCCTGCAGCTTTAACTGTTGTGATGAAGGGGAAATTTCATCAGGTGTTGCATGCATACAAATGACACCTGCTGAAATTCTCTTTTCCACACAACTGTTAAAGATACAGGAGCCCTGCCCTCCTTTTCATAGGGTCACCCTACACATTGTGTTCAGTAATTGTTAACTTATTCATTGGAAAGCACGTTAAAAGTGCTTTGGAGATACAGATGCACATTGAATTAAAATGGAGTGAGCAATTTGTCAGAATTTCTATGTGCATGTTGTCACTGATGGAAAATATCCTGTCCTGTATGCTCCACCCCTGGCTACATATACATATGCAGAAAAAGTCCCACATCTCCCAGCATTCCCCAGACAGCATTTTGTTGTAGGGCTTCTGCGTAAACATGTAAAAAAAATTGCGCACTTAATAGCTTAAATTTTGTATGCAGTTTTTACGTTGCTATAACAAGCTCAATTATAACATGACATGAGCGATTTTTATTTTCTTCATTGTTTACTTCATTTCAAGCAAGGACATCTGTCATGGAAGCTTTGAGTAGTATATTTCGCTGCAGTGCTTTAAGAAAATACCAAAAAAAAAAAAAAAGACACAAAAGATTGATGATACAAATGTGTACCAAACAAAACAATACAAAAAAAACACAACAAATGCATTATCCTGTGACTTTTGTAGGGTTCTTCTTTTACATTAAAGTTTTAGAGCTATTTATCTGCACCCTCCCACTCATGATGTGTCTAGAGTAGAACCAGATGAGTTCATCCTAGCTAAATACAGTAGCTTTACTCACAGCTTCGTGCCACTGTAGTGTGAATGATGAGACAGTAGAAATGTCATGGTTGGTACTTTCAGAGATTCCTTTGTAGATTGCGGAATCGGAGCGCGGTAAATAACGAGACGACACAGGTTTTTTGGGTTAAACTTGGGCCACACTTATTGAGGGATCAGTAGAAGGGAAAACTACGCGGGCATCTTCTGACATGGATGGCCAATGCCATCATAACAGGTAGGGTGAGTCCATTCAGGCCCGGACATGGCGTGTCCAATACGCCACCCCCAGGCCTCCCCTTTTGGGGTAGGGGGGCCTTCCGTGTCACCCCAGCACGTGCCTCATGACTCCGCGTGAGTGAGGAAGGTTAGCCCCAAAGGTAACCCTTATCTCACCACCTGGGCCTCAAGACTCGCAGGTGATGAGCCTCAGGCATTACCAGTCACCGCTAGGTGCCTGCGAATGCTCACCTATCCCTTCCCAGGTGGAGATGCCTGCGCCTAACCGCCCAAATGTGACCAGATTAGAAACAACCAAATAACCTATTTAGTACTCCCCCACTGTCTCACAGTATGAAATAGGCTAAAAAACCTATAGCCACAAGGGGGTTATGAGCAAAAAAATCCTACTTGGCTTCCTAAGGACAACCGGAGTTTCATTCCCATACTGCCTACAGGGAGGGAGGGAGGGAGCCGCTTTGCCCAAGAGGAGGGAGGGAGGGAGCCCGGGCCTTATAAAGGCTCCGGCTCCCCCTCCACCCCTCCCCTTCCCAATCCAGGAGGCCGCCCAATGGCGTGCCTCCACGTCTCGTCCCCCACGCCCGCCGCAATCTCCCCACCACGGCCAGGCTATGCCGGGCGTGTAGTAGGGCCCTTCTCAGGCAGGAAAGCTAGAAGTGGGTGGAATGCAAGAAAGCCACTGATACGTAAAAAGAGAATAATAATTATCAACGTACACTTATAATAAGTGTCCTTCTTTTAGCTTCAATTTTCAAATGACGTATTCTGAAATAGTGGTTCCCCATTACTATTAGGGATGACAGAAGAATGTGTTTGGGAGTGGAGCTTGGTGGTGTTTTACTGGCTTGGCCTCTTGGAATCTGGCTTGATAATCCAGACACTGGCTAGTCTTGGGGCCATTTTCTTGGCGGAGGGTTGCACAAATTGCCACTTGTGCAAAATCACATCCATAAACAGGGCAGTTTGCAGAAAAGTGTGCTGTAAATGGTCTCATGTGCGCAACTGAGACCATGTATGAGTGCAGTTTTGCACAAATTGTGCTATTTACAGATGCAATTTTCTGCAAATCAACCTGTGATTTTGCACCAAAATATTGGGGTTCGTCATGCTGTTCTCATGCTTGCAAATGCAGGCAAAGCTGGGGGATCTGCCTGGCCCAAACAGGCCAGATTCCTTCGCAATGGACAACCCCAATTACTATACTGATTCTTTTCTTTGGTGACCATATGAAAAGGAGGACAGGGCTCCTCTAACTTTAACAGTTTTATAGAGTGACCAGATACAAAAGAGGGCAGGGCTCCTGTAGCTTTAATTGTTGTGATGAAGAGGGAATTTCACTAGGTGCTGCATTCCTTTTTCTATACAACTGTTATAGATAGAGGAGCCCTGTTCTCTGTTTCATATGGTCACACTATTCTTTTCAGGTTCTTCCTCTCACTTAAATGTTTTCTTTGAGCTACCTCAGTAGTACCTATGGGAATTTTAAGCCTACTTGATTGGATATGTCTGTTCTCTAATAGGACTAGTTCATAAATTGATATGGATCACAATTTTTCAGGTTTGATTGAATTACATTTGGGCCTGCTTCTAGGGTGTCCCTATGAGAAGGAGGACAGGGCTTCTGTATCTTTAACAGTTGTCTAGAAAAGGAAATTTCAGTACGTGTCACTTGTATGCATGCAGCACCTGGTGGAATTTCCTCTTCATCACAACAATTAAAGCTGTAGGAGCCCTGCTCTCTTAACCAGATACAAGAATCGGCAGGGCTCCTGAAGCTTTAACTGTTGTGAGGAAGAGGGAATTTCACTGGGTGCTGCATGCATACAAATGACACCTGCTGTAATTCCCTTTTCCATGCAACTGTTAAAGATACAGGAGCCCTGCCCTCCTTTTCATATGGTCACCCTACCTGCATCAGACATTCAGGCTGTAATCCTGTTCACACTTACATGGGAGTGTATCCTATGGAAATCAAGCCTTTCCTTCTGTGTCAACATCTATAGGCTTGCATTATCTCTGTTTAGTTGTCAGCCTGAATGTGTGAGGAATAAAAGGGGAAGGGGTGGAAGGCCATGCAGTGTAGGAGGATCAGATCGCATGCAATGGGTAAAACCCAGTGGAAACCCACTGCTAGTCAAAATAGACAATACAGGTCTGGATGGACAAATAATCTTACATGGTTTAAGATAGCTTTCTCTTTGATAAACCTTCAGGAAACAGAACAATTGATAAAGTTCGTTCCTTCTATGGGCATCCAATTTATTGTTCCTTAATTGTTGCAATCTGCTTCCTGTAGAGAATACCTTTTAATATTATAGTTCTGGTAGGTAGCTTTCTCTGCATTTGAGAACATCTCAGAATTGCTCAATTTCCTCAAATTTGCCAATTGAGTTCACTTTAGAAGCTTCTTAATTTCACAATCTTTGAAAATACAAGTGCCATACTTAGCATACAGGCATGTCTGCATAGAGAATATACATGGTACTTCTCTTTAATCATTGCCTAAGACATTTTAAAAAGCAGTTTGAAGAAAATGCTTAAAAAAACACAACAATAATAATTTGGAATTTGATTTAATCATAAAACGTTGGGGTATTGTATTTATTTTTTGGCGAAATGCTGGACTGTCTGATTATGCTTTTGTCAAGGAAAGTATTTCCTCCATCTTGCCTTCTCTGTGATGCTGATGTGATTGAGACATAATAAGATACAATGGCTTGTTTAGATAAACCATGATTTGATTAATGTCTGAACCAGTGCTTAAAGTGGGAAAGGGGACAGAATAGAATGCCATCCCATTTCTTTTCAGCTGAATATAATTGAGTCTGGCCTATCCATCCCATGAGGGCTGGGCCTAACATGACATAGACTGAGGTGCCCACCTCAGGTGGCAGAGCAGGAGGGGTGGTAAATTGTGGCACTCCGCCCTGCCCCCTCCAAGAGGTCTTCTTGCTGCCTCCAGCCGGTGCTCTAGAGACCCCTACCAGCTGCTGTCCTGCCATGACATTTGCCACAGTGGAAAGGTAGCTGGCAGGGCTCTCTGGAGTAGCCATCTACCCTGTTTCTCTCACTTCATGCCTTCCTTCCTCATAGCTTTGTGCTGTGGGGCTCTGGCTGTCCAACCGAACTGTTACTAGACCCACCTGGCTGAGCTCTCACAAAATCCACCTGGCTAAGCTCTCATGAGAGACCCACAACCAGGAAGGGGTGTGAGACAGTGGTGGGGTGGTAGGCTGACCATATGAAAAGGAGGACAGGGCTCATGTAACTTTAACAGTTGTAGAGAAAAGGGAATTTCAGCCAGTGTCATTTGTATGCAATTAGTTCCTGGTGAAATTCCCTCTTCATCACAACTGTTAAAGGTGCAGGCACTATACTAGAGTGACCATATACAAAAGAAGGCAGGGCCCCTGCAACTTTAACTGTTGTGATGAAGAGGGAATTTCACCAGGAACTAATTGCATACAAACGACGCTGGCTGAAATTCCCTTTTCTCTACAACTGTTAAAGTTACATGAGCCCTGTCCTCCTTTTCATATGGTCAGCCTATGGGGTGGGGTTCAAGGTGGCAGTGGTAGTGGAGAGGAAGGGGAGTGAGGTGGTGGTAGTGTGTGTTCATGTCTCAGGCAGCAACAGTTCTATGGCTGGTGCGGCATCCCTCTTCCCTTTTTCCTACATTGAAAACATCTCACTTCCATCAAACTCATGCTCCTTCCCCATCCTCATCCACATACTTTGTGGATCTATAGCCTTCCTGCTTGTGGACTTCCCATTGGAAGCTGGTTGGCCACTATTGTGAACAGGATGCTGGTCTTGATAGGTCTTCAGTCTGACCCACTTTCAAATAAGCCTTTATATAGGCCTCATCCACACCAAGCTGGATATAGCACTATGAAAGCAGTATGAAAGGCAGAAGCCACACTACTGTTTTATAATGGTATTGAAGTGCACTGACAACTGTTGGGACCCATAAAACACATACCATCTACCGCTTTCATACCACTATATCCTGCTTGGTGTGGCTCCTGCTTTTATATACCGCTTTCATACCACTTTCATAGTGCAATATCTTGTTTGGTGTAGATGAGGCCATGGTCTTCTTTGATAGGTCTTTAGATAGTCAAAACACTGTTGATTATCATTTATCAATGTAAACCACTCAAGAGTGTTCTCAGAATTGGAAGTATATATACTCTCTTCCGATTTGCTTGTTGCTCCTCTGGTGAATATTTATTTGTGTTGGATATTTTCCCTTCTCTCTTTATAATTTTCTTGATTCTGCATTAAAAAACAAGCTTGTTGAATTGGTTAGAAGTTTCTGTGTGTGTGTGTTTTTTTTTAAAACTTGCCAGCGTTATGGCATTTAACATGTTTTCCTCATTAGGTAGTCAACCGGAGTTTAAAAGAGTCTGCACTGCAGCTCTTTATTGTTTCTGATGCCCATGGTTCAGTAACCTCCTGACATAAGATTCTTCTCTATCCAAAGCATAATTAAATCCCTCGCAGTTTAAAATAGTTCTCCCTTCCTCTGTTTTCTCTGGATTAGAACCATGGGGCAATGCAGAACTATTGACAGTTAGTTATCTTGGAAAAACAATTATTTGTAGAATAAGTAATATTTTCTGAAGCTGGAAATGCATGTTTACTTGAAAGTAAGTCTCTTTGTGTCCAATGAGGCTTACTCCATTGTAAGTATGTTTAGGATTTTAGCCTTAATTACAATTTGCAATTGGATGAACAATGGTATAATGTAGGGTGACATTCAGGCTAACAACTAAATAGGGATAATGTAATCCTATACGTGTTGACGCAGAAGGAAAGGCTTGATTTCCATAGGATATACTCTCATGTAAGTGTGAACAGGATTGCAGCCTGAATGTTTGATGCAGGTAGGGTGACCCTCTGAAAAGGAGGGCAGGGCTCCTGTATCTTTAACAGTTGCATAGAAAAGGGAATTACAGCAGGTGTCATTTGTATGCATGCAGCACCCAGTGAAATTCCCTCTTCCTCACAACAGTTAAAGATACACTAGCATGACCAAATACAAAAGAGGGCAGGGCTCCTGCACCTTTAACTGTTGTGATGAAGAGGGAATTTCCCAGGTGCTACTTGCATACAAATGACACCTGCTGAAATTCCCTTTTACTAGTCAACTTTTAAAGATACAGGAGCCCCGTCCTCCTTTCCATAGGGTCACTCTAGTATAATGCTCACCATCACCAACTGCAGTGCAAATTTCAAAGGTCCAAAAGAGACAAGCCATTCGGAGCCAGTGTCCATACCTGGCATCTTCAGGCAGCTGTCATGGCTCCAGTAGGTAGGCTGACCAGATAAAATCCAGGTCAGGGCTCATGTAACTTTAACAGTTGTAGAGAAAAGGGAATTTCAGACAGTGTCATTTGTATGCAATTAGTTCCTGGTGAAATTCCCTCTTCATCAGAACAGTTAAAGTTGCAGGGGCCCTGCCTTCTTTTGTATATGGTCACTCTAGTATAGTGCCTGCACCTTTAACTGTTGTGATGAAGAGGGAATTTCACCAGGAACTAATTGCATACAAATGACACTGGCTGAAATTCCCTTTTCTCTACAACTGTTAAAGTTACAGGAGCCCTGACTTGGATTTTATCTGGTCACCCTACCAGTAGGGTCCATTGCTCATGCTGTCCCTAGACTGGCCACTGGGCTCAGAAGCTGTCTACCATTTTCTGCCTACCACGTCCTGCAGTGCTGTGGAGTGCTGCTATATTAGGAGCATTGCAGGTAATTAGAATGGTGGGGTACCCAGATTGCACATTTACTGCTTCCTGTCAAGTCTATGAACAAAATTGCCTTTGAGGAGGCCTCGCTCATACAGGAAGGGACCCACCAGGCAGCATTTAATTGGGGATGGAATCAAATTCCTGGAGGATAAGGCTATCAGTGGCTACTAGTCTTGATGGCAACTAGACCAGGGCTGGAATCAGGCCTGGGTGCCTTTTGATCAGTTACCCCCTCCCCCATATATATTGAACCAGATTAAACATCACACTATGGTTTGTTGCCACAAGCATGAGCCCTGTACTTGCATGCTTCCTTCTCCCAAACTATGGCTATGTACAGTCTATACAAATAGAACCCTAGATGGACATAGGTCAGGTTGGGCTTGCTACTATGATCCTGCTAGATGTTCAGTCACTATACACTGTTGTCTGAAAAGGGACAATGACCAAACATCTTTGCAGGGATGGTGGGAAGCTGAATAAGACAAGAATCACAAAAGCATTTTGCACATGAATGAGTTCTAGAATACACACACACACACTTGTGAAGATACAGCTAAACACTTTAACTATCCCAGTCTTTTTCTATATTAATTGTAGATCATCTTGTTCCAACATAAGGACTGCAGGGCACCTGGATGAATTATTTCCTATAGCACATTATGTTCTAATCTGTGCATAACAGTAGTCATCACTTAAATATGCAATAATATGAATTTTATTTTCCTTCAGGGCTTTTTTGTGCAAGGTAAGGTGACTGAATTCCTTAAAAATATATCTAATAATCCCTGGCAAATTGAGCTGAACACTAGTTGTCCATGTTAAAAGGAGGAGAGAAATGGGGAACAATCATTCTATCAAACAGTATCTATCAGATACTTTCTCTGTAATATATAAAAGAGAGTCAAATTGCCTTGCTTTCCATACTTAGATAGCCAACCAAGAATTTACATACACATGCATTTGAAGGACACCAGTTTCATTTGTAATTAAATGATAACTTGATGTTCGGAAGAGTAACAAGAGACCTGCTGGATTGGACCAAAATAGTATTGGGAAAACCTCTGGTCTTGATTTGTAATTCGATTCAGCTAACTCAGTGACTTTTTTTTTATGCAAAAGCCAGAAATTTGTTATTTCTGGGCCTATTTAGGACCTCTTCATCCCACCAAGGACATTTCACCCTGTCTACATTTCCCAGACCACTTGGGACACTGGTATCCCAGCATTCCAGGCAAACTGCCAAAGCTAGGCAAGTGGATTACAGTCTGAGCCAGAGAAGGGCTATGTGTTTGTCCTTTTTGCCTTCGATTGGAAGTGGCCATTATCAGTCAATGAGGTTTGCATTCCGAAGTAGGGAATTATGAACCTTGACAACGTTATACAACACCAAAGTTCAATCTATTCCAGCAGTATTATATTTCCATCTGTAGCCTGCCAGCTGCCTCTGGAAATGTCACAATTGAGGCATGAAGGCAATAACACCATTCTTCTCATTCCATGCTTTGTGGAAGAACCATAGTCCAATAGTGAAACAGACGATTGGCATGCATAAGGTCCCAGTTTTAACCCCCAGCTTCTTAATTCACAAGGGCCATGGGTAGCAGGAGGACTAAGAGCTTGGGGAGATGGTTCCACTTGGAGAAGACAACACTAAGGATGAGACGTAGAGCTCCATCACACCAGCGATTGAGTGCACTCTCGCCATACCTGGTGTGTGGATTTGCAGCATGGGGCTCATATGATGTCATGCCTGTCCTGCTGACACCCCGCCTCTTCCCCAGCATTTTCTGTTTTTTCCTAGAATGTTAAGACCTCCATCACACTTAATTTCCCCCCCTAGTTTGCCTCCGTGGTTGTTGTTTTTTACCTCTGATGCAGGAGCCCGTCAATCTTATGATCCCTCTCACCTGAATAGATGCTCTTTCACTCTTTCACTCATTTGCTCTTCCACTCCACCCCACCCCTTCTCTTTCTCCCTCCAGTCAGGTCCTGCCAGATGAGTACCTCAACCAGACTGCCTTTCTGCCAGGCAAAAATGGAATGAGCCTTTAGTCTGGCTCTTTGGGGGTATTGAGGGAGTATAATCTTGTCTCTGCAGAGATTCGGGCATTGCATGATTTTTTAAAAAAATGCTGGGGAAGAGGCGGAGGGTCAGCAGGACAGGTACGACATCCTCTGAGTACCACACAGCAAATCCGCACACCAGGCATAGTGAGAGTGCACTAAATCGCTGGTGTGATGGAGCTCGTGCCCTTGAACTAGTTTCTTTTCATTTTGTTCCATGTCTGGCAGCCGCATTCATTTCTGATTCCCCCCCCCCCCATTTGTGGATGTTTCTTTTGGCTTGTTCCAGTGCATATATTTCCAAGCGTCTTGTAGTCGGAGCCACACACTTTTACAACATGGAACTTGAGCCTGACCTGAGCCTTTTCCTTCGTAACGAATGCCCCTAACATATCTGGAATCGTGTCTGTCTGTGTGTGTGCGCGCATACTTTCCTAAGCCAGAGGGTGGGATTTCCTGTCCATCTTGAGCTCTGATAATTTCCATTACTAATTCAGTACTGGGAGGGAGGGGGACGTTCTGCCTAGATATTCAAAGTTCTCCCAAAGTCTTTGTCATCTTTCTTAGTCTTACAACTTTCCCAAGGATTACTCAGGTGTTTTTTAGTTCTTCCTGCCCGAAGCCCCTTCAGTCCTGTTGTTTGTAGATCATCAATTTTTGAGCTGCTCTCTGCTCGCAGCCTCCTATCAGGCAGTGCAGGCACATCCTGGTAATCTCCAAATCCAGCAAAGTGCTGTCTGGCAATCAATAGCCGCCTGCCCTCTCTATTTGCTTTCCTTTGCTTGCATATTTTAAGGGAACCGAATTACCCCCTCCAATTTTCTCTCTGTGTGCAATACAAACGATGGCTTACGGAAATATACATAATTGCTATCTCTCCCTTTTTTTCCCCTCCTGAGCTTGCTGATGCCATCTCCTTTCCTGATCCTCTGTCTGCCTTTTGATTACTCAGGAGAATTCACCTGTTTGCTTTCCGATAGGGTTGTCAGGCGAGTAAGCCAACCTGAAGAGAGTCTAATGTGTACGGGTAGAGAAAAGGGGTTAGGTGTTTCGAGAAATGCACCCCACCTACTGGGATGCACAATGAAACTGGGGGTGATGAGATGGGGGGGGGGTTCTCTATGCATGATTCTAAAATGATATTTGAGTTTCTGAATGAAAGAAGCCAGTGCACTATTGCAAGGCTAGTCTTGTTCAGGATACATGTGGAACAGCACTTGCGGCACACAGAGCAGAAGTTACTGGCATGTGTGGACAGGATCAAGATGGCCTACGGTATCGGTTGTGCCTTACGCTCCTGCCTGTGTATCTGGTGCGGCTCTATTACTGATGCAATAGATTGCAGTGCAAACCACTCCAAACTATCAGGAACTGCATGTGGAAGAAACTGTTAACTGGTTAAAGTGCTTCATACGTTGTTTTAAAGACCATGGCCATTTTCTATGTGATCTGATGTAACAACAACAACAACAACAATAATAATAATAATAATAATAATTTTATTTCTTACCCGCCTCTCCATTTGGATCGAGGCAGGGAGCAACATTAGTACAATACAATATAGATCAAATACATAACATTAATTAAAATAGCATATAAAACAATCAAGACATCTTAAAGCTCTTGGGTTAATATTCATCTGGATAGGCCTGCCAGAACAGACTAGTCTTTACAGCTGTTTTAAACTTGGACAGAGAGTTAAATTGACGCATCTCCTCCGGCAGGGCCATTCCAGAATCTGAGGGTGACAGAAGAGAAGGTCCTCTGGGTAACAGTTGTCAGCCTAGTTTTGGCTGGCTGAAGTAAGTTTTGAGTATGCAGGGATGTATAAGAATTTTGCTCCAGTTCCCAAATCATGGAATCCTACTCTTGGAAATGTTTCGTAATTTCCCAAACTTGTATTTGTGGTCAGAAGTGTGGCCTTGAGCACATGTGCCCTTCTCAAACTATGGTTTGTTTGGGTTTTTGGGGGTTTGCACAGATCTCCCCCCCCCCAATTCACATTTTCATGCTTTAGCCTATGCGCTTAAAAAACAGCAATGACAACACACAAGAACCACAAAAAAAACCACCACAAAAAACCAAACGATGCCCCCAAAGAAATACATATTTTTACACTTAGGTAAAACAACTCAGTTTTTAAAATTCTTATTTTTCCCTTTCAAAACATATGCATTTTTCCTATTTAGGAAATTAGTTTAAAGGAAAACTTCAGAGAACCTCAATGAACTCGAACATGGCATGTTTGCATTCCCTAATCCTTGTTAAGGTCTTTTTCTATGGCACTTCCCCAGGTGCCTCCAACAGGTTGGAACTGTCAGGAGAAGGAACAATAACCTTGAACGTGGCTTGTTTACAGGGCTGGTCCTTCCTTTAGGCAGGGTGAGGTAGCTGCCTCAGGCAGTGGATGCTATAGGAGAAGCTGGTGGATAAACAATTAATATTATTATTATTATTATTATTATTATTATTATTACTATTATTGCCCTTCCCCTGCGTCCTGGCACTGGCCGCGGGGAGGTAATTTCAGGAGGGGGGAGTAGAGATGTGCTCTCTCCCCATTGGGATATTTTTGGCGCCACTGAGCCGGAGGCTGGGTGGCTGCACGTATTTAAGGCAGCTGCTCCCAGCCTTCCAGGCTCTTCGAAGCGTGGTTTCCTCCCTCTCTCCCTGTATGCAGTGTGGGTTTAACTGGTTGCCCTATTGGGGGCCGAGTAGGGATTTTTGGCACATAGTCTGATTGGCCTGGGCTAGGTTCCCCCCCCCCCCCGCTTACTTCACACTGTAAGTGGGGAGAGAGTATCTTAGGAATTATAATATGCTGATCTTGGTTAATTTGGTCACATTTGGCTTAGGCTGTTAGGGTGTGCATGCTTAGAGGAAAGGGATGGTGATTAGGGGTGTGCATGGACCCCCCGGATCGGATCGGGACCCGGATTGGGACCTCCAATTTTGTCATGGATTGGATTGGACAAAATCGGAGGCCCCCCGGACTGGATCGAGTCCGATCCTGATCCAAAAATCTGAACTTTTTGGATCGGCCGCCATTTTTTTCCACCATAGAAAAAGTCTATGCAAGTCTATGAGGAAAAACTGGCGGCGGGGGGGTGAGGGGGGCCTAACTCCCTCCCCCCAGGGCCATCTGCTGTGGACGGCCCCGGCAGGTAAGCCCCCTCCTCTGTGCTCCTTACCCCCCCGGGGCCGTCCGCTTCCATCCTCTGGCGCAGGCGCCAGTGGGTGGAAGCGGACAGCCCTGGGGGGGTAAACCCCCTCCCCTCTGACTCCTGCTTACCTTTCCTAGCCGTCTGCTCCCGTCTGCCGCCGGCTACTACTGTGAGTGGGCTTCGTGGCCTGCTCCAGAGTAGTGCGCCAGGTGATGTCATCACCTGGTGCGCTACTCTTGAGCAGGCTGCGAAGCCCGCTCTCAGTAGCAGCCGGCGGCAGACTGGAGCGGACGGCCAGGAAAGGTAAGCGTGCCACGCCCCCCTTCCCCCTGTCCCCTGTTACCTTTGCTGCCCGTCTGCTCCCGTCCGCCGCCCCCTGCCCCCGTTGTCCGCTTCCATCGGCGGGCGCCCACTGGCGCCTGCCAATGGAAGTGGCAGCGGGCGCCAGTGGGCGCCCGCTGATCCGCCAATCCATCCGAACCAGATCGGAACCTTTCCGGATCAGATCGGATTGGATTGGCTGATCCAGCAGTGAGATCGAAAATTGGATAATTTATCTGATTTCCCCCTGTATCAGATTCGGATCGTGGATCGGATCCGATCCAGTGCACATCCCTAATGGTGATCATTCTGTGGCACTGTTGTTTGGTGACAGGTGATATGTGGGGCCTTCCATTGAGGGTTCCGCGGCCCCAGTGGGGGGGATAAGGCCACCTGTTAGGCCGACTCTCGTCACTCCAACTGGTGTTATGAGGCCCGGGGGGTGAGTGGCATGGGTCTGGTACCCTCCCCAAAAGGGGTATGGCCTGGGTATGGTGATCATCTGACGCCGCTCGCCAGACATAGAATGCTTTGCCCTATATAAAATGCCTAGGTAGTTGCTGGCGTAGTTTAGGGCCCGCCCAGTTTCCCTTTGCAGATCTTCAATAAATGTGGCCTGTCTCGTTATTTCCCCCTTCCGCCTGCAATTATTTTTTACATTTATATACTGCCAAATAGCCAAAGCTCTCTGGGCAGTTTGCAAAGATTAAAAACACTGTACATTAAAAACCGATATACAAAATTCCCTACTATAGAAAGCATAAAACCAGATTACATACAGTATCCATTTAAAAACAACTCTTCTGGGTAAAAGCACACACACCTCAACATATGCTGTTAAATGCTTGGGAGAAGAGAAAGGTCTTGACCTGGCGCTGAAAATATAACAATGTTGGCACCAGGCGAGCCTCATTGGGGAGATCGTTCCATAATTGGGGGGGACCACAGAAAAGGCTCTCTTCCTTGTTGCCATCCTCCGAGCTTCCCTTGGAGTAGGCAACCGGAGGAAGACTTTAGATGTTGTGCGTAGTGTATGGGTAGGTTCATGTTGGGAGAGGCGTTCTGTCAGGTATTGTGGTCCCAAGCCGTGTAAGCTGAATATCATATGGACTGCACTTTAAGATATCATACTCCAGTTTGGTATGACAGAACACTGTCCCATAGCCAACGTTGAAATAAAAATCTATTGCCTGTCCACTTGGCTTCTGTACAGGGGGGTGCCATCTTGATTTTTACCTCAAACAGCATGTTCAACCCTGCTTACTCCTTCTCTGATTGGGTCCATAAGAAGAGGCATGTAAAAGGGTTGTGAGGATGAGGAGTTTGGGGAGGTTGAGGCCATCTTGCCCAAGACTAGGGTGACCAGATAAAATCCAGGTCAGGGCTCATGTAACTTTAACAGTTGTAGAGAAAGGGGAATTTCAGCCAGTTTCATTTGTATGCAGTTAGTTTCTGGTGATATTCCCTCTTCATCACAACAGTTAAAGTTGCAGGGGCCCTGCCTTCTTTTGTATATGGTCACTCTAGTATAGTGCCTGCACCTTTAACTGTTGTGATGAAGAGGGAATTTCACCAGGAACTAACTGCATACAAATGACACTGGCTGAAATTTCCTTTTCTCTACAACTGTTAAAGTTACATGAGCCCTGACCTGGATTTTATCTGGTCACCCTACCCAAGATCCCCTCCCAAGACTGAATTTGTGGCCAAACTGACAAAGGAATGCATTTAATGAGTTTATTTCTCCCATTTTACCTCACACACACAAAAATATCTCAAGATTTAATTTTTATTTTTAAGTCCCTTGTTGGTTGCCCTAACTGTATTCTGCCCCCCTTTCCCCTCCCCTTTCTCCCTTGTTAAGATTGGCCTGAAAATTTAATGCGGTGTGTTAATGTAAATTGCCTCAAGCCTCAATTGGCATGGGGGCTCTGTATAAATAAAACAGTTATTACTTCAACAACAAAATGGCAAACTGTATAAGCAACATGCTTCAATATTAAATTAGACCAAGTGTTGCTTCTTGAAGGTTAGCATACAAATAAGATACCATACATTTGTTCTTTTATGGTATATCATAGGCCTCAATATTCAGATTAAACACACACACACACACACACACACACTTAAATCAGAGCTGAAATTGTAAGTTGCCTGCACAGCTTGTACTGCAGTGTTTTGATAAGGCTTGAAGAAGTTTGATAGTTTTTTTTTCCTTTTAAATTTTAGCAAAGGATATGAAATGTTTCGCTTGACTGCACCTTACGTTATTAAGAATCTAGAGAGAAAAGGTGAGTTTTTCTCTTCTTATCTCAGCACATATACACCCTTTTTCTAAAGTTCTGCCATGATTTGATGTGAATAAGTATGCATGGCTGTAGCACATTACTGCAACTATTAGCAATCCACTATTAGGCTGACCCTATGAAAAGGAGGACAGGGCTCATGTAGCTTTAACAGTTGTAGAGAAAAGGGAACTTCAGCCAGGGTCATTTGTATGCAATTAGTTCCTGGTGAAATTCTCTCTTCATCACAACTGTTAAAGGCGCATGCACTATACTAGAGTGACCATATACAAAAGAAGGCAGGGCCCCTGCAACTTTAACTGTTGCGATGAAGAGGGAATTTCACCAGGAACTAATTGCATACAAATGACACTGGCTGAAATTCCCTTTGGTCTACAACTGTTAAAGTTACATGAGCCCTGTCCTCCTTTTCATATGGTCAGCCTATCCACTATCAACTTAGTACACACACCTTACCACTGTTGTTTGAGAATATTTATCCATTTATTTATTCATTAAATTTCTACATCGCCCAGTAGCCAAAGCTCCTAGGAAGTTCACAGCATTTAAACCAGTAAACTTTAACATGACAAAAAGATAACATAAAACCTTTAAAAGTTTAATATAGAATAAATCTGGCATAAAAACAGCAGAAAGGGGGAACACATTAAAAAAGGACACACACTTTAAATAGGCTGACCATCTGAAAAGGAGGACAGGGCTCATATAACTTTAACAGTTGTAGAGAAAAGGGAATTTCAGCAGGTGTCATTTGTATGCAATTAGTCCCTGGTGATATTCCCTCTTCATCACACCAGTTAAAGTTGCAGAGCCCTGCCTTCTTTTGTATATGGTCACTCTAGTATAGTGCCTGCACCTTTAACAGTTGTGATGAAGAGGGAATTTCACCAGGAACTAATTGCATACAAATGACACCTGTTGAAATTCCCTTTTCTCTACAACTGTTAAAGTTATATGAGCCCTGTCCTCCTTTTCAGATGGTCAGCCTACTTTAAAACAAACTGAAGAAAAGCCTGGGAAAATCCATGTCTTTAGCTGGTGCCAAAGCAAACCTCTCTGGAAAGGGCATTGCACAGCTGGGGTGCCACTGCTGAAAAGGCCCTATCCTTAGTAGCTACCTTCTTCTTCTCATTCGGCAGGGTCATCCAGAAGGGGGACTCTGAAGTTGATATCATGGTCTAAACAGGTATATATGGAAAGAGACAATCCTTCAGTTAACCTGGCCTAGACTGTTGTTTAGGGTTTAAAAGTGAATACCAGCACTTTGAATCAAGTTCAGAATATGTTCAAATCAGCTTAAGGACATGTAGGAATGTAGGAAGCTCCCTTATACTGAGTCAGATCCTGGATCCATCTAGCCCAATATTGCTGACACTGAGGCCATGTCTACACCAGTGATTTCCCCCAGGATCATCCCTGGGTCATTCCTTGTGCATCTAAATGATAAACAGGGGCAACCGGGGATGACCCAGGGATGACCCTGGGGAAAACCCGGGATAGAAGAAATTGTGGATTACCTGGTTTTCCCACCATTCCAGGATGTGAAATGGGCACGATGCTGTGTGGGATGGCCCTGTGCCCATGGGAGTGGGGGGAGAAGCAATTCTGCCATCCCCAGGATGGTAGGGTAGGGGACGTGGGGGGTTCCCTACCTTCTCTGCCATGCGACGAGGGCTCCTGTTCCTTTAAATTAAACAAAATGGCAGGCATGATGTCTCTTTCATCCTGGGACATCGCGCTTCCGGTTTAGAAGGTTGGGGAAGCAGGTAAATCCGGGATCGCTTCCTCCTCCCCCTACATAGAGAGGCCCTGCCTCTCCAGTGGCTCTCCAGGATTTCAGAGTTTTTCCAGCCCCATCTGGAGAAGCTGGGGATTGAACCTGTGACCTTCTGCATGCAAAGCACACACTCTACCACTGAGCCATGGCCTATCCCCTTTAACAATTTTAACAATCCCTTTTAATTACCAGTCTGTCCCACTTAACATGTTTGCTTCCCTATGTTGACATTTCCCTCTGTTGAAGCTGAAGATTCCAGATTATTTTTTAAAGGTAGTAACACATTGCAGTAATCAAACAAGGTTTCTGTGCACGGCTAACTGTAGCTTGGCTATTTCTATCCACATATGGTGGTAGTCAGACCATTTCACTATGGAACAGGCTAGCGTGTGAAGTTTGCCTACCATGGCATTTGGAGGCTCATCCTCATGCAAAATAGCTGAGTAATGTTCAAGGAAGCCCTTGCTGTCAGAGATTCAGTTCTGTTTCTCTCTCTCACACACACATACGGGTGGTAGGATACTCCTCAGATACTGCCTTGGTCCGCCTTCAGAAGAATAGCTGCAGTTCACTAAATTAACTTCTCCGTTGACCATTTTTCTCCTTCTCAGCTTTCTGCATGAGCACATAAAGCTTTGAATGTGTCTCTGTGATTCTTTCAATTTGATTTTCTATAGGCTGGAAGGCACGGTAGATTGGTGTGATATTAATGGGCTTAATTGATATATAAGTCTAATTTGCCTCCCACACTTCATCATTAGTGCCACCGGCATGTATTGCAGTTGTGTTTTCTCTGTGGCCATCCCATTACCAGGCCCTAATTATAATTAAAGTGAGCAAAGGCTGGTGTAGAAGGATTTCTTTTGCTGGGTAGCAGGGATCTTTCTCCTTGTATTAATGTGTGTGTGTGGGGGGGGATTGTATTATTTATATAGAACCATCAAAGTGCATGACGGTTTATGGAATAAAACAAGCGAAGCAGAATGAAATAAATGGGTCCCTGCCCTGAGGAGCTGAGAAGTCTACAATCTAAATTCTGAGACAGAGAAGGGAAGGAAGGAAGATTAGAGCTGATATGGATCTGCCTTATATAAAGCCTTACTAGTCTGTCTAGCCCAACAGACAGATGGGTGAGCACTCAGTGAATTGGGCAAGACCATCTGAGTGTACTATTTGACTTCTTGAAAAGACATGATTTCCTTCTCTTACTGCTACCATATCCCTGAGAGAGAGAGAGAAAGAGAGAGACTCACTTCAGACTAGAATCCACAAATAGGTAGAAGGTAGCAGAAGCAAATCCCTTGAATAAGGAGATTCCTCTATGACACTCCCACCACCCACATATTTTGATACTGAACTTGGTCCCAGTTTCTTTCTGGGATCATGGAGGTTGAACTACAATCCCCTGGCAGACAGTGCCCACATACTTTTTTAGCAGGAGATCGTGGTGGTTGTAGTTCAATGGAATAATAATATGATTCCCCAATGGCATCATCATCATCATCATCATCATCATCATCAGAATATTTTTGTGGTGGTGGTTTTCAAACGTGGGATGAAGAAGAGGCCCAGAAAGCCTCTACTGGCTTCAAAGGAGCCCTCTGCCACTTGTTCTACTGTCCTTGGTCCCCAAGATTAGTCTTTGCTCCTTAGGGGAACTGAGCAAGCAGAAGTAAAGTGGTGCCCTGTGATTGCCTCAGCTCTACTCTTTAAGTCGGGGGGGGGGGGTCCCATTTGCAACTCTCCTTCCTGCAAATGCTTGCCCTGTTATTAGTTCTCCATCTGTTGTGAAAGACCCTTCCTGATAATCACCTGGGACAGTGTGCATGTGAAACATGTAATTTAGTACTGAATTACAGAATTAAAGAAACTAACCAGTGATTGCTAGCACTGGATAAACGTTCATGAAGAACCTCAGTAGGTTAAAAACTCAATACGTTCCACCTTTAAACTGTTATCACAAGGGTATTGTTACTGCTGCTTTTAAAATGGCCACTATATCTTACTTTCTGATATACGAACAGGGGCATAACCCTTGCTGTACCAAAAGCTACAACCCAGAAATGTATTATTTCCCATGCTCGAATGTATCTCCAGATAGCAGACCTTCTATCTGGAATGTATTCAGCATCCATGTTTGCCTTTCTGTTAGAAAATAGTCATAAATAAATCCCAGGTAATATTTCAAATCAGGGATATTTGCATTGTTTTTAAGGTGGGCCCATCAGTCTTGTCTACAAAGATGCTTGAAATAGGCGGGTAAAGGTAATAGCATTTATTGTAATGGAAACAGCTGTACAAACAGCTCTGGATAAAGAGGTATCCACCCACTGTATGCTTTCTTTGAAACCAAGTGATTTGTGACCTCACAAATTTGTCTATTTTTTCCATCCTTTTCTTACAGCTTTATCTCTCTGCCCAAACATGAATCTGTGTTGGTCTGCAATGGCCATTACACGTTACCATCTATGGTGCAGTGAAGAGTGATGTCTCCATTTTGACATGTTGGATTAGACCAAAGGTTTCTGTTCCACTTTGAACCAGAGCCAGCTAGGTGGTTCTGGAGGAACAAAAGTTCACAGGACTATGAAGGTTCTGCCCATCCTTCCTTATTTGTCTTGAGCATCTGCTACGTGGAGACACTTGGACACTTAGCTATCATAATGAACAGCTGTTGACCATGAACTCTCAGTGCAGGTAAGAAAGCTTTTTTTGCTTCTGTGAAGTCCTAAATACATATCCTACAAACTTGTTTAATATAATGAGACCAAAATAAGCTTAAACCACCATCAGTACATAGGAACTAAAATTTACAGGAATAGAAATGCTCCACAATTGCTTCTCTCTCATCCCTACTGCTATTATGAGAGTTCAATGAAGTATTGCTGCAGTCCTATACCTGTTTATCTGGAAGAAACCATCAATGGGCAAGATGGGACTTAATTCTGTGTAGACATGCAGAGGATCACACTGTCAGAGGAGCTATTCTGCCAACATCGTTGAAGCATTATCTTCAACAGGGTAAGCATTTAACAGCCACACATTTACAGTTTACCAGGAATCTAGCCCTTCCCATGCTCCGGCCCCACCTCCTCTACGGCTGCAGCAACCCTGTTTATACATCATGGGAAGCTCTGTATAACAATCCTTTCTTGTCAACATGGGTAGATTGGGTTGTAGGGGCGAGAGCTGAAGTGCGTGTCTGTTCCCATCTGCATTCCACAACAAGTAGAATTTGACATGCATGAAGAGAGCAGCCAGATCTACACCGAGCAGGATACGACACTCGGAAAACGTTTTGAAAACGGTACACGGTGTGTGTCCTGGGTCCGAACAGTTGTCAAAACTGTTATAAACGGTTATAAAGCAGTAGTGTAGACCCTGCCAGCATCTATCATTTCTTTTCCACTCTCTAGACCAGTAGAGCAGAACTTCAATCAAGTTTGGCTGGGTGGGGTTCTCCCGAATACCAACCATTTGCTGTTTGTTTATTTTGTATTTTGTGCAGCTCCTCCCCATCCTAAAAGGTCAAACAGCATCTCGTAACACCTGCACACCAGCAATAAGCTAAAATATGCTGGTATTTGAGGGGTGGGTAGTCCTGTTCCTTTTCCCCTTCTGCTTGCCCATAACAGGGATGTGACCTTGGAAAACTTTTTTGAAATGGAATTTGGTCCTTGGATTGAAATTGGTTCTGCAGCCCTGTTCTAGACCATTATCATCTTAGTGGTGAGGGGAAGGTTGGAAACATATATTATACAGAAGAACATAAGAAGAGCCATGTTGGATCAGACCAAGGGCCCATCTAGTCCAACATTCTGTTCATACAGTGGCCAACCAGGTCTCGATAGGAAAGCTTAAAGCAAAATGAGTGAACATCACCCTTTCACCCATGTTCCCAAGCAACCGGTGTACATAGCCATAACCGCCTCTGATACTGCCTATACATCAGGACTAGTATTCATGGATAGCCTTCTCCTCTATGAATTTCTCTAACCACCTTTTAAAGTGGCCAGAGTGGAGGCCATCGCTACATCTTGTGGTAGTGAATTCCATAATTAACAATGCATTGTGTGAGGAAGTACTTCCTTTTATCTGTCTCAGGACTTCCTTTTTATCTGTCCTACAACCTTAATCTAGACTAGCCTACATAGTAGAACCACAAAATAGGCACTATCTGAGGTGAGGGCAATAAATTGATATGTTTGAGCATTTCCTTTGCAATGTCTGTCTTATTCTAATGCACAGAGTGTTGCTGGTACATCAGTGTTCTCCACTTCTTGCCTTGGTCTCTAAGTCAATACATTTTTTCCCTAGTTATACCTGGGGAAACATGAGCATATATGCAAAGGTCACATTCTTTATTACAATCCATTTAAAAATAAATCACAAGGTGAGAAGGGGCATGAGTCGAAAATGTTAATTCATTTCTTTACTGGAATAAGAAGACCCCTGGGTAAACAAAGCCTGTTCTGATTAAATTAGCACTGGGCACACTCCTGCAGCCTTGAATCAGATTGGCTTAGATTAAAACAAGCTATCTTCCCGCCAGACTGGTAAATGCCTTGACTTATTCAAAGCCAATCCAAATTGTAGTTGGGATAGGAGGGTGAGCAGTTTAGTGGGACATGAGGGAGCAAGTGATTGGGCGGAGAAAACTAGGATTCATTTCCAGATCAAATTAAAATTTGACCAAGAGAAGAACTATGTAGTTGTAAGTCTTTCCTCCTATTTGAGAGAAGCATCATGATCTGTGAGCCCTGGATTTCCAAGCCAGGGAAGACATGCCTCATTGCTATCTCTAGATTAAATTGCTTGAGAAACTGAAGAATATATGAGTTCCCATGTTGGATCAGCCCGAGTGTCCACTTAGTCTAGAATTCTGCCTTCAACTGTGGCCAGCCAGATGATGAACCATGGTCAGCCAAATTCATAAGCATGCAGGTGACAATAGCCATTTTCTGTCATTTCCCCCAGATATCTCTGAATCTGAGGCATGCCGCCTTCTACAAATGGAAGTTCCATTTCGGTACTAGATCTGTCATTGGCTGTTATTCATATCTTCCATTACTTTGTCTAAGGATTTTAAAATCCATTGGTGTAAGTTCTTATCCATTTTCTTATTTGATCCTCCTCACTCATACATATTGGCTGAATTCGGACGACACAATAAGCAACTGGGGGGTTGGGAACAATCGTCAGTTGTATTGACTATCGTGTCGTCAGAATGCTGCCACAGTCAACTCAGCGCTGATCCTAATCCACACCGTGGTTGATTATGTATTACCACGTTGTGTGGGGAGTACCCCCTAGATGAACAAGTGTAAAGTTGATTATTACTCCACCATTGACTATCGTGTTGTCCGAATTCAGCCATTCTCTCTCTCTCTCTCTCTCTCTCTCTCTCTCTCTCTCTCTCCTGGTGAGACCCTGTTCTCTGTTTATTCTCGGGGAGGCTTTTCCTGTTGAGGTACCTGGATTAGGGGGTGTTCTTCCCCAGAAAATTCACTGGATAAACTCATTGGTGGTCTCTATAAAACAAACCAAGCCCTCTGAAAAGCTTTTGGGGACGACCTCTGCTCTTGGTAAGGATTATCTCTATTGATGTAGCTAGTTTTCATTGATTGTTCACCTGCCAAGGTCTTAATTGCTGTTTTATTGTGAAATGGCCCATATATACTGTTCTCAGTTCAAATATGTACAAAACACACATAAAATGTGTGTTTTAGGTTAAAATAGGTTAAAATGTGTGTTTTCGGTTAAAATAGGTTAAAAAAGGATGGTACGTCCACACTTTTTTTGCAAAATAATAATAATAATAATACCTTAAAATATAATTTTATGTTCGTTTGATTGCTTTAAACCACATACTCATGATGAAATGGGACAGAAAGAACTAATGAATATATTTGTGCAGACTGGAAATAGACTTGTCCATCCACTTACATGAAACAAATGAAACACTTTTACTAAAACCTGCCAAAATGGAAGAATGACAGCAATAAAACAGTGGGGGCAGGGACTAACCAGCTGAGAAAATGGGGCAGGATCATTCTACTTCAGCAGCAACTGATGGGAAGGTCCTGGTTCTCACTATGACTGTTCTTATCTCTCATTGAGTTGGTACCTGAGTTTGGAACTGAAAAGATAATCAGAGATGGTGTGGGGGAATACTACTACTACTACTACTAATAATAATAATAACAACAGACCTATTCACGATATGCCATCAATTCCAAAAAACAATAGACCATATTACAGGAGGATGTAAAATTCTGGCAGGAATGGACTATATGGACAGACACAATACAGCTGCAAAAATAATTCACCAACAACTGGCCATCAACTTCAACCTTATCATACAACCTACACCATACTATACATATTCACCCGAAACAACCTTGGAAAATGCAGATCATAAAATATATTGGGACAGAACAATTCATACAGACAATACCCTACAACCAACCAGACATAATGGTCATAGACATAAAAGAAAAACACACATACCTCATCGACATAGGAATACCAAATCACAAAAATGTTAGAAGAAAAGAGAGACAAATATACACCACTGACCATGGAAGTCAAAGGACTATGGCAACAGGAAAAGGTCACAATTATTCCGTTAGTCACATCAGTCACCAGCATCACATCAAAAAAATATACAGAAAACCTCCAGAAACTGGGCCTACCAGAATACATCCACACCAACATCCAGAAAGCATTCATAATTAAAACATGCTTAATCATCAGGAAATTCCTGAATCAATAAAAGACAGCATGACTTGGCAAAGCCCATCATGTCCATCTAGAAAAACTGCCATGAGCGCGAGAGAGATAAATAATAATTATAATTTCTTACCCGCCTCTCCCTCTGGATCGAGGCGGGGAACAACAAATACACAACACTGATTAAAAACATATAAAACTAATGTGAAACATGTCATCTTTCTGGTCTGATGTTTCAACATGTTATTGCTTCTACTATACTCTGCTTCTAGGGTTGCCCTGAGGAGAGGCGATTAGATACAATGGCAATTAGGGCCATTTGCATTACTTTTTTGTTTGGCTTCTCTTGTTGTTTTTGTTTTCAAATAACTAAATGAAGAAAAGAAAGTTGTTTAGCTTTCATTGCACCATCTTGTGTTTGAAATAGAAATAGCATTGGGGAAAAAAAACTGTTCCGCAAAAGCAAAGTACTGGTTAGCATGGCAGGATTTACTAGAACATTGTCAAAGGCTAATTTGCATGAAGGCAGTTGTTTTATTACTTCTGCAAGTGTGATTTTACTACTACAACTTCATGGCGCTCAATATGTGGCAATGTTGTACACATCATGCAAGCTCTCTCTCTCTCTCTCTCTCTCTCTCTCTTTCTCTTTCCCCATCTTTTTCTTTCCTACCCAGTGAAGGTTGGTGGCTCAGATTTCGAAGGGGCTGGGAATCCTTTCTGAGTTTCAGACAGAACCAGCCAGAACTCTGCTATCCAAGGCACTGAAACCATTTGGGGGATGGAGCTCAGCGCTTTGGATAGATCCTTTAGAGTTCTGGCTGTTTCTGACTGAAACCCAGATGGATTCTTAGCCCCACCAGAAACAGAGTTACTAGCCTCCACTGTCTCTCTGTAGATCTCTCACAACATCTCCACACACACACACACACACACACACACACACCTTCAGCCACTCTATCACTTCCAACCCACTGTTTACTTATTTCAATGGAGTGGCTGATTTGGTTTTGGACTGCAGCATGGGGCAGGGGGTTCCACTGACAACCTCCTCTTGGAGCTACCATCTGCCTACAACCCTGGGCATAAGAAAAGACCTACTGGGTCAGACCAAGGGTCCTTCTGGTCCAGCACCCTGTTCACACAGTGGCCAAACAGCTATTGGTCAAGCAAGACATGGGTGTATCATTTACTCTATGATGGAAATAAAGTTCATGCCCTAAGTTACAGAAGCTAGATTCCGGCTGGACATCAGGAATAAACTTCCTGACTGTTAGAGCAGTACGACAATGGAACCAATGACCTAGGGAGGTGGTGGGCTCTCCCACCCTAGAGGCCTTCAAGAGGCAGCTGGACAGCCAGCTGTCAGCTATGCTTTAAGGTGGATTCCTGCACTGAGCAGGGGATTGGACTCAATGGCCTCATAGGCCTCTTCCAACTCTACTGTTCTATGATACTATGATTCTTTTTTTTTCTTTTTAAGTACTACTAGGGTCTAGAATTGTGCAGTCCTTTATATTACTGATATCTGCATGTACATTGATCAAACACTGGCAAAATAAACAAACTAAACAACAATCAGGAGGTATAGGCCTACACATCCTACACTCAGTAGGTGGGTATAGGATTGCAGGCTTGTTGTGACGATGCATCGTATTCCATCAAGTTTCCTTATTCTTGTACACTGGGAAAATGCTGTAGATTTGCACACCAGTAAGACACCCCATTCTTTTGCAGTGTTCGATCAACGTGTGTATGCACACACATTGCATTTGTACAAATTTGCACTTCTGAAAATGCACAAATCCCACCAAGATGTGCACAGATCCCATCCAAACAGAGAGAGGAAGGTCCACAGATGGAGAAGGAGGTCTTTGCACCACCAGCATCTTCACCATCACCATCACTCTTCTACCAGTGGTAACAGGAAAGAAGGGATGTGAGAGCACATTGGGGTAGGGATTGGATCTGACAGACTCAAGGCCCTCCTGTTCCCATGATATGCCTCTCAAATGAGAAAAGGGTTCACCAGTCCTGGGACTGATTGGGCATGAATTGGGTTGGGCTGGAAAAACACCCCCATCTTCTGCTGTGCTGAGCTTGCTAGCAGGGCAGAAGGCCCATTTGGATTTGGCCATTCATCTTCCAACAATACAACCTCTGCCACCTCCATCGGATTGCCCAGGAAGTCATTTTTAAAAGATGTATTTTGAGATTAAGCTTTATATTTTTGGCCAGATCTACACCAAGCAGGATAGTACAGAATGTAAGTGGTATATACAGGCAGGAGCCACACTACTGCTTTAGAGCGGTATTGAAGTGCACTGACAACTGTTAGGGCCCATTGACACATACCATATACCCCATTCATAGTGTTATATCCTGCTTGGTGTAGATGTATCATGGGCCCCAACAGTTGTCAGTGCACTTCAATACCACTACATAGCAGAGGTGTAGATCCAGCCTTTGTGTCAGAGGCAAATAATTTAGTGCTGCAATTCTTGATGAATCTTACATTCTCTTTGATATTGTAAAACATGTGGATCTAAAGTGACTTAACAAAACGGCCTTAAAATCCCATGCCATGTTATTGCCTATTTTAAGTCTACCCTTTGGCTGCTTAGGTTCAGTGCAGTTCCTAAAACTCTGTGTGTGTGTGTGTGTGTGTGTGTGTGTGTGTGTAGGGTGTTAATGCTCTCCATTGCCAAAAGATGGCAGCAGATGATTACAGTCCAAAAGCAGTGAACATTATTTGAACAAGTAATTATGCGCCAAGCGGCAATTAGGTATCACGGAATGCATGTTGCTTTCATTTCTGTAGTATGAAATGAATCTTTAAAGGACACATTCTTAAAGTTAAGAACCATCTTAGGTGGGGGGGATGTTTATTCCTGCAAAGATCATTTCTTCTTTCCCCTATTGTTAGTAATATTGCTGGGGCACTCTCTTTCTGTCCGTTCCACAAAATCCTTGTCTAACGACCCTTTTTCGTTTTCTTTAAAGATGGTACATAAATTGTCGATGTGTAATTAATTTGCACATTCTAGGATGATACCTATGTAGTCTGTTCTATTTTTAGTCTATATAAAAGCAACTCAAACTATAGTTGCTGTTTAATTGATGAATCAAACCCGATGAGCTCAAGTATGTCTGAAGCCGCCAGCGTTTATCCCTTATTTTTAATTATTCCTTATTTTCTAATTGTAGTTAATATTTGGCAGCATGCTGCACCTGCTCAGAGGCACTTCTACCATCTTGATATGTTCCAAGATCTTGTCCTGAAAATGAAAGTGGACTTTCTTTCTCCTTTCCATCTAAACTAGGAAGCTGTTGGTGCCTGGAGATGATAGTGTGCTGACTGAAAGCAGGGCCGGATTAAGGCCAGTTGATGCCCTAAACCCAGCCCAATAATGGTGCCCCCTTGGCCCTTCCATTGCTTCGCCGGCAAGACATGAAGACTCAATACGTGCTGAAGGTGAAATAAGACATTAAAAGCTCAGCATTCTTCAAAGCCATCATCCCCCATGCCAGAATGCACAACTATATTAAATATGAACTTTTTTTATATTATATTTATATATTCCTTAAGATTAGATGGCAACAGTTATGGTACCGGTACTCTGTGGTGTCCCCATTCCCTTGGCGCCCTAAGCCCATGCTTATATTGCTTAATGGTTAATCCAGGGCTGACGGAAAGGTAATAAATCAAGGTGTCATTCAGGCAAGACCACGGTGCACCAAGTCAGGAAGGACACACATGCTGGAATTGGAATTGAGCCTAGAATAGATGGGGTCGTCCTCCCCTTGAAGAATCAGTTTCACAGTCTGAGGGTGCTCCTGGAGTCAGAGTCACACCTGGAGCTCCATCAAATGAACGTTTAATTGCACGCTCGTTACTGGGCACTCATGGATTTTTTGCGGGTCCTTCTCACGGCGTCGTCTGCCTCCTGCGTGCCTCCCACCCCTTCTAGCCTTCGTCGCGCCACAAAAGAACGGCCCAGTAAGTCCGATTTATTTTTAAAAATGGAAGTTGCCGCTAGCTCCTGCTGTTTGCAGGAGAAGCAGCATGATCAAAACAGCCCAGTGAATGGGCCACGTGCAGGTTGCTTACTTCCTCTTTCAAAAGAGGAAAGAATGAGGGACAAATGCATGGGCGGAGAACCCCCCCCCCCCCGTTACAATCGGGGCCTTTTCTAAAATGTCTGGGAATGACATGCTTTCCCTTTTAAGACCCCAATTGGAGCAGTGGGGGGGGGATGATGCACCTCCAGAAAGCGCATCACTCCCCCGTGCCATGCTAAATGGCAGCCTTAAAGGGGAAAGTGTTTCATCCCAGGACATTCTAGAAAATTACAGAAAATCCCTCCCTGGCACCCAGGCTGGGACAGAAAAACAGGACAAATCCAGACAATTGGTTACCCTATAAGTGATCATTCTGTGGCACTGTTTTGATGACGGGTGATGCCTGAGGCCTTCTTCTGAGGGTTTTGTGGCCCCAGTGGGAGGATAAGGGTTACCCGTAAGGCCAACTCCCCTCACCTTACCTGATGTATTGTGACCTGGGGAAATTACACGGGAAGGCCTCCCCCCAAAAAGGGGTTAGTTCTGGGGGTGGTGATCTTACAGATGCCACTCAGCAGATATATACTGTTTCATCCTATATAATGCCTAGCTTAGGCTGACCATCTGAAAAGGAGGACAGGGCTCATATAACTTTAACAGTTGTAGAGGAAAGGGAATTTTAGCAGGTGTCATTTGTATGCAATTAGTTCCTGGTGAAATTCCCTCTTCATCACAACTGGTAAAGTTGCAGGGGCCCTGCCTTCTTTTGTATATGGTCACTCTAGTATAGTGCATGCACCTTTACCTTTACCTTTACTAGCTCCCTGGGGCTAGGCTGACCAGATAAAATCCAGGTCAGGCCTCATGTAACTTTAACAGTTGTAGAGACAAGGGAATTTCAGCCAGTGTCATTTGTATGCAATTAGTTCCTGGTGAAATTCCCTCTTCATCACAACTGGTAAAGGTGCAGGCACTATACTAGAGTGACCATATACAAAAGAAGGCAGGGCTCTGCAACTTTAACTGTTGCGATGAAGAGGGAATATCACCAGGAACTAATTGCATACAAATGACACTGGTTGAAATTCCCTTTTCTCTACAACTGTTAAAGTTATATGAGCCCTGTCCTCCTTTTCAGATGGTCAGCCTAGCCTAGTTTAGTGGCTGGCATAGATTAAGGCCCACTCAGTTTGCTCTTTGCAGTTCTTCAATAAATGTGGCCTGAATTTTATAACATTCATACCTGTCTTGTCTCTTTATTCCCCCCTCCTTTCGCCCACAATGGTCTTGTGGAAAGCAAATAGGTCTTAATTGTTCATTTGGAACCAAGTCATCCCAACACATTTTGCATTACAACCTGGAACAATATATTGTTGCTCAGAAAATGCACTTCCTGCCATCTACAGTGAGGACTGCAGCTAAGCCCAGAGGGTACAGGGAATTCTGGCGGTGGATCCAGCAGGCACAAACCTGCCCCTTACATGTGTCTTATTCGTTGAATGCATCAGGGCTTTCCTCTGAAGTCTCCTAAATAAAAGATATAGTGATGGTTGAGTAAGGCAAAGTGTGCCATGGGAAGGGGGCCTTACTCTGCCATACTTTAGAGATGCTCAATCGAGTCAGCGTATTTCCTGTGTTAAAGATCTGAAATGCTTAAGGAGGATTGTCTGTCACCAGCAATTAACAGTTTTTAAAGGTGGGGGGGGGGGGAGAGAGAGAGAAATATTTTGCATCTGAACTTGGGTGAAACTACTTTTCCGCCCACTTCTCCATGCATATTTTAAGACGTTGCATATTCACGTCGGGATCTATCTCATCAGGCAAATTCTAAATCCTTTTATGTATTTCAAGATGTTGAGAAGCCTGTAGCTCATTAAGAAGAGAGGGAAGGATGTCTAGGATAAGCCATATCTCGAAAGTGGTCCCTAAGGGAATTTAGGGGCAGGGAGGGGGTGGGGAATTTGTGGTATTAGTATTTCTAACTGGATATATTTCCCAATACTCTATTGAGAGGGTTTGGATGCTTTCATGAGTGATTCAGCCAGCTGA
Organism: Anniella stebbinsi; assembly: GCA_029215795.1. NCBI lineage: Eukaryota > Metazoa > Chordata > Lepidosauria > Squamata > Anniellidae > Anniella > Anniella stebbinsi. Next base: position 13,374,310 of record JARDYH010000001.1, on the reverse strand, counting down.
AGAATACCTCCGTTCGAAAGGGTTACCTACATTGCTCTTTTGCAATGTAAGAGCAATTGCATTTTTGATGAGCAGGGTGTCATGACCAGGCCTGTTCCCCTTGGTGTGGGGGAAGGAGTTTCAGGCTATCAATCAGAATCAGTTTCTGAAGCATAAGAAAAAGGGCTGGAAATGAACCAACCTACACAGGAATTGGGGGCGGAGATTCTCACAGGCTCTTCTGCAGCCAGGGATGAATTTTCACCGGACTTTATCAGTGAAAACACTAACAACTCACAGTCTGTGGGAACTCAGTAGTCCTCAGAGAGGGAGGGGACTTCAGAGTTGGCCGATCTCAGAGTCCACTGCAAATTCAAACGGGCGAAGCTAAAAGTAGGTGAGAGGCGATCAGCTCAGCTAGCGTCTCGCCAAAGGTTTCTTGAGAGGAATCCTCCCTGAAATGAAAGCAGCTCAGGGAAAAGACCTTCCCTTTTGTTGAAAGGACAATTGTCTTGCTTAGTTAGCCAAGTTTAGCATAGAGGAATGTTCCTAGTGTTTAAGCTCTCCTCAGGAGCAAAGAGATATTTATTGGCTGAATAAGGCTTTGTGGATTACTTGGCAGACCTCTTTCTTGTATCACATGTCAGCGGAAGGGCTTGGAAACTTGACACAGAGTAATGGCATTTTTCCCCTGTAGGTGGACATCCCCATCTTTAAGGTTGTGTATGCTCAACACCATAAGTGTTAACATACAGGAAATCAATATTGCACACTGGTTACCAATAGGGATGGGAGAACAAGGCATGTTCGAGTTTGCCAAAATTTTCCAAATGTCACATGGAAGCTTGGTATGGCTCATTCCCTTTGGCGGCATGATTTTCAGTCCATTTGAATGGGAAAATGCACATCTCAAATGGTAGCAGTGTACATTTATCTGCACATTTTTAAAGAGTGTTCACTTTCCCTTCCCTCGTTGACTAAAATGTAAAAATTCATAGGTTTGGGGAAAATGCTAATTTCAAAGTACACATTTAAAAACCAACAACAACAAAACCGACAACACTTTTTTTTAACCCTATCGCAAGCAGAATGTGTGAGTATTCTTCAAAAACATGTGCTCCCTTTCATGTTCAAAATTGAGAAAGGGGCAAGTTTAGATGATTCGCGAACTGCTGCAAAATACTGGTTTGTCCCTAGTTACCAATTTGTTGTTTTCTGGACTCATTTGAAATGGCTTGTTTTAACTAGTGATGAGCAGAACAGAGCAGTTCTAGAGTGCAATTGTTCTGGAACTCTGCCAATTGTACACTTCCAGGTTAATTCGGATGGGAAATGCTTATTCTGATATCTAAGATTGTTGTGTATGAGTGTTTGTGTCTATCTACTTTTTTCTCCATTCTAAAGGTTGATATGCCTCTTGGGGGCTTAGTTATTTACTGTCAATAAGAGCTTTACTGGCAAGAAGAGCTCATATGAACTAATTGCTGGTGCTAAGATCTTAAAGCTTACAATATACTGGGATTTCTAGTGGTTTGGGGTTTGCCTCTTTTGTCTTCAATCCCCCATATCACTGGAATGTAATCTCTGAGAGTTTCTCTGAAATGGAATCTGGTTCTTCAGCTCAAAGAGATTCAACATCCCTGCTTTAGCTACCTTGAGTGCTGCTTTTTGGAGAGAAAAGTGGAGTATAAATCAAATAAATGAATGAATAAATAAATAAATAAATAAGGGGTTCCCCACACTTTCTGCATAAGTCCCTATTCTTTGCATACTTGTGATGGGAAGGAGAGATAGGCCAGATCTACACCTTGTGTCAACTCATTACAGATGTGGAATAAAAAGCAAGAAATAACACAATGGCTCAATTCAGATGACACATTAGGTAACGGAGGAGGGGGGAACAATCGACAGTTGTGTTGCTTATTGTGTTGTTTGGAGAGCAACACACAACGCACACACAACTGACAGTATGTGAATCAGGCACTTTAAACAATGGAGCAAAACAACAGGCTTGCACGTTGTTTAGCCCGAAGCCCCGTTGTTTGAAGTGCCATCCGAATTCAGCCCCCCCCCCCTCCGTGGACTATTCCGTTTCGGAATAGAGTTCTGCTGCCTAGAGCAGCCAAAAAACCCTGGCCACTCTATGCAGCCGGTAGAACTCACGGTGCCTGCTGGGATACGGCTGGAGGACACAGGGGGAGAGGCTGCAACCAAAATGGCCACCGCAAGTTCGTAGCAGCCGGTGCGTTTGCCGGTGCCGAGCAGCGCCAGCTGCAGCATGTCGTCTGTGGAGCTCCTCCTGCCTAACGCATGGTCAGTACGTTATTTACCCCTCCGTTGCTTAATATGTCATCCGAATTGAGCCAATGAAAGTGGCACATGGAATTTGGATTGTGCCCCGACAGTTATCAGTGTACTTCAATACCACTATCAAGAAGTAGTGTAGATCTAACCATAGTCACAGCAATGTCCTTGAAAAATGGCAGCCTTGTATGTGTTAGGGATATATGAGAATGTCACATCAGTTGGGTTTTGATCAGGATTTTACCCAGTTCACATCTTCTGGATGAATACACACTCAGACACCATCTGCAGCCCATACATTTTCAAGCTTGCATTGCAATTCTTTGAGTGAAACAAAAAATGCGTTCAGCAGGCAGCAGCAGGCGTACATTTAAAAAACAGCTGATGAGTACCTTCTGAAAAATACAAATAGAAATACACATGGGTTTTCATGAGAAAAGGAAAGGAGAGAAAAGCTCGTTCGAGTCAGAACAAGCGTTGAGATGGAAGTCAGAAAATTTAGGCATGCTCAAGTTTTGCTGATATACACATCCCTAGTCTGCATGCTTTGGACTTACAGAATATTTTAATTAGTTAATGAATTTCTTTCTCACAGTACCCAAGCAATCCTCTCGTTGTGTGCAGTTTGAGGAATTACTGGTCTATGGCAAATTATCCACATAAGCCTAACACAGGGTGATGAGTGTCTTCTTGCAAACACCCAGCAAACCTTTATGACACATTAAGTATAGTTGCTTGGGAACCTTGGACTGCTGAGTTGTTGAATGGAAATAATGATCCATTCACTCTCACCCTCCTCATATTCCACTGACACACACAACCAAATTCAGTCCTTGAAAAATGTATTTTAATAGCCTCACCTTTTCATAACACAATCCCTCCCTCCTTTACTTTAAACGGAGTGCTTCTTTACCTCTGCAGGCCGTCAATAGAAGTGACTCAGGGAAGGTTGAATTGAAAAGCATTTCGTAAAAACGTCGCAAATCAGGGAGGAAAAGTGGTTGAAGCGAATGTGTAAAAGCTACAGTAAGTATGCAGGCCTATAGTGCACTTGATCATTAATGCCGTCGGTGGAATCTCTGGGCTTTTCACTTTAGAATGGAAATACAGCCTTTCACTAGGCTATATTCGAGCCTTTAATCAGAGATGGCTGCAGTGCAAAAGTTTACCTAGTCGTTGCCATTTCCCACGAGAAGACTGTGTTCCAGAGTGTTTGGACTTATTCCTATGGCGATCGCTAGTCTTAAACACATAAGTCCCTTATGCATGATCTGCCACAGGAGTGTTGAAACTCTTTCAGCCAAAGGGCTAAATCTCTACCTATAAAGCGGAAAGTATGTGTGCATCACGTATTTCCGGAAACGTTTCCCCACTTCCACCTATGGTACTGCCTTAATACTGTTCACCCAGACAGATCTTCGTGTACACGGATCAGAAAAAAATCGAAAAACATGATTTTTGGGGGCTTTAAGTGTTTTCAAAGAATTTAATAAAAACCTAGCTTTATGCCTTTGGCCCAGCCTCGGCCCTTCAGGACAGGCTCCTGATGTAGCATTTGGTGGGTGAGAAACACAGGCTAAGGCAGTCCCAGGAGGATTGGCTGGAGCTGGGTGCATCCACTGATAGCCGTTTGCCAATCCCCTCCTTGGCGATGCTACTCCTCGAAGCTCTATCGAGGAGCAGCATCTGCAACAAGAGGACTTCTCAGAGGATGCGGGCACCTGCGGGCTGCCAAAGGCATGCTGGGAGGTGTAGTACTGGCATGTAGAGTGGCTGATTTGAAATAAAGTATGGGTGAGCAAACCAGGTCACTATCTCTCAATCCTAACTCAGCTCCCACTTCCGTGACCTCTTGCTGTCTTTGTTCTCCTTCTACCTGACTTTCTCCAACTGCCACTACCCCCCCCACGCCATTCCATTCTAGCCTCAGCTATATCAGTCAATCCTATATTCACTCTTCTATCTCAATGGTACAGTCAGGCTTTTACATAAAAAAAAATTAGTTATCAAAGAAATATTATAAAAATTATTCACAGACCCAAGCAACGCCGGGCATATCAGCTAGTCCAGTATAAGTGTATGAGCATGGACATCTCAGGAGCCCTGTAGGTAGGCTGACCATATGAAAAGGAGGACAGGGATCCTGTAACTTTAACAGTTGTAGAGAAGAGGGAAATTCAGCCAGTGTCATTTGTATGCAATTTGTACCTGGTGAGATTCCCTCTTTATTACAACACTTAAAGCTGCAGGAGCCCTGCCCTCTTTTGTATCTGGTCACTCCAGTATAGTGCATGCAACTTTAATTGCTTTGATGAAGAGGTGATTTCACCTGGTACTAATTGCATACAGATGACACTGGCTGAAATTCCCTTTTCTCTTCAACTGTTAAAAGTTACATGAGCCCTGTCCTCCTTTTCATATGGTCAGCCTACCTGTAGGGATGTGGCCAAATTTTGCTCCCTGGCCTGAGAGCCCTGGGGCACATCTACACCTAGAGGCCTTCTGAGACTGGGGAGGGATGATTGTGAAGTTTTCAACTTCAGCGATCATCCCTCATGGGGCACATGACAGCTAGTTGTCCTGGAAGTAGGGGAGGGATGTCCCTGGGGGAAGGTTTTTTTTGTTTTTACAGGACAAGAGGATTGCGCAACAGGTAGGGTTTTAAAAAACAACAACCAACTGGAAGATGCAGAGCGCCATCCCAAAGATGGCAAAGATGCTCACCCCCGATATCCATGGACTTTCCACACATACTTCCTTGTCTTTTTCCTGAGCTCCGATACTCACAGGGAAGAGGGACAACCCTGGAAGAGAAAGCCACACGGCCTGTGGAGCTCAGGATAGTCCCAAGACCTGCCAAAAAAAAAAAAAAAGGGAAAAACCCAGTCCCAGCTATCCCGGGAAAATGGAGCACTTGTCTCCCATTCACCCCGAGGTCAACTGTATGCCATTTGGATGCACAGAGATGTCCTCGAGACTGCCCTGGGATAAACATGTGGTGTAGATGAGGCCCTGGTCTGTAGACATTACAATCTGATGTCTGATGTCTGAGTGTGCACATCCTTCGATCTACCTCCTTTCTTCATTGGTGTGATCAAAACTGTCAAGAGAAAACTGAGGACAGAAAGGTAATAGATTGCATTTGGGAACCTGTTACTTTACACCAGGCAGTACATCATCTACACAGAAAAAGCAATATAGAAAATGTTCTTTCGATGCCAAGTGAAGGGCCATTGTGGCAGTAGCAGCTGGTAAACCTATCCTCATTTTCCTGTTTGCATATCTGAAAATCCTAAGCTCCAAGCAGAAAGCAGACCATATTGCAGAATTCAAATATTCCAATTTGGGGATATACACATTATGAAAAAAAACTGTTCCATCTACGTTTCACAGGTTGTCAGGTGCCTTTTGCTGCAACATCCATTCATTAATGGAATCGGATTTTTTTCTCCAAGTTTTCTGAATTTGCTCAACTTTGCAGTTGCAGTAATTCACACTTCCAGACCCACCCACCCAAAATGCGCAAATACCTCTAAAAGGTGCATTTGGGGAAAAGGCGCATTTTTGGCCAGCGATTTTTCAACCTTATTTTTTATGTATTTCTCTATGGCTAAATAGGTGTAAAATTCCAGAAAGTTTTTTAAAATAATTAATAATAATAATAATATAATAATAATAATAAATAAATATTAATACCTGGCCTGCAAGTCCCTGTAATCTGTGCAACTGGGGGAAAACTGGTCCATTGCAGAAACTGTGGGTCTTAGAAATCCAAACTCATTTGATTCTGTTGTGCATTCCCCCACATCCCTGTTCCAAACATTTACCAGATATTTTGCTACTAATAAAGTCCTGGATTTAGAGAGAGAGAGATGAGGAGAATGGAGCTGCGCAGTCCAAGATTCCTCAAGTGTGTAATAGAGGCCTTTGGATAATTGGTTGATAAGTGTCATCGAACAAAACAAAATCAAGATGAATATCTGTATTGAGCAATGTCCTTTCAAATTTCACTCTGATGCTGTAGATAGTGAATCATAGTTTTTCTCCCTCCGTCTCTTTCCCTCTGAGATATTAAGAAGTTTCTAGGAAAATGAAAATGAAGAGCCAGGTAAGTACTGGAAATGAAAACATCAACCCTGAGGCATGAAGCCCTACTGGAGAGGGACTGAGAAATATACAAGAATAAACGGGTTAGAGTTGACAAAGTCTAGGAGCTCCCATCTTGGTGCTTCATCTTGTAGTTAGAGAAATATTTCAGCAAGTGTATCTCCCAGTTGTATAGAAAACCTTGTGAGCGAGATGGAATAATATTCCAATTCCAATTTGTCTCCTCAACCAAACATGTAGGTTGCTGCGATATGCAGATAGAGGACTGTACATACGCAATCCCTTCCCCACCATTGATTTCTCAAACTACCACCTACCATGAAGGGAGAGACAGATGTGTATTAAAAAAAAAAGGCTAGGGCTTCAACTCTCTTTGTAACGACGATGAAGAAGAAGAAGAAGAAGAAGAAGAAGAAGAAGAAGAAGAAGAAGAAGAAGAAGAAGAAACTCTACACAACCCCCCAATTTGCTACCAACTTGACATGGCATCAGGGGGCAGGTCTGCTTGACATAGCCCCATTCCACTTATGTGGTGAGTTTCACCACTTTTAATCATGGTTGAACGTCTTGAAGCTTCTGATTCATGCCTGTATCAGAGCACAATGGTTTTTCTCTGTGTGCATGAAAATTATGCATGTTTTTGTACACATTTTTCCCAAATGTGTGCTTCAATTCTTTTAATGTACACATTCTGCTTCCATTGATTCAAGTGTGCCTGTGTGCGTTTTTCAAAAGATTGTTTTCTTGCAAATGTTTGTTTAATGTATGCATTTTCCCAATGCATTATTTGGAACTGTGAATTGTATCGCAAGCTCAGAATTAATGGACTTTGACCACAGATTGCATTTGGGTCTGCGTTCGGGTTTGGGAAGAGCAAAATGGGTAAATTCTGATCAATAACAAACGGAAATGAAATTCTCATACAACACTAGGCAGAAGATTGTATGCCATTCATTGACTCTGTTTGGATGACATGCTGGTGATTAAGCATTTTGAGCTAAACGTTATGGCTTAAAGTGTTGTGTGAACCATTCCTAACCATGGTGGCTGTATAACCACAGTTGTCTGAGTGACAACTGTGGTTATACAGCCACCATGGTTAGGAATGTTGTCAGACAATTTGGCTTACAGTTTAGTATTGACCTTAATATGAATCGATTGACCTTCTAGTCCATACCAGTTCCTTAGTTCTAAGTTTTGACTGCTGATGGTGTTACTACACATGCTAGGAAGGATAGCTTGATCTATGAGGTGCCAGATCCCATTAACTTGTGTTTGTCATTTGGAATTCTTGACTTTCAGAAATGCCCCCAAATCTTCTAGTTGTACACATAATGGCTTTTCCTACCTTCAGAATGACTCCTGTATTATAGCATTACTGAGAGGAAGGTGGTAATTGTAAGGAAAGCTTTTGTTAAATGTTTATCAGTAGGAAAGCAGAAATGCCTGATGCTTTTAATTGCACAGTGATTTTATTATTCAAATGATGGAATTTGCCAAGAACAGCTGCATTTTGTAATCTAACCAGCTCTTTAATAGTGCTTCTGATTTGTGGGTATTATATTATTTGACTGCAGAAGGCGAAATGCACTCAAATTCTTGTGTGCATAGTAAGATTTTAAATTGGGGAGCTTGCCGATCAATACTGTGGCGTGTTTTTGAAAGAGGCCTTTGTGAAATTTAATGACCACAACTGTATTTAGAAAACCAATTCCCAGCATTAAATCAAGCTTAATGTTTTACTCTTTCAGCATGCAAGAATAGTGAGGCTTATCGTGAAATTGGTTATAGCTTCGCTATACCTTTTAAAAAGAACATTCCTCCTCACCCGACTGGCTTGCCATTCAGAAAGTATGGGAATGCAGTCCTGTAATGAATGTGCATGCTGAATTAATTAGCCACCTCCTTTTTTAATATATATATATATATATATATATATATATATATAATGATGGAAATAAGGGAGAGAGGTAGGAAGAAATGAAAAGCAATAACTACCATTGTACTTTCTACTGAAAAACATTTAATTCAGTTAGGATGGAATTATACCCTACAACAGGGGTGCAGGTGCTCTTGTAGGGGGGACCCCTGTTGGGGGTCAAAATCCAGCAATTGGGATTCCCCAGATAGCACACTCTTTTCCCTAACCACCAATCATTCGGCTGTTTCCACCTTCTGTACAGTCCCCCCCCCCCATTTAGTTAGTTTCTGACTGAAAGAAGCTAAAATACGCTGGGCTGTTGTTGGTATTTTGGCTCCACCTCTTTGGGTTTCATCTCACCCCTTTTGCCATTGGTCCTGCCCACTACTGGAATGTGGTCCCAAGAACTTCTCTAAAAATAAATTTGGGATGAAAGAGGTTCAACATCCCTTACCTATAAAGAAAACACTATATGATTGCTTCAAGGGGATGCCCTGACCATGAGAATGAGCCCATGGACACAGAGGGGCCCCTGAATTTGGCATATGAAGGCAAGCGGGAATTGTAGAATGGGAATTGTAGGATAGCTCCAAGTTAACAACTTGCTTTGACAAGACCCCCCTTCAGAAATTCCTTCCATGCATTCATGATCACGTGGAGGGTGGTGGTGGAGGAAGCAAGCCTTTACGCATTGGTCCTACAGCCAACATGGTTATCCCTCCTGGGTATATTCGGTCCTGAGGATATTAGATACAAAGGGCTCCATCACACCAGCAATTTAGTGCACTCTTGCCATGCCTGGCATGTGGATTTGCAGCATGGTGCTCACATGACACTGTGCCTGTCCTGCTGACACCCCGCCTCTTTCCCAGCCTATCCTAGAATGCTAAAAGTCTGGATTATTTTCCCTAAGTGCATTTAATGTGTCCTAAGCCTCCATGTAGTTTTAAAGGAACTGGGGGCTTGAATGGCTTGCATCAGGTCCTGGCTGGGAAAAGCGATCTCTCTCAGCAGGCCGCTCCAAGCCTCAATATAAAACCCAAACCTTGCATCCCAGGCTCGAAAGCCTTTTTAAAATCATACAGTACCCGAATCTCTGCAGAGACAGGATTGTACTCCCTCAATGCCCCCAAAGAGCCAGACTAAAGGGTCATTCCATTTTTGCCCAGCAGAAAGGCTGTCTGGTTGAAGGGCTCATCTGACAGGATCTGACTGGAGGGAGAAAGAGAAGTGGTGGGGTGGAGTGGAGTGGAGTAGAGTAGAATAGCAAAGGAGCGAAAGAGCAGCAATTCATGTGAAAGGGATCATAAGCTTGGTGCGCTTCTGCATCAGAGGTAAAAAGAAACGTGGAGGCAAACCAGGGGGGGAAATTAGGTGTGATGGAGGTCAAAGTCTGAAGAGGGATCCTACATTTAGAAATCACCAAGAGAGTTTTGGCTATGGGGTGGTATAGAAATAATAATAATAATGATGATGATGATGATGATGATGATGATGATGATATAGATAAATTAACCTAAACCCATTCACTTGATCATGAACCCCAGGAGTATTCAGGATAGAAAAAGGGAGAAAGAGAAGAACTGAAGTACATTGTTAAACTATGGAATTTCCTACTACCAGATATAGTGATGGCCACCAAATCGGCTTTATAAAAGGATAAAATAAATTCATGATGGATATGGTTTTCAACAGCTACTAGTACTATAGCTATATGCTACCTCCAGTTCCAGAGGCGTCATGCCTCTGTATACCAATTGATAGAGAACATGAAATGGAGGGTGCTATTGCATTTGTGACGTACTTGTAACATTCTTACAGACTGTTGGTCAGCCACCGTGGGAATTCATCCATTCATTTCTTTCCTTCATCATATATAATATACCACCACATAGTTGAAGCTCTCTGGGCAATTCACACACACACACACACACAGAGTGGAATGCTAGAGTGGATAGGCCTTTGGTCTGTTCCAGCATTGCTCTTTTTATGTTCTTATGTTGACCAATTTTCAAGAAGTATCATCTGGAGTTTCATCATTAGATGTGGGAACAAAGAAGGCTTAACCTTGGCTTTAGAAATAGTATTTCTAGGGACAGATAGACCATCCTGTACCACCCTGCATGGTGCTCATTGAATCTCCATCTTTTACCTGATTCTGGCAAGCAGTGTTGGGTGAGCCGCTGGGTGGTGTGTCGGGTGCTTGGCAGGGGTGTGCAGGTGCCCACTCCATTGGAGCTGCCATTTTCTGCAGACAAATGACTGCTTGGTCTTTGTCATCACTATCCCATTTGTGCAAATGACAGCTTTGAAGGGGCCACTTCTGCAACTTTCCAGGAATTCATGACCCCTTCAACTGCCAGTTGCACAAATGGGATAGTTACAGGAAAGAACGACCCAACCAGACACCCGCACCATCCCTAATTCTGAGCAGACTCCAGGAATGTTCTTGCTAGCAGACATATTCTTCCCTTCTATCCACAGATGCAATCTGTTCGATAAGCCATTTCCTGATGTGTTCTGCTCCATAAAACAGGTCCCTGTTTTATTAGGATCTACTAGGCTAGAACTGGATCTCCATGGCTCTGTGGACAGTTGCCCCTTATGGTGCATGGGTTGGAGCAATTCTTTATGCAGTAAAAGTTTATGGACATCGGAATGACGCAACCTAGTCACAATGGCCATTGATTTTCCTCACCAGGAAGGTTTATGGCTGATAATTTGACTTGCTAACCATCACTGTTACTGTCTCTAGCTTTCAGTTCCCTGGTTTTGGTTCTGACGCATAAAGCTGAGCAAAAATACCCTTCAATAATTCCTCACCAATCTCCATAAAGCAGAACTGAGGGAGCTTTTTCTCAGAATAGAGTGTAGAGAGGCCTGCTGGAAAAGTTTCATGAGGATAAATGGGCCAATTGGAATCCAGGGTTACACTCAGCGCAAAGACAAAGCAGGGTAGTGGATGTTGAAACAGGAAGGACAGAACAATGACTAACCCAACTCCAAGGCAATTATTGTATTTCACACACACACAAATATTTAAAGGCTTGATTGCTCAGTAGCTGAACCCAGACTGGGTCAGAAAAAAATGAACAAAGACTTGGTCCTGACTCCTGAATAGAAAATGCAGGGAGGCTCCTTTCGCTTGATTAATTTTACCTCAGGCCATCTATTCAAGATGGCATAGGGCAACATTCAGAACAAAATGAGTCATTAAGGGTGCTTCATGAGATTTAACTTTGCTGAACTCATAGGTAGGTAGAAACTACATGTTCTACTAATCATGCTGGTGTAGTTGAGGCTGCTATTTTATTTTATTAAATACTAGCTGATATGTCCGGTGTTGCTCGGGTCCGTGAATAATGTTTATGACATGTATTTGATAAATAATAAATTTCTCTGCAACTTATTCACCTTTAGGTTGGTTTTTTTTTAGTTTGGTTGAATTAGTAAATTGTCTTGTTAGAATCAATGGGAAATTGTATTAATAAGAACTGTATTTTAAATCAGAGCTTTGTGATAAACCACATTTTGTGTTTTACCTGAAATGCCTACACCTCCCATCGTGCTTTGGCCGGAGCAGCCATCTAAACTTCAAAAACAATCAGGACACACAACATCCTTTCGACCAGCTAAAAAAGATGCAAACCTAAAATATGTTTTCAAAGTATACCCAGCATTGCTCAGATATCCGAATAACATATAGTAGGGAAGCGGATCTCAGTGGATGCGGGGAACTGTTGTATGCATGAGCTCTGAAGTTATTATTATGAAAAAAAAAGGAAAGCAGCCAGAACACAGGCCAGTGAGTTAACTTTTAAACAAATTAAATTCATTTCTTTTTTTCCCTCTCACCCGCATGACAACCCTGCAAGGTAGGGCAGTCGTAGGCCTGTGAAGTAGCTTTAAAACTAATTAAATTAGTTCTTTCCCCCCACTCTCTCTCACCCTCAATGCATGGCCAGGGCCACCTTGACTCTGTCACCATGATTTTCCTTGTCCCCCACAGAAAACAAAAACTACAACCCCCGGCATGTGTTTTGCTGTGGTGTCCACCTGAGCCATTCCACACTACATTGAGGGAGCTGGCTGGCTGACACACGGGTAGCTTGGCCGTTGCCGTTGGTGACAGCCCAGAGTTGTGACCTCCTGCCCTTCTGCTCTTGATGGTGACTAGTAACCAAGGCAAAAAACCAAAAGGATAAGAGCATCCAACTCAGGGCAAAACAGATTGGCTTTTAAGTGCCAAGTTATATATATATATATATATATATATATATATATATATATATTCCTGGGCATTTTAACTTGATGAGATATTTTATGCTGCAGGTTTTTCCCCCCTGTTATAACTAAACCACAACATTCCAAGACAGATGCAAGAATTACTGGATAAAGTTTATGATTTTTATGTAAAAGCCTGACTTTACTATTGAAACAGAAGAGTGAATGGAGGAATGACTGATAGCAGAGGCTAGAATAGAATGGTGTGTGTGTGTGTGGGGGGGGGGTGAGTGACAGTTGGGGAAAGTCAATTAGAAGGAGAACAAAGGCAGTTAGTGAGAGGTCAGGAAAGTGGGGGCTGAGTTAGGACTGAGAGGTAATGACCTGGTTTGCTCACCCCTACTTTATTTAAAACCAGTCACTCAACATACCAGTACTACACCTCCCAGCATGCATTTGGCAGCCTGCAGGTGCCCACATCATCTGAGACATCCTCAAGTTGCCGATGCTGCTCCTCGATAGAGCGTCGAGGAGTAGCATCACCAAGGATGGGATGTAAGCAGCTCTCAGTGGGATTGCCTTCTGGGATTGCCTTGTCCTGCACTTCTCACCCACCAAGTGATCCATCAGGAGCCTGTACTGAAGGGCACTTCCCCCCCCTTTGTCGGGTCTGTTTCTGGGCATGCGCATAGTGCCTCCCCTTCCTCCCTCCCTCTTAAAGGCAAAGACTGTGCGCTTGCTTCCCCCAGATTCTGAGAAAACAGCAATATCAGGGTAAAGTGCCTTTGAGCATGTTTGGCCCCTCAAGGTCACGCTGTTGTATCTAGCCATGATTTTAAAACCACGCAGAGGGCAGGAGGATGCATAGCAAATGGACGCACACCATTTATGTGGGTTGTTCCTTTTGTGTGGAATTGGGTTGACTGCTCAAGACCAACCTTAGGAGTCAGGCTATGAAAGACATGAAGCAGCCACCTGCCTGTGCAGTCACAATGGCTGCCAAAGGCCAATAAGTCTGGCCTCCTGCCCAAGACATGCTGGGAGTTCCGCCCAAGGGATGCTGGGAGTTGTAGGCATAAACCTAGGTTTTATTATTATTATTATTATTATTAATAATAATAATAATATATTTATTTATTACCCGCCTCTCCCAACAGATCGAGGCGGAGCACAGCATCAAACATAAAATACAGAACTGATTAGAACACATAAAACCAATACATCATTAAAATACCAATAAAACACCAATAAAACATTTTAAAAATTCTTAAAAAAAAACCTCCATAAATTTGTGGTTTTAGATTTTTCTGGTACATTGTACAGCCAGACCTATCACTGTATCACCATGCCAAGTTTCTAACTCATCTGGAAGTGGGTAAACATTTCCGGACATACGTGACGCACACATACTTTCTGCTTTATAGGTAGAGATTATGTTAAGTCTATGAACATTACAACAAATAACTCTTGCTTCATTCTTCTTTCTATTACAGGATGTTATTACAAGATGACTGTTCTTACTGAAATCCCCTCTCTGTTATTTTTAGCGCTGCACTATTCCTTATATATTCACCATGCAATTTAAGAATCTGTCCACTAACATGCAAACAACGCTGGCGGTTTACGTCCATTGTTGCTGCTTGTCCTTTTATCTGTCTCATTTGGTGCATCAGTTTTTCAGGTAGACCTGGGTACCACCGCTTTTGATACCATTAAATGTGGTCCAAGCCATGATAGATTTGCTTGACTTTATCTGTGAAGTGGCATGCAAACACATTACAGCATGCTACCCAGAGTTCTCCAAATTACTGCAGATCATCAACCGTTCAGGAAAGCTCCACTAACCGACAATGAGAAGATGCAAAGGTGGTGGGGGGAAAAAAACCTTTATGCCACCATCACCAACACAGAGTAGGTGCGATAATGAACTCTAACCCGTGTTCAGTCCGACTTGGCATGAGTCTTCCTACACCTGTATTTTAGCTACCTTTCCTCTTGCTCCATTGCCCTTAGCTTAAGTGTATACCAAAGAGCTGCTTCAGTTTTTGTCAACTGCCCAAGTCATCTCTGCATTCCACAGAGTGTCTAAGGCTTCATGGAAGCCCCAGGCAAACCAGCAGGAAAATCCCCCCAGAGCAGAATCCACTGAAATCCATTAGCCTCTGTGGGTGAAGCATTTTAATAGATCCACCACCCTTACAGAGGGAAACAGTTGCTGAGAGTCTAAATCTCAAAAGGAAGGTAACTGAACATGGCTATGGGGTAGATGGCAATGCCCCCATATTCAGGTCACCATTCTTCTGTCCAGTCCAGAAAACCAAATCAAGTGTGTATCCTCCTTTATGTGTTGGGCTAGTGACATGTTAGGACAACACCATGATTGTGATGGTGGCCATGAAACAAACAAATTGTAAACAAACATATTTTTGGCACTCTGCAGACACTATGGATTAGGCTGACCACATGAAAAGGAGGACAGGGCTCATGTAACTTTAACAGCTGTAGAGAAAAGGGAATTTCAGCCAGTGTCATTTGTATGCAATTAGTTCCTGGTGAAATTCCCTCTTCATCACAACAGTTAGAGGTGCATGCACTATACTAGAGTGACCATATTCAAAAGAAGGCAGGGCCCCTGCAACTTTAACTGTTGTGATGAAGAGGGAATTTCACCAGGAACTAATGGCATACAAATGACACCGGCTGAAATTCCCTTTTCTCTACAACTGTTAAAGTTACATGCGCCCTGTCCTCCTTTTCATATGGTCAGCCTACTATGGATGCCATTTTGTTCCTGCACCCATGGTCTGTATTAGGGATGTGCACTGACCCCCCGGATCGGATCGGATAGCGGATCGGAATCGGACCTGGGGGGTCGGATCGGATCGGATCGGATCGGAGGCTGGTCGGATCGGATCGGACCAGATGTCCGATCCGGATCGGACGCCATTTTGAATGCTTTTTCCCATAGCCAAGTATTGTTTTACAAAAACGCCTATAACTTTTTCATTTTTAAAGATAGAAGGATGAAACTTGGGGACATTGTAGACTGGTTAGGGATAGTTATCTGTGAGAAATTTCAGAAAGATTGGTGCATGCGTTTTGTGGCAATTAATTTTTTAATAAATACCCAGGAATGCTTATAACTTTGTCATTTTTAAAGTTACAAACATGAAACTTTGCCACATTGTAGGAGGTACCTTGGGACCTATGTGTGTGAAATTTCAGAAACATAGGTGCTTGCCTTGTGTGGCAATTAATTTTAGAAAAATGGGTAGTAGTGGGGTAAATACAGTTACGCCTCCCATTTTTTTAGTTTTGAAGATACAAACAGGAAACTTGGGCACATTACAGGGAACACTTCACTTGATATGTGTGTAAAATTTCAGAAACATTGGTGCTTGCCTGGTGTGGCAATTAATTTTTGAAACAATGAGGGATTCATTGGACAGCACTTGCCCATAGGGATTCATTGGACAGTACTTTCCCATAGGGAATCATTGCATTGCACTTTCCCATAGGGAATCATTGCATTGCACTTTCCCATAGGGAATCATTGCATTGCACTTTCCCACTGAGAAATACAGTTATGCCTCCCACATTTTTATTTTTGAAGATACAAACAGGAAACTTGGGCACATTGTAGACTGGTTAGGGATAGTTATCTGTGAGAAATTTCAGAAAGATTGGTGCATGCGTTTTGTGGCAATTAATTTTTTAATAAATACCCAGGAATGCCTATAACTTTGTCATTTTTAAAGTTACACACATGAAACTTTGCCACATTGTAGGTGGTACCTTGGGACCTATGTGTGTGAAATTTCAAAAACGTAGGTGCTTGCCTTGTATGGCAATTAATTTTAGAAAAATGGGTAGTAGTGGGGTAAATACAGTTACGCCTCCCATTTTTTTATTTTTTAAGATACAAACAGGAAACATGGGCACATTACAGGGAACACTTCACTTGATAGGTGTGTAAAATTTCCGAAAGCTGGGTCCAGGCATGTGGTGGCAATTAATTTTTGAAACAATGAGGAAAGAAACGCCTATAACTTTTTTATTTTAAAAGTTAGAAGTCTGAACATTGCTCACTTTGTAGATGGGTTAGGGGTAGATATGTGTCAGAAATTTCAGAATGATAGGTCCAGGCATTTGATGGCTATGGAATTTTTAGATTAAATGTTTCAAAAAATGTTCCACAGAGGCCAGGTCTTCCTTTCCTCCCCCTCCCGCTTCCCGCGAAGAAAAGGAAACACTGTCTCGTCTCGATCCCTTTGATCCTTGCTAGTATCCATTACAGGGCTCGTGTCTGCTTTCCTACTTTCACTTTTTACTCAAGCAGACACGAGCCCTGTAATGGATACTAGCAAGGATCAAAGGGATCGAGACGAGACAGTGTTTCCTTTTCTTCGCGGGAAGCGGGAGGGGGAGGAAAGGAAGACCTGGCCTCTGTGGAACATTTTTTGAAACATTTAATCTAAAAATTCCATAGCCATCAAATGCCTGGACCTATCATTCTGAAATTTCTGACACATATCTACCCCTAACCCATCTACAAAGTGAGCAATGTTCAGACTTCTAACTTTTAAAATAAAAAAGTTATAGGCGTTTCTTTCCTCATTGTTTCAAAAATTAATTGCCACCACATGCCTGGACCCAGCTTTCGGAAATTTTACACACCTATCAAGTGAAGTGTTCCCTGTAATGTGCCCATGTTTCCTGTTTGTATCTTAAAAAATAAAAAAATGGGAGGCGTAACTGTATTTACCCCACTACTACCCATTTTTCTAAAATTAATTGCCATACAAGGCAAGCACCTACGTTTTTGAAATTTCACACACATAGGTCCCAAGGTACCACCTACAATGTGGCAAAGTTTCATGTGTGTAACTTTAAAAATGACAAAGTTATAGGCATTCCTGGGTATTTATTAAAAAATTAATTGCCACAAAACGCATGCACCAATCTTTCTGAAATTTCTCACAGATAACTATCCCTAACCAGTCTACAATGTGCCCAAGTTTCCTGTTTGTATCTTCAAAAATAAAAATGTGGGAGGCATAACTGTATTTCTCAGTGGGAAAGTGCAATGCAATGATTCCCTATGGGAAAGTGCAATGCAATGATTCCCTATGGGAAAGTGCAATGCAATGATTCCCTATGGGAAAGTACTGTCCAATGAATCCCTCATTGTTTCAAAAATTAATTGCCACACCAGGCAAGCACCAATGTTTCTGAAATTTTACACACATATCAAGTGAAGTGTTCCCTGTAATGTGCCCAAGTTTCCTGTTTGTATCTTCAAAACTAAAAAAATGGGAGGCGTAACTGTATTTACCCCACTACTACCCATTTTTCTAAAATTAATTGGCACACAAGGCAAGCACCTATGTTTCTGAAATTTCACACACATAGGTCCCAAGGTACCACCTACAATGTGGCAAAGTTTCATGTGTGTAACTTTAAAAATGACAAAGTTATAGGTGTTTCTTTCCTCATTGTTTCAAAACTTAATTGCCACACAAGGCAAGCTCCAATGTTTCTGAAATTTCACTCACATATCAAGGAAAGTGGTATCTGTAATGTGCCCAAGTTTCCTGTTTGTATCTTAAAAAATAAAAAAATGGGAGGCGTAACTGTATTTACCCCACTACTACCCATTTTTCTAAAATTAATTGCCACACAAGGCAAGCACCTATGTTTCTGAAATTTCACACACATAGGTCCCAAGGTACCTCCTACAATGTGGCAAAGTTTCATGTTTGTAACTTTAAAAATGACAAAGTTATAAGCATTCCTGGGTATTTATTAAAAAATTAATTGCCACAAAACGCATGCACCAATCTTTCTGAAATTTCTCACAGATAACTATCCCTAACCAGTCTACAATGTCCCCAAGTTTCATCCTTCTATCTTTAAAAATGAAAAAGTTATAGGCGTTTTTGTAAAACAATACTTGGCTATGGGAAAAAGCATTCAAAATGGCGTCCGATCCGGATCGGACCTCATCGGATCGGATCGGATCGGATCGGAGGTTGGCCGGATCGGATCGGATCGGATCGGATTTTCCCGATTTTGGGTCGGATCGGATTCGGATCGTGGATCGGATCCGATCCGATGCACACCCCTAGTCTGTATGTGTGAGTATGTGTGTGTGTGTGGTTTGTGGCAGTAGGGGCAGGGAATGAAAAAATGCCCCTGAATGTCCTACAGTTGGCTACCTCTGTCTAAGAGGAATATGAAATGAACACAGTTTTAAATGTAGAATAAAAGCAACCTTGCACATTTTAAGTTGCACACATGAGGACAATGGGAGTTCCTGAAATTCATGGCATCCCTTGGTTTCTTGGACAGCCAGTATTGTGTCCTTCTCAACGTATTATAAGCTGTGTAAATAGGAGAGTGTCTATTCACCACTATACAGTTTTACAGTTGGAGCAAGATAACACACTTCAGGTTTTCTTTTTTAATTAGAATGCTCTAATTACACAAATATTTTCTCGTGGAGGCAAAAAGTAATCAATTTGACATTAATTGGCTCTTTTCTCCCCTTCTCCTTTGGCAGCCAAAGCCTGTAAACACAACCCAGTGCAATGCTGTACATACAGAACTTTGCTCATCAGTTGATTTGATGGTTAAAATGATAATTGGTATGAAAAGAATAGAACAGCACTTGTGGGTAGGAGACCACCCTGGGGAATGTGAAGCCAAAGCCGAACAATGATTTAACATTTCCCCCCTTTTGTTGGGCTTTCTTTGTCTATGTGAGGTGAATATAAGAAAAAGCGGTGAGAGAGCAAAGAAACGCAAACATTCATTTTGTTCATTTCAGAGATGGAAACGGAAAATAGAATATTGCAAATTTGCCAGCTTTATAAGTCATTACAATTCCCACTGTGCAGAAAGGAACTAATTGACAACTGTAAAGTGCCCGGGGTCTCAAACCAGGCACTCCAGAAATCATTCTCACCTCATAACTCATACACCATATAGGCTTTCTAGAACCTGGATTTGCTATCTCGATCTCTCTGAGTTTTAGGTGCCAGTATGGTGTAGCAGTCAGACTGTTGGATTGGGACTTGGGAGATCTGGGTTGTAGTCCACATTCAGCCATGAAGCTCATTGGGTGACTTTGGGCCAGTCAATGACTCTCGGACTAACCTAACTCACTAGGCAGTTGTGAAGATGAAATTTATTTCCTTGGAGGAAAAAGGCAATACATATAAATAAAATAAATTCACATCACCTTCTACTGAATCCTTTCCCCTGGAGATATCAGGGATTGAACCTGGAACCTTCTGCATGGCCCTGATGTATGGTCCCTTCCTAGCAGCTCTGTCTCAGTCTGGGGCCATCCATTACCTGCTTCTTGATACTTTTACCTGGAAATACCAGCCTGGAATTGAACCTGGAATCTTCTTCATGTAAATCAGCTTCTCTGCCACAGAGCTATGGGCCCTTCTCTGAATACAGTGACTCAGATTCTGGCCTGACTCCTAACCAAGAGCAACTTGCCACTTGAGTGAGGTCCGAGCTCCTCTCAAGATCATCTATGACTGTTACCTTCTCAGTGCTTGCTTTGCCTTCCCAGCCCTGAAAATGTCTGCCTTTATAATGTCATCTGCATGCAGTTGTTGTGGAAGACTCTTTGGAAGCTTGAGGTATCTCCAGTATGTGCTACCTCCAGTATCCAAGGCAGTAAGCCTGTGTGCACTAGATGCTGGGGAACATGGGTGGGTACTGTTGCGCCACATCCTGCTTTGTTGGTCTCTGGCTAGCAGCTGGTTGGCCACTGTGTGAACAGAGTGCTGGACTGGATGGACCTTAGATCTGATCCAACATGACACTTATTATGTTCTTGAGGTCTTTCAGATTGCTAGGACCATTGTGCCAGTTAGTTTCTTTCTGCTCTGAACAGTATTTAAGGTAGCCTCCCCCAATCTAGTACCCTCCATTTGTCTTTCACTTCAACTTCCATCAGTTCCAGTCACTCAGTCAAAAGTCAGGAATGCTTCGGATTGTAGTCCCAAATGTCTTGAGGGCACTAGGTTGAAGAAGGCTTGACTAAACCATTAGTATGAACTAAGAATGTGGTCAGTATTTGCAAACAGGGAAGGGAGGGAAATGAACTTTCGCTTTGTCGAGTAAAGAAAAACTGAAGATCATGAAGAAGGTTTCCTTGGCAAGGTGGAGCATCATCACCACAATGCTTGATTGTTGGCCTTGTATCCAGGCCCTATGATATCTGGCTTCACATGGAAATGATTCTCAGAACAGCCAAAAATGCCACATTGCACTTCTCTTGAGCTGTATAGGGCATCAGTTGCACCCAGGGATCATGGAGCCTGAGTACAAATGTAAATATAGATGTATGATTCTGCCTTATACTGGGTCAGACCATTGGTTCCTCCAGCCTAATATAGTCTATTGTGATTGGCAGCAGCTCTCTAGGGTTTCAGGTAGGGGACTTCCCTAGCCCTAGCTGGAATGAACTTGTGGCCTTTGTCGTGCGAAAGCTCTGCCAATGACCTACGGCTGACCTTTGGCTTCCACTCTAGGGAATGTCCCAACTGAGATCAGGACTGCATCTATGGGTGTGGGTGTGGGTGTTGGGGGGGCATTTGCTAAAGGCTTTTTTCTTCAGATAGATAGATAGAAAGATGATAGATAGATGATAGATAGATGATAAACATATAGCCAATGAGATTTGGCTACACCATGATGACCTCTAAAGCCAAATAACTGTGAAGTCACTACTTTCTTGTCTTTACCCTAGCCTGACCTTACTTTTGATCAGCTCACCTTGATCTGACAGCTAGATCGGCCCTGGACTCATCCAGAGGGAATATCTTGATGACAAAAACCATGCATGATAACCCAGTGGTGATTTAACACCATGATAGTTGCCTTAAACTTGCTCTGATTTTTGTTTCGTTGTTGTTGACAAACCTGTCCCTGATGACAGGTCACGTTGCATTTTGTGGCTTTAAAACTGTGAACCACCCAGAGAGCTTTGGCCATTGGGTGGTACAGAAATGAAAGAAAGAAAGAAAGAAAGAAAGAAAGAAAGAAAGAAGTGACATGATCACATGGTTGAGATTGCTCAAATGTAAGGTTGTTTAAAATCATTTGGGGTTTCTTTTAAACACATGTTACAGTGCTCCCTAGAAGCAAGAAAATAAAAAAAAATAAACTTCAAGGTGGATTCCAAATTATCATTACGAACTTTCATAACCAATCCATATGTCATTTCCCCTTCTGAAAATATAATCTTTTTTTTGCTCAACTGGAATAATAATGATGTAAAAAACTAAATTTATCCCAGGTGCCCCAGCAGGTTGATTCTTCATTATCCATTAATCGTTAATGGCAATGTTCCATGGAGTGCTTGCCAGTTCTACCAACCTCGGTTTTCTGAAGCGATGTTCTAGCTTTAAAAGGAGACATTAATTAAACTGAAAAACAAGATGTTTTAGCTCAAATAATAATATAAATGAAGAAAAAAATCTGCCTGGATTGGATTGCCTATACAAAGAACAACAACAAGTACTATCTGCCTTCTTATTCATTATTATTATTATTATTATTATTAATCTCTTTCTCACTCATGGTGGTTTATCTAGATGGACATGATGGGCTGTGCCAAGTCATGCTGTTCTTTTACAGATTCAGGAATTTCCTGACAATTGGGCATGATTTAAGTATGACTTCTTTCTGGATGTTGGTGTGGATATATTCTGGTAGGCCCAGTTTCTGAAGGTTTTCTGTACAATTTTTTGATGTGATGCTGGTGACTGATTTGACTAACGGAATAATTGTGACCTTTTCCTGTTGACATAGTTCTTTGACTTCCATGGCCAGTGGTGTATATTTGTCTCTCTTTTCTTCTTCCTTTTCAACAACATTTTTGTCATTTGGTATTGCTACGTCAATGAGGTATGTGTGTTTTTCTTTTGGGCTATGACCGTTATGTCTGGTCAGTTGCAGGGTATTGTCTTGTTGGTATGAATTATTCTGTCCCAGTATATTTTATGATCTGCATTTTCCAAGATTGTTTCGGTGAGTATGTATAATATGGTGTAGGTTGTTTGATAAGGTTGAATTTGATGGCCAGTTGTTGGTGAATTTTTTTTTGCAGCTGTATTGTGCCCGTCTGTATTGTCCATTCCTGCCATAATTTTACATTTCAAAGCATGGCTTGCTGATTTGATCAGAGGAAACACAGGTCCTATTCACAGTTACAAACAAATGCACTAAAAGGGGACAGTGGCCAGATCTACACGAAGCAGGATATGACACTTTGAAAATGGTTTGAAAACTGTATGTGGAGTGTGTCCTGAGCCCCAGCAGTTGTCACTACTGTTTTAAACCATTTCAAAGCAGTAGTGTAGATCCTGCCAGTAGCAGAAATGGAAGCTACAAGTCAAGAGGCAAGCCTCACTTGTTACTGTCAAGTGAGACAGAGCTCCTGCAGATGACTCAACAATCTGAATAGGATGTGCAATCTTTAAAGGGCAAAGACGACTGCAGCCAGGAATGGAATTTGGGGGGAAATGTAGGCACAGAAAAGGCACTCAAAAGTTTGGAATGGTCCTATAAAAGCAATCATTTTGGTTTCAGAGAAATGCGAGTAGGGCAGGAATCTAAGTGCCCTAAGTGCAAAGTGATTTCACTGGTAGAAGAACTCCTTTAGCAAGCCTTAATTGTTACTGAAAGTGTACATTTATTTTTGCATAATGAAAACTTTTTTAAAAAAAAACCCTCTGTGTTTCATCTCTCTCTCTCTGTCTCCCTCCCCCCTCCCTCCCCCCTGTCTCTATCTTTTTCTTCAGAAGATAATGTTTTTGGGAACCTTTTATTACCCCCAATGATTTTGTTTCAGAGGAACTCCAAAAGAGCTTACTCTCTGACACATGTAGTGTGCACTATGCATGTTAGTGACATTATCCTGACACCTTGAGTCAAGAGTCCATTTTGTTCCAGAAGGCATACACAGAACCACAAGAGACATGTTCCTGCTCCAGTGGAGATTCCATCTAGGTAATGGATCAGATGAGGAGCCATGATGTGAGGAGCCTCAGCTAGATGGACATAAATGCTCATCTAACTAAATTCCAGAGGGGAAGATGCCTCCTGCTCTGCTGTGGATACTCCGAGTCTGGAGACTTATGAGTATCAAGGGCTGTTCCAATAGGATTGTGCTCTTAGTGTTTCATATAGTTCGGCCACCTGAAAAAGATAAATAAAATTACCTTGTGGCTAACCTTCTGGGTGAAAAAGCGAAAGCATGAATAAGTACTTTAATCTAGTGCAGGTGGACTCGTGAAATTTGTATTTGCTTAGGCCAGTTTTAGAGAGGATTAGCATGACCAAGTACAAAGAGGAACACCAGTAGGAAGAGAACATAACTGCAAATTGGAAATGGAAATTCTATGTATAATGTCAAGCCTTGTGGCATGTGTTCAAACTGGGGATTTTTAAAAACCTTTTGCGTGTGGGCTTCCAATAAATATTTGCTCAATAAGGTAATTACATTCCACCGTGTATGATTTTCTGTTTTCAACAAAAGGTGTCTACAGAAAGTATTTAAGCAAGCAATAAACTGCCTTTCCAGTAATGAAACTTTTAATAAATATTCAAGTTGCATATAAGGGAAGTGGAGAATTAATAATGAATTTCTGACTTATTAAAATCTATTATTCTGGGGGGGGGGGAAGAGGGACTTGAAAAGAATGAGTGTTTAATATAAGGGGGGAAAGTGCCAAGCTGTCTACACTCAGATTTCCCCTTGTGTCTTCTTTCCATTTTAGAATAAATTATGAGGGGGAGACAATAAAACAACTGACAAATTAAAACGTATATGGTAGAATTTCCACATAACACAGAAAGTTACTTCGTTTTCTAGTTATATTTATGAAATTACAGAAAGTAGAAAGATTAGAATTTGAAAAGCAAAGACTATGTAACACTTCCAATTTTTCTATAAGCAAGTCTGCAACTATATAATACATTTGGATTGATGTATACAAGTGGTGCATTGTGGCAGATGGCCAGAGCAATCTTAAATCTGTGACGGGGGAACAGGATGGGGTGGAAGAGTCCTCCCCCAACAATGCTGGCACTGTAGCTCATCCACACCTGTACGCACATGGGAAACTGTACGGGTGACAGAGAACTGTCAGTGGTCTTTCCACCAGCGGTGTAAGGTAAATTGGAGTTTTTCAGGAGGATGGAGGAGGGTGCTGGAGCGTGTTCAGAGGAGGGGAACGAGGATGATCATGGGTCTAGAAATAAAGCTCTATGAGGAGAGACTGAAAGAACTGGGAGTGTTTAGCATTGAGAAGAGAGGACTGATGGGAGACATGATAGCACTCTTCAAATACTTGAAAGGTGGTCACACAGAGGAGAGACAGTATCTCTTCTTGATCATCCCAGAGTGGAATAATGGGCTCAAGTTACAGGAAGCCAGATTCCGATTGGACCTCAGGGAAAACTTCCTGACTGTTAGAGCAGTATGACCATTGAACCAATGACCTAGGGAGGTTGTGGACTCTCCCACCCTAGATGCCTTCAAGAGGCAGCTGGATAGCCATCTTTCAGATATACTTTATGGTGGATTCCTGCACTGAGCAGGGGGATTGAACTCAATGGCCTTATAGGTCCCTTCCAACTCTACTATTCTATGTTTCTAGATTCCATGAAAGCCTTGCCCTCCCTTGGCATTGTTCTGGATTAGGCCCTATACTTATATCAGTCTGGAGATGGCGTAGGCTAGGAATGGGGATAAATGTGTTCATTTTGCATTTGAACACAAACTTATCACATTTTGCACTTTAGAATTCCTATGCAAACCAAAGTTTAGTTATCCTATGACATTCTGACATCTCAAAATTTCGTGAATACACCCTCTCCCCAAAAGTATAGATATAGGTATTTTGGGGAAAATGTGCATATAAAAATGGGTCTATTAATAAACATATCATTCAAACATGCATTCTGTTAGAAAAAGGGCTTGCAAAACAGTTATATATATATATATATATATATATATATTAAAAAAGTTGAGAATGAAGACTGGAGACATGCTCAAAGTCTGAGATAAAGTGTAATTATGACGGGGGGAAAAAAGAAAATGGACAGATTTGTCCACTTCTAGTGTAGGTATTTCCCTATACCACCGACACCAAATTAAAATTCATATACAGTACCTTAAAGAATAAATAGCAGCATGAACATTACCGCTGTACCCAGCCACATGCTCAAATGCACATGTGGTTGGTTGGAAACACATCAACTTGGAGATTACTTTCCCATCTGTAATGTCCCAGGGCCACTGGCCGTCTGTTCCTTTAAGCATCATGGAAACCGCATTCTCAGACCCAGAGGTTTACTCACAAGGAGAGTGTTTATTAAGCATCTTAAGGCCTAAACAAGCATACCTAATAAACGGTGTGGACTCAAGACAGCAGATGCTCACGAAGCTGCTGACCCATCTGGACCCATGAGTGGGGGCGAAGGCAATTGTTATACTATTTTGTGATTGGCAGTGGTACAAGCTCCAAGCAATAACATTGAAGTAGTTACGTCACTCGCATGGGCAGGCATCACTAGCATGGGCAGGCAATAGGTTAAATGGATAACTTCAATTCAATGTTTAATTGAATTAAACTGTACCAGTTCATCATGGCAGGATCGACATGTCATCCTCGATGCACCCTCCCTGCACCACAAGCCGCTTCGGAGTGCTTCACCCCGCCTAGTGTGGCTCAAGCCTCGGAGGCTCTGCCTGCGCACGTGCCGCCGCGGCCGCTGCCCTTTCATCCAGGCCGGTCCCGGGAAGGGAAGGGGGGAGGGTTGTAAACAAAAGCCAGTGATTGGGAGAGGGATTTCCAATTGCTAGCTTTTGTTTACTTCCCTCCCTCCTCTCTCCCTGGGACCGGTGGGGATGAAAGGGCAGCAGCCGCCGCGGCGAGAGCACAAGCAGAGCCTCTGAGGCTTGAGCCACACTAGACGAAGTGCAGCGCTCCAAAGCGGCTTGTGGTGCAGGGAGGGCGCATCGAGGATGATGTGGAGATCCGGCCCATGTCACTATTGTACTGTTTCACAAGGGCCCTTCCTACCACGCCTGGCTTGTCCGGGCGGGAGGGGGCAATTGTGGGTGGCGGAGAGGACGACATGTGGAGGCCTGCCATTGGCAGCCTCCGTATGGTGCCACTGGTTGGGAGAGGAGCTGTGGGCCTATTTATAGGGCTGCTGCAGCTCCTTCCCCCACCTTCTTCCTTTGCATCTCCCTTCCTCCCTCCCTGTAGACAGTGTGGCTGCCTTTTTGGGGACCAAGTAGGATTTTTTTACCTTCAAACTTGATTTGGGTTTTTTTTTCGCCTACTTCACACTGTAAGACAATGGGAGAGAGCTAAATAGGCTAATTGGTTGAATTTGGTCACATTTAATTGGGGCAGGTGTGCGAGCATTGGGAGCAAGTACAGGTTTTGGAGAGCATTCTTAGGCACTGTTGTGGTGATTGGTGACACCTGAGGCCCTCACCTGGGAGTCCTGCGGCACCAGGTGTGGGGATAAGGGTTACCTCTGAGGCCAACCTTATTCACCCACTCTGAGTTGTGCAACCTGAGGGGAGGTGACATAGGAAGGCCTACCTACCCCAAATGGGGAATCCTGGGAGGTGTCGACGCACCAGCGACACCTACCAGGATATGAATGGCTCGCCCGATCCCAATTATGGCCAAGACGTTGGCCAAAGACAGGATGCCCACTTAGGCCACCATATACCTTGATATGTTAATAAATGTGGCCCTGTTTAAATCCAATTTATCGTGTCATCTCTTTATTTTCGCCGTCCATTCCCACAATTTCACACACACACACACACACACGCGCGCGCGTGAAAAATAAAAACAAAAGATTATTTTAAAAATTGCAAACTCAGTTTCCCACTTGGGGGAAAAAGAAACCTACAGCCCTTGTCTGGAATATAATTGGTTCCACCCTGCCAAGTTACATTCTGGACTGTATTTGGGGTAAAAACTGGTTGAGGCATATTTTATTATCATCCCTTAAAAGGATGCTGGACCAAAGAGGCCTTGGATGTAATCCAGCAAGAGTCCTCTTACGTTAAGACTTTATTTAGAAATACAGCACTATCCCAACAGTGAGAATCTATATCCCCCCCCCCCCATTGGATCCTATTACTAAGCACCATCTTCCCAATGTCTGTCCTTCTTGATTCCTTCTTGATACCGGATTGTGCCTTAATGCCCCCCTTTGACCCATACTTAGCTCTTTACATCCCAGAATGTCCTTTGTAGTACTAATTTTTTTCTTGCTGCAGCCTCCTTTCCCGGGACAGCAGCTTGAAGGGCTCCATTTGCCAATTTCTCTTCTTATACCCTCCAGCTAAGTCACTTGATATGGTGACAATAGAAAGTTCTGCAGAGAAATAAGAGGTTGAAAGACTTCCAGCATAGCAGCAGATAATCTGTTTGTATCATGATAGTGGGTGTGGGTGTGGGGATGTCACTGCAAATAATCTTACACTCAGTGGGTGACTGTTTACTTTCAGCCTTGTTGAAGGTGGGTGTATTCATCATCTTAAACATGCCTCCATCACAGCAGTGTTCTGCTATTGCTCTTTGAGATCCCTGTCCTGCCTTGAAATGAACCATGCATAACAAAGATATTGTCCGGATTCCATTGCAAAAGTATAATCTTTGAACCAATCTTTGCCCTCACCATTTTACTAACAATCCGTGTAGGAGACTGGAAGCTATAAAACCTACATTCTTGTCAGAAGCCGATTGGGGAATTTATGGAACATCTCTCTTAACAGACATGCAATCTCTGTTTTAGACTCTTTTAACTTCAGAGGAGCTCTTCTTTCTGTACAGAGTCTGTAATCTTGAGTAAATCAATGCATTTTTTAACACATCATTAGTTTGTTCGACAATCAATAGATAGAGATTTATGCAGCAGTTTTTAGCTTGTATCAATGCAAATAGGAATTGACTTAAAATCCTACAAATAATAATTCCATATTCTCCCTACCAGCTCCAAGACACTAATATAACTGCATTTTCTACATCTAGCAATGCATGTACCCACACATTCCCTCTGCACTTTTTTTGGGTTAATCCTTTCCATGCTAATCAGTAGATCTGAAAGTTCTATTGACATTGATCTGTTGTGAAGCTGTGGGTATTGGATGAGGCAAAAATGGCCAGTAGCCATTGGCTTCTCACACCATCATGCAAGCTTGACCCTAGAATATTTTGTAGGGATCAGGCAGTATCGCCTGACCTATTATGGTGTATAGGTGTTAAGTGGCTCTTTTACCTATTATGGCTAAGCTTCTTGTGGTTCCTTCATTTGGCCAGGATTGCCTCACCCCACTAAACTCATCATTGGATTCACTGCAGTCCTAACTCCTGAAGCAGTGTGGTTGCAGAGTAAATTACAGCCGCGAATACTCATGAAAGGGTAATGCATTTGCAGTGCAAGTTCTTGCTCTCGGTGGCCCTCAGCGCATAAGGATCTTTTCTCCCTCAGCTTCAAATGCCAAACCACTTAGGGGTTCTGTTAAACTAGACTTACTTCTTCCCCTTGAGAGGGACCAAAGCTCGTGGGTAGAGTATATGCTTTGCAAGGAGAAGGTCTTCAGAATCTCTAGGTAGGGCCAAGAATGGATCCTGCCTGAAGCCTTAGAGATCTACGGTTAATTAGTGTCAGCAATATTGGACAAGATGACCAATGGTCTGATTCAGTATAAGACAGCTTCCTCTGTTCCTAAGTGTGCAATCCTATGCATCTTTAGACAGAGCCAGTCGTGCTAGCTGGGAGCTATAGGACTTTTATTTTTCTGTCTGAACTTGCATAACATTGTGCTCTAAGTGTGTTTAAGACTGCAGCGTTACTTGTGACTAATTTTTCACATTGATTTCAGTGAGATCTAACTGCAATTAACTTGCTATGGATCCAACCTATTCCTGTAATACTAAATGAGCCATATCAAGTGCTAATCACAAATCGTAATAAATTCTTAGCCCATTAAACAACTTATACTCCCTTAGTTTTATCACTTGCCTTCCAATTCCAAAAGAACACTCTGCCCTTTTCCAATGCCCTCAAATCTTCACTTTCTTCTTTGGAAAGGCGGGCCCTTTGCAAACCTGGGTTCAAATTAAATCTCCCAGGTTGGGTTATGGCAGCCTTTCACATCCTGGTGTTTTCCAGATGGTTTTTCAACTATAACTGCCAGAATTCCTGACCATTAGCCATCAGACGGCAGAGATGGATGGGAGTTGAAGTCCAAAACATCTTGAGGGCTCCAGATTGGAGGATGCTGGGTTACAGAAGCGTGAATTGCTTGAATGGGTTATGCACTGTTTATTTATTTAGTGCCAACTAGCCAACTAGTTTCTTGATACAGGCTCTGGGCCATAATGAGTAAGCTGTCCTGGAAGAAAAAAAATGATGGAAGGAAAGTATATAAATATTTTACTTTTTATTTAGTTTGAGTGACACAACAGTTTTCAACAAGCTAAGCTGGATTTTGGTCTTGTTATACAGCTGTTTAAAGGTGCAGAGCTTCCAGCAGGAAAAGAGCAGGGAAAGCAAATGAAGATGCCCTCCACTAAGTCAATTTCTTTCTGCACTGCCTTGCCTGATTAGCAGTGCCTCTCCAAGGGTTCTGGTATACATCTTTCCAAGTCCTGTAACCTGCTAGGGTGACCATATGAAAAGGAGGACATGGCTCCTGTGTCTTTAACAGTTGTATTGAAAGGGCAATTTCAGCAGGTGCCTTTGTGTTGTATGCAGCACCTGGTGAAATTCCCTCTTCATCACAACAGCTAAAGCTGCAGGAGCTATACTAGCATGACCAGATACAAAAGAGGGCAGGGCTCCTGCAGCTTTAACTGTTGTGATGAAAAGGGAAATTCTCCTTTCAATACAACTGTTAAAGATACAGGAGCCCTGTCCTCCTTTTCATATGGCCACCCTACTACCTGCAATTGTTTCAACTGGAGATGCCAGTAATTGAATCTGGGACCATTTATTAAACTACTGCTAAACTATGAAATTCACTACCACAAGTTGTCCTAATGGCCACCAGTTGAGATGTCTTTAAAAGGGGATTAGACAAATTCATGGAAAATAAGAATGTTAATGATGGCTACATACTACCTTCAGAATCAGAGGCAGAATGTCTATTTATGTCAGTTGCTGGGAAACAGAACCAGGAGGGTGCTATTATGTCCCACTTATGGGCTTCCCACAGGCAGCTGGCTGGCCACCATGTGAGCAGAAAGCTGAACTACATGCTCCATTCACATCTTGAGAAAATTTGGGGAAGGTTTCAGGCAAACTTGCTAACGGTTTATGGTTTGCAGGTTTTTTAAAACAATTGCTGAGGTGTTCATTATCAAGGGTAGAATCTAACTGAAAAAGACACATGAAATCATCTCTTGCTTTCTTCAGTGTTCATAGGTTTCTAGTAAAATGGAATTGCAGATACTAATAGACTAATGTTCGTCTGTCTTCAAAGTAAGAGGCTAATTTTCAGGCAGGAAGGTGGTGGATAATGCATGAACATCTGTCTGTTTGTCTACCTTGGATATTACTTAGGGTGGAATTAACTCTACGGTCTTTCTGAAATACAGATGGCGGAATCAAGCATATGCACAAGGTTGCAAGAGGCCCATTTCCATTATTTTGTCACTGTGTTTTGCATACTTACATTTCCCCCTCTGTGTTTGAGCAAATACAGTGTTCTCGCACGTCTGTAGGCCTCTGCGCTCCCTTTCATCTGTTCTGTGCTCATTACTGTTCTGCGCTCACTTGAACATCTGCTATCTCCCACCCCAGAGGAAGATGCATTTTTGCAGTGGGCAAAATGATCCTCACATACATACACCTAGACCTCCAAGCACTCCACCAACACAATGCTAATCTTGCACTGTAGTATTTGTGATGACAAGAGTTCACTGAGGATCAGGCTGCTAGCTTGGAAAATGCATAGGGGATTGTGTAAAGGTAGATAGATTTGCAGTGAATATATATATATATATATATATATATATATAATAATCATTCATAATCACTTGCAACTGAAGCAATCATTACCCCGTAAATGTGCTTAGCCCCCTGAAGTACATTTTTATTTTATCTGTACTGCAGTAAGAATTTGAACCACAGCATTTCACTAGATTCCCTTTTTTCCTAATTGCATTTAGCTGTCTTATTGCAAGTGCAAAGTGCTCTAAAAGGAAACAGTTATAAGAAGGGTCTCTCATAGGTTGCGGTGGGTGGGGGAGGCATTTTGTTTCTTGCTGATTGAGGGGGTACCTAGAGTCAGAAGGGACTTTGGAAGAAATGATGTACGGATTTTGCAAAATCCATTCCATCTGCATTCCACGGATTGCCAGGTGCCTGTTGTTACGTCATCTCTAATTGACGGAATCTATTTCTTTTAACCAATTTCCAGTTGTGCACATTCACCCGTGCAGAAATACACAATTGAAAGAATGCATAAATCCCTTCCAAAATGTCTAAATCCCCCATCACATTTCCACTCTTTAGCCTATGGGGGGGGGGGGGAAATGCACATTTTCAGCTTTTTTTTTTTAAAAAAACCTATTTTTTATATGGCCCATAAGTCCTGGAATCCATGCAACTTGGAAAACCTGGAGAATCTGTAAGCTGGATTCATAGAAAACAACACTTGATTCCATTTCATATTTCTCGACACCTCTACTTGGAGGTCATGTAGTCAAGTCCCCTTCCCCAAGGCAGGATCTACAATGCAGGATGCAACTATAGCAGCCTTCCCCAACCTGGTGTCCTCCAGATATTTTGGACTTTGGTTCCAACGTTTAGATTCTGATGCAAACCCTTCTCTACTTTCTCATCATTGCTACCATTTGTTCGCTTGACAGGTAGAGAGCCAGTTAGCAGGATATGTAATGCAGTGGCATGTGGAACTCCTCCTTCTCACTATCACCCATCTCTGGGCCAGACCAAGAGATAGGAGAACAAGCAGGTGACAATAGTGAAGAGGAGGTGCAATTTGGCTTGGGATGTGGGCCCTCAGCAGTTTCCCCAGCTTGCCATCTCTGGATGTCAGCCCTGGAACCTAACAATAAAAATCCCCTTCCCCTGCGTCCTGGCACTGGCCACGGGGAGGAAGTTGCAGGCGAGGGGAGTAGAGATGTACTCTCTCCCCATTGGCACATATTTGGCGCCACTGAGCTGGGTGGCTGCACTTATATAAGGCAGCTGCACCAGCCGCACAGGTTCTTCGAAGTGCGGCTCCCTCCCTCCCTGTATGCAGTGTGGGTTTTACCTGGTTGCCCTATTGGGGGCCGAGTAGGAATTTTTGGCACATAGTTTGATTGACCTGGGCTATGTGTTTTTTCACCTACACACTGTAAGTGGGGAGAGAGTGTCTTAGGAATTATAATATCCTGATCTGGGTTAATTTGGTCACATTTGGTTTAGGCTGTTAGGGCGGGCATGCTTAGAGGAAAGGGATGGTGATCATTCTGCGGCACTGTTGTTTGGTGACAGGTGATACCGGAGGCCTTCCACTGGGAGTCGTGCGGCACCAGTGTGGGGGATAAGGCCACCTGTTAGGCCGACTCTCGTCACTCCAACCGGAGTCGTGCGGCACAGGAGGTGAGTGGCATGGGTCAGTCTACCTTCACCAAAAGGGGTATGGCCTGGGTGTGGCGATCATCTGACGCCACTCGCCAGACATAGAATGCTTCGCTCGAAATAAAATGCCTATCTAGTTGCTGGCATAGTTTAGGGCCCGCCCAGTTTCCCTTCGCAGATCTTCAATAAATGTGGCCTGAATTTGATACCATATAAGTTGTATCATCTCGTTATTTCCCCCTTTCGCCTGCAAACAGATGTACATCAATTGCTTATTTGTAAAGTGGGCTGGGGTGTCTCTAGGAGATAAATAATGTTCACCATGCTGGTTTTGACCTTTAAAGCCCTAAATGGTTTGGGACCAAGCTACTTGAAGGACCGCCTTCACCCATATCAGCCTGCCCACACTTTAAGATCAGAAAGAGGGGCCCTTCTCGCCTGCCCACCAGTGAGAGAAATTGGTTGGTCTCCACATGGGAGACGGCCTTCTCAGCATTGGCCC
This sequence comes from Anniella stebbinsi, assembly GCA_029215795.1. Taxonomy (NCBI): domain Eukaryota; kingdom Metazoa; phylum Chordata; class Lepidosauria; order Squamata; family Anniellidae; genus Anniella; species Anniella stebbinsi. The sequence continues at coordinate 13,340,612 of JARDYH010000001.1, read as the reverse complement.
CACAGCTGTGGAACAAACTCCCAATGATGATCCGCCATGCACCATCCGTACAGTCTTTTAAGAAGACCTTAAAAGCATTTTATTTTACTATGGCCTTCTTATAATGGAATACTGTTTTGCTGCTATTGCCCTGTTGTTGTTTTTATTATTCATAGCTTAACAATACAATACAATACTTTATTACGGTTAAAAAACCAGCATAGCAAAGAGAACAAATCATACATATAAAAATATACAGGCTTCAATTTGAGGCAATCAGATAGGGTTCAATAGTGTTAATATTTCCCTACGCCGACGTATGGCTTTTATTGTTTTTAACTGATATTTTATTCTCTATGTTTTATTGCTTTTAATGTTTATTCTGTTTTATATATGGTTATAAGCCGCCTTGGGAGGGCTTCTGCCCAGAAAGGCAGCTAAGAAATGTTTTAAATAAATAAAAATAAATAATAATAAAAAAACCTGCAGGTGCTGTTCTTTCTAGTGTGACCCCTCTTTTAATCTCTGCTCTTCTAATAATGATTTTCCACCTTTGACATCTATGGTTCCCATTGCACACTGTTGCTTAGATACAATGGATGGTTAGAAGTAGATTGAATGGAGAGAGAAAAAGTCTTGGTTGTGTGTTTGTTTTTTTTAACCCAACAAGGAGAACACTCAGTATGAAGTCCAACTTGAACGCAACATTCTCTCTCTTCATCTTTGTTTCCAGCTTTCAATTTAATAAGTTCCCTGTTTATGACAGTAAGTCAATTTCCGAGTGTTGAGTGTGGAACCAACAATATCGATGAGTACAGAATTCAGAAATTTTTTAATAAGCAACAATAACATGTCATACTTCAGAGAAACTTATAACTGAATGCTAAGAAGACAAAGGATACCCATATCTATTTTCAATTTATTGAAAACGGCTTCTCCTGATCAGGCTAATACGGCTTATGACCATCTGAGTCAAGTGCAGCCCACCACCTAAGTATCATAACCCATGATCAACTTCTTGAAGCTGTTTCTGCAACCTGGCTGCCTGGGACTGCAAAATTAGCCATATTGCCACATTCTGTACCACCTGATATAGTTCAGGCATTAGTGGAATGCCACAATACGTGGTTATTTAGTTCACTGGATCACAATTTGTGCAAGCTAGCTCTAGAGGTCTACACCTGGATAGTGAAGAATTATCCCATCTTCAATGTTCCCAAATATAGCAGGATGCAGATGCAAGCACTTTAAAAAGCCAGAGAGACTGATTTCCCCTACCCTAGTGTGCTCATGGCTGAGAGGTGGCTTGAACATTGTCTTCCTGACTTTTGCTGCAACCACTAACCACTGCACACAATACCAGGGCATTTTTAAAAAAATCATTTTACATTTCCTCACAACTTCAACGCATGAAATGATGATGTTTGATCAGTGTGATGTTTGGGCAGAAATAAAAATGTGACTGCCAAACTTTTGTGTGAGTCTTGAAGACGAAGGTGCATTCTTCAAGGGCAAGCACTGGTGAGCCTATACTTTTATTTGTCTCCAAACATCATTTAACACCTTGTGGAGTTCCTGATGCTCTGTGTAGCATTTGCAGTTGGCTGACAGAGCTGCTGTGGGGAGCTGGGCATGGAGGAACATGCTTCCATGAGCCCAGTTGTGCATTTGGGTGGGCAAATTTCTCAATCAAGTATTTTTGAAGCTCATTCTGTCCATTTCTGCAGAAGCTTGGGCGTAGTTGTAATAATAATGTAATCATATACACATTTTTGTGCACTTTCTTAAATGTATACATTTTGGGATGGATGCACCTGTTGATTAAAGCATAGTATTACATTTTAGAAATTTACAAATTTTTCTTTGTGCGTTTTTTGTTTTTTAAAAAATGTGTGCATGTTGTTGAAGATGTTGTTGCTGTAATGTACTGTAAGCATGGGAATGTATGGATTTCCAACTGCAAATTGTGTTGGAGCCTGTGTTCATGTCTGGGAATTGTAAATTTTGAAAATCCTTAAAAAAAAATTGAGGTTTAAATTCCTCACCTATCCCTAGTTATTCCTGCCTAAATCTGGATCAAACTCATATATAAAACTAGAATCTATCTCTATCTATCATCTATCTATCTATCTATCTATCTATCATCTATCATCTCTCTATCTATTTATCATCTCTCTATCTATCATCTCTCTCTCTCTCTCTCTCTCTCTCTCTCTCTCTCTCTCTCTCTCTGTGTATGTGTGTGTGTATGTTCATTTTGAATCCTGTAATAGTGTAATTTCAGGGTTTCATCTGTAGTAGTTTTTGTTTTGTTATAACTGTGTATCTTTCTGCAATTCTTAACACAGATGTGCTTTGTTTATTGAGCCTCAGATTTTAACTTCTGGTACAGCTGAGTTTATGAATATTTTTGTTATTATTATTGTTATTCAAATCTCCAAACTCACAGCGATTCAGATAATTTGTCTCTAGTCAGCAATTAATATATGGATATGAAATGCACACGCATTCTGATAACTTTCCCTATTCTAATTTATTCTATGCCCCAAAACTACTTATGACGCAGAAGTTAACTGGTGGAAAGATTATTGTTATGCTTCTTCAAAGTACATGGTTTTGTGTGTGATAGTGAATTTTCCAGGCCCTGGTTGAAATATATATGAGAAGTTACTATATCATTCAGATGCATTGGGCCAATTCACACATCATGAGAAGCCACACTAAAAATAACCCATGGTGGGTTGTTTGTTTGATCATTAACCCATATTATGCCCAACAGACACTCTCTGGAATGCCATGGGTGGATTACCCCTTCCTTCTCATGCCCACTTCTGGCATGAATCCCATGGACCTTTGTGGCACAACCATAGCAATTTAGTCTGCCATTCTGCTACTGAGTACTAATAAGCAGAATAGAAGTATTGTTGTGGGGTGGATTTTTTTTCACCTTTGGGGAGATTTACACATATTTAAAGTGTGTGTGTGTTTTTCCTCTTCCTCTTCTCATCTTCAGGGAGATTTGCTCAAGTTTATCTCTCCTTTTAAAAACATTTGCAAAGAGTTGCACAAATTTGTTAAACCGCAGTCTGTTCTGCAAATAAACAGTTGCTAATGAGAATAAATGGAGTAGGGTTTACAAATTTCCCTGAAAATTAAAAGAAAAATCCCACTGTTAGATTTTCGCAAATTGGGAAAAAAATGTTAAATTTGACAAACTCTCTCCAAAGATGAAAAAATAAAATAAAAAAAAGGTGTCACTGTCTAGGGAGCTGACAGAGTGGAGAAGTAAATTGACAAGTGTCATTTTTTATTGATGTATCAGAGGAGGGCAGAAGGTGAAGGAGATGGCACTATTGAGATCATGAAGAGCAACCAAGTTTTTCGCCACTCTTACCAGGTGGCTCTATAGCCATTTCTAACAAACCATGCATAGGCCACTCAACCAGGTTTGCACTTCACAACAAGCCCCTCTGAATACAAGCCACCCTCAACAAGCCACCAACAAGCCATGGTTTCTCAGGATGGCTTGTGTGTGGTTAATAAACCATGCTGACGAGACCTCCCCAGGTCCGGACATCATGACAAGTTCAAGTTGTCATTCAGACAACTTTGGTGATCTCCATTTTGCTGATTCTCACAACCCCATAACAACTGGTATTCTGTGACTTATTTTTGTACATGCAGGCTGAATTTCCCAACACAACAACCAGATGTGAATGTTTGGCATCGACTGCTGTCAGATTGCTTTTCCTTGATCACGTTGCTTTTGACTTAGGCATATTAATTCAGAATGCTATTTCCCCATCACGTTGTTTATCTCCCTGCACCCTCTGGCTGTTAGTGAAATAATAATAATAAAATAGAAATCAATGTTTTTTATTTGACAAATCCTCACCGAGTTCTCTGTTATAAATCTAGATCGAAGCTTTAATTGACACAGGCCAAATAAAATATAATGAAAACATTGATAGAGATGGTTAGGTGGAGGTTATTACCATCCAGTTTAAAATATTAATTGGCCTGGCAGGAGGCCTGATAAAATGAGGGAGGGGGCAGGAGAGGAAAAATGTGGTTTGAAATGTTCAATGGTAGATAAAGCTATAATGGACAGCTTTGATAAGACCGGCGTGCTAATTTTCTCCTTGGGTGAAAGGCCAGTGTTTAAAAACAAAACGAAAACCCTCTGGCGCTCAATGATAAAAGTTCTAAATCTCTTGGGACAAATATTTTCTTTGCTAATGAAGACATGTTAGGTCTCTCAATGGTACAAGAACTGTTTTAATACAATGCAGGTTCTATGCATGGGTTTCAGGCTTGATCCTCTGAATACCACCTATGATGGGTAAATATTAATCTAGCTCTGATGTCTGATGGAGAATTGTTGGGGCTTCTCTCAGAAAACGAAGCTACTAACTGGCAGAAACTCAGGATTGATCATCCTTTCTGATTTGGAACTAGGGAAGTCAACATTGTGTTGTTGTTGTTATTGACAATGTTGATGATACCATAGGACCTATGTACAGAATGGTTTACAAATACAAGTGTCATGGACCAGGTCTTTTGCCCCTCATCAATGGAGGCTCCAGACCTTTAATCTTTAGAAAATGAGCCTCCTGAATTAACAGTAAAGGCAAAGTTCCATTACGAAAACGTATCATGAGGTTTCCACTTCTTCCGGACCTAGTTCCTCAGAAGGACCTATCCCCCTGCATCTGGATGAAGTTGGATCACCATCGTTGTACTCCAACCATAAAGACTCTAGCATGCCACAGCCACCCCTGTGTTGCTACAGTCTGGGGCTCTTAAAGCAGGACATTCCCCTTTAAGAGAAAGGTCCAGTTGGCGTAGAGGCAAGGGCAACCAGCCTAAAGGAAGCCCAACCTCTACTTACGGCTCCATTTCAAACTGCTCCTTGTTGGAGCAGCAAATAGACAAGCCTGTCTGAAATCTAGCCCAACTTCACTTGGAGATCTCCAATGTGCTGTGTTGTTCCTGCCTCCCCATGAAACCTGCCTTGCCTAAAGCCTTGATAGATACCTAACGCAATAGAGCCGAAACAGAACAGCAAGCTGATAGTCCCCTGACCTAAAGAGTATGCAATGTAGAGTTCAAAAGATGGTAAACAACAGTGGAAGGGAAGGAGATGTAAACAGGGGTAAATAGGTGAGGGATATGCATCCATTTTTGTTGAATGTTCTTAAGACTAATCACAGTAGGGTATGGGAACAAGGGGTATGTGAGAAAAGCTTCACAGCAAAGGTATTTTTAGGGGGTTTTTTTCCAGAAGGGTGTTGATGAAAGCAAGAGAGGTATCAACATATAACTTCTAAATTTTACATGGACAGGAACCTGTGTGAATGGACATCCTGGGACTGTTAAGGTACTGTGGGGATGGGAAGATGCACAAGAAGAAAGTTCTTCAGGGAGGAAGAATTGGATGGGGTGAAGAAAGGAAGGCTTAGATTCATTCTGGACCAAATGCTCTGAAAGACAAGTGTGTGTGTGTGTGTGTGTGTGAATAAATCAAGGAGTAGTACTAGCGGCAGACTTCAGACTCAATAGCAAAAAAGGTAGAACAATACATCTATTTTGGAATATAGCACAACCTGTCTGTGGTATCATTACAGATGGACAGATCAGTCTGTTTCATGATCTGATTTGCATGTGTTCGTTTGTAAGTCGGTTCCATGCTGTTTCTTCGTCATTCTATAATAAACAGATATAGAAAAAAAATATCACATTTTAATGCCCCCAGCCTAAGATATGCATTGTTGTATCCATTTGGTTATAGGATTCTTCATTTTACTAATAGGCTTACCTTTTCCAAAATTGCTGCATTAATTTTGAATGGGAAATAAACAAATAAAAATGTTCCTGGATTTCTGAGTCGGATGTCCCATGGGACTCCAGCAAGCCCCAAAAAGATTTCCAAGTGATGGATATCTGTAATTTTAGGCATAGATTGCCTAACCTTCTTCCTCTGTCTCTCTGTCACTCTCTGTCACTCTCTGTCTCTCTCTGTCTCTCTCTATCTCTGTCTTTCTCTGTCTCTCTCCATCTCTCTCTCTCTCTCTCTCTCTCCCCTTGAACAAAGTCCTAAACTTTTCTTTCTAACCCCCTCCTCCCCACAGAAGGTAGTGTGTTAGGTTTGGAAAGATGTCAGTTCAGCTTTTGGCAGCCTTGGCTGAAATTTACAACACTGCCTCAGACATTTATTCTTCTATAAGCTGGGTAAATCATCAAGTACTGAAACATCTTGTTAACAATGGAGCATGGTTTATTCTTGGAGCCAGAGGGGAAATGATGCATGATTTGGTTTTAAAAATTCCATCATTAATGGCTCTGTGGATCAAATCCACACCATTTTTTTTTTAAAAAGAGAAAAGTCTTCATGAAACTTACTCATTAAAACATACGTTTACAAGGAAAATGAATGACTAGGTAGCTAACAGCCAAATCCAAAGAGGAGAATATTGCCACTTGAAGATATGCTGACCATGTGGAAGATCAACACAGTGTAACACACACACACACACGTCATACAATGGGCGTAAATGTGTTCTTGCTAGCAATTCAAAACGCTCACTCTGTGAATATAAAGAGATTCAGTGACTATACCTCCAGGCTGTGCAGCAGGTGAAATATCACAGCAATCTAATGATAGCAATTCCAGCACCCCCTTTCCCCCCCCCTCTGAGTTCTTGTATTTTAATTTGATGGCTATAAGGAACCCTCCCAACATCCCCAAACTGTTTGTTTGGCAAATGAAATGTATGACTGAACACGTACAGTACAAGAACATCGTTGGTTTTATAAGGCGGCGAGTCATGGGAAATGCTTCATGGCAAGATTAGGCAGCAAGGGGAACATCTGAATCTCAATGGGAGCTTCCCCTATGGTCACCACTGACAGAGCTGTTGTTGTGAGCACAAGAGACAAGGCCTTGTATATCGTGGCACCCGGATTATGGAATAGCATCCTCAGATAAGTACCTTTTCCTCCTCTCTTTGGCTGGATCTACACCAAGCAGGATATAGCAGCATGAAAGCTGTATATAAAAGGCAGGAGCCACACCAAGCAGGAAATAGTGGCACATGGTATGTGTCTATGGGCCCCAATAGTTGTCAGTGCACTTCAATACCGCTATAATGTAGTAGTGTGGCTCCTGCCTTTTATATGCCGCTATCATGCCACTATATCCTGCTTGGTGTACATCTGGCCACAGTCTGCTTTTAAGAGGAAACTTACAGCTGTCCTGATTCAGTGGGCTTTTTAGTCAAACCCTCCCAGATTGTTTTTCTTTTTTTCTGTTGACTCTCTGCACCTTTACATTGTTTTAATCATCAGCTCTTACATTTTTTAAAAGTATTGCCATTGATATATATATATATATATATATATGCTTCTCTCTAAGGCAGGATATCTATAATACATACATTCAGGAAGTTTCACAGTTTCCAATATTTTACATTCTAACCTGATTGATACATTACCAGCATGCTATGACTTCTATCCTTATCATTCTATGGCAGGGAATATATGAGGGGAAGAAGCATCTAGGGAAAATCCAAGCTAGGCGAAGTTCTCTGAATTCCATCTCAATTCTCATTCTTACTTGAGTTTGTATCAGGTTGTGAGGGTTTTTCCCCCTTTTTGTACACAAAACCATGTGTATTGTCACGTGTATTTGACACATGCACATTCTTCTCCCATTAGTTAAAGTGCATTTGTGCACATTTTTTTTTAAAAAAGTACAGCTTTTTCATGAATATTCTTTTTCCAAATGTATGCATGCCATCAAACACATTTATTTATTTATTTATTTTGGTCCGTGAATCACATTGCAAGCTTGGATATGCATGAACTTCAACGACAGATTGTGTATGAGTTTGTGTTTGGTCCAGAAGGTGTAAACTGGGTAAAATCCAGATCAAAACAACTGAAACAAATTTCTCATACAGCCTTAGAAGCATCACATACAAAATCAACTGACATGGAATTATGCCCCACACCAACATTGATCGACCCTGGGAGCCAGTGATGTTGGCAATAAATGGCATTTGCTTGCTCTTGTGGTTATTTCTCTTTAGCTGGTTACCCAAATGGCATGGAAATAAGCTACAGAGAGATGTCTGTCACTGTGGAATCTTATTGAGCACCTGACTCAGTTCACAGAGCTTTCCCCAAATTCTAGGAACTTTTTCCTTTGTTTCTTTTAAGTCTATCTTAAATAGACTTCCAGCAAAATGTGAGTGAATTCTGCAAATTGCACTTGCAATGTGCGCACAATTCTATTTTCATAAAATAATAATTACTGGAAAAAAAAGGGGAAATCCGCAAGGTGTCCCAACTCGATGCAGATTGAGTTGGGCCAGCCTGTAAGAAAACGAGCCAAAGTCAGAAATCATCCTAATCATTTTTGGAACTATAGGGATGGTAGATAAATTTGTGTAATTTGAATTTTAATGAAAGCTTGCATAATTTTGTACTTTTTATCCAATATCTGAAACTCAGTTATCCTTTCAAATTCACACTTTTCCATTTTTTTCAATGTACACATTTCCAATAAAAAATGTATAAAAAATGTGTTTATTAGGAAAAGTGCACCCAAATGCATATATTAGTTAAAATAACATCCAAATATGCATTATGAAAATTATTCCCAAAACTTTGTGAATGCAGCAAAATGCATGATTAGACAAAATGCATGCAAAAATGTGGACACATGTTTATGCAAACTTCAGTGACCGAACATTTTTCAAACTTAAGTTGAGGGGGGAAAAATAGAAACTAAGAGAACCAAAATTGATAGATTCATCCTTCCCTGTGAAACTATTGAAACAAAAACATTATGTTCACCCTTGAATGCAAGTGTGCATATCACAGAATAGGTTTTTGACTCCACCCTCCACAGAAATGCTTCATCAACACTTTATCTTGTTGTTTATAAGGTGTTTTTTTCCCTGTACCTTCAACACAGCTGGACCCATCTTTTAGAAGTGATTATGTGGGCTAAACTTCTCTGTGGTGCATTTAGTAATTATGTGCCCAATACCCATAGTGATTCATGGGAGCAATTTCCGTAGCATGCTAGGCACCTTGCTGAAAATTTACACCTCACTGTCATTTCGACGAAGTGTCAGTGATGGGTGAGTCTTTCCAGCTATGCACACGATGCTTTGTTAAATTAAATTTTGCTTTTCAGCATGAAGTTAATTGGCACGTACTGACACTAAAGACCAATTATTAGCATAGTTCCTGTTGTGGTGTGAGTTTCTTATCAGGCTTCCAGAAAGTAACAGAATTTGCAATTAGTTTTGTAAATGGCATAGTCCATTTCCAAGCCTGATCAGTCAGAAACAAGAAAACAAATAAAGCAAAAAAAAAGCTACTAAATTAAGTAGAAGACAGTGTGTGTGTGTGTGTGTGTGTGTGTAAGTCCAAAATAAGACTGCTGTGTTCTCTTAGGTTGGCAGTAAGTGGCACTATTGTGTAAAGCTACATCCCTGTTGTTAGGTTGATCACCTCAAATTAATATTCTAATCCAAAGATGGGAAAATGAGACAGATAAGTACCTCCATAACAGTGATAAACAATAATAATGCACATGACCTCTTGTAGACCTACTCTTGGGGATGCTCAGACACTTGCCATTACTATAATTTGCTGACTAAGTGCCAACATAATGTTTTGAAGGGAGTTAATTTGTACTGTCATGTTAGGAATGCACACGTGAGTGAAATTCTCAATCAGGTGTCATTGTGAAATGAATTTTAGTCCTAGTTTACATAACCTTAGTTGTCATTGCTGTTGTTGCTGCGGCCTTTGTAGTAACTTCCACATCCTCAAGGTAACATGCATATCTTCCACCCATATGCCCTATTCAGGTGTTCAGAACCTGAATAGGGCAAACAAGTGAGATGGAGCACTCCAGCCCCTATCTTTTGTTGTGTTTGTTGCCATGTACTCTTGGACTGTGGCTCTCTGAAGAGGACAATCTCCTGTATCCATGGAAGAACTCCACAAAAGCTGGAACACAGATTTTTCAGCATCCTGGCTCATGCAGAGAGCCTTTATGGATACAGGAGGCTCCCCTATGAGTTGAGAGTGATAAATGTGACAAAGCTAAGGGATGGAACTGGAGTGTTTATTCTACTCATGCATTTGTCCTATTCAGGTTCAGAATGCCTGAATAGGGCTACAGAGTGAGTGGTTATGTGTTGTGCTGGCAATTCTGACCCCATGTTTGTGGTGTATGAGTGTGTGTGTATGTGTGGTATGCAAACACAGTTGTGTGTTCTCTTCATATACTAAGACACATAAAGGCCAGATCTACACCAAGCAGGATATAGCACTGTGAACATGGTATGAAAGTGGTATATAAAAGGCAGGAGCCACACCAAGCAGGATATAGCACAATGAAGGCAGTACGAAAGCGCTATATGGTAAGTTTCTATGGGCCTCAACAGTTGTCAGTGCACTTCAATACCACTATAAAGCAGTAGTGTGGTTCCTGCCTTTTATATACCACTTTCATACTGCTTTCATGGTGCTATATCCTGCATGGTGTAGATTGGGCCAAAGGGAGAGATACTTGGACATTACTACACAACTCAGAGAACAGCTTTCCTGTTGTGATACTCCAAAGACTAAACATTGGGGAGGCTGGGCTTGCAAGCCTCATATATTCATAGAAAAGGCTGAATGTAAGCCAGGTGTGTGCATTACAAAGGTGTGCATGATTTATCCAATTTTTTGTCTTTGGGCTGTGGTGGGGGGAGAGGAAGAATCAGAGAAATTTGATTGATCACATTATGCACATTTGCATGTGTGAATACCCTTTCTCTGCAATTTTCAATTTGCAGTCTATATACAAAAATGAAATCTTGACAGATGTACCCCAATCTGTTTCACTACTGACATATTTTGACTTTGTTGGGTTTTGAATGTGTTTAGTTGGTTTTTCATAGAAAGATGCATACAAATGAAACAGAACTTAGTTTATGCTTGTAAAACTTCCCAATTGACATCTGAAGGGTTTGTGGATTATGTATCTGTGGTGGCAATGATTTACGCTGTAATAAGATTATGATTTTTTTTTTGTCAAATGGGAGTATTCAGCTCTAGGCAAAATTGGAATAAATAGTATAGAAAAAACAGCACCTCCGAGCCATGCCTATAGAACAGTCTTGTGCTGTCCAGCAATTCACATTATTGGTTTGCTATCCTTTTGCCAATAACTCCCTTTGCCAGTGCGTCAATACTGCCAGTCATTCTTCAAACACATTTCTGAGACAGAACAGCATTGTAGGTTGGAGAGGGGGGGAAAAAAGGGGGGGAATGAGAATTTTGCCAGCATAGCAGGCCAATCAATCAGAATGTTAATGATGGATCATGAAACACATTTGTTGACAAATACAACATAGGGTGTTATGCCAGCAGAACCAACTGTGCCTTTTGCTCTCTCCAATTACCAGCTGTGAGACGTTACCTCCAACCTGGGACTGATGGATTGTAATAGGATGACGTCTGCCCTGCATCAGCCATCTGCTTTGTAGCAGGTGCATTTTCCAGGCCACCACATGTAGGTCCAGATGATATGGATCCCATTTAATGTGCAATCCATTTTAGTGCTCTGCTCCTTTATCCTTCCTGGTCCAATTGCAACCATTCACAGAGCAGTCTGCATCACAGCCCATGAACTCACTGTAGTCTTTCTCTTCCCAAGAAGACCAGACCTAGAGTGGTGGTATAGTTCCATCACCATGGACCAGTACTCATGATCCGCCTTACAGAATCATAGAAGAGTTGGAAGGGGCCCATAAGGCCATCCAGTCCAACCCCCTGCTCAATGCAGGAATCCACCTTAAAGCATACCTGACAGATGGCTGTCAAGCTGCTTCTTGAAGGCCTCTAGTGTGGGAGAGTCCATGACCTCCCTAGGTCATTGGTTCCATTGTCATACTGCTCTACTAGTTAGGAAGTTTTTTTTTCCTGATGTCCAGCCAGAATCTGGCTTCCTGTCACTTTAGCCCATTATTCTGTGTCTTGCACTCTGGGATGATCGAGAAGAGATCCTGACCCTCCTCTGTGTGGCCTTTCAAGTATTTGAACAGTGTTATTTATTTATTACATTTGTTATCATGTCTCCCCTCAGTCTTCTATTCTCAAGGCTAAGCATGCCCAGTTCTTTCAGTCTCTCCTCATAGAGCTTTGCTTCCAGACCCTTGATCATCTTTGTTTCCCTCCTCTGAACACCCTCCAGCTTGTCTGCATCCTTTTTGAAGTGATAGCCATTGTGTTAATTGTGCTTGTGTCATGCACATGTAGTTGCCATGTAATGCCAAATGTGGTTCTACCACAGACAAAATAGAGTCTTTGCCACAAGCTCATGTATTCTCTTCCCCACTCCCGGTAACTCATCAAACAGTTGATGGAAGCTACATCCAACTTATGAAACCAGATTTACAAAATGGGAGCAGTGAGGTTAGCAGACATGTATGGTGGAAACAGTTAGCAGTGTGAGAGATACCAGAAGGTCTAGAGCAGGCTGTTCTTATTCAGACAATGAAAGCATGGATGGAGGTGTGAATACATCCAATGATTGAGATTCATCCAAAGCAATGATGGAGCTACATTCTGGCGTCTTAAAAATAAAATCAATTAGAGAAGTCCTGAAGGCAATGTTCAGGGAGCTTATAGAAGATAGAGATAAGGACTGACCATGTTTGTGATAGATTTGAGACATGAATCTCTTTGGGTCTTAGAGCATCCTTTCAGATGGTGTTAACTCCTTGGCCAAATGGATAAGTCTATGGTTTTACACCAAGAAGAAGGGGATCATATCTAGCCACCAGTGATTTTATATGCAATCATGTAACTCTCGTAAAGGTTGTTAACATAAATCACTCCCAGGTTGTCAGGCCCAGTTGAAATGCAACCAGCCAACCAGTCCAATCTATTTTTTTCCCTACAAGCAGATACTCTTTCTTGCACAAATGTTCTCACACACTTGAAGCTATGGACAAATCATTCTGTTTATGGTACATGTCACTTTCACAGGTGTACATTCACAGTCTGTTCTTTCCTGTTTCCACATTAATTTGAGTTGTTGGTTTTTTTTTTAAAAAAAAATTATGAAAACCTGCATTTAAACACATGTTTAAGTACATACTTTGGAACATATTTTCTCCCAAAAGCCATCTTTCTAAGTATATTTAATCTCAAAATACACATTTGTGATATATTTTGATCCACCTTTTTTCTTTCTTTCTTTAAAGCTGGGAACTGTGCTGGAATGTTTTGGGCTGTATAAAAGCAGGTGAATAACTACATTCTGAACAACACATTAGTCCAAGGCCTCATCTACACCAAGCAGGACATAGCACTATGAAAGCAGTATGAAAGCGGTATATAAAAGGCAGGAGCCACACTACTACTTTATAGTGGCATTGAAGTGCACTGACAACTGTTGGGGCCCATAGACAAATGCTATATACTGCTCTCATACTGTTATATCTTGCTTGGTATGGCCCCTGCCTTTTATATACTACTTTCATACTGTTTTCATAGTGCTATATCCTGCTTGGTGCAGATGAGGCCCAAGGAGTCTGGATCAGGCTAGTGGCTATCAAAGATCTAAATTCATCAAGCATACCTAATATATACACACCTCATGTATATTTTCTCTTTAAAGACACTCCATTTTGAGACTGGTGTTTGGCCTTCACTAATTATAGAAAATGTCTACATGTACTAAAATTCATTCAATGGAAAACTGAGACCAAAGAGTTAAAGAATTAGGCCCAGCTATAGCCTGCATATTTATCAGCAAAGGGGCTTACTTAGCCCCTTTAGTATTTGGGATAATTAACCAGCCATATTTTCATTTGGGTACTTATCACAGAAGTTCCTCTAGAGTTTAGAAAAGGTTAGGAGTACCAATTTATATTGCAAAAGAACCTCTAGCTGTTTCTGATCTTTCCTTTCCAAACCATGTACCCGCTTCCATTGTATTTAGAACATAATATTTTCATCACTCTACTAGAGTCCAAACATGACTTGGCTGAATGATGTGAAGTTTTCTCCAACTATTCTCATCTGGCCTTAAATTAATCATGACATTTTCAGGCCAAAGCATGAGAACAGCTTTTTTCCTCTTCATTTTTTTTTAAATGTTTTGAGCAAAATTTAGATAGAGTTTGATCTGGCACAGATGAGTGGGCTTCAGTGTTGACCTTGCATGTGGAGCCAATGATGAAGATTCCAGGTTGTGGTTTAATTTGTATTTGTTTTGCCCTGTAGGTCTCTGTCTTATATGTCAGAAGCAGATATAATGAGGGTGAGATGATGGCTGATCTGTGAATGTAATATTAGAGCCTTCCAGGCAACGTTGATGAGGTGAGGGGCTTTGGAATGTGGCTGAACGTAAGTCCCAGTGCAGTTGTCCTAATTCAGTAGCTGCCTGGGCTGTTGTCCTAATTCCCACCTGCTCCCTGGCATTAGTATGTTTCCTTTGTGCCTTGGACACACATCCATGCTCAGCTTTAAAGTATGCTTTGCACAGGGTGTCCCATCTTGCATCCTCTCTGAAATTACACAGTCAGCTCCTCTCTCTGTCATTTCGAGGTTCATAAACACAATTCAACAGCATCCGCTTGCCCAACAGGCTGGGGAAAGGATTCAGCAATGGAAGCCAACTAAAACAATAACTCGCAGGAAGCAAACAGGCAACTTGACAATGCTCTGATCCAGCACCAGAAACTCATCCAAGATCTGAGACATTCCGTTGTTTATTATGCATAAAGCTGCTAAGCCCAGAAGGTTTGTGGGGTTGTTGTTGTCGTTGTTTTTCCTCTAGTCCTCTTAAGAAAGAATCTCACTTTTCTTTTGTCATTGTCTTGGGAGTGAGGGATGAGCATGGGAGATAGGAAGCAGCTGGTATGCTGAGTTTCATGAAGACAATCTTAATGTTGTTAGCCATCAAGTAGAAGCCTTACATTACAGTGCAGTCAACTTAGGATTCAATCAAATAATACTTCCCCTGATATCTCCAATCTGTGTGATGCCACCTGGTGCTCCTGGCCCATCTCTGATAAGTATAAGGCCTACACACACATCCCCAGTTTTTTTTATTATTATTGATGTCTATATTTTATCTATGTAGGTCCTGTTGGAATTTTACACCCCTGGGGATATTGGACTTGGGGCAGGTGTAATATTGTAATTACTAACTAATTAAAACACTTAATCTTTTAACGTCTTAGCCCCACTTGTTACTGATTTAGAGCCTCCCCAAGCAAACCTGAACGAAACAGAAAGATCTTACAATGTCATGAAACTACAGCATGCCCCATTCTGGACAACTCTTAACTAGGGAAAGAGAGTTTGCAAATGTCCATAGGTCTGTCCTCCCATTTCTGCACTAATCTGCTACATTTGTGGCGGGAGGAGTGCATAAAAATTAAAATTAAATACACATTTTATTGTTTTTCCGCATAAACTATGCATTTTTCCACATAATTTATCCTAAAATATGTATTTACATTGATTTGGTAAATTTTTTGAACTGAGAACAGCATCACAAAATTTGGAGAAATGCAAGATCTGAAAGATAGCTGCATTCTGATCTGCACAAGGTATGGATCAGGCCAGTTTACATCTGAATCCAAGCACAATGGATCCCTCAAACATCCCTGCTCCTAACAGATAGCTTGCATTGGAACCTGATGAGCTACGATCGTGGTGTACACTGGAAAATTTATAACACAACGCCCTTCCCCCAAGACAAGTCTCATGAGCATGATATTTTCCCTGTTATAGCTGTAACAAAGTTATTTATGATCCAGGTTCAAAAGGGTGAAATACATTATGGGCTGTGATCTAAAAAATCCTCCCAGGCATATTTGGGTGCAATCATAGTTGCAGAGTGTATCCCCCCTGTCCCCCCTTTGACTGCAGCAACTTCTGATGCATCAAAACAAACAAATGTTCTCTGGAACTCATGTGTGAATTGTCAAGGGACTCTAGTCAGAAAAGAGGTCTCCAGAGAAGACCCTTGGGTGCTTGAGTTGCCCTTGGAGTCTGGGCCATCACTGAATTAGGCCTGGTCCAGCCAAGACCACTCATTGTGTCAGATCCCGAATCCGCCTTCAGAGAGAGGAAGGGACCTTCGACAAGAGGAGGGACTCTGCTTCTGTATGGTACCTCCACTCAGCTTGGAGAGATCCCCCTCCATCACAACTCACTCCATTCAGCGGAGTCTCTTGATTTCTGCCAGCTCAGTGGATCCAGAATAAATCTGGATCCAACCCGTGACACAGTGAAAGACTTCCTTCAGTATACCATTTCAGACCACAGTTTGGGGAGGGGGAATGCCATGCTTAAATCCTCCTCTAGCTTAAACTGACAAATAACCCCCACACAGTGCAAGGTAGAATATTATGGGAAAAGCTCGGTTTACCCTTCGGCAGGACATGCAAGCTTTCTATATGAAGTCCAGATCTACACCTTGAGTCAAATCGTTATGATGCTGTCATGGTTACATTAAATCCCTCTTCCACAGTTATACCTCATAGGAAGCAATGACTTTTATTGTGGTATTTTGGATAATATGGAATAAAAAGCAGGAAATAACACTAGGAAAGTGGTATATGGAATGTGTAATGTGTCCCAACAGTTATCAGTGCACTTCAATACCACTATAAAGCTGTAGCGTAGCTGAAGTGATACAAAACAAAATAGGAGGATGAAGGGGAAATTCACGTCTCTTTACGTCGCTTCTCCATCCCCCACTTTTGTCCCTCATTGCTTCCTCTTTCTTCCTAGAGGGGAAAGAGGAAGTAAACAAAGACCACATGGCCCATTCAGGGGCCACTTTTATTGGGCGCTTTTCCTGTACACAGCAGGAGATCGTGGCACATTCCATTGATATAAAGAAAAATCGGATTCAAAGGGGTCTAATTTGCTACAGAAAAATGAGCGGAAGGAACAGGAGACGCACGGGAGATGGACATCGTCTAAAGGACGCGTGAACATCTATAAGTGGGCAATAGCGTGCGTGCGATAAAACTAGGCTAACCATATGAAAAGGAGGACAGGGCTCATGTAACTTTAACAGTTGTAGAGAAAAGGGAATTTCAGCCGGTGCCATTTGTATGCAATTCGTTCCTGGTGAAATTCCCTCTTCATCACAACAGTTAAAGTTGTATACTAGAGTGACCATATACAAAAGAAGGCAGGGCCCCTGCAACTTTAGCTATTGTGATAAAGAGGGAATTTCACCAGGAACTAATTGCATACAAATGACACCGGCTGAAATTCCCCTTTCTCTACAACTGTTAAAGTTACATGAGCCCTGTCCTCCTTTTCATATGGTCAGCCTAAATAAAACACGTGTCTGATGAACCTCTCAGTCTGAAGTGGGACACTGCAGGAACAGTTTTCACATGCAACAATCTGTTTGTTTAGGCTGGGGCCTTTCAACAAAGGTTTGCTTCACTGTTGTACACAGAATCATGTGTACAGTTCTTCCTCACAAAGACAAGGAAAAACAAACAAATGCTCACACACAAACGAACACAAACCCTCATCGCGGCGTAACTCTGTGTCTCAGGAGAGTTTGCTCACTCCAGAGCCCCGAGCCACAACACCTGGGTTGCACCAATAGGTCTACAAAAACATCCCCTTATTAAAAGCTCGCATTGCTTTGTCAGGTGGCACTTGCAATTTCCAAAAGGCAGTTGAAAGCTGGTGGGGGTAGCAACATCTGCTGCTGTAGTACACAACGGGTCCATTACGAAGAAAATATAGACGTATTTATGGTTTTGAATGGCAGCCTTCACAACTCATTACTAGTACCGTTGCTGATGGACAAGATTGCAGGCTGCGTTTCCATCCTGCAGTCAAAGCCAATGAGTATCTCAAGCCCGTGTTTAATTGGAAGTCCATTTCTACCCCGGGTTGCCCAAGCGGTGGTCTTTTCTTTGTGACACTTTACATCGGTTGGTTTGGAGGGAGATGGTCCTTCGTGCCTCTGTAATTGAGCTGACACTGATGGCATTTGTACCACAAGCAACATACCAGAAGGATGGCTCTGCTAGGGGATTATCAAGGGAGTCTGGGGTTGCCAGCTCACAGTTTTTAGTGCTAAACAGGCAACACTGAGCCAGGTCATTCCAATGATACTCATGTAATTAGCTAAGGAGAGAGAGAGAGAGAAGCTGACCAGCAAAAGATAGCTTGTCCGTATGAAATTGGCTTGTCAGTTTGCTTGACAACAAAAACTGGCATGGGGGGGGACTGCCAAGGGGTTGCCACCCCCTCCACCCCCCACAATTATTTACATCCACACACTCACTGACTGCAAACAGTGTGCAAAATAGTAAGGGCCAAGCTAGATTTCAGTTTAAATGCCTTATTTCAGAGGTACTCCCCACACTCCCCTCCATCACATGGCTGAAAGTCCCGGCATCCTTCTGGGCAGCTGGTGCTCCTCCCTCTCACTTCCCTCAGTCCTCCCAGCCCTATCCCATCATGCATTGCAAGTACTGCCAGCTGCACAGGAGCAGGTGGGTGCTTTCGGCTGCTCCTGCCAGAGATCTCCATGACCTTCTGGAATAGTGCGCTTGATGGGGGAGATTACACTACGGAGCCGACCACACATGTTAATCAATGGGTCTCTGAATAAGCAACAGAGCAGGGTTTTCCCCATTGTTTTTTTCTAGAAAATAACATACTGTGAGTTGTTTGCCTATGGTGTGTTGGCCCCCAAATGACACAATAATCAACACAAAGAATGATTGCCTCTTTACCCCCCCCCCCATTGATTATTGTGCTGTCTGAACCCAGCCTTTCTCTCTCTCTCTGAATGCAAATAGCATCAGCTAGGGTGCTGATAATCAACTGGGATTGGATCCAGGATCACAGATGAATTTAGCTCTTTCCTTCCTTGCTGTGGCCCTAAAAAGATCTCCTTTGATGCTGTTGTTTGCTTTGGGAGGAAATTCCCCATTGACACCAATGTGGGAACCATCTCCCACTCAAAAGTAAATACTCCCTTCTCGAACGGGAGCGGTTTTGGAAGGTATGCGTTTTTGTGTGTGTGGAAGAGTGCTGGTCTTTCCACAAGTGTCAATGGAGTCTTCCCTCTCTTTTAAAAAAGCATATTAGCACCTCCAGGTGGCAGTAATGGAGCTTCTCTTGGCCAACCTTTCCCCCTCAGGAATGTCCAAAGGGCAGCTGCCAGCCAGTGTCTTCTAATGGGAGCTCTGTTGCTGCCACAGGCAGTGGCGCTAAAATTAAGGTTTGTTTGTTTGTTTGTTTGTTTGTTTGTGTTTGGATTAAGAAGGAAACTGCTGCATAACCACATTTTCTCCCACATATCAGAAGCCCCTGAACCTGGGGGAAAATCATCCCTCCAATTTATTATCTGCAAATGGGGACGTTTTTTATTTACCCCCTATCTGTACAACTCTAACATATGAACTGGGACCCTGTTTCCGTACAGGATCCTCAATCGTACAGTGAGAACGTGCCTGTATACACACATTGAGCCTTGGAGGTTTGGAGCAGGGAGAGCAGATGTGATCTTGTCAATCCTCTATGTGTTCATGGGTAGACCAATCCTCCAACATAGGGAGGGACAATCCATGGCGGATGAACCAGTGAATCCTGATGGGCTTGTTGAAGCAGGGCAGACGAAGAGGAGATTCCCCCTTAATGGTTCTAATAGCATGGGAAATTGTACAGCAGCCCCAGAGTCAGCATATTCCCTATTCTGTGGGCACGTCAGGACAACAGGAAGGCTTTGGATCTGACAGATCAAAAGCCTTCCATGATCCAGCCCTGACACAACTCTGAAATCATACTCCATTTGCCCCATCTGCTATCAAAACACTGCTGGTGGAGGCACAATAGCAGTGGACTTCCCTGTGGCCAGGAGGAGAAGCTTCTGAAGGCAGAACTTCCTCTCTGAGGGTGGGTGTTCCTCTCTTCCCCCTGAGAGGGAGATCCGCATGAAATGGATCAGGTGATTTCATCATAACTATGAGGCTGTAGTCCCTCCTTTCCCCTTTTCCCACTCAGTCAGCATTTAGGCTGGACCATCCTCTACCACTTAGATCTGCTTGTGACTGCATAGAATATAGAACTGGTAAGGTAAGCTAAGTGGGGGTGGGGGTGGGGGTGGGGGAGAAAACCAAACCAATAATGTCATGTACAGATGCGTGTAATGCCCCTGAGACAATTGATAGCTCTGACCAATTCCCCGCTTCTTTTGCACTCCCAGAATGTTTCTGGCATTTCATCTAAACAGGAAACTCCCAAATCCACCTGAAAATTCAATTTGGCTGAACCTTGCTGTGCCTTAAGAAAGTTTGGGACCTCCCCCTAAAACGACAACAACACACCACTCATATGGTTTCAGGATTGTCTTTGCTTCCCTCCAAGTTCCTTAGATATTTTATACAAGCATGGAAATCTCAAACATTACAACAAAATGACAGTTTAGGTGATATTTGTTGACAACTCTAAAAGCTGCAAATCCATGCAGTGCAAGCGTAAGCTCCAATGAACACAGTGGGGCTTACTTCCAAGTAGACAAGGATAAGATTGTAATGTAATTCTCTGATGGTTCAAAGTGCATGTATGTTTTTAAGGTACATGTGTGTAGCTTTCTTTTGTTTTAAGCTTTTTAGAAAACCTTATAAATGTTTGCTACTTGGTTCCAAACCCTGGTCCCCTCTACAAGATTTCGCTTTGACGCCTGGTTGCCCGATTATGCGCATATACTGATAAGCGCATTTACTTCTAATACCTATTCACGAGAGGCGGTGAAGCGCATTACGAGCTGTATGAAACACGCTTTAAAGTTGTTTACATGCGGAGAATCACATGTTTACATGGCCATAAGGCGCTTTAACTCCCACAGTAAATTAAAACTCGCTATTTAACGCACATGTGAAGATGCGAATAATCAGAGGTAAAAAGCGCCCCAACCCCCGATTTGCACTCCACTCTTGTAGAGGTAAAATCTGTAATGCGCCTGGAAAGAGCTTTAAATCACTCTTGTAGAGGCACTCCCTGAGAGATGTGTGTAAAATATTGGGACAGTAATCTACCCTGAACTTATACTGAAATTTCCGAAGAAATTCGGCAAAAAAGAAAAGGAAAGAAAAGTTCCTTCCGGCCTTGGAAGGATCAAAATGAGATTTTCCTCTAGGTCTCTCCATGTGGTTGCCATTTTGTAGACACTGCATGTTAATGATATGCAGAGATAAGCTCTTTCCGCATGCAAATGATACATAATGTACTAGTAGAAATGCAAGACAGGGATGAAATTCTTCAAATTGACTTTGACAGCTTTCAAGGTTAGTTCAAGGAAAAAACAACGCCTCCGTTTGAATGTTAAACATTTTTTTCACCCAAAACATGGGAAGGCTGAATGTAATGATAATGATCGCTGTTGATTGTGCTGTGCAGGAAACAGATGACTGATTTAAGCGTCTGGAGTTGGAACTATATTTCTGCTATTTTGTGAACTGTGAGTTTATATTGAGTAGGTAATTCCTTTTGGCAACTGATGCATTACATGTGATTTTGACTAAGCATAGTTGTGACATTACAATAGGATAATCATCAGTCATCAGAGCATCATCTTGGTTCTTGGATAGCGATGCTCATGTGCAACTCTTCACACATCAGGCACAACTTGTGAATGGACAAATATATGGCTATATGGTCTGATTTTTCTGAAACCTATGTATAATTCTCTCTCTCTCTTTCTCTCGCTTTAACATTCGATGAAAAATGATGACATCGCTGTATATGTAATTTTTTCTCTTTTTTCACTTTTTCTTTTGTTTTTATAGTTCTGTATTTTTTTCAAATTCACAATTAAAAAAGAAAAAAAACCATCCATTTATTTTACTGATCTCATAGTTCAGAATATATGGGAATCACAAACAGTACTGCCTAAGTGACTCATCCTGACTGTTACAAACATGGTCATTTCCCTAGCTATGCAATTAAAGTTCTCTAAGAAAAGAAGACTAAAAGAAGACCTATGCTGGATCAGACCAGGGGTCCATCTAGTTCAGCACTCTGTTCACACAGTGGCCAACCAGTTGCCCACAGAATACCCACAAGCAGGACATGAGTGCAACAGCACCCTCCCACCCATGTTCCCCAGCAACTGGTGCATATAGGTAGGCTGACCATATGAAAAGGAGGACAGGACCCATGTAACTTTAACAGTTGCAGAGAAAAGGGAATTTCAGCTGGCGTCATTTGTATGCAATTAGTACCTGGTGAAATCACCTCTTCATCAAAGCAATTAAAGGTGCATGCACTATACTAGAGTGACCAGATACAAAAGAGGGCAGGGCCCCTGCAGTTTTAACTGTTGTAATGAAGAGGGAATTTCACCAGGTACAAATTGCATACAAATGACACCAGCTGAAATTCCCTCTTCTCTACAACTGTTAAAGTTACATGAGCTATGTCCTCCTTTTCATATGGTCAGCCTACATATAGGTATTCTGCCTCTGATATTGGAGGTAGCATATAGCCATTGGGACTAGAAGCTATTGACAGCCTACTCCTCCAGGAATTTGTCTAACCTCCTTTTAAAGCCATTCAAAATGGTGGCCATCACTACATCTTCTGGTAGCAATTTCCATAGTTCAACTACATGCTGGGTGATGAAGTTGACATCCTTATTGTTTTCTTGCAACTTTGCACAAATCTTGTGCACAGTGAAATCCTATGCATGTGTATTCAGAAGTAAATCCCATTGAGTTCAGTGGCTCTCGCTCCCAGTTAAGTGTGTCAAGCTTTGCAGTCTTAGGCCATGTCTACACTGGGGATTTTTCCTGGGGTCGTCCCTGAGTGTCGAAATGATGCACAGAGGATCCTGGGAGCAGGCAGGGACCTCCATTTTCACAGGATAACTGAGACCCCAGTTATCCTGATTTTCCCTGCGGTCCCGGGATGATCCTGAGGACCGTGGGCAGTGTGGGCGCCTGTCCCAGCTTCTTCCCTCCTCCCCATGAGTACTGGGATTTAGCAAGAGGGAAGGGGCCAGGCTGCGGGCATCCAGGGACATCGGGGGGGGGGGGACCGGGGTCAGGGCTTTTGTGTGTGTGTGTATTTTAAAAAAGCTTACTTTTTCATTGGAGTACAATTGTGCTCCTGGCTCCGACTGATTTTTTTTTAAAAAAATGGTGGGTGTTTAGAAGCTGGGGGACGATCCCTGAAGCAGATAAGTCCGGGATTGCCCCCCTCCCTCTACACCCTTAGGTGCAGAAAGGGCCTTAATTATATTTTTTGATGGCAGTGTGTTCATTTTAAGTCACTTCTCATGTGTCTGCCATTTCTGGCCCTTCAACTCATATACTTATTATATCAGAAGGTGACGTTTTCAGAACATAAAATTTTATTCAGTGATTAAAAAAAAGGTCCATTGAAGTGGAGTTGTGTTTAGATGTAGCCAGAGGTAGATCTCTAGCGTATTGATGTCAGGAAACATAGACGCAAGATTGAGTCCGTATGTTTTGGCTTGTTTGTTTTCCAAACGTCCCCCTCCCCACAAAACAGGCATTCTAACTGAGAAACAGTTTTCTTGGAGAGGGGAAGTATTGGAAGAATTCCAAATCTGTGGATTCCTTGGTGAAATCACATACACCTTTGAATCAGATCACAATTCTGGATCTGGTATGACACTCCACCTCTTCCAGCCACTGCCATAGGGATGAATGGAAATGTTAATTTAATTGTTGCCAAGATTGTCAGTTTTTTTGGGCGTGAGGTCCTTCTATCCTATTTCTGCACAAGTTTGCAAGGGGGGGTTGCGTTTGTTTTGATGGTTCTCAGAAATTCACATTTTTGTGGATATTTCCTCCCTAAATACACATAATCATGTGCACCTTTTTTCAAGCATGCACATTTTCCAAGTACTCTTCCATCAACGTGAAACACTATTGTGCACACTTTTCTCTACTGAATACAATTCCTGCACGCTTTCCACTAATATTCTTTATGCATATACCTCACCCTCAAGAACTGCATCACCAACCCCAGAAAAGCACACAACTCTGTCTCAGCTGGCTTATTGGCTTAGGAGGTAAGAATTTGGTAAATTCCTAGAAAAATCTAGTTGGAATGATTTTCTCACCGATGCCTACACTTCTGCTCTTGAATTTCTGTTCAACTGAGACATGGGCAGATCATTCACAAGTGAAGACCTGTTAACTTCTCCCCATAGTGTTCATTTATCATCTCTACATCCCCATTTCATATGTCTTGGGTAGGGCTCTGCTGCTCAACAGTCTGAGAGCCTATCTACACTACCGCTTTAAAAAGGTCTACAACAGTTTTAAACTGATTAATAACCAGTTTAAAACTGTTATAAACAATTTTAAAGCAGTAGTATAGATAGGCTCTGAGAAAAAGCAGGTGCTGTGATTCTTGAAGGGCTTCGGGCTCTTCTACACCTGCAGCCCTTTGAAGAGTGGGGAGGGATGATTGCAGAGTTTTCCACTTCCGTGATCTTATATCTTATATCAATATATTATTAATGCATCTCTCAGGGAGGGGAGTTTTCCATCATGTTTAAAAGAAGCGGTAGTACGGCCACTTCTAAAAAAGCCCTCCCTGGATCCCCTGGACTTTAAGAACTATAGGCCAGTATCAAATCTTCCATTTTTGGGCAAGGTGATCGAGAGGGCGGTTGCCTTCCAACTGCAAGCAGTTTTGGATGATACAGATTTTCTAGACCCATTTCAAACTGGCTTCAGAGCAGGATATGGAGTTGAGACCACTATGGTCGCCTTAGTGGATGATCTACGCTTAAGTATTGACAGGGGGAGTGTGTCCCTGTTGGTACTCCTGGACCTCTCAGCGGCTTTCGATACCATCGACCATGGTATCCTTCTGGAACGCCTGAGGGAATTGGGACTCGGGGGCACTGTGCTTCAGTGGTTCCGGTCCTACCTCTCGGGCAGGTTCCAGATGGTGATGCTTGGGGATAGTTGCTCTTCAAAGAAGGAGCAGCTATGTGGTGTACCACAAGGTGCCATCCTATCCCCAATGCTGTTTAATATATACATGAAACCGCTGGGAGAGATCATCCGGAGGCATGGGGCGGGGTGCTATCAATACGCTGATGACACCCAAATATATTTCTCTATGCCTTCGACAACAGCATCAGCTAAGGATAGTGTGTCTCCTCTGAATGAATGCTTGGAGGCGGTAATGGGCTGGATGAGGAAAAACAAACTGAAGCTGAATCCAGACAAGACGGAGGTGCTTACTGTCAAGGGCCACAACCTGGGGTTGGAGGTGTGTCAACCAGTTCTGGATGGGGTTACACTCCCCCTGAAAGACTGTGTTCGCAGCTTGGGGGTGCTCCTGGATCCGTCGCTCCAAATGACAGCTCAGATAGATGCGACTGCCAGGAGTGCCTACTATCAGCTTCGGCTGATACGCCAGCTGCGCCCCTTCCTAGAGTTGGAAGACCTAAAATCAGTAGTGCACGCACTGGTAACTTCGAGGCTCGACTTCTGCAATGCGCTGTACAAAGGGCTACCTCTGTGCCTAGTCCGGAAACTTCAATTAGTTCAAAATATGGCAGCCAGGTTGGTCACCGGTACATCTAGGGGTGACCACATTACACCAGTTTTAAAATCTCTTCACTGGCTGCCAATCAGTTTCCGGGCGAAGTACAAAGTGTTGGTTATTACCTTTAAAGCCCTACATGGTTTGGGTCCAGGTTACCTACGGGATCGCCTTCTCCCATACAATCCGCCCCGCACGCTCAGGTCCTCTGGGAAGAATTTATTACAGTCAACAAGAACTAGACTGACAACCGTTACCCAGAGGACCTTCTCTTCTGCTGCTCCCAGATTGTGGAATGACCTGCCGGGAGAGATTCGCCAACTTACTAGTCTTCAGGAATTTAAAAGATCTATAAAGACTGATCTCTTCCGGCAGGCCTACACAGATGAATTTTAAAGTGTTTTATTGGTGTTTTATTGGTGTTTTAATGATGTACTGGTTTTATCTGCTTTTAATCAGTTTTTGTATTTTGTGTTTGGTGTTGTTCCCCGCCTCGATCCGTTGGGAGAGGCGGGTGATAAATAAATATATTATTATTATTATTATTATTATTATTATTATTATATCGTTCCTCAAGGGCCACACGCCAGTGAGTTGTCCCAGAAGTAAAGTGGGACATTTTGAGGTGCCTTTTTTTTTTTTAAGAGGAGACATTTGTGCAATTGCGCAGATACAATCCTACACAAAGGGACATTTCTTTTTTAAAAAAGATTCTACAAATTCAGCGCTGGAAGATGGCAAAAAAATGTTCTGTCCCTCACCCCCGATGCCCACGGACACCCCTGCACAGCTCTGTGCCCATTTCCTAAGCCCTGCTACTTGTGGGGAAGAGGGAGAACCCCGGGAGGGAGAGCCACACTGCTTGTGATGGTCCCAAGTTGGTGGGAAAAACCAGGAAAAAAGCAGTCCCGGCTATCCTGGGAGAACTGATTGCTCATCCCGAGTTCACCCTGGGATTAGCTGTGCATCATTTGGATGTGCAGGGATGACCTCGTGACTACCCCGGAATAAATGGCAGGTGTAGACAAGCCTTTGGTTGAATGCAAAAATTCTGGAATGCAATGGAAGAGGTAGCTAGTGTGTGTGTGTGTGTGTGTGTGTGTGTGTGTGTGTGAGAGAGAGAGAGAGAGAGAGAGAGTAGGGGGACATCCCCTATATCCCCTGCTCTCCAAGCATACATGGTGCAGGATTGTGGGCCCTGATCTGTAGATTTTATCACCTCTAATAGTTATTCATTTCAATTCATTTATGTCAACCCTTTTAAAGTATGGCCTCTTTATGGCTATGTGGCAAGGTCTTCATTAGTTTTAGGTGTTTGTTTGTTTTTTAACAGGACTGATGGGAAACAGAACTCCATGCATGGACAATAGCTTCAAGGAAAACTCTGAATGTTTCTCACTGAAATGATCTTGTCCATGATTAGTTCAGCTGTCACAGCTGCCATGGTAAATTAATGACAAAATGAATGAAGGATAAATGATATCCTAGTGAAATCATTTCAGTCTCTTTCCTCTCATTTATCATTGACCTGCTCTTAATCCCAATAACTCTCTTCCTTCAGTAACAGTATTATAGGCAATGTCAATATATCTCACCATTCTGAATTTTCCCCCCATTAAAGGACTTATATTTTCACATATGCTTTAAAAATTCCATTAACATTATTTAAGGCTAGAGAACTAATTTCCTTACATATATTTTCCTTTGCCTGAAAAAAAAATCTCTCTACATCTTTTAGTAAAATACCAGAAGCAGAGCAATTTCCCACTGTCTTTATTAAAGGAACCATCTGCTTGTGACCTTTATAAAAAGCAGGCCTTTGATTTTCAATTAATACTTTATTGGAAGATATTATGAATTCATGAAACAGGTAAAGGTAGCGTAGCTTTTTCAGATTACCTCTTTTTATCATTTTGGCTGTGTGTGTGTGTGTGTGTGTGTGTTTTAAACAATCTCTTCCCCCTGCTCTGCTCCACTGAATGTATGGAGTAGAACTTAGCTTTATGCATGTTATGTGTGGGAAATAGAGAGATAAGAGAAGCTTTGGAAGGTCAGGGGCTACAACTTTAACTATTTAGAACTGTATCTGCAAGACCAAAACATAGCCATAGTAGTGCTGGGCCGATCTCCCCCCCCCCCCCCATTTTTGGGAATGTTCTCTCTCCCTGTGAAAGAGGCATTGTTTTTTTCTGCCCCTTTCACAGGGAGGGGGGAAATACAGAGAATTTTCTACTTGGGGAGGGGGACAGGGTTTCCACATACATTTTTTACATGTAGCTGATTGCCAGGGGGCTTTCCTCCTATTTTTAGTTACTTAGTTTTTTAAACATCCCCTTCCTCCAGCATTTGGAAGAGCCCAGCAGTTCTAAGTGAATGCCTATTGGAGACCACGTGACCTCTTCCTCTCCAATAAGCATCCAGTAAGCATTTTTTTTTTAAAAAAATGCATTTTTTGAGTGCAAATATGAGGTTGGGAATTTCCAAGCGTTTTCGGAGAATACACTCTCCTCCTTGCTTTCACATTCTGGAATGTGAACATAAATAAAATTCTCATACATTTCTTATTGAAGAACTATATGAATATAATCCAGGAGGGATGCTTGGAAAGATATTGAAAGCCATGGATAAAGGCATTGTTCTTGGATTACAAATGATTATCATATGATATCATGTCAGGAGAAAGATTGGAAATGGTTTTTTTTAGTATAATTAGTAGTGTACTTTGGATATTTCATCCATGGGCACATTATTCCATGGGGTTTCTAGTCTTAAAGTTGCTTAAATCTATTATTATTATTATTATTATTATTATTATTATTATTATTGTCTACCTTGTTCACATGAATAAAGGTGGTCTGGTGTGAAAGTGTTATAGGGCAATGTGAATACCGAAATGTAGGAGAAACAGAAACTGGGAGAGTTGTCCCTCCTTAATTGAAACATTGCATGAATGCAGATGTTTCCTCATGGAAAGAATGAAAAATAATGAGCAATAAAATATTGTGAGAATGCACAATAGTAATTCATGGAAGAATGACACATAATTAGATTTGTCAGAAGTACGCCACAACCATTTCCAGAGGAATTTTTACAAATAGTGCTATGGCCTGAGAAAGTCACGCTGAATGTGAATTCTGTTGTTCCAAATTGTAGAGGATGATCTGTATCACTGGTATCTTTTCAGGAGCTCCTTTTTATTGAGGGTTGGCTTCTTCCAGCCCTGTGCCCCATCTTTTTCCTGTGGACGTTAGCAAACTATTGTTCCTTCTGCTGCGGTTTTATGTCTTACTCTCCATAGGGTATCCTAATTAATGCATATTCACTAGGGGTGTGCACTGGATTGGCTCCGATCCATGATCCGGAGCTGACCCAGGGGAAATCGGATACAATTATCTGATTTTCGATCCCTCCTCTGGATCGTCCGATCTTTTCCAAACTGGTCCGGAAAGGTCCCGATCCGGTTCGGGAAAAATCGGAGGATCAGCAGACGCCCGCTGGCGCCCGCCACCGCTTCCATTGGCGGGCGCCAGCGGGCACCCACCGATGGAAGTGGACAGCAGGGGGGGCTTACCTGGCGGGGCGTCCTCCTCCTCCCATTGCCGGCTGTAAACTACTGCAAAATAGGCCTCGTGGCCTAGTTTACAGGAAAGCGCCAGGACCCACCAGGTAAGGAGTGGGGGGGGGCTTTCCTGCCGGGGCTCCTCCACTGCCATCCACTGCCACCCGGGTGGCAGCGGATGGCAGCGGAGGGGCCTCGGGAGGTAAAGAGGATCGCGAGGGGGGAGGAGGGAGGGGGCACTTACCTGAGGGGCCGTCCGGTGCCTTCCTCTGCATAGATGTACTGAGGATTAGGCTTTGTGGCCTAGTCCTCAGTAGATCTACGCAGGGAAAGGCGCCAGACGGCCCCGCAGGTAAGGAGGATCACCAGGGGAGCTTACCTGCTGGGGCCCCTCTGCTGCCATCCGCTGCCGCCTGGGAGGCAGCAGATGGCAGCGGAGGGGCCCCAGGAGGTAAGGAGGATCACGAGGGGGGAGGAGGGAGGGGGCACTTACCTGAGGGGCCGACTGACGCCTTCCCCTGCATAGATCTACTGAGGACTGGGCTTCATGGCCTAGTCCTCATCACCTGGCGCTCTACTGAGGACTAGGCCACAAAGCCTAGTCCTCAGTAGATCTACGCAGGGGAAGGCGGTGGACGGCCCCACATGTAAGGAGGATCGCCGGGGGGGCTTACCTCCTGGGGCCCCTCCGCTGCCATCTGCTGCCGCCCTGGCGGCAGCTGAGGGGCCCTGGGAGGTAAGGAGGATCGCGAGGGGGCTCCCACTTACCTGCTGGGGTCGTCTGCTGCCATCCACTGGCGCCCGCGGGCGCCAGCGGACGGCAGCAGAAGGGCCCTGCAGGTAAGTGCAAGGGGGGGAGGGACAGGGAGGGGTGAGTTAGGCCCCCACTCATCCCCCTGCAGCCATTTTTCCCCATTGACTTGCATTGGGGGAAAGCTTTATTTCCCCCAATGCAAGTCTTTGGGGGAAAATGGCGGCCAATTCGAAAATCGGACATCCGATTTTTGGATTGGGATCGGGTCCGATCCGATCCGGGGGACCTTTGACTTTGTTCCGATCTGATCCGGAACAAAATTGGAGGTCCCGATCCGGTCCTGATCTGATCCGGGGGGACCGTGCACACCCCTAATATTCACAGCTTTTTCATGTTCCACACACACTAATCTGGACCTCCAAGTCCCCCCACCCCATCCCATTGGCTTCTTGAGATGCAGTGCTGAATTCATACATACCCAGTGATCCTTCATAGGATTCCCAGTATGTTTGGTACTGGTGGTCATTAACTTATTTAAAACTAACTATTATTAATTCTAACAAGAAGTGTAGTGTTAGAATGTTTATTCAATGCAGTTAACTAGTAGCTAACTACATTTAATAACCACTTTAACCCCTACACTATACATACTGAAGCTGTACCTATCAACATTGATTCTGGTGCTCCATCTACCTCAGTATATTAACTCTCAACCTTGTTCAAGAAGATCTACCAAATGAAAAATAGAAGGAATACAACCAAAAAGCATGTCTCTCTGATTTTGAATCTCCCAAACACCACCAGTCTCCTTGACTCTTTCTCCTGGAGGCCTAGCATTGACCAATTCATCTTCACTCTTGCTCGTGTTCCTATTAAAGAGGAGTCTCTTCTTTATTGCCCTCATTTGTAATAATTTATCTTTGCACTTTACAACATTATTGATTTATTAAATTGATCATTAAAGATACAAGAATCTAAATCATTCAGTTGGGCACCTGGAATTAAGTGGCATATATCTCTTTACACTTGTTGGCTGTGGAATCGAGTGGCACCGAATAATGAAAATCAATCCCTATTTTATTCAAGGAAATAAAAAATATAATTAAATAGTAAGTCATTTTCTTTCTTCATTAAGGTCCACGGCATTAAAAAGAGCACAAATCATTAACATAAAAATGCAAAAAAAGGAACTGCAAACTGCAGCATGTCAGCACACGGACAAAGTCATGGAGGCTAGTACCACTGGGTACTAGTCATATGGCTATATTACCTCCAATACCAGAGGCAGTGTGCCTCTATATGCCAGTTGCTGGGGAACATGAGCAGAAGGGTACGATCCTGCCCATGTCCTGCTTGTGGGAGTCCCCATAGGCAAGTGGTTGGCCACTGTGCAAGCAGAATCCTGGACTAGATAGACCATTGGTCTAATCCAGCATGTCTGATGTTCTTACGTTCTAAATGAGAGATAATAAATGCCTGAAACGTTAAGGGACAATCTTGTTTTCTAATCTATTCTCTCCAAATGGTCAGCACCCTTAGGCATCACCCTTGATCAGTTAGGTTTAGAAGGTGGGAGTGATGAGCTTCATTAATAAAGTTGGATCTCATACTGTTAATTAAGAGCTTCAGAATTATGGTGTACTTGAGCTCAGGCAAAGCATTGCATAAAAATGATGCAGATTAACATGTTACATACAAAATTGAAAACGGCTCTAAAATTAAACATTAAGAGCACAATTCTATGAATGTTTAGGCAGAAAAAAATCTTACAGTTTAGAATAGTAGGGCTTTTTCTGTCTAAACATGCATAGGATTGTGCCCTAAAGCAGAACAGCACCTGGTTGTCCTGAACTATGGTTCCTAGGCAGGATTAAAAGAAAGTCTCCAGGGAATAGCAATTTCTAGGCAGATGCCAATGGATGTTCTTCAAGGATTCCAAACCTTTGGCCGTAGGCAGCTATGTTTGGGAATATTCCTTTGCATATTCCTTTGCATAAATGATAATAGTTTCCTTCAGTCAGCTGCAAAACGGTGGAGAGGGATAGGATGTCGGAGAGAGCATAAGAACCTTCCTTACACTAAATCAGATCATTGCTTCATCTGGTTCTGGATTGTCTCTACATCAATTGGCAGAGGCTCTCCACAGTTCCTAATAAGAGTCTTTCCCAGTGTGAAGGTTCGAGGCCTACAGAGGCAAAGTAAAATAGGTCACCCCATTGCCTTAGACAACATTGCATCTTCTTAATCTTTCTAATGCGGTGGTCATTTCCTTTATCCACTGAATTAACATGATTACATATGTTTATTTCACCTTTTTTCAATATAGGAGAAGGAACTGGAGGAAGGGGATCTCACCAACCAGGCACCCTTAAATAGGCTGACCATATGAAAAGGAGGACAGAGCTCATGTAACTTTAACAGTTGTAGAGAAAAGGGAATTTCAGCCGGTGCTATTTGTATGCAATTAGTTCCTGGTGAAATTCCCTCTTCATCACAACAGTTAAAGTTGCAGGCACTATACTAGAGTGACCATATACAAAAGAAGGCAGGGCCCCTGCAACTTTTAACAGTTGTGATGAAGAGGGAATTTCACCAGGAAGTAAGTGCAAACAAATGACACTGGCTGAAATTCTCTTCTCTCTACAACTATTAAAGTTACATGAGCTCTGTCCTCCTTTTCATATGGTCAGCCTACCCTGGAAGCAAGTCTCCAGTTTGTTCCTTGATTTCAAATTTCTCCCTCTTAAAAATAACCTTACTGTTTGCTGTAGAATCAAACCTACTTGACATTTGTGCACAGTATGAGGTCCCCTTTTCTCTGATCATGACCTGTTCTGGCCAGCAGATCTATGTTGCCTACTACAGGATGTCAAGACACATCTTGAGCTCGGAAAAAGGGGGGGGGAAGTTGTTTTTCAGTCTCACTCCAATATTTTGTCACACTGACTAAGAGGGCTGTTGCCTCAATGCCACTGCTGCAACAGCATGGCATCTTTTGAGTTGGTAGAGGAGCATGGAGCTACCCCAGGGGGTATCCTTTGGAGTGGCTGTTATCTGATTACTTCAGCACCATTATGTCCTTACACGGCCAGTAACACTACTGTGGGGTTTGTGGCATTTAGAAAGAGTTCAGCCAAGCAAGATTTCACACCACTCTGTCTATATGTGTGTGTGTGTGTGTGGGGGGGGGAAGCACACACACTTTCGCTGTCAAGCAGAACACAGTTAGGAAGTGGCTTTTCTGTCTTAATACATCCTTAACTACTTACAGAAAAACCCTCCAAACCTAATAATGTCACTATCTCACCTGCTGGTGAAGAACCACAACGGAGGGGCTTTTCGTTGTCTAAATATGTCGTGATTGTTATTTTAATATCGTATCGGCTTTATATGGTCTTTTAACCAGTTTATGTATTTGATTTGTGTTGTATTGTTGTATTTAATGTTGTTCTCTGCCTTGATCCAGATGGAGAGGTGGGTAATATAAATAAATGAATATATTATTATTATTATTATTATTATTATTATTGCATAGGATTGCATCCTTATTTTTTTCCATTTTTTTTTTAAATCCACAACAGCAGAAATGATGATGGTTTTTGCAAAATTCCATAACTTGAAAGTGGTATATAAGAGGCAGAAGCCACACTACTGACGCTATTGAAGTGCACTGACAGCTGTTGGCACCCATAGACACATGCCATATACTGCTTTCATACTGCTTTCATATCGCTATATCCTGCTTGGTGTGGATCCTGCCTTTTATATAGCACTTTCATACTGCTTTCATAATGCAATATCCTGCTTGGTGTAGCTGGGGCCCAAGTGCCGTGGAGGCAGAGGGGCAATGGAATGCCACTGCAAGAACAGAATAGAACCCATTCTGTGCATTTCAGCCCATGCCTTCAATGCATCCTGCTCAGACAACTCTCTAATGCCCTACCTGGGCTTCTGTTTGGAAAGTGTTTAGAACCTTCATCTGGTTCCAAATTCTGCAGCCAGATCTTTGACAGCTTTTGGTTCTAGGGAACATCTGACTTCTTTGTTAAAGCAGAAACACGACTGATCTGTTCTTCGGCACAAGTTCTGGTTGTGGCCTAGCCTAGAAGCACTTCCATTGTCTTAATCCCAGAGTCCTTTGTATTGAATAGTCAAGGGAAACGGACATGCCATCATTCGCTCAATATCTTGACCCTGTTGATGATTTGACTAATGTTGAATGTTTGTGGTTCATAATGCAATGGCTATAGACACAGATTTTGCTGCTCCAAAGTTTTCTTTCTTTCTTTCTCTCTCTCTCTCTCTCTCTCTCTTTCTTTCTTTCTTTCTTTCTTTCTTTAATAGATTCAGGATTTATACAGAAGAGCTTTCAAATTCCTCCTCCTGCATAGAAATAAATCCCGTTTTAACCATCCATTGATAAATGTTCCCTATTGTTTCTCATAAAATAGATGAACACAACAGTATTTTGTTTCCCTGTGGCTCCATCAGATTATTATCTGGGGGGGGGTGCGTTGAGGAAAAATCGGTGCTAGATATTTCGTTTTTCTTTATCTTCAAAAGTCTAGTCTCCATATTTGTCAATTAGAAGGACTATTTGAAACGGTTTGGTGCTCTGACTGCCCATACAGAATTATTTCCTTGTTCCTCTGCTACATGCTACTGCCAACCCTCTCCTCATTATAAATAGTGGTTTGAACTGGAAATCAAAAGCACATCATCATAAGACAAGAAACCCATGTCTGTGTGCTGATAACATATAATATGAGGAGCCCAGCCTGCTAATAACAGCAGACTGATAGTACATTATATGCAAGCTCTTGTAATAGTTTAAAAGGCCACATTTTTCTAAAATACGCTATTCATTATGACTTCCCCTCTGACACATATTTTATTCACACAATGCAAGGTAAGACCTTTAGGCAGCATTACCCGTAACAATTGGAATTGCTAGCATTCCAATTGGGTAATTATGTCAACAGGTAAGTTATTTCCTCAGCCTTCTTAGGGGCCGTTCCTAGGCTGTGGAAATGCCTCAGACCCACGCCCGGCATGCCTGGGAGGGGGGAGGCCAGTTGCTGGTGGGGCAAGATGGCGAGGCATGGAGGTCGGCCATTGGCCCCCTCGTTATGGCGCCACTGGGACTGGGAGGAAAGCGTAGCTATATAAGCGCTTTGCCTCCTCTCAGTTCCCTCTTCATTTTTTGCCTCCCTCCCTCCCTCCCTCCCTCCCTCCCTTGTAGACAGTGAGGGTTCACTGGTTGTCCTTTTGGAGGCTGAGTAGGAATTCTTTGCTCATAATCTAACTCGGTTATGTGTTTTTTCACCTACTCCACACTGTGAGACAAGTTGGGTGTATTAAGTAGGTTGATTCGATGTTAATTGGTCACATTTGATGGTGGTTAGATGTGGGCATCTCGAGTGTGGGGAATATTGGTGAGCATTAAAGGCACCATTGGGGTGATGGGTAGTGCCTGAAGCCTATGACGGGGAGTCTTGCAGCACCAACCAGTGCGTTGAAGGTTTACCTTTGAGGCCAACCCTCCTCACCCACTCGGAGCCTTGTAGCACGGGGGGCGGTGACACCAGAAGGCCTCCCTATGCCAAATGGGGAGCCCATGGGGTGGCGGGACGTCTGCCGCCACTTCAGGGGCTATGAATGGCTCGCCCGATCCTAGAAATGGCCTTCTTGAGCCATGTGGCAGATGCCCGTTTAGGAATTTGCCCCTTTGCAGATCTTTGAATAAATGTGGCCCATGTTTAAATCCATATACGTGTGCCATCTCTTTATTTCTCGCCCTCAACTTCTTCAACACCCTGTCAAGGGTGAATAGGTTAACGGCACGAGGGAGGGTTTTCCAGAGGGTCAGGCCTTCTCTGTAGCGGCACCCACCCTCTGGAAAACCCTCCCTTGTGTGGTTCAGGAGGTGGAAAACATAACATCTTTTAAACGCCTCCTGAAAACATACCTTTTTACACACAGGCTTTCCCTGGTTTTTAACTTAGCTGGTTTTTATATTGCTTTTTCAACTTTTAATGTTTTAAATTTAAACTTGTTTTATGGTTTTTTAATTGTGCGCTGCCCAGAGAGCTTCGGCTGATGAAAAGAATAAAAAATGTAATAAATAAATAAATAAATCTCCCTTTCTGTTGTCAGTCCAGAGTTGGCAAATATCAGTTTATTCAAGCAGGCCTTTGGCATGTATTCTGTTACAGTTGTGTTTTTAATTGTGTCTTAATATATTTCATTATTGTATTAATAAAGTTTTATCTACAATAATTATAATAATAATTTATGTATTTATGTATTTATTTATTATTACCCTCCTCTGCCTCTGGATCGAGGCGGGGAACAACATTAAAAGCAAATGATAGAAAATACATAAAACTGATTAAAAACAATTAAAGATCATGCTCATTCTGAAAGATGAGGCCCGGTCAACCAACTTTCAGAATGAGCACGATCTTTAAATAAATCATAAAAACTCAAGGGTTTCAGCAATTGCTCTTTTTTTTTTCCACAAATGACCAGCCAGATCCCATCTTCAGTGTCCCACAAGTTTCAAGTTTTTTATTTTTAAAAATGAAGATGTTACAGCGGGGGGGGGGCTTTTGGGGGACCCCCTATAACTTTTTAATTTGAAAAGATAGAGACATGAAACTTTTTGGACATTGCAGATTGGATCTTGCTAGTCCTGGCTCCCCAAGTTTCATGTCATTATCATTTCAAATAAAAAAGTTATGCACACGTTTCCCCCAATGCAAGCCTATTGGGAAAAAAACCAGACAACAAGATGACAGCAAGGAGGCCCGGTCAACCAGCTGTGTCAATAAAGTTGCATGAACATTAATAAATTCATATAAAATCGAAGGTTGGAGAGATCGATCTCAAATTTTATACACTTGTCTAGCACATGTTGATATAAATATGTGCCAAATTTCAGATCAATTCCTCCACCCCTGTATTTTATATGATTTTTTTAAAGACCATGCAACTTTTTGACAGGTCTGAATGAACACACATGGTGAGCTGTCATTCTGACCTGTCAGAACTTAAACGTTCTTTAATAAATTCATATAAAATCGAGGGTTGGAAGTATCAATCTCAAATTTCATACACATATTTAGGCATACCCCATAAGCACTGTGACCAAGTTTCAAGCCTCTAACTTTGAAAATACAGAAGTTATAGGTTTTATTTATATGGCGGTACACTAATCCGAAAAAAAATCTGATATAATCGGGCTGAAAATTTTCGGATCGGATATTTATCGGAGATTTTTCCATCGTATCATTATCGTTAATCGGATGTCCGATAATGACCTAATCATATCGTTATCGGATATTTTAATGAGACGATACACATCCCTATTCACAACGTCCCTCGTTTAATGGCAAAATCCAACAGTGTAATTTCAGAAATGCGAAGAGAGCTAATGGAATCCAGTTGAATGGTTCCATTGTACCAGCTCTTGCACACTGCTTGAACAACTGCTTCTACAAATGTCGTTTGGGTTGGATTCTCCTCTTGTGCATACTTTGACACCTAGCTTCCCCTATTGCATCATTTCCAATAGCAGAATGACACAGTTGGATACTGCCCGAAGTAAATGATATCTACCAGGTCACCCCTGTCTACATCTTTATTTACACTCCCAAAGAACTCTAGAAGTTTAATGAGACAGATCATACCTTTGCTGAAGACATGTTGATTCTTTTTCAGCCTGACTTGTCTTTGTTTCTGCTTGATAATTTTATCTCTAATAATGCTTTCCACCAATTTACCTGGAACAGATGTTAAGCTAAGTGGCCTGTAATTACCCAGATCTCCCCTGGATCTCTATCTTGAAAGGAATTCATCTGTCTCTCCAATCTCTTTAGAAATCCTACTTAGATTTGTAAAGAATGCATATAAAAATATTTTGGATGCCATCTCTGTTGCTTTTCTTTCCCAAACTCCCTACCTATAAATGATTTTGTTCAATAGAAAGGAGAAGAGCCACTTGTGCAGAATAGGAACATTTGAAGATGACTTATGCTGAGTCAGCCCATTG
Source organism: Anniella stebbinsi (assembly GCA_029215795.1). Taxonomy (NCBI): domain Eukaryota; kingdom Metazoa; phylum Chordata; class Lepidosauria; order Squamata; family Anniellidae; genus Anniella; species Anniella stebbinsi. Next base: position 13,302,653 of record JARDYH010000001.1, on the reverse strand, counting down.
GTTCACCTTGCCCAGTATTGGCAAAATTGACTGGCACTGACTTTTCAGGTGTTAAGGCAGGATTCTCATAATACTAGAACCCAGGGTTATCCTATGAAGTTGATTGGTGGGAGATTCAGGATAGATAAAGGACATACTTCTTCAGACAGTGCATAGTTAAATGATGGAATTCACTACCACAAGATGCAGTGATAGTCACTAATTTGGATATCTATAAAGGGGGTTTGGATAAATTCCTGGAGGAGCAGGCTATCAATGACTACTATTCCTGATAGCTATGTGCTACCTCCAGTATCAGAGGCAGTACAACTATATACACCAGTTGCTGGGGAACATGTGCAGAAGGATGTTGTTGCACCTGTGCCCTGCTTGTGGGTTCCTGGTCAACAGCTGGTTGGCCACTGTGTGAACAGAGTGCTAGACTAGATGGGCCCTTGGTCTAATTTGGCATATATATATTTTTAATGCTACCTGGGCCAGCTCTACACCAAGCAGGATATGACACTTTGAAAACTGTATATGGAGTGTGACCTGGGCCCCAACAGTTGTCACTATTGTTATAAACTGTTTTAAAGCAGTAGGGTAGATCCTGTCATGGAAATGCCAGGTGATTAAACTTGGGACCCTTGCATGCAACAGCTGTGATCTAGCACTGAGCCATGTCCCTTCCCCGAACCAAACTGACTCAGCTCTGGCTCATGTCTCTGATCAAGAATTTTGTTTATAATTATTTTTGAACAATACTATTTTCATAATAATAGAAATGGGAAGAAACATATAGAGAATATTGTTCCAGAAAGAAGGACTTCATTCCCGAGGTTACAGCTGAAACAAACAAACAAACAAACAAACACAGTATACAAGTTTTAGTAATTCTTGGCAAAATCCTTCATACGATTTTATTTTGTTTCACTACACCAAAAAGATATCCAGCTGTTCAGAATACAGATTGTTTCTTTCCTTGGTCTTTGTAAAGAGTAGTTTTCATTGTCATCAAGGTTTGCCAAGCACTTCAAAATCAGTTGTCCACAGTAAGTTTTGTTTCTTCCAATATTTCATTACTGGAATGTATAAATTGTAAGTCTATTGAAAAGTGGGTAATCTTTCATATCAGAAACAAGAATAGTTTTATTGTTCCACTCCACTATTGCCCTATTGTTTCATGTAGTCCAGGTTTATACTCAATCTTTCTTCTAATGAAACATAGCATATATTTCTAAACTTAATTCCAGAACTGGCACATAAAAAGTTTGCAAGAACTTTAATTTTCTTCCATTTGTTGTCATGTTTTCCCTTCTACCGTACCGATGAGCACAAGCGATCATTGATGAAACAAAGCACACATGAGCAGATGATCACCTCATGATTTATTTTTGCATTGTGTTTCATCAATGCACACCAATGCTCACATGCATGACTAAAGCAGAGAGGAGGGAGAATTTGAGAACAAATGGAACCAAATTAAAGCAAACTGTGCATATGTACCGTTCTTACAAAATCCAGAAATCAAAATGGAAAAGTGAAAGATTCACAAGGCATTGATGCTTCTTCACCAAGAAGTTCTGGTCACTGCACCTAAAAGGGATATTGTAGAATTTGGAGGGGTGCAGAAAAGGTCAAGTAAAATGATGACACGGCTGGAGCAACTCCCCTATGAGGGAAGGTTACAACATCTGGGGTTGTTTAGCTTAGAAAGAAGGCAAGTGAAAAGAGACATTATAGAGATGAACACTGGTATGGCTGGTATGGAGAAGGTGGAGAAGGGACATTTTTTCTCCCTCTCTCATGACACGAGAACCTGATGGTGTCCTCCCTTAAAGCTGATTGATGGATGATCCAGGACAGATTAAAGAAATGACTTCTTCACACGGCACATAGTTAAACTATGGGATTTGCTAATACAAGATGTAGAGAGGACCACCAATTTGGATGGCTTTAAAAGGGGGCTGGATAAATTCCTAGAGGAGAAAGCTATCAAAGGCTACTTGTCCTGATTATACTATCTGCAGTATCAAAGCCAGTATGCCTACGTACACCAGTTGCTGTGTGGGAGGCTGCTTTTGCACTCATGTCCTACTTGTGGGTTTCCTGTCCACAGCTGGTTGGCCACTGTACAAACAGAATGCTAGACTAGATTAGGCTGACCAGATAAAATCCAGGTCAGGGCTCATGTAACTTTAACAGTTGTAGAGAGAAGGGAATTTCAGCCAGTGTCATTTGTATGCAATTAGTTCCTGGTGAAATTCCCTCTTCATCACAACAGTTAAAGTTGCAGGGGTCCTGCCTTCTTTTGTATATGGTCACTCTAGTATAGTGCCTGCACCTTTAACTGTTGTGATGAAGAGGGAATTTCAGCAGGAACTTATTGCATACAAATGTCACTGGCTGAAATTCCCTTTTCTCTACAACTGTTAAAGTTACATGAGCCCTGACCTGGATTTTTTCTGGTCACCCTAGACTAGATGGACTCTTGGGCCAGATCTACACCAAGAAGGATATAGCACTATGAAAGCAGTATGGTATGTGTCATGCCCCCAACAACTGTCAGTGCACTTCAATACTGCTATAAAGCAGTAGTATGGCTCCTGCCACTTAGTCCCTTTCCACACATGGCGTCTTGCCTGAGTTGGCCCCTGGATGCTCCCTGTGAGTCCAAATGATGCACAGGGAGTCCCGGGAGCAGTGGGGACACAAGATTTTTCTGGGTTAACAGAAACCTGAAACATCCAGATTCTTCTGTGGTCCCAGGAAGTTCCCGGGACTGCAGAAGGATGCGCCTGCCCATCTCAGGTGCAGCTGAACTTACTCACGAGTAAGCGTGGCTGCAAACTGGACACGGAGCCACACGGAGCCAGCAGGGGAGGAGGGGCCAAGTTCATCATCCCCAGGATGGCAGGGGGAGGGGGGCATCTCCCTACGCGTTTTTCGTCTTCTAAACTTACCGTTCGCTGGAGCTCAGGGGCGCCTTTCTCCGATGTAAAAAAAAAGAAAAAAGGCACCAGAAATGGCGTGATGGCCCGGGAGCAGCCCCGGTCATCGCGCCCATGGTGTAGATTGAAAGCGACGATCCCATTAGTGGCTACTTCCAGGATTGCCCACTCCCCGACCTCTACACCCCTATGGTGTAGAAAGGGCCTTATATACCGCTTTCATAGTGCTGTATCCTGCTTGGTGTGGATTAGGTCTTGGTCTCAACCACCATGGCTCTTCTTATGTCCTTAAAATCAAGTAATTCAGAAGCCTGATATTCAACAGAGTAATATTGAGCATCCAAGATTCTCAGTTCAATATCCAGTATTTCCATTGACAAGATAGTGGCTAGTCCTGCCTGAAAACAGGAAGGTGATGCTATTCAAAGTAGATATCACTAGCTAGATCTGAACCAGGGTAAGCAGCTTCCTATGTTCATACCAAAGGCACTTTCTTTCTACTAGTTACCATGTTGAATCACCAGGGGCTCTCCAAAATGGCCTTTCTCTTCCTACCTAGAATGGAAAACAAAAACAAAAAAACAGCCATTGATGAAAATGGCTGGTACATTACATTTGGCTTGGTGGATCATATTGTTTGCAGGGCTGATTGTAGCTCAACTAACTTGAAGTAGGATCTGAGGGTGAGAATAGTGGAGAAAGTAGAGCTTAGTGAATAAAAAAAACGCATACAGGCTGAATTCGGACAACACAATAAGCAACTGGGGGGTGGGGAAACAAGCATCAGTTGTATTGACTATCGTGTCATCCGAATGCTGCCATAGTCAACTCAGCGCTGATCCTAATCCGCACCACAGTTGATTATTTATTACCATGTTGTGTGGGGAGTGCCCCCTAGATGAACAACTGTAAAGTTGATTATTAACCCACCATTGACTATCGTGTCATCCGAATTCAGCCACAGATTTCTTGTGTAGTTCCACATCACGCAAGTACAAAATAGGCTTAACAGGGAAACCTTTTCAAAGACTGGGGCAAGAATGTTTTAGTGTTGTTCTCTTTGAGCTAGTGCTATCCAGCTTTTGTCTTCCCAGGCTTTCCGCTCAGCCCCATGATGAAAATGTAATATATTCCTTAATGAATAATGGGCTGAATAAGTATACGTCTTTCTGTAACCATGTGAATTGAACAAATACAGGTAATGCAAAGATGCCACTGCTTTGTATACATCCTGGCAATGCAAAGCCATTAGGCCAATTAACAAGCTATAGTCCCATTCCACTCTCTTATGGGAAATGTGACTTTATACAACAGGTACTTTAGACTGAGACATTATTAATCTAGACAAGTAGTGCAGTAAAGCCTACTTCTGCTTGCCAAGTGACTGAAGGAATACAAATGTCATGCAGAAACACTATGGTAAACAATATTGGTTGTACTCTTTTCATTAAAGCACCGTCCTTTATTCAGTAGATTTCAGACCACGTGCAGGTTGTAATAAATCAGTTTCCAATCAGTTGTTTTCTGACTTAGTTATTTATTACCAATTTGGGTGGTGCTTTGGTTCATTATTGTTACTTAATGTTAAAAAGTTTTCTAGACTGGGATTAAAAGTGTGCGTGTGTGGGAAGGGGGGGATTCACTATCACCGTGGAGATTTTCCTTTAGATTTCGGTGCTTTGCATGATTTGCTCTCATTTTAATTGTTCTTTCTTCCCAGCTTCCCAAAACCCTTTGATTTGCAAAAGGAGGAAGCCACATTTGGAGGAAGCTCTTGCCTCCTGCACAAAGAAGTAAGCAGGCAAGCTGATTTTCAGCCAGACATGATGGTTCTGCGCATGCTCAGAACTGCCAGGAAAGAAGATGTCTAGAACAGGTCAACCATAATGTGGGTAGAACTGTGTGCTGATAACCTTTTGAAATTCTCCACTCTATTTATGGGCAGATAAATTAGGTGGACCATTCTACCGAATTTCTCCACGGGGAGGATAAAATCTCCGACAGAAATTTAATTAAAGGTCTACTACAAAGTAACAAATGATGCAGTTTATACAAATCAGGGTATGTAACACCCTGCAACTACATTTTAAGAAGTCTCCTTGGTCTTGGTCAATATTCTATTCATTCTGCAGCTAGTCACATTTTATGTTCATTTTTCAGATAAATCACTAATATTCATTACATTTCAGGTTCCTTTGTCTTGATTTTGCAAATATCAGGTAGGTTTTCTTTCTTTGTTTATGTTTGTTTTTCAGCTTCAGGTTAAACCTTAAGGTATTAAAGTGTGACTTCATTTTAGTATTGATCAGGTCTATCACATGCTGTATTTTTTTCAATGTAGTTCAAAAAAAAGACAGCCATATTTTTAGAAAGCAACTTGTTTTCTCTCTACATAAACACAGTGTCCCAAACTTTAGAACTTTACTATGTCCAAGAGAAGGAGGGAGGATTAGAGATGTAAAACTTCCATAAATTTTGAAGCCATGGGGAAAAAAACCTGGTTTTTCCCAGGTTTTGGGGGAAAAAATGGATTTCTTCAGGAAAACTGGGAAAAAATGCAATATTAGAACTTTTTATGGATTGAACGTTACTTTGTTACTTTAGGAAAAATATTGTTATGTACAAGTTGGTTTGGCATAAGATTATCACATTTGGTATATTAAAAGTATAGTGCATTCAAGCAATTATTACAAATTGAATTTACTTTTTTAAATTTTTACCTTTTTTTTTTTTTTTTTTTAACAAATGGAGCTACAAGCTCCTGAACTGTAAGGAGACACCTGAACTGTAAGGAACCTCTTTGGTTTTGCCAGTTTATGAGGAGCAGGCAAAAAACAATTAAAAAACAAACAAACAGAAGAAACAATTAACACTAGCAACGAGGAAAATTATTTAAGTCTCCGCTAGTCCTCCATAGTGTCAAGCAGACAAAAAGCACCCATTCCCATAAAAAGAACTGAGAAAATGGGGGACCAAGATTCAATGAATATGCATGAAATTTAATCAGACCCATTTTCTGAGCTATAGCTATCACTATCCTTTTCAGTCTCTGCTTCAATGGCAGTGCCCCTAGAGGTAGAAATGCATCTTGCTCTTGTATTTGAGAGCTGTAGTCTCAGTTTGCAACCTAGGAATTGCTTGTCCTCGGTGCACAGAAATTGTAATAACCTGATACTATACATAATTTTTAGAAATCTTTTGGAGAAGTAAATATATAAACACATTGTCTTAAACATTTTATGCATCATGCTAAAATAAAACATTCCATAATCTGTTTTTTCTTCATTTTTTTCATTTTTTTCAAAAAAAAATCTGGAAAAATCCAAAAAAAGTCTTTGGAAAAATAAAGGAAAAAAGCCTCCCCCCACAATTTTTTCTGGTTTTTTTTCTGGGCCTTCACATCTCTAGGGAGGATTTGTCCAAAGGCCTTTTCTTAGGTTACAATAGAAGCAGTCAGATAATCTCTTTTGGACATTATTATTATTATTATTATTATTATTATTATTATTCTCTGCCTCTGCATTTGCTTCTCTCTCTCTCTCTCGCTCTGTGTGTGTGTGTGTGTGTGATTTATTGTGTTAACAACACTGTGTCCTCTATAATTGTCTTTGGGAAATAATTTGGGAATTCTCAAGATTATCACCAGGACTACCACTATCACACAGACAACACACATGTTCTATTATCTCATTCAAGGTTTTTCATTTTCCATTGTCAGGAAGGAAATAGTCAAGCATTTCAACCGGTAATGCTCTGTAACTATTCTGGCTGAATCCCTGGTATTGCAGGAGCCCAATAGTGAGAAATTATCCAAACTATGCAGTAATTTTCTAGATGGATTGAATCCTGTTTCTTGAAAGAGGGAGCGATGTTGCTTGAATAACATCTTGACAAAAAACCTGTAAAACACATAGCTGTTGGAATTGCACACATTTTGCAAAACACCCTCCAAATTAACTCTTCATCACTTTATATATCATTGTTGTCAGCTGGTGTAGATAACTGAGTGACAGCGAAAAATGTGGGGTTTTTTTTTGAAGCTACAAGTAATATTAAGAAAAAAGTTTATACAAGATCAAAGAGTTATTTGAGGAAGTTTAGTGTAGCTACATCAACAACAAATATATTATGTATTTAAGTTACATTGGTTTGGAAGGAGATGACCCAAACCTATTGCTTCCTTCAATAATATGAAAATATATTGAGTTAGATGCATAGTCACATTCAGCATTCTCTACCCTGTGCATATATCGAGATGTTGGAATGGGCATTTCACAAAATATTTGTGGGGTGGGATGGAATTCTTCAACAGGAGCTTGAAAAAGGACATTATTGAAGGGTTCCCCCCCCCCCCCGTATTTTAGTTTCTGAGAATTTTTTGGCTCAGTCAAATCTGGAAGCCAGTCAAATCTGGGGTCCACACATATCTCTCTTTCAAACATATGGTCCCAATGGAGATTTGCAACTCATCATTTAAAACAATATTGTCATAAAAATTCAAAGCAATCAACATATAAGCTTAAATAACTAAAACACGGTACAGCAAAATAAAGCACAGCATAACCAAAGGCAGCATAAAACAGTGCAACTCATCTGATCAAATGTCATTAAATGCCTACTCAAGAAAAACAGCTTTGACCTGATCCCTAAAAACTCCCATAGGGAGGCAGATTCTATAAATGGGGAGCCACCATGAAGAAGGTTATCCACCCACCTAGCACGGGGGCATTCAAGGGATACTGAAGAACTTCATCATTAGTAGGTTTAAATGGAAGCAGGTAGTTCATCAGATAAATAGGTCCGAGACCACTTAGGATTATATAGATCAAAACCAGCAGTGAAAATCTTTATGCACTGTTGAAATGTGGCTTGTTCTTCTACCCATTCCAACAAACAGCCTAGCTATTCAATTTTGGACCAGCTAAAATTTCTGAATTTATTTCTTAGGTAATCCAATACCAGAACATGTTGCAGTAATCTAACCTAGACATAGGAAATATTGCTTTTTTTGTGGCTGTAGTGCCAAAGAAAATCTCACCTTCTGAACATTTCTTAAAACCTTTCATCAATGGAAAATGTAATAAGCCCTTCTTACGAAGGTGGGCTTATTGTTTTTCTCACTGTCTTTAATACTTAATTGCAGGGAAACAAACACCATGTGTTGTTAACTAGCATTTGTGGGGAATTAATTGCTTTGGGGTGCACCCACGTTTCCTGCACCTGTTGGGACAAATCAAAACTCAATTTTGCTGATTTCTCCAGTTGGGCATATGTAGAGTGCCAATTACTGATCATATCCTGCTACAGGCTGAAGAACATGGATTCTTTGCATCCAGCTGTGCCTATCTTCCTGTTTATGTGTCTCTCTTGTGTTATGAGTCTCATCCTATTTGTTTGTTTGTTTTAAATCTGGGTTGCTGCTTGCAGAGAAACCATCCTATTATTTTAAGAACATATGTTCATGATGAGTACAAGTCATGAACATTTGAACAGGCTCCATCTGGTTCTGATCAACCCAGTTACATGGTACATGAAAAGTGTTAAGGCAGAAAAACAACAACATTTTTTTTTAAAAAAAGCAGTATCAAGGTTCATAGGATCTAACCATTATTTACAGTTTGTAGAAATATGTTTCCATTTTTCAGGATTGCCATATTCACTGTGGGTTGAGTTAGCCTCTTTCTGTTTTGAATAAATGAATCTAATTTTAATTAGATGATTTTTTTTTATGCTGGATGGATGCCAGGTATGCCCTTAACAGATTATCATCCAGATCATTAAAAGAGAGAGAGAGAGAGAGAGAGAGAGAGATTCAGCATGAGCCATTTCTTTAAATGGATATCTCTCTCCATACTAAAAAATGAGAGGTGGGGCAGAAGCATCAGCTTGAAGAAGGGGATGGGTAACAAGTGTTTGGAAATCTCCATGTGAACAACACACTTTATACAAATGATGCAACTAGGGATGGGTGAGAAATTTGGTTCACTTCATTTTTGATAAGCGTATACTAAAATTCACAAATTTCGTCACATTCTAGATGGAAAGAAATGTGGGAGAAACCAAAACTGACAGGTACCTGCATCCACACCTGGTGTTTTGAGCGCTTAGCTCTTAATAGCCTGCATGTGAAGCCCTCTGTATTCAGACATGATGGTGCCAAATAAGGTTGCCCTCACGTTCCCCCCTTCTCCTTATCTTCAACAACTCCATCTGCCGCTACAGTCCGTACATCTTCGAACCTGCCGTGTGATTCACAGACCAAAATCAATGCATTCGACAATTTGCATACATTTGAAAAATGTGCACAAAAAATGTGCACATCTTAAATAATGTGCACATATGCTTCAACCAATGGGAGAAGAATGTGTACATTTCAAAGATGCACACGATTGGTGTGTCCATTGCAACAAGTGCGCATGAAAAGACGCATGGATCTTCATGCCAAAAAGAAGAAAACACAACTTGCAATCTGGTATGGACTCGAGTTGCAATGAGCTTTGAGATGGAAATTAGAGAATGTTGGTGAGCTTAATTTTTGCCAGTTTGTGCCTTCTTAGCCTCCTGCCCTAAACCATCTTAGTTTAAGGCTTCATAAAGAGTAGATAAGCTGGTAAAGCTGTGTCTCACCTACAGGTTTTCAAACGTACTGCTCATATGAAGGAATATGTCCACCCCCCGAAAATTCTGCGTAGATAAAACTACCATGCAGGCTCTAGATTTGAGAAAGTCCTTGGCAACATGCCCTATGGTGGGCTCCCTCCTATTTAGCAGTGCCTGGCAGGCTTACCTTATGCAGCGTCTGTGTGAAAGGGGTGGGATACACAGAGGCTGCCTCTACATGAGAGGTTTAAAGCTCTTTCAAGTCTCATTAAAATTTTTACCTCTACATGAGTGGAGCGCAAATCGGGAGGTGAGGCGCGTTAGCTATCCGATTATGCGCATTATCGAATGTGCATTAAATAGCGAGTTTTCTTTTGCTGCGGCCTGTTAAAGCGCATTTTGACTATGTAAACAAGCGATTCTCCACTTTAACTACTTCTAAAGTGCATTTCAAACAACCGGTAAGGCCACCAGTTGTGCGCTCAATTACCTCCTGCGTACAGTCATGTGCCATAAAGCGCTTCCGAGAAGATGCGCATAATTGGAGAACCAGGTGTCAAACCGAATTCTTGTAGAGGGGGTCAGATACCTTTCTCATTGACACCAAACACATAGCTATAATGGTGGGGGAGCAGGAAGGATTGTCACTGCCAAATAGGAACGAGGAGAAATGTATTCGGTTTGCATTTCAATGTGAGCTTATTTAATGCTGCTCTCTTGCACCAATGCAGGAAGTGAAAATCAGTTATCCCTCAAAATTCACATTTCTCTGAATTTTGCAATGGAATTCTCCAATCAAAAAGATTCGTACAAAAATGGGAGCGTTAGGGGAATGGTGCATACAAAAATGGGTATATTGGCAAAAAAAAAAAAAGCATTAAGGAATGCACCCTGTTAAGAAAAGTGCTTGAAAAAAATGTATATATTAGGAAAAAATGCATAAAGGCATGCATGCATCTGAAGAAATGCACACAAAATTGTGTACACAGTTCTGTGTGAACTTTTTTTTTTTTTTAAAAAAAGATCAATGTGTGGGATGTACTGTATTAAGGTTAGAAAAAAGTTCTGAATGTTTGGGAGAAATGAAATTGAATATTGGGACAATTACAAACTAGAAGAGAAACCAAAATTAAAATGATCCTTTTGCCTTTTCTGTTAGAAGGGTGTTGCTTACCTTCAAGTGTTCACTACACCATGTGGGGTTTGCTCTAAAGAGAGAACTCTCCCCATCACTTAGATTTCAGTGTGCAGGAATTTGATTGTATCATGGTGGGGTTTTCCATCACGGGAATCCCAGCTGTTTGTCTGCAACCATTCACTTGACTCACCTCATCAGCTGGTTAAGAACTTATAGACCCAAGAAGAGCCCTGCTGGGTCAGACCAAAGGTCTATCTAGGCCAACATTCCTTTCCAACTTCTTCCAACACTGGCCAACCAGATGCCTATGGGAATCTCATACAGGACAGGAGCGCAATAGCACCCCCTGCTAGTGTTCCTCAGAACCTGTTATTGAGAGGGATTCCCCACTCTGTGAGAACTAGGCTTCAAATGTCCCCCTTTCTGATTTGAACTACTGTAAGTGTAGCATAGAAAGTGTGGGCACTGAAAACAACAACCCTGCATCCAGTTTTGCCTCTATCCCAATAATTTTTCTTCTTTCTGAAATCCTCAATGACACCCAATGATGTGGATAAGGGTAGGGAAATGTTCAATGTGATATCATAATTAGGGGTGTGCACGCCAAAAAATATCGTCGTTTATCATTATCGTCATTTCGGACCAAAAAAATTACCATCTTCATTCATATCGTAGGTGAACCGTATCGTTTTCATGATAATTATCGTGAAAAAATTATATTTTTGCAGCCCTATTTTTAAAGGAAAAAATGCCTATAACTTCTGTATTTTAATAGTTAGAGGCTTGAAACTTAGTCACAGTGCTTATGGGGTATGCCTAAGTATGTGTATGAAATTTGTGTATAAAATCCAGCCCTCGATTTTATATGAATTTTTTAAAGATCGTTTCTGTTCTGACAGGTCTGAATGAACGCACGTGGCGAGCTGTCATTCTGATCTGTCATATAAAATCGAGGGTTGGAGGGATCGATCTCAAATTTCATACACATACTTGGCATACCCTATAAGCACTGTGACCAAGTTTTAAGCCTCTAACTTTTAAAATACAGAAGGTATAGGTATATTTATATGGCCGTCCGATAAAACGATAAAATCGCTCGGAAATTATCGTCTCCGATGATTATCGTAGGTTTTTGTATCGTATCGTCATCGTTAAACACACGGACGATAACGAGACCCTATCGTATCGTTATCGTACATTTTAATGATACGACACACATCCCTAATCATAATGCATTTTGCTCTAAACACACACACACACACACACACACACCACATTCAGGGGAGCACACGAGGAAACAGAGATGGGATTTTTTTTTCTGGGATCAGCATCTTCTTTAATTCTTCTCTCTGTTTCCATGCTCTCCTTGCTGAAAATGGTTCAGACAAAGAAAGTCAGGAGTGTAGTCTTGTTGAAGCATGCAGGAAAGTGCTTTCTCCGCACCCCCCTCCTCACAAGCCCTGCATCAATATTCCACTTGAGGATGTGTTTAGGTGCTCTCTTCATTAAGCAGTTGTTGCAGCAAGTCCGCAGAGAATCAGCACTGGCTTCCAGTACAAAAAAGAAAAGAAAAAGTGAAGCGAGGAGAATTTTCTTAATTTGGATGCGCTGACTGCCTGAGATGCTTAGAAATGGTCATTAACAGCCAATACCAAGTATTAAAAATTCTCTTTCAACTCATTCAAAACCCAATTGTGCATATAGACAATATGCAAAATGCAGCATTCTATTGGGGAGATCTTAGTAAAGGTATTGTAGTGTTGTTTAGAGCTGGGTTAAAATGGGGAATATATTTTGTTGCTGAATCGTTGAGTGGTTGCAACAAATATCTTCTCCTGCAGACTGTTTTGGGGGGACTGGGGACCAGAATTGAAGTGAACTATGGGAAGCAGCACTCCATGCTTCCATAGGGTGACCCTATGGAAAAGAGGACTGGGCTCCTGTATCTTTAATGGTTGCATAGAAAGGGGAATTCCAGCAGGTGTCATTTGTATGCATGCAGAACCTGGTGAAATTTCATCTTCATCACTACAGTTAAAGATGCAGGATCCCTGAGAATGACCAGATACAAAAGAGGGCAGGGCTCCTGCAGCTTTAACTGTTGTGATGAAGAGGGAATTTCAGCAGGGGCTGCACGCATACAAATGGCACCTGCTGAAATTCCCTTTTCTATGCAATTGTTAAAAATACAGGAGCCCGGTCCTCATTTCCATGGGGGTCACCCTAGGCACACACATCTTCCGCCATCCCTATTAGAAATTTCACCAGACTTAACAATGCTCACAAAAAAATATTCAATCTTATAATGTCTCATAACTTTCCCCTCAACCTGGCACCCTATATTGACAACAAATAACAACTCTAGATAACATCAATCCATGTAGCTGACCAACATGATCCATCGATCAGCCAGAGAAGGAGCAATTGTTTGCTTCCCACTTCCTGACAAAGAAAGCTCAGCCCCAACTACCTATAGCCATCGGACTGCAAAAATAAAGGAAATATTACCCTAGCCCCATCCATCAGTCAAATAGCCACCAATTGCTATGCAAGCAAGAACACCAGCAAAGGAAGAGTAGCTTGGCCAGAAGTGCATTTAAAGGGCTGCTTAGAGCTCACTGCCATATGCTGACCTTGAAGAATGGTTCTCTGTCCTCTTCCTTTCCCTTCTACCCCTCTTCCATTGTGTGTCTTGTCTCCGTTTGTAAGCCTGATGGCAGCACCTCTCTCTTGTCTTTATTTATTTTTGATCGATGAGAGTCATTTCGAAATATAATCATTATCTGAAAAGTGGGATAAAATATAGGGCATGTCTACACCAGCCATTTATCCCGGGGTCAGCTCAAGGTTATCCCTGTGAATCCAAATGACACACAGCTGATCCCGGGGTCAACCAGGGATGATCTCTCGTTGTCTCAGGATAATTGGGACTCTACTTATCCTGATTTTTACCATGGTCCCAGGACAACCCTGAGGATTGTGAGTGGTGTAGTGCAGGCTTCCAGATCCTCTCTCCTCCCTGCAGGTAGCTGGGCTGATATGGAGCTGTGTGTGGGGGGGTGTTCCATGACCATCGGGGCTGGGGGGGGCAGCATTTTTGTCATCCCTGGGATGGCTCTCAGTGTGTTGGGGAGCCAAATTTGAAGAGTTTCCCCCCAAAAAAACTTATCTTTGGTGCAGGATCACGTCCGTGCGATTGCACAAACCTCTTCCTCCTTAAAAAAAACCTGCCATGTCAGGAATGTCCCTCTTGACTTCTGGGATGTTGTGATGGCATGTGCACCCTGTGGGACATTCATGGAAGCTGCAAAGCCCGAGATCCTCCCCCCACCATCCCAGAAGGCCTGCAGGTATGGATGAGCCTATAGTCCCAGGGTAACTGTCAGTTGGAGCAGAGTGTTCTTTCTGGTAGGGAAGAGGAAGCAAGCTCCTTGCAAATGCTCCTTCTTCAAGCAAGTGATGAGCCAAGTTGGTCAAGCCATCAACACTGGGGTGATGTTATAATGTTGTTGGTGCTTTATTAATGAAATCCATCAATCAATCATCAATCATCAATCAATACCAGCAATTCAACATTTAAAGTCTAATAATAATAATAATAATAATAATAATAATAATGTCTCCTACCTTTAAATTTGAAGACAGTGAATGTATCTTTAATTAACAAATACTGAGGACAAACAGCAGGGGAGGGATTGTACCCTCCTTGTGGACTTCCAGTAAACATCTGGATGGCGACAACAAAAGGCCAGATTAGATGGACCTTTGTTGAGTTCCAGTTGGGGTGCTCTTATATAATCGCTATGTAATCATCTACCCAGGTACTCCTTTACCTAGCTGAACACATGGCAGTCTCTGATAACCTGGCTAAAATACAAGATCCTTAGTGAACAAAAACCTTAGTGATGGCCACCAATTTGGATGGCTTTAAAAGGGAGTTGGATAAATTCCTGGAGGAGAAGGCTATCAATGGCTACTAGCTCTGATGGATATGTGCTCCCTCCAGTACTCGAGGCAGTAAGTCTATATGCAGTAGCTGCTGGGGAACATAGATGGGACGGTGCTGTTGCCCTTGTTCTGCTTTGTTGATCCCTGGTCGACAGTTGGCTGGCCACTGTGTGAACAGAATGCTGGAGCAGATGGACCTTTGTTCTAATCCAGCATGGCTCTTCTTATGTCCTTAAAATCTTTCCTCAATTTAGATGGCCACAGCTGGGCAGGTATAAAAACTTAGATGAAGAAACGGGTCTCTTTCTTTACAGGAATGTTGTATGTGGCAATACACAACAAATAATAATAATAACATAATAATAACAATTTATTTCTTACCCGCCTCTCCGCCTGGATTGAGGCGGGGAACAACAACATGATAAAATACATAAAACTGATTAAAACATGACACATATTATTAAAACTGCATAAAAATCCTAAAAACATCCTAAAAACATCCTTAAAAACATTCTAAAATTCCACTGGATATGCCTGCCGGAAGAGAACAGTCTTTATGGCTTTCTTAAATTCTAAAAGACTGTTAAGTTGACGAGTCTCCTCCGGCAGGTCATTCCACAGTCTGGGAGCGGCAGAAGAGAAGGTCCTCTGGGTAACGGTTGTCAGCCTAGTCTTGGCCGACTGCAGTAAGTTCTTCCCAGAGGACCTGAGCATGCGGGGCGGATTGTACGGGAGAAGGCGATCCCGCAGGTAACCTGGACCCAAACCATGTAGGGCTTTAAAGGTAATAACCAACACTTTATACTTCGCCCGGAAACTAATTGGCAGCCAGTGGAGCGATTTTAAAGCTGGCGTAATATGGTCACCCCTAGATGTACCGTTGACCAACCTGGCTGCCATATTTTGAACTAGTTGAAGTTTCCGGACTAGGCACAAAGGTAGCCCTATGTACAGCGCATTGCAGAAGTCGAGCCTCGAAGTTACCAGCGCGTGCACTACCATCTTTAGGTCTTCCAGCTCTAGGAAGTGGCGCAGCTGGCGTATCAGCCAAAGCTGATAGTAGGCACTCCTGGCTGTCGCATCTATCTGAGCTGTCATTTGGAGCGACGGATCCAGGAGCACCCCCAAGCTGCGAACACAGTCTTTCAGGGGGAGTGTAACCCCATCCAGAACCGGTTGACACACCTCCAAACCCAGGTTGCGGCCTTTGGCAGCAAGCACCTCTGTCTTGTCTGGATTCAGCTTCAGTTTGTTTTTCCTCATCCAGCCCATTACCGCCTCCAAGCATTCATTCAGAGGAGACACACTATCCTTAGCTGGCACTGTTATCGAAGGCATAGAGAAATATATTTGGGTGTCATCAGCATACTGATAGCACCCCGCCCCATGCCTCCGGATGATCTCTCCCAACAGTTTCATATAAATGTTAAACAGCATTGGGGAAAGGATGGCACCTTGCGGCACGCCACACAGCAGCTCCTTCTTTGCAGAGCAGCTATCCCCAAGCATCACCATCTGGAACCTACCCGAGAGGTAGGACTGGAACCACTGAAGCACAGTGCCCCCGATTCCCAATCCCCTCAGGTGTTCCAGAAGGATACCATGGTCGATGCTATCGAAAGCCGCTGAGAGGTCCAGAAGTACCAACAGGGACACACTCCCCCTGTCAATACTGAGGCGTAGATCATCCGTATCCCGCCCTGAAGCCAGTTTGAAATGGGTCTAGAAAATCAGTGTCATCCAAGACTACTTGGAGTTGAAAGGCAACCGCCCTCTCGATCACCTTGCCCAAGAATGGAAGGTTTGATACCGGTCTGTAGTTATTAAAGTCCAGGGGATCCAGGGAGGGCTTCTTTAGAAGCGGCCGTACCACCGCTTCTTTTAAACATGATGGGAAAGTCCCCTCCCTGAGAGATGCAGTAATAATATATTGTAATTGTGATCTAACCGCATCTCCTCCCTGGACGACCAGCCATGAAGGACAGGGATCGAGAGGGCAAGTCGTCATCCTCACTCGTCCAAGCAGCTTGTCCATGTCCTCGGTACTCACCAACTGAAACTGATCCAGTGTAATTCTACTCGCGGAGTCGCCGGACACTCCATCGTCAGCCTCTGCTATAACGACGGCATCTAAGTTGGCTCTTATCCGAGAGATTTTATCTGTGAAATGATCATTAAAGGCATCACAGCGAACCGCCGAAGGCTCTAAAATCGGATTCAGGGGGGAAGGTGCCCGAGTTAGACCCCTCACCACTCTGAACAGTTCCGCTGGACACGAATTCGCAGACGCAATGCATGCAGAGAAGAAAGCTTTCTTCGCTGCACGTATTGCCACCCCATAGGAACCAAGATGTTCTCTATGCCGTGTCTTGTCGGATAGAAGTCGAGTTTTCTGCCATCGGCGCTCCAGTCATCGTCCTTTCCACTTCAACTCCCTGAGGTCTTCCGTATACCAGGGCACCCTGTTAGAAGCAGGCAGGAGAGGATGTTTGGGGGCGATCGTGTCGATAGCCCTAGTTAGGTCTTGATTCCATCTATCGACCAGGGCTTCTACAGGATCGTCGACGATACCAGCCATAAAACCCTCCAAGGCTTTCTGGAATCCAGAAGGATCCATCAGCCTTCGAGGGCGGACCATCTTAATAGGTCCACCACCCCTGCAGGGGCGGGTAGTAGCCGTGATACTAACCCTAACCAGAAAATGGTCTGTCCATGACAACACAGAGGTATTCGTTACCTCCGCCCACAGATCCCTCTGTTCAGAACAGAAAACAGCATCGAGGGTATGACCCGCTGAATGTGTGGGTGTTAATCTGTTCAGGTTAGGTTTTCCATAAAACTAGGGAATGAGAAGAATTCAGTTTAGTTCATGTTTTAAGACAAATCTACCTGATTCACACTTCCCAAACCAATATATCAAATGACACACAATTATTCTATGGTATTCCCATCTCTGAATTCTGAAATCAGCTTTTCAATTAAAATACATATATTAGAGGGAAGTGTGAATAAGATAGAGTAGGTTAATGAAATAATGTACATACATTCAGTAATTAGGGAAATTGCTCACTAAAATCCCTATATTACGAGCAATGCACCTAGGTACAAAGCAATGCAGAAAAATTGAAAGATTTATACATTCCTATGCATAACTATTCCACAAATATAGAGGCAGGAAGGGGGGGGTCAAAGTATTCAGTTGTTCTCTATTTTTCCCATAAGAAAATAGGGACAGATATAATTGCAATCTACTTGGGAAATAGGAATGCATTTCTCACCTAATGCATGCACTCATTCCATAGTGCAAGACATTAATAACGCCGACATTGGGTTGTTGTATGTTGAGTTTTCTCTAAATAATGGCAAAAAAAGAAAGAAAAATTGACTCTATATGGTAATAATACATATTGAATACCACACAATGTTATCACTTGTAGAATATTGTATCCATCACGAGTCACGTTCATGCTCTCCGTGACACATTTAGATTGCCCTGTTTTAAATACATAAAAATGATGGATACAAGGAATGTAATTTATCATGTATCATCCTTTCTCCTAAAGACAATATATTGTTGTCTACTGAGGGCTCATCAAGTCAGACACTTGTTTTGTGCATAAATAAGATACCCTATTGCATTTGAAGGTATCTCTAAAACAGAAACTATCTGATGCAGCCAATACAATTCAAATAACAGGGACAGCTTCGGGTTATTTTGTTTGTGCCGTTGTTGTTGATTTTAGTTTATGAAAAGATGGCTCAGAATGAGAAATAAGTGTGTGGGGTGGGGAAAACTTTTGAACAAGGCAGCCTAGCTATATTACTATTTCTATGAACAGATTCTGCAGTACAGGATAAGGAAGCCAGAGAAGATCAGTTCTTCTGTCATCCATCTCCATCTCCATCTCCATCTCCATCCCCATCCATCCATCCATCCATCTATCTGGCTCAGGTCACACAAACATTTATCTACGCAGTGTGAAAACTCCACTCAATGGTTGAATTTGTAGGGGGTACTCACCCCACAACATGTTCTCCTCTGCACAGTGTGGATATTCAGGATGGAGTGTTTTCTAAAAAAAAAAAAAACAACTCCACCATGGTCCAGACAACACATTTCTCAACTGTGGTGTAAGCACTCCACCGTGGAGTTCTAAAACCACTGTTAAGAAATGTGTTGTCTGAACTGAGCCTCTATCTATCTATTCCCTGGTTGCTTCTGTATGCAAAGCAAATACTGTAGAGGAGGAATTGTAGCACAGTGCTAAAAACCCATCCAATGTGGCTGTTTGATTTACATGTATTCTGATGTGATGGTGAGTGCTGCAAGCAGCCCTTACACTACACTCCTGTGATGTTCAGGTGTTCACCTGAACACACGAGGACTTAAAATGGGTGGAAGGTCAGAGCAGGGCAGGCTGCCCTTGCCTCTACATCTCCATGTGCACTGGCCCTGCCTCCCTCAGTTCAATTGCCATGGTTTGAATGGCTCTGTTCATGCTTGCTTGAACATTAGTGCTGTCTGTGCGATCATGAGAACTACTTTATCAGGGTTCCCAAGAAACATGAGTAGAGATCCCTTTCAGACCTTGTTGAGGGGGCAGGGCTAGCATGCATGGAGAAACAGGGGTGGTCCCTCTACCCGCTTTAAGCCCCTATGTCCTGAACAGGGTTTCTCTGTGTGTGTGTGTGTGCATATGTGTATGCATGAGAATGGGGCCAGCATTAATTTGATTTCTCTTTAACATAAGTCCTCAGTCAGCAAACTGTATTATATACCTCTCAGGTCACAACATATCACAACACAGGCTACAACTGTGCCACAGTTGGAAATCTGGCCTCATGCATGCTCATCGGCTTCTGGGCCTGCCCTTGCCCAGTATACATGTGTGAACACATGACCCAAATAAACAGTGTTTAAAAAATAAAACATTAAATCAATTATATAGACAACAAAATATTGTCAGCAGCACAACCCCGGACCTAAAAACCTAACTGGGTCAGGTCCCTCCTCCATCCAACTGTGTATTTGTGTGTGGGTTTGTGGGTGTGTGTTGCCTGTGTTATTTTTTTCTGTGAACATCACCGCTTTCTCTTATTTGAAATGGGCATTTCGTAGTATTTTATGGAGTAGGGGACTATGTAGTGTGGTATTTGGAGTCAGATCCACACACCCCTCTGCCTTGTGCTCAAGTTCCCGGGCAAGTAACTTGTCGTTTAGCCTCATCAACTTGCTTTTCTGTGAAATGAATGTTCCATTGAAGCAGAAAATTGTGGCTTTGCATTCTGCCTTTGTGTGAAACAGGGCCTTTTGTTGCAGTAGTGAATTCCCTGATTGGCCACACACACCGCAGCAGTTATTTTGTGATGGTACCCATGGTATTTTCTCATCCTGAAAGTGCTCACAGGCCCCAAAATGTTTGGGACTTCTAAATTCTCACAGGATTCCTATTATAGATAAGATGGGATGTCCCCATTGATGTCACCTTGTACTTCTTATCAGAAGGATGGGGTCGGAATATGAGAGGTAAATAAAAGGTACAACAGCAGCCTATTAACTCTCAAGCCAATCACATTAATCGACAAATGTAAAGCCTGAGAAAATAGATTGTCCACTTTTGACACATGTCCATTCTTTGTGCTTCTTTGTGCTAAAGGATTAAGACCTATCTCAATCTATTTAAGAGCCATTTTGCTTAAAGGACACATTTGCAGCCACCACTAATGCCCCACATGTCGTAATGGAACTAGTCACCACCATTATCTGCTGTAGTAATCTCATTACTGACTGCAAGCCAAGCAGCTGATGTTGGCAGAAAACAGCTCTCCAAGTTGAGTAAATGGGATTTAGCAAATTGGATTTACTCAGGTAATGTTGTGTCTTAATTTTTTTTCTTCTTCTTTAGCATTTTAAAACTCATCTGCTTGTTACATTAGGAGA
The DNA here is from genome assembly GCA_029215795.1 of Anniella stebbinsi. NCBI lineage: Eukaryota > Metazoa > Chordata > Lepidosauria > Squamata > Anniellidae > Anniella > Anniella stebbinsi. The sequence continues at coordinate 13,282,096 of JARDYH010000001.1, read as the reverse complement.
AAACATACTGCGGATCTTGAAATGCCTCTCTTAATCTTTGAGCAACAAGGAATCATGCCGATGGAATGGGTATTTTGTACCTGTTATTGATTCTACCATATCTTTCACATCAAAGTGAGGTTATTGTCAGAACAGAGGATGAATTTCACTTAGCTACTCATCCTATCTTTGAATTAGAAAGGACTTTCATGTGTATCAAGAACTGTTGATCACTGCCCCTTGTGGTGAATCCTGTCACTACAGCATAGAAGCAGAGGGGGAAATAGTTTCAATTTTTCTAAAAAAAAAATTATTGTGAATATCAACAAAACAGAAGAAAAACTCATGAAAAACTCATTACATATTTAGGAATAGCCTCATTTTTTTATCAGGTATACTATTCATTTTTTTAAAAAAAGGAAAAAAAAGGAGAGAGTTATGCATAGGTTTCAAGAAAAGCAGGCCAAATCCATCTACATATCCAGTTGCAAGTTGCACCTATATAACACCCATTCAAATGTTGATAGCATTAAGTTCTCAATCCATTGCATTATGGGAGGTGAGCATTTGTCCATCCAACATGATAGTTGGAAGGATAGCCCTGCCCTATTTATCGAGAGTGAGCAGATACAAAAGAGGGCAGGGTTCCTGCAGCTTTTACTGTTGGGATGAAGAGGGAATTTCACCAGGTGCTGCTTGCATACAAATGACACCTGCTGAAATTCCCTTTTCTATACAACTGTTAGATACAGGATCCCTGTCCTCTCTTCCATATGGTCACCCCAATTATGACTGAATGCCCAAATAAGACTGCTGATTAAGTTTGTAAACCAATGCATGTTTAGACAGGGAAAAAACCCTACAACTCCCAGCATTCCCTAAGAAGCATGGCTGTCTGAGTGAGGAATGTTGGGAGTTTTTAATATTTGTTTTTAATATCTCATCTATTTTGTGGTCTTTGTATTTTATATTTATTGTTGTTCCCCGCCTCGATCCGGAGGGAGAGGTGGGTTATAAATAAATATTATTATTATTATTATTATTATTATTATTGCAAGACCTTTGCCTATCTAAACATGCATAGGATTGCACCCTAATACACTTCAAGAGTAGGAAGTCAACCACAGAGTCAGGAAGAACCATATAGGTGAAGGTTGAGGGCTATGAGAAGGTCTTAATACCCATCTTGTCCATCTTGTTGTTAGGAAGCTGTAAACCAAATGCTCCTAGCTTATTATGCACCTTCCCATCTCTGCAGAGCATACAAAGTAAGTTTCCTGTTGTTTTAATATAATAATAATCCTGAGATTTAGCTCAAAAATATTTGAGTTGTCAATAGAGCTGTAATGAGCCACCTGAAGCTGCAATAGAGAAACTGCTTACTTTACTAGTCAGGCTTGTAACTGCCAGGAAAATGTTCTTTCCTCTATATTTATGTAGAGTATCCAGATGCCAGTTTGCTAAATCACAGCCGTATATTCTCCTGAGAGATTTTAAAGCTTGTTCCCAGCTAAATGGTACAGCCAGTGGTAATCAGGATTCTGACTTGGTTATTGACTCTTCTGAAGTTTGCTATGCATTTGTGTGTGTGTGATGGCCCTGTTAGGTGACCACATAAATATGTGTATAAATATCAAGCCATATGCAACAGAAATACACAATAGCAGTGCAATCTTATGCATGCATGCTCAGAAGTAAATACTATTGAGTTCAGTGGTCATATTCACAGGTAAGTCGGGATTCACAGGTAAACATGCCTGCTTACACCAAAGTAAACCCTATTGAGTTCAATTGGACAGGTAGGGATATATGAGAAATTTGTTTCAGGTTGTTTTTTTATCAGGATTTATCCAGTTCACAACTTCCAGGTTGCCGAAAGCTTCAGATGCAATCTGTGGTTAAAGTATGTACATTTCTCAATTTGCAATGTGATTTGCATATGACAACAACAACAACAACAACATGTGTTTCACGGCATGTGCATGAAAACATGAATACTTCAAGTGACAACAACAACATGTGTTTCACGGCATGTGCATGAAAACATGAATACTTAAAGTGTACATAAATGTACTTTAATCAATGGGGAAGAATGCATACATTTCAAAGAGGTGCAGAATTGATGTTTACAGTTGGAAAAATATGCACAAAACATGGATTTTCATGTGGAAAAAAACATAGCTCATAATCTGATATGTTCAGTCAGAAGGAGTTTCAATACAGAATTCACAGAGCTTCAGTGATTAATAATAATAATAATAATTTATTTATTTATTTATTTATTTCTTACCAGCCTCTCCCTCTGGATCAAGGCAGGGAACAACATTAAATACAAAAATTCCATAAAATGCATAAAAATGATTTTAAACATATAAAACTGATACAATTGAGTTTTGCTGATTCACACATCCCTACTCCCAGGCAAAGGTGTATAAAATTATGACCTAAAATAACTAATCTGAAATAATATATTGCCCTCTGGATTATTTTAATTACATCATTAACAAGGCTTGTTTATTTGTTTCAGTTTCCAGCTTTGTAGATATGAAAAGGGTAAATAATGAACTGTACTCAGTAAAATACTGATGACAGGGCTTTCAATGTTTAAATGAATGAATAGGAAACACAGCCGAACCTAAGACTTAATAGAGCAAATCAATTTGAGACTGTTAGGCTTTATTTAATCCTATTGAAAAATCCTGGTACACATCAGCTACTGAGTTGGCCCTAATATTTACGTGGGGAGAGATTATAGAACTGCTAATGACTGGTAATAGGAGACTATTCCTTAAAAACAGTAACAATAAGCATTAGTGAGGTAGCTTCATTAATGAGGTGTTAAGGTAAAGGTTCATCTCAAAGTTATATTAATTTACATTGCAGTAGGAGCAGCTGCTAAACCTGCAACTGAGTCCCAATTGAAACAATCTCCAGATTGGATCTATGTAGAGTTGGCATGCTAATGCTGCATAATAGACTGGCAATGCCAAACTGGCATAAGATCATTTAAAAGAGATAACAGCATGGCCACCACATTGTATTGGGAGGAAGAGCTGAAGACGAGAGGCTCTATAGTAGCTCCTACATCAGGTTGTAGCTTTGGTCCTTGCCATTTTAGGCAAGAAGGGAGGTGAAAGCTGTCTAATGCTAGCCATGGTCTAGATATATTACCCCACAGCCTTGGGTGGGGCATGGTCTTTGGGCACATGATACCACCATCTTACTGAAGCTGAGCAGGTCTGGTCAGGTGAGTGCCTGGATGGGAGACCACCTGGGAACCCCATGAATTCCATATTGCATTCTATAGGTATGATATAAATGTAAACACAAATAAAAAAGTAATGTTAAACATTGGTGAAAGGTGGCAGGGAAGGGCAGGACAGGGAGAATCTGTTCCAGAAAAGGGAAAGACAGAGAGCCTGTAGCAACTTCCCAGTATATTAATAGTGGTTAAAATACGGGTAGTATTATGTTAGCACTTGATCCTTACGGGTAAAGGAGACTGAGTACTGGTCTACTGCAAATGTGGTAGAATGAGTTGGTAGAACCAAGAGGTTGTAGAATGGAGTGTACCATTGTAGGGGGAGGGGGGATGGCATTTTCAAATATTCCTATATTTTAAAAAAATCTGCTTGAATGTGTAAATGTTAGCATATCAGAGGAAGGTGTTCTAGCTGACTTTGCTCAGCAGCGATCGAGCTGTATGATCTTATACGGAACTTTTTCTAGAGGAGCATTCAAAAGCGAGACCCACTTGCCTAAATTCTGGTGTGGTATAGTCCATTCTACTGTCTCACCCTCCTGCGTATACAGATCAGGCCAGAGAGCTGATCTTCTCTGAGGTGAAACCAGCCTTTTCATCTCCAATTTAGAACAGCTTTCACTGATAACAAAAGGCTCCTGTCCCCTGCACTAAAATTCTACCGTATTTTATATTAGGATTGTCAGTTGGCAAAATCGCTCTAACATATTAGGAGGGAGAAGGGGAGAACTTCAAAATGTTTAGCAGGGACAAAATCACATCCTTCATGCTTATTCCAACGATTCAAGATGAATCCCTTGTAGTTGTCTTTCACAATGTCCATTAGATGTTCTTAAATTGTATTAATTAGTCATCTCCAACTGATTTATCATTAAGCTCCTGACAAGTTCAGAGGATTTCTTTGTTTCCAAGAGATGCAACAGTGGTGTTCCTGGTAATTAGTAAAGTGTAGAGCATTCACTATTTACGACCAAACAAATTTGAAATGCCCCAAAGACTAGCCAATGGCTAGTGGGATAATTCAGACTGTGTTAGATGTAACATGGATATTTTTACAACACCAAAGATGGCTGGAAGCAAACTATTTGACAAGGCTAGTGAATTTTGAATGAGTGTGAATGCTGATGTTTCAACAAACTGGAAAGTAGGGCTGCAGAAATCAAAGAACTACATGATGTGGAAGAAATGACTTTCAGGTCAAAGTTCTTGTTTTTGGTTTCCTAGTTGGCCAACATATTAAAATTGACCTTGAGTCATAATAGAAGCTGTATACAAGGTGTTTTTAACCAGAAGGGAATGCAGTGAAATGATTTGTTGTTAATTTATTACATTGTATATATCATCACTTCCATTTTTATCCCTTTCTTGTTATCTTCTCTGAGTTGAAGTTTAGATTGAAAAGCCCTTGGGACGGGTTACTGTCCTTGTGTACTTCATAAAATGCCATGCACTAAGAATGTAGAGCAATTTATTTCTGGGTTTGTTTGTTTTTTAATCAGGATTGACCCAGTTTGCACTACTGAGCTGAATACAGACACAAACACCATTGAAATTTCCATGCAATTGCGAGCTTCCAAGAATCTGAGTACAAGGGAGAGGTGAAGGAAGGTCTGTGCTCCTAAACACAAAACGGGTTTGTTGAATCCAAATAAAGATCATGTAGCTGAGCAGCACTTTGCTTCACAGCATGGAAATCTCCCAATTAAAATATTATTATTAATAATAATAATCTTAAAATTAAAATTGGGAGGGACCGAGAATGTGATAAGCACCAACAGAGGTGTCTGTGGATGGACTGTTGCCCCTGGGCACCATATTGAAGTGCACAGTATTAAACCATAGATGAACAACATGCCAGCCTTCTGAATTCATCCTCTCTCATAACGCTAGAACCAGGGTCATCCCATTAAGCTGATGGGTGGGAGATTCAGGACAAGCAAAAGGAAGGACATCTTCACACAGCACATAGTTAAACTGTGGAATTCACTACCACCAATGGCCACCAATTTGGATGGCTTTAAAAGGGAGTTGGATAAATTCCCGGGGGAGAATGCTATCAATGGTCCTGATGGTTATGTGCTACCTCCAGCTTCTCAGGCAGTAAACCTATATACACTGATAGTTGGGAAACCTGGGTGGAAAAGTGCTGTTGGACTTGTGCTTGTGGGTTCCTGATTGACAACTGGTTGGCCACTGTGTGAACAGAGTGGTGGACTAGATGGACCCTTGATCTGATCCAGCAGGGCTCTTCTGATGTTCTTAATATTAACAACACAGGCCAAATCTATCTAACAATGGATACTTCTCTTGACCTAGTTCTTCAGTCCACAACCCATGTCCTCTTGTCCATGGTTCGGGATCAAATCATCTAGCATATGAGTTTCTATGAGTAATACCCCGATCAAAGATAATCTCCTGTGGATTTTAAAGGCAGACCAGTAATCTTACTTAATAATGACAGATGTTTGAATATCCATCCCAGCTTGGACCCAGGTGCCATAGCTGAAAAGTGAACAGATGCCCATGCTAAATAACAGTTTTTATATAATAACAGGAGTTTTAATAGCACCACTGCAAATTACTGTGTATCTGCAATAGTGAAGCCCGGGGTATAATGTCTATTAATGGGGAACTCTAAAATGTTCTGAAGAGGAAATGTATATCCATTGATTTTCTTTCCTTTTCTTTCTGGAGTATGTTCTTTAGAAAATTATTTAATTAGCTCTTTGTTTTATTTTCCTTGTTTGAAAAAAAAAGGTTGTGAAATGGATAGTATGGATTGATAAAGCTGTACAAAAGTGATAGGTCACGTCAAATGAATCAAAAATCAATTGCAAGAGAGGGTGAGAAAAGTCTTTACAATTTCATTGCCTGGATCAATATGACCAGAAAATTAAGATGTCTTTGCAAAGTACTGTTTAATCTGATTTACAGGCAAATTGTGATCATCTGTGTTCCATATCTTTATCCATAAATATTGACTTTTGTCCTTTCCTATCCTATTTCCATTGCATCCCAATACTACCAGCTACAAAGCTTCTTTGGAGTGAAATAGGGCCACAATTTCATCCTAAGTGAAATACGTTTTCATGATTTCGACCTTATGCCACTGCGGCACATTCTGCAGCTCTGTTTACACACTCTAAATTCTAGTGCTAGCTCCAGATGTTGGGTGGGTTTAGTAAGGGTTTTTTGAGTGCCCCCCCCACACTTGTACTGTCCCTCTGAGTCCAATCCTACTGCTTCCCAGGAGGAAAAGGCAGGCAAGCGAGCAAGTGAGATTACCCTGTATTTAGTGCATTGATGGCACTAAATAAATAAATAAACAAACAATAAGCAGAAAGGAATGCTGTTTATTCCTGCTCCTGTCCTATTATTACTTAGGGCCAAAACAGACATTACTTTAAAGAGGGAGCCAGCAGCTACACTTCCCCTCCAATTTTACTCTAAAGTATGTATAGGATTGCCTGATCCAGATTGGGACCCTAGCATTGAGGGTGGCATGCTTTAACCACCACCACCACACTATGGGGCTAATGGGGACATGCCTGTAATTTCTATTGCAAAATAGTGACTATATTATTGTTGTTGTTATTATTATTATTATTATTATTATTATTAATTCCATTTATATACTGCCCCATAGCCGAAGCTCTCTGGGCAATTTACAATGCAGGCACTTGGGGGGGGGGTATGAATCCAGATTGTGCCTACAGCGGGGGGAGAGGAGTAATTCCTTCTGTCCCACATGACAGGTTACAAATCTGGATCAGGTGCACCTAGAGTAAAATGGTAAAAAAAAAGAGGGGGCAAATATCCCAACTTCAAGTATAAAATGATGGGATGTGAGCTAGTGATGACTGACCAAGAAAGAGATCTTGGTAGGCAGCTTGATGCAAATATAAGCCCAGTGTGTAGCTGCTATGATAAAGGCATATTCGATGGAATAATTAGGAAAGGTATCACAATAAAAATGCCAATAGCATACTGTCCTGAAACAAATGCATTGTGTAACCACAATTGGAACACTGCAAAGTTCCTGATGCCACAGCTAAAAACAGGATAGCGGGGAAAGTGCAGAAAGGAACAACTGAAATGATCCAAGGGGCTGGAGTAATTCCCTTATGACGAAAGGTTACAGTGTTTGGGACTGTTTAGCTTAGAAAAAATGCCCAGTAAGGGGAGACATGTTAGAGGTAGGGGTGTATGGATTTTGTTAAATCTGTTCCATCTTTTGTGGTTTGTCAGGCGTCTTTCATTCCATTTCATTGCCTACTCTGTGTTGCTTTACATGGAGTAAATCAGCAATTGGTACTGGTCATAGTGCAGTTAAATAACATTTGGACACAGCACTGGGTCAGCATTGGAAAGACACCATGAATATCAAAGGAAATTTCTGAGATCTGCCACTCAGGACAGTGGGACATAAGGTGAGGCAAAGGGTCCCTTTGGGGCTTGTCCGGTCACACACTCCAAAGCCTTGGGGCACAGGAGATTGAGAGCATCATCAGATGAGCGTTTTATAGCACACTCGTTACTGGCCACTTATGGCTGTTCGTGGATCCTTTTGACTCCGCCGTCTGCCTCCTATAAGTTTCCTGCTCCTCCTGGTCTTTTTTTCCTTGATTAAAGAAGACCTGGAAAATATGACTTTTTGGGGTTGAAGCGAAATGTGCCACCATTTTCTGCTGCATGCAGGAAAAGCAGCATGATAAAAATGCCCACTGAATGGGCAACATGGTCATTGTTTACTGACTCTTTCTTCCCCTTGTGAAGAAAGAGGAACTATTGTGGGACAGAAGAAGGGGGAGTGACGGTAGAGAAATGTGATTCCTCCCTCCATCTGATGATGCTCAGTGGCTTAGGAGCTCCTCTCTCAACACTGAAAAGGTGTGGCCAAGAAGATAAAGAAAGACAGAGACACTATCAGGATGTTTCTCCAGCTAGCATGGTGTTCATGCCCATCATATCTCTATGACTCAATCATTCTCTGGTTTCCTCCACCTCCAGAAATATCAATCATATAGTCCATTTGAGCTCTCAAGAATTGCAAAATACAGATTGGTATTTACATTGCTCTGAGCATGTTGATAAACAGGCAATTGGTCAAGTAAATAAAATGGCAGCTATAGTAGGTTCCATTGCCACTTCTAATATCTGGAAGGGGGGGGGGGGAAATAAACCTTAAACATTGTATGTCTCTTAATTTTTAACCATCTCATCAATTATGCCTATCTAGCTATCTGCAGGCATTTCTCTCTGCAAGTAGTTTTTCCTCAGTGAAAGTTTGGATGAAAGTATTGTAACAGAAATCACTCAAGCTGCAGAAACCCTGTTCAAAACCCATCAAATAGAATGTGCTTCGAAGTGCCTGAGGACTCATTTTCTCCTACCAAATGTTTATGCAAATTCACCCTGCAGAAGTGAACATATTACATCAACCGAATTTCCCACTCAAGCTCAGCATATCGCTTTATCAGCTTGTCATTAAAAAAATAGCCAGTTGCAAATTAGCAATGCTAACCGGCACTCTAATAAATCTGCAGAGCAATTGTAGGATTCAGAATTACTTTCAGTAGCATTTAATAATGACAATCTTACACATTTATCTAGCATCCCTGGATAAAAGGCGCTAATCATTACACAGAATCTAAACTAGAGATTGGCAGATATAAATCAGGCAAGGGAGAGAGAGAGAATTCCTGCTAATATTTCCCTTCTCTCCCCGCAAATAGTGGCACTCTAATTGCCTCCTGTTTGCTCAACAGGAAAGTGCAGAATCTTGTTTTGAAATGATTGATTTCCCAGCTCTGCTCTAAGACTGGATTTTCAGTCCATGGAAGGGTGTTTACAGACCTGACAACATTCTCCATTTTGAACACGGAAAACTGACGAAACATTGTTTCGCTTCCTGCTTAGAATTTGATCTCCAGCTTTGCCTATTGCTTTGATAATCTTTTCATTACTTTAAGTTTCCTAAATAAACTTAATAACAAGGATCAATAAATGCTTCCCAACCCACCCTCCTAAGTTGCAAACCCAAAGGGAAAAAAAGCATGGAAAAATAAAGTCTGTGCAAGAGACTCACCATGGGTAGATACTTGGCAACCTTAGCAGTGTTATTGGCAGGCTATGAGGAACCTGGCCAACTGGATGTAGTTCTAAATCATAGCTACTTTGTTCTATGCTGCTGCCCTCACTGCCTTTTAGGGCATGCAGGACTCTGAATTGGTGGTGTCATCTGAGGAGGACAATTCCTGCTAAAGCCAAAATAACAATATATTTTATTCTCTGTTTTAGTAATATTTAGCTTAAACGTGAAGACAGACTAGAGGGGCCTTGGTATGCGTATTTCTCTGTCTCCGCTCAGTGCCTGAACTGTGCCCAGTGAAAGCAGCGGAGGCATTTCCACCAAGGAAGGAAGCAGAGTGCAGACCTCTATTCTATCACAGTGATGGGGCCTCCTTAATGACCTACCTGTTCTGGGCTGTGGTAACTGGCTTGTATGTGCTTGTTCGATATACCTTTATGACAGTACACATTCTTTCTGCACCGGAGTCACTTCTGTGGTGGCCAGCTGGGCTTCGCAATTCACAAACACGCTGAGAACAGAAGGAGGAGTCTGGCATTCCGGTCATGGGTTAATAATAATAATAATAATAATAATAATTATTATTATTATTATTATTATTTATAACCCACCTCTCCCTTTGAATCGAGGCGGGGAACAACAACAATATAAAATACAAGAATCACAAACAGTTAAAAAAATTAAAAAACAAGAAAAAATACATTGTCCATTTCAGGAGAGTTGGAATGCAGTTAAGTTTCCAGTTCTGGTTCTCATGCTTATCTTCTTTCTTTAGATCACTGGAATTGTGAAAACCAGTGCAGGTGTTCACCTGAGTAACATGGTTTTCCAGGCCGGTTGGAGGGCTGCCCAGTCGAGCTGCAGAATTTCAGGTCGGGCCCAGCCATAGTGCCAGTGTCTAGTGGTTGGACAGATGTGGCATGTTGTGGGAGCGCCTCCTGTCCACAGTACTCCAGCATGGTCTAGTGCGTTGGCCACCACTGGTGGGGGAACGATTTGGTTGGTGCATCACCATTGGGCGATATGGTAGTCCTGCCTATTTACCAGAATGGTCTGGATGGAAGGCTGGAATCGAGATTTGTGCTACTGTGGTCCTGCCTGATTCCCAGAATGGTCTGGATAGAAGGCTGGAAACTGCGGGCCCTGGATGGGCCTGCCAGAAGTTAAATAGGCTTTTAGATAACAAAGACAAGAAGAGAGCTTATTGACAGGATGGTGTACATTTACCGATTTGGGCAATGACTTTTTTCCTGTCTGATCTGCAAAGGGGCCTGTGGGAAGTTTTTGCACAGGTGGGGGATGAATGATAAAGCAATAGGCTTTTCATTCCCCTGTGGCTGTTAGGGCGGGCATACTTAGAGAAAAGGGATGGTGATCATTCTGTGGCACTGTTGCTTGTGACAGGTGATACCTGAGGCCTTCCGCTGGGAGTCGTGCGGCACCAGTGTGGGGGATAAGGCCACCTGTTAGGCTGACTCTCATCACTCCAACCGGAGTGGTGCAGCACGGGGGGTGAGTGGCATGGGTCGGTCTACCCTCCCCAAAAGGGGTATGGCCTGGGTGTAGCGATCCTCTGACACCACTCGCCAGACATAGAATGCTTCACCCGATGTAAAATGCCTAGGTAGTTGCTGGCGTAGTTTAGGGCCCGCCAGTTTCCCTTTGCAGATATTCAATAAATGCGGCCCGAATGTGATACCATATACAGTTGTCACATCTCATTATTTCCCCCTTCCGCCTGCAAAAAGACTTATGAGCTTTCAGCACCAACTAAAGACCTGCTTGTTCACCAAGGATTTTTATTGCATCGCCGAGTCTTATAAATTCTTATTTATTTGCATTTCTATTCACCCCATGTTTTACTGTTTTATCAGTTGATGTTTACATGATCTTCTTGTACTTTAGGATTACCTTATAGCAAAATGTGGCCAATAACCTTTGCACAAAAATAAATGCATAGAGCTGTAAAACAATGAAGGTAAGCTTTACTAAACCTAAACTGGCAGAGAATTGCTGTTGCACCATGTCCTGCTTTGTTGGTTCCTGGTCTATAGCTGGTTGGCTGTGAATAGCTTGCCCTAAATCACAGGGGCCATTTTATTGGCCTGGTGATGCCCGCTTAGGACTTACACCCTTGGTTCTTGGTTAATCTTTAATAAAAGTGGCCCATATTTAAATCCATTTTATGTGTCGTCTTGTTATTTCTCACCCTCTGCCCCGCAATTGCTCATCTCTAAGCTGTGTCCAGCATCCTGGCCTGGACAGCACCTGGCTGCAGACCTGGATCAACGTAAGTCAAGAAACATGTTCCGCTGCATTCTTGCATGATGGATCAAGCGTTGGGCCTTCAGGATCTGGATCTGAACCTAAATATCCCTGATGTCCCAAACACTTTGCAGTTTTATTTGTGAAACAACTGAGCCAGTAATGAAACTTGGAATGGCATCTGCCCTCCGCTGCTCACTTCTCTGTTGGTTAATGTTACACATTTCACCCTCCCTGACATTATCTGGGACATTATAATCTTCTATTACTGCAAGGGAATGGCCTGCTATCAGTAACGAGCTCGGCTTTGAAAGATTCAATATCAAAAGCCATTTTGCTTCTGTGGAATTGTGGAGATGGCAGGCAGGGTGTGTAGAGAGACTGGTGTTTGGAGCCTCACTTAATTTCTGACTGGTTAGAATAGCCACCCTATTCAACAGCAGTAGTGTCTTTGATAGCTCATTTATATAGGCAGGTTTTATGTCTGACACTCTAAAAGCTGCCAGGTCCAATACATTATTGAGAATCCATTATTTTGCTACCGACTATTTATTTCTGTGCATCTATAATCATAAGTACCCTGTATTATTCTGTCACCTTTCAGCCTTGCCATATAAAATATTCAGCAGGCCCCACACCCCTCACAGAGAGAATCTCATTGACCTTGACACCATCAATGCTTACAGGAGAAATATTCAAAAGTGGGGGAAAGTAAAAGGCCAGTCTCTGATCTGAGTTGATAGGTGGCCACAGGTACAGCTCTAAAACTTTAATAGGCCAGGCTAGGTTTGATCAGAAAAGGCCAGAGTGATAATACTGAAGATAAATTGGTAGAAAGTAGGTACCTCATTTTTTTATAGATAAAAATAAATGTACAGTTTTATGATCAGTTTATTGATCTACCAGAAGGAAAGGTAGTGCATCCTTTCAAACAAGCAACAGGAAAGTAGGGATAAAACAAGAACACTGGTTTACCAGGAATTGGTAGAGACCATTTCAGGTAAGAACATAGGAAGCCTTAAGGTGGATTCCTGCATTGAGCAGGGGGTTGGACTCGATGGCCTTGTAGGCTCCTTCCAACTCTACTGTTCTATAATTCTACTGAGTCAAACTATTGGTCCATCTAGCCCAAGAGTGTTGACACTGACTGGCAGCAGCATTCCAGAGTTTCAGGTGGAAAAGCCAGGGATAGAATCAGTGCTCTGTCACACTGAGCTATGGCCCTTCGAATAAGAACACTTGAAGGATCAGAAGATGCCAAAGGTCTCGGACAGAAGCATGTACTAGTGGCATCCAGAGGATCTTACTCTCTGTGCCTTCACAGTAGCTTGACAAGGAAGGGAGCTTCTGATGTACTCACTGCTGTGTTTAGCACCACTGCTTTGGATGGCTAGCTACCATTTTGAGAGGGATCAGGTGACACAAGTGGACATATAAAGCATAAGTAGCTGTGATGCTCTGAGCCTACCTGCCTATTTTGTGGCTTGGCCACCAGCCCTGATGGTGACGAACAGTTGGATGAAAACATGTATTCATTAAACAGAAAACCTACGGTTTACAAAAACAATGTTAAGGCTCTACAGTTTCCAACCAAGCACCAAAAAGCAGGGAAATTGGGAGTTAAGGCTCACAAGCCTTAACGCCACATCCTCCCTAAGGAGGCAGAAAGTGCAAGTGAAATTCTCATTCTCCCAAAGCAGATAAACTATGAGGACAGGGTGGAGAATATGATATGCAGAGGTGACTGTGGGGTTGTGGAAAACTGATCACGAACAACTTAGGGCCACCTACTTCTCTTTTTTTGTTTAGAGCAGCCCTTCCCCAACCTGGTGCCCTCCAAAGGTGTTGGACTACAACTCCCATCATTGCAAGTCAGTATGTCCCATGGTCAGGAATGCTGGGACTTGTCATCTCAAAAATCTAGATATGCAATTTGATATGCAGAGGTGACTGTGGGGTTGTGGGAAATGATGATGAACAACTTAGGACCAGCTACTTCTCATTTCTTAGAGCACCTCCTTATGTTGAGAGTTGCAACCCAACACATCTGACAGGCACCAGGTTGGGGAATGTTGTTCTAGAACAAGGGAAGGCAGAATGTAGATCTCCAGATGTTTTGGAATTCAACTTGTAAAAGCCCCTATCAGTATGGGCAGTTATCAGGAATGCCGCGAGTTGATGTCCAAATCATCAGGATAGATCTATTTTCTGCCCACATCTGTACTAAAGTATGATGTTTTCCAGCATTAAGATATGTGATCAATCAAGGAACTACAAAAGAGCTGCATCACTTTAAATAAACTGTCAAAACCAAATGAAACAACAATGAATGCATCTTGAATACCTAATCCAGATAGCCCTTCAGACATCAACATTAGTTTTCAACACATGGCATAGGATGTCTGTTTCTTGAATATCAGATAAAGGATTTCTCTTACTTGTTCAGCAGTGTGAGATCAAAGGCAGAGCTACGACCTAACACTTTCATGTGTAAGTATTATTTTAAAATCAAGTATGAATTGATTTTTGTCTTCCCCATAACACATAACGTGGGAGTTACAGTGTAACACATCTGGAGAGCACCAGGCTGGGGAAGGTTGACTCCTATACATGTCTTCTCAGAAGCCAGTGCCATTGAATTCCCTAGGGCTTTCTCCCAAGAGGTATAGGATTGCAAACTAATCTCATCTGAAAGGTGTTCAAGACAGCCAAACTAAACCTCTTCTGCTCTGCTGTTGCTTTGATGAGATGATGTATTGTGCAGAGATTGTGGGGAGTGAACAGTATATTTTTTATAAATACATTTTAAGAAAAAAAAGCATTGGTTCTTTGAAAGGCAGGATATTGACCAAAAGTTGGAGGTGCCTGGCACATGTTCTGGTTCTAGATCTGTAATGAATAGTGCCCCTTTTGTTATCAAGAGTGCTGCTATATGCGAGATGTGTGTGAGAGAAAAGTATTGGGCAGTCCCTATATTTGGTAAGGGTATGACACAGCATTCCCCATCCTGCTGCCCTCCAGGTGTTTGAGATGACAAGTCCCAGCATTCCTGACCATGGGACATACTGACTTGCAATGATGGGAGTTGTAGTCCAACACCTTTGGAGGGCACCAGGTTGGGGAAGGGCTGCTCTAAACAAAAAGAGAGAAGTAGGTGGCCCTAAGTTGTTCGTGATCAGTTTTCCACAACCCCACAGTCACCTCTGCATATCATATTCTCCACCCTGTCCTCATGGTTTATCTGCTTTGGGAGAATGAGAATTTCACTTGCACTTTCTGCCTCCTTAGGGAGGATGTGGCGTTAAGGCATGTGAGCCTTAACTCCCAATTTCCCTGCTTTTTGGTGCTTGGTTGGAAACTGTAGAGCCTTAACATTGTTTTTGTAAACCGTAGGTTTTTTGTTTAATGAATTTCATGGCTTTGTGTAACGGATGACTGGATATTATACAGTTGACAACCAAGCCAGCGTCAGCCAGGATGTTATACCATCTTGACATCCAATATAAAATCAAAGCTAGTGTTATGTGTTGAACTCACTTCTAACATTAATAAATCAACCAAAATGCTTGCATCTCCCTCATTTTAAAGATAAAGAGATGAAACCTGGCATCATGGTAGCTCTTAAGTAGGGATATAGCTATGCCAAGTATGAAGCAGATCCGTTCATGCCTTGATTTTTAGGATTTTGTTAAAGTTCAAACAGAAATCTCTTTGGGGTCCAGGACCTTGAACAGTACAAGTTTAAAAAATGAAATTAAAGATAAATAAATGAAACTTGGCACCATGGTAGCTCTGAAGTAGGGATTTAGCCATGCCAAGTTGGAAGGAGATCTGTTCATCCCTTGATTTTTAGAAATTTTTAAAACTTCAATTTAATTTTTTAAATTAACTAAAATGCTTACAATTCCATCATTTTGAAAGATAAAGGGATGAAACTTGACAGCATGGTAGCTCTTAAGTAGGGATTGAGCCATGCCAAGTTGGAAGCAGTTCTGTTTATGCCTTGAGTTTTAAGATTTTTTTAAACTTTAAACCCAATACTCCTCTTTGGGGTCTAGGGCCTTGAGCAGTACATTAAAAAAAAACAACAACAAGAAAGTAAAGATGAAGAGATGAAACTTGGCACCATGGTACCTCTTAAGTAAGGCTTTAGCCATGCCACGTTGAAAGCAGATTGGTTCATGCCTTGAATTTTAGGAAAAAAATTGAAGTCAATTTTTTTTAAAAAATATCCTAAAAATCAAGGCACGAACCGATCTGCTTCCAACTTGGCATGGCTCAATTCTAGGGTGACCACTAGGGTGTGGCCTAGTGGCTAAAGTGTTGGACTGGGAGCTGGGAGATCTGGGTTCTACTCCCCACTTAGCCATGGAAACCAATTGGGTGACTTTGGGCCAATTGCAGACTCTCAGCCCAACCCATCTCACGGGGTTGCTTTTGTGAGGATAAAATGGAGAGGAGGAGGATTATGTATGCTGCCTTGGGTTTCTTGGTGGAAAAATGGTGGGATATAAATGCAATAATAAATAATAATAAAAAACTGTCAGGATTTCCCCAGATTTCTCCTGGTTTTTGTTCTATCCTTGGTGTCAGGGGGGATTTTATGCAATAGTCTATAATGACCTGGAATTACACACTTTCCCTTTTAAGGCCACCATTAGCGTGGCAGGGGGGAATGACATGCTTTCTGGAGGTGTGTCATTCTCTCCCACTGCTCCAATCAAGGCCTTAAAAGGGAAAAATGTGTCATTCCCAGGCATTATAGCAAAGGGCCTGATTGGAGCAGTGGGGTGCGGGTGAGAATGACATGCTTTCCCCTCCTCCGCTCCAATTGGGGACTTTAAGTTGGCCCCAGAAAGCCATTTTCCTGCCCCCCCACTAGGTGTCCTCTTTTTTGGTTTCCCAAATACGGTCGCCCTACTCAGTTCTTGCACAGGCTACATTTCCATCCCTAGATATTTACTCAAAAGTAAGACCCATTGAATTTCCTTGGTTCTTGAAAAGCAACACACTTGCTTTTAAATTTGCCAGTCTCTGCATTCTATGTGTGCTATGAATGCCTGCTCTGTCTGTCCCTACAGTTTCCTGCAAGGTCCAGCCAGGGGAAGCCAGTAAATTAAACCAAGGGGTGGAGGGTGGGATTCCCTCAAGTTCATCTGACAGCAGGTGCTATAGAACATGGACCTTCCAGGAGTGTTGAGGCTGGATTTCTGGCAGATCCAGCCAGGCAACTTTATGGCCTGTTAGTCCCTCCATTTGGTAGCCTGCAGAGCACCTGCCTCATAAGGCAAATGGCCACATGAGAACTGTTATTATGGCCTGCTACTTTGTTTGTCTTTAGTAGTCTGTGGTCCAGATTTCTTCAGAAGGGGGAATAGTGTTTTGTGGTTGAGGCCAGTCTAAATTATCTCCAGGAGTCCCTTACTCAGTGCCTCTGATAGCAAAGAAATTGAGGATTTTCCCCAACTCTGTTACTCTTGAAGTTACTAGGCCTGTTGAAAATAGATTTTATAACATGAGCATGAAAACAGTGAATACCCCTTTTAACTTGTTAAACCAATGAAAACATGCCACACAAGAAGTCTTAAGATATGAATGGTTTATAAAGAAAAGTAAATGCAAAAGAACAGCAGATGCAGAAGTGAAATCTGAAACATTACTATTAGTAGTAGTAGTAGTAGTATCCTGCCTTTTGCCCAATGCTGGGCCTCAGGGCAGCCTTACAAAATTAAAACATATACAGCTAAAACCTATAAATAGGAATATACTAGGCTGACTATATGAAAAGGAGGACAGGGCTCATGTAATTTTAACAGTTGTAGAGAAAAGGGGATTTCAGCCAGTGTCATTTGTATGCAATTAGTTCCTGGTGAAATTCCCTCTTCATTACAACAGTTAAAGTTGCAGGGGCCCTGCCTTCTTTTGTATAAGGTCACTCTAGCACAGTGCCTGCAACTCTAACTGTTGTGATGAAGAGGGAATTTCACCAGGGACTAATTGCATACAAATGACACTGGCTGAAATTCTCTTTTCTCTACAACTGTTAAAGTTACATGTGCCCTGTCCTCCTTTTCATATGGTCAGCCTAAATATACAAAAGTTAGAAATATAATTAAATACTTTTCAATATTAAAGCATTTAAAACATTTTTAATACATAACAATTTAAAAGTCAAAGGTATAGACAGAGGTCCAGATTATTTGCCAAAGGCCTGCTGGAACAAAAAAGGGTTTGTCTGCATCCAAAAACACATAAGGAGGGAGCCAGTGTAGACTGCAAAGATTAGAAAGAAAATCCATGTGTGTACAGTATGCAAAATAAACGACAGCGCAACTGTTTCTAAACCTTATTAGAAAAACAGGGTGACTAGGCCGAAACCAACGTTGTAGGCCCAGAAGCACTTTGAAAGGTTTCAACATTGTACTTAAAACTTAACACCAGCCCAAACTAATTAAATTAAGTGTTTGAAGCTTTCAACTTATAGCAGTATGAACCAAACTCTTAGAAACGAGGGAAGGAGCACTGTGTGTGTATGGGGAGGGGGGGATAGAAAGAAAGGTATAGCCACCTATTCCCAGGAGAGATCTGAAGATCAGGTTGTCATGGATCCAGAGGAACCACACCCTGCTTCACCAGGGAGCAAAAGAGCAAACTGGCCTTATGAAGATAGCCCAAATTACTCTCAGAGCCAAAGGAAAGCATGTTCCAGAAGAGAAAAGTGAAACTCTTCTTCTTCACTCAAAAGGTCTGTGCTAGAGGCAGCGGCCATTTCACTCACCCACCCCACATTCTAAGGCAGGAAGGAGGGGGGAGAGCGACGCTACTGAGCGTGTGTCAGTGTCGCGTTATGAGGGAAGATGGCCACCTCATTGACTTGAATGAGAGGTTAAAATAGTCCTTAAAAGTCAACCGAAGGGAATTTTAAAAAAACGAAAAGCTTTCCACCAACTACAGCCAAGGAGAAAGAAGACCCCACCACTGGATTAATTAATAAGGTTCTAGAAATTATGCAAATTGTGAGCACAAAAGTCGCAACCCGGAAGTAAATTTTACAAAAGCAGGGAGACAGGTTTGTATTCCTTTTCTACCTTAAACTGCTCTCCTTCCCTCAGTCTTTCACCAATCTTCTTGAAATTTTCAGGTAATGTAAAACAAACATTTCTTTCTGGCACCTGTAAATTTCAGAAAGGTTGATGAAACATTTTCAATTTTATGGCTGTTAGAATGATCCCCCCCCCAATTATCACTTTAACATGGCAGAATGTGTTTTCCACTGACGGCCCTTAATAATGGAGGCACGGCTGTGCCTCCATTAATATCATGTTGGTATGCTCAGCCATAGGTGCTGTCAGGACCGGACCATGGGTCACAGGTCCAGGGCCTGCCATTGAGGGGATAAGGCCAGTGAGCACACAGGAGTGTGGAAAAGATCACCCCTTCGCCTCTTCTGTGACCATTGGCCATGCCCCCCTAAAGGCAGTCTTTGATTGGTTCAGCTTGCTGCAACTCCAAGTTAAGGATAAAAAATCCTCCAAGATGGAACACCACAGAGCTGCATCCTCAATCAACCAGTTGCTGTGGTACTTGATTGACTAGTGAGTTGAGAGGAGGATAACCATCTGCACAGTACCCTCCAGCAAAATACAGGAATAAAAGGAGGGTTGGCAGAGCAATAGGCTAGGAAAAGGGAGCAACCTTCCCAGGCCCTCCGCCCAGCAAAGCCGAAAAAGGGAGAACCCCACAGGACTTCTCCGCCCCCAAACAAAAGGCAAGGGGGTAGAAAAATATGTTTCAATGTGTTTTGAATGCTTAGGTGCTTCCTGAGGGTAATTTGTTAGAATGTAAGGATATCATCTGCTTCATAATCTACAGTCTCCTATGCTATGTTCCCCCCTGCAAAACTCTTCCCCCTGCAAACCTAGTGGTACCTCTGAGAAGAGGGGTTAACTGCAGGACTCCCTCGGTCCACTACATGGCAAACCTTGGTTTGTTGCTATATAGTGTGCGCATGAGCCTTACAACATAGGACCGGCATCGCCATACTTCTGATGTGTCCCATTTGATGTACAGAGGGACATATCCGCAGAATCACATTTTCTATTCCATTCTGTCCTTTCTTTCCTGTTACATTCTGTTGTTGTCGTTGGAAAAGATCATACTTGTGGAGATTTTTTTTAAAAAAAAAAAACCTTAATGAATAATCATCCTCACACATCTCCAAATTACATCTGATAATTTAGACACACGTGATGCTGTAGCTCACAGGGGAATATACAGTTTTGAGGAAATTGTCAACATAAATTTGTTTGATAAGGTCATAGTGATGCTTTTGACAAGAAAATGAGATTGTGCCTGTGTGTGTGTGGTGGGGAGAGATTTATTACCACCAACTTGCACTCTATATAAAAGGATTTTGTGTGTGTTTCCTTTTTTAAAAATAAAATAAAATCCAGAAGTTGTTTCTTTATATTGGAATACAAAAGAAGAGAGGAGAAGGACTGCTGAAAATAATTCTATTCAATCACGGGAAAACTTTGGATGTTGTTACCCACATAATTGTGTCTTGGGGGGTGGGGGTGAGCTCTATTCTGACAATAAACTGCAAACACCAGTCTATTGCAGTTTCTTATCAAAATAGGGTGCCATGTTGAGGGGAAAGTTATAAGACATTATTCGGTTGAATAATTTTTGCGAGATTTATTAAGTTCAATGAAATTTCTCATAGGGACGGTGGGAGGTGTGTGTGCCTTCTTGAACAACGAATAGGGTGGCCATATGAAAAGGAGGACAAGGCCTGTAACTTTAACGGTTGCATAGAAAAGGGAATTTCAGCAGGTGTCACTTGTAAGCACGCAGCACCTGATGAAATTCCCTCTTCATCACAACAGTTAAAGCTGCAGGAGCCCTGCCCTCTTTTGAATCTGGCCACTCTAGTATAGCTCCTGCAGCTTAAACTGTTGTGATGACCAGGGAATTTCACCAAGCACTGCATACAGGCAAACAACACCTGCAGAAATTCCCTTCTCTAGGCAACTGTTAAAGATGCAGGAGCTCTATCCTTTCCGTATGGTCACCCAAAATAAATAATAATATGCTCTGAAAACTGAAGTGGATTATGGGGTTGTTTTTCAGGTAAAACAAGTAAGATCCTTTGAGGGGGGGAAAAGCTTTTTTTATTTTTAAGAAGAACTCACACAATAGGATAGAATCCACCTGATTCTGGGGTCAGGTGGTTCATGAGAGCTAATTGTGTACTACCAACAGCTACGTAGCTCCAAGGCCTAGTGGACTGCTTCAAATCACCAGGCTCCTTCTCTGACATCCAGGCAGAAGGCCTGACCACTGAGTTAGAGGATTTATTAGATTTTTATTTGTATGGAGGAGTATTGGAGGGAGGGTGTTGTTGACTAAAGAAACTCCATCCAAAAAGTAACTTGTAGAATGATTACCTGCCACTTAATAATAGCTTGGGGCCTTTTAGGCACTAGAAGATTGAATGATACTGTTTCATTTTGGATTACTGTGATGTATACACTATCTGGCTGTCAGTCCTACTATCACAGGTATTTATCACTTTGTATTTGTGATTTATGCTTGAAGGTCTTTTGTTCGCATGCCACAGATTATGTCTCTTGGTTTGACTCATTCCCCACCCTTATTCCCTTTGACTTTAATAGTCTTTATCTGCATTAAACCTATATTCCTTCCACAGTCAATTTCCCTCCTTTGCCTTGTAATGGACAAATGCTGCTTCTACTACTACTACTACTACTACCTGCTACCAATAATACTGTATTTATTGAGGGCACAATCCTATGCATGTTTAGATGGGGAAAATGTACTATAACTCCCAGCACTCGCCAGCCACTTATGACACAGGTAGAGAGCTTTGGCTATGGGGTGGTATATAAGTGTAATAAATCATCATCATCATCATCATCATCATCATGCTAAAAACAGAGTTGGGCAAACAAGCAACTTTTTGCAATTGCTGAGATTCTCCAAACAGCACCTTGAAGTCAGCTTGCCTGTTTTTCCACATTAATTGTGCTCTGTATTTATTTCATTCAGATGGGAAAATGTGCATTATTGAAAAATCTGCATTTTTAGTGTGTGTGTTTTTCAAATGTTACTAGCGTTCAGGAAATTAGCTCCCCCCCCCCGGGAAAACAAACAAACAAACAAAAACCCTGCTCCTGTCTGCGTTCATGTTTGGGCTTGTGAATGTTAGGGTGACCATATGAAAAGGAGGACAGGGCTCCTGTATCTTTAACAGTTTTATAGACAAGGGAATTTCAGCAGGTGTCATTTGTATGAATGTAGCACCTGGTGAAATTCCCTCTTCATCACAGTAGTTAAAGCTGTAGGAGCGCTGCCCTCTTGAGCTGCAAAAGAGGGCAGGTCTCCTGCAGCTACTGTTGTGATGAAGAGGGAATTTCACCAGGTCCTACATGCATACAAATGACACCTGCTGAAATTCCCCTTTCTATACAACTGTTAAAGATACAGTCGCTCTATCTTCCTTTTCATATGGTCTCTCTAGTCATGTTCACTTTATTTGCAAACATAAATGAAAATCTCATGCTTCCCTGGGTAAAAAGATTCTATGGATCTTTTATACATCCTAAAAGACAAGGTTTGTGGATAGTGTGGTATGAGGTCCACTTGCTGGGGATCATGGGTTGGAGGGTGTTGTTGCATCTGTGTCCTGCTGTGGGTTCCTGGTTGACAGCTGGTTAGCCACTGTGTGAACAGAATGAACTAGATGGACTTTTGGTCTGATCCAGAATGACTCTCCTTCTCTGTCTCTCTCTGTCTCTCTGTGATGGTGGTAATTGACATGGTAATAGGCACATATGAAATATTCCTGAGAAAAAGCCATATCACCATGTTTTAAGCTTTCCAAAAATACCCAAGACCTTTGCTTGATCACGAAACTCAAGAAATGTTTCGAGTTTTGTTTTATTTTCAGGTGAAAGTCAGTGACAACCCAAGGATGGGTGAAACAACCCTAATAAATATGACTAGTTGTATTATAACTCTTTTAAAAGAAAATCCTCCCAAAAAAATTCTTAAATCATAATGGTTTTAGGCAAACTTTGACCGGGGGAGTGGGGGTCTAGAAGTCCTAAATATTTCAGCCAGGGTAGGCTTTTTCAGGAGGAGCCCATGTAGTATGTCCAACTTTCCACTTGGGAGGTGAGGTTGTTGTGTTGGTATAAAGAACATCATGTTGACTTATCATTTGAAAACATTAGAGTTACATATCCATCTTAGCCTCTCCCCTACCAAAAAATAAAATAAAATCACATCTTTATCAATATTCTTTCCTTTCTTGCATTTCCAAAGTAAGAATTCCCAGATTTCTTTCAAAATTTCACTTCAGGCAAAATTTAGTGGCATCTCTAATAAATATTTGAATGCATTCTACGATAAATTATGCAGTGTGCTCCTATAAAGGAATGTAATTTATAGCCCTCAGTGGCTTGTTGGAATATCATCATCCTACTTAGGCCAGGTTTGATAATATGAATGGTAGTCATTAAATCCAACATCCTTACAGTACAATCTTAAAAAAAGCCCAAAAAACTGGGGATATCAAACCAACTGGGGACTGGATGATTTATATCTTATTATATTTCTGCTGGCCATGCTACATCTAAGCAACTGCACCTTATTATTAGGAAAAGAAGTATTTTCGTCTCTGAATTCCCTTGGAGATCCCGGCAGCTTAGGAGACCTTGTAATGCAGATGAGGAACATCGATGAGTTGTCTCCTCTGAGAATACAAAATAGCAACCTAGATTTGTAGATGCATTTCAAATTGATGCAGAACCACTGTCCTACTCAGGCATTTGTTACTAAATGGATAAAGGTGCCAGCAGGCATGTATGAGGCTAGCATCAACCCTCTCAAGGACAATGTGTGTGCCAGCAACATCACCCAGCTAATTTATGTCCAACTCAGTCTAAAGGGAGCAATTTAGGGGCAGGGATACTGTTGTTATTGTTATTTGTTTTCCTCCATGGGTATGGGAACTTTGTTCAAACAATGCCTGTCCTTTTCCTCTTCCTTCTGGGTGGATGCACACATTTATGTGCATAGCAGAATAAAGGGCTGCATGCTTGCATCTGCAACATGTGAAAAAGATTGCTTGCCTAAAGGTCTATGCCCCTGGAAAGGCTAACAATCAGCCAGTAAAATAAGAAAATCCCTGCTTGCTGGACTGCAGTCTTAAGAGGGAGGAAGGAAGGAAAGGAGGGAGGGAGAGGGGGAGGAGGAGGAAAAAGAGTAAATTTTCAGCAGTGCTAGTAGAATGGCCCTGCTTCACCTCTCGCTTTTTGCTGGGAGGAGGTCAAAATTAGGCTGACCATATGAAAAGGAGGACAGGGCTCCTGTAACTTTAACAATTGTAGAGAAAAGGGAATTTCAGCCAGTGTCATTTGTATGCAATTAGTTCCTGGTGAAATTCTTTCTTCATCACAACAGTTAAAGGTGCATGCAGTATACTAGAGTGACCATATACAAAAGAAGGCAGGGTCCCTGCAACTTTAACTGTTGTGATGAAGAGGGAATTTCACCAGGAACTAATTGCATACAAATGACACTGGCTGAAATTCCCTTTGCTCTACAACTGTTAAAGTTACAGGAGCCCTGTCCTCCTTTTCATATGGTCAGCCTAGTCAAAATAGAACAGGTATTTCTCAAGGGTCAGTGTCCAACAGTGTCATTCTGCAAACTCAAATAGCGGAGGTCTATCGTATCTTTCCATTGCACCATTACGCTTACATATTGGACACCCGGTTGTGCAATGGATGATGGAAGTGCAACATCCAGCAGGCTGCGGAACCGCTTGCGCAACAGTACTTGCACAAATGTAACTTTAGTTGCCTTATATCCGCTTGTGCATAGTTCAGAATCCAATTTCTGCTCGCATAATAGCATTTACACTGGCAGAATGATACAGTTGAATACTGTCAAGCACTTATTCTTCCCCATCGAGTAGCTGATGTCAGTTAGTCCAGTTAGTCCTGTTTGGGGGTACGGGGGGAGGGAGAATCCAAACAGATCAGGCTTTGATCTTCCCTCTGCCTGCTCCTGTCTCATTCATTACATTGAGCTACATAGCAGGGACAGTGGAAAACCATGGGGGGGAGGGGCAGGAATTGATTCTTTTTTCCTTTCCTTCTTCTTGTGACCTGCCATTGACCCTGTTCAGAAGACCCTTTAAACCATGGCTTTAACCACAGTGAATAAGGCAAAAAGCCTTATCCACTGTGGTTAAAGCTGTGGTTTAAGGCCTCTTCTGAACAGGGCCTATATAGTATGCGGGGAGTTAAACTTCATACCATGTGTGTCCTCAAATATAATTCCTTTCCAGGATACTTACTATAAATGACCCGGGGCTGGAGCATACTAGTTTTCTCTCTCCCGCTGCTTATTTCCCTTTCCCTTTTCCTCTTCCTTTCTTCAATTGATGAGCTGCTCAACCCTGTACGTCACTGATACAGTCATGCAGTGTGCTTGGGCTTCTAGTTCCTTTGGACTCTTGCCTCATTCCCATCAGCCTTGTTCAAGCTACACTTTCTTGTCAAAAGCAAAGCAGAAGTGGATTCAACAGGTAGGAGCAAGCCTCTAAGAACGGATACAGTGTACCTATGCGTTGTTTAAACATAAATGCATTTTTTTCCAAACTATCCAAGGGATCAATAATCATTTAATAGCCACAAAATTTAGTAATTTTCATAAATGTGCTGTACGGAAAATATAGCACGTCTATAAGACAATCAGACAATAACATTCAAAGTCTTGAACCCCAAATACACAGTATTTGTGAAAGAAATACACAGTAATGTTTTGAATACACATAAGTACAGAGCATTAATATGAACAACAATATATTGTAAGGAAAACATCTAAAATATTATACAACGGTAATTCCAGATTTTAAACACCATTTCGATCTTCATCAGTGATTGAACGTTTTCTGATTTCCTGAGAAATGGAATTACTTAACAATATAAACAGACTTGACTTAAGAATTATGGACTCTGGCCCTCATGGTTGGCCAGAGTCCATAATTCTGGAAGAAACCTTCCTGAATCACAGTTGATGAAACATATTTCGAAAGTGTGACCCAATTTAATTCTGATCTGTTCCTGGTATCCACTGAAAGTAGTAAAATCTAAGCCAACGCATAGGTACACTGTATCAGTTCTTACAGGCTTGCTCCTACCTGTTGGGTCTACTTCTGCTTCGCTTTTATTTGCTTAGTGAGGGCCCTTCTCTCTTTTGTGTTGTTAATTACACTTTCTCGTCAGGCGGGTTTTACATTTTCTAAAAACAAACTAACAATCAACATAACACTTGCACACACACACACACACAAGCTTAAATCCATTCTTGCACCTAAGGTGTTTCCTGAATAATGAATCCCCTCCCTTTTGTTTTAATGACCCTGTTTCGCTTCCAAACCGATAGGCACTCAACCACCTGAGTACACTTTTAGAGAAAATGATGATAATTAGTTTCCATGCAGATTTTTTAAACAAACTATCAGAAAACATTGTATACAATTCCTAATAAATAAATGCCTATGTACCGGAAGCTGCGGAGAACCCTCCTATGCCTGGCCTTGTGTGCTGCCAAAACATGCGTAAAATAGTTGAATTAAGATTACTCTCCTTCCCCTCTCCCCACTTTCTCTTTCGCTTCATGAAATTTCTAAAAGACATTGCAGTTTCTGCACAGAAGGGGAATTCTGCCAAGTCCTCTAGTTTTAATTAAAAGCTTCTAGTAACAAGATGAAGAAGTAAAAGTTGGAGCTGGCTTATATCCAGGAGCTCATGAATTACCAGCCAAATCAAAATTAGCTGGTCAGGAAAGAGCAAGAGAAAACCCGTGGGACTCTTCACTATTGACTATGCTTGTTCTGTGAAAAAGCACCTATGCTTAGAATCGCCAAAGTCTTCAAACCTTTCATCTGACTTTCCCTATCCTTTAATTGGGTATGTAACAAATCTCTTTCCTCATAATATGTGTTCTGCTGTTTTTCCTCCATCAGACATAATCTGCGGATTCTGTGGTGTTGTATCATGGGAGATATGATGCAAAGCTTTGGAACTGAATTAATAGATCTCACTGACTATTTACACACACACACACACACACACACACACACACACCACACACTAGGGATGTAGGAGAATTTCATTTGGTCCACATTTTTAAGCTGACTGACCTAATTTGCACTTCCCAGACTTGTATGCAGATCACAACAGAGTTGTTCTTCAGACTGCAGACTTCTTCAAATTTTGGCTCAAAATTTCACACAAACATGTGAATACTAGGGAACGATGCATGGATGTTGTAGAAAGTTTTTTTTTTTTTGCAGAAATAAATGTGAATTTATTTACAGACAGATGTATAGGCTTATAACTGAATACATGTGAAGCTGACCTGAACTTATATGTCATCTAATACATGCACACACATTTAGGAATGTATTAGAAATTTGTTTAATTTGTGTTTATTTTACCAGAATTTATCTAGTTCATACAACTGAGTTCTGAACATGGACCTGAAGGCAATCTGCAGTAACTGTCCATATATTTCTTAGCTTACAATGTGATTCGTGGAAAAACAAGAACAACAAAGTCACGTTCAAAAATTCTGTACATTTCTCCAGTATCTCCACTTGTTAGGATAATGGGAAAAGAGCTGTACCCCAGAGGTAAAGCGCATGCTTTGCATGTAGCATTGGCCAGGTTCAATTCTTGGCTTTGCCATGTAAGGCTGGGAAGAATGCCTTCCTGCAGTCAGTGTAGTCAATACTGAGCCTGATGGACCAATGATTAACTTGTAATAGGGCAGTACCCTATGTTCCTGAAACACATAGGTTGTTACCAGCAACAAATTTGTGCATATATACACAATCATATATATATATATATATATATATATATATATATATATCTGCCATTTTTACAGATCAGAAGATAAGGCTTTCTCACATTGACCCAAACTCCACAAAGCTAGGAAATTGGAAGCTAATGGTGATGCATTATCTATCATGCTTTGTGATCAGTCTAGATGTTGTGCAATACCACAAATTGTGCTTGCTTACAGCTTACCCTCCATGCAGTCACACATTTCCTGAGTCTTTCAGTCCCAAATCCAGATTGGGAGGATTTAGACTGATCCCAACCATATAACACTATTACCCCTTCTGTTTACTGGTCTGTGCTCCTACCTGTTCCACTTCATCCTCTGCTCCCCCTTTCCCCCTTAATCATTTGTTTTACTAAGGAATTCTCATTTTACTGATCACCTTATCTATGGAGCCACAACTGTGGCTATACACACACACACAGAGAGAGAGATGTGATTCCAAGCCCTCCCGTTGAGACGCGAGACAGTAAAAAGGTCTGCCATGTAATCCACAAAACTTTATTCCGCAAATAAACACCATTTCACTCCAGAAGGAAGTGAGAATTCTAGGAGCTTTCCTCTAATCTTAGTTAAGCTAACTAAGGGCCTATCTACACAGTACCTTGGAACGTTTCAAATTGTATTTTAAAACGTTCCAAATAGGTGCGTCCTAAAACATCTTAGGCCTCATTAACGAGTACTCATGTTACAGGAGAAAAAATCTTCAGTCTTCAAAGCGGTGTGGGAGGTCTCACACACTCTTCTGTCCCTCTCTTTCTCTTTCATTTTTACAATGAGTTTAGGGCAAAGAATTGTGGGAGTTGTAGTTCAGTCACCCACTTCCTCCTTAGTTAGCCTCTCACCTGCTCACAACTCCTCCTGCTTGACCCTGTGGTGGACTCTGGGATCTGTCAACTCTGAAGTCCCTTCCGCCTCTGACAGAGGCTGAGTTCCCAGGACCGGGGGAGGATGGGCCCTGAGTTATAGGCATTCTCACTGATAAGCTCCTGGGAAGATTTTCCCTTGAATCTTGGAGAGTATTGGAGGATCTCCTCCCACACTTCCTGTCTTGGCTGGTAAATTTCTTCTTCTTCTTCTTCTTCTTCTTCTTCTTCTTCTTCTTCTTCGAGCCTGATTCTGAGTCTGATTGATGATGATGATGATGATGATGATGATGATGATGATTTATTACATTTATATACCGTCCCATAGCCAAAGCTCTCTGGGCGGTTTACAAAAATTAAAAGATTGAACATTAAAAAGTCAATATACAAAATTTAAAACTATAAAACATAAAACAGCTGATATTTAAAACATTTTAAACTTTTAAGCATGGCCACAAAGTTAGTTAAAACCTCAACTTAAGCTGTTAAAATGCCTGGGAGAAAAGAAACGTTTTGACCCAGTGCTGAAAAGATAACAGTGTTGGCGCCAGGTGGACCTCATTGGGGAGATCATTCCATAATTGGGGGGCCACCACAGAGAAGTCCCTCTCCCTTGTCACTGTCCTCTGAGCTTCCCTCGGAGTAGGCACCCAGAGGAGGACCTTTGATGTTGACCGTAGTGTACGGGTAGATTCATATCGGGAAAGGTATTTTGTTCCTGAAGCCCCTTTTCCCACACTATGGAGAAGAGGCCTGATCCTGACACACACACACACACACAGAATCCAATCTCAGAGGAATTTTCAGAGAAGTATGCAGCAGATAATTGAAGATAATGGAAATATGGAAATTCATACTAGGCTAATAAAAGAAAGCACTTTCTGCTTGTGACTGGAATCATCTCAGGAGAAAATCTTACGTATTGAAGAAACTGAGACAACTATCCATTATTATTTTTCCCTTTTTCAACCAATACCCACTAATGCATATAGTTACTGATAATTACAGTAATTGCACAATTCTCTGCAAAACCCCTTCTAAGCCCACAGCCACACAAATGCTTCAAATTCTTCAACTCACTCTCTCTCACACACACACACACAGAGGGTGGATTCTTGGAGACTTTCTCTACTGTTTGGGGACAACATTATTTCCTTGACAGTTGGTTAAGGGAAGAGTTTCACAAGCCTCAGCAACTGTTTTCCTGGTGGAAAATCTAAGTGAAATGATTGGAACATCTGGCAAAGCCCATAAATAAAACAATACTTTGAAAGAGTAACAATTCATTGTATCCTAGGCTTCTATATCAATGACATTAGAACGATTAATATTCAAAACATGCTTAATTATAATTATGCTACACAGATGTTCAAGAGGAGAAAAAAGAAATGGGGTGATTTCAGGTTGAGCTCTCATGCAGATAAACTAATTTCATAGTTTTCTTCTTCTTTCACCTTGCTGCAGCAAAGAACTACTGAATTTAAGACAAAGTCAGCATTTATCGGTAAGTCTGAAGAAATAATTAACCACCACATTAATAATCTATATGAAATCTGGGAGTTTCTTTCACTATGACCCACACATTTTATTTGTTAATTATAAGTTTTTCATATTTTCCTCTAATGTGCTCAGAATGCTGTACATATCCCTTTATCCACACAACAATCTTGTGAGGTAGGTTAGGTTGACAACTGTGCAAGAGTGCCTACTAACCATTACCCAGATGTTTGGCATGGTTATGGAAAGGAGTGTAACAGGATTGTGCCTAAAGTAAATGTTTGAGGTACATTTGAAGGTCGCTGCTAGTTCAAAAGATCTCATGAATTCCTTGAGAAATTACAACTTAGAAGAATAGACTCACATGATTATGTTGCTGCTGACTTACACATAAAGAAAGATTTTGAAGGTTTTTGCTTGGGATGGTGAACTGTTGAGAGACCAACATGATATAGTTCTTTTGCAGTGCTCCTCAGGGCTATAGTCGCTTAAAATTTGCTCTTTAAAGTTGTTGTAAGATCCATAGGCCTATGATGGCTTTCAAATGATTACAAGCTGGTTTGTAATGTTGAAAACCTAATTGGAAATAAGGGGAGGGATGAAAAGCCCAGAAACAGACTTTTGCATGTTGATGGATAAAGGTCAAATTTGCAGCATCTTTAGCCAAAGTAACTAAGGAAGAAGGGATGAAAAAAACTTTCTCCTGAGTTCATTTAGTGCCATGGCCAAAGTAAGAAATATTGGGCTAGATGGACAAGTGTTCTGATCCAGTAAAATGGCAGGTTTATATGTTCAACACCCGCTGAACCATTGGGAATATTAAGAATGTTGATGGGGTGGGATATCATTTCACATACAAGCTTATATTGTATTTCTTTATTTAAATTTATGGATCTATATTAAACTAAATTCAAATGATGTACAAAGCAATATAGCAGAAGATCATAAAAAGAGACCCTCAATGAGCTCTAAAATAGTATGTTCCCCCATCCTAATAGAGGGCCAGACACTCTCTTAAGAATTATGGTTCTGAATTGTTTATGGCTTTGTAAACATGTACCAAAACCTTACACGTGGTCTAGTAAGTATGTTCTGTATCTATTTCTACATTACATGAAACCTTAGAAAATGGCAAAACTTCTACTTTGAACTTTTACTACTTGTTTATTACATACATCATGGTAACAATAATGTAAAAATGCAGTAACTGAAAAAAAGAGTTTGTAGTAATGAAATGACATTTTCTACCATTCATGAAATCTCACCTCTTAATTCTAATTTATATTGAATTCCTTCAAGAACTTTCTGCTAATTAGGCATTGCTTATTAAATGTCACCAATTGGCTACACTCATTAAGAGATCAGGGAGAAGGTAGAACAAACATTTTGTACTAGGCAAAGTACAAAAAAAAAAAATCTCACTTGAACAATCATATATATCAAAACATCAGCCAAACATCAAAGACCAAGGGACAATAACTTAACTCTGCTGTTTTGATCCCTAAAATGGGGAAGAAATTGGCTGGCTTATTTTTTCAAGCCAATCCAAATACATAATGTTTTCCAAGTAGTCCCCCAAACACCCTTCCTGTTCCTGGAAATCTTTGGTGGCAGTCAGAGTTAACTTTCCACCTCTCTCTCTCTTTCATTCCCTCCCTCTTTTTCCACCAAGGATTTGCCTCCTACATAGGGATGTGTGAAAAATGTGTTTCAGCTCAGTTTTGATTAAGGTTTACCCAGTTTGCACATTCAGACCAAACACAGACACTGACATGATCTGCAGTTGGAAGTCCTTACATTTCTAAACTTGCAATATGATTTGTGGACCATTGAAAACTGGTGCATGAAAAAGTATACTTTTGAAAAATGCACAAGAGACATTTCAATCAGGGAGAGAGGAAGATGTACATTTCAAGGATGTTCACAATAGGTTGGAAAAATATGCAAAAAACAAAACATATTTTCATGCAAAAACAAAAACCACCAAACAAAAAACCTTGCTATCTGAGATGGGCTGGAGTTGGAGCAATCTTCTAGATAGAATTTGGAGAACTTTGGAAACTTCATAAGAACATAAGATCCATGTTGGATCAGACCAATAGTCCAGCTAGTCCAATACTTTGTTCACACAGAGGCCAACCAGTGCCAGATCTACACCAAGCTGAATATGTAGGCTGACCATATGAAAAGGAGGACAGGGCTCCTGTAACTTTAACAGTCGTAGAGAAAAAGGAATTTCAGCCAGTATCATTTGTATGCAATTAGTTCCTGGTGATATTCCCCCTTCATCACAACAGTTAAAGTTGCAGGCACTATACTAGAGTGACCATATACAAAAGAAGCCAGGGCCTCTGCAACTTTAGCTGCTATGATGAAGAGGGAATTTCACCAGGAACTAATTGCATACAAATGACACTGGCTGAAATTCCCTTTTTTCTACAACTGTTAAAGTTACAGGAGCCCTGTCCTCCTTTTCATATGGTCAGCCTATGAATATGGCACTTTGAAAACGGTTTGAAAACTGTATGTGGAGTGTGTCCTGGGCCCCAACAGTTGTCACTACAGTTTTAAAGCAATAGTGTAGATCCTGTCCAGCTGTTGATCAGCAACAGTACCCTCCCACCCATTGCTGCCTCTGATAATGGATGTAGACATAATCATCAGGACAAATAGCCATTGATAGCCTTCTCCAGGAATTCATCTAACCCTCTTTTAAAGCCATCCAAATTGGTGGCCATCACTATGTCTTGTGGGAATGAATTCCATAAGTATGCACTGTGTGAAGAAGTACTTCCTTTGATCTGTCCTGAATCTCCCACCCATCAGCTTCTGACCCCTTTGGGACTTAGTATTATGAGAGAGGGAGGAAAATGTCTCCGCATTCTCCACACCACGCATCAATACTGTGAATATTATTGATTTGCACATCCCTACTCCTGCCTCCAGTTTTCCCAGGGGCAGCCCTTAAACAGATGAAGCAAGGTTGTTTCATAACTTTTGGATAGGAGAAGCCAGGAATCCAAGCTGGAAACGATTGCAGGAGCTTGTCAATCTCACCTCTCAAGGAGGATTTAAATGAGACTCTGACATTCTTTTCTGAGCCTAGCTCAGGAGAGATGTTTGCCAGCATCTGTGGTATCTATATCTATATCTGAGAGATAGATAATGTGAGTTTTTTTAAAAAAAATACAACTACATTTGTTGTTTAAATATAAAAGCAAATTTATGGTAGGAATTTGAGAATGAAGCATTGTGCAGTTAATAGCCATTATTTTTCGGCCTTATAATATTCTGTGCTATGACACATTTTAATTAAAAAGAACTCCTGTCATCCCCCCACCCCAATAATTGTGATATGGCACCAGGCTTACTATATAATATGTTTCAAAAGTGTATCACTCTTACCAAATCCTACAATACACCTCTCCACTCCCTGGTATCCAATCCCCAGTTGCGAATCGCAACAATGATGCCAATTAGCCATGAGCTTTGCAATCGTTCATAATGGTCAAATTATTAATGAAGAAGATTATGTGGTTCTAGAGAGATGCTTCCTTGAGTACCATGCAGAAATCTCGACTCTAGTCAGGCAAAGGAGTATCCTCACCAGGGAGGTGTATTAGCATATCCATATTCTGCAGGAAATGTTCGGTGGCTGCCAAGTTTCTGCGCATAAAATCAGGCTCACACTGTGCTGGTGTTTATTAGCCTCTATCTTCCAATCTGCTGCAGTCCCTCTTGAATAAATTTATATATATATATATATATATATATATATATATATATATAAAAAGAAACACTTTATAAGCCAGGAAGGGGGGGAAGGTCCCCCATACTTCAAATGGTAGAATATGTGTTCCATTTCTGATGGGATAAAAACAGTGAAATGAATAGTCCCCATTTGACAATTTATTTATCTTTTTACATTAAAAACAAAACAAAAAGGAGCTATTTTTACATATCAGTTATCTGGATGGCTGCTACTGCCGTACAGCAAAGAAGCTGTGGGTTTTCAAAGAGTTTGTGCTTCCTACCGAATTGAGGTGTGGACAAAATTCAAAAAAGAGATGGTTATTGCAGAATTAGAGATCCAGACCTCTTTAATTCCCTTTTTCTGGAACCCCTGCTTTGCTTAGATTGGGTGATTTGGTTTTGTATGGCCCATTTCTTTCATGCGGAGTTGGAATTTAATCAGTTCAAATTAAATTGTGAATTCTCCTGAGTTTCTAGAATGAGACAACGGGAGTAAAAGCTTAGGAAATTGTGAGTTAAAGAGATAAAGGGTGGTTTTAAGAAATGCCTGTTTACAAAGAGTGTAAAGATTCAAAGGCACAATTCGACCGAAATTAATCACTTTTAGTTCCATTTGATTTAGATGTGAATGTTTGATTTATTTATTTAGTTAGTTACTTAGTTATTTAAAAGGTCCAGAAGTCTTTTCTCTTGAAACCAAAATTCCATGTGGCTTATAGAGGAATAGAAACAAGAGTTTTGAACAAGCAGAGAAAATACATAAGACCCTTTCAACTTAAAGCTATGTGGCAAAAAACACATTCCATAGATAGATAGAAAGATAGAGCCTTAATTAAAACCTCAGGGAAAAGAAAGGGATTGACTTCTCATTTGAATGACACCAGTATTGGTGCCTCTTATACTTGCTGTGGGCTTGGGGGTTGGGATGGGTATTCTGTAGGTGAGAAACCTCCATAGGTGGGAAACCATAGAACAAAGTCATGCTCCCCAGTTGTTGAGCTCATCTGCCGATCTTTAATTTTGGGGAAGGTTCATGCAGAACTTAAATGTGAATTGACTAAAAATAAACCTCCTAAAGATAAACCTCCACATTCAATACACATACAAGCTAAAGAAACTGGACTTGGATATTTTGTTGAAAGGGGAATGCCCAAATTCACTTCTAATGTTAGTTCAAGTGAAATGTCTTTGGCAACTCTAGTATAAACCCATAAGACAAAAGCTAATTTGGTATAGCAGATGGACTGTTGAGTTTGGCAGTCATAAGGACATGAGAAGAGCCATACTGGATCAAACCAAAGGCCTATCAAGTCCAGTGCCCTCTCTTCCACAGTGGATAACAAACAACTTATAAAAACGTGGAAACAAATAGCATGCACACAGACAATCCAGGATTAAAAACAAACAAACATACAACCTCATGGTATGCTGCTAAATGCCTGAGAGAAGAGGACAGTTTTAACCTTGTGCCAAAAAGCTAACAATGTTGCCACCAGGTGGGCCTTATTGGGGAGATCAACTTGGGGGGACCATCAAAATGGCCCTCTACCTTGTTGCCGCCCTCCAAGCTTCCCTTGGAGGGCCTTGTATGCTGGGTGTAGTGTATGGGTCAGTTTATGCTTGGAGAGGTGCTCCAGAATCAGACTCAAAGAGGGGGGAGGTAATCAGCGGGGTACCGCAGAGCTCAGTCCTGGGCCCCTGTGCTCATCAACATTTTTATTAATGATTTGGAAGAGGAGGTGCAAGGAATGCTTATCAAATTTGTAGATGACACAAAATTGAGTGGGATAGCTAATACCCTGGAAGACAGAAACGAATTTCAAAGTGATCTTGATAGGCTGGAATGCTGGGCTGAAAACAACAGAATGAAATGTAATAAGGATAAATGCCAAATTCTACACCCAGGAAAAAGAAACCAAATGCACAGTTACAAAGTGGGGAGTACTTGGCTCAGCAATACTGCAAGCGAGAAGGATCTTGGAATTGTTGTAGATCACAAGCTGAATATAAGACAACGGTGTGATCATGATCAAGTATTGTGGCTTCAGGTGGTGTAAGATTATAGATCAGAACCAGCCCCATGAATCAGGCTTGGAAACATACAGGCAGCCAGTGAAAGCAGGCTAGAATCGGTGTTATATTGTCCCTGTTATCAATCTGGTTGCTGCCTTTTGCACAAACTGCAGCTTCTGAACTATCTTCAAAGGCAGCCCCATGTAGGGTGCATTGCGGTAATCTAACTTGGAAGTTACTAGAGCCTAGACAACTGAAGCCATGTTATCCCTGTCCAGATAGGGGCATAGCTGGGCCACCAGCTGAAATTTGTAAAAAGCTCTCCATGCCACGGAGGCTACTTGAGCCTTCTTTGACAAAGATGGTTCCAAGAAGACCCCCAAGCTATGAAACTGTTACGTCCATTGAGTTGCAACCCCACCCAGAATGGGTTGAGCACTCTCCATTTTGAGTTTGATCACTGAAAATTTGACAAGTGTTTCAATACAATGTTTAGCCACCTCAATAATTTAAGACAATTTTAGAGGGTTTTGTTTTTTGTTTTGTTTACTTTTTTTCTTATATGACAATACGGAATAATCATAAGAACGTTATTTATAAACTTGACAAAAAAAATGACAAAAAAATTGCCACCAACTGAATCTGCCATTCAGTTGGTGGCAAATTTTACCTTGGGAGAACCATTGGGCTGTGATACTTTTCTTCCTCGATTCAAGTGTTGGTTTTTTTAAAAAAAACATCATTTAGTATCTTGAGAATGACATTAGGGGACATGAGTGCAGGTGAGCCTTGCTTCTTTCTCAATTTAGATGACAGCGGATTATGGGATGTTTGAGGCCAGAGGCAGAAAATACATCTCACTAACCTTGTTAGCAACAAGAAGACTATTCCCTTCCCATTACTTTCACCTTATTTGTGCGTCCAAATATATTAACAGCAGGCCACGTAGCTGTACAAAAGCGTTGGGCGCATTTCAAATGCTTTGGAAGATATTTTCTCTGACAAAACTTTGTTAAGAGTCTTCCTTGAAGTGCCTTCAGTGCCTGATTCATTTGGATCGCATGCTAAAAAAAGTTCTGTATAATGTCACCCCCCCCTTTCTGACCCCCCCAACCTAAACACACTGCCATCCCAGTTTCTCATTTAGAGAACTATCTTATGCCATGAATTTTGTACAAATCCCTGACTATGTCTCTCGTGTCACAGAGCTTGTTAAGTCAGTGACGCTGAACCCAGTACATAGAAAATCAATTTCTGTTTGCATTTGGCTGTCATAGAAATGAGATATTATTCATACATTAGGCCTTTCTAAGTGGAGATAGAAAGCACCTTGCATTTCCTTCTCTTAAAAGTTATATCTGCATCTTCATATTATCTGTGGTTCGCTAACTTTTAGTGGAAGACCAGAAGATGCCTTGAGAGGCAAGGCGTTGCTCATCGCGACTGATTTATACGCTAACATCTGTCAGCTTCTCCCTGCGATGTAGTTGCACCGGGATATACATGTCATCTCTTCTAATGACTTATCAAAGAAGGGGGAAAAAGTCAACTGTGGAAAAGTGAAGCACCATAGAAAGCATTTGGAGGCTGTACCTTGCCGTTTGCTCAGGGAATACTGTTCAGCTGCATCTGTTGTTGTGCAACATCTCTTCCCAGGCTGCTCTCTTTTAACATGTATTATGTCCCACTGGGTGAAGCCATTTCTATGCATTTCTGAGAACAAGGGGGGAGGGGGAAATGGAGTTGCAGTGCATCTCACTGTATTGGCAGGGAAGATTGGTTTACTAGCTAGGATCTTAAATCAGGATCAGGATCCAACTTTGCTTTAAGAAAATTCCAGTTCGTAAACTGGAATGAAGGCAGACTCATCTATTCTGGGTGTAATGAGGACCTTTAGCCTAAAGAGACCAGAACTGAAAGACTGAAGAAGGTGCATAATTGGAGAAGTGAAGGAAAGAGTAAGAGAAGAGTATGTTTCCGAGCCTGATTCAAAGTGCTGGTTTTAACCTATAAAGCCTTACATGGTTTGGGACCACAATACCTGATGGAACGTCTTACCCGACATGAACCTACCCATACACTACGCTCAACATCAAAGGTCCTCCTCCGGGTGCCTACTCCGAGGGAAGCTTGGAGGATGGCAACAAGGGAGAGGGCCTTCTCTGTGGTGGCCCCTCAATTATGAAATGATCTCCCCGATGAGGCCCGCCTGGCACCAACACTGTTATCTTTTCGGCGCCAGGTCAAAACTTTTCTTTTCTCCCAGGCATTTTAACAGCTCAAGTTGAGGTTTTGATTGACATTGTGGCCAGGCTTAATCAGTTAAAATGTTTTAAAGTGTTTTAATGGCAGCTGTTTTATGTGTATGGTTTTAAATTTTGTATATTGTATTTTTAATGCTCAATCTTTTTAATTTTTGTAAACTGCCCAGAGAGCTTCGGCTATGGGGCAGTATATATGTGTAATAAATAATAATAATAACTAATTATAATAAAGGCTTGACCCTTGTTCCTGGCTTCATAAGCCATCATGTAGAAAGTTGGGATCATTACATCCACAGTGTGCTATTTGTGTGTGCAGAGGACTTTGTAAGTATCAGACATCCTGTTCAGTATAGCTGTTACTACCGGGGCTTAGGCATTTAAATGCTCAGTGTTCAGCATTTGCAAAGGGATGAGGGGGAGTCAGGCAGAATGTGATATTATTCCAAATAAATAGCACAGGAGAGGTGGCCTGCCACTTACATTTCTTCCTTAATTTCTAGTTTAGTGGCAAGCTCTCAGTGGGGGGAATCGTATTGAATTATATGTGTCTCATGGATTTATTTCAGGCTTTGGCTTAATCATCTGATTACATTGTGCCACTGTCAATGGTAGCCTTTTTTTCTTGCAAATCAGAATTGGTGAGTAAGAAACCAAGAATAGGTTCATTTTTAGGCTGCATGGAAATCATTATTATTATTATATAATATATGCTATAATTCCCCTATTTTTGTGATAAAGGTTATCCAAAATTAGATTCTGTTCTTTCCAAGGCCAACCCATGCAATCACTTCTCCCCCCCCCCCCGTTACTTGACTGTTATATCCCACCATTACATGATTACAACTTTAGGCTGGTGAGCAAGATGCTTTTGACTCCTCCCCATTTCCCCAAGATTGGCAATGTTGTGCAAAAAGTCCTGGGTGAAATATACAGTTTAAAGGATCAAGCACCAGTTGTTGGGAAAGATCTCTGCTGTCGATCCTAGGGAATAGCTGTCAGTCACAGTGGTCAATGTGGGATGCAATTTGGAGGACTAGGTTTGGGAAAGGCTGCCATGGGGCCTGAACCTAATATAACCAGAGAAATACATTGTGACAAAAGCTGTAATGGAGAACAGTGTCATGATAGGCTATAACTTAGAGAAATGTTGAGTGAACAAGTGCATTTTTAAGAAGCATTTGTAGTTTGCCTGAGTTTCAGCTTCTTGCATAATGTGTGATAGAGGAGTGTTTTAGAGGGTGGATGCCGCTACCAAGAAGGCCAATCATTACCTGATGATACACTGTTGGTTATGGGACAACCAATAAGGCCTCCTTGGAAGATTTCAGGGGTTGATTTGGTGTATATTGGGGAAGATCATAGAATCATGGAATGGTAGAGTTCGAAAGGGCCTATAAGGCCATCAAGTCCAACCCTCTGCTCAATGCAGGAATCCACCTTAAAGCATACCTGACAGATTATTGTCCAGCTGCCTCTTGAATGCCTCTAATGTGGGTGAGCCCACCACCTCCCTAGGTAATTGGTTCCATTGTCATACTGCTTTAACAGTCTGGAAGTTTTTCCTGATCTCCAGTTGAATCTGACTTCCTGTAACTTGAGCCCATTATTCCGTATCCTGCCCTCTGGGATGATCAAGAAGCGATCCTGGTCCTCCACTGTGTGACAACCTTTCAAGTATTTGAAGAGTGCTATCATGTCTCCCCTCAATCTTCTCTTCTCCAGGCTAAACATGGTCTGCTAAGTATCCTAAGCTCGAGTTGTTTAGGGCTTTGTATGTCAACAGCAAAACTTTGCACATGGCTTGGTAGCTAATAGACAGCCAGTCCCCAAACATTTAAAAGCTCTTGTTAGCATCGTGAGAATCGCAGCTAAAATACAGTATGGTCTTTTCTCCTCTTGCATTTGAAAACATGGCACCACGAACTGCAAAATGATTGCAGAATAAATAAATAAATGAATACTATAAATAAATAAATAAATAAAATGACAAATGAAAAGGTGATGGAAGTTCTCTCTCTCAAAATCTGTGTTTTTGAAGTCTGCGAAACAAAAGTGTCCAGGGTCTGACTCAGGGCTTCTCACTTTTAAAAGGTACCAGAATTTTGTGAAAAGATAGGACAAAATGTTTCCAATATGTAGTTTAGCATCTGCCAGATTTACAGAAATGCTGTGCAAATGTTGTTAATTATGGGCGACTCAGTAGGCAATTAGCTGTGTTACTCTGGCTCATGTTGAATTTCCAACATGGCTTTGCTGCTGAACAAGATGTCCATCCCTCTGTTGTGATGCTCCATATGTCCTTACATTTAGGGAAACAGTTGGGTGACTATTTATATCAATTACTTCTGTCATCAATTTATGTATCATCTTGATTTATACACATTGTATCTGTCACAGCCAAACCCCCTAAGTTATACAGATATCAAAAATCTTACTCTATCCCCACCCCATCCTTTGTTCTAGAGAACAGTCTGGGACATCATTGTCACCACCAGAATTATTATCCCCAGGCATTCTAGTAATGCAAGAATTACTTGAGTAACCCTATGGTTTCCAAAGAAACACTCTGAAGTTGGAGTGATCCAATGCTCTGCCAGCAGACACCCAACAGAGCAGAAGTACCAACAGCAGTGATCTTTGCTTCTCTGTCCTCTTTTGTGTTCCTCATTTCCTAGGTGAACTTTTGAGTATCTCTCATGGAGTCATAGAGACAGGACTGTCAGGCTTCAGAATATGGATCGTCAGACCCTCCCCTCCCACTTCCTCCTCATTTGCACTTTTATCCAAGGTCAGAGCTCCATCTTTGGGTTTGGAAATCACCATGGAAGCCACCAGCAGATGCAAGGGTCATGGGAAAACATTCCTCATCTGGATTTCCCATCCAAAGGTCGTAGCCATGTCTATGACCTTGTAAGGGGAACTCTAAAATATCCTATAGTCCCTGGGATGGTTAAATCACCTCAATATTTTGGAATCTACATTAACTTTAAATATTTTTGTTCAGACTTTGCTTCTCAACTTTGACTAGATTTTTTTTTTTTTGGCTACATTTTTGATATGTAAAAAATAATATTCCAAAAAATATTCACTACAAAAAAATAATAATGATAGACACCTTCTAATTAAATCCTTGAGCAACTATAACACACTATCATACCTTTTCCATGTCAGTCTGATAATCTCAATTGATGAATCATTTAAAATCATAAATAACTCATCAGCTTAATTCAATTTATTCCAGCTGGTTTAAAGAAGGGATGTGTATACCAGCAATCCTGAGTGGGATTCTCCAAATTTCTTTTGAATGGAAATTTGTGCATATTACCCTACATATTTTTTTTCAAGATGTATACATCAATTATGTGATTTTAATATATATATATATATATATATATATATGCATCCTTCTTTCATTGATTAAGGCATGTCTGTGCACATCGTTATAAAGTACATATTTTCCATGTGTATTTTTAAATGTAATGTTATCCAACTCATTTTTGGGTCTGCCAGTCACAGTGCCTGCTCCAAAATGTATAGACTTTGACTGAAGATTGTGTTTGAGTCTGTGTTAAAGTCTAGGAAATATGAGTTGGGCAATTTTTTAAATCAAAATTTATCATGCACCCTTACTTTAAAGTTGCTAGTGCAATTGACTACATTCAATTCATTATTTTTTCCCATAGCATTTACTGCTCCCTTCTCTAACTTTAATCCAATAAGTATAATTGAATTGAATTCATAACTTAACTGATTCAATTGAACATAATATATGCTGATACCATGAAAAATACAACTGCAGAACACACCTAATATGCCGGTAAAATATCCCTCCTGCACAGCCATTCTAGTGGCAATGATACACCAGAGCTTAAATGGGGCAAAGTAATGAAATAACAGGAGATGAGCACATTTATTTATTTATTTATTGCATTTATATACCACCCCATAGCCAAATCTCTCTGGGTGGTTTACAAAGATTAGAAACATTGAACATTAAAAACTGATATACAAAATTTAAAAAGCAGAAAAAGCATAAACACAATATCCATTTAAAAGAACTATTCTGCATCAAAAGAAAAACAAAACAACAAAAACAAACCTCAACATATGCTGTTAAAGCCTGGGAGAAGAGAAAAGTCTTGGCCCGGCACTGAAAAGATAACCGTGTTGGTGCCAGGCCAGCCTCATCGGGGAGATCATTCCACAATTGGGGGGCCACCACTGAAAAGGCCCTCTCCCTTGTTGCCATCCTCTGAGCTTCCCTCGGAGTAGGCACCTGGAGAAGGACCCTAGATGTTGAGCATAGTGTATGGGTAGGTTCGTGTCGGGAGAGGCGTTCTCTCAGGCATTGTGGTCCCAAGCCGTGTAAGGCGTTATAGGTTAAAACCATACCCATTTGATACCTCTTTGAAACCATACCCCTTTGATCCATGTAACACCAGCCATGACATGATATGTTTAAATAAATAACCCCCTTGAGGGAAAAGAAAAAATAGCTGTCACCACAGCCATAACTATTTTGCCAGATCAAAGCATAGGATATGTTGCAAATCATAGCACATCACCAACAGCAACCAAATGGCAATCATATCACCCATAGCAATGCAATCATAGTAGAGTGCCAACAATATATAAATCCTACACAGCGAAACCATAATTCAACTCATATTGCACACAGTGAGCCTGTTCAGACAACACGCAAAGCCACATTTAGGCTGCTAAACCCCTTTGCAGCAAATATTTAGTAAGCATGTTTAGAACATGGTTATGTAGCCACCATGGTTAGGAATGGTTCAAACAATACGCTAAGTCATGGTGCACATGACACGCTAAGCCATAATGTTTAGCTCAAAATGCTGAAAAGCTGTGGCTTAGCGTGTCATCTGAACAGGGTCAATATGGGGCTATTTATGGCTTCATGCGATGCACAAGTTGCAGTCAGGGAGGGGTAGTCAGTGATCTTGGCAGCAGTGAATTGAGGGCATTGTCTCGTCTTTTCTCTTTTCACCCTGGTAGCGTGCATTGTGAAGGAGGAGCCCTCCTTGGATGCACAAGCGAGATGGGCATATTTTACCTTTCTGTGTTACCATCTTATGCCTGTATTGTTTTCCTTTCATCTCCCTTGACCTTTGCATCCTTGGAACTAAGCCAGATCATGGAGTAGAGTCTGATCTCCCTTTTTGAATACCAGGCATTAGAACACTCAGCAAACATGTCTTGCTAATTCTCTCTTTTCCCTGTATGGAAGTGTCAGATAACATTCAACATCCCCCCCCCCCCACACACACACTTCCATCCCATCTCCGTAGGTTCCACACACATCTTTGCAGACCACCTACAGTTGTTTCATATTGACAATAGGATTGTAAATCAAAGGAGTGTGGAAGGCTGACCATACATGAAATAATCACGGATGAAACTGCCCATCGATTAACTGCTGGGTTTCCATTGATTGCTGAGTTATCTCCACATTTGGATTTCAGGCTTTATCTGTGCAGTTCTACAAAATCATGAGAACATTGCTTTCTTCCTATCTGGAGGAAAATTAGGATGAGTTGGTTTAAAAAGACAGAAACAAGGAAAGCGAACAGCTAATTCCTTAAATATCTAATAAACTCTCACTAACAATTGACTCTCCACCTACCCTCATAGATAGAGAGAGAGAATGATAGTATAAAGGGCTATTTGGAGAGTGCAGATGACGAAACATAAATGAAAAGATGGACATCAAATATGGAATTAAACAGGTCACAATTTTATTAAACCACAATATCCCAAAGAACTCCAGTAAAGAAGGTCAGTGTGGAAGGGAGTTTCTAAACAATTAACAACATGGTGAAATCATAATAATAATAATAATAATAATAATAATAATAATAATAATTCCATTAGTCACATCAGTCACCAGCATCACATAAAAAAAAAAACTATACAGAAAACCTCCAGAAACTGGGCCTACCAGAATACATCCACACCAACATCCAGAAAGCAATCATACTTAAAACATGCTCAATCGTCAGGAAATTTCTGAATCAATAAAAGACAGCATGACTTGACAAAGGCAGTCATGTCCATCTAGAAAAACCACCATGAGCGAGAAAGAGATACATAATAACAGTATAATTATTTCTTACCTGCCTCTCCCTCTGGATCGAGGTGGGGAACAACATTAAATACAAAAGTAGAACCTGCCTGCAGTGTCTTCCATCCCCACTGGCTTG
This sequence comes from Anniella stebbinsi, assembly GCA_029215795.1. Taxonomy (NCBI): domain Eukaryota; kingdom Metazoa; phylum Chordata; class Lepidosauria; order Squamata; family Anniellidae; genus Anniella; species Anniella stebbinsi. Next base: position 13,237,937 of record JARDYH010000001.1, on the reverse strand, counting down.
CACCTGAGCTTTCTCATAGGAAATCCTATCCCTCAAATATTTGAGCAGGAAGATCTCCTCACAACAGCTGCATAACCCTTCTACATTACACCTGCCTTCACTATCCTGGAAAGCAACCCAAATGAGCAGCTTGAACCTGAGCTGAACATTCTGTGTGACTGGGAACCTACTTTATTAAACAAATGTGAATGGAATTTTCATTCAGGCTTTTCTGCTCAATGCAGCAAGGTCCAAAATTAGGGAACAGGGCTGGCATTCACTGAAATGTATGGGATGGAGCTAACTCCTCATTGTCCTTACTCTTGTGTTCCCATACCTAAGGATGGGCAAATGAATGATGTTCAATATCACCAGATTCTCTGATAATAATCTTACCTCTCGTCTTCTGCCCAATTCCCATTTGCATTTGTGATTGCTGCTCAATCTGTTTGAACAGGAAACTTGCACAAATCCAGCAATGATCAAATGGGAAATTTGCATGAATCTCCATTAATTTGTACACAGTTCCTAATTTCTACAAATTTCCTCCATAGACAAAAAGAGGGGAGGGGGGTGATTTCATCTACTGAAGAATTTTTTTGCAAATGATGAAATTTGTGCAAATCAAACTTGGCATCCGGAAGGAGACAAATATGAGCTCATGTCCAATAATTTGCAAATATTTCTAGTCTTCACATGCTCATGTTCCCACTCATGTTCAGAGCCCCAAATAGGGCATGACCATATGGCTTGCGAGCAAAAACAAAATTCACATACATCCCCTGTCATATCGTCTTCAGGTAGAATGGCTGAACAGGGCAATTGCCATGTCCAAAACAAAACTCTCAGGGTTAAGATGTTTTCCCGAGTTCCTATGGAGGGATTTGTGGAGGTTGTTTCCAATTATGTGTTTTGTGCATGTTTGTACGTGTTAACGTGAAAGGCTATTGAACTGAATTAGGTAATTGCTCCTTCATTCAATTTTGATTTTTGTTATGTTTTGAATTCACATGTTCTTTCCATCCGATTTATGAAGAAATTTGCAAATTTTGGTACGTTCTTATCAAACCCCCAAATCAAATGGAATTCTGACCCATCATGAGCCATGTCAGATGTAAACCTACCCACTATTGCTCAAAGTATGACCCTATGCATATATAGTCAAAAATAAGCCTAATTGATTTAAATTGGTCTTGCTCCCAGGTAAATGTGCATAGGGTTATAATCTTAGTACAGCAGTCAAAGGGTTAAACCTAACACTTGCACAAATCCAGTTGTTATTGGGGGAATATTTAATCTCCCGTCCAACATACTTATTTCATTTCATATTGTATTTATACTTTAGTAATGCAACAGCAGGGAGGGAATGAATAGACACTGTGAGAAATGGTATATGTGGGCCTTTCATTAGGCCTTGCAATGTTTTGACTTATTGGGATTTCATAGCCTTCTGTCAGCCCATCAAGCAGAGCAAGTGTTCCTACTTAAGGTGGATAGAATGATCACCTAGGGAATAGAGTGCTTAAGAGCAGCACATTGTCAACTGAACTTAATACGGTCTGTCAGCATAATCAGGGTTTGGCTAGCTGCTAAATGCAAATAAAATTGCTTTTACATATGGAGTCTCCCATGCCAAAATTCCACACGCACACAAGGCACACCTTGTTTGAGTTCAAAGGTCTTGTAACGGGGGACACCTGCAATCACTGTCTGCGATGGTTTAAAGGCACAAAGTCTTATAGGATAAAGATCTGCCCACAGCTTAGGACAGTGGTTTTTTTTAGGGTGCCTCTACAAGAGAGGTTTAATGCGCTTTGAAGGTTCATTAAAAATTTTACCTCTACAAGAACAGAGCGCAAATCGGGCGTAGAGGCGCATTATCTCCCCGATAATGCGCATTTTCAAATGCGCGTTAAATCGCGAGTTTTATTTTGCTCCGGCCGTTAAAGCGCATTTTCCCCGTGTGAACAAGCGATTATGCGCATTAACTTCTTGTAAAGCGCTTTTTGGACATCTATTAATGCGCTTCACCGCCTCTCGCCGCCTCCCGTGCAGAGGGATTAGGAATAAATGCGCGTCTGCGATAATGCGCATAATCGCCGAACCGGGCGCAAAAGCAAATCCTTGTAGAGGGAGCCATAGTCTTCACAAATCCAGCGACTCAGCACCAGTCCTGATTTAAGCCACGGACAGATCTTTCTCCTAGAACGCTTTGTCCATATTACTGTGGCTGCATTGGGACAACGCAATAGTCACCCTAATATTTTTGGTGGCTCCGCTTCCGCACACCCTGCTCCCATCGGTGACGGAGGGCGGGCAGGCACAGCGCCTTCCATTCTTGTCCCGGCCGACCGGCCGGAGCTGTACACTATACGGGTGTGCAGTGGGACAGTAAGTTGCCTGGCAGCGGGCAGGCCGGGTCGGGAGCTGAGATGAGGAGTGGTAGCTGCACACGCTTCGAGAGGCTTCTACACCCTTCTTGGACGTGCAAGCGAGGAAGGAGGTGGAGGATGCCATGAAGGGGGGTTGTGGGCAGAGGGGAGGGAGCATTTCTAAAGGCCTTGGATGGATAATGCTCTTTTCTGCTGCCTCCCCCCTTTCCCTTCCTCTGCTCCAAACCCACCCAATCAGGGCCATTACTGTTGCAGGGAGGGAAGGAATTACATGCTTTTCCACCTCCACTGCTCCGGTCGGGGGCATTGGAGTTGGAAAGGCCCCAATTCCCAGGATGCAAACCCTAATGAAATGTGCTGCACATGCCTGTGACAATAATCAATGGTGGGTTAATAGTCAACTCCACGGTTGACTATTTAGGGGTTACTCCCCACACAACTTGTTCCTACACAACTGTGGAGTAGTTGGGGCTGGTTGAAGTGGACTAATAGTCAATCCGACATTTGACTGACACAGCTCCTACCTCTATCCCTGTCCTCCCGGTGCTATCCCAGCAGCCTTAGCAAGTTGTGCTGGCTGTAGCATAGCACCCTGTGCAGTTTTGGCCATGTTTGCCTGGGAACTCTGTAGCCCACCTAGATAGTCCACTCAATCCTGCAAAATAGACTGCTGAGCAACGGTTGTGCAGATAGTAAACTCTGCAGAGCATTGGTTATCTCAGTTGGTTATTTTGAGGAAATAGTCGACCGTGGGGTGTTTTTTGTCTGACTGAGCAATGGTTGACTACTTAAACCACCGTTGGTTAGCGTGTTGTCTGAACTGAGTCTTTATCTTATCAAGTTCTGTTTGGTGGGCTGGTGGGCTGGTAGGGTTGAATCTGCTGGAAAACCAGGGTGTGAAGGGAATCTTTCCGATGAGCCAGTTTTCCAGCAGAATAAGGGCCCCCATCCCCACTACCCCAATTTTCCATGAAGATTCAGCTCACCCATCAACCCTCTAAGCAGTGTCCTCTTTGTCCTTTTCAACCACTAATAATATGTGGTCCCTCCCTCTCAATGTTCGAAATCAGCTGTATTGGGGAAAGGGGAGAGAGTGTGGACCACTGAGCATGCCCGGGCTTCTCATTAGTCCCATTTGATAGCATTCCATGTTAAAAAAAAAAAAAAGCTTTTTCCAAGAGTAAATGAAAATAACTGTTAGGGGGGAAAATAGTTTCCCACCAATTCCAAGAAAGATAGAAAGCGAACCCTGTTTCATCCGAAAACTCTCTGGTCTTTTCAGGAAGTGTGATTATGAAATGGTCACAAAGATATTCCCCCTCAATGTCACTTTTGACGTAGGGAGATGTGTTGCTGCTGCTGCTGCTGCTCCTGTTTAATTGTTGTTTTTGCTTTTTGTCTTTAAACATTACTTTCTCCCTCAAATGTTCACCGATGGCCCTCAAATTTTCAGGGTGTGAAAAAGGAACACTTCTTCCTGGCACATGAATTTTTCACAAAGGTTGGTCAAATAATTTCAATTCTATGAAGGTTAAAATCACCCCTATTACCATTTTACATGTCCCCCCCTTTAAAAAACAAACAAAAACAAAACCGGATTGTCCTTAATGAAAGAGACACAGAAACATTAACAAATGACAAAGACCAGATATACACGGATCCATCCATCTTTATATCAAAGTAAACATGCATTGGATTAAGCCAACAGAAATTAATCCTATGCATGCTTACTTGGAAGTAAGACCCAGTGTGTTCAGTGGGGTTTACTCCCAAGTGTGCTTAGGGATAGATTTAACCATACAGTTCTTTTTTTAAAGAGTTCATGGTGAATGGTTTTTTTTTTCTTTGTATATTCTCATATTTAGAACTCTCTCTCTCTTTCTCTCTGAAACAAAATACAACCTCTATTTATTGGTTATGCATGGAGCCAATGAGTATCTAAGACCAAATGTCTCAGATAAAAAGGCAGTCCATGTGAGTAATTCTGATTAGGTCTTTAGTACCACTGAGAAAAATGCAAACAGATCTAACATGCCAGTTGTGAAAGGTCTAAACAGCAGGGAAGGTGTAAACAGGTGCACAAAAGCAACCATTAGCATATGGGTATCAACTCAGGAGATGTTAAGCAATGTCTCATGCAGAGGCGTTGAAAACTTGGCTAATGGAAATCGTAACGTAAGCAGGTGAAACAAAAATAACCCCTTTCACTGGTCCATTTTTGTGACTAGGGCTGTAAACCTATTTTCAATTCCCTGAGAGTAAACCCCATTTAACTCAATGGGGCTTATTCCATCAGCCCTTCCTGGATGGATATGATGTTGTTGGTTGTTATTAGCTTAAAATGCTAATGAGCACTACAGAAAGAATAAAAAGGGGAGCTCTCTGCTAGAATGGCATAAAATTATGCATGGGGGAAGCAGCGACTTTTGAATGTGCATGGAGAGTTGGGTCTTCCATGGACAATGGAAGGTGCCTAATTTACTCTCTGACCCCTTCACTTCATGACTGGAGGCTTCCAATATCACTGGTTTTGCCATGGCAGATTGGCCATATTTGAATACATGTGACTAAAGATGGGTGGACTCACCCCAAGTGAGTTTGTTATTTACTCAGAAAATAGCAAACTCACCCTCATCTCAGATGAAGGTTCTTCCCCAAAGCCACCCCTCATTCTGGGTAGACAAACTTTTGCCCCTGCACAATATCAAAGTGCATCTTGGGAGCTGTAGTTTGAAATTATACACTGCCTCCTCAGGTCCAGAACTGTGGTGGTGGTGGTAATGATGAAGCAAGCTACTAAGGAAACTGTAGGACCATTAAAAATAATGGTGGGGGTGGGAATGCTGTCCTCCTCCATCTCACAAACCCAGAGTGATGATGGCAGCAAGAAGGGACACTGCACTCAATAAGGTGAGGAAAGTGTTACTCCAAGCAATACATTCCATGTGCAGAAATGGAATTGCTTAGATTAGGACCTATAAAGCCCTATATGGCTTGGGTTCAGGTTATCTGAAAGACTGTATTCTCCTTTAGGAGCCTGCCATGAGGTCTCCAGGGGAGTCCCTTCTCTCGGTCCCACCAACATCACAGGCATGCCAAGTGGGAACATAGGAGAGGGCCTTCAGCATGATTGCCCCGGGGCTCTGGAACACCCTTTCCAGGGAAGGTAGACTGGCTCCCTCCGTAGTGTGTTTTCAGAGGCAGGCTAAAAAAATTTCTGTTTCAGCAGGTGTTTGGGGAGTAGTTTGGACCTCTGTGGATGTGCTGTTTATAGCTTGTTTTTTTAAATATATATATATGTGTTTAAAATATTTTTAAATGTTTTAAATATTTTAAAATTGTGCTATGTTTGATTAGATTTTTATTTTTTGTATATATCTGTTTTTAACTGTGCATGTTTTAATTTGTAAGCCGCCTTGAGTCCCAGTATTGGGAAAAAGGCAGGATATAAATAAATATAATAATAATAATAATAATAATAATAGTAGTAGTAGGACTAAGCATGTGCCAAAGCTTGTGATCAATTCTGAACATAATAGTGAATTTGTAAACTACCTGTTCAAGCTCATTAAAAAGGTGAACATTACAAATGTACAAATCTTGACTAGTGAGCGGAGTAATTATGAAATTCAGTAGCAACACTACTTGTGACTAGTTTTCTAATACTACAAACTGCAAGATGCATATAATTATTTTGCCATTCATCCCCCCCCCACTCCCCAAAAAGTTGAAAAATGAGCACTAAGGGACCCCACTGCTTTCTTGTTGCTAATTACTATCATTACCTTTTAACTAAACATGGTGACTCAGCATCACTGCTTGGTGTCTCCTTAATTGCTTGAGTATATTTTGTAACCCCAGGAGTTAGAAAAGGAATGAGACGATGATTAATTGTGGTGGAAAGCTAGAGGCCCATATCCATCCAGTGTCAAGTCCTGTTCATTTTCCAAGGTTTTATTTATTTAGCTTGGCTCTGATTACATGGGCTTGACAGCCGCTGAGCAGTCCTGGCGGCCCAATCATTGGTATGCATTTTGCATTGCTAGTTGTACAGATGGGCATTCCTGGTGAGTCAATCCATGGAATCGTTAAGTTTGAGATGACTTCAAAGCAATGGTAGTTTAGGGGCAATTCACACAACCATTTTTCCCCCATAGGGTGTCACACCTTGTTTCTACCGGAATACAATTCCCTACATAGTGGGGGGTTACTGATTGTGTAAAATCTGTTCTGCCTTCATTTCAAGGGTTGTCAGACACCTTTTCATCCATTCTTCACTCATAAAGAGAATCGGATTTTAAAATAAAAAGAAATCTGAATTTACACGACTGCGCACTTACGCAACTGCGCAAATCTCTCCAAATTCACATTTTCATGCTTTAGTCGGGTCTTTTTATATTTGGCACGTTTTCCTATTACTGAATTTGTGCAAAATTCCAGAACATTAGGAAAAAAATGGTCTGCAAGTACGAGGAATTCTCCCACCTGAGGAAAAGCTGGTTATAAAAATGTGAACTCATTTTGATTCCATTGCAGATTTCTCTGACATCCCTAGGGACAATACTGCTGCACAGTGCTACTCAATCCATATAATGAATTCGAGCAATGCCCTCTCTTTCCAAGAAATTTGGCTAGTCTTCCCCCAGACCAACACAAGTGGTAGAGCTTAATAAATGTCCTGTCTTTGATGCTGGAAAAGTGGACGATTGTCAAGTATGGCAAGACACAATATGTGGTTGATTTGCCTTGCTGGACTTCAAATTGTGGAAGCTTCTCTTACAGGAACAGGCTTTTCATCAGATTCTTCAGAAGTTGTCCCTAAGGAAGAATGTCTTAGTTTACTTTAGGCAGAATCTAGAGCCACTCAAGATGTCTTTGCTAGTTTTATCAAAATGATTTTTTTAAACTTTCAAAATTCCTTAGGTGTCTCCTTCTTACCTTAGATATTCATAACTAGTAGGACATGTTTCTAATAGTTGAGATATTTGTAGCCCACATTTATTTCCCAAAGGGAGCAATCTCTCTGGGCCTGTTCAGATGACACATTAAGTCATGGGTAGGCCACTAATCCTTTCGAAGCAAATGGTTAGTGAGTGTGCTTAAACCATGGTTATGTAGACACCATGGTTAGGAATGGTTCACATGGCACACTAAGTCATGGTTCACATGAAACACTAAGCCATAATGTTTAGCTCAAAATGCTTAACCATCATGGGTTAGCATGTCATCGGAACAGGGTCTCTCTCTCTCTCTCTCTCTCTCACACACACACACACACACACACACACACGGTATAAACAACACAAACATTCAGCAAACACAACTTCCAAATCTCAGTTAAACCAGCAAAATGATTGCAACAATAGCAATGACAGGTAAATGAGAATTATTTATTTCTTAAATTATTATAGAAAGCACATTCAAGAAATAGTTGTTTGAACAGTGTTTCAGTGTTTTTGTAGTATTTATTGCCTATTTGTATATTTTTATGGTTTTTATTATGTATACCACCTTGAGAGAGTTTGGGCTTTAAAGGCATTCTCAAAATTATTATAAAAAGCAAATGAATAAATAAATAAATTCCGTTATTGCTGGGGGAGTGGAAAGGGGAAAATGGGGTGTGCGTGTGAACCTGCTGGGGTATGGAGATCTCACAGATAATACACTGCAGCTGGGCACAGGATACAGATCAGGGCTTTCCTTGATGATTGAAATGTACAGGTCAATTTATACAAGAGGAAGTGTTCTTTCAGACATCCTGGTTCAGAGAATTGCTTTGATCATTGCTATTGTCACTAGGGATGTCTGAATGGTTTGAGAAAATTGGTGGATTGTGTGGTGCTGTTCATTCTGGCATCCGTTCACAGATGGATTCGGTTTTTGTTTTCCTGTTAGCAGAAAAATACGCAATTATTTCTGTAAGAGGATTTGCAACCATTTATGCAATTTATGTAAGTATGTAACATTTTGTGTCCTGGCCCCCATTCCATTCAACTTTTCCCCACATATATTTTCCAAGATGGCTTACGTCTCAGCAGAGACTTGCATATTTTCCTATAAATAAATTTGCGTAAATTTTAAAAAGAAAAGAAAGGGGGGAAGATCCGTATATCCATGGACTCTGTGCGGACTGAGAAGACCCAGTCCGCAGCAAATTCCATGGGTTGAATTCTTATAAACTCATTTTAGCCTGTCCCGAATTTCTTCAGCATCCCTAATTGTCCCTATTTGCAGAGTTAATACTTCAACACACAGCATTGTAGGAAGCATCCACCTTTGTGAAACATTTGCTTTACATCGTGTTGCAACTGTTCTGTGCATATGCCTAACAAGGGACTTGTGTGCCAATTAGGGTCAGTGTAAATTCTGCATAGTTTCTCAAAAACTAGAGGAAGCCTATTAAGGCATTATTTGCAACTAGTAGTTTCAAGGGACACGGCGAGAAGAGGAGAGGGGTAAATGGCTTTTTGAAAGGGAATGAGAGAGAGTGCCAGATGGCTTCCATTAATGTCCACTCAGCTGAAGCACTAGTATTGCTCCATTAGGCTGAGAAACATGGGGGAAAGTACAAATTCCTCTTGTTAAAACTTGTTTTAACTGTTGGAACATAAAGTAAGGATTTATTCCAATTCTCGCATAAAAATGTTGGAGAACTGGCTGAAATCTGAGGATCTTCCGATTCTATTTACTTATTAAAATATAGAACCTCGGCTAATAATAATAATAATAATAATAATAATAATAATAATAATAATGGTTTCTGTCACTTTCACCCAGGCCTACTCAGGGTTTGTCAGGTGTTATCTCCCCCACGAAGTGAAGCATAGGCCATATCTACACCAAGCGGAATATAGCACTATGAAAGTGGTATATAAAAGGCAGGAGCCACATCAAGCAGGATATAGCAGTATGAAAGCAGTATATGGTAGGTGTCTTATGGGCCCTCACAATTGTCAGTGCACGTGAATACCACTATAAAGCAGTAGTGTGGCTCCTGCCTTTTATATACCGCTTTCATACCGCTTTCATAGTGCAATATCCTGCTTTGTGTAGATTGGGCCCAAGGCTAGAACTACACTATTGCTTTATAGCAGTATTGAAGTGCATTGAGAACTGTGGTGACACAAGACACATTCCACCTATCACTTTCATTGTGTTATTTCCTGCTTTTTATTCCACGTTTGTAATGATTTGACACAAGGTGTAGCTCTGGCCATTGAATTTCACATGGTGGACTTCTCAGTTACTCCATCCGCTCAGGTGGCTATTGGAACCTTGGCAGCAGAACTTCCTGTACCAGCTCAGCCTTGTCTGAACAACAAGATCTTCTGAATTTGTCTTGTTCCATCATATTGTTGATTTTTTATTCCTCGTTTCTGTCTTGTCTTCTGGTCCTTAATAAGTGCCTAGATATGCTAGAAAATGTGTATACCAGGGCTCTTTGCAAAGACATTACAAAATCATCTTTTATCTGGTGTGGGTGGGGATTTTGAATCTAGTGGTGCTCTGAAATGTAATAGCCCCTCCCTTCCTCCCGCTAAAATGTCATTTTGTCTGTAAACACTATTACATTCTGTCAATCATAAATCACCTACTTGCAAGTAAGGTATGAGGGGAATGAGGAACCTAAAGTCACTTTCTCTCCTGTAGCTTGTGATAAGGGTGCAAAGGGAACTTTCCCAATGAATGCAATTGGCTAATTTTTTTATATTTGCGTACAAGGGAGTTGCATTTTCATAACTTCATTACAGTGTCAGCAGGTTGCCAATTAATTAATTGAAATTCTTTCACTTTTTTTTGTGCAGTCTCCAGCTGTATTTAATTAGTGAATGGCTGAGAGGGAAAGGCTAGTTATTGCCTTCTGCCTAGCTAAATGAGGACATTTCTTTCTTTCTTTTGCCTTGTACTGTGTACTGTATTTTGCTTTCTGTTGTGATGTTTGCCACTCTTAGGATTTTAGCTTAAACAGCAGGTCAGATTGTCCAAATTGGTATTAGACAATAATCACACAATTCTTGGGACATCACATGGAAGACTTTATCTGATATAAAGGAGAAAATGTTCTGAAAAATGCCACGATGACAGATTACAGCTGGGGTTTCAAGATTAGCTGGTTTATTGTGCCTTGACAGTTCATAAGCATATATAACATATAAGGTCCCTTATTGTTGTTAATATTATTATTACTGCAATCTTTAGAGAAGTGCAAATTTCAAAGATAAATTGAATTTTGGTTCACATATTGGTTCATAAGATGGAACTCCTTTCCTGACATGAACCTACCCGGACACTACGTTCAATATCTAAGGTCCTCCTCCGAGTGCCTTCTCTGAGGGAAGCTTGGAGGTCAGGAACAAGGGAAAGGGCCATTTCTGTGGTGGCCCCCCAATTGTGGAATGATTTCCCCAATATGGCCAACATTGTTATCTTTTCAGCTTTCCTCTTCTCTCAGGTATTTAGCAATGTCTGATGAGCCTGGGTCTGTTTTGTTTTTTAGGCTTACAGCTTTTTAAGTTATTATAGTGGTTTTAAATGTATGTGCATATTGTATGTACCTCTGCTCTGGATCCTTTTCAATCTGGCTTTCGTTCTTTGCATTCCACGGAGACGGCTCTTACGAAGATTACCAAAGATCTTCTTATTGCCAAGTCTAAAGGCCTTTATTCTGTTCTCATTCTCCTGGATCTTACTGCAGTCTTTGACACGGTTGATCAAGATCTTCTTTTGGATTCCATTCGTGACCTTGGTTTTTGCGACTATGTCTATGACTGGTTTGCTTCTTACCTATTGGCTTGTTCATTCAACGTGTTGTCTAATGACCACTTGTCTTCTTCTTTTCCTCTTTTAGTTGGGGTCCCACAGGGCTCGGTGTTTTCTTTATATATGTTGCCCTTGGGTAATCTTATTTGATCTCATGGCCTCCAATATCACCTGTATGCTGATGATACACAATTATATATTTCATCTCCGGAACTTTCACCTGATGTTCAGGATCGTATCTCGGCATATCTTTTAGATATTTTAGATTGGATGCTTCATCATCATTTAATACTTAATATGGCACAGACAGAATTGCTTGTCCCAAACCTGCACCCCACCTTTCATTCTCTATTACTGTTAATAATGTTACACTTAATCCAGTTGAGGAAGCTCGTAGTCTTGGTTTTATATTCAATTCCTCACTTTCCTTTACTCCTCATGTTGAGGCAGTAGCTAAGTCCTGCCGTTTTTTCTTATATAATATTGCCAGGATCCGATTGGTTTTATCTGTCTCTTCTGCCAAGACTCTTGTTCACGCTTTGGTCATTTCTTGGCTGGACTATTGTAACACTCTTCTTGACTGGCCTTCCTTCTTCTCACCTTAGCTCATTGGTTTCCATGCATCATTCTGCTGCTAAGATCATCTTCTTGGCTCATCACTTGGATCATGCCACTCTACTTCTTAAATCCCTTCATTGGCTTCCAATTCACCTCAGAATCCAATATAAGCTTCTCCTGTTGACTTTCAAAGCTTGTCACAGTTTAGCTCCTTCCTATCTTTCCTCTCATATTTCACATGATTACCCCGTTCGTGCTCTTCACTCATCAAATGTTACATTTCTTACCCGCCCAAGGATCTCTACTTCTCTTGTTTGGCTTCATCCATTTTCTCTCGCTGCCCCCTATGCCTGGAATTCTCTTCCAGAGCATTTGTGGACCATGAGTTCAATTGCAGCTTTCAAAGCTCAGTTGAAAACTTGTTCTTTTTTCTAAAGCTTTTAGAACTTGAATTTGAGCTTCCTTTTACACTATTCATTTTAATGTCCCCTGTGCTTGTTTGGTGCATTCCTTTCCCTTTTTTGTTTTTATTGTGATTTTATCAGAATGTAAGCCTATGTGGCAGGGTGTTGCTGTTTTATTGTTTTACTATGTACAGCACCATGTACATTGATGGTGCTATATAAGTAAAGAAATAATAATAATAATAATAATAATAATAATAGTCCAGTCATGACACATCTCCAAAGCAATGCCTGGCTGCATTGAGGCTTTTGTGGGTAAGGGGAAGGAGAGAAGGAGGTGATTGCTACTGGTGGTGATCTCATGGTCTCACATCCAAGGGATGGGGCTTATGAAGTGTTATTAACCGCTGGGGCCCCACCCTCCAGCCCCATTAAAGTGCAATTCCCCCCATCCCTGTATGCAGCGTACATTATGCTGTCATCCTGTTGGGGTCTGAGCAGGAATTTTCAGCTCATAGTCTGATTGGCCTGGGCTATAAGTCTTTTTTGTCTACGTCACACTGGAAATGGGTTTTTTTTAAGGAAAATCTGATTAATGTTTTGAATGGTCATGTTTAGTTTGTAGGCTGGTACAAACAGGCACTGCTAGGGTAAACAGGTATGGTGATGATTCTGAGTCACTGTTTCAGTGACAAGTGATGCCCGAGGCCTTCCTCTGAGGGTTTTGAGGCCCAAGTCGGGGGGAAGGGTTACCTGTGAGGCCAACTCAACTCACCTACCCAGTGTTTCACAGCCCAAGAGGGGGTGACATTGGAAGGTTTCCTTTTCCCAAATGGGGTAGTCCTGGGGCTGGTAGTCTTACAGATGCCACTCAGCAGGCATAGAACGTTACCCAATATAACATGGATGGCATGGATTAGGAGCCCACCCAGTTTTCCCTTTGCAGATTTTCAAAAAATGTGACCTGAGTTTCATACTATACATACTTGCCTCATGTCTTTATTCCCTCCCCTCCATTCACCTGCAAGAGGAAATCAATCGCCAAAACAGAGGACAAAAGAGGATATATCTGCATAACATTTGCATCTGTTAATTTATATAGAGAGAAGCACATTTAGAAATGGTTACTATATTCAAATAGAAAATATAACACAGCACACAATAGGATGGGGATTAGTCTGCTGCCCAGGGTCTAACTGCTGTGGGCAACTTGAATGTCTATCCTTCCTTTCTTATGGGTCTTTATCTTGAAAAGCATACTTGGACTGAGCAGCCCTTCAAACAGAGAATGTTTTCAAAGAGAGGACTCTTCTCTGTACATGAGGACACATTGCCACGCTACCTCTCTTTCTCTCTCTCTCTCTCCCTTCGTCACAGGGTTTGGGAAGAGTAAATTGTGGAGGGGTGAAGTACCATGCATGTTATCCCTGAGCTCCTTCATTCTTCTAACCAAGATAAGAGGACCCCTGCTGGATCAGAACAAAGGTTTATTGGCTCAGATGGAATTTGGCCTAAGGTGGAACCAGAATCATCAGGATCCATTGGAAGATTCCAATGACCTCTGGAACTGAGCTAAGTTTTGCCACTCACATATTGGAAAAGAATCCGTGCATAGCCCTCCAAAAGCTCATCATAGGCCTCATCTACACCATGCAGGATATTTCACTTTGAAAGCGGTATATGGTGTCTATGGGCCCCAACGGTTGTCAGTGCACTCCAATACCGCTATAAAGCAGTAATGTGGCTCCTGCCTTTTATATACCGCTTTGAAACCAGTTTCATAGTGCAATATTCTGCTTGGTGTAGATGAGGCCATAGTCTTTTGTAGGTGAAGCCATTTAACCTGCTACGTCTGCTTCTGGGTTCTTTGCAGGATGAAGATCAGATCTCGGCAACCAAGTCTGTTTGTTTTCCTTCCTGCCTTTTTGATACATTCTGCTACATCACCTCAAGGTGACGCTGTGGTTTAGTGGAAGAAAGGGGAGAAAAGCACAATTACACTTTTAGAGTGTTGCACTTCGTTCTGCAATTTCAGGGGGGGAAAGACTTCCTTTTCTCTACTACCCCCCCAAAACAAATAGGAAAGTGGTTGGAAAGCACCTGGGAGACACTGGAAGATGCCAACATCATGGAAAGCACCCATAAAATACCTTAAGTGAGGAATGGTGAGCACACAATAAAAGCCTTGTCCAAAATAGCTCCATGTGACAGGCAGCAAAGCATTCAGTGTGAGAACAGAAGGCGAACTCATGACATTTTGGATATAGTCTTTCCATGTATTAAGCCAATCAACAGGCTCTTGATGATGGATACAGCAATATAAGTTAATATCTTGACTGTGATTAATTAGAAATGATGGCCTGAAAAGCTATTTAAATCCATCATCCCTAACCTCATATTTTAATAGTGGGAAATATACACTTGTAGTAGTTCCAGATGCCTGTATTCGTACAGAAGATCTATTGTTTAACTAGTATATTTAACTTTAGGGTTATTGTCCATTAACTTCAGTGCTCAGCTCTCTAGAATGCATTCAGTAAATGATCCAACAAAACAAAAAACAAAAAAAGAGGGGGAAAAGAATTCTGGCACCTCAGCCAAGCTGGCAGATGTACACACAGTTGTAAACTATTAACGTTCTGCAGTGAAGGTGATCTAGGTGTCTTTATCACGCTGGAGTGCTTAACAGTAGCGTACCTTTAAATTTGCAAACAATGCAGATTGCAGTAGCCCCCTGCTGTGTGTGTGTGTGTGCATTGGAACAATCCAATGAACTTCTTATACATGTGTGTAACTGGGATTGTGTAAAACCTATGGATGTTGCAGTTCAACATCTGGAGGGACACAGGTTTTCCATCCCTGGTGTAAGGCATGGTGCGCACAACCAAGCATGTGGTCATTTCCTGAACAATAGCTCCGATTCTATTCTGTGTGTGTGTGTGTGTGTGTTGCTACCCTTAAATGTTTACACTCAGCAGGAACCTACACATTCACTTAGAAGTGTATGTATGGGGTGATGATATTAGGAGACTGCTTGGAAAATGCTACTTGAGCTGCTTTGGAGTTGGCCCAACAGGGGAAATAACCCTAGATCTTAGCATCAACATCATGATCATCATCACCAGCATCATCTTGATCTTTTTTGTATACTATGGTAACTGCCCAGAGAGCCCTGGCTGTTGGGCAGTATACATTTGTAATAAATAAATAAAAAAGATCATGATCATGATCATCATGATAATTATTCCACTAAAATGAAATCTGTGTACAACTCTACCTTACAACTATGGAAGAATGTCAGAATTGTGTAGAGATGGCTAGGGGTGCTTGATTTCACTGAAATTCTCCAAACTTCACTTCAAAGCTCACTCTATTTTCATTTGAGTCATATATTTTTTTAGTTCAGTTGAATGGGAAAAGAGTGGACCTTGAAAGGAAAATGTCTGCTCTGTGCATGTTTTTTTAAAAAGTGTGAACTTCCCCACCATTGACAAAAGCATGAACATTCTAATCCTTTTTTTTTAAGTGCATATCAAATTGTGCCTCCCTCCCTCCCTCCCTCCCTCCCTCCCTCCCTCTCTCTCTCTCTCTCTCTCTCTCTCTCTGTGTTTGAATGCAATTACAAGTTCAGGAAGGTATGAACATATTTTTAAAAATGTACTCCCATTCCCATTTGCAGTTTTGAATGGGGCAAGTTGAAACAAAATTCACATCTACCCTGAAAACGATCTGTATTCAGAGTAGGGATATCAGTCTTGGCCAAAATTAGCATTAACCTCAATTGATGATAGTACAGATTCAAGCTCCCCAAGGACACTGAAGTATGCACGGTCATTTCTGGCCTCTGTTCCACATGGTATTGTTGGATGCAACCTGGTAGGCAGAGGAATTTAACAATGCCATGCTTATATGAAACAAAAAGAGAAGTCTCTTTTGATTGCCACTTGATCTGTCTTTGACTGTTTGGTAGAAAAACAATATGATGAGCCTTGCCGCACCATCCTCTTGCCCCTTTCTGTCCTTGTCTGGAGTGAAGAAGTATGCATCATGATCGGCAGCTGTCACAATGACTGAGTTAAAGTTTATCTAATCGTTAATGCCTGAAAGCAGACCCCGTTCCACTTTCCTTGGAGAGTTGTTAAATCGGTGACTCCTTTCTGACCTCCTCTTTCAACTGTGAAGGGATGCAGAAAGTCTGAGTTTGACACCTCCCGAGAGTTCACATAAAGGCATGTGTAGCATTTTCCCTTTATATATATATATATATATATATATATATATATATATTTGATATTGAAGTTAAAGAAGAAACTTTTTGAATTAACTTGCAGGCAATGAAATTTCAATTCCGCTCTACATTCTAATTGTTCTGAGACAGACTTTGCACTGTGACCTGAAATAATAATAATGAAAAAAAACAGGTCCTGAGCAGGGCAAGGAGAGAAGAACAGATAATGCATCTTCATCTAAATCACTATGGTTTAAAATAGGGATGTGTATTATATCGTTAAAATGTACGATAATGATACAATAGGGTCGTTATTGTGCATGTGTTTAACGATAATGATACAATAGAAAAACCTACGATAATCTTCGGAGACGATAATTTTCGGCCAATTATATCATTTTATTGGACTGCCATATAAATATACCTATAACTTCTGCATTTTAAAAGTTATAGGCTTGAAATTTGGTCAGGGTGCTTATGGGGTAAGCCTAAGTATGTCTATGAAATTTGAGATCGATCCCTCCAACCCTCGATTTTATATGATTTTTTTAAAGATAGTTTCCGTTCATTGCGAGCTGTCATTCAGACCTGTCAGAACAGAAATGATATTTAATATTTGGAGGGATCGATCTCAAATTTGGCACTTATGTGTTGCAACATGTGCCAGTCCACAACAGGTTCTGTAAGTCTTATTCTTAGAAACTTGAATTCATTTTAGACCATCTTCAATTTCTCCAGCATCCCTACCAACATGCAGCCCAAAGTAGTAGACAATCTCTCTCTCTCTCTCTCTCTCTCTCTCTCTCTCTTTGTGTAAATCCTTCACTCCATTGAAGCATCAATGTATTTTTACCCAGAAGTATCACTGGTCTCAACCTACAATTGACAGCAAATTGACTTACAATTCTAGCCATGAAAGTCTTCCAAATTTGGCCCAGGTCCAGGAAGCAAAGACTTTGGAAATGATTGCCATGTTCCTGCTAAATCAACTGGTTAAATTATGCAGAGCTAGTAAATCATTCCCTTACATTGTTAAAGCAGCATTCTCATTATCATTTGTAGCTTGCTAATTAGCAGTGTGTTCTCTGGAGTTACAGGTCTATTTGAGACAAGACCAATAAGTGAATCTGGAGGCTATTGTGTTGGTTTCTGGTCCAAACTTTGCCTGCTTTGCATCAAATTAAATCTTGCTAGGGATTTCACTGATCAGATGTTTGTCTTCTAACCAGAGCTGAGCCTGTGTGCTGCATGAAGCTGAAGTTACCATGCCAGACATTTTTTTTCTATCTAGTCCAGTCCAGGGCCTCCATGATGTCATGAAGAGACTTTGCGCATTAGCCTCATTTTCTTTAACTTGAGATGTTGGACCATTGAATTAGGGTACTGTGTTTGCAAAGGATGTCGTCTGTCATTGACTCCCATGGACTTGAGCCAATAACATTTCCTAATACTAATAATGAGGGTGAAGGAGCTTGTCTGTAAGGCCATGTTGGAGTCAGGCAATGAATGTCAAAACATCTGCCTGCCTGCTGGTTAATCTCTCATTTCTTCAATTACAGAATTAAATGCAAATTTTGTGTCAATATTCTGGACATTAATAAAAGGAAAGGAAGTCTTGTGCGCATATATATATATATATATATATAGGGTGGCCCAAAAGTAGGTATACAGTTGTTTAGAATGTTGATGGGAGGGCTGTATACTCTGGCAAGATTTGAATGGTTTTTTCAAGCCAAAGCTGCTATGTTGTTGTTGTTGTTATTATTATTATTATTATTATTATTGCTTAAAATAAAGGCAAGCAAGTGCAATAAAGTCAGAGGCTGAATTCGGACAACACAGTCAATGGTAGGTTGAGTAGCCAACTCACAGTTGGTTATTTTGTGGGTACTCCCCACACAACATATTCCTACACAACTGTGGGTGGTTGGGGCTGGCGTTGAGTGGACTAATAGTCAACCCAGCATTTGACTGACACAGCCCCTGCCCCTCTCCCCACCCTCCCTCCTCCCTCAGTCCTCCCAGTTCTATCCCAGCAGCCTCTGCAGGTTGCACCAGTTGTAGCATAGTGGCAGCCGCCACTTTGGTCGCTCTTGCCGCCTGCCTCTATGGGCTTGTGTTTTAACCCACTCACCACACGCCATTAACACACAACACTTTAAACAACTGGCTTCGAGCTAAACAACTTGCAAGCCAGTTGTTTCTCTCAGTTGCTTATTTGGGCAGAATAGCATACCGTCAGTAGTTTGTGAATGGCGTGTTACCCTCCACACAACACAATAAGCAACACAACTGACAATTGTTTTCCCCCACCCTCAGTTGCTTAACATGTTGTCCGAATTCAGCCATTGTGTTGCAAAGATCGCTTGGCTAAAATGGAATGTATCATATTGCTACACTCACCCAACCTCCTTTTGCAGAAAAAAGTTATGATGGCAGCACTTATGAGGTTTACTTTCCTTTGGATGAGAGAGGATACTGGGGACTTAAATTTGTAATAGTTGTTTGATTTAGAAATAGATAAGCTGAGCACAAGCGGAAGCAAATGGACATTCCTGCAAGGTGAAAGCACAATGGATCGTGTGACTCCTTAAAGAGAAACAGATGTATTATGGCATAAGCCAGTGTGTTTCAGTGGTTAGAGTGTTGGGCTGGGATTCGGATGATCCAGATTACTACTCAGCCATGAAGCTCACTGCATGATTTTGGGCCAGTCACTGGCTCTCATCCTGTCCTAGCTCACAGGGTTATTGTGAGAATACAATGGGGAGGACGAGGTTTATGTACTCTGACTTGGTCTTCTTGGAGTTAAGGCGGGATGTAAATCAATAGAGGCCTTTCTTACCCATCCTCCTCCAAGTGTGATTAGGCTGATGAGTATAAAGTAGAGGCCTGTTCAGTGGGAGCCCTGCACCTAT
This sequence comes from Anniella stebbinsi, assembly GCA_029215795.1. Lineage (NCBI taxonomy): Eukaryota > Metazoa > Chordata > Lepidosauria > Squamata > Anniellidae > Anniella > Anniella stebbinsi. Next base: position 13,218,697 of record JARDYH010000001.1, on the reverse strand, counting down.
GGAGTCAATTGTCATGGGGGTTCATCAGGTTGATTCTTTGCAGATCATCAAGCAAGCTCTGAAGATCCACCAGTTTTCCCTGGCCTTCAGAGATCACTGGTTTTTTTTATTAATATTATTGATACATTGAGTATTAATGATTCTAGGGTGCAATCCATAGGACAGCCTGTAAGGCTGTACTCCCAGTTCCAACTAACTCCAGATAGAAACTTTTGGTCTACTTTTTCCTACCTAATAATTACAATTGGAAGGGGGCATTTCCTTGTTACTAATAAATAAATAAACAAATAAAGATAAGGCGGCCACATGCATTTTACCTATATTCTGCCCCATTCACATATAAAGCAGTTATCTTGTCTTTACTGCAGAAAATGGGTGATGGTGTTGGTGGAATCATTTTGTTTGCATGTTAAGAGAAATTTACCTTATTTACCACAGTTTAACCAAACAAAACATGAAACAAAATTGAACATTTTTTTTTTTAAAAAAAGACCTCAACATTCAGGATTATCCTAACATAACATTGGAAAAATGAGAAATGGAAAGAATCTGAAATCAACAGATTCATCTGTCCCTAGGAGAGAAACCAACACTGACATATTTATCCATCCCTGTGTTTAAAGCATGTTGCCAATCACATTTCCCACCTTGCCTGGGTGGCAAATCCATGTCAACGCAATCTTCACAAAGGCATTTTTTTTTCAGTAAGACACTGTCTAACAAGCTAAGCGTCTAAGGGATTTCACTGTGAACTGCTAGCATTGTGTAGATTCCCATGGTACAGAGTAATTCAGCCATAAGAAAACTAGAAGAGACAGAATTAGTTTAAGAGACCCAACTTTAAAAGAATGTTGTTCCAGCTAGTCTTCTGTGTATGTGTGCATGCAGAGCAATATTTGCGGTGGTTCATCATGACACAGACATGGTATTTGAGTACAACTGTTCATATAAATTATCAGCAGTGAGATGCAAAGCCCCATGCATTTTGTATAGTCATTCACAACTCCATTAAACCTTAAATGTTCCTGTCACTCAATAAACAAGAACTAAAAGGTGAGCAGCATCATTAAGGACATGAAGTCCAAGTTTCATGGTACAGGCTCTGTGAATGGCAAGTGTGTATACAAGGAAAATGTATTTTTCAACAGGTATCAAGGATGGGTTGTGGGCAGTTGTCTGAGATTTGGGCCCAATCTACACCAAGCAGGAGATAGCACTATGAAAGTGGTATGAAAACAGTATATAAAAGGCAGGAGCCACACTATTGCTTTATAGCGGTATTGGTGCACTGACGACTGATGGGGCCCATAGACAGGGGGCCCAGACAGGGGGAAATCATGCTTCCCTACTGTCGCTTCTCCGCCCCCGCTTTCATTGCTTGATACTTCCCCTTGCAAAAGAGGAAGTAGACAATGTGCATGTGGCCCATTCAGTGGGCTGTTCTGATTGCGCTTCTTCTCCTGCACCCAGAAGGAGATAGCGGCAACTTCCATTTAAAATATATACATTTATCAGACTTTCTGGGTGGGAGGCGCGTGGGAGGCCAACGATGTTGTGAGCGGGACCCGCGAAAATCCGTGACAGCCCAGCAATGAGTGTGCATTAAAACACTCATCCGATGGAGCTCATAGACACATGACATATACCGCTTTCACAGTGTTATATCCTGCTTGGTGTAGATCTGGCCTTGCTGGGAACCAAAAAGCAGGGATTGTTGTATGAACACATTGCTCAGGACCACAAAGTAAGTCAGAACTAAAGGACAATTGTTGCCCCTGTTTAATGATGTGAGGTATCCCTGCAACACACATGTTCTTGCATTACCACCGTAGCATTCTGTGCCTTTATCTAGCAATTCATCATGATTTCGGGGCAGGTGGGTGGAGCTGCCTAATTTGCATGGACCTCCCTGTTGACTTTAATAAGGGGGGGAGTTGTGTATAAAAAGCCCCCCCCCCGTTTTAAAAAAAAGCCATGGTTTAGTGAAAAGGGAGGGCTGCATTTAGCATGACAGTGTGCCATATACAACACCTGTGAACACCTGGATTCAGACAACAGTAGGGTGACCAGATAAAATCCAGGTCAGGGCTCATGTAACTTTAACAGTTGTAGACAAAAGGGAATTTCAGCCAGTGTCAGTTGTATGCAATTAGTTCCTGGTGATATTCTCTCTTCATCACAACAGTTAAAGGTGCAGGCGCTATACTAGAGTGACCATATACAAAAGAAGGCAGGGCCCCTGTTGTGATGAAGAGGGAATTTCACCAGGAACTAATTACATACAAATGACACTGGCTGAAATTCCCTTTTCTCTACAACTGTTAAAGTTACATGAGCCCTGACCTGGATTTTATCTGGTCACCCTAACTCACAGGCAGGGAAAGTTGACGTCAGTCCCTGACTTTCCTGCTACAGGTCTTCAGGTCTTTGCCCCAGAGTGGCTCCAAATTGGCAGCTGTGTCATATAACTGACATAGTGTAGATTCGGAGCCACCCTGGGGCTTCCAGAGCCTATAGACACTTCCAGAGAGAAAAAAAAGTGGACAGGAAGACCAGAGCATGAGGAAGGAGCAGGAAGAAGCAGCCTGGAGAGGTCAAAGTGCAACTAGGGCAGAGAAACTTGTGTCTTTGCAACTTCTCCCCCCCTTAATGTGTCACTCACATTTTGTGTCACTCAGTTTTATTGACTAAATACCTTGTGTTGTGATTTGCTTTCTTTGATTTACCAGTAAAGTGTTGTGTTAAGCACCGTCTGGAGTATCAGTCACACCATATGTACAGCCTTAAACTAGGCTGACCATATGAAAAGGAGGACGGGGCTCATGTAGCTTTAACAGTTGTAGAGAAGAGGGAATTTCAGCCAGTGTCATTTGTATGCAATTGGTTCCTGGTGAAATTCCCTCTTCATCACAACAGTTAAAGTTGCAAAGGCCCTGCCTTCTTTTGTATGTGGTCATTCTAGTATAGTGCCTGCAACTTTAACTGTTGTGATAAAGAGGGAATTTCACCAGGAAATAATTGCATACAAATGACACTGGCTGAAATTCCCTTTTCTCCACAGCTGTTAAAGTTTCATGAGCCCTGTCCTCCTTTTCATATGGTCAGCCTACTTAAACCCCATGTTATTGGGAAGGGGAAGGGGAAAAAAGGAAAGTGGGACTCATAAAGAGGCAAGAGATCCTTAAGTAGTTGCTTAGGGGGTCCGGGTTGTTGGTGGAACCCTGACAATATAAAATTAAAAAGCTAATCAGAAAAATGTGTCATGCTTTTCCCCCCAAGTATCCAAAGTAATTGACCTTCATTATGACCCCCATATTCCTGTACATCAGTCTGCTATCTTCATTAACTGATGGGCAAATAATGGGGGGGGGGAAACGATATGGTCAGGGCAATGGTTTCCATTGTTTTCATCGTTTGGAAAATGCATATGAGCATAGCTGGGCTTAGTGTAAGCTTGTGTGGGAATGAAAGTGTATCAGAAAGCACATCAGTGAGAAAAAATGCCTTCACAATGGGCCCGGCGTGCCTGGACACGTGGAGGCCGTTGCGGGTGGGGGTAGGGTGACGAGGTGGCATGGGTGGCAGCCATTGGCTGCTCCTGTGGTGCCTTGTGGCAGGAAGGGGACTGAGTGAGTTTAAAAAGCAGGCTCACCCCTCCCTGCTGCCTCTTCTTTTTGCGGCTCCCTCCCTCCTACCCTGTAGGTAGTGTGGGTTCACTGGTTGCTCTGTTGAGGGCCAAGTAGGACTTTTTGGCTCATAATTACTTTTGGTCATGGTTTTTTTCGCCTACTTCACACTGCAAGATAGCCAGGGAGTATTAAATAGGTGATGTTCATTAATGTTTCGGTCACTTTTACGTTTTGGCTGGTAGGTGCGGGTATCTGGAGTGTCATAGGATTGGTGAGCATTCAGGCACTGTTTCAGTGATTGGTAATGCCTGAGGTCCCCCAGCTGTGAGTTTTACGGCCTCAGTTGGCGGGATAAGGGTTACCTCACCTACTTGGAGATGTATGGCACGAGGGGAGATTGACATCGGAAGGCCTTCCTACCCCGTAAGGGGCAGTCTGGGTTGTGGAGAACTTGGAAGCGCCACTTCACAGACGGTGAATGTCTCGCCCTAAAATATTTAGGATGCTCGCATAGGTTAACCCACTCTTCAGATCTTTAATAAAGTGGCCCTGTTTAAAATCCACTTCTGTGTGCCACCTCGTTATTTCTCCACCCTCCATTACCCGCAACAGTAATAATTGTGTTCCCTTGCATTGCGTGACACACACCAATGAGAAATCAAGCTACACTTTCCACAATCCCACTGCTTAAGTCTAGCAAACCTCTTCTTTGAACACTGTCTCATGTTTTGTTCCATGTGTCAATGAAAAGGTTTAGCTCTCTGATTATGCTAGTCATCCATTAGAGCTCTAATAGAGATAGAAGAAAAAGGAATGCAAAGACTTCTATAATTAAATAATTAACTTGTTTCCAAAAGTTACATTCTTTTGGAACCAATTAGTTCTTAATGTAAACTAATTTCCTTTTGATGTGTGGAAGGTGTGCGTGTGTGGTTGCGGTGTCAAAAAATATCAAATGTCTGTAATTGCACACAACACATGCCTGGTTTAATTTTACCTTCATGAAGCTTTATGAGATATCTTTTTTTTTACATCAGTAAACATCCAAATTACATAATTGCATATTAAAATTACCAATTATATGTATTTACAGTAATTACATAATTAGATGCAATTACATTAATTATGCTAACAATGCGGCATCTAAAGAAGTGTAGGGGGAAAAAAACCAAGAACATTCCCACAAATTGACAGGAATAAGCTGCTTTTCAGCATAAAGGAAGGGGGCAGGGGGAGGAACCAAGGAATATGCTATTAGCATTGAAGCAGCGGTGCTGAGGCACCAGTCAAATGGATCGTGCATTGTCACTGTTTTGTGTGAAGTTTGTAAAGCATGCCATCCACTTCCAGGCAAGACCTCAGATGATGTTTCAGGAGGAACAGAGTGACCTTTGGAAATCACCGTGCTCTGACTGATATAACCCAAGAGCTAAGGAAAACACAGAGATGAAAGTGCCTGAATGCTGGGCTGATTTCAGCATTGTGTAGTTTACTCCTCCTCTTCCTCTCCTCTTCCTCTTCTTTTCTTCTGCTTCTGCTTCTTTCTTTCTTTCTTTCTTTCTTAAAGCTAGAAACCCAATGGCTGCTGATCTATTTTAATTATGTGATGTGTGTATTCAAACCCTGGATCTCTTAAGACTGAAGTAGTGAATCTCTGGCACAGGGGATGCATCTGATAGCAATGTTCCAATCCCCTGGCCACATCCTTCCCCCCCCCCCCCAACTATTATTCTTTGGGTGGTTCCAGGTTTTATGGTGGGTTGCCCCCTCCCAGTTCTAAAATGTTGAAATGCCTTTCCTAAGGCTTACTTATTGGCAGGAATAACTTAGGATGCAATCCTCTGGTCACCACCATAAGCCCCTGAACTCAGAAGCTTACGGTCATCTTATGCAGGGTGCCTGGCATTTTAGCTAGATGGGCACTATTTTCCTGTTTATCAAAAGTATTTCAGAAGGGGAGGGAAGGAGGCTGGAGAGTCCTTAAGGTAGCTCTCATCCTGTCCTGTCCAGTCTCCTCCCCTTCCCACCCACGAAAACACCACCTGTCTTCATCCTCTGAGGTTGAGTTCCTGACTTTAGAGACCAGCTTGTACAGTTCTTTCTGAACTGGTGGAAGGAGAAGGGGGAGGGGTCAGAACTCTAATTCAGATGTAGGCGGCCAAAGGATCATTTTTGGGAAAGTAATTTTGCCAAATCGTCGTTTACTTTGTCCCTGTACTCTTTGCCTTCATCCTCACTCAACACTTGCATGGATGGTAATTTGCAAGCAAGCACAATTTGTGATATTGCACAACTTCACAGGACATTTCAGATAAGGCATCAGCTTCAGTTTCCAATTTCCTGGCTTTGGGGAGTTGGGCCAATGTGAGACAGCCTTCACTTGTGGACTTTTAAACCAAAAGGGTATTATTATTATTATTATTATTATTATTATTATTATATTCTTGCTCATGGCAGTTTTTTCTAGATGGTCATGATGGGCTTTGCCAAGTTGTGGAACTTCCTAACTATTGAGCATGTTTTAATTATGATTGCTTTCTGGATATTGGTGTGGATGTATTTTGGTAGGCCCAGTTTCTGAAGGTTTTCTGTATAGGTTATTTTTTAAAAAAAAATATTTTTTTTTATTTTTTTTAATGTGATGCTGCTGACTGATGTGACAAGCAGAATAATTGTGACCTTTTCGTGTTGCCATAGTTCTTTGACTTCCATAGCCAGTAGTGTATATATTTTTTCTCTTTTACCTCTTCCTTTTCTACATTTTTGTTATTAGGTGGTATTATTATTATTATTATTTATAATTATCAATGAGACGTGTGGGGAGGATGTTCCAGTTTGGAATAATGACACTCCTTACCAACATGTCAAATGGAAAAGAATATTTGTGTGAAGCTTACAGGAATAGACCTGAAGACGTTCATCCTCCAATCTGTAGATGGTGGTAGGTATAGTAATTCAGGGGGCAGAGCTAGCTACATTTTCCTAAATCTCCCTCATGCAATTGTAATTGTGTAGGGAGATTTGAGCACCCCAACAGAGTAAGCATTCTAATCCAGTCCATGCTGATTCAGTCAACAAATTCTACATTTGTTATCAAATTTAACTTGAATTTAACGTTCCATTATATATGCACCAGAGCTCAAAAGAAGTTGCTTTTCCATTAGCTTTGAGGAACATCTGTTTCTCAATTCCTGTGAGATGTGAACAGAACTGAAATGTTTAGCTCTTTATTAATAATAATATTGGCCTTAGCCATATATATATATATATATATATATACATACACATAATGTTGACACTCAGGCTACCCTGAAGTGATGAAGGCACTTAAATTAAGTTTGGGTTATATGACATTTCCCCCATTTTAACTGGATCGGTGCCTGTGGTAAACTAATTGCAGAAATGAAGGGTGGAATAAAGAGACAAGACAACATATTTGGATTTTAAACATGGGCCACATTTTATTCAAAAAGATCTGCAAAAGGGGAACTCCTAAGCGGGTATCTACGTTATGGCTTCATCCAAAACCATTCTAGGATCGGGCGAGCCATTCTTGCCCTGTGGAGTGACGCTTGCCATCTCACCACTCCAGGGGCTCCCCCATTTGGGTAGGGAGACCTTCCAGTGTCACTACCCTTGTGCCGCATGACTCTGAGCAGGTGAGTAGGGTTAGCCTCAAAGGTAAGCCTTAACCTTCCAGCTGTTGCCACACGGCTCCCAGACTTGGGCTTCAGACTCTACCCCTCACCACAATGGTGCCTGAGAATGCTCACCAATATTCCCTCACTCTAGATGCCCATTCCTAACCGCCAGTGAAATGTGACCAATTATACAAATTAACCTATTTAATACACCCCACTTGTCTTACAGTATGAAGTAGGCAAAAAACACACACAACCAAATTAGATTGTGTGCAAAAAAATCCTACTCGGTCTCCAAAGGGACAACCAGCAAAGCCCACGCTGCCTACAAGGAAGGGCAGGAGGGAGCAGAATTTTCGGAGAGGGAGGGCTTAGCCTGCTGCCTGTTTATATAACTGCAGACCCCCTCCCTTCGCGTGGCGCCATTCAAATGTAGCCAATGGGCAACCACCACGCCTCGTCTCTCCACCACCACTCGCAACTGGCCTCCTCCCGCCTAGGCATGGCTGGGTGTGGGTCTGATGCAAATATGAAACTGTCTTTGGAAAGAGTGGAAACTAGGGGTGTGCATCGGATCGGATCCGATCCACGATCCGAATCCGATCCGCCCCAAAAATCGGAAAATCCGATCCGATCCGATCCGATACACCATCCGATCCGATCCGATCCGGCGAGGTCCGATCCGGATCGGATCGGATCGGCGGATCGGACGCCATTTTAAATGCGTTTTTCCCATAGCAAAGTATTGTTGTTTTACAAAAACGCCTATAACTTTTTCATTTTTAACGACAGAAGGATGAAACTTGGGCACATTGTACACTGGTTAGGGATAGGTATCTGTGAGAAATTTCAGAAAGATTGGTGCATGCAGTTTGTGGCAATTAATTTTTTAATAAATAACATGGAATGCCTATAACTCGGTCATTTTTAAAGTTACACACATGAAACTTTGCCACATTGTAGGTGGAACCTTGGGACCCACGTGTGTGAAATCCCAGAACCGTGGGTGCTTGCCTGGTGTGGCAATGAATTTTTGAAAAATGGGTAGTAGTGGGGTAAATGCAGTTATGCCTCCCATGTTTTTATTTTTAAAGATACAAACAGGACACTTCGGCACATTACAGGGAACACTTCCCTTGATATGTGTGTAAAATTTCAGACAGCTAGCTCCAGGCATGTGTTGGCAATGAATTGTTGAAAATTGGGTAGCAGTGGGGTAAAATACAGTTTTGCCTCCCATTTTTTTATTTTCAAAGATACAAACGGGAAACTTTGGCACATTGCAGGGAACACTTCACTTCAAATGTGTGTGAAATTTCCGGAAGCTAGGTGCAACATTTTAGTGGGAAACGAACGTTTATTCATGGCATTTCACATGGGATTTATGGGTTGGTTTTAAGAGCTACAAACCTCTAACTCGCTCACATGGCACAGGACCTATGCCCGCTCAAACGCTGGAAATTTAACAAACTTTGGTGCAATGCTTTAGTGGGAAAACAAAGGTTTATGCATGGCATTTCACATGGGATTTATGGGTTGGTTTTAAGAGCTACAAACCTCTAACTCGCTCACATGGCACAGGACCTATGCCCGCTCAAACGCTGGAAATTTAACAAACTTTGGTGCAATGCTTTAGTGGGAAAACAAAGGTTTATGCATGGCATTTCACATGGGATTTATGGGTTGGTTTTAAGAGCTACAAAACTCTAACTCGCTCACATGGCACAGGACCTATGCCCGCTCAAACGCTGGAAATTTAACAAACTTTGGTGCAATGCTTTAGTGGGAAAACAAAGGTTAAACTTTATTATTTTAAACCTTCAGGAAAGGGAGGGGGAGGCTGTGTTTGTGTGTGTGTGTTTGACAGCTTGATCCACCAATTGTGCTTTAGAATACATGACTGAATCACCCAATCCTGTGAAGACTTTCTTCAGCCTCCAATCGCAATGCTGGAGGAGGGCACCAGTATATATTCTCTCAGCCCTGCCCTTCTGGCTCTTTGTGGGTTGAACGTGGAGGAGATTAGGGAGTGTTTTGGAGCTGTGTTGGAGAGACTGTATTGATTTGATTGTATTTGGAGGTGGTTTTGAGGAGTTTCTGATCTTTTACTTCAGCTTTTCTTGTTCTCTCTCTTGGCTTTCCTTTCTCTCTTGCCTTTCCTTTCTTAGATAGCACGTTTGTTTGTCTGTGAGTTCAGTTTGTCTTTGCAGTGAGTGTGTTTGTTTGTTCTACTTTCGCTTTCTGAAAAAAACCCAAAAAAATAATAAAAAAATATTTCTATCCTCTCTCTCTCTCTCTCTCTTTCTCTGTGTGTGTGTGTGTGTGTGCGCGCTTGTGAGTGAGTGTGTGTTGCTGGGCTGTGTAGCCTGCTGCTACAAACACAAAAAAAGTCAGCAAAGCACACACTTACACAAAAATAAATAATAATAAAAATAAAATGAAGCGTGGCACTCAAAGGGGGGGTGCTCCCAAGGCAGCATTTGGGAGAGGCCGCTCTGGGCATGGCGCTGCTGCTGCTGCTGCTGGGACCAGCAGCAGGCAGCCTACTTCCACACCCCCAGTTAAACTGAGGCGTTCTCCACTGGGGCAGCAGAAGCAGGCAGAGGCAACTCAAAGTAGTGCCTGCAGGGCACTCTTTCAGCAACATGAGGCAGGTGCTGGGAGCAGCAGTGGGCATGAAGAAGGAGCACTATATTATCCAGCTCCTTCTTTGGTGGGTGAGCCTGTGAACCCGCTGACTGATCTTTTCCCAGATCTTGTGGAAGTCAGCGAGGTTCAGAGTGAGAAGGAGGACTCTGATGTGGGGCAAGAGGAAGAGCAGGCAGCACCAGAGACTTACTCTCCACAATCCATCCTCTCTTCCACTCATTCCCTTGCTCCTGAGGTGACACCACAGAGCGAAGGCGCCGGCAGGCCGTCTGTGTCACCCCAGAAGCGACAGGCAAGCAAGGTGTGGGACCACTTTGAGGTGGCAGTGGATTCCCGCTTTGCTGTCTGTCGCCACTGCAAGATGTCAGTGAGCAGGGGAAAAATGCCAGGCCACTTCACCACCACGAACCTCACCCGCCACATGCAGAGGCACCACCAGTCTGTTTTGCTTGGGACCGAGGCGGGCACCTCGCAGCAGACTGGTGCTAGCGGCAAGGGCAAGCAGAAGGCTCCTGCAACTTCTGCCAGCTCTCGACCTCCCATCCCCAAGAGGCTTCGCCAGGCCACCATGGAAGAGATGGGGTGGGGGAAGTATGGAGCCACAAGGTGGCGTTTTCCAGCGCCCAACCAGATCACCAATTGCATCGGTGAGATGGTGGCGTTGGATGACCAGCCATTCAGCCTCGTCGAGAACGCAGGCTTCAAGAGGCTGATGGCTCTTGTGGTTCCATACTACAAGCCGCCGTGTCGCACCACCCTGAGCAGGCGTGTGGTGCCCTCCCTGTACCAGGCATGCAGGGAGTTAGTTCTGGGTCGTCTGTGCCAGGCAGAGGCACAGAAGGTGCACTTCACTTCGGACATCTGGTCCAGCGAAGGAGGAGTGCACGCTTACCTGTCCCTGACGGCTCACTGGTGGGGAGCCTCAGGGCAGGAAGCACCCAGGACTTCTGGGACTGGGAAGGAGGGCTGCCGCTGGGCCCTCCTTCATACCGCAGTCATGGACCAGTCCCACACGGCGGAGGAGATTACGGAGGCCATGAACCGCATGGTGGCAGGGTGGCTGGGCGGGCACCAGCACACCCGCGGTTACATGGTCACGGACGGGGGAGCCAATATGCTGAAGGCGGTGCGCGATGGCGGATTTGAGGGCATCCGCTGCATCGCGCACGTCTTCAACCTGGTCGTCAGGGATGGCCTTGGAGGCAGCAAGGCCCCTCTCCCTCCCCAAATCCGTAATCTCCTAGAGAGCTGCAGGAAGGTGGCTGGGCATTTCCACCACAGCGTGAAGGGCAGTCGGTTGCTGCGGGAGAAGCAGCAGGAGCTGGGACTTCCGCAGCACCGGCTAGTGCAGGACGTGGCAACACGTTGGAACTCCACCTACCACATGCTCGAGCGTATGGTGGAGCAACAGCGTGTTGTCCACGAGATGTTCAGGGTCGGGGACATTGGCATCCAGGCCCCACTGTCCAGGCAGCAGTGGGAGGCCATGTCCCAGCTTCTGGTGGTCCTCAAGCCGTTCCTTGAGGCCACCGAGACCCTGAGCAGCAGCACTGCCCTTCTCAGCCAGGTGCTCCCCGTGGCCAGGCATCTCCAGAATCAGATGGGCGAGTTTCTGGAGGCCGGGGATGCCGTCACCGGCAGGCGCTTCCTGCCAGAGGTGCGGGAAGTGGTGACGAGGCTGAGGGAAAGCCTATCCCGCTGGGTCCAGCCTCTCTACAACGAGAGGCAGTACATGTTGGCCACCATGTGCGACCCGCGCATCAAGGATGGGTTATGTGGGCAGACTTCCCGGGCAGGTTGGGTGGAAATGCTGGTGACGGACGTTCGGGCGGCCCGGGATGCCAGGATTGGGCAGGCAGAGGAGGAGCCCACCGAAGCCCAGGCGCTAAGTCCGCTGAGCACCACCAGCAGCGGCGGCACCAGCACCACCACACCCAGCAGGGGGACAGGCCAGGGGTTTTGGGACAAGGCTTTGCAGGCTGCGGTTGGGCATAGAGGCACTCAACCCAGCCGCCGCCAGGATGACGCTGCAGCAGCAGTGCAGCGTTACCTGGCGGAGCAGATGGAGGACGGCTCCATCGAACCCCTGGCCTACTGGTCATCTCGGCGCCAGATGTGGCCTGATCTGGCGCGGGTGGCCATGGACAGAATCAGCTGCCCACCGTCCAGCGTTCCAAGCAAGCGGGTGTTTTCCATGGCGGGCGACGTGGTCACACCCCACCGCTCTCGCTTGGACGCTGAGATTGTGGAGCAGCTGGTCTTCCTCAAGGTCAATCTGCCCCTGCTGGGATACCCCACCCTCATGCCCGCGGGGGAGTAATTGGCAGGCACCCCCCATCCATCCCACACCTTTGGGCAGGCACCGGCAGGCCCTTGATTTTTTAATTCTTATTTTCGGTTAATTAATTTTCTTTACTTTAATTTACTGGCTGTGTTGTTTACAGCTCAGTAACTCAACTCTGAACGATGGATCCCGAAGGGATCTAGTTTCTTCTCCTAGCCTCTTACATTGAGGGGATGCACAAGCATCTCACACATTCTATGTTGTTTGACTTGAACCAATGTGCTTGCACGTGTGCCTCTGAAATTGGACTCCGATGGCTCCCTCCAGGCCTTCTGTAAGGTCCCACACTTCCATGGGCGTTTCTTCTTGTAAGACCACGTCAGAGGCTCATGAGAACTTTGGATAAGAAGAAGGCTTAATTTTATCGCCAAGGAACGCATGCACCTCTCTGACTATGAACGAAGGACGCGATAGGATTCCTCTTCCAGGCTCCTACATTGAGTGGATGACAAGCAGCATCCCACACTGTTTCTGACTGTGTCTTTTGGACTTATGTGGCAGCCTTGCAGGGCTGTCACTGTGTGTTGTGTTTATTTTGGCTATATGATTTAAAAAACTGCCTGCCCGCCTGCCCGCCTGCTAGGTTGCCGCCATTGTGAAGTAGCCGGAATGCGTGGGCTGGTCTCACGGTTTCATTGCTTACTTGTGCAATGCGCAAGCGCCTGGCATCATGCCCGCCTCTGCCTCTGCCTCTGCCTGCCTGCCTGCCCGCCTGCTAGGTTGCCGCCATTGTGAAGTAGCCGGAATGCGTGGGCTGGTCTCACGGTTCTATTGCTTACTTGTGCAATGCGCAAGCGCCTGGCATCATGCCCGCCTCTGCCTCTGCCTCTGCCTGCCCGCCTGCCCGCCTGCTAGGTTGCCGCCATTGTGAAGTAGCCGGAATGCGTGGGCTGGTCTCACGGTTCTATTGCTTACTTGTGCAATGCGCAAGCGCCTGGCATCATGCCCGCCTCTGCCTCTGCCTCTGCCTCTGCCTCTGCCTGCCCGCCTGCCCGCCTGCTAGGTTGCCGCCATTGTGAAGTAGCCGGAATGCGTGGGCTGGTCTCACGGTTCTATTGCTTACTTGTGCAATGTGCAAGCGCCTGGCATCATGCCCGCCTCTGCCTCTGCCTCTGCCTGCCTGCCTGCCTGCCCGCCTGCCCGCCTGCTAGGTTGCCGCCATTGTGAAGTAGCCGGAATGCGTGGGCTGGTCTCACGGTTCTATTGCTTACTTGTGCAATGTGCAAGCGCCTGGCATCATGCCCGCCTCTGCCTCTGCCTCTGCCTGCCTGCCTGCCTGCCCGCCTGCCCGCCTGCTAGGTTGCCGCCATTGTGAAGTAGCCGGAATGCGTGGGCTGGTCTCACGGTTCTATTGCTTACTTGTGCAATGTGCAAGCGCCTGGCATCATGCCCGCCTCTGCCTCTGCCTCTGCCTGCCTGCCTGCCTGCCCGCCTGCCCGCCTGCTAGGTTGCCGCCATTGTGAAGTAGCCGGAATGCGTGGGCTGGTCTCACGGTTCTATTGCTTACTTGTGCAATGTGCAAGCGCCTGGCATCATGCCCGCCTCTGCCTCTGCCTCTGCCTGCCTGCCTGCCTGCCCGCCTGCCCGCCTGCTAGGTTGCCGCCATTGTGAAGTAGCCGGAATGCGTGGGCTGGTCTCACGGTTCTATTGCTTACTTGTGCAATGTGCAAGCGCCTGGCATCATGCCCGCCTCTGCCTCTGCCTCTGCCTGCCTGCCTGCCTGCCTGCCTGCCTGCTAGGTTGCCGCCATTGTGAAGTAGCCGGAATGCGTGGGCTGGTCTCACGGTTCTATTGCTTACTTGTGCAATGTGCAAGCGCCTGGCATCATGCCCGCCTCTGCCTCTGCCTCTGCCTGCCTGCCTGCCTGCCTGCCTGCCTGCTAGGTTGCCGCCATTGTGAAGTAGCCGGAATGCGTGGGCTGGTCTCACGGTTCTATTGCTTACTTGTGCAATGTGCAAGCGCCTGGCATCATGCCCGCCTCTGCCTCTGCCTCTGCCTGCCTGCCTGCCTGCCTGCCTGCCTGCTAGGTTGCCGCCATTGTGAAGTAGCCGGAATGCGTGGGCTGGTCTCACGGTTCTATTGCTTACTTGTGCAATGTGCAAGCGCCTGGCATCATGCCCGCCTCTGCCTCTGCCTCTGCCTGCCTGCCTGCCTGCCTGCCTGCCTGCTAGGTTGCCGCCATTGTGAAGTAGCCGGAATGCGTGGGCTGGTCTCACGGTTCTATTGCTTACTTGTGCAATGTGCAAGCGCCTGGCATCATGCCCGCCTCTGCCTCTGCCTCTGCCTGCCTGCCTGCCTGCCTGCCCGCCTGCTAGGTTGCCGCCATTGTGAAGTAGCCGGAATGCGTGGGCTGGTCTCACGGTTCTATTGCTTACTTGTGCAATGTGCAAGCGCCTGGCATCATGCCCGCCTCTGCCTCTGCCTCTGCCTGCCTGCCTGCCTGCCTGCCTGCCTGCTAGGTTGCCGCCATTGTGAAGTAGCCGGAATGCGTGGGCTGGTCTCACGGTTCTATTGCTTACTTGTGCAATGTGCAAGCGCCTGGCATCATGCCCGCCTCTGCCTGCCCGCCCGCCTGCCTGCCTGGAGGTGCCCATGCAGCTGTGACTTTGCCTCTGCCAGTGGGACTTTGCCTCTGCCACTGGGACTTTGCCTCTGCCACTGGGACTTTGCCTGGAGGGAGCTGTGCCAAACTGTGACTTTGCCTGGAGGGAGCTGTGCCAAACTGGGACTTTGCCTGGAGGGAGCTGTGCCAAACTGTGACTTTGCCTGGAGGACCCTGTGCCAATGTGACTTTGCCTGGAGGAGCCTGTGCCACTGGGACTTTGCCTGGAGGGAGCTGTGCCAAACTGTGACTTTGCCTGGAGGGAGCTGTGCCAAACTGGGACTTTGCCTGGAGGGAGCTGTGCCAAACTGTGACTTTGCCTGGAGGACCCTGTGCCAATGTGACTTTGCCTGGAGGAGCCTGTGCCACTGGGACTTTGCCTGGAGGGAGCTGTGCCAAACTGTGACTTTGCCTGGAGGGAGCTGTGCCAAACTGGGACTTTGCCTGGAGGGAGCTGTGCCAAACTGTGACTTTGCCTGGAGGACCCTGTGCCAATGTGACTTTGCCTGGAGGGAGCTGTGCCAAACTGTGACTTTGCCTGGAGGACCCTGTGCCAATGTGACTTTGCCTGGAGGAGCCTGTGCCACTGGGACTTTGCCTGGAGGGAGCTGTGCCAAACTGTGACTTTGCCTGGAGGGAGCTGTGCCAAACTGGGACTTTGCCTGGAGGACCCTGTGCCAATGTGACTTTGCCTGGAGGGAGCTGTGCCAAACTGTGACTTTGCCTGGAGGACCCTGTGCCAATGTGACTTTGCCTGGAGTAGCCTATGCCACTGGGACTTTGCCTGGAGGAGCCTGTGCCACTGGGACTTTGCCTGGAGGAGCCTATGTGCCACTGGAGTCCTCCGATCCACAGCCGCCGCACGAATAAGGTAAGTGTGTGCAGTCAACGCAGGGACACCTGAGAGTGTCCAGAAGTGGGGCAGTGTGAGATCTTACTTCCGAGTAAGCAAGCAGACTGCCCATCTGCCCCAGCCACGGCCGCATGGAGGTGGCCCCTCGATTCACGTCGCCCCTACGACTCAGGTAAGAGTGCAGGCAGAGTGGCCATATAGAAAAGAAGGCAGGGCCCCTGCACCTTTAACTGTTGTGATGAAGAGGGAATCTCAGCAGGAACTAATTCCATACAAATGACACTGGCAGAAATTCCCTTTTCTCTACAACTGCTGAAGTTAGGAACCCTGACCTGGATTTGATCTGGTCAGCCTAACGTAGGGTGCTATTAGGAGTGAATGAATAACCCAAGGACAAAAGAAATGGTGATTCTCTAATGATCCGGTAAGCTGTGTCCTGCCAGACACAAAAGGATAGCCAATCCCTCTAACAATGGGCTCAGAAGAGTGATTTAGAAAGGGAGGGGTGCAGGAGAAAGAGGATTGCATCACAAACCAGAGAAGTGTGCCGGTGGGAGACTAGTTACTAGGACTTGCATGTATTAATTAATACAAATCTTTATTTATTTTCCTTTCTTCTTTTGCAGTATAAAAGTATTTATGTAATATTCATTATCCCCCTCCTCTTCTTTTGCAGCCTATGGCACTCTCACTGCCACAGTGCCCGGGAAAGGAGAGACTTTGCCCATTACATGCCAGCCTGCCCGCCCGCTGCTGATGCCGCCTGCCGCCTTCCAGATCGTTCCTGCGAGGCGGGCCAGCCGCCTTTCTTGCACAAGCCATGGGACTAGGGGTCCTCCAGGAGAATCTCACCGAGTCCTCAACGCCCTCAGGACTATGGTAAGTGTTCTGTGAATGGGGGGGGGCACCTTCCACCTAACTGAAGGTTGGCTGTCTGCCTGCTAACTTCCGAGTGAGCAGGCAGCCCCGTGTGCCTACTGGGGCGTGGGCACTCAGGACCGGGCAGATGCCAGTCCTGGGTGAGAGGGAGCCAATGGTGGAAAAGTATGATTTATCTCATGTTAATTCTTTTCCCCCCCCCCTCCTTCTTTTGCAGCCTATGGAACTCTTCGCCACTGCGCAAAGCGTACCCGTGAATCCAGACTGCCCATCTGCCCCAGCCACGGCCGCATGGAGGTGGCCCATCGATTCACGTCGCCCGCACGACTCTGGTAAGAGCCTGTCAGAGAGCTTACCCACGAGTAAGCAAGCAGGCAGCCCCGTGTGCCTGCTGGGGCGTGGGCACTCAGGACGGGCACATGCCAGTCTTGGGTGGGAGGGAGCCAGTGGTGGAAAAGTATCATTTTCCTCATATTCTTCCCCCCCCCCTCTTCTTTTGCAGCCTATGGAACTCTTTGCCACAGTGCCCAGGAGAGACGGTAATGCAGACTGCCCACCTGCCCGTCACTGCCCGCCTGGAAGTGGCATCTTATCAACAACGCCCTCAGGAGGACTACGGTAAGTGTTCTGTGAATGGGGGGGGGGCACCTTCCACCTAACTGAAGGTTGGCTGTCTGCCTGCTAACTTCCGAGTGAGCAGGCAGCCCCGTGTGCCTACTGGGGCGTGGGCACTCAGGACCGGGCAGATGCCAGTCCTGGGTGAGAGGGAGCCAATGGTGGAAAAGTATGATTTATCTCATGTTAATTCTTTCCCCCCCCCCTCCTTCTTTTGCAGCCTATGGAACTCTTCGCCACTGCGCAAAGCGTACCCGTGAATCCAGACTGCCCATCTGCCCCAGCCACGGCCGCATGGAGGTGGCCCATCGATTCACGTCGCCCGCACGACTCTGGTAAGAGCCTGTCAGAGAGCTTACCCACGAGTAAGCAAGCAGGCAGCCCCGTGTGCCTGCTGGGGCGTGGGCACTCAGGACGGGCACATGCCAGTCTTGGGTGGGAGGGAGCCAGTGGTGGAAAAGTATCATTTTCCTCATATTCTTCCCCCCCCCCTTCTTCTTTTGCAGCCTATGGAACTCTTTGCCACAGTGCCCAGGAGAGACGGTAATGCAGACTGCCCACCTGCCCGTCACTGCCCGCCTGGAAGTGGCATCTTATCAACAACGCCCTCAGGAGGACTACGGTAAGTGTTCTGTGAATGGGGGGGGGCACCTTCCACCTAACTGAAGGTTGGCTGTCTGCCTGCTAACTTCCGAGTGAGCAGGCAGCCCCGTGTGCCTGCTTTGGCGTGGGCACTCAGGAAGGGCAATCCTGGGTGGAAGGGAGCTGGTTGTGTTGAAGTGGTCAACTAATATTCATTCTTTTTCCCCCCCCTTCTTCTTTTGCAGCCTATGGCACTCTCACTGCCACAGTGCCCGGGAAAGGAGAGACTTTGCCCATTAAATGCCAGCCTGCCCGCCCGCTGCTGATGCCGCCTGCCGCCTTCCAGATCCTTCCTGCAAAGAGAGCAAGCCGCCCTCCTCGCACAAGCCATGGGACTTGGCATTCGCCCTCAAGGAGAATGTCACCCAGTCCCCAAAGCCGCTGTTGGACTTTGCCCATTAAATGCCAGCCTGCCCGCCCGCTGCTGATGCCGCCTGCCGCCTCCCAGATCCTTCCTGCAAAGAGAGCAAGCCGCCCTCCTCGCACAAGCCATGGGACTTGGCATTCGCCCTCAAGGAGAATGTCACCCAGTCCCCAAAGCCGCTGTTGGACTTTGCCCATTAAATGCCAGCCTGCCCGCCCGCTGCTGATGCCGCCTGCCGCCTTCCAGATCCTTCCTGCAAAGAGAGCAAGCCGCCCTCCTCGCACAAGCCATGGGACTTGGCATTCGCCCTCAAGGAGAATGTCACCCAGTCCCCAAAGCCGCTGTTGGACTTTGCCCATTAAATGCCAGCCTGCCCGCCCGCTGCTGATGCCGCCTGCCGCCTTCCAGATCCTTCCTGCAAAGAGAGCAAGCCGCCCTCCTCGCACAAGCCATGGGACTTGGCATTCGCCCTCAAGGAGAATGTCACCCAGTCCCCAAAGCCGCTGTTGGACTTTGCCCATTAAATGCCAGCCTGCCCGCCCGCTGCTGATGCCGCCTGCCGCCTCCCAGATCCTTCCTGCAAAGAGAGCAAGCCGCCCTCCTCGCACAAGCCATGGGACTTGGCATTCGCCCTCAAGGAGAATGTCACCCAGTCCCCAATGCCGCTGTTGGACTTTGCCCATTAAATGCCAGCCTGCCTGCCCGCCTTCCAGATTCTGCTGTGGAAGGAGAAATAAATAATACTAGGTGCTGCAAGAGACCATGTGGATTGGCTCTACATCAAAGCAGCCTTCTGGTTTAGAATTACATAGTACACAAGAAAAGAACAATCACTTATCCTGCAAGATCCCTTCCCAGGCTAGGATCTGAATAATAGCTATTAGCTAGGATCTGAATAGCTATTACCTGGGATTAGCTACTAGTGCATTTGGTAGCATTCCTGCAACCAACACCTGTCTTGTCATGTAAATGTATGGGTCCCTAAAGCAATTTACAATCACTTTACATTTTACAAATGAATAAGTGAAACTTTCTTCCCTCATTACCAATCCACACCAGGCAGGCAATGTCCCCTTCCTGAAGGTTTAAAATAATAAAGTTTAACCTTTGTTTTCCCACTAAAGCATTGCACCAAAGTTTGTTAAATTTCCAGCGTTTGAGCGGGCATAGGTCCTGTGCCATGTGAGCGAGTTAGAGGTTTGTAGCTCTTAAAACAAACCCATAAATCCCATGTGAAATGCCATGCATAAACCTTTGTTTTCCCACTAAAGCATTGCACCAAAGTTTGTTAAATTTCCAGCGTTTGAGCGGGCATAGGTCCTGTGCCATGTGAGCGAGTTAGAGTTTTGTAGCTCTTAAAACCAACCCATAAATCCCATGTGAAATGCCATGCATAAACCTTTGTTTTCCCACTAAAGCATTGCACCAAAGTTTGTTAAATTTCCAGCGTTTGAGCGGGCATAGGTCCTGTGCCATGTGAGCGAGTTAGAGGTTTGTAGCTCTTAAAACCAACCCATAAATCCCATGTGAAATGCCATGCATAAACCTTTGTTTTCCCACTAAAGCATTGCACCAAAGTTTGTTAAATTTCCAGCGTTTGAGCGGGCATAGGTCCTGTGCCATGTGAGCGAGTTAGAGGTTTGTAGCTCTTAAAACCAACCCATAAATCCCATGTGAAATGCCATGAATAAACGTTCGTTTCCCACTAAAATGTTGCACCTAGCTTCCGGAAATTTCACACACATTTGAAGTGAAGTGTTCCCTGCAATGTGCCAAAGTTTCCCGTTTGTATCTTTGAAAATAAAAAAATGGGAGGCAAAACTGTATTTTACCCCACTGCTACCCAATTTTCAACAATTCATTGCCAACACATGCCTGGAGCTAGCTGTCTGAAATTTTACACACATATCAAGGGAAGTGTTCCCTGTAATGTGCCGAAGTGTCCTGTTTGTATCTTTAAAAATAAAAACATGGGAGGCATAACTGCATTTACCCCACTACTACCCATTTTTCAAAAATTCATTGCCACACCAGGCAAGCACCCACGGTTCTGGGATTTCACACACGTGGGTCCCAAGGTTCCACCTACAATGTGGCAAAGTTTCATGTGTGTAACTTTAAAAATGACCGAGTTATAGGCATTCCATGTTATTTATTAAAAAATTAATTGCCACAAACTGCATGCACCAATCTTTCTGAAATTTCTCACAGATACCTATCCCTAACCAGTGTACAATGTGCCCAAGTTTCATCCTTCTGTCGTTAAAAATGAAAAAGTTATAGGCGTTTTTGTAAAACAATAATTTGCTATAGGAAAAAGCATTCAAAATGGCGTCCGATCCGGATCGGAAAATCCGATCCGCGGATCGGAATCGGATCCGATCCGATCCGACACACGATCCGATCCGATCCGATCCGATCCGACCCCCCAGGTCCGATTCCGATCCGCTATCCGATCCGATCCGGGGGGTCAGTGCACATCCCTAGTGGAAACGTGTCTCCAAAAGATACTTGATGCATCCGTTCAATATGCAGCCATTGTGAAAGGCACGTCCAGTCTTCTGTCAAGAAGACTTTTTGTAATAAGATACCCCCATCCTAGGTCTATGCATTTAAACATATTGTGATTTTTGTAAAGATCTTAAATTTAAAGATGTGTTGAACCACAATAATGCATTTCACTAGGCTTAATTCCTGGGATGGTTCTATGTAATATATATATATATATATAATCTCCAAATTTCACTTTTGGTGAAATTTAGTGAGTAGGGATATGCAAATCAGCATATTATAAAATGAAAGGATGTTTCTACTTGTGTGTTGTATGTGTGGGTGTGTATAATTTGTTGGTGTTATTGTTCCTTTACTTAGCTGCCTTGAACTGGTAAGAGAAAAGGTGTGATATAGATACTTTAAAATGCATAAAGAATAAATAAATCCAGTGCAAATATCTGTAGCAGGAAAGCATTTGCATATATAGGTAACATGCAGGGACTTCGCTGTTATAGGCATTCATGCTATGTGCATGGATGTCAGGGGATGGGTATGTTCATTGCCTTGATTGAATTGCTGAAGAAGACTTCTGTGGACCTATGATCTTCACTCAGTATAATACCACTGCTTACAGCCAATGCCATGTTCCAGTTCACTGGGTCAATACTGATGTTGGAGTCTTGACATATACTTAAAGATTAGTGTCCAAGCTAAAGCCTGTGGCAGCCGGATAGCTGGGCATTCCAAATTTTAGTAAAGGGACCTAACTACAGATCACAAAGCTTGTGTAGTTTCCAATGGGCAGTATACAGTGGGACCACTGCAGTTACACAATTGATGTATCAATGGGATAAGCAACCTCTAGCACAACATTAACGGCATAAGCTGGCAGTTCCTTATATCATCCTGCCCTCCCATGGGCACAGAACCACCCGCATGGCTCTGTTCCAGTTTGAGGATCTGGGAGCCTGCACCATACTGTCTTCAGGGTTGTCCCGGAATTGTGGAAAAAACGGGACATCCCCTGTCGCATATATCCTGGGGAAAGTCTCTGGTTATCCCTGGTTGACCCCGGGACACCCTGTGCGTAATCTGGATGCACAGGGACAACCTAGAGATGATCCAGGGATATATGCATGGTGTAGACATGGCCCCTGTCTCTTTCTTTGGCCCAAAGTGTTTTTAATTCATGCCCTCTTACTATCACAGTACATGATTTCCTAGTTGACAGCTTCTGGCATCAAAATGAATGTCCTTGAGGGAAAAGTCAGACCTATTGACTTCCACACATGCTATTTGACTTAGTGTTCAGGTATTCTGAAGGAGCAGCTAGAAATAATGAAAGACAAGGCACTGTCGAGCCATCTTAACTGACGGTGTCAGGTGGGTCGAAGCTATTGAACAGTTCCTATTAAATTAGCTGAGCTTCATCTTGGCTAGTTACAGCTGGCAAGCTGACAAATTAGTTGCTTTTTGTATATAAAAGCAGAGAGCAGAGATGAGACAACCAGAATGACGATTGCAGATAAGTCATGTCACAGAGTCAGTAGGAATCTGCCCATGGAAGAACGACAAATACTTCGCATATGTTGTCAATATGTGCACCATCAGATGATGAAATATTCATTCCTATAGCTGACATATTCATCACTTAATAGGGATCACTAGTTGATGAGGATGCATCATCTTACATTTATTTTAGAAGTCTGCCTTTTAACTTTATTTTTTTTTAAAAAAAGAAATTCTTATTTCATGCCCTGCACAAGGGGCAGGATGATACAAGGAACTCTGAAATGAATTCCACAATCCAAAGTAGACCTGCTCTAGATGTAATATTCAAACTATGGTTTGACTGCCATGAATGGGCTTGGGGCTTCTCTTGTCCCTTTTTCCAAATCCAGTTCCTACTCCAGCACCCACTCTCCCATCCCTTATCTGTTCTAATTATTTCCCCCCTTTCACGACTGGTTTGAGCAAACCATAGTTTTCTATGAAGTCTGAATCTGGCCAACTATGGTTTGCACAAACCACAGTTTGTCTCTAAACCCAAATCCACAAACTTCACATATCCCAGCAGAACCATATTCTGTACTTGTCAAAGAACTTGTAAATTCTTCCCCTTCCCCTCAGTAAGATCTGAAGTGGAGGATGAAATCCAGAAGTTCTTTGAAAAGTATGGAATAGGACTCTAAATGAAGTAGTGTGCAGAATGGATGAAACTGAGAAGGATTTTGACAAGAGGAAATAGTGGATAGGCAGAGTTGTGATTATGTGCACCTGCACACCTTTGTCAATAAAATAAAAATAAAAATAACATTTGTGCAAATTTCAAGATCCCAAAATATTGTAATGTGCAAATTACAATTTGTGCAAATTATGATGTGTGAAAATGGTGGAACCCCAAAAAGAAATGTGCAAACATTTCTGGAAACAGGAAGAAGGGGGGAAATTTGCTATAGTCCACCATCACTTATCAGAACAGACATGCTGTGGAATCCTGTTGGGATTAAACAGACTGGAATTCCCAGTGTCCCACATCCCCAAGTTAAGGAAACTTGCCATTGGCAGCTGTAGCAATTCAGCTGTCCTTTTCCTCTTTCCTTTTTGTTTTTCTTTCTTTTAGTGGTGCTGGCTATAACGCCAGTGGCGGATCTCCCCTTGGCAACTGTCAGCTGGTGGCAGTCATTTCTCTCCTTGCCCAGAAAAGACGGTATTGCCTAGAGCATTCTTGGGGAAAATGGTGTCTGGAGCATTCTGGTGGTGAGGTGGGGATGGAGCCCCCAGCTGGCAACAGCTGATCGGAGCTCTATCATTGAAGATAAAATAAATTTCAAAACAAAGTCTAAGAAAACAACGACATCACACTGTTTTCATCACCAAGTTAATCCTTGAAACCATTTGAAGGACTTTGTCTCTGCTGGGATCAACTTCCAGTGAACCTCCATTCAGAGTTCCTTATATCATCCTGCCCCTTGTGGAGATGTAATGTTCAAACCATGGTTTGACTGCCATGAATGAGCATATACAAATCATGTCTTTTGGCTCAACATTTGGGGACAGAAATAATAGAGGTTCATGGGCACCCTCATCCAGAGCCTTCATTGCTGCGCACACTGGAGATGCCAGATGAGGATGGATGGTCTTGTGATGTCATTGAATGCTCACCGAGCCTCAAACATGCTTGTACAGTGCCATGATGTGGATGCAGTGTTCCATGCATGAATCAGACCTTCAATGCCATGGGACTGGGGTGTTTCTGTTTCATCCTCACTTCAGTTCCCTGTTCCAGGCAAGAGCTTGTGCTATTGTGATATGAGGTTAAATGGATTCTTCTTCTGTTTTTGCCATACTGTTCTCTTTTCAACTTCAATGTTTTCTCTGCAGTGCCTTAACTTGCAGAAAGACTCCAGAGCCACTACTGGCACAATCATCATTTCAGCCTCTCTGAGAGCTAAAGCTTTGATCCTAAATATGTTTGCTGGCGAAAAGGCTGCACTTTTCCCATCTGGAAGGAATAATTTCTGGTAAGGACACTCTGCCCTTCCTCAGAACTTTGCCTGCTCCGAGAGAAGTACGCTGCTAATTATTGCCGAGTTAGCTGGTGCTGCTTTGAATGAAGTCATGCCTTAAAAGTGGCAAGGAGAAAGGGAATAGCTCTTGATGAAGCTTCCTTGCAGCAATATTTCATGAGTACAAGTGAGATCTGCAATGAAACATCGCTCACGTCTAAGAGGAGTGCTCCTGCAAAGGTTCCAGCTAGCCATTCCCTCCCTTCAAGTATGGCATCCGACTCTAGGGATGTACGAGAATTTCATTTCTGGTTGTTGAAGACCAAAACATGCCCTGTTCACACTACTGAAAACAAATGCAAGTGGATTTTGTGGCCAAAGCTTGTGCATTCTAGAGCTTGTGGTCCTAGTTTACAGAATGCAGACTTTAGAAAAAGGTGCATCATGAAAAAGGAAGGAAGGAAGATAGGAAGAAAGAAAGGAAGAAAGAAAGAAAGAAAGAAAGAGGGTATTGTTTTTTAAAATATTTTATTTTTGTAGTTTGTAGTTCCAGTTACATAGATTAAGTATTACATCATATATATATGATGTAATACTTATATACATATACATCATATATATATGATGTAATTATATTACATCATATGTATATATGATGTAATACTTATATACATATACATCATATATATATGATGTAATTACATCATATATATATATATATATATATATATATATAGTATTACATATATATATATATATATATAGTATAGGCAGATGGGTAAAGGGACTAATTTTCAGGGTACCCTTAAATTAGTGAATGTTAAGTAACATTAAAGCCAGATGGGAACATGTATTTGTATTGACACTGAATATATATTCAGTGTCAATACAAATACATGTTCCCATCTGGCTTTAATGTTACTTAACATTCACTAATTTAAGGGTACCCTGAAAATTAGTCCCTTTACCCATCTGCCTATACTGTCCATAGCTCTATATACACCGATGGAGGTGTTCTCCCATCTTCTCCTTGTCCACAAATTCAATAAACTTCCTCCATACCCACTCCAGTTTGTCTTTGCTTAGTTGTCCTCATGCTTTCCTCTTTTTTGGGGTCAATTTTTCTGAAAGGGCAATCTGCCAAACCCTTTGGAACCAATTATCAATAAGGAGCCCTTTGCCATCTTTCCAATGCTTGGCTATCAACCACCTGGCCACCAATAACAGATGGCTTATTAATTCCTTATGTTACAGCTTGAAAGGGGGTGTTGTTATGCTTTATTTAACAGGGGAAGTTACTATTCATTTATGGGCACTGTTAGTTAGGGATGGATGAACTCACCTATGTCCTGCTTGCCAAAAGTTCATTCCCTCTGTCACATCACGCGACTATGCACCCTCATCTGGTGCCTCCAGTGTGCGCAGCAATGAAGGCACTGGATGAGAGTGGATGGCTGCCGTACACATGGCGGATCGTACAGGCACTCAAAGCGCAGACCCGCAAACATGCCATTCCAGCAAACTGGGTCTGGGGTGATGGACGCTGGGGAGACCGTTTGTCCCCCCAGACCCAGTTGGGTGCCCCTTGCCCACAGCATCCCCGCTGTTCAATACAAATCGGTAAAAACTGCAGATGTTTAAAATAACCTCCTAATGCTAACAATCATTAAACCCTAATTTTTACTGTACCACAATTAGGGATGGAAGCACTCACCAAGATTCTCTAAACTCCAGTTCAAAGCTTGAGTCTCATCATTCCCATTTTAGTTGGGAACTAGGTTTTTTCTCTCATTCTTTTGTTTTCAAAGTACACATTTACATGCGTGTTTTTAAAAATTGTGCACTGAGAGCCAGTGTGGTGTAGTGGTTAGAGCATCAGACTGGAAATTGGGAGATCCGTGTTCTAGTCCCCACTCAGCCATGGAAACACACTGGGTGACTTTGAGCCTGTCATGGACTCTCAGCCCAGCCTACTTCACAGGGTTCTTGTTGTGAGGATAAAATGGAGAGGAGGATTATGTATGCCGCCTTGAGTGCCTTGGAAAAATAAGGTGGGATATAAATGTAATAAATAAATCAATAAATAAATTAACCAAAGTGTAACTTTTAATTTTTTTAAAAAAATGCAGTTTCCAAAAAAGGAAACATACATAAACATTTTTCAAATGTGGCCACATGTCCAGGTATGTGCAAGTTTGTTCAAAAAATAATGTGCTCCCATTCCCATTTGCATTTGGGTTTACGAACAGGGCAAGTTCTGATGATTTCCAAACAAACAAAATTCTGTACTCACTATTCACGATAGAGCGGATGCCATTTCAGCTAAGAATTGGTACGCAAGCACATGTGTTGCAGACAGACTCTAGTGGCATATTTGCTTTGATTTATATCCCAATGTTGCATGATTAGTTGCATCAAACAAGCAGTTTAACATATTTAGGAACTGGGAAAGCAGTCAGGCCGCATCACCAAAGACGAAAACAAAACATGATTTCCTATTTAAATAAATAATCTGGAACACTAAGTGTACCTGGTGAGCAAAGACCTGATAGACCTTCTTAATGTGAAACTGCTGAATGCTTCCCCAAAAAACTAACTGCTTGTCTTCTAATGAATGGTTTACAAGGAATGGATACATTCCAGGCAAAGTACAAAGTGTTGGTCATTACCTTTAAAGCCCTACATGGTTTGGGTCCAGGTTACCTGCAAGATCGCCTTCCACCGTACAATCTGCCCCGCACACTCAGGTCCTCTGGGGAGAACTTACTTCAGTCAGCCAAAACTAGGCTGACAACTGTTACCCAGAGGACCTTTTTTCTGTCACCCCCAGATTGTGGACTGGCCTGCCGGAGGAGATTCATCAACTTAACACTCCCTCCAAGTTTAAGGCAGCTATAAAGACTAGCCTCTTCTGGCAGGCCTACCCAGATGAATATTAACCCAAGAATTTTAAGATGTCTTGATTGTTTTATATGCTCTTTTAATTAATTTTATTTTTTTATCTATATTGTATTGTGCTAATGTTGTTCCCCACCTCAATCCAAAGGAGAGGTATGTAAGAAATAATAATAATAATAATTATTATTATTATTATTATTATATATGAGACAGTAAATATAATTCTTTCAGTTGGCATATTTTGCAAGTTTTGCCTCTTTCCTGCAGCCAGCCTTGAAGAATAACAATTTCTACTCCTCAGGGAAGTAGAGAATTTTGGAAGGTGTCTCACTGTTTCTAAATCTGGTTTGGATGAGTTACATATAAAATATAAATGTAAGTGATCATCTACTTTGGCCCTCTATTTTGCTGCAAATCTAGTTGTATCTTATATGAAAGTCTACAGTGTGCCTCTCTTAAACCAGGATAAATGTAGATGTATCTGAATCTGAAATATCAGTATACTCAAGACTCCTAGTAAGTGTTAGAAATAAGTGATACCCACCCCACTTCTGATAAATTAAGTGAGTTTCATACAAACTCTTTTTTGCTTCCTATTCTTTGGATGCTTTACTTGAACAGGAACTTCAAAACAAGTTTCGTTCGGGGGAAGGAAAAGGTGAAATCTGGTCACAGCTCCAAGAAACATTTCCTCTCTTTTGTGCTCTTTATATCTCCCTGTGCTGGCAGTTTGTAAAATACAAAATCCACAAGATGAGACCTCTTAATTGATTGTAGCAGGACCAACAAAGAGCCCTGCAGCACTGGAAAGACTAACAAATGCATTGTGGCATGAACTTTCATAGGCTGGAACCCAACTCATCAGTATATGCATTCATCATTACCCTCATTTTCCTCCAAAGACCAGAACAAGTTATACACATTTCATAAAAACCATCACAGGAGTGTACAGCGACCTAACATCTCTATATAAACATATATTCACAAAAACATATTTACAAAGCTTTTGCACTCCTCGGGTAAATAAATCCTGGTTTGGCTCTGGGACTATTAGCTTCACAGTAGAGCCAGAGTTGAGCCAAAATTTGTTGTTGTTGTTGTTGTTGCTGCTGCTGCTGCTGCTGCTGCTGCTGCTGTGGAATACTGGGCTCAAGTTATGGGAAGCCAGATTCTGGCTGGACATCAGAAAAACCTTCCTGACTGTTAGAGTAGTACGACCAGTGTTTTCCCCATAGACTTGCATTGGGAAAGTTTTCTTTCCCCCAATGCAAGCCTATGGAGAAAACAACAAAAATGGTGGTGCGATATCAGGATCAGAACTTCCGATATTCATTGGATATCGGATCCGATACGATACTTGGGACCTCCAATATCATCTGATACAATACTCTTGATATCGGAAGTTTCAATCCCGATCCCAATCCTGATATTTCTGGCCATGCACATCCCTACTTACCACCACCACTCAAAAAAAAGATAGATGGATTACATTAGATAGACTGTGATATAATATTACCAATGGTGAGTCATACCCATGAGAAACTATTGAGAATTTATCCTCCCTCTGGAGATATTCAGTAAAATCCCCCCGATTTCTCTGTACACAAATAGGGTTGAGAAATTTAAGCTGTTATTTGCCAACAGCTTTAAACAACACTACAATTTCAGATTGAATCTGTAGTCTTTTTAAATATTATTTCATTTTCTGAATGGAAAGCTTAGACCTGAAGCTCAGAATATATGTATTCTCTCCATCACATTGAATTATGATTCAATGTGAATTCTATGTGAAGGTTAAATTTTGCATTTCCTTCATCTCTAATGTGTGAGATCATTATTCAAAATGCCTCCCACCAAGCTGATACATAACCTATGTCAGGGACAGCCATTTTTGCCAATGACTTAATGTATCAGGAACGTGAGGGAGGCTTTGAAATAGGAATGATTTTGTTTTGAGACTGGTCCTGAGATGATCAGGGATCTGGAAGCAAAGCCTTATGATGAGGAGAGACTGAAGGAACTGAGCAAATTTAGCCTTGAGAAGAGAAGACTGAGGGGATACATGATAGCACTCTTCCAACTCTAAAATTCTAGACACTGTAGATAGTGTTCCTAGATAGTGTAGTCTATTTTACCAGTTTGATGAGAAGTTCAACAGAGCAAAAGGTCTCTGGGTGAAGTAATTGGAGAACAGTTAGGTGAGAAAAGCTTTTGTTGTTGTTGTTGTAAGCATGTACGGATGGTGTTTTGGGATATCTAAGCCAGCAACAGTGGTGGCCAGAGGAATGCTGCAGTTGCCTTTTGTTGACTGAGGGGGGGATGCTGGACATTATGCATTGGCTGTATGTTCTGAAAATATTTCATAAGAACTTCTGTTTCCATGGCAGCCATGAATCAGAATGAAGCACGTCAGCCAAAGGACACAGAGCTTAATAGGCTGCATGTTAGCTTTGGAAAGCTTTGGTGTAGAACATCAAACGACCAGCCTTCTGTCCCGTTGATAAATACTGCCAAGTAGATATTCCTCATCGCTATCACCCCTATATAGAAAAACTGTGGACTATTTTGTGTGCTCTCTCTGTGTCTTATGTGCATTATTTTTTTTAACTGCAAGTGATGGCACAATTTGCTTGAACTGCAGCCAAACAGTTGAGGCCATTAGTTGAAAAACCTGGTGCCATCACTGTATCAAAGGAGCAGAATAAGAACAGATGCCAGTAGTGGCAGATCTGGGGTTGGAGAAACTATCTTCTTAAATGGTAACAATAAGTTCTGCTATTGACTGCTCCTTTCCAGATGTCTACTCTCATCAATATGTCACTGAAAAACATTTGTGTGTGTGTGGGGTGGAGGATTATAGAAGAAGGCTATTGCCTTCATACTCTGCTTGTGGGCTTCAAAAAAGCATCTGGATAGCCACTGTGGGGCACAGGATTCTGGATGTGATGGAGCTGGCCCAGCAGTGGAGGCCGGTGGGTCTGATTTCAGTTGGGGCTATAAATCCATTTGGGGTTTTAGTCAGAAGCAGCCAGAATTCTAAAGAAGCTATCCAAAGTGCTGAACTGTAGTCACAAAATGGGTTCAGCACCTTGGATAGCTCTTTTAGAGTTCTGGCTGCCCCACCAGAACCAGAGCTACCAGCTTCTACTGATCTTAGGTGAGCTCCATCAGAGCTTTTCATATGTCCTCACAAAGACATCTATGATACCCTGCCTCCTATCTGTCTGCTCTGATGCTCTCCATCTCATCCTGCCTAGCTTCTCCTTTGAACGTGGTTCAACTCAAACCTGATCCTACCAAGAACTACTTCCCCATATTTATAGCTCTGGGTTTACGATGTCCAATCTGAGATGACAAGAAGAAATGGAACATAAGAATGGCTTTGCTGGATCACGTCAAGATCCATCATATTCAGTATTATGTTTCCAGCAGCCATCTGCCAAATACCTTTGGAATACGCATAGAGAGGATACGAGGGTGACCTTTCCTTTTACAGACATTTTCCCCATGATCTGCTGCTGCTTCTTAATAACATTATCCTAGCCAGTCAGGGATCACATTCTGAACCTGATAGCCTCTTGTGATGGGGAGAAATTTATTCAATTTGCATGTTAATGAGAACATATCTGATTTTGCACTCCTGAACCAACGCATGAACTGAAATCCAGCTGTTCTTCACAATTCACACTTCTCCAAATTTTACAGTGGAGTTCTCCGTTTTTTTATAAAGTGTGTACATAAGTGTATATATTAGGGAAAAGTGCACAAAATGCACGTATTGAGTAAGAAAATAACATTCAAACATGCATTAATCACAAAGTAGTGCATGCTAAGCAACATTGCATATAAATACCCAAGTATTGGGAGCAATTCATAGGAAAATTGCATACCAATGCCCATGCCAACTTTCAACCCTCACAGTTTGGAACAAACTAATTTTAAGATTGAAAAAAAAATCAAACTTCAGGATGAAGATTGGAAAAATGAAGAAATGAGCAAAACCATAATCGACAGATTCATGCACTGACATCATTGAGTGTTGGATGCCTTTCAAAAGTTGTACTCCAAGAGTGCTGGTTCTGAACTTGCAGGATCTGTTTAAATGAGCAAAAACTAAATGCCAAAACTAACTGTACTGAGTACTTGCTCATTTAATCCTCAGGGCCAGAAAAGCATTGTGGGCCAAACAACTATTTTTTGCTGTTAAGGGACTCTTCACTTAAGGACACCCTCTGGTATTCAGGGATAGTAGCCTTTTTTCCACCAGATCTAGTGTGCAATTTTCTGGCTCCTTAATGCCATGGGAAGGACAGGACATAAAGAAGGAGAGACTCCTGGGGCTGGGGAGAGGACTGAAATTCCCAGCCCTGGAATTTCAGGTCTGGGAATTTCAATCCTCTGAAATTCCCCCAAAAAGGTTTAATAGACACATGTCCCAGCCCTGGAATTCTCTCACTCCCAATAGTGTGCCTGGCTATGGAGGAATTCCATATTGATGCTATTCTCTTCTCCTGTCTGTTCCTTTCCCTTCTTACCTGGATACCTATGGGTCTTCCCACTACTTCTCTGCTGCTACATCCTCCATGCTGGGAGTGTGGGCAGCATTTAAATACTTGTGTTTTACCTCTTGGTCTGGCCAACCTGCCCACTCCATGGAGGCTAGACCAAGCTACTTGCCCCAGACCCTGCATATACAGGTACCCTAAGAGCTGTTTGCTTTATCTCAAGTTGGCCAGATGTTTCAAACTGTGGGATGGTGTGTGTGTAGGGGGGTTGGCCAGCCCTAGTATCTCCCTGGTGATTTGATGTCTTCCAGTGGCTGCTACCAGGCCTAATGTGGGTGCTGTTATCTTTTATAACGTTGTACAACGAATCATTTAAAAGGTGCGTGGTCATCACTAAATCTTGTGGCCTTATGGAAAACACATCTAGAGTAACAGATGGCATTTAGCCATCGTCCGTGTGCTATGTGTGTGTTCAAATGCTAGGATAGTCCTTCTTTTATTTTAAGAAATACTGCAACAATGATGGAAAACAGTTATGCGATACTCAATGTGAATGAAGGTTGTAATGAACCAACCTTTCTTTCTCTTCTTGCTCCCCCCCCAAACCCCCGCCTCGATTTTCTATTGTGCATTCTTGCTTGGAGGAGACATGCCAGAGTGTGGAATTTTATTTGAGTCTGACGGTGACATTAATATCCCTAGACGCCTGATAGATTCCCAGTCTCCTGTTTTATTCATTCCGTTGGCCACCTTTGTATGGTCTGACAGCAGCAGACTTATTAAGCTAGGAATTATCTATAGGACTTTGTCCCAACTTCCACAACTATACAAAGGCAGTATATGGCTACTCAAATATACGTCTGTGAGTGTGCTGCAGATTTTATGAGAGCAGCCAAAATGGGCAGAATGCATTCACTGTTTTCAGCTTCGTGAGCATTCATTTAGTTTTTAAGAGCACATTTCTTGCTACTGTGGCTGTGAAGGTATGCTTGAAAACAGACCTGGGATCAGCACCTTGGACAGTGACCAGGGTTCTGAGCAGGACTCACAGGCAGAAACAAATGCCCTGCAGACCTCAGGTCATCACACTGGTTCCTGGAAGCACAACCCCATCCAGAACAGGCTGACATTACAGGAAAAAAATATGTGCGCAGTTCAGTTACATTTATTTGAACTTAGCCTTAGTGGAGTGTTGGAATTAACAATGGATGAGAATTTTGTTCCAGTTTGGTTTTGAACAGAATTTACCAAAATTCACAAAGTGCTCCATATTCTGCTCAAAAAGAATTTGAAATGTCGTCGTCGTCGTCACCACCACCACCACCACCACCACCATGTATTTTATGAAAATGAATGTGGGAGAATCCAAAACTAACAGATTCATCTACTGTCTCAGGGCTTTGGGTTCATTGCTCTTAAAATCTGGATGTGAAACTCTGTGTATTCAACTACGTTAGTGATGAATTAGGGCCGCTATTTCTCTTTTTTTCCTTTTGCTTTCTCTGTTCCCCCCCCCCTTTTCTTTCCAGGCTCCTCATCTTTTGCAGCTATATGGCAGGCAGATACATCATAGTCTGTACCAATATTAAAGGTGGTCTTTTTTTTTTTTACATAAATAAACAAACAAATAAAATACCTATTGAACTGACTGATGCAGATGGGTGAGAACTTAAATTCTGTTCATTTTTTTTTAAAAATAAGAAGAATCTGACAAAATTCACAAAGATGTTCTTCTTATTCAGGAAACAAAGAACTTGAGAAGAAAAGAGGGGAACTATACTGAGAGATTTGCCCACTTCTATTGGGGACTAAAAGATGGTGGCCAAAGATTCATGGGAAAGGTGAGTTTTGAAGGGGGAGGGTGAAGGAGATGCCATCACAAAGGGGTTCTGGGAGGCAGTTCTATCTCTCAGCTTCTCAGCAGCATTATTGGTAGGAAAAGGAGGCTCTTGGTATACTGCCCTGAGCTATTTGGCACAGTAATGGCCAGAGATGGTTCACTAGGCAAAATGGCTGACAGCTGCTCCATGGAGATTGATATGGAACAGGAATCACAGTCCTTAGATTTAAACCAGCCTCCTCCAACTTGGCAGGAACATGACTACTCTCCCCTTGGAGCTGGGAGGGCAGGGCATTCTGGAAATGGCTTACTTGGAGGAGAAATTCCAGCCTACTTCATAAATTTCCGTGAGCTAGAGGATGGAGTCTGATGATGGCAAAAGATGATGCACTTAGCATCACATCAGCAGAGTTTGTTTTGACAGACAGGGATGCATGGTTGATACACGCAATTGAAAACAACTTTAAGGCAATTTAAATCTGGACATGGGGTGTGTAGAAAATATTGTATTTGGAATTGGAATGTTAAGGTATGCATGTTAAATTGGGGGATTTGGCTGGTTTTAATCAAAGTTGAAGTTTAGGTTATATCCATTTTCGGATACTGGCAAAAAGGAATTAGCTACATTATCATCCCTAAGTAATGAACACTGAGTCTTTCAAAAGAAGAGTTCATAAATTGCTGAGTATTTTGAAACTCTCCAATCTTTATCATCAGTAGAGAGGACTTATTTTTCCTTCCCTTCAGAAGTTTTGGACTCAAAGTCCTAACAGCCTCAGCCAGCATTGTCAATGGGCAGAGACTATGGGGGTTGCAGTCCAATGCATCTCTACAGTGCCAGGCTGAGGAAGGCTGCTTTAAATACTTGGTAGTGACAATGAATGCATTGCCATAGTGACCATGAATGCATTGCCAATACCATGCAAGCACAGGGATGTTGAATGGATTGTCACCCTGCTGATGTCAGCAGCTATGCCCACACCAGAATGATCACAGTGCTGTCATCCTTGGGCTCCATTGCTACCTCCCAGAGCTCAAAGCAAGGATGTCCAACCTCTGTCATTCAGAGGGCTGAATTGAATTTGGGAGATGCTGCTGGATAGGCCTGAAGGAATAAGGGGTGTACCAAAGGGAAAGCATATTGTGTGGCCAAAAATGATTGGTGATTGGGGAAAGGAGGCAGACCCAGATAAAGGTGGTGAGGCCATTTTGGGAACCCCAGAGTCCCCATGCAGGCCTGCTTTTGACCACAGGCCTGAGGTTGAACATCCCTTGCTTAAGGAATTCAGTTCCCCTTGATCGCCACACAGTGGCTGTGTTTAGATAACACAAAAACCACCAATGGTTTTACGAGTCAACTGTCAGGGCTAGGGTGACCAACGGTCAGGATTTCCCCGGATTTGTCCTGGTTTTTGTTCTATCCTGGGTGTCAGGGGGGATTTTCTGTAATTTTCTATAATGTCCTGGAAAGACAAGCTTTCCCCTTTAAGGCCACATTAGCGTGGTTGGAGGGAATGACGAGCTTTCTGGAGGTGGGTTATTTCCCTCCCACTGCTCCAATCAGGACCTTACAGGGGAAAGTATGTCATTCCTGGACATTATAGAAAAGGACCCGATTGGAGCAGTAGAGGGCGGGAATGACACACTTTCCCCTCCTCCACTCCAATTGGGGCCTTTAAAGCAGTGGGGGTGAATGACATGCTTTTCAGAGGCCCCGGAAAGCCACTTTCCCACCCCCTACCCCACTGAGGGTCCTCTTTTTTGGTTTCCCAAATGTGGTCACCCTAGTCAGGGCAACGGTTGCTATTTGTGTGTCAGGCAATTTCCACCCCAAGGTTGAGACAACTGGCTCCAGAGTTGTCTCCTTGCACAACCAGTGTTTTTTGTGTTGTCTGAACCAAGCCAGTGGTGTTTCTGGCCTGTTGAGTTGATTTTTTTTTTTTTTTTTTGGCCTGGCTACAGAGTTCCCAGGCAAGAGTGGACAAAACCGAGCCAGCTGCTCTGCTTCAGCCGGCACAACTCACAGAGGCTGCTGGGGTAGCACCTGGAGGACTGAGGGAGGAGGGAGGCATGGAGGGGGGGTGGAGGCAGTGTCAATCCAATGCCTGGTTGAGTACTCAACTATTCCATGGGAGCGTGGCAGCATGTTGTGTAGGGAGTACCCACAAAAAATGCAACTGTGAGTTGACTGCACCACCCACCATTGACAAAAGTGTTGTCCGAATGCAGCCAGTGGCTTCTGAAAGTTTCATCTAACAAATCCCCACCAGTGTTTCGGAGGAACAGCAGGATAAAAAAAAACATGAAAAATAAATCCATGGTCCCAGAGTTTTGTAGATGAGAAATGCTAAAAAATGAAGTGAACGTGTATATGAAATTTCTTTCTCTAAATGATACAGGATTCATGTCATCCTGACTAATTTTTTTTTAGACTTTTATGTTTAATGAAACTATTGTAAAAGTAATGTAACACAACACTAATTAATTAGTTTCCTTATATATTTCTAGTGAGGGCAGAGTGTCACAGATTCAAGGCAATTATAATCAAGTTTTAATTTTCCATTACCACTAATTAATGTTGACTCTTCATGTTTCATTAATACTGCTTCTGCTGACATGGAGATTTTTTGAAGACTCTAGAATGATAAGAAGTTAAAACTCTCTACTCAGGTGGAAAATCCCTTGCAAGATCTAAGTTATTATGGAGGTTTTCTATTTTTAAAGGAGAACAGTTCATTAGAATTAGACTGAAAAACCAAAATGTAACTATTCTTCAATAACATTATTATTATTATTATTATTTAATTTTAATTATTTAAAATTATTATTAGGCTGCCTTCAAGGGCAGAGGCTTTCAACAAGCGAAAACTATGCACAACAAAGCAAAACAAAACAACTGCAATAAAAAATAATAAATATTCTATTAAAATTCTATTAAAAAAAACAAAATGCAGGTCTGACCCATGAAACCTACAGCCCACAGGTATGGAAAGACCAGCAAAAAACAGGAGATTTTCAGAGCCTTTCCAAAGACCTGAAAAGCAGAGATCTGATGAACCTGTCATGGAATCTGATTCAAGAAGTGTGGGGCCACCACAATAAAGGCTTTCTCTCTCTCTTGTACTCATCAACCTAAATACTAAAATAACTCCACATTAAAACTGTGTGACCCTGTGACTCTGCTCAAATATGATGTTTGGGTGTTAACTGTTGATAGGCAAGTCAAATCCCCCTGCTCTCCCTTCGTATAGTTCTTAATCTTTAAACCAGTTTTGGACTGGGCAGCTCTTCCAATAAGTGACATCAAATGGAGCACACCTTGTCAAGAAGGACACATGGCCACTGCAAAATTGAAGCTATGGTGGTGATTGGTCTTTTTTCCCATTGCCATGTTTCTCTACCCACATGATGCCCAATGGCAGGGGTGGGCAAGCCCTTTTACCCCGAGGGCTGGATTTCATTTTGAAGAAGCTCTCGGGGGCCACATTCCAGCGTTGGATGAGGCCGAATGAAAAGGGGTGGGGCCAAAATACAAAAATACCCAGCCTACATTGTAGCTATCAGGTGCAATCTATGTATGGACAGATTTACACCAAGCAGGATATAGCAATATTAGGGTGACCAGATAAAATCCAGGTCAGGGCTCCTGTACCTTTAACAGTTGTAGAGAAAAGGGAATTTCAGCCAGTGTTATTTGTAGGCAATTAGTTCCTGGTGAATTTCCGTCTTCATCACAACTGTTAAAGTTGCAGGAGCCCTGCCTTCTTTTGTATGTGGTCACTGTAGTATAGTGCCTGCAACTTTAACAGTTGTGATGAAGAGGGAATTTCACCAGGAACTAATTGCATACAAATGACACTGGCTGAAATTCCCTTTTCTCTACAACTGTTAAAGTTACTTGAGCCCTGACCTGGATTTTATCTGGTCACCCTAAGCAATATGAAAGCTGTATATAAAAGGCAGGAGCCACACCAAGCAGGATATAGCGGTATATGGTATGTGTCAATGGGCCCCAACAGTTGTCAGTGTACTTCAATACCACTACACAGCAGTAGTGTGGCTCCTGCCTTTATATACTGCTTTCATACCACTTTCATAGTGCTATATCCTGCTTGGTGTAGATCTGGCCTATGTTTAGATAGGAGGAAAAAAGGCCTACAACTCCCAGCATGCCCCAGCCACCTTGGCTGGTGGGGCATACTGGGAGTCATAGGCTATTTTTCTGTCTAAACCTGCGTAGAATTGTCCCCTGAAGCTCTTGCTCCATGCAGCCAAGCCTTAAGAGAGACATTTCAACTTATTAGTATGGGGGAAACGAATTATTTGTTACATTTATATACCGCCTCATAGCCGAAACTCTCTGGGCGGTTTACAAAAATTAAAACTTTGCACAAAAGCTGGAAAACCAGTGAACAATTGGTTGTTGGAGAAAGGAGGAAGTAAGCATGGCAAACTAGGGGACTCCAGGGGGCCAGATTTTGCCCCCAGGCCTGAAGCTCCCACCTGGCTCTATGGTTTTAGATCTCAACATACATAGAGCGGGGGAACGGAAGTATGCTTTCCGCTGCACTTACAGGTAGCGGCTTTTCAAAGGTTAAACATGGAAAAAAAGAGGGAAAAGGAAGCCACAGCTTCTTTGTAAAGGGGGTCCTCAAATCTGGATGAAGATAGCCCAGCCATAGTTTAAACCATTCGGTAGTCGCCTTGCCATTCAAGCAACATTCCCTGTGCCCCATCTGTGTTGCTAAAGGGTTGAAACGATCATTTCTCCACAGAAACGTAATAGCTGTTTCATGAGCCTTAATGGAAGCGTTATGAGGTACCACTCTTTCACTTGATCAGTCAAACTGCTTCTCTGATTGCCATCTTTTTCCTGTTGGACTGACGGACAAAATTGACGCCTTGTTCTGCAGACGTTATTAATGCATCTGCAAAGTATTGGAAATGCCTGTAGGTCAGTTCATGAGGTCAGGGTTTCAGAAGCACTTCAACTAATGATCTTTTAATGCATCTCCAAGTTGCCGAGCGCAAGGTCTGAAGTGTACAATTAAATGCATGGCCCAGCTTACAATAGTCTTAAGCACCCACTTTCAAATAAATGTATGCTGGGATGAAACAGAGTTGGTCAGGGCTGATACTCTAATTTCAGAAACCATAGTCCTGTTCAGATAGGTATTATGAAACAACAGGGCATATCAATGTATGTAAGGTGGGCAGAGCTATGCATGAGTGACAAAGAACTCCAGTCCTGGTCATTTGTATATTGAGTGGAGAGGTCTCTGAGGGCGTTTTCTACATTATGGGGAAATTGTGTTGCCTTGCCAGGGCTTTGCTTCCTGCTTCTCTTGTATGATTGTAATGGGCTGCATTACATGGGCAGAGGATGGCGAGTACGTGGTCTGTAATTGAAAACTTCCCCTCTTCTTGGTGCTTATATACTTAAATGGGACAGTGCATTCTAGTGGGTGCTTTGTATGCAACTTCCTTGAGTGGCCAGTCATGACCCTGCCACATATCGCTGGTGTAGAGATGCTCTGAATGGCCTTCTACTCAAAATTCAAAGGGAATGTGGATGATTTGTCTTTGTGGTGGGTATGGAACATCATTACTACTATTTGTTGAGTAGGACAAGCTAGTATGCAGTTTCCACTCATTGCAGGATTATAGGGTGTGGGCAGAAGACACTCCATGGCCATGAGTTTTTGTGTTCTCTCCTCTCACTCTTCATGGAGCAGCAATTTGTGGGCTGGGGAAGGACTGAGGATGCACAGGTATTGTACTTGAAGGCATGGTCTCTGCATTCCCAATTACTCTTTCCCTTCATTTATCTATCTCTTGCTTTTTATTTGGGAAGGGGATTGCCCAATATCTTCAAACAATATCTCCAAGCCATCTGGCTGAGAAGCCCCTGCATCCACACTGAGGAAGTGCATCTTCTTACAGGAGGAGGAAAGGGTTTGGTTGAACATTAGGGGGGAAAATATCTTGCTGGGAAAAGCAAATTGATAACGATATCAACAACTTGAAAGCCAGTGTGGTTTAGTGGCTAGAGTGTTGGGCTGGGACTCAGGAGAGCTGGCTTCTAGTCCCCACTCAGCCATGGAAGTCCACCAGGTGACTTTGGGCTGGTCACAGACTCTCAGCCCAACCTATGTCACAGGCTTGTTGCTGTGAGGAGAGGAAGAGGATTATGTGCACCACCTTGGGTTCCTTGGAGGAAAAAAAGGCGGGATATAAATGCAATAAATGCAATAAATAAATAAACTTAGCGGGACAGAGGGTTTTCCTTCTTTGGAAACCTTCAATCAAAGATTAGATAGCTACCTGTTGTGCATGATCCATTTCTGCATTTCTTGCATGAATCAACAAGTTGGCCTAGATGTCCTACAAGGTGACCTCCAACGCTATGATTTTTTTTTAAAAAAAACTTCTCACTCTCTCTCTTTGTGTTGTGCAAAGGTTGCATCCAATGTTAGTCCTACATAGAATAGACTAAATGTGCAAGCATTTTCCCCTTCTTTCTCAACATTGTGCTGCTTTGTGTTCATTTCTACTCCTGCCCAACTACTGAAGGTAGTAAGGTAACCCAAATCAAGATGACAAAACATGCAGGAAATTAAAAACAAGTGCAGGTCTCACCTTGTTATATAAGGCAGGCTGACAACAGTTCAAGTTGCAGGCACTATACTAGAGTGACCATATACAAAAGAAGGCAGGGCCCCTGCAACTTTAACTGTTGTGATGAAGAGGGAACTGCACCAGGAACTAATTGCATTCAAATGACACCGGCTGAAATTCCCTTTTCTCTATAACTGTTAAAGTTACATGAGCCCTGTCCTCCTTTTCATATGGTCAGCCTATATAAGGAGTTTCCAATTAAAAATGGAATGAGCTCCAGCAAATAGAAACAACAGGCATAGTGAAGTCTTCCCAGCCTTCTTATTGAGGTAGACAAGCATCAGAGTTTTTAGAAATTGTGTAGTCTCCATGGAGACCTTGTATTTCTCTCCAGAAAGTTTGAACTTTATATATATATATATATAATAGATCTTTGTGGTTAATAAAACAATTCCCAGTGCACTAAACTCCTGTTACAATGCAGAATTGCCAAAAGAATGGATTTTAATGGAATACAATAATACTAAAAATTAAGCCTTCAACATCTGTTCCGTGCTCATATACTTGGGGAACATATTTCACAATTATAATCAATAAAATTAAGATAAAAGTGATTTATATCAATGCATATTTTGTTGTTGCACAATGCTGCCTGCATCGTCAATGTTTTCCAAGCCTCCAACAAACAAGTTTGTTGTTCCCTCACAAAAGTTACACAATTTCTAACGTAATTTATGTGCCGAAGCTTTATGCAGGAGTAGGAGCATTGCATCTTTTAAATGTTTAAAGCCGAGGTTAGATAGATCCCTCTTTCAACATGTGAGGATTTCATTGCTCACTTTATGAGCCCTTCTTCCCCCTGAAATTAAGTCAGGAATGGCTTACTCCAGCTGCACTCATACATGTATATACTCATGAGTAGGTCTATTGATTTTAGTGGGAATAATGATAATGATAATTGTATGCCAGTCTACTGAATCAACATATCATATGGTATATCTGTTCTTGGTCTATAGTACTTCAGGCTTCTTATTCATGATAAAAGTATGGCTGGCCCTACCCTTAGGCAGGGTGAGATGGTCATCACAGGCAGTTGATTCTGGGGGAGGGCAAATACATTGTTAATTGATTCAGGGAGCAATCGTACGTCCCCTAGACAGCATCTGGGGGGCATACTATTGGGGGGGGGGGTTCTGTAGGGTGACCATGTGGAAAGGAGGACAGGGATCCTGCTGCTTTAACTGTTGGGATGAAGAGGGAATTTCACCAGGTGCTGCATGCATACAAAGGACACCTGCTGAAATCCCCTTTTCTATACAACTGTTAAAGAGACAGGAGCCCGTCCTCCTTTTCGTATGGTCAGCCTAATTTTCTGGCTCTGAGCTGGAAGCCAGGACACCACACTCCCCTCCTGCTCCCTCTCATAGCCAGTGCAGAGACTACCACAGTGGCTACCTCTCCACACTCGTGTAATGGAGGGTGAGGATGGGGGAAAGGAGGCATTCCAGGGGGCAGGGGGCAGAGGAGACAGGGGATGTGGGATGCTGAGCTATCCCCAGCCATTGACAGCCTCCTTCCTTCCCCATCACTGAACCCTCCACTAGCTAAAATGGTAGCACCCATCTAGCTAAAATGCAGGATGGGTGAATAGCAGTGGCGAAGATTACCTCTGTATTGCAGCCACTCTGCATTGGATAGTCACCAGCGTCCAAGCTGGGAGGCTGCAACTATCTTCATAGGATCACACATTAATTTCTTCTTCTTCTTCTTCTTCTTCTTCTTCTTCTTCTTCTTCTTCTTCTTCTTTTTCTTCTTCTTCTTCTTCTTCTTCACCGCCTCCTCCTCCTCCTCCTCCTCCTCATGGGATTTTCTGCTCCACATGGCAAAAATATTTTTGCCAGTCTTGAATACAATGCACCTTGAATTGCAGAATATGTGTATGTGTTGTGTGAATTTGCTGTTCTGTTTTTGGCAGTGCAATGTTCCAGTCTGGCTCTGAATGAATGACTGAATCAAACAATCTTAAAGGAGAACTTTTGGCTCAAAACGGAGAGGTGAAAAATTCAGAGTTTCTCTATTGGGGCGTTTTTATGGAGGCAAAATTCCACTAACTCTCCTTCCCAGAATGTTGCAGAGTTAGAGCTTCTCTAGATAAGTGATTTATGGCACACTCATCACTGGGCATTCACAGAAGTTTGCAGGTCCTTTACATGACACTGTCAACCTCCAGGACATTTCCTGTGCCTTCCCCCTGTGATCTACTTTAAAGAAAGATCAGAGATAATGCACTGGGATGTCACCAGTGTGCAAATTTAGTGTTGTAATATAACACAGCCACTAGATTATGCTGTTTCACGGGGCATTATGGAACACTGTCCAAAGGAGAAGTTTTCAGTTTTAAATCATGTGGTTGCCATTGGTTGCCACCTAAATGAGTGATAGCAAATGCAGAAAACCCCCAGAAGGAGAAAGCCTGGTAAGGGTGCAGATTTCCCCCCCCCCTTAATGTAGAGACACTCTTAGTATCATTCTTCTATTGATATTGGAAAAGCCTCCAGTAAAATGAAGCCTGACCTTGAACCCACCCAAATGCAACAGTGTTCAAAAAGAGCTCCTCGTGGAGGAGTTTTGGAGGAGGTGTGACCACCTTAAACAGGTGCACACCCATCCATTATTGACTAAGCTACCAAGGCAAGTCAGCCAGGCAATCCTTCTCCTCGCACTATATTCCTCCAAAGGTTGGAGGGAAATTAACTGCCTCTCCACAAGGCAGGCCAGAGAGTGCTATAATAATAGAACTGCTATTCTAGCTCTATCATGAACACACACACACACACACACTTCCTTAGGAGAATTGTCTGCTGCAGAAGTATTTGAGCTGCTGTGGCCCTTCAGGGAATCTGCAGGTGATAACAATGAATAACTTAGATTTCCAGGTAAATAGAAGAGGCTTGGGATTTTTCTCCCCTGGAGCCCACACTGTTTATTTTTTTTCTTCTGCTAGCAAATGTCTCTCTCTTTATTTTTCCAAGAATGTTACTGACTTGGATGCTTATTTCAAGCTTCCTTCCTTTCCACAACAGGAAACCAACCAAGGTTTCAGAGCTTGGGATACTTATGACCATATGGTGTCCTTCTTTATTCACACCTCCCTTTATTGCTTTGTTTACAACTCTCTGGGACTGTGCAATCTTTTGCTAAATGGCTGCTACTCTCATATACATGACATTACTAAAGCTTACAATTAAAAATTTTTTTAAGAATGCTTGGAAGTGTTGCTTTTCTATTGGTCATTTTGCCGGTGAATTGCCTTTCAGTGAACTTAACATGAGAAGAGCCCTGCTGGATCAGACCAAAGGCCTAGCTAGCTCAGCATCTTGTTCCCCACAGTGGTAATCCAGATGTCTATGAGATGCCTACAAGTAGGACATGACAATGGCCCTCTCATGCAGTTATTTTCCGGTCATTGGTGTCCAGATGCAGGCTGCCTCTGAACTTGGAGGTAACATCTAGCTACCAGTAGTATCAGTGACTAGGAGTCATCAATAGCCTATTTTCCATGGATTTCTCTAATCCCCTGCCATCTAACTTGGCTTTAGTGGTTTGAAACAAGAGGAATGATGGCCTCCTGCCACATGTTTGGACTCTCTGTCTTTCTTTAGTAAATTGGCAGTGTTTGGAAATCCTCTCTGGCATTTAGTAAGAGTTCATGATGATGCTTCAGTAAAGAATGATTTGATGTCATGGCAAATGAATCTGGATCAAGGGGAACAATCTGGCTTGGTATCACCACCCAGTATTGTGTCAGGGCCTATCAGCTATGGTGTCTGGACTGGTTTCTCTGTGCAGAGCAGCAGATGGCTAAGAGCTGCCATGTTAAATTCCCACAATTCCCCAGAGTGCCTGACATAGTATCATTCCACAGTATTGTGAGAAATTGAAAATTGTGTCTTCCCAGCTCCCTATTTGCACAGTCAGGTAAGCCCACAGAAAAAGAAGGCACTGGCATATGACGGGGTCCATCAAATTACACTTTGTGAGGGCTCCCAGTGGCTTTGGACACCACATGCCTTATGCTTACAATCATGGGACAATATTCAAAGGTCAGCACCATGTAAACATTAGGGTCTTTTAAGGCCCACGTTCCACCAAACAATCTCCTCAAAAGCCATACTTGAATGTTGGGATCCTCCAAGTGGCATTTAACACAGATTCAGAACAGCAGCCAGTATAGGAAATATGCATAGTCCTCTGTGCATGCACAAACCCTATGTAGATATATGCAAGATATGTCCTTCCCATGAAATGGGATGTTAGGACCATCACTGGACTCTCAGAGACTTGTTTCAGAAGTCTGTAGTATAGATCCTATGGATGTGCAGAAAAAGATGGCTTTGGTAACAATGCCATCTACCTCCAAACAGAGAAAGAGAGGGAGACAGATTTTCCCACATAGTGAAGGGAGAGCTACCGAAGTATCATTGATGTCTAGACAGGAAAAAGAGGGTTAACTTTTTACTCATGTCAGTTCAAAATGTGAACAGGTTGATTCACAACTGTTCCTTTGCCAACGAGTTACGTTATATTTTCGAAGACACCAAGTCCAATGAAAAAGAATGTTGCTTTTCATGCTCTGTGTTATTGAATCACAGTGGTGTTGAAGATTGCAATGGGTTAGAAGAGTTTTTCCTACCGCCATATCCATCATGCCACCATATTTCATCTTTTTTCTATGAAAATTGTATGGAAGATCCATTGTCTTGTCACAAGTTAGTGTTTTAAGAATTTGCAATCAGGGCTTCTCCTGTTTAATCA
Organism: Anniella stebbinsi; assembly: GCA_029215795.1. NCBI lineage: Eukaryota > Metazoa > Chordata > Lepidosauria > Squamata > Anniellidae > Anniella > Anniella stebbinsi. The sequence goes on along the minus strand of JARDYH010000001.1, from coordinate 13,173,801 downwards.
TAGAACTATTGTTTCAGTGTTCTCATTCAGCAGTGTAGAAGAAGTTCATGATGAAATATCAAGCCTCTCTATCTCTCTCACCCCTATTTGCAGGACAGATGCAGGGGATCTGTGGAGTGATGCATTTAACCTGCCCCCAAAGTCACATGGCTTGTCCAAACTTCTCGCATGTTAAGGAATAACTTCCGCAATGGATATACTTTTCTATCCATGGAGACTCCATGTGTGATGTAGAATAGGCTGACCAGATAAAATCCAGGTCAGGGCTCATGTAACTTTAACAGTTGTAGAGAAAAGGGGATTTCAGCCAGAGTCATTTGTATGCAATTAGTTCCTGGTGATATTCCCTCTTCATCACAACAGTTAAAGTTGCAGGCACTATACTAGGGTGACCATATACAAAAGAAGGCAGGGCCCCTGCAACTTTAACTGTTGTGATGAAGAGGGAATTTCACCAGGAACTAATTGCATACAAATGACACTGGCTGAAATGCTCTTTTCTCTACAACTGTTACTTGAGGCCTGACCTGGATTTTATCTGGTCACCCTAATGTAGAACCTTGGTTGTTAATTGTATAGAGATCCATGGTTACAAAGGATCCCTACAATGGAAGTGATATTTCAGCTCATGAGGGGGCTGTAGCAACCATGTAACATCAAGGTGGGGCTAAACACATGGCTTTGCATTCTTGCTGTTACAGCTTGGGGTAAATGCCTGGATGGTGTGTGTGTGTATTTGTGTGTGCACGCGCATGTGCATATGTCCCACACACATGCAATTATATGAAACTTCAGTTGGGCTGCTCACAATGATGAATTGGTAAATTCTGAAGTGTAGGCACTCATCATTATGGTTCCTATAGACTCACCCTCAAGGAAAGGCCAAAAACAGAGGCAGCTCTGTTGATCCATACCAACAAACCAATTCTAGTAGTTTTATTCTGTACCTGGTCTTTTATAAAACTGCTCATGGAAGACCAGGGCACCACAAAATACTTTGCATTACAATAGGGATAGCTCACAACTGTATCTCCTTATTGAAAAAATCCTGATAAGCTTCCAAGGAAAACTTGGAAGGGCCAGACTTAGGCCTCCCATCCAAGTACTAACCAGGCCTGCCCCTTGCTAGCTTCTGAGATCGGGCGTGTTCAGGGTAGTATGGCTGTAGGCCAGACTTAGGCGAGTTCTACGCCTAGCAGGATAGAACCCTTTGAAAATGTTTTGAAAATTGTATCAGGAGTGTAACCTGAGCCACAACAGTTGTTACTAGTGTTATCAACCATTTTAAAGCAGTACTGTGAAAATCCTGCCTTAGGGGCAGGAGGCCCTGTCCCCTGTTGAGGCAGGAGACTGAGGGGACTGACTTTAGCCATTGCTTGGGAAGGCAGAAATACCCATGAAGATAAATAGAGATATTTCCAAATAGCTAACGCAATGAGTTGCTATTAAGCATGGGTTAATACTCTGGTTTCTGTTCAGATAGCATTAAGCACAGATTCGTAATTGTAACATGCCCTAGCCTCTGCTTAAAAATTAAAAACAAATAAATAAAAATGCACATCTACTTTTACTTGTGATTAATGATATTTAAGCAACATTGACCCCCATTAGATAACATCCATTAAATAGTTTTGCTTAAACGCTTGACTTACCTATACATGTCAAGGGCACAGTTTGCAGAAGGTTACCAGAAAGCCTCTAATGTCCTACAACTGCCTCAGGCACTGGACTGCTCCTTATTGCGGTGGCATTTGGCAATGAATTTGCCTCTCTGTTCAACTTGAAATGGAGAATGTTCTTCCTTGCTCTTTTCTTTCCTAACTCTGCTACCTAGCAGGCACACCTGAGGGCAGAAAGGTCCATAGTTCACCTCCAGGTTGAGTTTGTCTGTCTAGCAGCAGCTCATTTTTATTCATTTTTTTAGTTCAATTTACTGTGGTCACTTTATGGAGCAGCTGGAAATGCAACCCCTCCACACACACACACACAGAGCACGTGCGAAAGAGAGATGTGGCAGAGCAAATTATAGCACAGGAGGGGGTTAATGAAAGTGTCTGCCAGAGGACTAAATAATTGAAGGGGCAGAGATCTGGAGATTAGGTTGAAGACAGGCTCCATGTCCTAAATTATAGCTTGTTAGAGGTAGGGGAGTTGTGCATTGTTTCCATGAAAAATGATGGCACCAGCTTAAGGGGAGCAATATCGTATACCTGGTATTTTCCTCCGCGGCAGGTGATTTCATGCTGGAGGGGCCGACATGAATAAAGCAATAGGGATTCTCAAATTTGCACATTAGATAATAATAAATCTTAGCTAGTGGTGCTTTTATAGATCTATAGGTACACACAGATTTTATTCTGCAATTCATCTACACCTGTGAATGTGGCTCGGTCACCTGGGAGCATTGCTTGGAGAGAGAGAGAGAAAAAGTCACTGACATGAGTACCATTAACGAGTCAAACAAAGGAGAGCTTTTCACACAGGGCAGAGTTGAATGATAGAATTTTCTACTCCAAGGCAGGGACTAGATGATACAAGGATCGTGCGGTTGCTTGCCTCATAAACTGGCATCTGGCATCTTGAATTTCTCTAGTAATATAGAAACATGTGATGTGATCTAGGCCTTGGTCAGTTCTTTTATGTGGACTGGGAGTCTGGTCTTCTACTTTTACAAAACAGAGCAGGACCTTCTACTCCATGTACTGTGCCTGGTGTGTTCCGCTTTTGCCCTGAATTCTGGTTTGAGAAGAATTTCAAGCCCAGAATTTATCTGCAATGTTGATGTGATCATACTGCAATTCATTTTGAGGGGTATTTCACTGTTCTGCACATGTGCACTCCCGAATCCTGGAAAAGCACAAGGCAAAATGTAACCATATGTAAAATCACTCAAAAATTGTTCTCTCCCTTTTTTTGTAGTCTTTTATCCATGTACAAATCCTCATCCATAATGTACATTGGGGGAAACACAGCGATAAACAAAAGCAAGTTAATGCTGATTCCCAGAAGAATCATCATCAACATCATCATGATATAGTAATAACAAACTCAATTCTCCAAGGATGTATTCTCTGTTGACAAACAACACCATCCACGTTCAAGATAGCAAACTCAGTTCTTCAAGTGCCAAGAGTGGGTGGGTTGGTGGGGGTTATCAGTAGGCTTATGGAAATCCCAGTGTGTGCAGACATATCAAATAACTTAGTGGGAGAAATGACTAAAGCATGGAGGGGGTATCAGCCCAATGAAGACTGAGCATGCTGAGTGGGCATAGAATTCTGGCTCAGTCTTGGAAGGGAGGAGGTGGAAAAGAGGGGGATACTAGAATGGAGTGTTCTGGAAGAGAAGTTTGCTGGCTGGCTACCTTGAACCATGAAAAGGAACACCCTGGGGCAGGATCCACACGTAGTCCTCGATGCGCCTTCCCTGCGCCACAAGCCGCTTTGGAGCGCTGCACTTTGTCTAGTGTGGCTCAAGCCTCGGAGGCTTTGCTCGCGCTCTCACCGCCACCGCCGCCCTTTCATCCCGGCTGGTCCCAGGGAGGGAGGAGGGAGGGTTGTAAACAAAAGCTAGCAATTGGAAATCCCTCTCCCAATCGCTGCCTTTTGTTTACAACCCTCCCCCCTCCCTCCTCCCTCCCCGGGACCGGGCTGGATGAAAGGGCGGCGGCTGCGGCGGCACAGGCGCAGGCAGAGACTCTGAGGCTTGAGCCACACTAGACGAAATGCAGCGCTCCAAAGCGGCTTGTGGCGCAGGGAGGGCGCATCGAGGACGACCTGTAGATCCGGCCGGCCACACTTTTATAGAGGATTCCCAATGCCTTGATTCCACCCAGGGAACAAGTTACACAGGAAACTAAACAAATGGTCCACCTTGCTCAGTATTGTCTACCACAACAGTAACTTTCGGACAGGAGCCTTTCCCATCACCTGCTCCTGAGATCATTTTAACTGGAGATGTAAGGGATTGAATCAATGAGAAGCTAAACCATGTGCTCTACTACTGCACTATGCCCTTGCCGCAACATCCAGAACGTTGAAGTCCAGGGAGTGATTTGGATCAGAAGGCTATCAGAAGCATCCCAGAGCTGGAGAACATGTCCTCAAGGTGAACATCCGGGTATAGCCACCCATATACTTAGATTGATTCTGGCAGTTTGTTTGCTTGGCTAATCCACAACCATTTTGCACTGCAGTCACCTTATATGGTGCATTTGGGTGGCTGGGTGGGTGTGTATATGTCTCTGAATAAGTAGGCTTGTGCACTCTTCTGGCTGAATTTTATCAATCTGAAAGTTATATAAAGAAGAACTGAAAAGTTGGAGTTAGAAGCAAAAACAACTATGGTTTGTCAAAAAAAAAGAAAGAAAAAAAGTTAAGGCTATATAACTTTCAACCAAGTACAAAAAAGTAGGGAAATTGTGAGTTAAGGCTCACAAACCTTAACACAAAATCTTCCCTGAGGAGGCATAAAGTGCAAGTAAAATTCTCATTCCCCCAAAGCAGATAAACAATGTAAACAGGATGGAGAATATGATACAGAGACGTGACTGTGGGTTTGTAGACAACTTAGGGCCACACACAACCTTTCAAACAAACAAAACCAAGGTTTTGGCTTCTCAATTTCCACATAACAAAAAGATAATAGATCAATTTTTGACCTTTTCTCTCTCTTTTTTTTTTACTTTTGCTTTTGTGTTTGTCTTTTTCATGCCCAAGTCTACCAGTCCATTTCCCTAGAGTTCCAGCACTGCAGTTAACCCTGAGTTTCTTGATGCAGGTCTTCTCTACAATGGAATTATCTGTAATTGCTTTAGTTCCTGCAGACTGGTTATCTGTGGAACACATTAAGCACAGCCAAGGGCGTTTGTGGACATGGGTTTTATAACAGCCAATTGTGTAGATGTTAGCTCAGAGCCACTCTCTTTCGATCAAGCTGGAAAGATGCTACTCTTCACTATTTCTGGCACTCCCCTAGCAGGATGGATCATCTGCTGTCCGAAATGGAAGTAAAGGACTGCAGTGTGTGTTTTTGATACTTGCGGTATTGTAGGGTTTTATAAAATCCTGCACTGCTGAGATACTTCAGCTGAGCTACCATCACATAGCTTAGCTGGCCCTAGTGAGTCAACAAAACATATCAACAGCAAACACTTGATTGCTGTAGGCACCTGAGGCTACGAACTGGATTGCCAACTTGACAAATAGCTCTCAAATCTGGACAGATCGTAGAGGGGTGGTGGGGAAAGACTGGATGAAAAGTCAAATTTAGGAAGCAACAGCATCGTGGCTACCATTTGCTAGAGGCGATTTGTAATTTATCAGTTTTTGGAGTTTCAGAAATATAACCTAACTATAAACATCTGCAAAGAAGTTTGTCTGAAGTGATTTTTTTTAAAGGACTCTTTAAACATTGGTGGGTGGGGTAGAAGAGACTGTGTTGTATCCTGGGGTCTACTCATTTCCCTCCAAGGATATAGCACATACTGCCAAATATTGAGGAGCAAATCAGCACATTTATTATGATTCCATTATTCCGGAGCCACCAAGAAATGTCTCTGCCCCGGGAGCTTACAGCTTTAAATCTTGACAGTGAATGAGATAGCTAGGGGAAGAGGGAAACATGATTGTGAAAGAGCATGGAGAACAAACAGATTAGGGAGGATTGGGAAATGAATGGGTAGAACGTGGTACTGAGGAGGGCTGGTGTGTCCCCCATTAGACAGAATGAAACAGCAACTCCCTTCTGATTTCTCCTTAGAGTTTCATAGCTACTGTTCCCAGCTCTATACTGACTAAGGATCAACATAAAAGTTTGGCTAATAATGCATAGTGCAGTGATGAATGCTGGTTTTATTTCCCTTTGTGTAAGCATGTACAGCCCAGTTTCAGATTGGGACCATACACACATTTAGCAGTTTGACTGAAGAGCAGGGTGACTGGGTTGAAGCGGGTTTCAAATGGCCACAACTGTTATTGGTTACAGCTTACAGAGTTTGACTTGGCATAGGGCAAGGATTTGGGCATCATGCAGTCTAACTTCCACCATCACAGCCCATGTGCTGGGATAACATTGTCAGGAGTGCAAGAACTTCAGGCCCACCATGACACAATCAAAGGTAGTGTAGGCCCATCCTGTGACTTGAGAGTGTGGCCAGCATACCAGCCTATGTGATGGATTGTGGCCTTGAACTAACACTGCAACATCCATTATGGGGATTTCTCAATGGGGAGGAACTCACCCCTGCTAAAGTCTGACCCCAATGCCTCTAATGCCTAATGTCATTAGAATGGAGATATGGAACAATGCAATGAAACACGAACTAATAATATTGTCAAGAAGATACTTTCCTTGCTGAGTCCAGTTTTGAAGTCCAGCTAGCCAGGGGCTAACTTTTGTCCACAGCAAATTAAAAAAATGCTAACACTGAGAAGGGCGGATGAAGAAGACAACACCACCATGTAGAAGTCAAGTCTTCTATCTATGGCCTAAGAGAAAACCAGGGGGGAGGGGAAGGTCCCCCTTCAGGTCTGCTTCAAAGCCCTGTGCTTGAAGACTAGTACAATTATTGCCTCAATATCAGTGGTCAAGGGTTGGCATGAGCAGGCACCAGCCAAGGGCCCATGCCTGAGCAGGGCATGTACTGACAAGTTCCCCCTGGACCTGCTCTTCCTCTTTCTCATTGCAACATGCTTCTTCACCCTCCTTTTGCTCTGTCCCAGACAACAGTGGCAGTGTGCTGGAGAGAGGAGCAGGAGATGCTACTGCCTAGCTGCTCACCAGCTCCCTGCCTGTCAGCAAGCAAGTAGTAACAATGATAAGGAGGATGAGGAGCAACACAACAGCTGTTGATGATGGTGGTAAGAAGGTGGACTCACTGAGGGAAAGGGACACTGAGGGTGTTATCGTGACGCCAGCCCACCCCCAGGCTTCTGCTCACGAACTTTAGGCAAACTGACACCCTCCAAAAATGGTGAGACTTCTTTTATTGTAAAATCACACGAAATTCAAGCACAACAGTTTCATTTCTGCACACAGACACTTGAAGCTGAAGACGGACCAGATAGCTTTCAGGTACAACAGCATAATGCGAACAGCAAATCACTCAGGGGGAGACATTTAGAGTTTGCCCCTGTCCCATGCGATCAGGAGTGGCCACACACACTGACTCATCAGGAACACGAACAAAACTCAAAGGAGAAACCCCAGCACAGAAGTGCATGAAGTCTGACAGTAGACAAGATCATCTTGCACCAAACCAAACTCAGCCTGCCAGGGACACTGAGCTGATCACGTAAGCAAGATGTCAGGGGACAAACCTCTTCGACCTAGGAAACCTTCCCTGCTCGTAGCTTTGGCTCTGAGGAAGGCTCTCTCGCAGGTCACACACACACACAATTCCAGAACAGCAACAATCAGCCTCAGAGTTACCCTGTGCCCGTACTTTGGCTCCATGCAGGGAAAACAGGCTATAGAACACGAATCCAGAACAGTAATCTGCAAGTCCAAATCTATGAAAAGCCACAGAGCACTTTACATGGCATAGTACTTAGAAATTCCAAGTCCAAATAGCAACAGAACATGTACAGAGTGCATCCAACATCTCCAAACCAGATAGAATCCCAAACACAAGGAGTTTCATGGCAAGCGTAGAATAGATGAACAGACAAACAGATGAACAGATGATTCCTAGCAAAGACCCTCCCCTTTGCTCATAGCTATATAGGATGGAGGCTGGCTAATTCCAAGCCACTTTGACAGACAGGGCTTCAGGCCTGTAATCCAAACTCATGTGCCAACAGGGTGGCACAGTTCAACCTCCTCTTGATGACGACACTATGTGAGAGACAGCTTGCAAGATAGCCCCCACCTTTTCAAAACATATATTTGTTCTCAAGGAAACTCAAGTCCTCGGCTAGCAGCCACAGATAAGCACAGAACAGAGACAGACTTTCTCACAACAATTGCCAAGCTTTCAACTCACAATTCACTAGGCCAGCCTAGTGAATTGTTCATGAAGCACCTGACATCGGACAGGTGTCTTGCTTCAGAGCCCTCAAAAACCTGGAGCCAACGCTGCATTAGTTCCCTGCGCAGGGTCTGAGCAACAGTAAGAAGCTGCTGGCCATACACAAAAAAAGAACATACTATTCCCCCCTTCATGTTACAGGTAGAAATGATAAGCGGTAGAGATCCTGATGAGCAGTAGGGACCCTGTGCTTGTTACAAAGAAAATCAGTACTGTAGCTTTGTGGAAATGGATAATCTTGATGGGTCAAGGTTGAAGGGTTAAATGGAAGTGGATAAAGTTGATGAGTGCAGGAATGGAATGATATGCAAGTTCATTTCCCCCCTTTCTGGTGTATTTTGGAAAGTCAGAAGTGACACTCACATAGAGGAAGCTTAGCACTACATACTAATGCCAGTTCTCTAAGGTATGTTGATTCTCTTGCAAAACCAACACTTGAAGAATTTCGTGCCATCTCTGGGCTTTCTAATGTTTGTTTCCATTGTGGAAGCTATGCTATAGTTTTCTAAATATATATTTTTGGGGAAACTAAAGGCTCATCTACATCTATGAGCCTTCCGGGACGGGAGGGGTAGGATCTCTGGCTTTCCAGCTTCCGGGATCCACCCCCAGTGTCTAAAAGCCAGCACAACATCCCGGAAGTAAAGAGGGCTGTCCAGCGCATCATTCCCCCACCCCCAATGAGGAGCCGGTCACGCAATTGTGTGGCCCCAATACTTTTAAAATAATAATAATAAAAACCCTTGGAAGTGAAAATGCTGCCCCCCCACCCTGATGGGCACAGAACCCCCTGGATAGCTCCGTGCCCATTTCCTGAGGCCCTGCTACTCACGACGAGTAGGTAGGACCCAGGAGCCCATCCCACACTGCCACCAGTCCTTGGGGCTCTGCTGGGAATGCGGGAAAAAACGGGATAAGTACTGTCCATTTTATCCCGGGGAAAGTGAGTGGTCGTCACCAGTTGACCCCACGATTATTATTATTATTATTATTATTATTATTATTATTATTATTATTATTATTATATTTATTTATAACCCGCCTCTTCCTCCGGATCGAAGCAGGGAACAACAACAATATGAAACACAAGAATCACAAAACAGTTAAAATTTTAAAAACAAGAAAAAATACATCATTAAAAGCATCTTAAAATTCATCTGGATAGGCCTGCCGGAAGAGAGCAGTCTTCATGACTCTCTTAAATTCATGAAGATTGCTAATTTGTCTAATCTTCTCCGGCAGACCATTCCACAGTCTGGGAGCAATGGAAGAGAAGGTCCTCTGGGAGCGATGGATCCCCTGTGTGTCATTTGGATGCACAGGGATGACCTTGAGCTGACCCCAGGATCAATGGATGGTGTAAACATGCCCTAAGTAAAATTGATGTTCCAGCTGAATCATCCATGCTCGGTTTGTTGGCCGAAGTGATGGTATGCATAGTTGATGCAATGATGATAAGTGAGTTGTAACGTTAAGTCCATGCATGCACTTGGCTTTTGAGTCAAGTCGATCCAGGGAGGTTAGAAGGCAACCTATCATATAGTCAAATGCATCTGCAGTAGTAAATATTTGCTACCGAAACCTGAATGTATCCAAATGCCTTTGACACTGCTTTCTGCTCCTCATTATTCCCTGAGACCTTTAAAAAATCACAACCGCCAGCAATAAAGACATTATGCCAAGACTTTTCCCCAAGGGTAAGTTGAATAAAAAATTCTCTGGAGCCTATAAATCTATTTGAAGGAGTTAACCTAATCACTTGGATGCCTGTCAAAACGCAAGGAAATGTGATAAGTAAATCAGTAATTCCATGAAATATGGACTTTTACTTATCTGACTTGACCTTTCTTCCTGCTCTTTAACCTTTCTCTCCTTCAAATCTCCAAACAGTTGTGTACAAAGGCTAATGTGTAGCAAAGAGCTACTTGGTAAACTGGTGATGCTTGCAAGATGGATCACTTGGTGTGTTTCACTCACTCATTCCTCCCTTATCAGAGTGGTGTGTGTGCGTATGTGTGGCCTGGTTCGGACGACACAATAATCAACGGGGGGTAGGGTGGAGAATCAACCGTCCGTTGTGTTAATTCTTGTGTTGTGGGGATACAAACACACAACTCACAGCACGTTATTTTGCTGATTTAAACAATGGGGGGAAACAGTGGGCTGCTCTGTTGCTTATCCAGAGGCCCATTGATTAATATGTCATATAGAGGGCTCTGTTATATAATCTCCCCAGTCAAATGCACTATTCCGGCAGGTCATAGAGTTCTCTGGCAGGAGTGGCCGAAAGCACCTTGGCCGCTCCTATATAGCTGACAGAACTTCCAATACATGGTGGGATATGGCTGGGAAGACTGAGGGAGAGAGGAGCACCTGCAGTCCAGAAGGATGCTGGGAGTTTCAGCTGCACGACGGGGGAGGGACATGTCATGTGGGAACACCGGAAAAATAACTAGCGGTCAGTTGCCTCTTCCCCCCCTCCATTGCCTAATATGTCGTCCGGACGCGGCCTGTGTGTATATGAGAAGTGTGAACTGATCAAAAGATTTGACTCAGATTCTAATCTGGTGCTTTTGAAAAGGGCCCAATTCTGCTCAGACTGAGTCACAGGCTGCCCGCTTCAATTTGGGCAGCAAATCTGAGTCGAGTTTCAGAAAGCCAAGGCTTTGTGCCTCCCCTTGACTCTCGTGGGAAATTTTAAAATGACTAAAACAATATATACAGATAAAAAATATATATGCAGGCACAGAAAGATAACCATAATGAAATATATTCTGGAATGGCTTGTTCCCGTAAACACACCTAATCTAATTCAGCCCAATGAAGAAGAGGCCCATGGCAGTCAAAACCTTGCATATCCCTTCACCAGGAGAACTGATTCCAGTTCATCCCTCTTATGCTCAGAGACCAGCACAGCAGGAATCTTACAGACATGGTTTTCAAACTCCCGATCAACACCTGTGATGCTACAAATCGCTTGCGATAAATGGCTGAGCAAATGTTAGTTACCATAAATACGAAGGCTTTTGCCAGCTCATGGAACGACAAGGCTTTGTGCGGTCCAAACCGCCCGCAAGCCAGTTGGTCTCCAAACTCATCATCAGGCATTTTTTAATCTTGCCTCCCATTAAAGGAAACCTCTTCCTAAATGTATATTGAAATAATTTAGTTCAATAAACCTCTTTTCTAAGGTGACTGTTAACGAATTATAGAAGAGAGCAGTTGTCGCATGGTTCATCTGCCGTTGGAATTCATGGTGATGGAGGGCATTTATCAACATTTTAAGGCTATTTAAGCCACCCACCCAGATGGATGCTAATTCTTGCTGCCAAAGAATGCTCTAGGAACAGATCTCTTGTTGAGCTAGCCTTGCCATAGTAAATGGATTCAGTATATGATTCCCCCCCCCAAAAAAAAACATTGTTATTTCACCCAAATTCTTCATCAGTAGCAGCAGTGTTTGCATGGACTGTTTAATATAAAATTGGAACTGGTCCATTTGGAATTCTCAGTTTAAGTCCCATCTTTGCCATGGACGATTGTCTAATTTTTGGGAAGTGAACTCACTCTCTCTTAGGTCCAGTACACCCATTATTTATGGCCCTATAGTAGGGCTGAAAAGAAACCTCCCTCCCCTTCCAAGTGACAAACCCATCATTTTGTGTGTGTGGGTGTGTGGGGGGTGGGGGTGGGGGGTGTATCATAAAGTTTGCACTTTTGTTGGAAGTAGGGTGACCGGATAAAATCCAGGTCAGGGCTCATGTAACTTTAACAGTTGTAGAGAAAAGGGAATTTCAGCCAGTGTCATTTGTATGCAATTAGTTCCTGGTGAAATTCCCTCTTCATCACAACAGTTAAAGGTGCAGGCACTATACTAGAATGACCGCATACAAAAGAAGGCAAGGCCCCTGCAACTTTAACTGTTGTGATGAAGAGGGAATTTCACTAGGAACTAATTGCATACAAATGACACTGGCTGAAATTCCCTTTTCTCTACAACTGTTAAAGTTACATGAGCCCTGACTTGGATTTTATCTGGTCACCCTAGTTGGAAGTATATTTTATTTTTTGCATTGTTAATTTATTTGTTTGTTTTGTTCCCCCCCCCCCAATGCTATTATGCCCTAATATTGTTCCTGGGTCATCGTTGGGCCAAATGTTAGCCAACTTGAGAGCAAAGGATATCTTTACCATCTCTGTGTAGCAGGGTATATGAAATGGTAGGCTGACCAGATAAAATCCAGGTCAGGGCTCATGTAATTTTAACAGTTGTAGAGAAAAGGGAATTTCAGCCAGTGTCATTTGTATGCAATTAGTTCCTGGTGAAATTCCCTCTTCATCACAACAGTTAAAGGTGCATGCACTATACTAGAGTGATCATATACAAAAGAAGGCAGGGCCCCTGCAACTTTAACTGTTGTGATGAAGAGGGAATTTCACAAGGAACTAATTGCATACAAATGACACTGGCTGAAATTCCCTTTTCTCTACAACTGTTAAAGTTACATGAGCCCTGACCTGGATTTTATCTGGTCACCCTATTGGAACTGCATCTGCAAATTGTCATTTGCCATATTTGAAACCACTTTGGCCTCATCCGGAACGCCATGGGTGATTCCTCCAAAGAGGAACCCCCAAATGTGCTTTGAAATCTCACTTTTAGGAAGATCTGGTGGAGATTTTGGAAGCGTGGGCCCAGAGAAAATTGGCTCATGCTATTGAGATTTGTTTTTCTTTTTTTACACTTCTTAAAAACCATCATTTGAGAAGATACCATGAGATCTGTCATGGCCCCACTGGAAGAATCCTCTTCTGAGACAAAAAGAGCTTAAGCTCTGAGACTAACCACAGCAAGGAGCAGCCTATACCAGGAGACTGGGAGATGGACAAGGAAGAGCCAAGGCTCTTGTGGGAGGTGGCTATGGGTCCATTCCTGCAAAGGTGGGAGATCCACCTCTGAGACAGAGGATGAGTGACAAGCTAGCTCCCAAAAGTGGCCAGGTCTCAAGAGACAGGCCAGAACAATCAGTGTAAGAAGTGCCTGGTTGCAAAGGAAGACTCCTCATGAGTAAATAGTTCCTTGTGAGCATGATCCTCTTCATTAGGAGGACTTCTTTCATAAGCTTCTGATGGTCAGCACCTGGGCCTTGGGTGGATTCTGCAAGTTTCAGTTCACAAGCCTCAATTCTCAGCAGGGAGGGCTGGAACAATGTCATCAACTGTGGTCCCTGATTGCCTTGGCCTGACTACCTAGCCTTCCCTCTGCCACACCTCCTGTGAGTAGAATCTGCATTGCCTTTGTGTTTGGATCTTCTTTGCCTGGTCTTGTACTCTTTGCTTGAACCTTGTTGGCCTGGATTGTGTATTACTCTTTTCATTCATGCTTACCCTTGTTTATTGCAGTGAACTCTGTGTGAAAGCCCTATTAGCTTGTCCCTAGATTGTATCTGAATCCACATGAGACTTCTTCCAGCCTTGAACTGATATTCATATCAATGTTGAAAAAATATTGTGTTGAGCGAAATTTGGTGGTAATTCTAATGTATATTTGGCCTAACCCAAGCCAGCCACGGTATGGTCTGAAGACACACAATCCATTAACTTTGTTGAAGCTAAGAAGGTCTGACTGTGAGTCCACCTGAGTTCCATGAAGGAAGGAAGTTGGAATAATAAATGAAATAAATAATAAACAATTTCTTCCTTGCCATGTTACTTCAGTTCTGCCCCACTGACTTGGCAGGAATCACTTCTGACACAATGGTTAATTATAGACTATTTTGTCTTATCTTATATTTAGAGAGGGTGGAAAAGTTCTCCTAAGCCAGGTTCAGAAAAAGGCATCACAAGCTCACTAAGGCTGCTTCTGTGTTTGCTGGCAAGATGGCTTTCCTGACCATTGGATTTCACCCCTGCATAGGCCCTTCATACCATGCAAGATAATGGAGAGAAGTTTCTCCCCTAGTTTACATAGGAACAGGGTGGGAGGGCACAGAAGCTCCCAGATAGTTATAGAAAACTTGCCAAGATCTTCCTTTAAAACAAACAAACAAAAATTTGTATAATTGCCAAGTTAATCAGAGGTGACCTTCATAGGGCTCGCCCATGTCTAGTTTTATGTATGTATCTATATGCTGTTTTTTGGATGCTAGCCCTCAATAAAAGTTTCAAATAAATGAATAATTTCTGCATATTGAGTAGGCTGACCATATGAAAAGGAGGACAGGGCTCCTGTATCTTTAACAGTTGTAGAGAAAAGGGAATTTCAGCCAGTGCCATTAGTATGCAATTAGTTCCTGGTGAAATTCCCTCTTCATCACAACAGTTAAAGTTGCAGGCGCTATACTAGAGTGACCAGATACAAAAGAAGGCAGGGCCCCTGCAACTTTAACTGTTGTGATGAAGAGGGAATTTCACCAGGAACTAATTGCATACAAATGACACTGGCTGAAATTCCCTTTTCTCTACAACTGTTAAAGTTACAGGAGCCCTGTCCTCCTTTTCATATGGTCAGCCTAATATTGAGGACCCTGTAATAATAATATAATAATAATAATATATTTATTTATTACCCGCCTCTCCCTCCGGATCGAGGCGGGGAACAACATCATCATAAAACACACAAAACTGATTAAAAATACATAAAACCAATATATCATTAAAATACCAATAAAACACCAATAAAACACTTAAAATTCATCTGAGTAGGCCTGCCGGAAGAGCTCAGTCTTTATAGATCGTTTAAATTCCTGAAGACTGGTAAGTTCACGGATCTCTCCCGGCAGGTCATCCATATGTAGGAATGACAGGAACCCCAGGGAGTTTGCTTAGACACCCTACCAGCTAACTTCTTATTTTAGTGGATTATTTATTTATTTATTTAAAAAACTTCAGTTCTACACCCATCTGGATTTTAATTTTGTTTAATTTTATTTCATTACTTTCATTAAGGCTTTAACAAACATACATACACCCATTTATGCAGAGGTGGGATTTTCTTCCTTGCTTTAATATAAAGAAAGTGTATAGCTGGAAAGAACTCAATGAGAAGTATTGTCAGGTCTGTGAAACAATACTGTATTCAGACTTCGCAATTTTAAGTCCCCAGATGTACCTCAGTGGCTCCATGTTTGATCCTAGCATCTCCAATTAAAAGTAATAAGTGTAGGGCACAAACTGATGAGCCCCAGACAGTGTTTGGGGTATAGCATAGTTTGATTTCCTGGACCTCGGAGCCAGGAAACTGAATTCCCCTCCCCTTTGGAGCCAGTGCACAGAGAGATCCATGCCGGCTACCTTTTTGCACTTGGAAAAAGGAGCAGCGGAGATGAGGAAAAGGGAGTGTTCCTAGGGGAGGAGAAGAAATGAAGATGGTTCTGAGAAGACATGTCTACCCCAGCCTTCCTCCCTCACCCTCTCAGGTGCCAGTGTTCATAGAAATACAGGGTGGATGGAACATGGAGGCAAAGATCACTTCCGCTGTCCTCCTACTCTGCATTGGATATTCGACAGCTGGGAATTCTCATAGGACTGAATCCTTAGGGCACAATGCATGTTTAGTCAGAAAACGATGTCCTATAACTCCCAGCATTCCCCAGCCAGCCACAAGGTTGCACCCTAAAATTCCCCAGCCACAAACATGCACAAGGTTGCACACTAAACTAAGGAAGAAACTGATGGGGGAAATAACTCTAGGTCAGGGTGATTTGTCTTTGTGGAAGAAATCTCAATGCTCTGGTTTGTGGATGAAAGTTTCAGGAAATCACTGTTGAATTGCTAAAATGAGGGATAATAAAACTGATATTGCCAGGAAGCAATACTCTGAAAGCCATTGTCACTGATATTAGATTGGAAGTATCTAGCTGTATGTTACTCAGTGATAAGAGCACAATACGTTTCACATGTTTTTCTTTAAAAAATGCCTTTGATTGTTTATTTCAAAAATTGAATCACTGGGTCCTGATTGTATAGGAAAAAACAACTAAAAGCCTATGAAATTGTCCAGCATTCTATTCCCACAGTCAGAATCAGGCCTGTTCTCCCTAGCATGGGGGAAGGGTTTTTAGGCTATCAATCAGAATCAGATTTTGAACCAGGACTAAAAAATTACCAGAAAACACAGGACGTGAAAGATGAATCTTCACTGGACTTCATCAGAGAGAATGCTAATAACTCAGAGTCTGTGGGAACTCAGCTTTCCCCAGAGGGGGAAGGGACTTTGGAGTTGGCTGATCCCAGAGTCCACCACAGGGTCATGCCGGAGCAGCTGAAAGCCGGGGAGAAGCGACAAGCTCAGCTAGCTTCTTGCCAAAGACTTCTTTAGAAGAACCCTCCCTGAAGCAAAAGTGGCTCCAGGAAAAACTTTCCCTTTTGTTGAAAGTACAATTGCCTAGTTCAGTCAGCCAAGTTTTAGCCTAGAGGAAAGCTCCTAGTGTTTACACTCCCTTCAGGTGCGAAGACATGTTTGTTTACTGAACAAAGTTGTGTGGATTACTTGGCAGACCTCTTTATTGTCTTGCATCGCAGCCGGAGGGCTTGGAAATACAACACATAGTGGCCTACCAGATGCCTATGGGAAGCTCACATGCAGGACATGAGTGCAATAGCACCCACCTGTTTTTGTCCCATTTGCAACTAGTATTCACAGACAGTGGCTGGATTCAGACGACACAATAAGCAACCGGGGGGGGGGGGGGAACAATCGTCAGTTGTATTGACTATCATGTCATCCGAATGTTGCCGAATGGACTCAGCGCTGATCCTAATCCACACCACAGTTGATTATTTATTACCATGTTGTGTGGGGAGCACCCCCTAGATGAACAACTGTAAAGTTGATTATTACCCCACCATTGACTATCGTGTTGTCCGAATTCAGCCACTGTCTCTGATACTGGAGATAGTATTATATAGCTCTCCCGACTGGTAGCCAATGATAGCTTTCTCCTCTATTTATTTGTTGAATGCTCTTTGAAGCAGTCTCCATTGTTATTAAAGATAAAATAAAATCATAAATTGTCCTATTTGCATTCCCAGTGTTTAATCTTTGGTTCCATTAGATTCAGCTCTGGCTTTTATCTGCTC
This sequence comes from Anniella stebbinsi, assembly GCA_029215795.1. Taxonomy (NCBI): domain Eukaryota; kingdom Metazoa; phylum Chordata; class Lepidosauria; order Squamata; family Anniellidae; genus Anniella; species Anniella stebbinsi. The sequence goes on along the minus strand of JARDYH010000001.1, from coordinate 13,156,691 downwards.
CTATCACTAGGGAAATCAGATCTTTTTTCATTGGCATTAGTATGCTTGGCTTTGAGAGCAGGCTGGGTACATGTACTGCTGTGGCACTTCTAGAATTTATAGCCCACTTCAGCATGGAGGTAGGCTTGCCTGAGGAATCTTAAGTAGTGAGTTTGGTTTCATGGTCTTCAGCACGTCCTCTGGTACACACTGGCTAGAGCTGCTGGAAAATGACAGGCCATGCGAGCCGATATTGCTGTATGGCTAAATTTTCTGGAACATTTCAATAGGGTATCATTTTGGCGGCAAGAACTTTTGGTAAAGGCAGACTGGTGGGTACATTTTGACACATCAGGTTTTGGGGTTATCTGGGGAAAGAGATGGTGTACAGCACAATGGCCCGGAAAATGGCGGTCCGACGGCACATGCCGGGACCTTACATTCCTTGAATTATTCCCCATAGTTGTGGCAGCACGTGTGTGGGTGCATAATTTAGCCAACACCACTGTATTGTTCTGGTGTGCCAACCAGGCCACGGTATAGGTAATCAATACCCTTTCCTCTCATAATCCCCGTGTCAGGAGCTTGGTAAGAGCCTGTCTTGAGTTGACATTCTTTTTTCGGGCAAAGCATATTCCGGGGCTGAATAACGATATAGCAGATGCTGTGTCCCGACATCAGGTGCAGAGGTTTCGGGAATTGGCTCCTGGGCCCTTACAAGGCCGGAGAACATGCCTCTATCCCTTTGGCTCCTTTGAAGGAGGAGATAGAGCAGGCTATTTGGGAAGTCCTTGGCGCCTAACACCAGGGCTGCTTATCACAACGCAGGTATGGAATTTCAGGCATTCCGCATGGCAAATCAGCTGCAACTTCATGTGGCCTATCCCGGTGGAGCATGTGCTCCAATTCTGTGTACATGCCACATGTAAAGGTTTGTCAACACGCACCGTTTCTCTCAAGCTAGCAGCTTTAGCTTTTATGGCTAAGGCTCGCGGCCTGGAGGATCGTACCTCGGATTTCCGGGTGCGCAGGGCCCTTAGCGGCTGGGCAAACGCCTCACCTCGCACCCCGATGCATAGGCTTCCATTATCCCCAGATATCTTACTCGGGCTACGGGCACAGTGGCCGCTACTTTGCCACTCCCAATATGAGCCAGGCTTATTCCTCGCAGCAGCATTAACAACATTTTTTGGGGCATTCGGGATATCCGAGTTTCTGGCCTCATCTAAGCTAGATACTCTCACACGGGCATTGCAATTTTATAATTGCTTCTTAAAAGAGCGCAGAGGCCCGTTTGCTTCTTCGATACTCATACACAGATCAGTCGGGTTAGGTCGTGGGATTTCATTATTCCCCTCTACCAACGAAGTCTTATGCTCACTGCAGGCTTCAGCAGCTTTCGTAACCCTGCGTGGGAAGGATGCCGGTTTTCCTGTTTTGCCATCAGGAGGGCACGCCCCTCACGAAATACCAATTCTGGGCAATAGCTAGGCGGGCTCTTGATCATATGGGTCTGCGCGCAGCAATGTTTGGTATGCATTCCTTTCGCATCGGTGCAGCGTCTACAGCAGCGGCTTGAGGATTTTATCCTCAGATTCAGGCACTAGGCAGATGGCGGTCCACAGCATTCAAAACATGTGTGAGGCATGTAAACACTTAAGCTATACGCAGCGGATGCTAATGCTTTCATGTTTGTTCTAGATTTGCCAGTGGCTTCTGCACCCGTGCGGGTTTCCGTATGCGGCCACAGTATGGTCTTCTGGGCCAGCAAGCATGCAGCCAACTCCAGCTTTGGATCGCAGCTCGGCTTGAGTCAGCACGCAACCATTCGCTGGCTCGGGAAACGTGGTATGCGGTGGGATGAGCTCATCCCTACCTTGCTGCAGCGGCATTCTGCTCGGTTTCCCCCACAGGTCTTGCTTATTTAGGGGGGAACGACTTGGGCTTAATGAAGGGCAAGGCCCTCATTTTGCAAGCTTTGGCTGATTTTCTGCATATACGACAGCGCTGGCCCGGCATACGGTTTATATGGTCATGCATCTTGCTTCGGATGAACTGGCGGGTGTCCAGTCATCCCCTTGCTATTTGCACCTTGCCTCGGATGAACTGGCGGGTGTCCAGTCATCCCCTTGCTATTTGCACCTTGCCTCGGATGAACTGGCGGGTGTCCAGTCATCCCCTTGCTATTTGCACCTTGCCTCGGATGAACTGGCGGGTGTCCAGTCATCCCCTTGCTATTTGCATTTTGCCTCGGATGAACTGGTGGGTGTCCAGTCATCCCCTTGCTATTGGAAAGGCAAGAAAGCAGGTTAATACTGAGAGGTTTAAGGCCCTAGCGCAGCATGGGGACTTTAGTATTCAACATCCTAACATTAGCCGTTTTCGGAGGGAGCTCTATAGGCGCGACGGGGTTCACCGGTCTCCGCCTGGTAACCAGTTATTTTTAGCAGATATTCAGGAAGGGCTACGTAATGTTCTGCTTCCGCGGGGAGGGGGGGGAGACTGTGTAATGGTTTTGTCTCCCCCTGTGGCGGTAGGAGCGGGCATTTGATATGTTTTTAATGGTGAGCATTCACGGGCACTATTCAAGTGATTGGTAACGCCTGAGGGCCAACCACTGAGAGCCCTGCGGCATCAGTTGGGGGGATAAGGCTTACCTTTGGGGCCAACCCGTCTCGTCTACTCGGAGCCCTGCGGCACGAGTGGAGACGACACTGGAAGGCCACCCCCACCTCAGATTGGGGAAGCTCGGGGGGCGGCGAAAAGGCAGGCGCCACTTCCCGGGCTGTGAATGTCTCGCCCGACCCCTTCAATGGCCTGGCTGGCCATGCAAAATGCCCGCTTAGGTTACCTCCCCCCTTTATGCTTGCTATTCTTGTAAATAAATAAAGTGGCCCTTGTTTAAATCCCAACTCTGTGTCGCCTCTTCATTTCTCATCCTTCGCTCCGCAATATAAATCTAGGGACCTTCTGTGATATATGCTAATTCCAATGATTGGCTGTCAAATGTGTTGCATATTTTTAACATTGACTTTTATTTATTTTTATTATCCAAATAAGTATAACAGGTCATGTAAAGTCCCCCTCCAAAGACTGATTACCTTACTAAACTACAGACGCCTTATTTTGCTTTTATTTTTATGACTGGATCAAATTCAGTTTCTGAGTTTCTAAAATGAGTGAGCTAAACTAGTAAATAGAGGTTTCCCCAAATGTGAAAGCTCCTCCAGTACCACCTTCCATAATCCTGATTGTAATATCATGGCATGGAATGTTTTCCTGCATTTTTCTGTATTATTGGCTTATGGGGAGAAATGAAGGCTGTTGTGACATCACATCACAAAGCAAATTCTATTGGATAATACAGGAGCTCTAATTATTGCTTTGCATAGTGACTCTTTTGCATAGTTAAATACACACTGAATGTTTGACCTACACTCCTGTTGTCTCAGAGCTTAAATCAAATTGACAACAACTCAGATTGTGCAGTTGAAATGGGTGGGAAATGCTTATATTGATATCAGCTAGCTATCAATCACTCAACTGTGGAAATGCAATGGTTTTGTCAAACAGAAAGCGTAATTTAATTTCACTATTATGTATGACAAGGCAAAATCAATGCCAAGGCCTGCAAAGACTTTTTTAAAGTTCTGCTTACACTTTGTACAGGTTTCCCCAATGCAGCTGGATATCTCCTCTCCTTTCTGCAGTCCAATATATATTTAAATTGTAATGTTTAACAGAGGCCATAAAACTGACAAAGCAGAAAGCACAAGTAGTTTAAAGTGCTCCTTAGAAGCATACAAAAAGTCATGATACTGAAAACATTACATTTACCAACTTGGAAGATTATGCAGAATATGTACTTAACATGCTTGAGAGCTTTTGCTGAACATCATTCCATGAAGTGCTATCATATCGGAAAAGCATAGGGGGGAAAATTCACCATGGACTTCTTGCAGTAGAAGTTCAACACTACAAGGCAGATAGAGGGTGGATTTTGAACTACTCCGTTTATCCAAATTTCTGGTCTAATTTTGGACTTTGTGAACGTTTGAATTAGGGATGGGAGAGTAATTACCCAATTTTACCACTTCCAATCAAATTTGTGACCTGAATCCTTCAAAACTCATAGTTCTCTGAATTTTTCAATGGAGCAATCCCCCCCCCCCACTCTATAAAAAGTGCCTTTCAAAAATTTTATATTAGGGAATAGTTACACAAAAATGCAAGTATTCGTGAAAGTAATATTAACAAGGATTATATTCAGAAACGTGTTTGCAAGTATCTATTAATATAATTTTATATATAACAAATAATATACATAAATGATATCAATATTACAATATGTATATTAGCCACATTACGTACAGAAGTGCATGTGCTAGCAGAAATGTGCACCGAAATTCATAAGAATTTTCATGAGAACTAAAAAAGCTGAAAAATAAATAAATAATAATAATAATAATAATAACCAAACAAACAACAAAATGAAGGAAACTGAAATTGACAAATCTTTATCATTGAAACTCACTGGATGACTTTAGGTTATGGTTCTAGATGGAACCAATGACCTAGGGAGATCATGGGCTCTCTCATACTGGAGGCCTCCAAGAGGCAGCTGGACAGCCATCTGTCAGGGATGCTTTAAGGTGGATTTCTGCATTGATCAGGGGGTTGGACTCAATAGCCTTAGAGGCCCCTTCCAACTCTACTATTCTAACCACATATGCATATGTGGAGATGGCAGTATTGAAACAGTAGCTCATGTATTATTAGTTTGTACTTTTTACCGAGACTTGAGGAAAGAGGTGATCACTCCACTCCTGTTATCTATTCCAGGGTGGTCAGTTATTGCTTCTGTGTCTTATCTTCTTGCAGACCAAAATAAGCAGGTGACAGCAAAAACTGCAAAATCTTTAACAGGTGCTATCAAAATAAGATCTACCATTTTATCAGAGTCTTAATTTCTCACAGTTCCTTTGACTGAACAGAAGTTTACTTGTTTTATTTACTTATTTTTATTTTATGTTTAAAGGACTGTGTATTAATTTTGGAATTTGTAGTTAATGTAATTTTTTTGGAATGCAACTTGAGCAATTTTGGTCAAGTATGATCTTGCTTTTATTTTTTTTTTGTACATTTCATTTCAAATGCAAAGGCCCATGGCTGAGGCAAATAAAGGATTCTCTCTCTACCATTCTATGATGCTATGATTCAAGTCACTCTCTCAACCTCACAGAATTGTTGGGAGGATAAAAGGGAGAGGAGGAGATCTACTTAAGCTACTTTGTGTTCCTTGCATGAAATGTGGACTATAAATGTAATAAATAAATAAATAAATAAATACAGGACTTGGGCCCCAGAGAACAATATATATAGGACCTCTCATCCCTACAATGTGTGTATGCTGTTTTATGCATGTGTGAGATCATGTGAAACATACTTCTGTGTCCAGGTTGCCCCCATTTATTCTAAGAGAAGGCCTGTCTTTATGTGCTCCAAGGTGTGGCCTTCCTCTGATTATTATTTTAGTTTTTTTAAAAATGAGCCTACTTGGATAAGCCAATGGCCTTTTCAGCACTAGTATCATCATTCTAGAGCTCTCTTCTCTGAGGAACACCTCAGGTCAACTCCCTCTGACTTTTACGAAAAGGGTTAAAATCCTTTCAAAAATCAATAGCTTTGGGGATGGGATGGATTATATGAGTGGCTTTTAAATGAATGTGGCCTATTATTGTTGCTTTAGCTGCTCTCATTATGGATTTATGGTTTTAGTCCTTTCATAGGTTTAATGACGTTTTTTATTTCTGTTTTAGCTGTTTTTATGGTATATCATAAGCTGCCCTCAAGGCTTTATGGAGCCATATTGGCAAGATAAAAAAGAGAAAACATGTTAAGAGAAATGGGTAAATGTGTATGGTCAGCTTCCCCTCTACTGAAATGAATGTGGATGCTTTAGTGGTGGATATCTGTGTTCAACAAGCCCAGGCATGGTCTGAAGGAACATGTGAAGGTCTCAGAGGAACATAATCTACATCGGGGGCAAGTTCTTTCCACCAAGGGAAAAAGTGTGGAAATATGTGGTGGACCAGTGGCTGTGTTTGCATACACACACACACCATTCCAGGTAGGTCACATACACACACACATTCTCTCCCTCCCTCAAAGATGGGCAAACCCACCATAGTCCATGCACCACTTGTTGGACTTCCACCAGCCATGTGGGGAACTGCTGGGTGGTCCATGGGCACTCAGTGAATGGCGCAGAGCCACCCAATCCCTTACTGAGCTGCCATGTATAGAACTGGAAGCTCACCCTTTTTCATAAATGCCCGTTTAGGCAAATGACAGCTGTAAAGCAGCAATCTACGCAAAATGGCAGTCATACATGAACCATTTACATGTGTAATTGTGTGTAGATGACTCATTATGGCTGCCATTTGCGTAAATGGGTGCTTGCAAAACAAAACAAAAACAAAAAAGGACAGGCTAGCATTTTAATGCAAAATGGCAGCTTGGTGGAGCAGCAGAGACTGCCACGTTTGCCTGACTCGGTGCATGTCAAGTTGGGAAAACGCGTCAGTAAGCGGACTGGAGTCCAGAGGGCCAAACAGGGGGATGTCCACTGAACTCCGCCTCCTTCCTGTACACCTGAGATATCCTTGTCCTTTCTCTCTTTTCCCCACCCGCACATTCACACTCGCAGCTTGGTGTGCAGGGATGGGAGGCTTAAAGCTACCTTCTCTGCAGGCTGAGTTCAAAGAGGAGGAGACTTCCCTGGTTCTTCACCTTTGGGCATGCATATTTGGGGATGCATACCCCCCATACGTTATCATCACCCCTCCTCCCTGTGCTCCTTTCCTACCCCGTATACCCTTTACTTTATGGAATCAACTCAATTTCTAAAGTTTCAAGTTGGTCTGTAATATGTTTAAAACAGAGGACAATGTGAATTTCAATATGCTCAGAAGTTGATCTAAAATTCAGTTTTAAAGCTATGGAGGGGGTGACATAAATCTAGATTATTAAAATGAAGCTCAGATTCAAAGGTTACTTCTTTCAACAAATGGCATGCACATAAAATACAGGAAGCTTCCTTACACAAGTCAAACAATTGCTCCATGTAGCTCAGCATTGGCTTCCATGACCAGCAAGGTTTGGGCTGGGAATTTTTGAACTTTGGAACTAATGCCTGCAAAGAATGTTCTTTACTGCTAATTTATGGATGCTCCTAATGAATACATGAATCTGCCTACCATTGAGTCAGACCATTGTTTCATTGTCTTTACCGACAATGAACCTAAGTATTCCAACAGCAATGCAGAGTTTTACATAGGGGTGTTTTACAGCCCTACATAGAATCATAGAACCATGGAACTGGAAGGGGCCTATAAGGCCATCGAATCCAACCCCCTGCTCAATGTAGGATTCCACCTTAAGCATCCCTGACAGATGGCTGGCTGTTCAGCTGCACCTTGAACACCTCTAGTGTGGGAAAGCCCTAGGTAAATTGGTTCCATTGTCATACTGCTCTAATGGTCAGGACGTTTTTCCTGCTGTCCAGCCAGAATCTAGCTTCCTGTAACTTGAGCCCATTATTCCGTGTCCTGCACTCTGGGATGATTGAGAAGAGATCCTGCCTCCCCCTCCGTGTGACAACCTTTCAAGTATTTCAAAAGTGCTATCATGCCTTCCCTCAGTCTTCTCTTCTCAAGGTTCAAGATATAGAAATGTCAGGGATTGGGCCTGGGACCTTCAATGTGGAAAGCATGTCTTCTACCACTATATTACAACCCTTCCCTATTTCAGGAAGATAACCTTTGTGTCCAACTCAATATTTTATACCCTTTAAAAACAAAACAAGAAACACTGTAGTCCTAATATCAGGGAGTAATTTCCCAAATCATGATACCTGCAAAAGCTAACAAACAAAAGCTACTGAGAAAATGAGCATCATGGGTGCTGTCTCTTTGAAAATACAGTTGAATCCATCTCAAGCACTAATTAAAACACACCAGTATAAGACAGGGATAAGATGCAAAGAGAGAAAAAGGTGGTATTAATATAAATTAGCAAAGGCAGAAGTTAATTTTAGGTAGTGTGCAAAACATAGGCTTATATATTCCCTCCCAAGTGCAGCGCATATCAGCTCTGAAAACAGACAGCATTTTTTTTTTGTCATTTCCCTTTCATCTCAGTTTAAAGAAATTGATTTTGAAAATACAGATCTAAAGTGTAAAAAGCATGGGATGAAGCCAGTTGGGGCCATTTAGGGACATGAATGTGAAGTTAGGAGCAGATGGGCTGATATTACTAAAAGCCTGCAATATCTTGGTATTCATGAAAGAACATGAAGGTCACCTCCTTAAGAACAGGACAAGAGAGGGGAGAAGAAAACTCTTTCTTCAGTTTTTCTTTTTGTCCCAGAGATGAAATGTCAAGACTTTCTGATTAAACAGGAGTCTGATGGTTTCACAATAAAACATATTAGAAGCCTGTCATTGTCAGAGAGCCGAATGAGCTGAACCTTCACTGTTATTTGGGGGAAGAGCAATGTGTTTTTGAAAATCTTTCTGTGTACTTGGTGATTTTATCAGAGGGTTAGCTGGACATTAATAGGGTGACCAACTGTCAGGATTTCCCCGGATTTGTCCTGGTTTTTGTTTTATCCTGGGTGTCAGGGGGGATTTTCTGTAATTTTCTATAATGTCCTGGAAAGACAAGCTTTCCCCTTTAAGGCCACATTAGTGTGGTTGGAAGGAATGACGAGCTTTCTGGAGGTGGGTTATTTCTATCCCACTGCTCCAATCAGGACCTTACAGGGGAAAGTATGTCATTCCTGGACATTATAGAAAAGGACCTGATTGGAGCAGTGGAGGGCGGGAATGACACACTTTCCCCTCCTCCGCTCCAATTGGGGCCTTTAAAGCAGTGGGGGTGAATGACATGCTTTCCAGAGGCCCTGGAAAGCCACTTTCCCACCCCCCACCCCACTGAGGGTCCTCTTTTTTGGTTTCCCAAATGTGGTCACCCTAATTAATATGAAGGGACAGCTTCTGCTGGGAAAAGGGTGCTCTAATGCACAGCAAGGGATCCCACCTGCAAAAGGAGAGCATGGGGTAGGGAAATAAATAAAATGCAAAGCAAGTTGCATTTGCTAAAGTTGGCTTTGGGGGCAGGACTGGGTAAATTTGCTTTCATTTCCATGTAGTCAACAGCAATCAAATGGACAGAATGGAAAGACCTGATTTCGGAGCTGGAGACATAAAATACATCTTATATTTTGAATGTCTGTGTTCACGCATGTATATTTAGTAATATATTTGGGTTGAGAAGATCTGGATTCTAATCCCTATTTGATTAAGAACCACACCATTTGTTTATTTAAACTGATTGGATCCAGCCATTTGTGCTAAGGTTCTGCCACAGAGACAACAAAATCACAATTAAAACCAACACATAACATAAACAATCAGCCGACTTAATAAACAATAAGAAAAACAACCCTCCCAACCAAGAATTTAGCAGAAGAATGCTTCCAAGAATAGCCAAGAGACTGCTCAACTCAAAAATCCCCCAAAGTTCTCTGAGTTAAAACTGCTTTAACTTAGTGATGAAAAGGCAACAAAGAGCAGTCAGTACAAACTTCTCCTGGGGAGGGAATTCCCAAAATGTGGTGCTGCTGCAGAGAAGGCCCTGTTTTAGGTAACTTGCTCACCATATTTTGAAAGGCCAGTGAGAACCAAAGAGGGTCTTTGAGGAATATTTTGAACTACATGCAAGCTCCTGTCTCAGCCTTGGAGGATTCAAAAGTGGTAACAGAAATAATATCTCAGCCCTCTGCTTTGGATAAGTTTTAAATATCCAGGTTTCCTTGTTTGTGAATAAAGTTTGTGAATATAGTTTTATGGCAGTAGCTACTCTGTCTACCAACTTCCTTGTTGTGATTTTATCTCCCCATTATGTCTGAAAGAGCTTCACCTTCAACTAACAGCCTGCAATTGTGACTGGCGAGATTAAATTTTCCAGTGAAGATACTGAGCAGGCGCTTTTGGGACTATGTGTGACCAATTGCAATGACAAGGCTGCATCGATGGCCGCTCATGATGTGAAATGCTATCATGGCCACAGATTGCTCTAAAGAAATCTGCTTTATGAGTACCATGGCTATGATTCATTTTTTAAATACAATGCAAAAGGATCACTATTAAAGATTGCATCCACCCACATTGAGAGAGAGCGAGAGGGATCAAATAACAGTGGTAGATTGCATTCTTTACATACATAACAAGGATACATACTCTATCATCAGCCTCTCTGAATAAAGGATCTCACTTAGAGAAGGGAAAATCATTTATTTTTTTTAAGCTCACCTAAATTCTTGGAAAATGACTTCCAAGTTTGTTTTGGCTCACTCCCATTTTAGCTTATTGCCTCATTCAAACAGGAAACAAATGCATTTTGAATGGGAGAAGAGTTCATTTCTGTGCATCTTTTTCAAGAGTACACATTCACCCAGTGGACTGAAGCATGCCAGTCTCTCTATGTGTATACATTTCAAAGTGTGCATTTCATAGTGTGCATTAAAAAACCCCCACTTTTCCCCCCAATTGGGATGACAAGAAAGTGTTCCTGCTCACTTTTGTGTTCAGGATTGTGAATGGGACATGTTCACACAATTTGCAAAGAGAAATAAAATTCTCATACATCCCTAATTTCATGGAGCAGGTGTGTGGAATTAAAGGAAAGGGGGAGAAATTTGTTCAGCTTTTATGTAAACTTAACTAATTAACTCTTTCAAATTACTACGCAAACCAAAACAGAGCTAACCCTCAAAATTCTCACTTCTCTGAATTTTGCAATGAGGTTCTCCAATCAAAAGTTTCATAAAAATGCATATATAAGAGAGAACAATGCTCAAATGCATTATATATGGAAAATCACTTGCAAGAATGCGTATACTTGATAAAAATGCAGACAAAATGTATGCATTAGGGGAAATGTGCACAAAAAATCCTGATTTATTATCATGCAAACTTTGAAAAGAAACAAACAATCATTGCAATGAACCAAATTTAAGACTGGGGAAATTGACAATGTTTGAGATGAACTGGGGTGAGGGTGGGGTGGGAGAAATTAGTCAAAGAAAGTTTTGTGTATCCCTTGTGAACTGTGTAATTTGAGGATTTTGAAAATTACACACACACACATTATTGAGAATTCATGGAATTTTTAGTTTATTTATTGATTTCTTTATTAAAACATTTGTCTCTCACTCTATATCACTAGGATCTCAGGGCGGCATACAGATAAAATTATACAACAATATAAAACAATAAATATATTCAGCTAAAACAAATTAAACCATTAATCAAGCTGAAACCCATATAAACCAGTTAAAACAATGCGCAAACTTGGTGAATTTAGTCATCCAAGGTTTAGTTAAAAAGCCATGCCTTTACTTGATGTTGGAATGAAGTCAGCGCTGGTGCCAGTCGGGCCTCCGAGGGGAGGGCATTCCACAACTGGTCCATCTTCGGCCAGAGTATATGTCTCACATTGGTGGGACATGGAGGAGGGCTTCTCCAATCAATCTCAAGCCTAGGGCAGGCATATATAGGGAGAGGTGCTCCATCAAATATCGAGGTCCCAAGCCATTTAGGGTTTTAAATTGTCATGAGCCAAGCCATGGAATTGTCATGAGCCATCAGCTTGATCTTAAAAAGTGGAGATAGGTCACAGAGAGGATTGGCTGGTGACTGCAGAGACTTTGTAGACCATATCCATGTTCACCTCAGCATAGCATGGACTTGTAGTATCCAATATCACCCAGTCCTATCCATTGAGCGAGAATGTATGGGAAACTCCAAGTCCAGCGCTTACTCTATTTAAGGCATACAAACCCCCTCCAAGTTGGATCACCTTCCCATTTCTGAACAATAACTTTGCTTTAGGAAAAGGGGATGCTAGGGAGTTAGGAGATAATCTGCTGAGATCTGGTTCTTCCAAGCATTTTTGGAAACGAAAGAAAATGTACAAGTAAATTCAAGGTAGTGCCATGCTTTGGACCAGACTAGGGGATCAATAACATCACTGATTGTGCTGGAGGGTGGAAAGTGCTGTGTGGGCTTGGTGGAAGAGAGCCAGTCAAGCTGAAGGATTTAATGAATAGGATAGATATATACATGGAGACCCAAGCCGAGGGCAAGCAAGCAGTTATGATGGATGTCAGGGACAAGAAAAGACCTAGCAAGGTCAAGGATGAAATAAATTGGGGTTAAGACAAGATATTCTGAACTTTACTTAGGAGGTGCTTCTTTACAGTTATTATGCTGGTGGAAGAGGATACTTATTTATTTATAACTTATGAATAGTATTTATATTCCACTTAATATTAAAAAATCTCCAAAGGGTTCACACCCAATATGAAAAATCGCATTTCAATACAATATAAAAATACTGTTAAAAGCAATTTCACCTAAAACAAAATAAATATATTTGAAATAATATATAGTGACATAATATACAGTGACAATAGAAAAGTATACAAAAAAACAAACAAAAAAACATGGTTCACGTGTTCTGCCTCCTGAATTGCATGGAGAATGGTTTTCCAGTGGATGAGCACTACCGATGAGAAGGTCCACCTTCGAGATATTACATGGTGACATTTTATTAGTTGCAGAATGACCAACAAAGCCTCTTCTGAAGATCTTAGTGGTTGTATTCTGTTCCCAAGTTGTTTAGGGTTTTGTTTGACAACAACATAACCTTGAATATGGTTTGGTAGCTAATAAGCAGCCATTCCAGTTCTTTTAACACAGGTATTATGTAAATATAGTTGGATGTCCCACTGAGCACCCCGCTGCTGCATTATGCACTGGGGGACATTGAGGGAAACCAGGTACACAGGCAGCCCCATAGAGAGCATATTACAGTAGTCTAACCATGAGATTACCACTGCGTAGATCACTGTGGCTAGGCTGCCCCTATCCAAGAATAGGCATAATTGTTGACACACTAATCAAAACTGGTAATGAGGACTCAGGCTACTGAAGTCACCTGGGCCTTCAGTGACAAAGATGAATTGAGGAGCACCCACAAATTACATACCTGCTCCTTAAGAGTTAGTGTGACCCATCCAGAACTGGCACACAGTCCAGTCCCTAGACCTACCCACAGGGGCTTGTCTATACGCTGAATAAACTCCATTATGGCTGTACGATTGTGCTCCATTGTTTATATGAGGCAGCCCCCAACTTGCAGCTACATCATATTATCCCTTGCACAGTTGCACATTTCTAATATGTCCTTTCACTGTGAGGTTTTTTTTTTTACTTTGCTCCGATATCATCGTGGTTGTTTGTGCATGTGTTAGTGGTGGTAACAGTGGGCTCCAGGGGAGTGTTTAGTAATGGCCACCATGGCGACATTAAAGTCTCAGTCTGGAATGAAAGTGAGGACAGTTATTATGTATAACACATGCATTCAATGAATTGTACCAGCGTAGCTGCACAGCTGCTGGCTTTCAAAGCTATAATATTGCACAGAGTTGCTAGAAAACAACAAACAATGCTTTTTCAGTGACTTGATATTTGCTGCCCATTACTGCCATGTGCAATTATTTCCCAGCTGGATAGCCTGCACTCACTTCTGCCATCTAACCCTATTGTTGCCTCTTTCCAGCAGCGATGCTGCGGGATTTGGGGGGGATCTATAGCTAATGCAGTGCCTTATAGATGTCCCCAGGGTCTCCCTCTCTTATCAGGTTTACCAGGAGAAGTGGAGGCCAATGGCCAATCAAAGAGGCTATTGCCCTCTGAAGTTATTTCAGATCCTGCAGGTTTGTGATACGCAAGAGAACACAATAGCACAACACAATGCCCCATGTTAGCTGAAGTGTGGGAGTGCTGACAAGGAGAACTGGCTTGAGAACAGCTCCCACCCACCACCACTTAGTTTATTTATTTATTTATTTATTTTATTTTATTTATTTATTTATTTATTTATTACATTTGTATACCGCCCCATAGCCGAAGCTCTCTGGGCGGTTTACATAGGATTAAAAACAATTAAAAACAATATACAAAAATTAAAACAGCAAAAACATACAACATACACACAATCTGTACATTTAAAAACCACTTCAACACTTCAAAAAGCTACATAAACAAAACAAAACAAACCCAGGCTCCTCAGATATTGCCAAATGCCTGAGAGAAGAGGAAAGTCTTGACCTGGCACCGAAAAGATAATAATGTTGGCGCCAGGCGGGCCTCATCGGGGAGATGGTTCCACAATTGGGGAGCCACCACAGAGAAGGCCCTCTCTCTTGTTGCTGACCTCCGAGCTTCCCTCGGAGGAGGCACTCGGAGGAGGGCCTTAGATGTTGAACGTAGTGTTCTGGTAGGTTCATGTCGGGAAAGGCGTTCCATCAGGTATTGCGGTCCCAAGCCGTGTAAGGCTTTATAGGTTAAAACCAGCACTTTGAACCAGGCTCGGAAACATACAGGCAGCCAATGCAAGCGGGCCAGAGTAGGTCTTATATGTTCGAACCTACTGGTTCCAGTTATCAATCTGGCTGCTGCATTTTGCACAAGCTGCAGCTTCCGAACCACCTTCAAAGGCAGCCCCACGTAGAGTGCATTGCAGTAATCTAACTTGGAGGTTACCAGAGCATGGACAACTGAAGCCAGGTTATCCCTGTCCAGATAGGGACGTAGCTGGGCCACCAACCGAAGTTGGTAGAAGGCACTCCGTGCCACTGAGGCCACCTGCACCTCAAGTGACAGAGATGATTCTAGGAGAACCCCCAAGCTACAAACCTGCTCCTTCAAGGGGAGTGCAACCCCATCCAGAACAGGTTGAACACCCTCCATCCAGTCAGCAGAACCACCCACTAACAGCGTCTCAGTCTTGTCTGGATTGAGTTTCAGTTTATTAGCCCTCATCCAGTCCATTGTCGCAGCCAGGCACTGGTTCAGCACATCCACAGCCTCACCTGATGAAGATGAAAAGGAGAAATAGAGCTGTGTGTCATCAGCGTACTGATGACAATGCACTCCAAAACTCTGGATGACCGCACTCAACGGTTTCATGTAAATGTTGAACAGCATGGGGGACAAGACTGACCCCTGAGGAACCCCATACTGGAGAATCCACGGGGCCGAGCAATGTTCCCCAAGTACCACCTTCTGGAGCCGCCCCACCAAGTAGGAGTGGAAACACTGCAATGCAGTGCCTCCCACTCCCAACTCAGCCAGTCGTACCAGAAGGATACCATAATATACACGTTCTAATATACACGTTTGTTCCTTGCTGGTTAAATTCAAATTCTTTGCTTCCTGGTTTGTTTGCATTTATGCTCTCCTGCATCGAAGCACAGAATCTCTCATGCTGCAGTTTCCAAGCAGATAAAATGCCTTTTCACCTGGTTTGAGCTGACATGAAGGACCACTCAAGGCAGCATCTGCAGGGTTTGTGTTACTCATCTGATTGACTCAAACGAACCTCCACTAAAGCAGTTTAAAGTAGGCAGCGGACAGTGTTTTCTAAACGAACATGCAAATCAAGGCAATTACAAAGTAGAACTTCATAGTTCCTGAGGTAAGAAGGGCTGCGTGTCTGTATAATGTGGTGATTTCATGTGCAGTGATAGGGAATGTCCAATAGGTGCCAGTGTAAGCTAATTGAGTTGCATAGAACTGGATATCGAACCTTTTGCAATTCTGAGCAAGGCGACGGGGGAGGGGGGGAGAGGGAATGAATCCGATCGTAAAGAAAAGGTATAGATAGATGGAGTTTAAACTGAAGTGTTAGTGGCACCTGCTTCTTCAGATTTCTTTACAGAGCAATATGGAGATCTAAAAGGCAAGAAACAAAAGCCAAATTGAAAATACAGCTGCAGCTTGGTGTTGTCAAAAGTAAAATCTAGGGCTAATTTGGAGAATCTGGTTTGTGCAAAGCATTGAAGTAATTTTGAGAAAAGTTAAAGGGAGCCTATAACATGTGTTTCCCATGATAGAGAGGTTGAATATCTCTACCCAGGCCCCATTAAAATACAAACACAAAAACTAATATAGCTGATAAAACAAGCTGTGTTGGGTGGGTTTTCAACTTTCCATCTGCTTGTTGAATGAGTGGGTCCGTTTTAGAGTGGCATTTCAATTTTTCACAGTAGCCCACATGAAGCCTTTGCAGCAAAGGGTTGTGGGAAATCAAAATGGTGGTCTGGGAGGTGGAGTGTGCATTTGGGTGCACACTTTAAAAGTGCACATGGAAATACACATTTCTCCTGTTCAAATGAAAAGGGGGAATAAAACAGATCACAATTGAAAATGGGGACCAGCCAATCCAAGCTTCAAGGTGGCATTTGGATAATTTTGGTGATCTTGAACCTCACTGATTCTCCAATGCCTAGGGAGGAATGCCTGTTGCTGGAAAAATTTTTTTTTATATATTATTGCATTTATATCTCACATCTTTTTTCTCCAAGAAACCCAAGGCGGCACACGTATTCCTCCTCCATTTTATCCTCACAACAACAACCCTGTGAGGTAGGTTGGGCTGAGAGTCTGTGACAGGCTCAAAGTCACCCAGTGTGTTTCCATGGTTGAGTGGGGCCTAGAACCCGGATCTCCCGACTCCCAGTCCAACACTTTAGCCACTACACCATGCTGGAGGTCTTTCCCACCTTTTTTTAATTTGGCTCACTGGAGTTCTGTGATGTGTACAACTCCACTTGCATTTGTGAGCCAAGCTGCAGCGCTTTCCCAAACTCCGGGAACTTGTTTTGCACTACTTCTTCTTTTTGGCAGGTTCAATGACTTTCTGCAAAGTCAGCCATAATTTGTACCAGTTGCTCAGAAATGTGGGCAAATTACAGAAACTGAATCAGGGGAAAATATGTGAAATGCCTAGAAAATCTATGAACTGGTATGACTCGCTGCAGTTCAAATCGGAAGCTGCAGCAAGAACCGACACGTAGTCCGGGACGGGGCGAACCTAGGATAGCTCATCAAACTCCCATCCCTCAAACGGATTTCTACAGCGTTCCTATTCTTAATCTATTTTTTTGTTTTTAATCTATCTATTTTTTGTTTGTTTGTTTGTTTGTTTTGCTAGCCTATAAAGGAAACATCATCAACAGCTCTTGCGGTTTGCTTGAAACTGGCCCTAGAAAGGATCTGTGTGAAAACTCTGTTGTGCAACAATCTCTTGAGTCCAAGTCCTGTTGTTAATCTGAACGTTGGTCTCTCTTCTGCAGTTTGCACTAAAGCACTTTCATGCAGGCCTGTTGGTGGCAGCAATAACTTACCTTTAATTTCTCATCAGAGGCCTTTGGAAAGCAACACAGTTTCCATGTCTGATGGCGATTGGCTTTGATGCAGAGCCTGTCCATGAGTTCCGCGTTTGAGTACTGCGCATTGACTCGATCTCTAATACATCTTAACATTCAAATTCAAAAAACAACACGTTTGCTCTGAGCAAATGCGTGTGCCGGGGCTTTGTATTGGGCTAAACAGTAATTGCTTATCGATAGCCCTGAAAAAAAGAAATGGCAAAAGCTACTGATCTGTGGCGAGGTTCGGCATAAAGGGGTTTCTACTATACTGAGTTACAGGCAAGGCTGGTTCGTACACTGGGCAAACAGCAACATTTGCTTTGAATGGCTAATGGCACCATATGTTCAACAGAGTGGGCCAGTGCATTCCTTTGGAGTCTTCTGTTGATATCATCATTTCAGAGAAATTCTTGGAGGCCACAGTCCACTGGTTGTTGGAGCTGAAAGTGGAAAGGGTGGAACCAAAGGGAGGAAGGGCCAAAAATTACATTCATGAAATACCAATGTATTTTAGCTTAATGTCCTGACTGCCAGGAGCCAAGCTTTCAGAAAGGCATTTCAACCGTTTCGATAGGGATGCATGAGAAATTATTTTCAGATCATTTTTGATCAGCACTTACCCAGTTTGCGTCTTCTGGAATGAACATGAATTCGGTCACTTTCTGTAGTCGAAGTCTGTGCATTTTGAAGTTTTCAATGTGATTCACAGATCCACCCCACCCCCACCCTCCAAAATGTGTTCAGATTAAGCTGTCTTCAGACTGCCTGTCCCTGTTTGTTTGTTTGTTTGTTTGCTTGCTTGCTTGCTTGCTTGATTAGCAACCTGTGGAGGGTCTTCTATTGTGGGCTTCAGGACTCTGCCAACCCTACCAGCGAAGGTGTTCAACAGAATGCATGAGGGGTCAAGTGACTATTGGGTCTCTACATCTCTAGTTATGCTGGTGGTTCTGTGAATCCAAACCTAGGGTTCAGCACCTTGGGCCGATCCTTTGGGGTTTGTCTCACTGGTTCTTACTGAATCCCAGACTGGATTCATCACCCATGACATTGGAAGCACTAGACTCCACTGGTGCTGGCAACACACACACACACACACACACACACACACACACACTCAGTTTGGACCTTGCTGTGTTGGTCCACGTTCTAGTAGAACTCTCAGCATGACCAGAGAGAGTTCTACTCATGTTCAATACATAGTTCTCAATGTATTTTCTTTCAACGTACACAGTTCTAAATATATTTTATTGTCGAATGCACATTTTTACATGCAGTTTTGGTAGGTTTGATACCTATTTTGGTACTGTTTTCTTATCAAAATTTAGAACAGCATTAAAAAAAATGCAGGGAAGTGCCAACTCAAGAGGACACTTGTGCTCTGATTCACACATCCAGTGAGAAAAGATGGTTGCCATCAGCAAGGATGCTGGGCAAAAACTTTTGAGCCCTATTTATTCTCTCCTGTATTGTGACGGCGGGCTGTCTATTGCACAACTTTAAAACTAACCCCTAGAGAACTTCTTGCAAAAGTTTCCTTGAAGCTGCGATTGATATGCATTTCAATATGGGAGCTTCAAAGTGAGGTCTGATGTTTTAATTCTGCGTGACATTTGAGAAATAGTGCAGATGGGAAGTGATTCCCCCCACCCTCTCAACAAATACAGGGAGTGTAATATTAAAGATTATATTCTTTTGGTGGAAGTTAATAGTACTGTTACCATGGTGCACTTATTCCTTTAATTTCATGTAAATTTAAATTTTATGATGTTTGCTTCTCCGAGATTATATAATCCATTTTTTATTGAAAAGAATCACAATTATGCAAATGATGATATCCAAGGAGACAAGTCGCAATTAACTGTGAAAGACAGGCTGTTACTATAAGACATTTATTCACACTGAACAAAACAGGGCTTGCTTTAAAATAAACCTTCCTCTAAAAGAAAGAAATCAATTTGGCATAGTCTTTTAAGGCAGACATTTCTCGCAGACAAAAGTTTGCAGTCTCGGTGTATTAATGTCATTAGTTTTTAATACCCTGTGCTCCAATGCATCAGTCCCTCTTTGTTCAGTTAAAATAAAATAAAACCAAACTCCGTTGCTGGTAATTATGGCTTTGATCATTTGGTTTACATTTAACAAGGGCAGGGTGGTGCATGAAGCGAAGAGCAGGGATATGTCCAGATTGCTCAATAGGTCTTCTAAGGATGTGTAGAACTCCTATGGGGAATGTTGCTGTTTTTATTAAAAATCTATTTTTTCTTCTTCCCTTGAATCTTTCAGACTTGCAAATTTGCTTCACAGTTTAATGGTTGGATGGAATGTAGTGGCAATTGGAATCCCATATTGTGTCAGTTCTACCTACTGATGCCCATCAGCCATACTTGATTTTGCAACAATCCCAGTGAGAGGCAGATGATACCCACATCACACTATGTAATGTTTTCTGTATGTTTCAAACAAGGGATGCGCAGAACCCTATGGGGGGAAAGTTGCTAGTCTTATCATCAAGCAAGCTTGGTGCTAGATTAGATGATCTGCAGAAGACGCTAGACTTCAGAAGGTTCAATTAGGAAGGACTGGTGGTTATGGTTGTGGGGAGTGCTACTTCACCCTCTCCCTTCCTATCATTATCCTGCTCAAAATCACTCCACACACCTTATTTTCCACCCATGCAGGATCAGGATTGCCAGGCACCTGCCAAGAGCCACACCCCAACTCTTTGACCTGACTGCTCTTCCACCTTTCTTTTCCTTGCCAGTCCATTTCCTTGCCCACTCCTTCTGGGCCAATCCACACAGTTACCAAGAGGGAGAAAGAGAGGTTATTGGAGGTTTCTCCTTAGCCTTACAATGCACACTTACTCAAAGAAAGTGAGTCCAAATTTGTGAATGTTGTGGAATGCATGTGTTTTTGGTTTGTGGAATACACCACACACCAGAAAATGTACAAATTTCTGACTGAAATGTGCATTGGGTCAACATTTGGTTCTGGGAAGTGCACATTGGGTAAATCTGTAAAATAAAATAAAATAAATCTAAAACAAAACCACGTTACCATTGTGGGAGGGTGCTAGTTCCTCCTTCCCCTTCAACCCAGCCCTGCCAACTTACCCAGTTTACTGGGGGAAATGTAGAATCATAGAACCATAGAATAGTAGAGTTGGAAGGGGCCTATAAGGCCACTGAGTCCAACCCCCTGCTCAGTGCAGGAATCCATCTTAAAGCATACCTGACAGATGGTTGTCCAGCTGCCTCTTGAATGCCTCTAGTGTGGGAGAGCCCACCACCTCCCTAGGTCATTGGTCCCATTGTCTTGAAAGATGCTCATAGAATCTCAGGCAGGAGGCACAGAGTTCATTAATAAACAGCTGCAGCTGCCAGCAAACACCAACCGGGAAAGAACTACCCACAAGTTTGTTTCAGAAAGACAAAAAAGCCTTTATTTAAGAAATGGCAGTGAGAGAGAATGGAGCTGAATCAGGCTGCATCAAGAGAAGGACTGAGAAATCCACCTGATGGACCCAACGTTGGTGTCCAGAAGTTGGTGCCATCCTGGAATTCCCAGTGTGGGGAAAACCAGGCTATTCCAACCCTGCATTGGGTGAGCGGAGAGATCCAAGGTATTGGATTGGACAGGACCTAGGAAGAGAGAGCTTTCTTCTATGCATTTTAGTTGTAAAGAACTGAGTTTCCCAATATTTTCATTTAGACTGCTGATAAGTCCTGCGGGTTATCTACATTGTTTTGTTGAACTGTTTCGGAGGCACGTGCCAGTAAATGTTGCCCTGGGCTCTACATTATCTTCTTGATTGTTTCTTGATAAATGAAAACATTGGGAAATTCACAGTTCTATACAAGTAAAATATATAGAAGTCAGTTCTCTTCTCTTTACAACCCAGTGCCTTGAATCTCTCTGCTGACTCAGTGGAAACCTTTAGTACAGAGTTTGGCACCACAGTTCTCTTGGTTAAAGGACTAGTTGGAAGCCATGGGTTCTTCCCTCTTTACCGAAAACTAAAGAGGAAAGCTTAGCATTATATGATCATCTCCCTCTTTTCGTGAATGACATTTCTGCCAACACTAGTGCAAACCCTGGAACAACTATGGTGTTAATTTCTCACGCATTCCTAGGGGAGGCATCAATAGGCCCTGAAGTCTTGGCACCTTCACAAGAGTACTGCATGTTGATAATAGTCCTGTTTTCTCAATGCTACTTCTCTTGCTGCAAGAGGAAACCCAAATTGGTTGAGCATCTTATATTAGGAAAAATCTGATGAAGATGTAGGACATGGATGGACAACCCAGGACCCTCCAGTTGTTTTGGGCTGCAACTCCCAATACACCTCACTTTGGGATATGATGGCTACGGATAATAGGAGTTGTAGGCCAAAACATCTGGAGGGTTGATCTAAGGATATAAGGCTCTCCCTTTGATGAATACCCCCATCTTATTGAAACTCTACAGATGTTTCACCTGCAGTAGAACCTTCAAATTATCACATTTTGCTTTAGGCAAGATTTTAGTAGCAATTACTATTTGTTGTTGTTTGTCTATGATCTAATTCTTTGATCTTCCTCAGTCAGACTTCACATTCAACTTTCTAATGGATCTCCCTCTATCAGATGAATTGATCAAGCAGAGGTATCTAACTTGGAAGAAGCTGTTTTGCCCAGTCAATGGAGATCTGCCAAATATTATTTAGCTAACAGCTGCTTTCTCCTTTTACAGCATTGTAATAAAAGTAGGCATGTGATGGGTCAGTTGCGACATTATGTACCATTAAGGCTTTATAGTACTATAAATGACAACATTTTAAGCACGTACATTGTTTGTAGCCCAAACAATGTAAGAAAATGATACAAGTTGGAAAATACTAGTTTATCAGTGGAGATAAGAGATTATGATTATTGCACTGAGGATTGTTGAGAAATATTTTATTGTTTAGTGAAAGCTCTATAATGCTTCCCAGTCGGGCAGTTAACTTACTTGCTGACCCTTATACAACAAAAGCCTTCCCTCACTTTATTTTCATACTAAGCTCTTATCAGAGGCCTCCATTCACATAAATGGGCCATCCAGTCTTCAATCTTCCGGTTTACAATGACAGGAAGACCTGTTCCTACACTATATATATTCAAATGAACACATGTTCTGCATTGCAGCCAATGATTCAGAATCTGAGTTGGCTTAGCAATGTATTGATTGGAGTTTGTTTGCTTTAAAAACCTCCTTCTCTCCTAATACTAAGTAGGGCTTCCTGGGATTTTTCCCATTTTGGAACCCTTTGAAAAAGACAGGCAATTTATAGAATTTTCTCTGAATATTCCCCACCATTTTTAAGGTGTCAGCTGCTATTTCCTCCTTTCACAATGGCCCAGAACAATTCTAGGTCTGCGGCCTTGTGGAATATGCTACATGATGTCCATGTGTTCAACATAATTGCTGCTGTTGCTGCTTAAAGCAGCAGCAGCAAAAGAAAAACTAAGTGGGGTTGTGGGGAGAAGAGGCTGTAGTACTCTCACTGCTAATGGTGAGCCCCATCCCTGAGAAACTGTTGGGAAATTTATTGTCCAGCTGAGGAAATTTGGTGAAACGCCATCCACCACCACCATCCCCTAGCCAGTGTCTCTGCTCACAAATAGAGTGGAGGATTTTGAGAGTCCATATGAAGATAACACTCCTAGAATACAGAGTTCAGGGAGGAATCTTTCCAGGAGCTTATCGAACAGGAGGCCCAGGCTCAGAGATTGGCTTCCCCTCCCCATCCTGGGAACTCAGTCTTTGTCAAAAGGGGAGGGGACATCAGAATTGACAGATCCCAGAGTCCGCCACAGGGTTAAGTGGGCGGAATTGAGAGGAGGTGGGTCCGCCAGACTAGTGACACATCAGGAGCTGCATCGTGAGGACCCTCCCTGAAAGAGGAGTCTGGTAAAAGCCCGCTGGGCACAGCGGAAAACCATCCATTTAGTAGATAAGAAACTGCCTTGCTTTGTTTGACTAATAAAACTTAGAGAATAACCCCTAGCATTCACACTCCTTTCAGGTGTAAAGTGTTGGGGTTTTTTAAAATTATTATTTTACTGTATAAAAATTTGTGGATTGCATAGCTGGCCTCTTTGTTGTCTCACATCTCAGTGGAAGGGCTGGGAAGTCCTCATTTTTCCATTACTGAGCTCTTACCAGCTTGGGTGTGCATCAGATTGCAATACATTTTTCCTCTGTTCAGAAATTTGTGCATTTATTTGTTTTATTCGTGTATTTGAACTATTTTTATGCTGCTTCTCATCCAGAAAGGCCCCCAGAGCAGCTTAGAAATAATCAATTAAATCAGACCATTCCTGCCTGCAGGCTTACAACCTGGAAAAAAAGAAATAATTATGCACAAGGAAAACGGAATAGGGAGGGAAGAGGATTTTTTTTTTTTTTTTTAAATTGTTCTAGCATAGCTGGTAGAATGGCTGACTTGCTTTCATCTCAGCCTGCTGGAATGGCTGGTGGGGTAGCTGTTGAGGGAGGAGGAGCCTTCATAAAAGAGATCTTCTACATGTTTCTGTGTTCGTTTTTACTAAATATATACTTAATTTCTGAAATGTACATTTTTTTCATTGAGAAAAGTGTATTTGTGCACAGTTTTTCAAATGTCTTTCCGTACATTATTTTCACTAGCACATACATTTTATTTCTGTGCACATTCCCCTAACGTTTTGATTGTCAAACTGCATCACATATCTTTTGATTTTATTTTATTGCGGGGGGATGTGAATATCAAAGTATAACTGCGTATTCATTCTGGAAGTCCAAATGAGGTGTGTTCGGTTCACAATTTTAATGCAAGCAATTCCTTTGCCATTCCAGTTTGCAAATTAATTGTTGTGAGGATAAAAAGAGGTGGAGGGCAACCATGTATGCCATTCAGAGCTCCTTGGAACAAGGGGGAATAAAATTTTAATGAATGAAAGGAGAAAGAGAATGTTCATTTGTTGCAAATTCATTGCTTTTCCCCATTTTTGACACCTGTCAGGCACTACTCTGATCTCTCTAAGAAGGGAAGTACATGCCAGTGGATGCTTGTTGATTTCTGCTTGGAGAATGGCTTCACAGGTCTGAAAACCATAACCCACACAATACAAACAAAATACAATACTCTCCCACCCACAAATCTTCTGGCTAACTTTCCCATTGTACAGCGGTGGCAAGCTTAGTAAAGGCTCCAGCTTCCATTGCTCATTGAACCAAATACAAACAATTCTGTCTTCATGACTGAAGATATTTCAATCAGAAAGGTGCGATCATTAAATATATGGTGTACAGACACATCGGCCTGGACATGGAAGCTTAGTCTGTCCAGTGGGCTATGATGGCAGGGGGAGCCCTAGCTTGAAATGAAGAACAGCTGAGCCTCACTGAGAACAAAATGGTTTATTCATGAGGCTTTAAAAAATGAAACTCACACATGCTTTGTTCTCTCTGATTGGAAATTATTTTCCTTGTGTGAGTCATTTCAGACTGATGTTTACTCTAGTGGACTACTTTAAAGAAGTAAACTAGTTCCTTTTCTCCAGCCTTCTCTCTATTCTATTTAGGGTGCAATCCTAGGTATGTTTAGACAGAAAAAGTCCTGTACCTCCCAACATCCCTCCAGCTATTGTGGTTGGTTGGAAG
Organism: Anniella stebbinsi; assembly: GCA_029215795.1. Classification (NCBI taxonomy): domain Eukaryota; kingdom Metazoa; phylum Chordata; class Lepidosauria; order Squamata; family Anniellidae; genus Anniella; species Anniella stebbinsi. Next base: position 13,131,700 of record JARDYH010000001.1, on the reverse strand, counting down.
GATGCTGAGACCTGTAGAGCTTTTCTTGTTCTTCTGCCTAAACATGCATAGGATTGCACCTTTAAAGATGGCTCTTTCAATTTGTTTTTTTAAAAAATAATAATAATAATAATAATCAGGCTGCCCTTGAAGTCTTAGGTAAACATATTATTATTTTTTACAGTGCAATCCCAAACATGTCTACTCAGAAGAATGTCCCATTGAGTTCAGTGAGATTTACTCCCAGATGCATTTGTGTAAGATTGCAACCCGAATTCTCCTTTAAGAACATAAGAACAGCCATGCTGGATCAGACCGAGGGTCCATCTAGTCCAGTACTCTGTTCACATAGAGGTCGACCTGGGACCAACAAAGCAGCACATGGTGCAACAGCACCCTCCCACCCATGTTCCCCAGCAACTGATGCACACAGGCTTCCTGCCTTGGATACTGGAGGTAGCACATCACCATCAGGGTTAGTAGCCATTGATAGCCTTCTCCTCCAGGAATTTATCCAACCTCCTTTTAAAGCCATCCAAATTGGTTGCCATCACTACATCTTGTGGTAGTGAATTCCATTATTTAACTATGCCCTGTGTGAAGAAGTACTTCCTTTTATATGTCCTGAATCTCATGCCAATCAGCTTCATGGGGTAACTCTGGCTTCTAGAATTTTGAGAGAGGGAGAAAAATGTCACCCTATCCACATTCTCCACACCATACATAATTTTGTACACCTCTATCATGTCTCCCGTTTGTTTCAACAAAGGAAGAATTAGCTAATACTCATTCCTCCTACTAAAATTTTGAAAGGATTGGGCTGTGCAGCATGTGAACATTTTGGTTAAGAATCTGAGCTATTTGAACACTCCTGGGCAGGATCTACACTACTGCTTAAAACAGTTTATAATAGTTCTGACAACTGTTCGGGCCAAGGACACATTCCATATACTGTTTACAAACTATTTTCAATGTGTTATATCCTGCTTGGTGTAGATCTGGTCCTGGTTATGATTTGAGGTCCATGAACATAAAAGGCTGGCATAAAATAAAATTCTAATCTGCTATGCCAGTCAACCATTGCTATATGACAGGTTTTGGCCCAGCTCTGAGATGGTCTGAAGCTGAATTCTAGCTCAGGTGTTGGCAAGATTAGGATCAGGATCGAAAGGGCAATGGATGCGACCATAGACATGTGGCAGATCAAACACTGATCAAGCGAATGGGGATCAAAAGTCCAGAGGTGAACAATCTCAAGATACAGTCAATTTTGAAGGCAGCAATAGAGGAAGGGTAGCCAGTTACCCATCATGAAAAAAGAAGGGAAAAGGGAGCACAGTGGCTTGATCTACACTACTGTTTTATAACAGTTTATAACAGTATTGACAAATGTTTTATAGTGGTATTGACAAATGTTGAAGCCCATGGCACATTCCATCCATATACCATTTTAAAACTATTTTCAAAGTGTTATATCCTGCTTGGTGTAGATCTTGCCAGAGTTGCATAAAATGCATAAATGCTAATTTAAATGATAGATAGATTATAAATAATTGCTATTATATCAATAGAAATGTAATACATCATGGGGAAGAGTATGCCATATATATATATATATATATATATATATATATATATATAACCTGTGCACCTGCTCAATCTGCTGTTCAGGTGCTAACTATCAGTGAGCTAATTCACAGTCCCTGCTCTCCCTTCTGATTTTTAAACTGAACGCAGACTAGACAGCCCTTCAAATAGAGGCTCGTTCTCTATAAAGTAGGACACATGGATGCCCTAAATAGAGGGACAGCTCAAAGGGACCAAGGACAGCTCCAAGGTCAAAGATAGGTATAGGTTACAATCCAAAGCAGCATTCAGGAATAGAAGAGCAGGCAGAATCCTAACGTTCAAGGTGCATTGCTTGGCTACAAGGCCTTTATTTAGCCTGGTGAATCCAGATTGGTTTGGAGATCTGGCTGTCAATATTCAAGCTGAGAGGACAGCTGACTTCCTTCAGGCTGGAACTGCAGCCTGGATGGCCCAATTTTCCCCAAAGCTTAGTTTTCCTGGTCTCCTAAGGCCCCAGGGTGTTGGAGATCAGCTGCCGTGGGCTCTAGTTTAAAGCACACACACCCTTCATGCCTTGATGTGCATCGGTCTCTGGTTTTCCTCTGTTTCAACAGCCTGATGTGAACTTAGCACCTATCCAGAAATAATTTCCTTGTGGATGAATGCATGCATTACATGAGGGATTGTCTCTAAATTATAAACCATTGCTATACCCAAAGGCCCATAGTCTCTGTTTCCTTCCACAAGGATCAAACTGTCCCCTGGGGGAAGTGGGAACAGACCAATACTTCTTGAGAACTTTGAGGGTCCAATGTGTTATACTTCACTTATAAACTAACTTGTAACAATTATCCTAAGATATATCAAATTCTCTCTCTCTCTACCATCTGACAGAATACACACACAGAAGCAAAATGCTCATCATTATGATGTGTGGGGCAAATATGTCATGACTGTTTGCACTGCCATATTCATGGTGGCACAGAGAGTGAGTCTTGCCTTGACTGCAATAGCATCCCCTAAAACAGCACTTCAGTTTTCTCTCCATAAGAATAACCATTTACTTGTAAGGTAGAAAGTAACGTCATGCACTTTTAAAGTCACCCATCAGGGAATATTCCCTGCCTGTTGGGAACCATGGAATTGAGTATCACACCCATTCCTATCTGCCCCATCTCCTTATCACTGGAATCTCTGTCTTTAGTTACGCAACAGCATGTTGGCGTCTGGATTCTGAGCTACATCGAAACAAGCTATTTTTCAGTTCAGTCTTTTCTAGAAATTCTCTCTACTACTTTTGCTGGTTTCCCAGTACAAATGCTGTACACGGTGGCTGACAGCTTTCCAGGGAAACTGTCATCCCAGGGCTTAAAGTGAAAAAAATATTGAGTGCATGAGCATTTACTAGCGAGAATAAAATGGGCTTATTTATCAAAGTCCACGTCCTTGGTGAAGGGCTTTACTTCCTGCATCTCTCGTAAACACACTTGTCGCGCATGTAGGATGATAAATATGCATCTCGGTCTTCTCTTTCTTTTCCTCCATTTAATTGCCTGGCACATGGCTCTGTGTAATCTTTTTTTTCCCCCAGAAGTGTGCAAAATGTTTATTGTAATAGCGCATAATGGAAGACATGATATCTCTACACACAAAATGATGCCCTACTTGATCACTGTAAGCTGACTTCCCCGCTAGGCAAGTGTGTAACGATATCTCCTTTGAATTATATTATACAGTAGGAGGAGAAAATATTCTCCAGATCACAGCAACAAAAAAAAAGGGGGGGGAAATAGAAACTGTAATCATTCAAACCAGAGATGTGCTAAGTTAATGCCTGGATCCTGCCCTTAGCTGGGCTTGTGTGAAGAGAGAGGTTATCAAAAGCCAGGTAAGTAAGTACAAGCAACCCTTTCTTGTGCTTAACATTATTTCTGAGTTTCACTGGGGTATCTAGATGGCATTCGTGTAATACCTGGAACTGGTTAATGACCCATAGATGGAATGGGCAGAACAACACAAAGAGCTGGATATGTAAACACATGGGAATCCTTCCAAAATGCTCCTCATCTGAATTTCTCTCCACATTTTGGGTAGATCCAAATTAACGGGTCTTTCTTTAAAAATATAAAAAATAGACAGATGCAACATTGTCCCAGTGTTTGTTCCTAATTTTTGTATGGAGTCCTTTTCTATATGCAGTTTGTGATAGTGTCTGTGTTTCTTGTCTCTTCTACATCAACAATGAGCCTAGATCACTGATAAAACACCACGGACTTGATGTGATTTTATCTGCAGTTACATCAAGACCCTTTTTGTGTAGTGTTTTACTGCTGTGCCAAAGCACCTATAAAACACTACACAAAACATAATTCAGAGAAATCATATGTCCTGTAGCCAGCTGCTAGTCAGCTGTACTCCACAAATGCCTCAGACCAATGCCCGGCACGTCTGGGTGGGAGGAAGCCAATTGCGGGTGGGATGAGATGACGAGGCATGGAGGCTGGACATTGGCTGCCTCATTATGGTGCCACTGGGGGCTAGAGAGGAGGGAGTAGCTATATAAGCACCTCGCCTCCTCTCAGTCCCCTCTTTGTTTTTGGCTCCCTCCCTCCCTTGTTGACAGTGTGGGCTTGCTGGTTGACCCTTTGGAGGCCAAGTAGGATTTTTTTGCCCACAATCTAAATGGTTGTGAGTTTTTTCGCCTACTCCATACTGTGAGACAAGTTGGGTGTATTAAATAGGGTGATTTGCTTTAATTGGTCACATTTGGTTGGCGGTTAGGTGCGGGCATCTCGAGTGTGGGGAACATTGGTGAGCATTCTTAGGCACCATTGGGGTGATGGGTAGTGCCTGAAGCCTATGGCAGGGAGTCTTGCGGCACCAACCAGCAGGTTGAAGGTTTACCTTAGAGGCCAACCCTCCTCACCCCCTCAGAGCCTTGCGGCATGGGGTCGGTGGCACCGGAAGGCCTCCCTACCCCAAATGGGGAGCCCATGGAATGGCAGGCTGTCTGGCACCACTTCATGGGCTATGAATGGCTTGCCTGATCCTAGAGCCTCCTTGAGTCTTGTGTGAGATGCCCGCTTAGGAATTTACCCCTTTGCAGATCTTTGAATAAATGTGGCCCATGTTTAAATGCATATACGTGTGTCATCTTGTTATTTCTCATCCTCCACTTCCGCAATCGATATCGTCTTACCCGAGACCTTCTTACACCTTCTCAGAGTCAATGAAGTCTTCAGTGTCTGAGGGCTCCTGGTCCATATTCACCAGAAAATTAAACACACTTTGCATCAGTAATGAATCAGCAGCTATAGTTTATCTGTGCAGGGAGAAACAAGAAAGCTTCGAGTGAAAGTAAAGTTGACCTAGTGAAGACCAGTAACTAGTTGGTTTCTGCATGACTGGTGGAATGTCTTTATAAGCATAAGGGTACTTTGGATTATATAATATTGCCTGGAGTGTTTTACTGATGCACTACAATAGAAAGGGTTTTCCATTTCTAAACTTTGTGCAATAAACTAATGGTGATCAAATACGGGAGATGCTGTAACAACTTGGAGATAAGTGGGATTTGGCCACAAGGAATGCTAAACATTGTATTGGGAAGAACAACAATATTGTGCTTGGAAGTCAGTATGCATAGCTGCATAGACTCATCTTGTGCAGCCAATTCAGACTTCAATAATTCGCATCTGTGGAGCTTGGAATTTTTTGCCAACCCCTGTGCACAAGGCTAGAATTGAGATGTGGGTTTTGAGTTGGCCGTATGGGAGTGGTGTGGCAGAGAGAGGGCAGAAATGTGGTTTAAAAGTCCCCAGACTTTGGATCTTTAGCCTGGGATCTGAGTATATTGGGGGAGATAGAGCAGGTATCTCACCACAAGCTTTGGCCAAAGGAGGGGACTACAGAAAAACAAGGAGACCTCTTGACAGCAATTGTCCAATGTAGATCTTTGGTACTTCCTGACTTGTATAAATGCTTTCTGAAAGATTTGCTATTGTTACAGGTTTCAGGGAAATTCTGATGTTGGTCTAATATCTGAAGTCCTACTCACTTCTGCCTTACTTTCACCTAGCATTCTCCAACTAATAATAATCATAATCATAATAATAACAATAATATATTTATTTCTTACCCGCCCTCTCCCTCTGGATCAAGGCAGGGAAAAACATCAAATGTAAAATACATAAAACTGATTTAAAACGCATAAAACTAATATGAGTAGACCTGCCGGAGGATATCAGTCTATATGGCTTTATTTTTTTACATATTTATTGCCTATATTGTTACTACCCCACCTTCCTTGCCATCATGGAACTCCATGCAATGTACATAATGTTCTTGAGGAGGGGTGTCTCCCATCCAAGTAGTGAGTAGATCCAGACCTGATGAGCTGCTCTGGCAGGGCTTGTCAGTGATTCCCAGCCCTGAGCCTTTTAAATAATTTTCCTGCACCCCACTGGATACTTGAAAGTTAACTCTGGTGGGCACTTTAGGGATGTGCATCATTTGGAAATCTGCCCCTTTTGTGGATCAATGGATTTCTGCTTCCCGCCTGACTCGGCTTGCATTTCTGAGATGAGCCACAGATTTTCTCCAAACCCTGGGGACCTTTTCTGGGTTTTCTGGGGTTGGGGTTAGGCTGCAATTTGTGCAAATAGATATTTCCCCAAATCATGGCTACAATTTGCATAAATTTGCATAATTTGTGGTAATGGAAATTATGTCTGCAATGTGCGTAATTTACAAAAATTGCAGCTGACATTTGCACAAATTGCGGCTGTCATTTCTGCAATTTGAAAAACACAGAAAACCTGCTAACTGGCCTGACTTGCTGCAGGCGGAGTCGGGCCAGTTCAAGGAAAGGAGAACACAATATGTGGGGTCCAATCAGATGAAAGCTCATCAAGCTCAACCTCTGAAATGGATCCCTCCCACAACCCTCCCAGAACTCCACACCCTCTCTTTGCAGTATTGATGGTGTGGTATGACCACAAAACCTCGCAGCCCAGGTGGTTGTGGACTCTCTCCATCACCCACCTCTGCTCCTGCCTGTTCTTGTATCTCTTCTCCACAAGCTGAGGTGGAATAAGATGTGGTGTCGGTAAGAAGAGGAGTGAAAAGGATAACAGTGCTGCAACATCAGAAACAAAACAAGGGAGGGATCCAGTTTTCTTATTTATTATCCGACAACTTCTTTTTCTCTGTCAAACTACATTTATCCTCTAATAAAGCAAGTGATTCTGATGACACAACAGCTGCTCCTTCATCATGTTAGAAAGAAAAGCAGGTGCCATTGTTCATCTTTCAATGAGGGGGGAAATAGCACAAAGGAGAGAGAGGCAATTGCCCACTTTCTATGAAGGGGCAATTTATTTGGAATTGGCTATTGTTGTAATGACAAATAGGCATTTATCCTTTCTTTCTCACTCACTCTCAGGTACTATCCCCTGACGCTCTAAGACTTTGGACATCCGGTCCAATTACTTTGCATTTGCTTCTGCCGTGCCTCGCTTTCCCTCATAAGAACACTTGAGAAGTTGGGATGAAGTATGATCCTTCTAGCGGCCCGAAGGAATATCCATCCTGTTTGGATGGCTTTGTCAGAGGCAACCACACTGAATAGCAAAACCTCTTGTGTTTGACAGGAATACATCCACTGACCTTCAATTAGGCTGCAGGTTAAGACAATACTGGAAAATCAATTGCTCATTTTCTCCCTTTTGGCTCCCTGATTTTGATGTTTGCCGAGATAAAGGACGACAGTGTTACAGGCGGGACTCTTCGAAGAACGTTCGTTTGATATTACCTGAGGCTCAAGGGGTCGTGGTTCGGCCTAATCGTCACAAAGCTCTTTGACTCCATTCTGTCAATAAAAATCAGCCCCAGCTCTAGACAACAGTTGCAGTTCCTCTTTTTGGCCGCCGATATCTCTTTCTCTGTCTTCAATTTTCATATTCCTTCAGTTTCTGAAGGTTCCCCCCTCCCTCTTCTGAGAAGAAATAGCAGCATATGACACCGAAACATGTTGTTTAATTTTATCATGGCTTGGCAGGTGTCTCAACTGACATTGCTTCCCAGTGACAGAAAACGAAGCTTTTTTTTTTCTTGACCTCTGTCAAAAGCATGGAGGGGAAATGTCATTTATCACAACAAAGCTTTGAGGAAGAAAGATAATTAACAAATGCCTATCAGTTTTGTAATCTTGGGATGGGAGAGGAGAAATCAGTGCTAAGTGCACAGTGGGCTTTGCTCTTATTATGGCTATTACTTTTTTCCCTTTTGGTTTGCTAAATGCAAGTTTATCCCTCTGTTTAATGCAGACAACCTCCATCACAATTTATGTTGCAGTCTCACGGTTCAATCCAATAAACCTACCATACCTGCAGTATGGCCTCCCTACTGCAGGTAAGGCCATGTTTGTTTACACAGTTTAACAAGCCCTTAGGAGGAGTTAAAGCAAGGTGGAAGACAAAGACAGAGAGACTGCAGCTAGGTAATTTTAGCCTCTGGACTTAATGGTCATATTGGGGCAGATCTCTGTGCTCTGAAGCATACAACTAATACTTTTCTTTTTCCAACTATGCTGTGCCTTATGGCTGGCTGTACATTCCTAGTATTATGTTACAACAACATGGTTTGCCAACTGGATAGTGGTTTGCAACTGGTCTTAGATGGGGCTTCATTCCCCCTAATCGACCAAGTACATAGTCTGGGAGTCCTTCTGGTCTCTCTGCTAAGTAAGGAAGCCCAGGAGGCAGTGGTGCACAGGAGTATATTTTACTGGCTTCAGCTGGTACACCAGCTGCTGAACCTCTCCAAGACCTTCCCAAGTTATCCATGCCCTTGTGACGTCCAGGTTGGACTACAGCAATACTCTGCATGTGGGGTTGTCTTTGAAGATAGTATGAAAAGTTCAGTGGGGAATCAATCATTTATCTACCTATATCTATCTACCAATCTATATATTTTGTCTGACTTTCTATCATCCATATAAAGTGAAGTGCAACACCTTTAAAGTGACACCTGCAAGCAAGGGCAGAGAGTTGGGATATAGATAAACTTTAATTACATCAGTGGTTAAATGGATGTTTAATTTTAATGAACTAGTAGGCTGGGGACTCACATCAATAGCAGGAATGAAGGCTACCTTTGCTGGAAAGACGATCTCGTTTCATTCTAAGTGAGAGACAAATGGAGCTGCTAAGAGCTAATGGAGATAAAACACATCTTGGTGTTTTGTTCACCCAAGGAGGAAAATGCAATCGTCAATAGACTTTTAACCATTTCAGTCTTGATTTGAATTTCCTGTTCTTAGTCTAGTCCCAGTGATGTCAAAACATGTCACTGTGTATACTGGTATTGTTAGTAGTTGAGATTCACCTCAAACTACCTAAGCAACTATTTTCTCTATAAGAAACAACAAAGACTCTTTGACATCTATAAAAAAATATACAGTTATTGAGCCTTGGATTTATGTAGGCTGCATCTTTCTCCATGAAGATTAACAACATACAGTTATTTTGCATAAATATAGTGACCCTGTTCAGATCACATGCTAAGCTATGGTGGTTAAGCATTTTGAGTGAAACATTATGGCTTATTGTGTCATGTGCATCATGACTTAATGTGTCATGTGAACCATTTGTAACCATGATGGCTACATAACCATGGTTTAAACATGTTCACTAACAATTTTCTGCAAAAAGGCTTAGCATGTTGTCTGAACAGGTCCAGCATGGGGAAACCAGAGGTATACTCACTAATGAATGGAATATAGGAAATTTTGAACACAGAATATGTGTTTGATCTCTTTAGCTCTCAAAATATCCCAATGAGATCAATTCCTAATAGATTCAGAATCGACAAAATGAATTGTTTCTTCATCTGAAGTATTGCTACTTTAGCTTGTGGAATTCATTGTCATGTGATGAGGTGTTGGATAGTGAATTTGGGTGTTTGGATGATGGAATAGGTGGGTAGAATGACAAATATACATCCAGGATCATAACCAGAATGTGTGTTCCTATTGTGCCATAATTATTAGGGGTGTGCATTGGATCGGGTCCGATCCATGATCCGAAGCCTATCCGACCGAAATCGGATAAAATTATCCGATTATGATCCTGGCTTCTGGATCATCCAATCTTATCCGAACTGGTCCAGAAGGACCCAATCTGGCTCGGATAAAATCAGAGGATCGGACCTCCTCTTACTCCTCGCGCTCCTTACCTGCTGGGGCGCCAGCGGACAGCAGTGGACGGCCCCAGCAGGTAAGAAGCATGAGGGGGGAGGAGGGAGGGGGCCCCACTTATCCGCCGGAGCAGTGGCTTCCCTCTGGTGCATCGACCTACTGAGAAACAGTCCTCGCGGCCTGTCCCTCAGTTAGGCTGACCATATGAAAAGGAAGACAGGGCTCTTGTAACTTTAACAGTTGTAGAGAAAAGGGAATTTCAGCCAGTGTCATTTGTATGCAATTAGTTCCTGGTGAAATTCCTTCTACATCACAACAGTTAAAGTTGCAGGGGCCCTGCCTTCTTTTGTATATGGTCATTCTAATATAGTGCCTGCAACTTTAACTGTTGTGATGAAGAGGGAATTTCACCAGGAACTAATTGCATACAAATGATACTGGCTGAAATTCCCTTTTTTCTACAACTGTTAAAGTTACATGATCCCTGTCCTCCTTTTCATATGGTCAGCCTACCTCAGTAGCACGCCAGGTGATGACATCATCACCCGGCATGCTACTGAGGGACAGGCCGCAAAGCCTGTTCCTCAGTAGATCGATGCACCGGAGGGAAGCCGCCACCCTAGCAGGTAAGAGCACAAGGGGGGAGGCGGGAGGGGGGGCCCATGTACCTGGCGGAGTGGCAGCTTCCCTCCGGTGCATTGATCTACTGAGAAACAGGTTTCACGGTCTGCCCCTCAGTAGCACGCTGGATGATGACATCATCACCCGGCGCGCTACTGAGGGACAGCCCGCGAAGCCTGTTCCTCAGTAGATCGACGCACCGAAGGGAAGCTGCCACCCCAGCAGGTAAGAGCTGGGGTGGTAAGAGGGGGAAGGTAGGAGGGGGGGGCACGTACCTGGCGGAGTGGCGGTTTCCCTCCTGTGCATCAATCTACTGAGAAACAGGCTTCGCGGCCTGTCCCTCAGTAGCGCGCCAGGTGATGATGTCATCACCCGGCGCGCTACTGAGGGACAGACCGCGAAGCCTGTTCCTCAGTAGATTGAAGCACCAGAGGGAAGCCGCCGCCCCGGCAGGTAAGAGCCCAAGAAGGGAGGCAGGAGGTACAGGGAGGGGGGAGTTAGGCCCCCACTCACCCCAGCCATAGGCTTGCGTTGAGGGAAAGCTTTCTTTCCCTCAACGCAAGCCTATGGCTGATCCGAAAATCGGACTTCTGATTTTCGGATCAGGATCGGGTCCAATCTGATCCGAGGGACCTCCGATTTGTCCTGAATGTCCCGATCCGATCCGATCTGTGGGGTCCCTGCACATCCCTAATAATTATCAGCTTCACTAAATACATGACTGGTCAGGAAGAAGACCTTTAGTCACTTTCCAATGGTACTTCTAACAGTCTTCTTAACTAAAGCTGTGAAAGACACTTTTAAGTAGGGATGTGCACTGGATCGGACCCGATCCACGATCCGAGTCCAGTCCAGTGGGAAATCGGATAAATTATCCGATTTCCGATCCCGCAGCTGGATCGGCCGATCCAATCCGAACCGGTCCGAAAAGGCTCCGAACCGGTTCGGAGGATCGGCGGATCGGCGGGCGCCCACTGGCGCCCACCGCCGCTTCCATTGGCGGGCGCCAGCGGGCGCCTGCCGATGAAAGTGGACAGCGGGGGGGAGGGAGGAGGGGGGCGCTTACCTTCTCGGCCCGTCCGCTCCCGTCCGGCACTAGCAGCTACTCCCAGCGGGCTCCGCGGCCTGCTCTAGGGTGGCGCGCCGGGTGATGTCATCACCCGGCGCGCTACTCTAGAGCAGGCCGCGGAGCCTGCTGGTGGTAGCCGCCGGCCCCGGACGGGAGCGGACGGGCCGAGAAGGTAAGGAGGGGGTGCGTGGAGGGGAGGAGGGGGCGCGCGGAGGGGGGAGGGGGGCCCTTACCTTCCCGGCCCGGCGGCTCCCGTCCGGCGCCGGTGCCTACTACTCCCAGCAGGCTCCGCGGCCTGCTCTAGGGTGGCGCGCCAGGTGATGTCATCACCCGGCGCGCTACTCTAGAGCAGGCCGCAGAGCCTGCTGGAAGTAGTAGGCGCCGGCGCCGGACGGGAGCCGCCGGGCCGTGAAGGTAAGGAGGGGGTGCGTGGAGGGGAGGAGGGGGCGCGCGGAGGGGGGAGGGGGGCCCTTACCTTCCCGGCCCGGCGGCTCCCGTCCTGCGCTGGCGCCTACTACTCCCAGCATGCTCCGCGGCCTGCTCTAGGGTGGCGCGCCGGGTGATGTCATCACCCGGCGCGCTACTCTAAAGCAGGCCGCGGAGCCTGCTGGAAGTAGTAGGCGCCGGCGCCGGACGGGAGCCGCCGGGCCGGGAAGGTAAGGAGGGGGTGCGTGGAGGGGAGGAGGGGGCGCGCGGAGGGGGGAGGGGGGCCCTTACCTTCCCGGCCCGGCGGCTCCCGTCTGGCGGCGGCGCCTACTACTCCCAGCAGGCTCCGCGGCCTGCTCTAGGGTGGCGCGCCGGGTGATGTCATCACCCGGCGCGCTACTCGAGAGTAGGCCGCGGAGCCCGCTGGTAGTAGCCGCCGGCGCCGGACGGGAGCGGACGGGCCGAGAAGGTAAGCAGTGGCGGGGAAGGGGGCTTACCCCCCCCGGAGCCGTCCGCTTCTATCCGCTGGCGCCCGCGGGCGCCAGCGGATGGAAGCGGGCGGCCCCAGGGGGGGTAGGGAGCGCGGGGGAGGGGGCTTACCTGCTGGGGCCGTCCACAACGGACGGCCCCGGGGGGGGAGGGAGTTAGGCCCCCCCTCACCCACCCGCCGCCATTTTTTTCTCATAGACTTGCATTGCAATGCAAGTCTATGGGGAAAAAAATGGCGGCCGATCCAAAAATTAACGATTTTTGGGTCGGGATCGGACTCGATCCGGTCCGGGGGGCCTCCGATTTTGTCCGAACCGGTCCGGGACAAAATTGGTGGTCCCGATCCGGGTCCCGATCCGATCCGGGGGGTCCGTGCACACCCCTACTTTTAAGGAGAAAAATGCATGCTCGTCATATCAAAACCTATTTGGATCCCATTGAAATTCCTCAAATATTTTGCCTGAAGTCGAATCCACAAGTTCATTTCAGATTTCATTTTAGGTAAAAATATCAATGAGTTTGCCTGAGTTGAAGACATCTGCTCTGGTGAAACATGGATCTTCTGTGACAATTCCTCCAATACAAAGGCTTTTACAAATCCATTTAGTCATATACTATTAGAGTAATGCAATATCACACACACACACACACACACACATGAGTAAACTGGCCATGTTAATGTTGTTTCAATGGCTGAATATCTGTGTGGTATCTATCCATAGTTCTGGCCCCACTGTGGGATCAAATCCTGGCACTCCCTTGATAAAAATGCTTAATAGGAAACTACATAAAGTCTAGTGATGGGTGAGGTCCCCAGGTCTCATTTGGAATGGGCTCAATGTAAACTAGAGACTGGTATGAAGCATCCAGGAACATGGTTGGAGATATAGTTTTCTAAACTCTCCAGTTTGAACATCAGTGTTATCACTAATAAAGAAGCTAGACATGCACACACCAAATATGCAGTGTGTTGATGTTGCATTAATGTCCTTCAAAGTAAGTGGTACAGTGATCTAAGAGACTGTGTGCTGTTTTATTTATTTATTTATTACATTTCTATAATTCCCAATACCCAGAGCTCTCTGGGTGGTTCACAGCAGTGAATACCATAAAATACACCAAAGACTTAATATAAAACATTAAAAAGTTCTAAATTACAATATAACATTCAGCATCCATGTAAAGATCTAAAAATACAGTAAGAGGTTTAAAACAACAATAATTGAATAATTTAAAATGCCTTGGAGAATATTACATGAAACTCTATTTTTTTTAACCATTCTGTCTGCATTTCATGAATTGCCAGGTGCTTTTCATGCCGTTCATTGATGGAATCAGATTGTTCCAGTTTCCCAAATTTGCACAAATTTGAATTTGCATAAGTTTACACTTGCAAAAATGAGCAAATCCTTCCACCAAATGTGCAATCCCCCCTTTAGTCTATGGGGAAATTGGCATTTTGGGGTAGTTATTTTTTTGTTTGTTTGTTTTTGCAATAATAATAATAATAATAATAATAATAATAATAATAATGTTTTTTACAACTAAATTTGTGTAAAATTCCAAAAATTTAAAACAAACAAAACACTCCTAAAGTTTGCAGAACCAGTGTGAGTTGGGAAAAGCTGGGTCCACGAAGGAATCCATGGGTTGGATTGATCAAAATCCAAACTCATTTGATGTTGTTGCAGATTTCTCCAGCACCCGTAGATGCAATTGCATGCCCCTTCTCCCTGTACATTTTCTAGGGTGAATCCTGACCTCTGAAATGGAGCTAAAATGGCCACTTCCAGTTCACCACTTGCAAATGGAGTAGTGAATTGGAGGGAGGGATTTGCTCATCTTTTCTCAGGGAAGTAACGAACAGCAGTCTAAAAGTTCATCTGCAGGATATGCTGTAACAGCCATTCTCCTCCCTGGATATCCCCAAGTCCCATCATAGTATGGCTCCTAGCAAACATAATTCTTCGTTAGATATGTTCATTAAGAAAATGTCATAATTTTTATGATGGATAAATCTGTGTCAGCAGAAAGGGGGAGAAAAGATTCTGAATGTTAATATTTACCCTGCACCTGGGCCCTAGACCATACCTAATGTTCACATTTTGGTCCCATGTGTCCAATCAGGGACCAAGGTTATGTTTTTAATGACATGCCAGAATATAATTTGGCCATTAGCCTGTCGGATCCCTCCAGAGTTTTTACTAAATGAGGCTTTGAACACTTCAAAATTACACGTTAGCAGAATGTTGGGATGCATAAGGATTTCAAGGAAAAGCCATTAGTTATACTGTAGGAGGAAGAAGAAGACTTTTTTTTTTGTCCTGTGCAGGGAAACAATCTCTTTTTTTAGAGTCTTAGGCTAACCAAAATCATATCTATTTATGCTTTCATGGTTTAAACAATGTCATCTGTTCTTGTTCATTTCTAATTGCCGTTCCTGTTTTAAAACAACAAGCAGCATTTGTTGGATAAGGAAGAATGGAAAGACTAAGTAATGGAGTAAAATAGTTGTTTAGGGAACTGTATTTTATATTCATGTTGTTGTTGTTGTTGCTGCTGCTGCTGTTGTTTGTAATGCAGCTCCCCCATGCTAGAGCAGGTGTGGTTTTGTTCCACCCACATCCTTTGGTGCCAGAATGGAGGATACCTGATTGGAGCTACCAGGATCATGGCACCATGCATTGTCTCAACAGTTTAGTCACCAGGGATGGGCAAACTCACTGCCCGCCTCGCATGCCACTGGTCAGACCCTCGCTGGCTGCCTGACCTGCTCACCATGTGCGGTGAGCTGCCAGTTAGCCTGAGGGCACCCTGCAAGTGGCCCAGAACCACCATTTTGCAGGAAATGGCAGCTCAACCTTTTACAGAAAGGGTCTCTATGAGAAAAGGGCTGTGGTAAATTGTTCCATTTATGCAATGTTACAGGCATAAATCATCTATTTAGTGGCCTGGTGGAGAAGCAGAGCCTGCCACGCTTGCCAGACTCAGCACACGCAGTGTCGGACAAGTGCAGGGGTCCACAGACTGGCATTGAGGGGGCCAAGCTGGCAAGAAATTGCCTAACTTTGAGTCCCAACTTGGAATTTGCAACATGCCTACTGGAACAGTTCTGAAACGGTTGAGTTCAAACTGTTTTGTTCCATCACGGGGGGTGGACCAAAACAGTCATTCCCAATTCACCAACCTATAAACAGGTGGTGAATAGGAGTGTTGGTTTTGATGCTGTTTCAGAGGCTGACATTTGCCTCCGAAAGCAGTTTCAGTGGGAGACATAGGGGATCAAAAGACACTTAATCTGTCAGTAGCCAAGCAGAAGTGGGAGACCTCTTGCCATAGCCATCTTCTTTCCCAGAGTCACTCTGGGAAGGGACATGGCAGTGGTGGCGGCCCCGGCCCCATGTAAGCGACATATTCTCTCATGAAATGGTGTGAAGTGATTGGTGCCCTCCCTTCTTTCCATTTCAGGTTTTACCCAAAGTGCCCCCACCCACCCAAGAAACATAGAGTGAAGAAAAATACTACCAACCCTAGTTAACAATGTATTCTGAACCATTCTAAAACTTCTGCCACCATTTTGCCTCCAGGGAAATGCTGCTGCAAAAGCCAGCAGTTTGTATAAGAGGAGAAGGAGGAAAGGGGTAAGAAGTCTCCTCTCTCCTGCCATTCAGCCCCCATCTCCTGCCCCCCAAAAATGCCATTCCAAAAACCAAAATCTTTGGATAAAAAATGGTGTGCATGAATAGCTCGTCACATTCTAGGAACCAGCTTATCTGGACTTTGCTTGCAGATGTCTCTCACCCACATGTCTCAGAGCAGTGCTTCAGACCAATACCTGCTTTACTATGGACAACAAAATGTCAGCTGTCTCTGATACAAGGGTCTCACAACTCTCCTGGCCTCAGACAATTCCTCATCACACGAACTTGTCCCCTGTACTGGCTCCATGGATGGTATAGGAAGTTCTTGGTCCATCTGAGGAATGATAATAGCATTTCAAAGGACTTTCTTTTCAGGGATGGGGCTTAAATGTTGCAATTGTATTGAATGGTTGTTCTTGTTTCCCCCAGACAACTCTTTTCCAGAGTTCGATGGCTGTGGGCAAAAGTTCTGTAGAAATATAGTTGGATCATCAAGCGAATTTTCATTGTCTACCCTTCCATGTGACATGACTATTCCCTTACCTAGATGGTAACAAGGTGACCCATTCTTTTTAGCTATAAAACTTTTAGTACTTCATTTTATGGAGTCCTAACAAACACACAAAACAGTGCCTGTGCTTTGAGCCCTGTGGAGTTGTTAAGTAACTATCGCTCCCACTAGTCCAGAGAGAGAGAGAGGGAAGGAAAGCTGAGGTTCATTAAGGAACTTTGAATCTGAAAGATGTTCAATTGGAAAAGAAACATTAGGATGCCCCATAATGAGTTAAAGGCAAATGAGATTATCAGAATTATATTACCTATAAAGAGCCACATAGCGGCTGCCAGCATCCCAGGAATGTTAGGATTTCAATGCACTGTTATATTTCATAGCTTGTTACCAGAATCCCTGGTGAAAAATAGAGATTAATACAGGGGAATGAACACCACCTCCTATATCTCATCATGCTACTTCAAACATCCTTAATGTGGGTTCTTTTCCAGGCATTTTTATTATTATTTGGAAGTGAAATGACTGTCATGAGGCATTGATGAGATAGCCCACCCTGTTCCACAAGCTCAATCCAGTATTTCATACTGTTACAACCACACATGGACAAATGAGTCAAGACATGTATCGTTTGGATAATTTGGGCCACGGCTTTGTTTAATTTTACCTAAGACCTGCAACAATCATACCACCGGGTGGGATATTTCTACTAAGTCCCTAGTATATCTAGAGAAATTACCCACCCACCCCACTAATCTGTGCAAGTGAAAGACATGAAAATGACCATCAGAACAGAATTTGAGTCATTCTTGGTGCAATTGTAGCAGTACAATTGCTGATAACAAACCCACAAGGCACATTCATAGGGCATTTCCTATGGACAGAACTCTTGAAATGCAAATAATGCATTAAAAACGTTGGAAGGGTTGCAATGCTAGAAATAAGAAGAAAACCCATCCTCTCATATTCTGGCACTAGGTCCTCACTGAACCTCTGAAATGGAAAGGCCACACAACCACTTTCATGCAGTTTCACCTGTGCTGTTACGTTGGCAAATGGTGGATTTAGATTATCACTTTTCTCAATGATAATCCTATAGGTACAAAGATGGCAGGGCAGGGAAATTGGCAGAAAAGATATAGGTAGAAGTTGGGGAGAATGAAAGGTCGAAGCTTCTTTCAGCTACTTTAGATTTTTGATCTTGTTTTAAACAACTATGCACTCTTTTTGTTGATGTCAGGGTTAAACTGAAAAAAAATCCCTTTCCATGCAACATTGTATTGTGTGTGTGGTGTGTGGTGTGTGTGTGATTCCTGACGCTGTGCTAACCACCTCCCGGAAGCAATATGATGTTTCTCAAAGCATAAAACAGTATACACCAGCACTGTATTTACTGTTATAAAGCTATAACATGAAATTTTATTAGCTCATTCAATATTTTGCAGCCTGGGGCTACTGACAAGCTAGGAATTGCACCCATGCCTATAGAAGAAACGTGATTGAGTGTGGAATCCAGTCACCATTTCTTTTGCTCAATTCAACCTTTCTTTTTTTGCAACATGTACCAATTTTGGGTGTATATAGTTTGTTTCTTTAATAAGCTGGAGAGATTCCAAGCTGTAATATCGTAGAACGAAACTCACAAAGGCCTTGTGATATATGTATCCTACCGCTTCATCATTATACCTGTATTGCAGCCATAGAAATAGTGGGATGTGTTCCATGAAGACACACATTTCAGCTGATAGTGTGTGTGTGTGTGTGTGTGTGTGTGTGTGTGTGTGTAGCGAGTAGAGGGAGAGACCCTCAGGGACTTTGCTTCACTTAATAGGCATTTCATAGTCATGTTGAAGAGTCCAAGGCATGGATACACTTTCTCCCAAGGAGCTTCAAGCAATGTATTAAACATTTATTCGACGAGAACGGAAGTAGAAAGCTCCATTCCCTATCCAGTGGACTAATAGAGTCTCTAAATACATAATCACGAATAGCACTCCTCACGTCAAAGTTTGATGCAACTCTTCTCGTACCTTTGGAGGAGAAGAAGGAAGTGAAATTAGGGTTCACGAGATGGATTTCACTCCTGCAATCATCACAAGGAGAGTTAAAAATGAGTTCCAACTCAATATTTCATTAATTTCCTGGGACAGCCCTGAATGGTAGACTACATTGTAAAAGAGCAGAATTTTCCCCTAAGGTAGCAAATGAAATGATCTAAGGTATATGAGCCAACATTTTTGCCCCTTATTTTGTAACCTGTAGGCTACTTCCCAGCTCTAGCCTCATAATGGCTGCAGTCTGGTGTCATAGTAAACCATGGTTAGTTCGTTTGTTTTAATCTGAACCTATGCTCACCAATCATGGATTGTGAGGAATTGCTAAATCAGGATAGCAAACATTTTGGAGCTGCTCTGCAAACCTCAGTTTGCATTTACTGCATAATGGTTATATCTTTGCCTCAAGTGGCTGTTGCACCATGAAGGCTGGAGCGTCCTTATGATCATTGACCTTTTGTTACAGAAAGGATTACACCAGCATAAATATTGGTATGGATATAATTTGACCAGACATTTTTGTTTGTTTTTAATCAGAATCGATCCAGTTCGCACTTTCTTGAGCAGAATGCAGACTAGAACTCAATCTGAGGTCAAAGTCTATATGTTTCTGTGCTTGTGATGTGATTTGTGGAATACCTCCCCACAAAAAAAAAAAAACAAAAGTCTTCAAAAAAGCATACATTTTCAAAACATGCATTAAAAATGTGTGTGCTTGGGGGGGAAATGCACACAAACACACTTTAATCTATCAGAAAAAAGTGTATATTTCAACAATATGCAAAATTGATGTGTACATTTGGAAGAATGTACATGATAATGCACATTGATTTTTACACACACCCCAAACAACCCCCCCCCCCAAATCTTACAGTCTGATGGAGACATGAGTTGGAACAAGCTTCAAGTGGAATTTGGAGAACATCAACATGTCCAAGTTTTCCCAATTCTCATATCCTGAACATTGAACATTCCCTGTGGTTCATAGTAGAAATTAATGGCAAAATCTCTTCTTTACACTTCTATAGCCTTCACTGGGCCTTAAACTTCAGAATACACATGTGTGACAAATGTGGACCAGCAGTGTTTGGCAGATTCTTCCCAGAAAGTTATATTTAAAAAAGCCCCTTCTTTTCTTGTCAAAGTAATCTTGCATTCAAGTTCCTTTACTACAAATCTTTTTCTCATTTAATCACAGATTCCTTGACTTGACTTGCATATCTGTCAATATCTTAATTTGATTAAAGGTTTCCTTCAGCGGAATATTCCTCAAATGAGATCCAGGAAGGTCTAATTTAGGAGGAAAGCTAGGCAGCACTAATGGCTACAATTATCTTTATTATGATTAAGAATCACTCCAGGAAAGGTTGTGTTACAGGAATGGCTATGCTCGGTATTTATCAGAATATACATGCCACTAATAAAGAGCTCATAATACGGCAGGACCTAATAAGTTGTACAGGAAGACTATATAGAATATTATTATAGAATGGGTTGAGGGTAAGTAATACCATAAAGGAAGGAGCAGTCAAAATGAAGTCAAACAGTGAAATGCTTTCACAATCACATGTTCATCAGTATCTGTGATCAGTAATGGGTTGATGTTGCATAAGTAATTGTTGAAGAGTTGTATTTAAGTTCTATTTAAAGGGACCAACACCCATCTAGCAGCCAATTAACCCAGCAGGATATCAGCTTTCATGGTATCTG
The DNA here is from genome assembly GCA_029215795.1 of Anniella stebbinsi. NCBI lineage: Eukaryota > Metazoa > Chordata > Lepidosauria > Squamata > Anniellidae > Anniella > Anniella stebbinsi. The sequence continues at coordinate 13,111,437 of JARDYH010000001.1, read as the reverse complement.
GCCATTGCTCAGGGACCACGTGGTTGATTTCTAAGAGGTCTGGAAGTGAGGACAATTAAGGGCAGACGGCAGCTCTGGCTTTTCCTACCAACTCACAAGGTTGAACAATAGGAGTTATGTGATATCCCTCCTGCCAGGAATGAGAATGGGTGACCCCAAACACTTCAAAGTTGTAAATTTAAAACAAGTCTTTAACAGTTGGAGTTTTTAACAATCCTTTTGAGTGCTGATCTATGGCAATAGTTGGAATTGCTGGGCATGTCATCATGCAGCAAGATCCAGCTATGGCACACGGTTGTGGCTCAAAGAGGCTGCCACCATCAACTAGCCGGGGAGATGTAGGATTTGCAGGTTTGGGCTCCTGCCCACCCCTTGGGAGAAGGTGGGAGAAACATGATCATCACAAGTCTTGCTATGCAAAGCTTTTTCAGAGTTCCTGATCACCATAGCCTCACTCCTCTCCTTCTCACATAGAGAGAGGAGAACCAAGGATACTTGCCCTGTACCGAAATTCTCCGAAGTTCACTTCAAAGCTTGGGTAGGAATGTTGGAAAAATCCACAGTGGGTTTCTCCTTCTCCTTCTCCAGCAGGTTCCCATCTCCCATAAGAATATCTTTGCTTCGGCCACAGCAGGAGAGGTTTATTTATTACTTGTTTAATGGCTTCTCTGAAGGGTATGCCATGTACTCATCCGCCATAAATGCATTTACTCTGCTCAGTAGATTGGCCGTTAGCTTATAAATGGCTTAATGAACACACCTAAAGCATTTATAATGAAATGTGGGATCCTGGAGCTATAGCAACTTTTGGTTCCCGAAGAGTGCGTAGCTTTTCTATTAAAATATATTAAGTTACTGTTAATGCATTTAAGAGGACGTTATGCTGGGTGGTGATGATTATAGTAATAATTCTGGGATGCTGACAGAGAAGCCTGGGCTAAGTCATTACCAAGAAGTTCTTGTAAGGTCACTTGATGTAGCAGATCTTAGAAAGGATGCAAAACTTCACTTCAGGTATGACTTTACCTCTAATCAGTGACCCAGATCCCAGTTTCATATTGCATTTGTTTTTTGTTTAAAATGTTGACCTTACTTTTTGATCATATGTTTTCCAATGTGGCTCACATATTATTATTATTATTATTATTATTATTATTATTATTAAAGATGTGCTATTATCATAATATAATTTGGTCTCCCATTTGAAAAGAACAACAGCAACTTTAGTTCGTTTGTTGTGATTAATTAATTGGTTGTCCGAATCTGTATCAATGATGAAATATTATAAAACAGAGTGTGGGTGTTCTATTGTCTCTTGAGACCCAAATAGCCTTAGTGTCTTGGAACAGCTTTTACTAGAGATGTGCGTAAATGGCCTTTCGAAATTATCCACCCTATTTTAGGGTGAGCAGATAAAATCCAGGTCAGGGCTCCTGTAACTTTAACAGTTGTAGAGAAAAGGGAATTTCAGCCAGTGTCATTTGTATGCAATTAGTTCCTGGTGATATTCCCTCTTCATCCCAACAGTTAAAGGTGCAGGGCCCTGCCTTCTTTCATATATGGTCACTCTAGTATAGTGCATGCACCTTTAACTGTTGTGATGAAGAGGGAATTTCACCAGGAACTAATTGCATACAAATCACTGGCTGAAATTCCCTTTTCTCTACAACTGTTAAAGTTACATGAGCCCTGACCTGGATTTTATCTGGTCACCCTACCCTATTTGCAGGCAGAGAAATTATGGGCCCAATTTCACTGTGGATTTCTGCAGAGGTGGGGGAGAAATTATCCAACAGTTACACGCCAGTAGGTCTCGCCTTTGGCAGGGGTTGTAGCACAGCCTCTTTCTATTTTTCATACAGGTTTTTTGGGGGGGAGGGAGGGGTGTTACCACTGCATATGGTGACAGCGTCAACTGGCTGGTCCCCATTTTGCATCCATAACAATGGAGGTGTGAGGAGGGAGCAGTGATGTGTTGAGCTCCAGGAAAGAGATGGAGCTAGTCTTGTGCCAAAAACTGCCTACCAATATCCTGAATGCTTTCTTCCCTCATGAAAGAGGTTTCCATCATTCCTCCTCAGACTCAAGACATTTTAATAGCTTATTTTTGTGGTGTTTTTGCGCTTATTTTATTACTGCAAGGTGGCTGAGAGTAGGGGTGGGCAAACCCGCCTGCACTTGCCCCCTGCTCTCCAGGTCATGTGAGCCTCTCCTGAGGCTCATCTTGGCCTGCTGCATGCACCAGCCACCCACCCCTGCACCAAAATCATGTCCTTCCCTTCCTGCATCAGTGGTGGCTGTCACTGGCACAATGGTGCAAATTTCAGGAGCCTCTGTAAATTGTGCACTCCCCCCCTTCTACACCAATGGTAGCCTTAAGGGCCAAGGGTAAAGATGAATAAGTATAGAGTAGGCTCCTCCAAATCACAACCCTCCCAAGCCCTACAGATTTAGGAAGGCTGAAGGGGGGAGGTTCCTTACCCCATCCCCCACCCAGATCAATAAAACTGGAAGAAAATAAGATAATGCCAACTGTGTGGGAAGAAACAATTGCCTTGTGTTAGAGACGCTATGAAAAGCTTTCCTTAAGCATGGCAGAGGGATGCCATGCATTCTTTAGATTATAGGTACGTATGCATATATTTAGTTTCCCTCTCATCTGTAATGAATGTATAAGACACTATTGTCACTGTTGTCTGAGTGACATTTGTTCTGCAAAGGAACAAAGAGAGGGAGTTGTTTCCCTAGCAACTACCCTGTGAAAGTTCTTCGAATACCATCTTGGGCCTACTCCAGCTCTCCCTGCCCTTTGGTTGTTTGTACACAGATTCTCTTGGTAAATTAGGCAGGAGCCAAATACCAGGCTTAGTGGGACGATGGAAAGAGGAGGAAAGATGCAGTGCTCAGGTGCTGGGCTTGTTTTCTGACCCGGACAGGGGTTTTCATCATAAGAGATGGGATAGAAGGGTAAGCAGAAAAAGGTGCTGTCACTAGGCAAAGATTTGGGGTAGGGTATGGCATGATCTAATGTTAACCCCCCAAATTCACGGGCTCTGCAAACCTGTTAAAGACATGGGATTTTGTAAAAGAGGTGTAAAACGGATGCATTATTTCTGGAATATGCTCTGACGAATCCTATTCCCAAGCTAGCAGTCAGCTCCAGGTAACCTTCCATGGTCAACCCTAGTAGAATTATGGATGGGGGTGGGAGTGGTAGTAGTCCATGCTATACTAGGTGGCCAGTATTATTACTGAATTGTTGTTGCAGAAGCCTTCTTCTTTATGACTTTCCTTGAAACAATTGTCTCGTATAGTAGAAGTAGCAGTAAATAGCAATATGGCTTGCAGAACCAAGGAATCAATGACCTAGGGACATGGTGGGCTCTCCCACACTAGAGGCATTCAAGATGCAGCTGTACAACCATCTGTCAGGGATGCTTTAAGGTATATTCCTGCATTGAGTAGGGGGTTGGACTCGATGACCTTATAAGCCCCTTCCAACTCTACTAGTCTATGATTCTATTATTCTATAAAGAATGCTGAGAGGATTGGAACACAAGAGGAAGGATTGGAATTGTAGCACATGCAATAGTGATATCACAGTAACCATCTAATGGTCATGCCTCCACTTTTGCGAGGTGTAGGGTGCAAATAACGAGTCGAGACAAGAAAGTTGGGTATAAAATGGGCCACTTTTATTCAAGATCTGCAGAAGGGAGTAAAACCTATGCAGGCATCCTCTCTTGGCCTCTTCCAGGCCAAATCTTAGGAATGGGCGAACGATTCTCTGACCTCGAGGTGGCAGCACACATTCGCCACCCCTTGGTCTTACCCCATATGGGGATGGGAGGCCTTCCTTTGTCACAACACCCGTGCCGCAGGGCTCCGAATGTGTGAGTAGAGTTGGCCTCAAAGGTAAATCTTATTCCCATGATCTGGTGCCGCGGGGCTCCCAGATGTGGGCCTCAGGTATTACCCTTTACCTCAATGGTTCCTGAGAATGTTCACCATTTGAAAATGCCCCTAAGGATGCCCGCACCTACTACCAAATTAAAGTGACCGAATTAATACAAATCCACCTATTTAAAACTCCCCAGCTGTCTTACAGTATGAAGTAGGCGAAAAATCTCCTAACCAAATTAGGATAAGAGTAAAAAATTCCTACTTGGCCTCCTAATGACAACCAGCTAGCCCATACTGTTTACAGGGAGGGGAGGGAGGGAGCTTCGCAGAGATGAAGAGGGCAGGCAGGCCCGTTAGCCGGCTATTTAATCCGCTCGGCCCTGCCCCACCCAGTGGCACCATATGGATGCTCCAATCAGGAGCATCCACCTCGGCTCTTCCCCCCCCACCCGCAAATATCATCCCATGCCCAACTGGGCTGGGGATTTCACTTCTCAGAGCAAATAGTGGTGAAGTGATGGTTCTAGCTGGCGGTGTCACATTGATGAAATATCGCCTTTCTCTAAGTTCTGCTTTGGACATGCTATTCGTCTTCCATTGCCTTGAGGTTTCATCCAAAATGCAGAGATGTATCTCTTCTGTTGCAGGGACACAATGCCACTTCACTGCCTTTATTTATTTATTTATTTATTACATTTGTATACCGCCCCATAGCCGAAGCTCTCTGGGCGGTTTACATAGGATTAAAAACAATTAAAAACAATATACAAAAATTAAAACAGCAAAAACATACAACATACACACAATCTGTACATTTAAAACCACTTCAACACTTCAAAAACTACAAAAACAAAACAAAACAAACCCAGGCTCCTCAGATATTGCCAAATGCCTGAGAGAAGAGGACCTGGCGCCGAAAAGATAACAATGTTGGCGCCAGGCGGGCCTCATCGGGGAGATCGGCCTTCCCCTTAGATATAGAGTGCATAGCTCAGGGCTAGTAGCAGAGCACACATTTTGTATACAAAATGTCCCAGGATCAATTCTAATGATGTGCAGATTTGGATTCTCCAAATTCCACCTCAAACGTCATTCCAACTCAAGTCCATATCAAATCGGGGTTGTTGTTTTTCTTCCTTCCACATGAAAATGTATTTGTATTTGTGTGTGCACTTTTCAAAATGTATGCATCATTTGTGCACATTTTTGAAGTGTAAACATTTTCTCCCCATTGATGAAAGCATGTCGGGGCACATTTTTCAAAAAATACATTTTTTTTCATGTGCATTCTTAAAATGTAAGCATTTTTCAAATGTATTTTTCTTTGATGTTCCATGGAAATGTATGGACTTTGATCACAGATTGTCGTTAAGTCTGTATTCTCTTCTGGGAAGTGCGAACTGGATAAATTCTGGTTAAAACCAAATTGAAATGAACTTCCTATGCATCTACAATCAATTCTCAGCATTTCCAGTGGGGGGAAAAGGGAGATTTGGGACAGCAGGTATGGGAAAGATTACTGGAAAGCCATAGTCAGTTGCAGTACACAATACTGGACTAGATGTTGCAACAGTCTGATTCACTATTAATAAAATAACTTCATATGGCTGCCAATTAGTTTCCGGGCAAAGTACAATGTGTTGGTCATTACCTTTAAAACCCTACATGCTTTGGGTCGAGGTTACCTGCAGAATTGCCTTCTCCCATACGATCTGCCGCACACACTTAGGTCCTATGAGGAGAACTTACTTCAGTCAGCCAAAACTAGACTGACAACCATTACCTAGAGGAACCTTCTCTTCAGCCGCCCCCAGACTGTGGAATGGCCTGCCGGAGGAGATTCATCAACTTAACTTTCTCTTCGAGTTTAAGACAGCTATAAAGACTAGCCTCTTCTGGCAGGCATACCCAGATAAATGTTAAACCAAGAATTTTAAGATGTCTTGATTGTTATTTTGATATTGTGGTGGTTTTATATGCTCTTTGAATTCATTTTATGTATTTGATTTATATTTTATTGTTGTACTAATGTTGTTCCCTGCCTCGATTTAAAGGGAGAGGTGGGTAAGAAATATATATTATAAAAGCTTTAGGTGTAGAATTGCAAATCACTTGTATATTTACTTTTGCTGCTCTTTTGGGATGTCCCAGGTTGCAAAGCGATATCACTGGGAAGAAATGTCCGAGTATCACAAATCGGGATGTATGGACAATTTGTTTCAGGTCATTTATTTTTTTTAACGAGGATTTACCTTCCAGACAAAACATGGATTTGGATGCAGATCAAAACATTGTGTTGAAAAAATGGGCATGAAAACAAAGCCATACTTCTGGAAAATGTGCAGAAATGTGCTTTAATCAATGGGAGAAGATCTTATTATTTCTTAATAAAAGAAAAAAATGCAAACACAAGGAAAGATTTTCATGAGAAAAAAGAAGAGAAAAGAAAAAAGTTCACAATCTGATACTGACTAGAATTGGAACATGCTTCATGACGGAATTTAGAGAAATTTGGCAAGATCAAATTTTGCTGATTTGCAAGTAATAGGCTCAGTTCAGACCACACATTTCTCAATGGTGGTATTAGAACTCCACAGTGGAGTTTTTACACTACCATTAAGAAATGTGTTGTCTGGAGGGAAAACTCCACCCTAGAGTGGAGTTGTTGTTGTTGTTGTTTGTTTTTTTGTTTTTTAGAAAACAATCCACACTTAATATCCATGCTGTGCAGAGGAGAGTTCCTGCACAACCCTTGGGTGGAGGGCTCCATAGAGTTTCCTGTTGCATTGAGTTGGCTTTTCCCACTGGCTACAGAGTTCCCTGGCTAGAGTGGTGAAAGGAGCGAGTGCCACTCTAGGAGAGCCACCAGGATTGTTTTTTCACAGCAATGTCTGATGGGATACCATCAGGAGGACCAGGGAAGGAGAGAGGGTGGAGGAATTGTCAATCAAACACCATGTTGACTTCCACTCAACTCCACGGTATCCCACAGTCACACAACAGTGGAGTTAGAACATGTTGTGTGAGGAGTTTGAGTGGAGTTTTCACACTGTGTAGAGAAACATGTTGTGTGAACTGAGCCATAGAGTAATAACTGCATATGTATTATATATAGTTAAATGTAGTTGTGTGAAGCTCTAACTTTGGGCTGAGGGACACTGAAGAGACTGGCATTTTAAAGCACAATATTACTTAGTGCGTTGAAAGAATGGTGACTGTTTGCGTCATTGAATGTTGTTGTCATCAGTAAGAGTTGTCAAACTACTATTACCACTTCAAATTTTACCACCACTTCTGGGGCATGACGTATTGTTAACAACAACAACAACAACGGCTGTTAGGATTATTAGGATAAACTATTTGCCAGAGAACCTCTTAATGTACTACATGAACACGCTTGATATCCTGCTCATTTCCTTCCCTACCAGATAGGTAATCCTCTTGCAGATTTCGACTCGAGTAAAATGCAAGGAGATTTGAGTTTTCATACTTCATCCTCAGGGAAGACATTTTCTGTTCCATTTTCCTCCTCTGAACTATGAAGTTGAGTAAGAAGGAGAGAAAGGGGGATTGAAAAGGTCAAACATAAAATGTATGTACTCAATCTTCTTGTGGGATGTTTTGAAGTTGACAACTGAAATCAACCCCCAAGTAAAAGAAAAAAAGGGTGAAAGAGGGTGCCCCTTCCCCAAAATGTCTAGTCAGGGTATCCCTTGGGAGTCTACAAAAAGAGTGTCTGAAAGCACTAACCTTCTTGCATAGTTTTTTTCAGTCTCCACAACCGGTATTTATAGATTGAGGTGGGTAAGCAATCCAAAAATAACCTCAGATTGATTTGTTAATTATTTGATTCCTTCCCCCTCCACCCAATATCAGGAAAACCAGATATGTTTTCTGACCTAACCCTAAGGGCTCAGGAAAAAAAATGTGCTTAGGAATGGGCTAATGAGCAATGTTGGAGATCACTAGGATTCTCCGAACTGACAGGTTGTCTCGATCCTGACTCCTGTTTGCATTTGCGATCATTGCTCGCTCTGCATGGAGTGCAAAATTGTGCAAACTGAGCAACAATTGAACATGAAAGTTGCACAAATTTACCCCATAGACAAAAGTGGGGCTTTCAGTCTGCAGGTGAAATTTCTACAAATTAGGAAACCTACGCACAATCAAACTAGGGGGTGGAATCAAATGTGAGCACATGTCTGGCAATCTGTGAAGATTTTCAGCAGCATGTGTTCATGTTTGGGATTTCAAAATTCTTATACATCCCTCGCACATCCCAAGAAGCCTTCCCTGTCAGTTCCCCATATCTGAAACACACTTCAACCATCCCATCCCATTTAAAAGTGGATAGCTGTGCTGCCCCTAGCGGCAGCAGACAGGGAAGGAGTTGGTTTCCTTGCCACTCTCCCTTTTTAATGGCCTCTAAGGTATGGTGCTAAGCAGCACACCTTCATCCCATCTTCATACATTTAACAGAAATAGGCTGTCTGTGCCATATCATAGTTTCACCCAGTGTTATGCACAATGACTGGCAGCGGCTTCCCAAGGTTGTCATTAACTGTCTTTCCCATCACCTGAGATGCCAGAGATAGAACTTGGGATCTTCCGCATGCAAAGCTTATGTGAGCCAAGTCTAGGGATGTTGGAGAAGTCTGCAACAGATTCAGATGTGTTCAGGGTTTTATGAGTCCAACATGTGGATTCTCCAGCAGACTAGATTTTTTCCAGTTGGGTGGAACCTGTGGACTTCTGAACTGGGACTTTTGTGCATTTTTTGTCATAGGAAAATAACCCTTTTTAAAGAAATGCATTTCCCCCATAGGTTATTGTGTGATAATTCACATTTTGGGAGAATTTGTGCATTTGGGGTCGTTTTGCAAGGGGAAAAAATCCATCTCCATCAATGGGCAGACCACAGAGCAGAAGGTGTCTGACAATCTGGAAACACAGACAAAGCGGATTTTACAACATCTGCACATTCCTAGCTGTGTCTCCCATCTTCATCAACCAGCTACTCCCTTCACCCAAGTTGAGTCGTTTAACCCATTGGGGTAGGGAAAAGAATAAGCAGGTACTGGATGGCAGTGGAAGGTGAACAGAAGCAAGGTGGGCCATGTATACCTCAATTCTGCTCCCTTTGATTTGAACTCGGGTGCTCACAGTTAGTCTTCTCTACTTCAAATTCTTACCATATCCCTCCGCTGTATCAATGTGAATCTTGAAACATGTTGATGTCTGATTAAAGTTTGCAATTATCAGCCTGCTCTTGTCAGTTTCCCTGCAGACTTTGCTTTTAGCCGTTTTCAGTAGAAGGAACCAAATAAGGAGCCTCCACATTTTTCTCAAAGATGGGGCAGCTTTATCAGATGTTGCAACTAATTGCAAAAAAATAAAAATAAATAAATAATGTCTGGGAAGAGTAACATAGAGCAGAATGGCTGGCTGCAATCAACTGATAAAGTCCAAACATCATAGGAAGAAAGATTAGTAGTTGCAGCCATTTCCAGGAATGTGTCGGGACTTCCAGAAGCTTCCTATCTGCAAACGTATCACAAAAAGTGATGAACCCGTTCTTCCTGATATGATTGATGGATTTTCTGTTACAGGGAAAGGAATAATGGCTGAAGTGATAGTGTTCCTTTGCAATGAAAAGTGAGGAAGAAAATTTGGAGTGATAGACCAGTAGAACGTTGTGGGTTGTATTGTTGGACTTTTCATGAGACAGGTATCCCAGAGACAATGGTACAACCAACTCAGTTTAGAAGAGTTCCAACACATGCACAGATATAATTCAGTCATTTCAAAGGAGAGAGCTGATACATGCATGCAAATTAATGTAGATATGGATCAGGTCTCTCAGTTGAAAAGAATGGGGAAGACTTACTGATACAGAAGCACACAGGCAGAGCTCTGGCTTAATGAAAATCCCCTGGTTTCACTGCATCTAGGCTGACCAGATAAAATCCAGGGCTCATGTAACTTTAACAGTTGTAGAGCAAAGGGAATTTCAGCCAGTGTCATTTGTATGCAATTAGTTCCTGGTGATATTCCCTCTTCATGACAACAGTTGAAGGTGCAGGCACTATACTAGAGTGACCATATACAAAAGACGGCAGGGCCCATGCAACTTTAACTGTTGTGATGAAGAAGGAATTTCACCAGGAACTAATTGCATACAAATGACACTGGCTGAAATTCCCATTTCTCTACAACTGTTAAAGTTACAAGAGCCCTGACCTGGATTTTATCTGGTCACCCTAACTGCATCCCTTTCTCTCTTTTTGATAGTTAAACATTAAATGTCTTCCACAATTTTATTCAAATAATGTAAACATGAGCTGGCATATTGTAATTATTTTTTTTTCTTAAGTATTGTGCTTATATTTAGGGATGTGCACTGGATCGGTTCCGATTCACGATCCGAATCCGATCCAGGGGAAATCGGATACAATTATCCAATTTCCGATCTCACCACTGGATCGTTCAATCCAATCTGATCTGATCCGGAAAGGTCCCGATCCAGATTGGGCGCCAGCGGATGGAAGCGGACGGCCCCGGGGGGGTAAGGAGCACAGTGGAGGGGGCTTATCTGCTGGGGCCATCCACAGCGGACAGCCCCGGGGAGGAGCAGGGAGTTAGGCCCCCCCTCACCCCCTCGCCACCATTTTTTCCTCATAGACTTGCATTGGGGGAAAGCTTTCTTTCCCCCAATGCAAGTCTATGGGGGGGGGGGGGAATGGCGGCTGATCCAAAAATCGGATGTCCGATTTTTGGATCGGGATTGGACCCGATCCGGTCCAGGGGGCCTCTGATTTTGTCCGATCCGATCCGGGACAAAATTGGAGGTCCCGATCCGGGTCCTGATCCAATCTGGGGGGTCCGTTCACACCCCTACTTATATTTACAAAATCAAAAAAGGATCCAAATTTTCACTGGCTATTTTGTTGTCAATCGGTCAGGAAAGAAACCAGCATGTGCTGCAAGGATGTTTCCAGAACTGTGTTCCCTTGATTTTGCAGCAAGCGTTGAGAAGCTAATTTATTAGCTTGCATAACCTGACCTTTGTTTTTTTTCTTTTTTTCCCTTGAAATGAGCTTAGCCCATACAAAAAATGTGATTTGCTATTATTGTTGGTGTTTATTTTCCCCGTACTAGGCTTAATGACCACATAAATATTCCAGTTAACAGAAAACAATGACTGTTTAATACTTTATTTGTTATGTCCAATTAACATTTGTGACTGTGGGGCTATGGTTAAGTCAGAATTTTATCCTAGAGGGGTTGCCCCCTCTGGTCAAATCAAAGACTCCTGCCCTTTCATATTTTCAGCAAACAAACATGAAGCAACTGTCATTAAACAACAGACAACAACAATAATAACAACAACATCTACACCAACATCCAGAAAGCAGTAATAATTAAAACATATTCAATCGTCAGGAAATTCCTGAATCAATAAAATACAGCATGATTTGGCAAAGCCCGTCATGTCCGTCTAGAAAAACTGCCATGAGGAAAAGAGATAAATTATTATTATTATTATTATTATTATAGAAAACCACAATGAGTGAGAAAAGAGAAATAATAATGATAATGATAATACTAATAATAACTACAATAAAGTCATTATCAAAGTTGAACAATAAGTTGCTGGCAGCTTGCTATCTCCTGGAATATTTGGCTGATGAATATTTGGCCATGTTGTTTGGAAATAAACTTCAAAGTGGTCTTGATAGGCTGGAGCTCTGGGCTGAAAACAACAGAATGAAATTTAATAGGGATAAATGCCAGGCTCTACACCTCGGAAAAAGAAACCAAATGCACAGTGACAAGATGGGAGATACTTGGCTCAGCAATACTGCAAGCAAGATGGATCTTGGAATTGTTGTAGATCACAAGCTGAATATGAGCCAACAGTGTGATGTGGCTGCAAAAAAAGCAAATGCTATTTTGGGCTGCATTAAGAGAAGTACAGCTTCCAAATGATGTGAGATACTGGTTCCCTCTATTCGGCATTGGTTAGGCCTCATCTTGAGTATTTCATCTGGTTCTGGGCACCACAGTTCAAGAAGGATACAGACAACCTGGAGGGGGTTCAGAGGAGAGCAACAAGGATTATCAGGGGCCTGGAAACAAAACTCTATGAGGAGAGACTGAAAGAACTGGGCATGTTTAGCCTTGAGAAGAGAAGACAGAGGGGAGCCATGATAGCACTCTTCAAATGCTTGAAAGGTTGTCATACAGAGGAGAGCCAGGATCTCTTCTCAATCATCCCAGAATGCAGGACACAGAATAATGGGTTCAAGTTACAGGTAGCCAGATTCCGGCTGAACATCAGGAAAAACATCCTGTTAGAGCAGTATGGCAATGGAACCAATGACCTAGGGAGGTCTTGGGCTCTCCCACACTAGAGGCCTTCAAGATGCACCTGGACAACCATTTGTCAGGGATGCTTTAAGGTTGATTCCTGCATTGAGCAGGGGGTTGGACTCGATGACCTTATAGGCCCCTTCCAACTCTATTATTCTATGATTCTATGATTCTAACGTTCTATGCAATTTTACTTATTTGATTTATTTTCCCTGTCAATTCCTTAGTTTGCCTTTTCCCAACTGGTAACAGAATATGAACTGTGGAGTATCCAGTGCATAGTGTATCTTAGTGCTTTTTCTACAATGACCAAAGTTTAGTTACAAAGGGAAATGTTTAAGTTTCTCTTCTCAGGAACAGGAGTCTATCAGTCACGAGAGCTGTGATGAAATCCCCAGTGTTTTGAAGTACTATACATCTTGCTGTCAAATTCTGGAGAGGACAGCTGTGTAATGGCTACCATCATAGTGCCATGTTTGAGAGCTTCCTAGTTGCTTCTGTGCTATTGCTCAGCACAAGGTGAAGGGTTACTTGAACCTCTAAACCAATTCAGCAAGATCATATTCTGATGGTGTGGTTTTCAAAGACATTGTATGCCTCTTATCCCATGAGCTCAGTAGACGTTCTTATATAGGAATGGGTGGATCACTCTAGCCCATATCACTTACACATTAACCTGCAATTTTTTTTAAAAAAGAAAAAATCTACACAAAAGTAGATGGTGGTGACAGAGAAAGGGATAGAGAACAAATTTATTTTCCCAGAAAATATCTGTTTTTAAATGTAGTTTACCTCAAAGCAAATTAAAAAAATATATTCACTTTTGTGCTGAGAAATGCATAACGAAATTTGGAGATGTTCAACATCCAAAGGAAGTGCAGTGGAAGGAGGTTTAGATTGGGTCACTTTGTATCAGAACTCACAAAACTATTATTCCAGTACCTCATCTGAGGATTTACTAGACGTAAATGTATTTTTTTTAGCCATAAAAGTAGATCAGCAGAAACTGAACCTTCTCTTATATTTAAACAAATAACACAAGCAACAGATAAAGGACTGTCCCTATCATTCCTTCTCATTATAGTTCCTGAGGAATCTCTGTGACCAAGTCTGGAGTCAGACCAGGGCTGGCATCAAGGGTAGGCATAGTTGGGCAGCTGTCCATGGTCCATGCCCAAGCAGGGGTTCATTGATCAGCTTCTTGGACTTGCTCCTCCTCCTCACCACTGCAACTTGCTTGATCACTTGGCTTTTGCTCTGCATCAGACAATGGTGGTGGCGAGAAGATGGAACAGCAAATGCCATTGCCTAAGTAGTCACTGGTTCTCTACCTGTCATGCATGCAAGTGGTCGGCAAGACATGAAAATGGATAAGAAGCATTTAGAAGGTAGGTTGTCTGAGGTTCATGAACAGTGATTGCCCAAGATCCCTCAAAAACTTGGAGCTGGCAATGGGCCACATGGATGTTTGCTGTGATGAAGAATGGGAATCATTTTTGTTCTCTCTGTGTGTGTGGTGTGGTGATGATGCTGAAATATTTCCATGTATGATATCAATACATTTTTTTTTTTGGATGGGGGGAACTGGGTTGGTAAAACATCTGTCTCTGAAATGACACTGATGTGAAATTGAAATGGTGCACCCTCCAAAGTTGCATTGATTTAGAACAGCTCTAGGGCAAATTAGGATTCACGGAATCTTGAGAACTCCAGGTCTGGATAACGTATAAATGAGACATCTGTTGACTTAATAACTGCATCTTCAGGCAAATACATGGCAGCGTTAAGGGTCCCTTTTGCACTGGCATAAAGGGTGTTGAATCCATTGTTTATTAGCACAAATGGGAGCAAATGCTGCTCATGATCGCCTGTTTGTACTCGTATATGTTTATGCGTTGCACAAATAGAGTAATAACAGCATGCATAGTACTCACAAGCAAATGATAACAATGCCATTTGGTTTACCATAAAGTGCCGTAGTACTACATGCATTCCCCGTAAACTGGTTATAGAGCTGGAAGAGCATTTTATTCGGAAGTACAACTGTCCTATAAATAGCCTTATAAGTCATGCTTGAAGGGTATTATGCTATTTAATCACTTGTGCTCCCAAGAAGGCATCTTGCAGTCACCTGCAGCATCAAGAGTGAGAGAGAGGGGTTGTGGGTGGGGGAACCATCTACCAAGTTAGTTTCTTGTCTTAGGTATTGTTTATCTAATTGTACATCTAAATTACAATGAGGACCTCAAACCACAGATTACCCGATTCTCGAATAATAACCTCTGAAGATAAGTGAGACTCCCCTGCCCCCTCCAATTCTATGGAGCACACATACTCAGCCACGGGGATTTCTTTCTTTTAATGTAGATGCAACTAATATATTCCGTTCCCTTTTGTTTTGCATAAAGGGTATAGTGATAAAGAAAAATAAATCATATGTGAATAATGCATTCTATTAATGTAAAGGCACAGCACACTTACTTATATTGCAGAAAACTTTCTGCATAGTCAATTGAGGTAGTTCTTAATTATGGTAACACAGGATACATTAATAATAATAATAATAATAATAATAATAATTAATAATAATAATACAAAAATGTTATTGGAAAGGAAAAAGAAAAGAGAGACAAATATACACCACTGGCCATGGAAGTCAAAGAACTAAGGCAACAGGAAAGGGTCACAATTATTCCGTTACTCACATCAGTCACCGGCAGCACATCAAAACATTACATCAAAAACCTTCAGAAACTGGGCCTACCAAAATACATCCACACCAACTCCAGAAAGCAGTCATACTTAAAACATGCTCAATTGTCAGGAAATTCCTGAATCTGTAAAAGACGGCATGACTTGGCAAAGCCCGTCATGTCCATCTAGAAAAACCGACATGAGCGAGAAAGAGATACAATAATAATAATAATAATAATAATAATAATAATAATATTTATTCATTTATTACTCGACTCCCCCTCTGGCTCAAGGCAGGGAACAACATTAAATACAACTATAAAATACATAAAACTAGGGATGTGTATCATATCGGGTCCGATGTCCGATAACAAATCAATAAGGTCATTATTGGACATCCGATGACTAATAACGATAATTTCCTTAGGTGGCCCTATCTGATCGGATCCGATATCCATATGTCCAATAACTATCAGACATATCAGATTTCCAAGACCACAATTTCTGGTGTTTTTCCCATAGGCTTGCATCATCACTTGGCACATAGCTGTACTGAGGAACAGGCAGCAGCAGTGGGTAAGGAGCGTGAGTGGGGGAGGGAGGGAGGGCCAGCCCAGTGTTTTTCCCCATAGACTTGCATTGGAGGAAAGCTTTCTTTCCCCCAATGCAAACCTATGGGGAAAACACCAGAAATGGTGGTCCGTAATTGGATTGCAACTTCCGATATTTATGTGATATCGGATCCGATCAAATCTGGGTACCCCTGATATGATTGGATCCCAAAAAAATGTATATCGGAATTTCCAATAACGATACGATAAGATAATTTTGGCCATGCACATCCCTACATAAAACTAATTAAAGCATATAAAACGAATACATTATTAAAATAACAATAAAAATCTTAAAATGAAAGCAACAAGATGGATTTTGTGGAATATGAGAATGGTTTGCTTTCATCAGGATCATAAAAACCTGTTAAATCTGAAAAGCCTTGTGTAAATCAGCAAAACTCAAGCTTGCTGAACTTCTATGAATTCCAGCTTGGGATGGACAGAGTCTCCTGAGTCAGTCCCGTCAGGTGCTCGCTGAGCTACTACTACCCATTTGCCACTGTTTGGTTTCCTGGATGACCTCTACACAATTTATAGATGCCCAGTGGCTACCTGACCTCTTATCGAGCTGCCATTTTGTGGGGGGAAATGGCAGCTTGGATTTCCCCCCATAATTTTAAGTTGCATAAATGGCCGCTGTAAAGGGGCTATTTATTCAACATTGCAATGAATGGACAAAGGAACAAAGGAAACTCTGCAAAATGCAGGCAGAATGTATATAACGAAATCCATACATTGCTATGCATGGGTGCTTTATTTCACCCCTACCCATCAAACCGATGGCTTAAACTGTTTGTTTGTTTGTTTTTGTAATGTGACCAAAATATCTGATGGTGTGCCTTCTGCCATATTGCTCTGTGCATACATTTACCTCATCTACTGAAGCCCTACTTCAACTATCTCCCTTATTTGAAGTATAGTATTCAACAACAGAAGAGTGGGCATGTTTAGTGATGGGTTACTGGCTACAGAACATGCTCCCTAGAGAGGGCTTCCTGGCATCAGAGTTGCAATTCTTTCAGCAACAGGCATAAATAGTTTTGTTTACCCACCCAGGCATTTCAATTTGTTGTGTGTTAGATTTATTAATTGTGTCCTTATTAGGATGTGCACGGACCTCAAAAATCGAATCAGAACTTCAGATCCGTGTTATCAGATCCGATACCAATACAAAATAGGAAGTTCCGATTTCGCTATCAGACCGCCATTTTAGGTGTTTTCCCCTAGGCTTGCGTTGGGGGAAAGAAAGCTTTCCCCCAATGCAAGTCTATGGGGAAAACACCTAAAATGGTGGCCCTCCCTCCCCCCCAACTCATGCTTCTTACCTGCCGGTGTCATCTGCTGCCATCCGCCGCTGTCATCTACTGCTAATTAGGCTTAGTGGCCTTGTTCTCAGAAGAGTGATGATGTGCCAATCTACTGAGAACAAGGCCACTAAGCCTAATTAGCAGTAGACAGTGGTTGGCAGCCGACAACGCCGGCAGGTAAAGGGGGACCTCCCCCTCCCTCCCCCTCATGCTCCTGACCTGCCAGCCTGCACTGTCACCCACTGCTTTCATCTACTGATAAACAGGCTTTGCAGCCTGCTTCTCAATAGAGCGTGACACGATGGGTGATTATGTTACCCATCGCGTCACACTCAACTGAGAAGCAGGCTACAAAGCCTGTTTATCAGTAGTACGGAATCAGTGGGCGGCAGCAAGGAGGCAGCAGGTAAGGAGCACAAATGGGAGGAGGGAAGGAGGGAGGGGGAGTTCTCCAGTCACCCGCCACCATGTTTTCCCCATAGACTTGCATTGGGGGTAAACTTTCGCCCAATGCAAACCTATGGCGAAAACACGTAAAATGGAGGCTCAATTTTTGGATTTTTTCCGATGTTAATTGGATAGAAAAAAATCAGATCAGGAGAAATTCGGACCTCCTGCGGCCAGCATCGGAATCGGACATTGGATGCCCGATATCCTCCGATTTGTATCGGTATCAGGTCCGATACGATGCACATCCCTAGTCCTTATTGTATTTTCATTTCATCGTATACTGTCTTAGAATCCCGAAAATGGGCTGAAGGGTGGCATAAATAAATAAATAAATAAATAAATAAATAAAGTTTGGCAGCCTAAGTGGTGCAGCCATGATGAAATTATGCAGTTTTCCACTTTGGAGTTCATAGTAAGTTGATATATTTTCAAGATAGATGAAAAGCCAATTTGTCTGAGAGGCTTAGTGGTGGCATTAGACCATGCAAAGTGGTCTGTTCTTACCTGGGTTGAAGCCTAACATTAATAAAGCACATTGGACCACTGAAGAGTATTCAATGGAGACTGTTCATGAGTGGCCAGCCCCACTGATTCCCTTCCACAAGTAACACCCATTACTTGCAAAATAGAGATTTAGTGCTCCTATGGGCAACCCAAAATGAGCAAAAATGCTTGCTTCTGGAACAAGGCAAGCTCACATAAGAGAGCTCTACCAATCTGCCCCATCCCAGAAATTCTGCCCTAATCTGCCCCATCCCAGAACATTTATGCTCGTTTGGGGGCTTGCCCCCAGAGGTGCTAAATCGTTAGCACTCCAGTGGCTGGTTCTACCTGCAGAAGGAAATCGCCGGGGCTAACCACTCACAGAAGAGAAGTGACAGTGAGGCCCATTCATGGGTGGGCAGCCTTGGATACTGCCCATTGAACGCTGCTTTGCAGGAGGTTAACATCTATTTGCATAAGCAAACTATTTTCTCATGATTGAGCCTTTTGAATTTGTGTGGTGCTGGAGATTGAGATGGGGGAGGGGGGAAGGGGAGGATGGCCCATCAATTTGAGTATAGTTGACTAGTTATTATAAAGCTGATCTAGTCCTTATGTTTGAGCTGCCATTTCTAATACTGAATAGCGTTCAAGGGGAAAATAATAATAATTGCAAATAATAATTGCAAATTACCAAGTTGACATGAATGACAGCATTGCTAACGGTATCTCTAAATAGTTGTCATATTTCTTCATCGTTCCTCAATTCTTATTCCAGACGTTGTCTTAAATAAATCTGTCAGTGATCAGATTTCTGGAGTTTTCATTAGGATTGCCTTATCTCTATATAAACACATCCTGCTCTACCTCCTCAAAGTCCCCTGGAGGTTTATAATAGTCTTCTGTAATCATGCCCTCTCCACTTTTTATCATCTATCTTTGATCTTGATTTTAGCTGTTTCTTTTGTAGTTAGCCAGTGGGTATTTTTCTCCCCCCAGTCTCTTTACTTCAAACAAAATGTTGTAATGTAATTTCCTTCCTTCCTTCCTTCCTTCCTTCTTTCTTTCTTTCTTTCTTGTTGGGGCCACGGAAAGGACAAGAGAAGGGGCAAAGGCGTGGAAAAGGCCACCATTTTATAACTTAGGAGAGACAAAAGAAAAACTGTTTTTTTTTTTAAAAAAAATGGTCCTCCACCTCCTTTCAGAAAAGAGAAGATGCTGGCTGGATAATCTTTGAATGCTGGTTAGCTGTGCAATAAATGAAACCCTCAACAGGACAAAGTGGAAGGAGAAAGGTGGCCCAGATAAACCAAGATTTTGTAGAACAGTACTCTTTAAACTTTTGACCTTCGGAGAAGCCCATTTTCCACCCTGACAGAACATCTCAGGTGGGAGATGGCATTTGCGGGCAGAGACAGGGAAGAAAGACAGGCATATTGCATAGGCATATTGCACAGGAGGGGGTGGGAAGAGGCCTACAAAGGCATGCTCTGCCCTAAATTCAACCTCTTTCACTTTCTGGCTCCCTCACAATAACCAGTATGGGTTAGCCACTGATAAAGTCAGGACAAGCGCTGGTGTGTTCCAACCCCCAACTCCCTCAAATTCACTGATTCAGCTGAAATGCAGAAGAGAAAAGACTGCTTTGCACTCAATTTCCATCTCACATTGAACTGAACATTTTCACTGAAGAACGTTTGTCCCAGCATTGTCTATAATATAGTTTGAAAACCATTCCTTTGCAACGAAGACGATGTCAAAGTCACATGGGAACAAGAGGGACACCTCATCATTGCTCATAGTTGAATTAATTTGTTGGCCAATAGGACTTCAACAATATCTCTCTCAGAAATTTGATTTAGTTCCAGAAATTTACCTAGATTTGATTTTATAGGAGTTTTGTGGGGAAGGGGTAAGTTTCCAATGCAACCAGTGGCGGTCACCTGAAATGGAAATCAAATGGTGGCTCTCCCCTTCCAAATTCAATACTATAACAAGTCTTGGTTCACTACCCTGGAATCAATTTCTGCCTCTTTCTATAATAAAAGGTTGCTTAGAACAAGCAGCTTCCATTGGTCTGATTTTATGATCTTTCAATTCAAAACTGATTTCATGTTGCCCCTGATCCTCTCCCCAAGACAGATTAATAATAATTTGTATTCAACAAGAAACACTTTTTAGCTTGGGGGGGGGGGTTTACCAAATCAATTCTTCATGTGAAAATTGACCCCACATGATTTGGGTAAGGATGGAGCTGTCATACCCAGGGTTAAATTGTTATATCTGCACTATATGGGTTGATTGTACATATATAGTAATGATGAGCAGATAATAAAACTAATGGAGAGGATGACCCAATTGTAAACTTAGATTAATTCTTAACTCCTCTACTTAATTATTTCTCATTAAAAGACCAACAAGTGTCCTCTGGTATTTTCCCCTCAACTCAGATTTTGGTGACTAAAATCCTCTGCTAAATCTCATATAATCCTCACTTCATCTTCTCATCTTCTTTTAATTTTCTTTCTCTCTCTCTCTCTCCCCAACAGATTGCTTTCTCACTCTATCACATATATAGTTAAGTATGCTTTAGATAATATATTCTCAACGGAGTCAAATGAATCTTTTTGAGCTTGTATCACAAGGAAACTCTTCTGCACTCTAATCTTAAAAGTATCTATGGAAACTAATTGCTGGATACCTGAGTATTAACCATTGGATTCAACAGTTTTCATAGAATATAATCAATTGAAATAGAACAGGAATAAGTATGTCTGCTTGGGGATATAGACAAGGAAAATATGTTTGTCTAATTGCTGGGCAACAATCATGGACTGAAAGTAAGTTTAGTCCTTCAATTTGACCCTATAATAAATGGATTGGAATGTGAAAGAAAAGCAAATTTTTCACACCAGTCTGTCTTTCTCCCTATCTCCCACCCACCCACACCACCTTTTAAGATAATATCATGTGCTCCACCCTTAATCCCACCTAAACGTCAGAGGAGGCTTCAGCATGGGAGGAGGCTTAATCCAGCAACCCAATATCTGCTACTCCCAGACCTCCCAGACCATAGGACGTGGCTTTACATAGCTCAAAGGGAAACTCTCCAATGGAGTCTTCACCACCTCCACAATGTAAGAGCTAGCAGCTGCAGAAATGGACAATGCCCATTTAAAACGTAGGGAGCTTCTCAGAGGGGTGAGAGTTAATGGCATGCCTGGCCTCAGCATGTTGTGGAGACAACAGCTCTTCCTGAGTGAGTTCCAGCTGGCATAGATCTGTGCAGGGTCCTAAATTGCCAGGATGGTTGTCAATCAGTTCCTCGCAAAAAGTATACATTGTAACACATTCCCCATAATATATGCACTGGAGCAGGAAACGTGCAGGAGGGTGATGACATCGTCAAAGTACCCTGTGAACATCCATCAGTGGCCAGTCACGGGCATGCCATAAAATGTTCATTTAAAGAAGCTCAACTGATAACTGACTGTTGGAGGGGGAAATAGAAAACCAGGTGGAGAAAAATGAAAGGAGATGGAATGCCATGGAGGGAGATGGAATGGAGTGGTGGAAAACTTGAATTGGGAACCATCCACACTACAACTTTTTAGCTTTTTTTCCCACTAGCAAAGGAGGGTGCCCCTATAAGTAAGTGGATCAGCTCCCCTTCCCTTGCCCTATAATTGGACTGTTCGTGACTATGATCCATACCCATTAAGATCCTACAAGCAGTTCGTACCAATTCTCATGTTAATTTGGTGGACTGAAGGAGCAGATTTGCTCTATTCCCAGATGAATATCTGCCAAATGTATTCCTCTTGAAAATGGAACTATTGTCCATAACATGGAACTTGGGTATGACCATCTATCTGAATTTTACCTTCACCGAGATCAGTATTCAGTAAACGATATAATTTTGTTTGGTGTTTTGCCCATGTTTCATTTCCTATAGATCTCAACTTGGATTTCACTTTGTAAAGCTTTCAGAAGTAGAGCCATGCAAGATCCGTAAAGGGTTATTTCTGAACATTTTGTGACTACTTGTTTCAAAAGGACAGGGACCTCTAGCAGCATTTATATCATCAATATTGGCTGGAATGGGAGAAGAAAGTAATTAAAATATGGAAGTAATATATATCTATAGATATAGATATATGAACATTATATTTTCCCAAGGAATATCTTCACCATGTTATGGTTTTCAGTGGCCTTTGTCTCCTATGTTATTATTAACCAATTACTTTGATCAGAAGGTGTTTGATATTTTCAGCTGACATAAAATGATTTGATCAGTGGTGTATGAATGAAGGGACTAAAAACGGCTATTTCACATCAGAAATGTATTAAGGACTTACACTGGGTGTAAAAAAGGTGATGTGCTATTCTAAGAGCTAAGCTTTTTCCAATTCTCATTTGGTAACATTTCCTACGTCCCTCTGTCCACAATTTAGCCTTACAAATGTCAGATTTTAAATACTGCTTGACATATCTGATGTATATTTTGGATAGTTCTCATTTGGGAATATTTAGAGTCAGCTAATTAAACTCCGAGTGTTCTCTGAAGCTTTTCTAGCAGAGCAGAAGTTTGGAATTTGCCCAGTAAATGGATAATATAACATTTTCCCCTTCTAAAACAACTGCCACAACCATTCATTAGAGTGTCCATTGATGCAGACATGTACAAAATGGGTGCATTCTATTCCTTGCCACCATTACAAAGAAGTGGGAATTTGGAGAAAATTGCTTAACTAGAAAGAACAGCAATGGAAAAAAATGCATTAATTAAAGAACAGAAAGTGGAGATTTCATTGTTAGGGTTGCTGTTGGGTCTCAGCTCAGTGCTCCTGTGAAATAGAAGAAAGAACTTGTCAGAAGTATAACATACGAGTACATTAAGAGATCTCCTTTATTGGGAGCACTTCTGTTTTGTAGAAGGGTGAGCAGAATTTTGAATTGCGCAAACCCATCATCAGTTAAAACTAGAAGGGCTAATTCTAATGGGTTTAACTTATAGATAGGGAAGTTAGAGACATCTGCAGTGGAATCAAATTGGTTCAGAGTTTCCATGGATTCTGCAGTAGACCAGCTTCTCCCGAGTTGCATGGATTCTGCAAACCATTCCGTGGACCATTGTTAAAAAAACATTTTGGAATTTTATGTTAATTTTATCATAGAAAAATATCTTAAAACACCCCACACACATTGGCCATAAATGACCATTTCCCCATAGCCTAAAACATTGAAGTGTACATGGGGGGGATTTGTGCGTTTTGGGAAGGATCTGCACATTTTTAAAGGTGTGAACTTGTGCAAATGTGAATTTGCACAAATTCGGGAAATGGGCAAAAAAAACTGATTCTGCCAATAAGTGGATCATGAAATGAAAGGCAGTTGACAATCCACACAAAGCAGGTGGAATGTGTTTTACAAAATGCATGTATCTCTAGTTACAAGACTGTAGATGATGCATAACCATCCATTTTGGGTGCTGTAGATCTTCATTTCCTGTATCAAAGAGAGGGTGGTCAACATGCAGCTATTAGCCACATGTGGCATCCAATGACCATTTGGGTTTTGTTTTTTTGTTTTTTGCAGAGGGGCTGCTGTGCAAAAGTGAAAAAATACCCACATTTTTTATTATTATGATGATGAAAATAAGGTGGAAGGGGAGAACCTTATTCTGGAAGCAGAATTGCTCTCCCAGGAGCCTCCCAGGAGCATGATTCTGGATGTAATCAAGACATACAACTGGTTTTCTTGCTAAAAAAACCCCAAAAAAACCCAGAAACCTTGGTTGTGGCAGGGGTGGTGTGCAGCTCCTCAAACCCCAGAAATTGTCCACCCTTCAATTATAGAATTTACAAAGCCCTATCCAATGCTATAATCAATGAAATTGAAAGGTATCAACAGCAAGCTTGGATTAATGGCCCTGACAATGGGGAGATGCAGGGACTACATTTTTATTTTTATTCAGTCATAAAGTTCATTAGAGTCTTCTAGTCTATTGGAATTTCACCCATACTGTTAATGCATCTCACTATAGTTTTATCCTGCTTTTCAGACAATCGTCTCCAAAAGTAGCTCACACTAAGAACAGTTTACATAATCACAAGAGAGGAAGAGAGAGGGAGAGAGATATTGTCATTAGGCTTAAAAACAAGGATTTGATGGACTTACAGTGAAGGACTTCAGAGTCATGGGGAGGATTAACTTTCTGTAACAAAAGACAGCTGTTTTCAGTATTATTATTATTAATAATAATAATAATAATAATAATAAAAATAAAAAATGTATTTCTTACCCGACTCCCCCTTTGGATCGAGGCAGGGAACAACATTAGTACAACAATATAGATCAATTACATAAATTAATTAAAAGAGCTTATAAAACAATCAACACATCTTAAAATTCTTGGTTTAAAATTTATATGGGTAGGCCTGCCGGAAGAGACTAGTTTTTATAGATGCCTTAAACTCATAGAGAGTGTTAAATTGATGGATCTCCTCCGGCAGGCCATTCCAGAGTCTGGGGGTGACAGAAGAATAGGTCCTCTGGGTAACAGTTGTCAGCCTAGTTTTGGCTGACTGAAGTAAATTCTCTCCAGAGGACCTGAGTGTGCGGGGCGGATTGTACAGGAGAAGGCAATCCCACAGGTAACCTGGACCCAAACGATGTAGGGCTTTAAAGGTAATAACCAACACTTTGTACTTTGCCTGGAAACTAATTGGCAACCAGTGAATGATTTTTAAACTTGGTGTAATATTGTCACCCCTAGGTCTTCTGGTGACCAACCTGGCTGCCATATTTTGACCTAACTGAAGTACCATATCCTAGGGAAAAATAGCTAGCAAATGTACACAATTTTCTTCTTGCTGGTTTACTTCAAGTTCAAACCATCCATCTTTATCCATGATCATCTAGATGCCTTGGAAGGGGTAAAAGTATTTAATATCATTGTCCAATCATCTCATACACAAGGGTTTACTTTCTTTGAAAAGTTTCATTAATATACCTAGCCCAAGGTTGCATGAAAATTCTGATTCAGTTCACAAATCACATGAAAATCCTCCATTCACATGTGAATGAGAGCACAGGTTCTCCAAAAATGTTTGCAAATTCCCAAATTTGCATTCACATTCTCAAAATGGGCAAAGAAAAGGAGAGAAGCAGGTTCTCAGAATGCTAAGATACTTTATTTCCAAGCCCAAAACGTCTCAGCCTATTTTGTTTTTAAGGCCTTCTTCAGGAGGCTGTAGCATCAAGAATACATTAAATTATGTTCATGGGGATAACACATAACATTAATATATCTGTTTAGGGGTTAGTTAAGCATATTGTGTCAAAGACCTATGTCCATATGTAAATTTCTTCAAAAAATATTATTATTATTACAATATGAAGGCTCTGGAGCCTGTCCACTTTACACATTAAAACTTGTATATATCATATAAAAACATTTTTATAAAAACATTTAAACAAAAGTTTAATATACAGATTCTTATTTGATAAGAGATATCTGCAGAAAGACTCTTACTCCTTACCCCTGAAGAAGGCCTTAAAAAACAACACAGGCCAAAACGTGTTGGGCCTGCTTCTCTCCTTTTTTTCCTGAGTTGGATGCTCTCCTCCTTTTGTTGGATGCACAACCTAAAATGTAGATTTTCTTTTAATGCACAACTTTAAAATTGCCAAACTTTTGAAAAATCTACAACTTTAAAAATGCAGTTTTTTACAACAGGGTTTACAACACAAGAATGTTCAGGCTTTGTTTTAATCTGAGTACTGTGCAGGAACTCAACACACAGATGACACCAACCTAGACCCCAAGGTTGGACATAGTCAGCCACTACCCTTTTACCAGTAGCCATACCTGTTCAAATATGGAGGGATACCTAAATTGTCCCAAGAGAGCTGGTGAATGTGGGAACACCATTTTGGCTCAGGCCTAGAATCAACGTTGTTAGAAATCCTGAAATGAAAGGAAAACGGGTTGTTGAAGAAATTCTCTCACTTATTTTGTTTTTCTTTGACATAAATGGCAGGAAAGCAATAGACAAATTCTGCTATAAAATTTATGTAGTAAAAGTAGAATATGTACTGCTATATGAATGGGCCCACAAATATGTATGGTGATGAACACTTTATTTCTTAAAAAAGCCCTCATCCCTGATGATGTCTGTCTCAGGGTCTATGATCTGTGCAGAGATGGACTTATTGAATGGTTCCAGCCCAATACAATTGAGAAATATTGACTACTGGGTGAAAATTCAAACTTGGCTACATTTTTGGATGTATCATCACTCTATTACTTAGTATTGTAGTTTATAAGAATTTGGAGCATGAGCAATGGATTGATGCAGTGGTTAACAGGCTAGGAACCAATTCAGTTCAACCAGTGTGGGGACTTCTTGCTCTCCTGCAGTAAAATGGTAGCTTTACAAGCTACAGGATCTGCTGTATTGCAGAAGAAAAATGCTAAACATTGAACAAAGAGTGTAAGTTTTACAATATCCATAAGCACCGGGAAGATGATTCAACTTGGTTTCAAAGCTGGTCCTCTTCCAGTTCTCATGATGAGTCCTCTTCCAGTTCTCTTCACTGCATCTGCATTTGTATTTCACATCTTGGCCAAATACACTCAGTCAAAGACTTAGCTATATCCCACTTGGCAACTTGAAAGATATCATTTTTTCAAATATATCTTAGAAGGAGCTATTGGAGAAGATCACCTTGTCATTTGGCTGTGCTGTTGAATGAATTATTGCACCAAGAGGTATAGGTAGGTCTTGGTTTTCTTTGTAAGGGTGTACACAAAACACACAAGCACACAACATATTCATTGAATAATGAGGGAAGAATTAACAACACTGAAAAAGCATTATCTGTGATACAACCTGTGGTGTTAAACGTGTGATGGCTCATTCAAATATGCTAATCTCCACTTGATGCTGAAGTCATCAAGTCATCAACATGCATGTGTGAAGCAGAACTCAGCAGGTAAAGAAGCATTTTAAGATTGTCAGCATCAATCTGCTCCTTCCAGCTGGCTTAACCCTAGAATCTGCCTTGCAACAAGTTCTGAGAAGCCTTTTATGGATTTCTGAAGAGTGTCTACATGACAGACTCCTCTTTTGCAATCACTGATTTTATGAGACATTGTTAACCCTTTTGAGTGATTTAGTGGTTTTGATGAGTGTTTGAGAGAATGGAGCTAAATCACACAGAAAAGAACAGGTCCAGTTCATGAAAGGCTAAACATCTTTTTCCTTCCCCTTCACTTTGGGGACTGTTTCTGCTACAATATATTTGATACTGTGTATGATCATGCAAGTCACTCCTGTGGTAAACAGTAACAATACAATATTCTCAAAAGCCAGGGGTAGCAACTTGAGGCCACCCAGATTTTGTTGGACTGCATTATCCCCCACCATTGACTATGATGGCTAGAGCTGATGAGAGTTGACGTCCAATAACA
The DNA here is from genome assembly GCA_029215795.1 of Anniella stebbinsi. Classification (NCBI taxonomy): domain Eukaryota; kingdom Metazoa; phylum Chordata; class Lepidosauria; order Squamata; family Anniellidae; genus Anniella; species Anniella stebbinsi. Next base: position 13,084,135 of record JARDYH010000001.1, on the reverse strand, counting down.
CAAGTTGTCCATCCCTTCCATAAGCCATCAGGATGACCATAACTTTTCTACAAAAAGAACACAAAACAAAACAACACCCATTCACAGTAATTCCCCACCCAGTGACTCCCTCAACATTAACCAAAGGAACCCCCAATAGCTTTCCTTTATTGTCACAAGAAAAGGGTTTTGACCCCTAACTTTCTAATGCAAGTACTGCTCAGCAGGTTACCCCAAAACCCATGTGGACTTTTGGAGCATTCCTGTTTAATGCCCCCAAAAGCCCCTTACATTTTTTGTTGTGCTTAGCATCCAACACAAATTCTCAGAACCCCCAAACTGATGAATTGTGATCCCATCTTTTCCCCTTGTTTACCTCAAACATTTCCTAAAGAAAGAGGGTAGCAGGAAGTAAAGAGTGATCCCCACTAAAATGCTAGGCCCATTATTGGTCAAAAATTTGAAAGGGGAGTGGCAATTTACCATTGGTGTTGGCTGGAACTCCCATCAGAAATAAACCTGTAAGGTTCCTAAATTAATAGATAGCAATTCAATCTTCTGTTAGTACTGGAAGATCCAGTACTTGTTAAAATCCCTGCCAGATTTTACACAAAGCAAAAAAATTAGGTGATTTTGGAGGCTCCTCCTCAATAGAATTTCAAAGGGCCCAAAAGAATTTTGGTGAGACCAGCTACCTTCTCAGTTGTTCACATCACTACTTATCAGTTTTAAAATATTGGAGCATCAGTTACGATGTTATGATGCTGTCTGGCCCTGTACACCTAGCATTAGGGAGCACCATGTTGTCCAACATAATAGTAGTATACAAAGTTATAAAACCAACAAACCAACAGACAACTTCAAAATAAATATAAACTTACTATTCTCCCCCTCCCTTTTTTGTATGTTATCTGAACCTTTTCATCCATCCCAATAATGAGCAGAAATAATGGCTTATAGTCCTTCCTGTGGATTTGTGAAGATCTCCCATCAATACCTCTACTGGCAACATTACGCCAAATGTAATCCACATATCGGCATATTTAACAGCTCCTTAGTTTATGCATAGCTTGGTCATGTCTGATTGGAATCAAATCAATCAATTGGCCCAAAGTACTAAATCTAAAAAGTGCCAGGCTCTGGTCCCTCTGTTATCAGAAAAGCTGGCCTTCCTGAGCTTGTTGGTGAAGTGGATCAATGCAATTATCATCCCTTGACATATGGCAAGAAGCTATGAGTATTTTCACATGAACTAAATTGAATGGGACACAAATCATTGGCTTATGTCAAGGAAACGAGAGTCAGCACCTGAAATGCTGCAAATTTCAGGGGGTGCTGACAGCCGGCGAGTGAGGCACAGAGAAGAGCATACCTCTGCGATTGTGATGGACAAAACTCACTCAAGCATGGCCTGGTTTTAATATTTGTTCTGTCACCCAAAGCAAGTTAAGTTACACAATCTGATCTTTGCTCTGCTTGTCTGCTTTTATTTATGTGCAGTCCTTTGCTTGTTCATTTTCATATTCTCTCTAGAGGCCAAGGATCTTCCATTCTCTTTAACACTGCATTTGATTAACTGTAGCTACACAACTTGTCATGACAATAAAGATAAAAAAACCGTGAATAATCCCAGCTCTTGTATTCAGCAGAAAGAAAGAGAAAGGAAAGAGTTTCTCTTTGCTTATGGTATTTTCATTCTCTGCATATCTTCCACTCTGTCTGCATCTAGAGAAAGCTAATCTATGACGTTTGAGACTTTAGAGTAAGACCTAATGATTTGTAATGGAAGTGAATATTTGTATTGGAACTTCTGCTACATTCTTTTTTTCTTTTTGGCAGTTTTGTTCTTTACTCAGATTCCAAGCCAAATGTTCAGGATAAGTAGCAAGGATTTAGGGTGAAAGACCTACACGTGGGTCAAAGCAAAACAAAACTTTGTTCAAACATAGTTTTTCAGCCACCATAATGGCCTAAACACTTGGAAAAATAATAAATAAATCTGTTCAATAAAACATAATAATATAACAGAATACATATATATATATATATATATATATATATATACATACACACACACACACACACACCCTAGGTAAAAATAAAAGAGATGAAAATAATAATAAAAAAATGTAAAGAACATAGACAGCACATTACAGGATTTTGAGAGGCCAAAGTATCTTTACCAGGGGAGGGCTGCAGGCTGCATGTGAGCCCTAGTGACCCCCGGTGCAGCAACTGCCCCCTCATATGCATCAGACAAAATGGTGCTCTGTAGCAGCTATGGTGTATGAATGGGGTAAATCTAACTTGCAAAAAGCTATATTTTACCCTTTTAGCACCACTGAGCAAATCATCGCCATTATGATTACTGGGTGACTTCGGGCAGTCATTGACTCTTAGCCTAACTTTCCTCTCAGGGTTGTGAAGAAAAAATGGAGGCAGATCATGTACGCTGCCTTGGGTTTCTCAGAAGGGGAGTATAAATATACCAAAGAAACAAATGAACAAATGAACAGAGACCCAGTGTGGTGCAGTGGCTAGGGTGTTGGATTGAGAGTTGGGAGATCTGAGTTCTAGTCCTCACTCGGCCCTGGAAGTTCACTGAGTGACTTCGGGCCAGGCAGACTCTCAGCCCAACCTACCTCACAGGGCTGTTGTGGTGAGGATAAAATGGAGAGGAGGAGGATTATGTGCACCGCCTTGGGTTCCTTGGAGGGAAAAAAGGCAGGTTATAAACATAACAAAACAAAGAAAAAGGATGTGTTTTTGATGTTTTACAGGGCTGTAGGGGATTTCTGGTCAGCCTCTAAGGACGTTTTGAGTCCCAACTTCCCTCTTGTAACTTTGTTGTCTATATGCATTCCTTTGGGGAAGACATCATTACCAGTGATGGTGAAATAAATAATAAATAGCTTTAAAGCACCAGCTGTTTCACTCTGCAGGAGTGTAGATTGTTTGTGGAAATGACAGGAATTTGATCATAAAGCAAGCCTAGAGCCTTCTGCCTCTCTCTGGGCTGTATTTATTTATTGTCTATAGAGTGTGCTACACACTTATCTGGATACAAAATACATCATTATAAAAACTGACAGATGGAGATGGGTATGTACATACGATATATATATTTTTAAAAGTGTCTATAGCTAGCTATATATGCCACAAAAGGAGAGAGCCAGCTTCCCTCTGTCTCCAAAGGAAGTGTGGTTATCTGGTCAGGATGCAGAGATAAATGAAATGAAAATTCAGACTCTGGTACCACCATCAAATACTGAATGAACAAATCACATGTTGGTAGGGACATAAAGACCATCATGGGAGCTTTCCCACATTTTGTGGAAGCACCAAAACAGAAATCATGAGTATCCTTGAGTGAGCTTTACTTCCTCTTTCCATTAATTATTATTATTATTATTATTATTATTATTATTATTATTATCAAATTGTCAGAGGCACAGGGGCCAGGATTCCTGGCCAGGATGATTGGGTGGAGAAGCTCTACACACATACACTTGTGTTAACATATAGCTCCTGTTTCACTAATGTTGCATATGTATCTGCCAGGGGAATGGTTAACATCTGAGTGGAAAGGGCATGACCAGCATGTTCTTTGAATGCTTTTGGGGTGGGGCGCTATTAATGGCTCTCCTACGAGCCTTCGCTTACACGAAGGATGTTGAGCCTAGGGATGTATGGGGAAAAGTGTTTCAGATCTTTTTTTTTTAGTCAAGATTTACCTAGCTCATGCCTTCCAGACAGAACTCAGAATCAAATTCAATCTATGGTCAAAGAGCGTCATCACACAGGAGAAAACCGTGTTTCCTTACCGTCGCTTCTCCGCCCACGCATTTGTCCCTCATTACATCCTCTTTTGAAAGAGGAAGTAAACAATATGCGCGGGGTGTTTTTTTTTGGGGGGGGGGGGTCAGGCGAAGAAGGCTAGAAGGGGCAGGAGGCATGCAGAAAGCAGATGTCATGAGAGGAATCCGCAAAAATCCATGAGTGCCCAGTAATGAGCATGCAATAAAACACTCATCTGATGGAGCGTAAAGTCTGTACATTTCCGAGCATGTGATGTGATTCGTAGACTGAACAAAAATACATACAGCAGCATGTGTATTTTTGGAAAATACACTTAAAAATAGTGCACTCTTTAAAAATGCAAATAGACAATCAGATGATGCATGCATGCATGCATTTAATTGATTGATGCATGCATGCATGCATTTAAATATATATATATATATATATATATATATATATATATGAAAGTATGTACAATCTGGTCTAGTTTCTTTAAGAATTAAAACTCACACCTTCAATTCAGTCTAAATAGCCAGTAGAATTGTCTCAATGTTGGTATAAATCTGCTTCTTTATGAGATTTCTTGAGTTTGTGTGAGTGTATGTAAGCCTTTGGGGAAGGGGGGGTTACACCAATGGGTGCATTTCTGACCTACTGGTCCCAGCTCTCCCATGGATACCAACACCCTAGCCTCTTCAAAATAATTGCTCATTTTTCTTCAACTTGCTAGGAGCTCAAAGACATACACCCTCAAGGGCAGCCAAGGACAAACTTTTTTTTCAGCCCCCTTTAGGAACTGGTGTTTATATCCAGTGTTTGAAAGCTGGCTGGTTAAAGAAGGGCATTTATTCTGAATAACGATTGACACCTGTCAAAAGTCATTAACAGCCACACACAACAGTAGACGTTGCTGCCTAAATCTGCATACTAATCCCACTTTGAAACATAATATTATAAAGCAGGTTATACATGTTTGCGTACACAGTGATTGTGTGTGACAAGCCATCAATGCAACAATTCACTTTATGGATTGTGACTTGGAATGAGTAAATTGTTTGTTCAACTGAACATGATCATTTCTCTGGTTTGAAAAAAACAACAACAGTGGAAGCTGTAGAGCTGCAATATTGCACAGACAGGAAATAATACCAGGGCAACCACACAGTTCCTAGGGTGGGATCATTTAGTACTTCTGAATGGTCTTCATTTGAATTTCTCCCCAAAATTTGGTGCTCCAAATTAAGTGGTCTTATTTCTGAAAAGGATTCAATGTATTAGGAAAACGTGTTGTTTTAGTTGTTGTTGTTGTTGTTGTTGCTGTTTCTGTTGCTGTTTCTGTTGCTGTTGCTGTTGTTGTTAATAATAGTAGTGGTGGGTGTTTGGAGTTTTTTGTGCCTATAGTTTGCTGCAGTTTTCAATTCCATCAAGTCTTTCCACTCCCCCTTTATGTTACTGATGTGCACTTGAGTATCAATACACTTCCCATGATGATGTCCACAGCAACGGTGAGTAGAAGGTACATCAGACTTTACAATCTTCAGCTTTATTTCTTTGTTAATTAAAAGTATATCCCTCCTTTTGCCAAAATGGTAATCAAGGCAGGTAACAATCACTGAATGCAGAGTAAAAGGAGAATCACAGAGCCTATCCACATTGCCCTTAAAATGACTTATATTCTGTTTAAAAACGTGGTTTTTAAGTCGTTTCATTATGTGGTAGGACACACTGAGCAGTACTTACGTTTCATAGTGACTGCTTCCTCCGTCCTCAAAGTGTTCACTGGTATCGCACAGGGTTAAAACCTCCTTCAGCTACAAACTTACATATCAATGGCTTGGCAGAATAACCACAACCACAACAACAACAACAACAACAACAACAACAACTTTGCTCTCCGGTGGAACAAAATAAAGAGACCCTGCCCCAAAAATGAATAAATCAGAACACAAGGAAGAAATAATTCACAAACAATTAAGGACTGGGATGGTAATATCCCTATTATCATGTGATTTCCAGTACCCTGGGGTTCTCCAACACTACACTCGAGACTACCTCAGCCAACTTGGTCAGAGAGAGTGTAGGGTAGCAGTGTGGACAGTACACAAACAATATCTCCGATCTATCTTGCTGTCCCAACAAGAAGTAGGGGCCCTCATTGCCTGTCCCAGTATGGAGGAGTTCCTTGGTGAATAAGATAGGACTCTTATTAGGGGTGTGCACACCCAAAAATATTGTTGTTTATCGTTATCGTCATTTTGGACCAAAAAAATTATCGTCTTCATTCATATCGTAGGTGAACCGTATTGTCTTCACAATAATTATCGTGAAAAAAATGATAGTTTTTGCAGCTCTATTTTTAAAGGAAAAAATGCCTATAACTTCTGTATTTTAAAAGTTAGAGGCTTGAAACTTGGTCACAGTGCTTATTGGGTATGCTTAAGTATATATATGAAATTTGAGATCTATCCCTCCAACTCTCGATTTCAGTTCTGACAGATCAGAATGACAGCTTGTATTGTGTGAAGTAACTAGGGAACTTCAATTAGTGAGTGGCATAGACATGTAACAAATAAAGGGAAATAAATAGTATCCCCAGCACCTCCACAAAAGTTTAGTGAGCAAAAAATAAAATATTTCCTCTGTGGAAATAGAGGCAACTGGAGCATATGCAATGGTGATTTAACACTTCACAAATGACCATTTATAATAGCCACCTACTGTCACTACCTTTGCCTGCCTGTCTGGTTCATCCCCACTTAGCTGTCGATGAAGAAACCTATAACTACAGAAGACATCTGTTAAATCTTCCCTTCTCCAAGAAACTTCTTACAGAGAACAGCATGAACATTGCAATAAATGGATTTTAGGACTTCTAGCCTCAGGAAACAAACATATACACATTTTGGGCTTTAGCCTTCTTCTGAGCAGTTTTATTGATTTTGATGGGAGTACTCAGAAATAAGTGGTTTAAGTACCTCAGCTTTGGGGTGAAACATATGTACACACAGGCCTTGTTTTATGTCTGAGATCACACACACATCTCTCAAGAATGACTCCTGCAACAGCCATGAGATCACAAACTTTAATAGCAGTCATGGCCTTAGTGAAACATATGTGTATATGCAATGCATAATTTTCCATGAATCCGTGTGCGCTCACACATTCACACACAATAATACCCACATTGCTACACAATTTTCCCCTTTAAACTTCATTAATCTTCGGTGCAAACGGAAATACTTCCCTTGAGTGACATTTTTATGTTAAAATTATATTATATTTGATTTGAAAAGCAACCTAATTAAGGTTGGCTTCCTGTAAGCTATTTAAGTCTCACCTCCCAATGGAACCATGGAACATTTAGAAAAATAATGAATTACATCTTATATAATTTTTATTGCTACTTTTTAAATGAGTAATATATTCAGTTTTGGTTGAAATAACATATCCCTGAGGAGCAATTTGTTTCCACAAATTAGATTGGCTCCTCACAGACGAAATTATTAAGCATGAAAGTTATTGGGATTTTTGTGCCCTGTAGGAACCATATTTTTTTTGTAGAACCAAGCATTAAAATGCACGTTAAAACATGGCAATAATAAGAATAGAAAAATGCAAGAACAGCTTCCTCTGAACTGCTAACCTTTATCTCTCCCATTTTCCTTTTGGCTTAAGATCAGTGAAAGCAAACTTTAAATAGACAAATGATCTTAAGAGTGTAAGCATAACCATGCTGTAACAGACCAATTATCCTTCATAATCAGCATTCTATCTCCTTATGAGGGCCATTTGGAAGCAAGGAAGGTCACATTGTGTTCCTAGGCCACCTGTCTTCTCCTTCTCTTCCTCCTCCTTCGCTGTTATGTTCTAAATCTATTCATAAATCCCACACAACACAATTATGTGTCCAAACTTATTGCAATCAGACCCCCTTTCAGGTCCATATTTATCAGATGACTTCTGGATGGAGCAATAAGCAAAAGGCAAATACACTAACTAAAAAGACTCCAACTCCAACATAAGGGGAGACAATGGCTTAGTTTGGATGACACTTTAGGCAACAGAAGGGTTAATAACAATCACCATGCATTATGTTCCAGGTGCTTGCCACACAACATGTTGCCCCGTCCCCATTGTATGGCTGAAAGTCCCGGCGTCCTCCTGGGCTGCTCCCCCTCCCCCTCCCTCCTCCGGCTGTATCTCATGATGCACCACAAGTTCTGCTGGCTGTATAGGAACGGCAGGATTTTTTTCCGCTGCTCCTGCCAGGGAACTCTATGACTGACTGGAATAGTACACGAAGGGGGGGGGTGTTCCCGACACACGACACACGACACTTTAAACAAAAGATTTCAGGATAAACAAATGAGCAGCCCATTGCTTTTCCCCATTGTTTAATTCACCAAAATAGTGTACTGTCAGTTGTGTGTGCGTTGTGTGTTGCCTGCCACATGACACAATAAGCAGCACAACTGAATGTTGATTCCCCCTCCCCCCATTGATTATCGTGTCATCTGAACTGAACCTGTAAGTCTGTGGGAGATACTGCAGCCAACACATTCTTCTGTTCTCCCATCCACAGCCTTCCCTCAGATGTTGGAGTGAGTAGGACTCCATTTTGTCCTGTTGTAAGCAGGTGGAGGGACCTTGAAAGAAAGAAAGAAAAAACATATTGGCTGCAATCTAAGCCATCCTGTATAAAATTTTGTAATTTTTCCTCCCTATAGGATAGCAGTATTAGGAACCATTTCCAATATCCCTCTTTAATGTAAGGGACATCATCTGAGTTGGTCTTATCAAAACCAGTCATGCTTCTCTCAAAGTTCTGCAGATGTTTGGTCCAAATAAAGACCTCAATTTAGGCAAAATGTGATGGAAACTCTAAATATGATCTAAATAACCTTCTTCATTTTGCCCCACTGAACCCATAAACATTTTGATTGTCCAAAATTATTCAGATAAAAATGTAGAATCCCTATGGATTAATTTCCATGTTGTTCATCATCAATATATAAATATCAACGAAAGGACTCATGTTACCTTTTGGGATACATTTCTGAAATTGAGTGATGGGAGAACCAGGGATGCTCAAGCTTGCTGAAATTCTCAAAACTTTACTTCAAAGAAATTTTAAAAAAGTTTTCTGTGGTATGTAATCCTCCCAAATTTTACTTCTGCTGTAGGGAGTGGAACTAAATCTCTATGGGTTTCATATATTTTAGATTTCTGTCTGGAAAAAAAAAGTTGTTTCATTTGATGAAGACGTGGCAGAGATTCTGTTTCCCTGGCTTGATTTAAGAAGAGGCTGATCTGTGAATCAGTCAATCACTCCCTGGCAATTGCTGGCATTAAGTACCAGCTACAACTGGGGCTCATTTGGAGAATCTCAGGTGTGGCAATCAACTGCTCACAGAAACAGAGGCAATAAGGGCAGTGCTGATGTCAGAAGATGATAAGCAGTAACCTTCCTAGTACTTTAGGCCTCGCTTCAGCTTCAAACTCTGGGGGACTTGGTTGGAATGTAGAAAAGCTGCAGTCATAAAAAAGGAGAGGAGAGAAGGGGGTGGGAAATCTAACTGCCCTTGTATTAGGAAATTGTGCTTTATGCTGGTGTCTCAGTTTAGAAGTGTAGGCCTCAGCTACAAGGAAGGAGCACATTGCTGGGAAAGATGGTGCCACAGACAGTACAATCCTAACAATATTTGCTTAGATGGAGTTCTATAGGACTTACTCCCAGGTAAATGTGTATAGAATTTGCATCACCTTACTGTCCAAGTACTCAAGGTGGTTTGCATTTAAGAATAATGGCTTACAACTTAAGATATAAGATAGAAGTAGGAAAGGATGCTGAGGGTTAAGGAAATAGGCACCCAAAATTAGATGTTGCTGCAATCCTATATGTCTACTCAGAAATGTTATTGAGTTCAATGGGGCATACACCCAGAGAAGTGAATGTATGATTGCAGCCTTAGCTATAGAATGGCAAGTTAGGATGGAGGTTGGAAGAGACCTTCCTGGGAGTGGGGGAAGCCAAATGGGAATTGGCTCCAGCTAGAGCGATGGAGGGGCCCTCAGCTTCCCACTTCTCTCTCTGATTTTGTGATAATTATAGGTGAAAAAACACCATAGCCACATCTTGAATAGTGTCCCCACCCCACAAAAAAAATTATGCCAGAAGAGAGTGAAATACTTTTAAATCCTATGGAATATTTACAGCAAATCAAATCCCATTTGTATTTGGGGTTTGGAGGAACATTTGGAGGACCTTTTGGGATTGGAAGAACATTTGAAATCATTGAAAAAATAATTCCACATATCCTTACGTTAAGTGCATTCATATCAGAGTGGTGGGCTGGAATTCCAATTTTGCCCAAATGAAAATCACAAACTAGTAGTATTATGCAAACGTTTTCACCATAGAAGCACCAGAAGGCGCATCTCATTACCACTAAAAGCACTGCCATTTCACCAAATGTGCTGCTGAAATCCAGAGGTGTGGTGGCAAACATTAAACATTAAAACAGGGCACTTTGGGAACGCACAATTTGCCTTAAAGCCGAAATCACATTTTCCTGCAGCTGCTTTCTATCTCTGATGTAAAGTTATGTCAGTGATCTGGATACCTTCAGAAATATAGATCATACCACACATGCATAGGGAAAGACATAGGATGCATGACATGGTGTGTGATGTTCCTCAAATGTCTAGAGCGGTCAAAATTGTTGGATTCGAGCTAGAGTAGGGATATATGAGAGATCTGTTTCAGACAGTGTTTGATCGGTTCACACCTTCTGGATCAAACCCAGACTCAGGCACAAATTACGGTCAAAGTCCACACATTTCCGAGACTGCAATGTCATTTGCGGATCCAAAAAAACTGTGTGTCCAACAGCAAGTGTACATTTGAAAAATGTCTATGAAAAAAAAAAGTACCTTTGAAAAATGCACACAAATACACTTAATCATTGGGAGAAGAATGTGTACATTTCAAAGATACAAGCAACTGGGACAATATGCATGAAAGTACACAGATTTTCATGTGAATAGATAAACAAAAACAAAGCTCACCATCTGCTACGGACTAGAGCTGGAAAGAGTTTTGAGATGGAATTCGGAGATCTTCGGGTTTTGCTGATTCACTCATGACACATCCCCAAGCTACCAAAATGCAGTTATCCTTCCACATTTGCAGGTCTTCAAACGTTGTGGTGAACTTCTCTAATCAAAGCATGTGTACAAAAATACAAATATTAGGGGAAACACGTGCACAAAATCTATTAGTATAGCATCACTTGTCCTTCTGATACAGTGTGTGCAAGAAACCGACATTGAATCTCTAGTGAGGACATTAGAAGATATGGATTCCCTTGGAAATCCCTGAAAAGAAAGCTCTTGGAATCTCAATATAAAAGGTATTTTGCCTCAGTTCAGATAATTGTGTGCTTTCCTATGCATTGAGGTTCCATGGGAATACTTACACCAAGCAGTATACATCTTCTCTCCCTATGTCTCCACAACTCAATCTCATTTCTGTGTAGTTCATTGCTAAATATCGTAATAGCATCCCCTGAGCTGTTTCCACCATGACCTGTTGCTAAAATTATATTATGGGGTTCCTCTTCCACGTTGAAGCATTTTAGACTACTTTTCTCCACATGAGCTTCTTGTATTGCCATAAATATATCTCAAGTAGTGCTAAAAAATTATACAGCAGGTTTTCCTTAGTTCCTTAGCCTGGCATCTTTCGGGCTTTACATGAGTGAGTGGTGTATTAGTAGGACTATTTTTTATCCAAGATCAAGAATGATTTTGGTTTCCATGTGATTCATTTGGGGCCATTGATGGTTGTTGGGTAAAAGTATCTGTCACTTTACAGCTGTGGAATTGTATTTATGAGCCGGAGATTGCCAAAGCTATACAAAGCTGTTGCTTACATTTGAATTTTTTTTAAAATATATCAAGATTCAAAATTGTATTGGACAAAGACCACTTCCCATGCCTGTATGTCCCATTCTGTAATCCAGGGCCAGATCTACACCAAGCAGGATATAACCCTTCGAAAGTGTTTTGAAAATGGTATATGGAATGTGAACAGTTGTCAAAACCATTATAAACTATTATAAAGCAGTAGTGTAGCTCCAGCCCAAGTTTTAAGGGCCATACTGTGTTTATGCGCAGGATATACTGATTCAATTAAATCCATTCTGTCTATGTTTAGAGGATTGTCAGGTGTCTTTCCTCCCATTGTCTGCTCATTGTTTTTGAGGGATGTACAAGAATTTTGTTCCACTTGCGCTAATGTACATTCACACTAATTCTTGCTTAGCACAAGTGTGCATGTGGAGGTGCCCTTCCCGCGTCCCGGTCACATGGCTGCAGGGAGGGGGCTGTTGCGGGCAGGGAGCGGACACAGAGATGTGCCTGCTCCCCATTGGAGGAGGCCATCTGGCGCCACAGGCAGGGGGCGGGGAAGCAGTGTCAATATTAGGCAGCTTCTTCCAGCAGCCCTCGGCCTCTTTCGTTTGCGGCTGCAGAAGAGGAGACCGTGGAGCTCGCGGCTGGAGCGTGACCGCGTGGGCGGTGGCACCAGGGGCTCGGTTTCTTCGGCAGTGGCCGGGGCAAGAGGCGGGAGAGCGGCTTGGCAGTGGCTCCAGAGGCTCGATCTCTTTGAAGAAGGGCTGGAGAACATGTCCTTGGCGCGTGGCAGCGTGGAGTGGCAGAATTCGGCCCGTTGGCGGGCCCAGGCGGTTTGAACGTGGCGGCATGGGCGGAGGGCGACAGGGGCTGCGGGCTCCATCTGGCGCGGGCCCCTTTGACAGCTCCGCTTGGCATACTGGGCAGGGCGACAGGGGCTGCGGGCTTCCCCCTGTGTGGGCCCCTTTGACGGCTCTGCTTGGTGTCCTGGCCCATTTCAAACAGCGAGGCTTCCAGCAGTGAGGCCTCTAGTGCTACAGGCGAGGTTGGGAGAGATGGAGGGGGTCTCTTAGGCGACTGCCAATTTAAGCTGAGTATTGCGGGGGAGCTGTGGGCTTTTATCAGCCAGGTGGTCTTGGGTTTTTGCCCGTTTGCCTAGCTAGCCCAGGTTTTGGACTTCCCTGGTACTGAATTATAGTATTAGGTGCACTTGAGTGGTGGTTAGAGTATTGGACTGGGTCATTAGGACCCATATAATTGGCCTTCTTGGGAAGTCAGTGAGGTGGCTGACATACAATTCACTAAGCTACATTGCTGAAGCTAAGATGGGTCGGCCCTGATTAGGATTTGGATGGGAGACCACCTTTAGTTGTAAACCCATGACAGCAGCTTTTTAAGGTTTACGTATAGTATTCATTAGGTTTTCTACATTCTGAAAGGGATTCATTTGGTTAAGTTGAATTTAATTGAAGTCATAATGCCTCCAAAGAAGGGCCAAGGCGAGAAGAAGGGGAAAGGAAAAGCCCCTCGCCCCCCGGCTAAATGACAGGCTCCCCAGCTGGTTTCTTCATCACATGATGAAGGTATACTGGACATTAATGATATTTTGGCTCGGCTTGAGGCTGTGGAGAGGGAGAAAGGCATAGATCCAGCGGGGTCAGTGGCACCTTCACAGTGGGGTTACCCGAGGACTCTGGTAACTAGGAATCAGTCTCAAAAGGAATTGTTGTTACCTTTAGCAGCACGCTTGGATACTGTTGAGGTTTCTGGTGGGACAGCGGCCAATCAGAGGGCGCTTTCTGACTCGGGACCCCCGCCTACAGTGGACAACCACAATATGGAGCAGGAGCAGCAATCTTCTGATCTGGCGACACCTGGTGAGTTGGGACTGGGGCCTTTATCCCCTGCATTGAATATGGGGCAGTGTGGCATCTTGGGTTTGCTTCCGTAGTTGTCTGCACTGAAGTGGCCATTTTCACCATCTGGTGCGGAGCAGCCAGGGGATCAGGACCCTGTGTCGGCCTCCACAGCTTCTCAGTGGAAGTTATGGGGAGTGATAGGATTGGAGAGGTGTCAGTAGGTACGTCGACAGATTCAACTACCATGACTTCATGGTTGGGGAAAATTGATAAGGCTACTAATACTGATGATAGTGTAAGGCAGAGGACAGTTTCACTGTCCACTGATCAGGGGTTGTCCCATAAGAATATTCAGGTAGGAGATCAGACCGTTTCGGCTGCAACTGGGGCTTGTGCATCGGTGTGGCGAGGTCCTACGGGACCCAATCCGATAGGGCACATGCAGCATACAGTAGGGTCATCGGACCCTTATGCTGGTGTAGATAGAGCAGCTATTCCCATGGGTCCACCTCAATGCCTATGGGTTATCATTTGTTGGCAACTACTAGAGAGAAGATTTTGCGCAGAGATTTCATAGACGTTTTCTCCCTGTTATTCCGTGAGTCAGAGACAAAGGACAAAGACAAGACAAGTGACAAAGACCATGATAGGTTATGGCGCAATAAAGTTTTTCGCACCTGGGCAAACTGGTTACTGGGATTTCTGATTTATATGGGCATTGTGCAGCAGAAATATCCCGAGCGGGCCTGGATTTGACTAAATATTTGGATATTATATATAGGGAATACACTGAATATGAAGTAGGGCGTGACTAGCTTATGATGAGGCTTTCCGTATGAGAGCCACCTTTGACCCCACCCTTAGGTGGGATGTTAAAGACCAAGACTTTTGGCTTCAATTTATGATGGCTGCCAGGCCAAGTTTTGGCGAAAGGTCAGATAGCGGCCACATCTTGGCTAGACAGACTCCTGCACCAGCATCACATGTGGGGGCAGGACAGGTGGTTCAACCCCACTTGTTATGTTGGGAGTTTAGTTCAAAGGGAGTTTGTCCAAAAGCAATGTGTAAATACAGACATATCTGCTCTATCTGTGGTGGATTGCATCCCTTTACTAACTGCCCCAGAAATAAAGGATGGAGAGGCCCCAATGGGAGAGGGGCAAGGTAATCAGAAACCAGAAGGTAGACAACCTCCTCCAAAAGGGCCCCAGCCCAGTTAACTTTGTCTCTCTTTGTAACTGGTTACGTCGTTATCCTCGTAGAGACGATGCTGTTTATATTGAGTTAGGTTTTAGGGACGGTTTTCGCATACCTTTTCAAGGAAAGCATGTTCCACAGTTTTCTTGGAACCAGAAGTCAGTTAGAGACTTGGAAGGGTTAGTTAAAGCTAAGATAGAGAAGGAGGTTGCTGCAGGGAGAGTTATTGGTCCATTTGCTACGCCACCTGTTCCTACTCTGAGGGTTTCTCCTTTGGGGATAGTTCCCAAAAAGGAGCCGGGGAGTACAGGTTAATTCATAACCTGTCATTCCCACAAGGGGGTTCAGTGAATGATGGGATCCCTGAACACTTATGTTCAGTGTGCTATGCATCATTCAATTTCACAGTATCAATAGTTAGGTCACAGGGTAGAGGGGCATTAATGGGAAAATGCGACATCAAGTCTGCATTTCGCATTTTGCCAGTGCATCCGATGGATTTTGAATTATTAGGTTTTGCTTTTCAGGGACAGTTCTACATGCCTATGGACTGC
This sequence comes from Anniella stebbinsi, assembly GCA_029215795.1. Lineage (NCBI taxonomy): Eukaryota > Metazoa > Chordata > Lepidosauria > Squamata > Anniellidae > Anniella > Anniella stebbinsi. The sequence continues at coordinate 13,068,831 of JARDYH010000001.1, read as the reverse complement.
TCTATATCATGTGCCATGTTTGAAAAGTTTAGTACCTTTTTAGAATGGGCATTGAAGGACATGACGGGAGTGAATAGTGTCACTCATCATCTGGATGACTTTCTCCTGGTGGGGCCAAAAGACTCCATGCAGTGTGATAGGATGATGTGTGCATTTGTGGAACTGCTTATGGACCATTTTTTAGACATGCGGAGGGCACACCGCTTACAAAATACCAGTTTTGGGCGGGTAACTAAGTTAGCATTGCAGGCTTTGGGCTTGGGCAATTTTTGTTTTGGGACCCATTCCTTCAGAATAGTGGCAGCTTCCACGGTGGCAGCATTAGGATTTTCCCATTCGGAATTGAAGCAAGTGGGATGTTGGCGTTCCAAAGCATACCGTGCATATGTCCAGCCATTACCTCAGATGTAGTGGTCCTTGTTGCTGAATTCTTTCTCTTTCTTAGGTCCCTGGAACATGAGGGAACCAGTGCCTGTGCTCATTTGTGGGCATAGTATGGTGTTCTGGGCCGTACGGAGGGCAGCCCAGTCGAGCTGTGGCACTCAGCTTGGACTTAGCCGGTGTGCCAGCATCCAGTGGTTGGGCAGACATGGCATGTGGTAGGAGCACCTCTTACCCGCTTTATTCCAGGAAGGTTTGGTGTGTTCTCCGCCGCAGGTGTTGGTGCTGCACTTGGGCGGAAATGACCTCGGTTTGTGCAAGGGCAAGGCTCTGATCCTACAGGCCTTGGTAGATTTTCAAGTGATATGGCAACATTGGCCGGGTATCACTGTTCTTTGGTCTTGCTTAATTCCCAGACGGGAATGGCGACACTGCTTGGATCCATGAGCCCTGGACAGGGCGCGAAGACAGGTGAACCACGAGATCGCCATTGCCTTGCGTTTATATGGTGATGGAATCATTGTTCACCCGCAGATTTCATGGACAAGGACGGAGCTCTATAGGCCAGATGGAGTCCATTTGACTGATTCTGGTAATGATATACTTCTCGGTGATCTGCAAAGGGCCCTGTGAGAGATTTTGCACAGGTGGGGGGGCGGACTGACGAAACAGAGGTTTGTCTGTCTCCCTTGGTGTTAGGGGCAGGCACATTTAGCCAAAGGGAAGGTGATCATTCTGTGGCACCGTTAACTGGTGACAGGTGATGCCTGAGGGCCTTCCCTAAGGGCTTTGCGGTCTCGGCGGGGGATAGGGCTCATCTGTGAGGACAACTCACCTCGCTCCACCCGGGTTATGGCCTGGGGGGGAGCGACACAGGAAGGCCTCCCCTCCCAGAAAGGGGTAGGCCTGGGGCTGGTGAGCAGAGTAACGGCATTCGCCAGGCCTAGAATGTTTTGCCCATTAATCGCCGTTAGAGTTATGGCGAAGTTAGGGCCCGCCCAGTGCTTCCTTTGCAGATTTCAGTAAAATGTGGCCCAGATTTGAATCCATATATTATGTGTCATCTCTTTTTTTTCCGTTCCTCCGCCTGCAAGTGCCCTTCCCACATCCCGGTCACGTGGCCGCAGGGGGATGCTGTTGCGGGTGGGGAGTGGACACAGAGACGTGCCTGCTCCCCATTGGAGGAGGCCATCTGGCGCCACAGGCAGGGGGTGGGGAAGCAGCGCCAATATTAGGCGGCTTCTTCCAGCCCCCAGCCTCTTTCGTTTGTGGCTCCCTCCCTCCCTCCTGTATGCAGTGTGGGTTCTCTGGTCGCGCTATTGGGGGCCAAGTAGGGATTTTTCATGTACCCTGATTGGCTTTGGTTGCATGTTTTTTTGCCTACTTCACACTGTAAGTCCGGAGAGAGCATTCTAGGTTGTCTCTTAATTGGTCGCATTTTAAGGCATTAGGGGCGGGCATGTTTAGCCAAAGGGACGGTGATCATTCTGTGGCACTGTTAACTGGTGACAGGTGATGCCTGAGGGCCTTCCCTAAGGGCTTTGCTGCCTCGGTGGAGGATAGGGCTCATCTGTGAGGACAACTCACCTCGCTCCACCGGGTTATGGCCTGGGGGGGAGCGACACGGGAAGGCCTCCCCTCCCAGAAAGGGGTAGGCTTGGGGCTGGCGAGCAGAGTAACGCCATTCGCCAGGCCTAGAATGTTTCACTCATTAATCGCCATTAGAGTTATGGCGAAGTTAGGGCCCGCCCAGTGCTTCCTTTGCAGATTTCAATAAAATGTGGCCCAGATTTGAATCCATATATTATGTGTCATCTCTTTATTTTCCGTTCCTCCATCTGCAACAGGAAAAAACAACACACCACCTAGCCTGCAAGTCTGCAGGATCCACACAAGTTGGGAAAAAACTGTTCTGCTGTGAAATCTGCAGATTGGATACTTAGAAATCCAAATTCATCTGATTCGGTTTGCATGTGTAGAACTTTGCCTCATGGCAGAAGGTTGGGACCTAAGCTTCCTTGACTGTTTGACAACTATCCTTACCCAGAACAAGTACCAGTGTCCTCTGGACGTCTGTGCTAGATTATTAGGAGTTCCTCAGTTGATGTGGCATGTGGAAAAAGTGGGAAGATGCCCGATCCTCACCCAGCTGGGACGGCTTGCGGGGGTCGAGTTTTGCAAGGGGGAAGGAGTCAGAAAAGAGGCTTGTATGCATGCATGGCACACATACAGCCTCATGCAGGGGAGGAGCCAAGGCTATAAAGGCTCTCGGCCTCTTTCGTTCTGGCCCCACCCTCCCTCCCCATCAAACAGTATGGGAATAGCCAGTCGTCCCCTTTGTAGAGGGGAGCTGAGTAGGATTCCCCTCCCCCCCCGATGTTTAGTCATGCACAGATTTTTGCATACTCCAGACTGGATTTAATCTTTAGAAGTGGAGGATAAATAGGTTAATCATAAGCGGCAAGATTGTGCGGGAATTCTGGGAGGTGAGAATAGGCATGGTGATCACGTTGGCACCTTTATGGTGGTTAGCAATCCAGAGGTCCTGCTCCTCGGGGGCTGTGCAGCTTCCGTGTCAGGATATGGTTTGCCTTTGGGGACCTTCTTGTTTCATCTACTTGGAGCTCTGCAGCCTGTGTGGAGATGACACAGGTTGGTCTCAAGTGTAGTTGGGAAATGGGCCCGGGTCATCCGACCCCTGTGTTCAACTGAATGGCTCACCCTGATCGACAGGCTAGTTGCCTGGAGACAAAGAGCTAGGTTCCCACACGTTCCCACACAGATCCATGGATGGGAAAATTTCCCTGTTTAAAAAAAGGCCCTAGTTTATCCTAAGCTCTGGTGTCCATGTTTTATTTCTAGTGCTTCCTTCTCCACACGCAATGGATGTTGGCAGAAAGAAAAGAGACGAACTCTGGTGCTGCAAAAGGCGGGCATCTTTTAATGATGTATTAAAGCTCAATGTTTCGAATAATAATCCTTCTTCAGGAGCTGAATTGTGATACACGTTATTGTATTTCAAAAAGAATGATGATACTGATTACAAAATAGCAATCTTATCAAATGTTTCTGTTAGGAGCTGCGTTTGCTCTGAGAGTTTCTATTGTAGTATAGAAGAACTTTCCTGCCTAGTCACCTCAAGGCAATTCTCATGTGCCACAAGCAACCAGCAATGTGACACCACTGCAATGTATCTGTGAAACGTAAGGCATGGAAAAGCATTGAGGATTCACATGGGATGTGCAAATCAGCAAATTTGAGCTCATTCAGGTTCTCCAAAACGTGCCCCCACTCATGTCTGTATTTTCATGCAGATTTTTCCAAATGTACACATTGATTATGCATATTTTTCCTACCATATATTAGAGCATGTCTGTGTCCACTTTCCAAATATATGCATATTTCAAAATTTTTTGTTGCTGATTAATCACAGTGCAAGCTCAGGATTGTATGGACTATGACCAAAGATAACATTCAGGTCTGTGTTTGGTTCCAGGAAGTGAGAATTGGATGTTTTCTAGTAAAATAAAAATGAACTAGAATGAAATTCTCATTGATTCCAAGGATTCACTGAATTCTTGTGAACCGCCCAGAGAGTTTCAGCTATAGAGTGGTATAGAAACGAAATAAATTAATCAATAAAGAAAAAAATATCTCACTGGCAGAGTGTGGACTTTGGATGAAAAAAGATCCCAGTTTCTCACCCTAGCTTCTCCTGTCAAAAAAGGATCTCAGGTAGAGATCTCTACCTGAAGTAGTTGGAGAAAAAAAGTACTAGCCTATAGGGATGTGCACTGGATCGGACCCGATCCACAATCCGAGTCCGGTCCAGTGGGAAATCGGATAAATTATCCGATTTCCGATCCAACAGCTGGCTCTGCTGATCCAGTCCGAACCGATCCGAAAAGGATCCGAACCGGTTTGGCGGATCGGCGGATCGGCGGGCGCCCACTGGCGCCCACCGCCGCTTCCATTGGCGGGCGCCAGCGGGTGCCCGCCAATGAAAGTGGACCGTGGGGGGGAGGAGGGGGGCGCTTACCTTTCCAGCCCGTCCGTTCCCGTCCGGCGCCGGCGGCTACTACCAGCGGGCTCCGCAGCCTGCTCCAGGGTGGCGCGCCGGGTGATGTCATCACCTGGCACGCTACTCCAGAGCAGGCCGTGGAGCCCGCTGGTAGTAGCCGCCGGCGCCGGACGGGAGCGGACGGGCCAGGAAGGTAAGCAGGGGACGCGCAGAGGGGAGGAGGGGGCACGCGGAGGGGAGGAGGGGGGCCCTTACCTTTCCGGCCCGTCCGCTCCCGTCCGGCGCTGGCGGCTACTACCAGCGGGCTCCGTGGCCTGCTCCAGGGTGATGCGCCGGGTGATCACCCGGCACCCTACTCTAGAGCAAGCCGCAAAGCCGGCTGGCGGTAGCCGCTGGCGCCGGACGGGAGCGAACGGCCCTAAAAGGTAAGCAGTGGCGGGGAAGGGGGCTTACCCCCCCCCAGAGCCATCCGCTTCTATCCGCGGGCACCCGCGGGCGCCCGCGGATGGAAGCGGATGGCCCCAGGGGGGGTAGGGAGCGCAGGGGAGGGGGCTTACCTGCCGGGGCTGTCCACAGCGGACGGCCCCGGGGGGGAGGGAGTTAGGCCCCCCCTCACCCACCCGCCGCCATTTTTTCCTCATAGACTTGCATTGCAATGCAAGTCTATGGGGAAAAAATGGCGGCCGATCCAAAAATTTACAATTTTTGGATTGGGATTGGACTCGATCCGGTCCAGGGGCCCCCCGATTTTGTCCGAACCGATCCATGACAAAATTGGAGGTCCCGATCCGGGTCCCGATCCGATCCGGGGGGTCCGTGCACACCCCTACTAGCCTAGATGGATGGACTAATGCTCTGTCTCAGGTGGTTCATATGTCAATTCCTGACCTGAGAATTACTCACAGGTCAGAATTTCTGTGCAAAAAGCTTCCTTTTTTGTCGTTTCTTTCTAGTAAAGTGATCTGAGTTTGTTTTTGTTTGTTTTTTTCTAAATGCAAACACAGACATTGTAGTGAGATGAAAACACACATATGAAAAATGCACGCCCAATTTCTGTTAAGAAATGTTGAAGTCCACAACTCCTGCTGTTGATATTAGGGGTGTGCATCGGATCGGATCCGATCCACGATCCGAATCCGATCCGACCCAAAATCGGGAAAATCCGATCCGATCCGATCCGATCCGACCAACCTCCGATCCGATCCGATCCGATCCGATGAGGTCCGATCCGGATCGGACGCCATTTTGAATGCTTTTTCCCATAGCCAAGTATTGTTTTACAAAAACGCCTATAACTTTTTTATTTTTAAAGATAGAAGGATGAAACTTGGGGACATTGTAGACTGGTTAGGGATAGTTATCTGTGAGAAATTTCAGAAAGATTGGTGCATGCGTTTTGTGGCAATTAATTTTTTAATAAATACCCAGGAATGCTTATAACTTTGTCATTTTTAAAGTTACAAACATGAAACTTTGCCACATTGTAGGAGGTACCTTGGGACCTATGTGTGTGAAATTTCAGAAACATAGGTGCTTGCCTTGTGTGGCAATTAATTTTAGAAAAATGGGTAGTAGTGGGGTAAATACAGTTACGCCTCCCATTTTTTTATTTTTTAAGATACAAACAGGAAACTTGGGCACATTACAGATACCACTTGCCTTGATATGTGAGTGAAATTTCAGAAACATTGGAGCTTGCCTTGTGTGGCAATTAAGTTTTGAAACAATGAGGAAACACCTATAACTTTGTCATTTTTAAAGTTACACACATGAAACTTTGCCACATTGTAGGTGGTACCTTGGGACCTATGTGTGTAAAATTTCAGAAACATAGGTGCTTGCCTTGTGTGGCAATTAATTTTAGAAAAATGGGTAGTAGTGGGGTAAATACAGTTACGCCTCCCATTTTTTTAGTTTTGAAGATACAAACAGGAAACTTGGGCACATTACAGGGAACACTTCACTTGATATGTGTGTAAAATTTCAGAAACATTGGTGCTTGCCTGGTGTGGCAATTAATTTTTGAAACAATGAGGGATTCATTGGACAGCACTTGCCCATAAGGATTCATTGGACAGTACTTTCCCATAGGGAATCATTGCATTGCACTTTCCCATAGGGAATCATTGCATTGCACTTTCCCACTGAGAAATACAGTTATGCCTCCCACATTTTTATTTTTGAAGATACAAACAGGAAACTTGGGCACATTGTAGACTGGTTAGGGATAGTTATCTGTGAGAAATTTCAGAAAGATTGGTGCATGCGTTTTGTGGCAATTAATTTTTTAATAAATACCCAGGAATGCCTATAACTTTGTCATTTTTAAAGTTACACACATGAAACTTTGCCACATTGTAGGAGGTACCTTGGGACCTATGTGTGCTAAATTTCAAAAACGTAGGTGCTTGCCTTGTATGGCAATTAATTTTAGAAAAATGGGTAGTAGTGGGGTAAATACAGTTACGCCTCCCATTTTTTTATTTTTTAAGATACAAACAGGAAACATGGGCACATTACAGGGAACACTTCACTTGATAGGTGTGTAAAATTTCCGAAAGCTGGGTCCAGGCATGTGGTGGCAATTAATTTTTGAAACAATGAGGAAAGAAACGCCTATAACTTTTTTATTTTAAAAGTTAGAAGTCTGAACATTGCTCACTTTGTAGATGGGTTAGGGGTAGATATGTGTCAGAAATTTCAGAATGATAGGTCCAGGCATTTGATGGCTATGGAATTTTTAGATTAAATGTTTCAAAAAATGTTCCACAGAGGCCAGGTCTTCCTTTCCTCCCCCTCCCGCTTCCCGCGAAGAAAAGGAAACACTGTCTCGTCTCGATCCCTTTGATCCTTGCTAGTATCCATTACAGGGCTCGTGTCTGCTTTCCTACTTTCACTTTTTTACTCAAGCAGACACGAGCCCTGTAATGGATACTAGCAAGGATCAAAGGGATCGAGACGAGACAGTGTTTCCTTTTCTTCGCGGGAAGCGGGAGGGGGAGGAAAGGAAGACCTGGCCTCTGTAGAAATTTTTTTGAAACATGTAATTTAAAAATTCCATAGCCATCAAATGCCTGGACCTATCATTCTGAAATTTCTGACACATATCTACCCCTAACCCATCTACAAAGTGAGCAATGTTCAGACTTCTAACTTTTAAAATAAAAAAGTTATAGGCGTTTCTTTCCTCATTGTTTCAAAAATTAATTGCCACCACATGCCTGGACCCAGCTGTCTGAAATTTTACACACCTATCAAGTGAAGTGTTCCCTGTAATGTGCCCATGTTTCCTGTTTGTATCTTAAAAAATAAAAAAATGGGAGGCGTAACTGTATTTACCCCACTACTACCCATTTTTCTAAAATTAATTGCCATACAAGGCAAGCACCTACGTTTTTGAAATTTCACACACATAGGTCCCAAGGTACCACCTACAATGTGGCAAAGTTTCATGTGTGTAACTTTACAAATGACAAAGTTATAGGCATTCCTGGGTATTTATTAAAAAATTAATTGCCACACAAGGCAAGCACCTACGTTTCCGAAATTTCATACACATGGGTCCCAAGGTACCACCTACAATGTGGCAAAGTTTCATGTGTGTAACTTTAAAAATGACAAAGTTATAGGTGTTTCTTTCCTCATTGTTTCAAAAATTAATTGCCACACAAGGAAAGCTCCAATGTTTCTGAAATTTCACTCACATATCAAGGCAAGTGGTACCTGTAATGTGCCCAAGTTTCCTGTTTGTATCTTAAAAAATAAAAAAATGGGAGGCGTAACTGTATTTACCCCACTACTACCTATTTTTCTAAAATTAATTGCCACACAAGGCAAGCACCTATGTTTCTGAAATTTCACACACATAGGTCCCATGGTACCTCCTACAATGTGGCAAAGTTTCATGTTTGTAACTTTAAAAATGACAAAGTTATAAGCATTCCTGGGTATTTATTAAAAAATTAATTGCCACAAAACGCATGCACCAATCTTTCTGAAATTTCTCACAGATAACTATCCCTAACCAGTCTACAATGTCCCCAAGTTTCATCCTTCTATCTTTAAAAATGAAAAAGTTATAGGCGTTTTTGTAAAACAATACTTGGCTATGGGAAAAAGCATTCAAAATGGCGTCCGATCCGGATCGGACATCTGGTCCGATCCGATCCGACCAGCCTCCGATCCGATCCGATCCGATCCGACCCCCCAGGTCCGATTCCGATCCGCTATCCGATCCGATCCGGGGGGTCAGTGCACATCCCTAGTTGATATGGATTAATTCCTACTCATCTTCTATAGCTTCGGGGGATGAGTCAATTCCCGATGCAAGTCATCTTACATAACTGGTATTACTTTCCTGGGGCAAAAAAAATGAGCTTTTGATGATGCTTGGTAACGAGATACCACAAGATGCATTAGCTGTTTAAAATCAAAAGACCTGGAGGCAGGCAAAAGAGAAAGCTTTTCTCTTCTTATTTTTTATTTTTTTTAAAAAAAAAGGCACTGTGCCCTTTTGCATAGTCAAACATTTATGGGGAGCTGGGGAAGACACAAAGGAAAAGGTGAACTGGCCCTTTAGTGGAAAAGTCTGGAGATGGAGCCACCAGACCCTTGATCCAGACAAAAATCTTTATCTGTGTCTTGTTATGCATAGTCTGAAACATGAAGATTCAGGAAAGGTAGCTTGTGTTTCTGAGCATTGTAATTCACTGTCTCTGAGACCAGATCTACACCAAGCAGGATATAGCACTATGAAAGTGGTGTGAAAGTGGTATAAAAAAGGAAGGAAGCGGTGTGAAAGTGGTATAAAAAAGGAAGGAAAGTGGTATAAAAAAGGAAGCAGGTTATAGCACTATAAAGCAGTATTAAAGCAGTATATGGTAGTGTGGCTCCTGCCTCTTATATACGGCTTTCATACCACTTTCATAGTGCTATATCCTGCTTGGTTTAGTTCTGGCCAACATGTGAACCCGCCTTAGGGAAGTTGGAGGAATCCATTTTGGGGGTGGTGGGGGAGCTCAATGAGCTTTCATTGATGTGATGTTTTGCTGTTTGTAGTTGTAAATATATTGCAAAGTTTATTGTTTGTGATATGCATTTGTTTATATCTTTAAAAAGGGTTAAGAATAATAACAGGTAAAGTAAATAACTAGGCCGAAATGTACTTACTGTTTGTGGTGAAAGGGGTAGGTAAGTATGGAGTGCCTGGATTGGCTTGCTGTGTGCCTGAATGGAAAGTGAGTGCTGATTGACTAGTTGTTTAGAGTGCCTGGATTGGTTGTGTAAGAGTGGGAGGAGCTAGAGAGCGAGTGGAGTGTATATATGTGTCTGACAGAGAGAGCTGACAGGATGATTGGGGGGAGATTTGAGGGGGATTTTTGAGAGAGGCGTTGAAAGGCATTTGAGAGAATTGAGAGATTGAGATAAAATTTTAGAGCATAGATTAAATAAAGAACACTTTGTTAAAGTATAAGAGTTCTGACTGAAACCAATAAGCATTGAAACTTGTAACCAATACACAATTGAACTGAAATAACTATTAAGCTTGTTGACACACAATTTCCTATAAATAAATTCTTGTTAATTCCATCTTCTGGTGTGGTCTGTGGGTGTACTTGAGGAAGGTACTGGTGGCAGTGGTATAAAGAAGTTATCTATAAGCCAGGTTGCTGAGCTGTGGTGCTGCGGGGCCTAAATAGTAAAGGTGAGACAGGGGCAGCAGCAGCAAATGGTCGAAGATAACTTCACAGGTGCCCCATAATTTAGTCCATTTTCCACTAACTCAGCTGACTCAGCTACAATTTGCACACATTTCTGACCCCCCAAAACACCCCAAAACAACAAGAGCAGCAGCAGCAACAACAACAACAAAATAAACAACCTCCCCGCAAAAGAATAAGTCCCCAGAGTTTGGGGAAAACCTGCAGCTTGGCTTGCAAATGCAAGTCGAGGCAGACAGGCAATGGTGGAAGTCCATCAAGTCCCCAAAGGGCTGGATTTCCAAGTTGTGGGCATCTCTACTTGTAAAATTCACCTGTATTACGAGTAGAATGCATTGTGAACTATGAATGGAACAGCGTTTTCTCCGAAGATGTTCTTCAGAATGCCAAGTAGCAAGCAAATTGGACCCAGAAATCTTTATCAGTGTCATATGCTCTCACATGTTAGGAGACTTTCTTGCTGGTGTGGCTAGACTCCTTGCCGTTCTCGTTTTTGGCCAGACCTGGCGCATCAGCTGAATTCCCACCTAATATCTCTCAAGCCACCTGGTTCCATACTTCCTGAAGGCTTGAATCTTTGCAGACAGGAAAAAGGCGGAAGAAAGAAGTGAAATGATTAGAGCTTCTTCACTCAATCTATTACTGATTAATGTATGAATTGTGCAGCTCAAAAAAAAAAAAGACTAGATTCATTCATTGATGGCAGGTCTACCCACAGCTACTAGTTATTATTATCACTTAGTTATCATGGCAAAGCTTTATTCAATGGATGATGGTGTCTCCGATATCAGAGGGGCAGTGAATTTGCTCTGGATTTCATTCAGAAGTCTAAAGGAGCTGTCCAAGATGCAAAACGCCAGAGTGGATTCACCACCCCACTGACCTCGGAGGAACCACCTCCACTGGCATTATTTGTATTATTTTTTTCATTAAACGTATGGTCCATATTTCCACTAAAGATGGTGCTCTGGATATTTAACATCAAAATGCATCAGTAGGAAAGTAATAAGCAGTAACCACCCGATTGAAACCTGCAAAGGCATTGGCTGAATGTTAATCTCAATACAACTACCACTACTACTACTACTAAAAATAATATGGTCAGGGTTGTTATCTCACCGTCAAACCCTATAGGATTGAGGTGGACAACCTGTGGTCCTTGAAACATCCTTGGTCTTCCGTTATCTCCAGCCATCAGCCATGCTGGCTGAGGCTGATGGGAATTGGAGTCCAACAACATCTGGAAGATCACAGATCCCCCCATGCTAGGAACTAGCAATAAGTAATCAATATTAGCATTTATATTTTATGTCCTTAAAGGGGTGATGGAGGCTATTCCAGGTAAGCTAGAAATAAAACATCAATGAAGCTTCAGCCAAATGTACTGAGCAATAGCTTAAGCCTAGCATGAAAACCAGTTCCTATTTACGTTGGTTCCTTGCTCAAGAGCAAAGAGAACGCAAGGCAGAGAGTCACGAAGGCTCTTCTTCATTACAATAACGATGCTCATTGGACCAGTAGTGTTTTCATGTGGCAATGAAGAGCTTCATCTATCACTCAATGAAAAGTTTAAAATTATGCTGACTGCTTGGAAATGTGTAAATCGGTGTTATGACTATAGCAAAAAAAAAAAAAAATGTTTTCTTGAAAAATAATAATTCCACTGTCTCCCAATATTCATTCATTCCTGCAATTGTCACATGAATAGTTACCCATGTATACAATAATGCAACCATTTAAATGAGAGCACAGAGATTTATAGCAAACCTAATCTGTGTTCTGCTACTAATCCATCAAGAGGAACAAACAAACAAAGTCTGTAGGAAAAAGAGAATATGTGCATCTATCAATTCCCCCATCAGTCCTCCGTTTACAATACTGTATGTTCTTTTGGGGGGTCTGGGTGTGGGGGATTGACAGTGTTCATTATATCATGTTGATGGAGGCTAAAGTTTTAAGAGTTTAACAGAGATGTACATTTTGCAAAGACATTTGTGTTCTCACTGGTGTTCACAATGGATAGAAGAAATTAACACAGAGGGAGAGAATGCTACCACAACCCACAAGATCAGATTCCTATAGTGAAAGCTCTCTGCATGAACACAATTCAATCATAGAAAATAATTAATCACTGGTAACCAATTTTAAATATTCTCAGAATTTAGTGTACCTTTAAACACAGCTTCATAGGCTGTTAGCTTTAGCATGATTGTAATTTTACAAACTTTTAATAACTGTTCAGGCTTGATCAGACCACTGTTAACTTTCCACTTCCAGTGTGTGTGTGTGTGTGTGTGTATGTGTAACTTTTGCAAAAATAATCTACATCAGTCATTAAAAGTTAATTTATTGCTCCTTTTTTGGTACACAAAAGCCTTTAATGTAGATAAAAAAAGTCAAAAAAGCAAAATAGAAAACAACAATAACAATATCAACATGATCCAGTTATTAGCTCCATGAAGAAGGTTCAACATATATTGGTGTGGATGGATTGAAACTTGTGTTGGCCTACATAATAATTCTATTCTGGATCAGTACATTTCTTTAACAGATGAAACATTTACAACAGGCAGTGTCCAGAAGCCAACTGTGACTTCCTGCAGGGCCATTGTGAACATAGGTGGGTGGCACACCCTAATATCCCCACGCTACTCCCATCGGTTACCAGCTAAAAAAGAGGGCAGGACTCCTGCAGCTTTAACTGTTGTGATGAAGAGGGAATTTCACTAGGTGCAGACAAATGGCACCTGCTGAAATTCCCTTTTCTACACTGCTGTTAAAGATACAGGAGCCCGGTCCTCCTTTCCATAGGGTCGGCCTATGGGTGATGAATGGAGCACAGGAGGTAGACATCTTGCCCTAAAGCTGATGGGACACTGCATAGAGCTCATAATGGTGTCTACAATGTGGTTATTCTTTTTGCAGCCCACACCATCACATCTTCTAGCTGCCATGCAGCAGAGCTACTTAGAACGGTTCACCAGCTGCTGACCCCAGGAGCAGCACTGTATTGAAAATTTCTCCCTCATGTTTTTCAATCTTGCTCATCAAATCTGATAGAAAATAAATTGCTTTCAGGGGGCAGGGGAATCCAAAGGGGAAGAAGCCTCTTTCATGGGGGAAGAAAACTTCCAGGAAATTAGAGATCAGATGTTGGCATAGTACTACCTCAGCGTCTTCCCTGGAGCTGAAAACAACATTGCCCCCCTCATGCCCACTACAAGGTTTGCAGGGAAGAAGTGGTCTTATCATTAGAGACATGATCTATCCATAATCACCGCTTAGAAATTTAACACTTGGAAGACCCTTGGGAAGGTGCTGAAACCTGAAGAATGATAACTAGAGCTGAGACAAAATGTCTCAGGAAGCATTCTTCTCAAAATAATAATAAAAAATAAGAAAATCCTGAGATTTCTTTTCTTACCCTTCTATAAATAAAAGGCAAACTAAAGATTTGTCTCCAAATTTTCTTCAACCTTTTCCCCTCCCCACACCAATCTCCCCCCCCCCTTCAGGCCCTGGAATGATGCTGAGTATGGAGTATTGTGAATGATGCAAATGGGGTGGGGGGCAGGCAGGCTACCAACACAGTTGATGCTATTCCCATATGCAGTGGCAGGAAAGAAAGAAAGAAAGAAAGAAAGAAAGAAAGAAAGAAAACCTCAGGAGAACAGAAAGAGGAAGAAGCTATACTAAAACACTTGCCAATGATGAGCCCTACCTGTCAGGAATTATTGAAAAAAATCCACCCTTTCCTGAAGAAATCCGGTGAAATTGTCCCCCTAATTTCTCTATCGACAAACCGGGTGGAGAATTTCAAAAAGCCATTTGCATGCATCACTCCATTAGAGCTCTCATGGGGCTGCCGTGATTCTTTTTCATCATACGTTGGAGATATGGTCATCCTACTGCAAAGCAATCAAGATTTAGACGCCAGTATTATGGCAAATACAAGTGTGCTATCCAATGTTCCATCTAGCCATGTTTTGTGCCTGATGGAAGGCACTTGCAGTCCTGTGATGTGTCTTCTTGATCTCTGTCCCTCATGCCTAATTAACGGTATCTGGCATGGTGTGGCTAGGTGGGTCCAGGGTGTGGTTAATCCCTCACTATGTGGGAGGAGTGGTTTCTGATACCTTCAATGAGGTGGTGATGGGACAGCTCCTGAAGAGGCCCATCTTGGCTCAAGGGATTTATAACAACTACCACCCAGTTGTGAATAGGGGATGTGCAAACCAGCAAAACTCAATCTTTTCAGATTTCATAGAATCATAGAATAGTAGAGTTGGAAGGCAATAAGGCCATTGAGTACACAACCCCCTGCTCAATGCAGGAATCCACCTTAAAACATACCTGACAGATGGCTGCCAGCTGCATCTTGATTGCCTCTGGTGTGGGAGAGCCCACAACCTCCCTAGGTCATTGGTTCCATTGCCGTACTGCTCTAACTGTCAGGATGTTTTTCCTGATGTCCAGCCGGAATCTGGCTTCCTGTAGCTTGAGCCCATTATTCCGTGTCCTGCACTCTGGGGTGATTGAGAAAGGATCTTGGTCCTCCTCAGTGTGATAACCTTTCAAGTACTTGGAGTGTGCTATCATGTATCCCCTCAGTCTTCTCTTCTCCAGGCTAAACATGCCCAGTCCTTTCAGTTCTCTGAATTCCATCTAGAAGCTTGGTCTGACTCGACTCCAGAGCAGCTTTTCATATTCATTTCTTTCTTTTTGCAAGAAAATCCATGAATATGTTAATGCATGCGTTTCCAAATGCATGCATCGATTGTGCATCTCATGGAAACAGAGGTATCCTTCTCTCATTGATTAAAACATAATTGTGCACATTTTTCAAAGTATGCATTTTTTCATGTGCACCTTTCAATGTGTGCATACCATTGAATGCATTTTTTTAGGGGGAAATCACATTGCAAAGCCATAAATGTATGGACATTGACTGTAGATTGCGTCCAAGTTTATGATCAGTCCAGGACATGCAAACGGGGAGTATAAAATTATGCAAATTGCAGCTGAAATTTGCACAAATGGCTATTTTTGCACTTCTTAATAAATAAATAAATAAATAAGAACGTTCCCAAATTTCCGGAAGAAATCTGCGGCTCTGCTTGTACATGCAAAGTGAGTCCAGGGTGCTGCAGAAATCTGGTGAGCCCGAAATGGGCCAGATTTCCAACAACCCCAGATCGGTATTTGTTTTTTTCTAAATTATTATTATTATTGTGTTTTTTTATTGTTATATTTTATAGTTTTGGTGCTTCAGTATTGTACTTTCATTGCTTTGAAACTTTATGGAAAGGAGTATATAAATCTGATTGATTGATTGATAAGACTCTGTTCCTTGGAGTGTGTTTGCATTGGACTTTTTGCCTGCATTTCATGTTGGCTCTATCTCAGTCCCTGCATTTGGGCTGCTAATCTTCATGACTGGTAATACTGTGTTCTCACCTCTGCATGTCTTTTTACCTTTGAAATGAATTTGTGCCATAGTCCCCCCCCCCCCCAGGACTGAGCCTGAACCAGCCATAATTAGGGATGGGTGAACTCCCCTTCATGTAATAGTCACTCTGCTGACTGGACATTTCTCCCTTACCCATCTCCTTGCCCTGGCGCAAAGCCCCTTGGGATTTGTATGACTTCCAGGTGACATAGCCTTTGAAAGCATCAAAATCTGGGCAGAAATGTGGACGAGGAGAATCTGGGGCGCATCCCTGTTCCTAATTCTCTACATCCAGAATTCAGATTAACACATTTAATTGAGAACAAAATGTTGTCTTGACATAACTGGACACATGCCAACTGATGTACAGATCTGGCATATTTGATTGTTGCCTAATTGCTGCAGCAGCTGAGTCATGTGACTCATTACAGCCCTGTACAAATAGTATGATTAAGATGGTGTGAAGACTTTCATCCCCCCTTCTTTTATATGCTGCCTCTTTTCTCTCATTTTCATTCGTTAATTTCTTCACTGACTTTAATTAGGCTCTTGCTAGACTTCTGACCTTGGTAGCTACAGTACATGGATTTGCAAATCTCGTTTAGCTTTTATCTGCAGCCTTTAGAAAGGAAGTATTGCTTTCCAGCTGGGATTGCAAGTGACTAGAATTACATGTATGATTAGCTATAATGTCTGTAATGTTTTATATTAGTTGCTTCCACATTCCAAGGTCTTCTCCGCTTCCCAATTGCTTTGAGCTTATTAAATACTTTCTGTGTTTTGACTCATTCCTGCACCTGTTAAAAGACAAAGTATTCAATATTCATTTGAATACCTCCAACCAAAGGGCAATGCAAGGTCGGGGGGGAAAGTTAATCTTTGTCCATCCCAATCCAATGCATAGTTACCTAGAAGTAAACACTTCTGCGTCCAAGGGGTTACTACCTTCCAGCTAAGTAATATTGTCCACTACAGTACATGACAGGATAGATGCCCAATGAGCAGAGGGCCCTGCGCTTGGAGCCCTATATTTATCCAAAGCCCTACCAGCAAGGCCTTCCAGGGCAAGTGCAGCAGCAGAGAATTTAGCCACTCCATCCTCCATTTGTGCCTCTTTGAGCTAGAGGGCATCCTGAGCCTCTGACCTCATCGAAACCACTCAACTTGCTGCAGGTAGGGATGAGAACCACAAGGCTCTTGGATCTATCCCATATGAGCCTGCCCATGCTCTGAGACCTTCTGGGGAGGCCTTTCAGTCCCACCAACATCCCAGGCGTGCCTGATGGGTATGGAAGTGAGGGCCTTCTCGGTGGCTGCTCCAAGGCTCTGGAACTCCCTTCCTAGGGAGGCCAGGCTGGCTCCCTCTGTGTTACACTTCCGGAGGCAGGCAAAACCTTTTGTTATTCCGGCAGGCTTTTAGAACTACTCAGGATCTGTGTTTACGTATTTGTGTGTACATCTGTTCATGTTTTTTTTTAAAAAAAATAATGGTTTAATTCTATTTTAACTATTGTAAATTTATATGTATATGTCTTTATTGTACATGTTTTTAATTTTGTAAACCACCTTGAGTTCCAGCCCTGGGAAAAAGGTGGGATGTTAATAATAATAATAATTATTATTATTATTATTATTAATAATAATAATAATAATCAGATGCCTCTGCTGTCCTATCTCCTCTATTCTCACCCACTGACATTGGTCCATCTAGTCCAGTATTGCCGACACTGGCTGGCAGCAGCTTTCTGGTGTTTTGACACAGGATTCCTTACTAACCTTACTGGGGGAAGCCAGGAATGGAACCCAGGGCCTTCCGCATGCAAAACAAGTGTTCTGTCACTGAGCTACAGCTCATCTCCATGTAACCCAAGCACATCATCACTATGCACCCTTACAGTGGACATAATGTTGGTATTGAGTAGAAGGTGTGGTTCCCTCACATTGCTTCTTGACATTTTAAAATTAAACCCACAGCAATTTTAAAATGTTGCTTTGCACAAGTCTGCCTGCTTTCACACTTTATGTTGGAGGGTTGTTGATGATATTTTAGAGGGGTGTGTGTGTGTGTGTGAGAGAGAGAGAGAGAGATGGAGCCAGGATATTTTCCTCTTGCACCCTGCAGCACTTCAAAATCCTATTTTTGGTTAATAAAACAGAAGCAAAGTATAGCCATTTAAATCAGTGAAACCATATTATGGATTAGAGAATTGTATGGTTAAAGGTTTTGTAACCAAGGCTACTGTAAATACATTTCCAGAGTTTTATATGTTTCTCATAAATGTTCACTTTGGGCTGAATTCTCAGTACATAAAATCTTGGCTCACGGAAGGAAAAAAAAAGGTTTTCTGCTTTTTAAAAGGTGATTTAAAAAAAAAAAGATGAAAGAAGGTAGCTGTTTGGAATCTTATATAAAGAATAGAATAATTAAAAATAAGTGTGTGTGTGTCCATTTGTACTAATCCAGAGTCAATCCATGGAGCCATCCAGCTGTCCTGTGTTGGGATTACGGAAATTCCACTATTTCAGCCTTCAGTTTAGACCTACTAGCTGCTGGAAACAACACCTTACCTCAACTTCTAGTGCCTTGAACCTTGCATCTCTGACTAGGGATGTTGTGGGAGTCCCAAGAGGGAGGCGGAGCCCAGTGAATTCTCTGCCACTCGGCCTCCTGGACCCCACTCACCAAGCCAACACAACTTACCCGACCCATTTACTGAGCAGCGCGTGGTCCCCTTTACAGCCCCATTCATGCAACATTACATATCTGGAAAATGGTGGCTCACTAAGGGGATAGGTGGCCCCACGGTGCTCACGGGGTACTCACCAAGCCATCCAGTGGCTCTCAAAGCATGGCAAGTGGGCAGCTGTGGCAGCAGCGGCTCAGGAAGTGCCTGTCATGACCAGGCCTGTTCCCCTTGGTGCGGGGGAAGGAGTTTCAGGCCATCAATCAGAATCAGATTCTGAAACTGAAGAAACAGGACTAGAAATGTCCCACATTACACAGGAAGTGGAGGAGGTGATTCTCCCAGGCTCTTCACCCACCATGGATGATTCTTCATAAGACCTTATCAGTGAGAACATAACCAACACACAGTCTGTGGGAACCCAAGAATCCTCTGAGGGGGAGGGGACTTCAGAGCTGACCAATCCCAGAGTACACCATAGGTTCAAACAGGTGGAGCTAAAGCTTGGCAAGAGGCAGTCAGCTCAGCTAGCCTCTCACCAAAGTCTTCAAAGAAATCCTCCTTGAAGTGAAAGGGACTCAAGGGGAAAAAAACACCGCCTTTGTTGAAAGAACAATTGTCTCGCTTAGTTTAGCCAAGTGTTTAGCCTAGAGGAAGATTCCCAGGTTTAAACTCTCTTGAGGTGCAAGGAAATGTTTATTTACTGAACAGAGTTTTGAGAATTACTTGGCAGATCTCTTTATTGACTCACACTCCAGTGAGAGGGCTTGGAACCATGACAGCGTTCAACAACAATGGATGGAGGTGAATCCATCCATCCCAATCTCTGACCTTGCTCCATGATGGAATCTGCTGATTTTTTTTTGATTTGCACATCCCTATTCTGACCCATCTTAGTGAGACAGCACCATCAAACCTCTTCAAACCATCAGGCTCATATAGGTGGTTCTTTAGATATCATAGATGCAGGCCACTTAAGGTTTTTTATAGGTCAAAACTAGCACTTTTGTGACTTATCCCTGTGTTGAAAGTCAAAATAAAAGTTACCAATGATTGTACACACTGGAAGTGCCACCTCAATGATTATTAATGATGATGCAGCTCCTAGTACCCCCCCCCCCAAGTTCCTTTACAGCTAAAAGAACAAATAGCTGTAATTTTCTCTCCGTTAAGTATTTTCAGCACAATGGTTAACCCTGCACTTGAATAGATCTGGAATGTCACAGCAGTTCAAGATTGCAAGGTATCCAAAGGACAAAAAGAGAAGAAGGAAAGGGGGGGAAAAGATTAAATACAGCCCATCCAATGTTCGTGATTATTGTTACAAAATCCACAATATTAATGTCATGCAGGACTATTAGGAGTGGATGCATTACAGTTATTCACTACGGGCCGTAAGTACAGTAGTTCAAGCAAAGAGAAATCCAAACAATTTAAATGGAAAATCAAAACATTATTGCAGAGCAAGAGACTGTGAAGGGAGAGGGGGAAATTACCATAGAGACAATAAACAAGATTGCATTAAATTGTTCATGCCATATGAGTGTTCTCTAATTTCTTGGGCTAACAAACAATCCTATATGATTACAGCACCATTTTCCTTGATGAGGATTGGCCAGGCCCTGCCAGTAAACTGATGATCAGAGCATGGTGATCTGTGTTGAGTCTGCAGGCACTGAGCATGCAAACGAAAGGTATGAAGTAATACCCTTGAAGCTAATCACTAACAGTTGTTGTTGGCCCTTCTATGAGGCTATGGCTAAGCTATTCAAGATGCTACTATCACATCTGATTAAAATGTCCAACTCATTGTGTTTCATGTCCAACTATCCCGAGGCATATGTGGCTGTATGATGCAATAAATAGCTGTCAAAGGGACACACACACACACACCTATTTCTTTAAAAACTTCAAATCAAAATTTGCATCAAAGCTAATAATAACAACAACAATAATAATAATGACTGCAATCAAACAATGTTTCCAGGCAGTTCTCAAAGGTCCATACTGTCTTCTTGTGCAATTAAGTCGACTGAACAGAACAGGAAAGAGTACACAACCATTTCATCTTATTTTAGGTCGGTGGCACAAATAACAAGCTAGATTGCATTGTGAGCAGGGAACTATTTGGGAAGGGTGAGGATTTCATTTCAGTTTGGTTTTGATATGGATTTACCAAAATTCAAAATGTTAGAACGAAAAAGGAGAACCATGCTAGGTATCCAACCAGAGGTCCATCTAGGCCAGCATTCTGCTCACACAGTGGCCACCAGCTGCCTGCAGGAAACCCACAAGAAGGACATGAGTGTAATAGCACCCTCCCACCCGTGTTCCCCAGCTACTGGTATAGATAGACATACTGCCTCTGACACCAGAAGTAACATATTGCTATCAGGACTAATCGTTATTGATAGGCTTCTCCTCCATGAATCTCTCCAACCCCCTTTTAAAGCCATCCAAATGGGTGGCCATCACTACATCTTGTGTAGTGAATTCCATAGTTTAACTATGTGCTGTGTGAAGAAGTAGTTCCCTTTACCTGTTCGAATATCCATTTTAAGGACAAAAAGAACTTGAGATGATGAAGATGATGATTTTTTAAAAAATGAATGTGGGAGAAACCGAAACTGATTCATTCATATCTGGGGACATGTGTGATTGGCACTTAAAGACTAAGGGCCTATCTACACAGTACCTTGGAACGTTTTAAATTGTATTTTAAAACATTCCAAATAGGTGCGTTCTAAAACATCTTAGGCCTCATTAACGAGTACTCATGTTACAGGAGAAAAAATCTTCAGTTTTCAAAGCGGTGTGGGAGGTCTCACACACTCTTCTGTCCCTCTCTTTCTCTTTCGTTTTTACAATGAGTTTAGGGCAAAGAATTGTGGGAGTTGTAGTTCAGTCAACCTCTTCCTCCTTAATTCTCCTTTCATTCACTAGCTTTCAATGAGTATAGGGCTAGGCATTGTGGGTGTTGTAGTTCACTCACCCACTTCCTCTTTCTTCCCCACCAATCAACTGCTAAGCATTTGGGCGCCGGTCAATGAAGCACTGCCCCCACGAATCACAAACGGTAAGGAAGGACACATTATTTTACTTAAAACGATTTATTAAAAGTAAAAACTGTTGTATATTGCTGAAGTGAGTTTTAAAAAACCTCAGGTATACATCGTTAAAGGGAGTGCATCATGTGGCCCAAAGAGTTTTCATTACCCTTATGAAACGTTACAAACCTAGTGTGTAGATCGGCCCTAGGTTTGAATTTCTGTGCATTCAACCATAGTAGTGGTTAATTGGGATTTCCACACCTGTTTTTTCTCTCTTCGATTGGCTCCTCACTTTTATTGGCTACATGGAAGGCAGGTTCATCATGGCCCTCTCCCAGCTAAGAATAATAGTAGCTAGCTATTGGATTTGGCTGGCGCAAGTGGATGAGAATTTTATCAGGATTTGCCAACATTTGCAAAGTTATTCATATTCGAAAGAGAAAGTACATGATACCTTTTATGTATGCATGCATGTATTTGAAATGAATGCGGGATAATGAGAAAATGACAGATTTGTGCTTCCCTAGGAACAGTGCACATTTAAGTTAGGATGTGCACGAACATGCAAATGAATGATTGAGAATCCTGCTCCTCCGCTGTTAAGGCGGGACAGTTTTGCCTCCGCTTCCTTTCAAACTACCATGGGAAGTCGAGGGATGCGTGAATCAGCAAAACCTGAGATCGCCAACATTCTCCAAGGGCTCCATCCCACCTACTTTTTTCCTGTGGTTTCCTTAGCGAGTCAAGCGCTGGACACTTTCACTTCTATGCATTGTTGCGCTCATGCGTATTTTCACCTGTATTCCGCCTCAACCCCTACGTTCTCTTTCTCCCTGCAGTTAAATATATATATATATATATATATATATAGTGCAAATACAATAGTACAGCATCCTGAAACTGCACAATTATGGTAAAACAGCACACTATGCTTTCCCCTAAGGTTGTATTAAACAAGATAAGTGAAGAGAAAGTATTACAATTAGTTTTTTGAAGAGGTTTGTGGTCAATGTTGGCATGGCAAGGGGAAGCTGACATTCTTTTGGTCAGGCAACCTAGACATGCCTACTCAGTAGTTAGAACCATAGGGTTGAATGGGACCGAGCCATGGGCGCTGGCGGCCTCACCTTCTCCATGGGGTGTTTGGGCGCTCCTTCACAGTTGAGCAGTTGAACAGAGAACTGCCCCACCCTCCTCTTTTGTCAGTGAGACCTCCCATCAACACACACACACACACAACAAAAAATGGGACGGCCGATATAACACAAGGACAGCAATACAAGGGATGGAGGATCAGCTTTGTTGCACATGGATGGAAAAAAACACCCCTGATTTTCCCCACTCCAAAATAAGATGCAAAATGGAGGGGAAGAGTTGAGTTGAGTGCAAGACAGTGATGACATCATGTGAGGACCATGTTGCAAAAACACATACCAGGCATGGCGAGAATGTGGTAAATTGCTGGTGTGATGGAGCTCAAGATTCCACCTTTATTTCCATATCAGACTTTTTGCATATTTTCATCAATATTTTTGCAAATGTGCACAGCAATTGCATACATTTGGAAATTGTGTATATCATTGAAATGTATACATTCTTTTCTATTGATTACAGTGTATTTATGTGCATTTCTCAATAGTATACTTTTTTCATTGCATTTTTCAAATGTTTGTGTTCGGGGGGGGGGGGGGAACCATCCATAAAATGTATGGGCTTTGACTACAGCTTGTGTCCAAGTCTGTGTTCAGTCCATAAGGTGCGAACTGGGTAAACCCTGCATGAATTTCTCAGACATCTTCTTTGGGATGGGTGAGGAGAAAATCCTCCCTTACATATCAAATTACATATCAGCTTTTGCAGGTAAATGCTACAAACATGTAATAGTACAGGGTCCAATGCACACTCACTCTACCATGAGCAATGATATGCAAACTAACTATTCATAAAGTCGTCCTTTTGCCAAAATTACATATCTGCTCTTCAGATAAATGCCCTGAACAAGCAAATTACTTTTTGATGAGGTGCTTTTCGATGAGGTATCTCTAATGATTATGCATATGGAATGCAGTAGTTTTTATCTATACCACTGGGATGCCTGGGGAAACGCTCCTTAGCACTCATGCAAAGTATTTGTATCCCAGACAATGCATTCTGTTTCTTGCCATGAATGGCATGTTCAACAACATCATTTTCAAAGTGCTGTTATTAACTTTCAAAGCCTTAAATGGCCTGGGCCCAGGTTATCTCAAGGAACGCCTCCTCCCATATGTGCCTGCCTGGACCCTAAGATCATCCTCAGGGGTCCTTCTCTGTGAGCCCCTGCCAAAGGAAGTGAGGCAGGCAGCTACCAGGAGGAGGGCCTTCTCTGATGTGGCACCCCAGCTAGAGAGGTTTGCCTGGCACCAACATTGGACTCTTTTAGATGCCAGGTGAAGACCTTCTTATTTTCCCAGTGTTTTAACAGTGTATCATCTTAGTATTTTTAACTTTGCTGTTTTAAATCTGTATTTTAAAACTGTATAGATTTCTGCATTGCTGCTCGGTTTTACCCTGGTTGTGCTTTTATACAGTATTTTATATTATGTTTTTACACTGTTGTTTGTTTTATACTTTAAATGGCTTTTATGGTTTAAATTTTTGTAAACCGCCCAGAGAGCTTCGACTATTTGGCAGTATAGAAATGCAGTAAATACATAAATAAATATATTTTGCAGAACCTGCCATGTGGGGCTGGTCCATAGCAAGTACTGGGCTTTCCCCCCCACCCATGTTATTTATGGCCGCAGCTAGGGCCCAGAAATTTCATACGGTAATACTGTAAGTTCTATTAAACTACTGTAATACTGCAAGTTCTATTAAACTACTGTAATACTGTAAGTTCTATTAAACAATGCATCTGAGATGGGGTGGGAAATTCATTGCTAGGGATGGGCGAAATTGCAATGTTTGAGTTTGTTGAAGTTCTCTGAATTCTTCCTCGAAGCTTGTTTTGCCTTTTTTGCATTCTGGAATGTGAGAAGGTATCCCCCCCCCCTCTGATTCAGGGGGAAATGTACGTTTTTAAAAGTTCACATTTTTTTCTCAACTGAAAAAAATCATGCATTATTATTATTTTTTTTAAAAAAAATGTTTCCCCTCCATGAACCAAACATGTACATTTCCCCCCTGTAGGGTAATGCAATTTCCCAAAATGCATATGCACATTTTTTGGAAGCGCACTTTGACAGTTTCGATTCTGAATTTAATTGTGGTGAGTGGAGGCAAGCAAATAATGAGACGAGACGTAGAAATGGGTTTAAATAGGGCCATGTTGATTTAAAGCTCTGCGAAAAAGGGGTGGAATCCTAAAGGGCATCCTGTTTACAGGCCTATTCCTGAATCGGGCAAGCCACTCACCACCTGTGGATTGGCACCTGGCAATTTGCCATCCCACGGGCTCCCCCTCTTGGGTTTATGAGACCTTCTGGTGTCACCCTCCCTTGGGCTGCAGGGCTCCGAGTGAGTGAGGAGGGTTGGCCTCAAAGGTAATCCTTATCTCACTAGCAAGGCTCAGAACTGGAGCCTCAGGAATTACCAATCACTGCAACAGTGCCTCTGAGTGCTCACCGCCCCAATAACCTACTCTGGATGCCCATACCTACCAGCCTAACAGAAAATGTGACCAAATTATAAAATATGAACCAGACCAACCTAGTTAATATGCCTAACCTGTCTTGCAGTACGGAGTAGGCAAAACAACTCACCAAACTAGATCATGAGCAAAAATTTCCTACTCGGCCCCCTAAGGGCAACCAGTGAACTCACACTGCCTGAAGGGAGGGAGGGAGCCACGTGACCAAAGAGGAGGCTGGGAGGGGGCTGGGAGGTTATCCTCGACCACTTGCTGCTGCTGCCCGTCTTGCCTTTACTATTTAGGCCCCACAGCACCACAGCCCAGCAACCTGGCCTCCAGATAGCTTCTTTATACCACTGCCACCAGTACCTTCCTCAGGTACACCCACAGACCACACCAGAAGATGGAATTAACAAGAATTTATTTACAGGAAATTGTGTGTCAACAAGCTTAATGGTTACTTCAGTTCAATTGCATATCGCTTACAAGGTTTCGATGCTCATTGGTTTCAGTCAGAACTCTTATATACATTTATAATCTGTTCTTCATTTGATCTATGCTCTAAAATCTTATCCCGATCTCTCAATCAAACACTCTTCTCATCTAATAATCCTGCTTCAACCTCTCTCTCAATACTCTCAATACTCTCAAATCTCTTTCAACGTCTCTCTCAAAAATCCTCCTCAAATCTCACCTCAATCAACCTTGCCAGCTCTCTCTGTCAGACACATATATACACTTCACTTACTCTCTAGCTCCTCCCACTCTTACACAACCAACCAATCCAGGCACTCTAAACAACTAGCCAATCAGCACTCACTTTCCATTCAGGCACACAGCTAGCCAATCCAGATACCCCATACTTACCTACATCTTTAACCACAAACAGTAAGTACATTTCGGCCTAGTTATTTACTTTACCTGTTATTATTCTTAACCCTTTTTAAAGATATAAACAAATGCATATCACAAACAATAAACTTTGCAATATATTTACAACTACAAACAGTAGAACATCACAGGGGCACAACAGCTTTGTCAGATCTATGCCCCTTCAAGCTTCGTGGTACCATCTTTGGCCTGCCAATGGCTTGCCCACAAATTTATCTGCTCAATGCACCCAGGCCAGGCACAGCAGAAAGGCATATCTATGAAATTGTGTAAATACCCAAGAATTGTGTTCCTGCTCACATGCTCATTCAGGGTTGTGAATGGATATGCTCCCATGATTTGCCAAAAGGAACAAAAACCTTGTGAATTTCCACCCAAAGTTAGTTTTAAGATCATCTTGGGCAGGAGTGTTTGAAATGTGTTGTGATGACTAACAAATCAAGAAAGTATATTGTTCACCATTCCAAAGTTAGTACTTTCTGAAGGTTCTTCCATGGTTGAGAGTATCTTCATTAAAAAGTTAGTATTACAAAGAAATATGGAATTATGTTATGATATAGGAATGGCATTATCCCATTGGAAATACACTCTAGATGAGGATAACTTGTACAAAGAAGTTAACAAAGCCATTTTCTGGGGTCGTATATCATATATTGTCTATGGGAAAGTAATAGCCAATTTAAATTGAATGAAAGGAGGGGAAATCTAATAAGAGTCTTTAATAATCTAAGTTAGTATTAGTCTAATTTAGATGAGTTTTGCCATTAATTGCACCCTGAAGTCTAATGATGCAATTATAATGAAAATTCAAATTTAAATAAGGGGGAAAAAACCTTTTATTATATTCCAATAAGGCTTTTTCCCCCTCAACTCCTTTTACTTAGAAGTGCTTTTTTATATCTAGGTTTTAATAATTACTTAATTGATTGGTAATTTTATTGTATTTCTGTATAATTTTGGGCTTTAAATTTTGAAGGGTACAAAAGGCCTTGAAAGTTTGAGAAAAGTCTTGATAAAATCATACGAATCAGAATTTCATGAATTTCATGTATGAATTTCATGCCGATGGGCTGGTATGCAGATGCATGTTCATCATTTGATGACTGGAACATCAAGTGGTATCTTGAATGTGTGAATGAGGCATCACAGATCAAACTGCCCTTTCATATTGCCTCAACCCCCCTATGCTTTTCAACGTTGTCAGTTCACAACTTCAGCTGCTAGTCAACTTGTAAAGAAGTTAAGCAAAATGCATACAATTACACTAATCTAAGGGTGTAAAATAAGCTGTTTCATGTATGCTTCTACTCTAGTTAGACAGAAGAACTACAGTTTCTTTTGTTGGTTATAGCTCTTGTTTCTTTTAGAAAGAGCCAAGGAGACTGAAAGTCGAGCAAGCACAGGGAACCATTTATCTAACGGTCCCAGTTGCGGTAACCCTAATGAGCTATGATCGCAGGCAGGGAATGACATAAGGGAGGCCATTTTATTCTCGTTTTAGATTCCCTTCTCAGAAACATCTTGGATTAAATTGATCCATCATTTATTAATACCAATTTCACAAACTTTTTGGCCTTTTGTTAATAGGGAATACATTTTAAATGATATGCAAATATTAGAATTACAGTGAACTATCCCCCAACGATCCAGATGGTACATTTTCATCAGTGGCACTTAAAAGCATATCTCTATGAAGGTTTTAAATTATATATATTTTCCTTAAATTAAGAAGTTATTAATACCCCTCTCTTCCCATTTTTTTAAAAAAACTTTACTGAGGTTCTCTGTGTCAGGTTTTAATACTCTATGGATATTAGCAACATTACTAATATAGCAAGCAAAATATGAATACATTTTTTAAATATATATATATATATCAACCAAGTATTCAGAACAACTTGTACTTAAAGAATTTGAAGGACTCTTTTTCATAGAGGATTCTTCAGCAGGCTTTTCAAAGGTAGCCACTTGCTATACAAAATGGCTGACACAAAGCCCCAAATATGGCTGAACAATGAAACAGTAACTGATTTCTAATTGGGTAAGAATGAAACTTCCATCTCTGGGCCCTACCTGAAAGAAAGAACCAGGAACCAACGTTTGCTCTTGATCAACTTTCTCCAGGCTTGTATTCATCATATATTTCAGATAAATAATTTCCATCATTCTCACTATTTTCCCTTCTGGCTCAAGAAGATGGATATTGTAGTCCAAAACATCTGGAGGGATCAAAGCCCCACTGATACCACAAGAAGCAGAGGAGAGTTGTAGCATCTACAACACCTTTTACTTGCCCAACAACTGTTGCTGGTGCATCATCTGATTCTACCCAACTCCAAACTGTGTGTGATAGTTTTGGACTGTGGGGGCAAAAGGGTGGGGGAAATAAAGAGATAACACAAGTATGTATGGTTCAAATTATGAGCCACATTTATTGATAATCTGCAAAGGGAGACTGGGCGGGCCATAATCTACGCCAGTGACTATGCTAGGTGTTATATCGGGTGAAAACATTCTATGTCTGATGAGTGTCGTCCAACGATCGCCACTCCCAGTCATACCCCATTTGGGGAGGGTAGGCCTTCCCGCATCACTCCCCCCTGGGCCGCACGATGCTGGGTGGAGTGAGTTGAGTAGGCCTCAGAGGTGTGCCCTATCCTGCCACTAGGGCCACACAATCCTCAGTATGAGGCCTCGGGCATCACCTGTCACCAAAATGGTGGCACAGAATGCTCACCATCCCTTTCCTATAATTGTACCCGCCACTAACAGCCTGAATAATTGTGACCAAAGTAAGCTATCAGCAAAATATGTTTTCCTAAGGTACTGTCTCCTGACTTACAGTGTGAAGTTGGTGAAAAAACCAATAGCCCCAGCCAATCAGACTATGGGCAAAAAATTCCTACTCGGCCCCTCAAAAAGGGCGGCCAGATAAGCCCACACTGCATGCAGGCAGGGAGGGAGGGGTGGGCGCAGCTGTCTAATGAAGGCTTCTCCACCCCACCCTACCGTAGTGGTGCCACCATATCACCCACGAATGGGGACAGGGCATGTCTCTCTTCTCCCCCCTCCCACAACTGCTTCCCTGTGGCCATGTGTACGGGACACGGGGGAAGGGCATTTCTTAGCTGGATAGCCCTACTAGTCCAGCAAACCTTGCTTCATACCTGCGCCTTGCCCTGGTGGACAATTCTCCAACATTACTGGTATGACAGGGAATTCAAGTTACATAGCAACAGCAGCAGAAACAGGACAGGGCTAATGCTAATACGGCATTGTAATGCTTATTCTCCGACACTGAGTGCTGATGAAGCATGTCACAAAGGAGAGGAATATGTGTTTATCTCCTTTGTGACCTGCTTTGGGTGCTCACCTCTTTCTGCTGATGCAGCATGGCCTGCACACATAACAGGGATCTACTGGCCCCTAGTTGGGCAAACCATTTATATGATCTGAAGAGAAACCAGACTATAGTGGCACCTGGTGACAAAACACAAATATATCACTTTGGACAATGTTTACCTAGGGTGAAGGACAGCTAAGACTTTGAAAAAGAGAAAATTAAGTACAAATGATTAGGACTGAATTGTCACAACTGCATTTTCCGAATGTTAAAATTCTTTAGCCCTATTCAGACATTCAGGATCTGTGTAGAATCAAGATGAGTAGATGGAGAGTTCTAGCCTCACCTCTTCCTCATGCTTTCCCATCTGCCTGTACTCACGTAGGGTGAAGATCTGAAGATCAGAGCTTCCAATATCTATGGAGGCTATCCATGCCAGCCAGAGTGTTGACTTTTCAGGATCCTGGATCACCCATACAGCCTCCATGGCTACAGAAGGCTTTCCTCTTCAGACCATCACTCTACATGAGTACTGGTTGATGGAAACATGTGAGGAGGGGGGCAGAACTAGAGCACTCTTTCTCCGTGTGTGTTGAATCTACACAGACCCTGAATGCCTGAATAGGGCTTTTGTGGATTAGAGAAGCCTTGTTCAGTTTGAGCTCCAGGGTCCTTCACATCTCATTCCGAACAAAACATATGGCTCTCATTTCATGATATCCATTCTCCTCACAATCAAAATGTGTTGCAAAAGAACCAGCCAGCCACTTAAATTCCTCACGAAGCCTGGGAGGCTAAAACTTTATCCCCAAGCTGTAGCTTACACCCAGATATTAGCCGCATTTTGACCTCCTTGGCGATTTATCCTTTGGATTGACAAATCACCCCTTTCCTGAAGCATCTCATCCTATAACACCTTAACCTCAACAGCATACATGTTTTCTACAACCACAGAATGCCAAATTGGTCACAGTTACAGTATATCAATCTTCAGATTGACTCCTCTACTGGTTTGTTTTTGTTTTACTGCAGACAACTACAGGAACTTGTTTTGTTTGTTTGTGGGTATAGGATTTAATGCA
The DNA here is from genome assembly GCA_029215795.1 of Anniella stebbinsi. Taxonomy (NCBI): domain Eukaryota; kingdom Metazoa; phylum Chordata; class Lepidosauria; order Squamata; family Anniellidae; genus Anniella; species Anniella stebbinsi. The sequence goes on along the minus strand of JARDYH010000001.1, from coordinate 13,038,597 downwards.
GGAGAATTATTCTGGCATCACCTTGCCTCTCCATCTTGTTTTGTTTTGTAGCTAGCCATTGGAGGTTTAATTTGAGCCAAGTCCAGCACTTGTCTCCAGCGCCACGGTTCAGCCTTCGAAAGTACGGAACAATAACAAGTGAATACCTCTGAGAATGTATAAAGTGCAAAGCTGGTCATAGCAGAAAGAAAACCTTTCATATCTGGCTTCGGGCCATACTTTTTGGCAGGACATGATGAATGGTTGCTCCATTGTGACTGTTCTGTTCAGCTTGCCTTATGAAATACCAGCTCCCTTACCTCAAAATCGGACAAAACACACTCCTCTATAAAAAACATACAGCAGCATGTCTACTTTTTAAGAACATCATGGCTATTGGTGACAACCCTGCTTTAGATCTTTGTCTGCACCAGTTGTTTCGAAACAGACACCCGCAAACCTGTCCCTTTATTTCTGCAGTCATTGTTGCCTTCCTACATATTGGCTTTGCATGTCTGGAACATACATCCCCAAAAGTATCCACAGTGGTTTTGCTGAATCATTGTCCTGTGTTGCATTCTATTATTATTATTATTATTATTAATTCTCTTTCTCACACATGGCAGTTTTTCTAGACGTACATGACGGGCTTTGCCAAGTCTTTTACAAATTCAGGAATTTCCTGACAACTGAGCATGTTTTAAGCATAACTGCTTTCTGGATGTTGGTGTGGATGTATTTTGGTAGGCCTAGTTTCTGAAGGTTTTCTGTGTAATTTTTGATGTGATGCTGGTGACTATTGCGACTAATGGAATAATTGTGACCTTTTCCTGTTGCCACAGTTCTTTGACTTCCATGGCCAGTGGTGTATATTTATTTGTCTCTCTTTTCTTGTCCTTTCTTTCTTTCTTTCTTTCCTTCCTTCCTTCCTTCCTTCCTTCCTTCCTTCCTTCTCTTCTCTTCTCTTTCCTTCTCTCCTTTTCTTTTCTTTTTTATTGTTATTACTATTATTGTTAACTGATATCCTGCCTGATTCCCAATACTGGGACTCAAGGCAGCTTTACAAATTAAAATATGTAGAGTTAAAAACAGATATTACCCACAACTGGATAATTTGCGTTTGCTGTTCCCCATTCATATTCATCCATCCAAATGCTCAGTTTAGGAGTGGTTGTTGTAATGATTTTGCAGAGCCTTTTCATTCAGAGCTTTCAAAAAAACTTGTTGATCCACAGTTGCCTTGAGGTACTTGATGATGAGCATCTCCAAACAATCTTATGTCACAGGCAGGGGGGTGTAGGGAAATGTGTTCCTGCAGGTATTTGGTCTCCAAATTATTTAGGGGTTTACAGGTAAGCAGCAGCACCTTGACTTCAGCTTGGAAGTACAATAGGCAGTCAGTGGAGCTCCTTCAGAATCTGTGTGACACAATGCCACCTTGCTCTTCTGCCTTAAGTTCAGGTTGCCACATTCTCTACTAGCAGAAATGTCTGGGTCATCTTCAGAAGCAGCCCCTTGTACACAACATTACAGTATTCCAACCCAGAGTGTAGCCATTAGGAGGTTAGAAGCAAATGCACAAGCTTCACAGTACTGCAAACACAGGCTGCCTCTACACAAGAGGTTTAAAGCTCTTTCAAGTCTCATTAAAATTTTTACCTCTACATGAGCGGAGCACAAATTGGAAGTTGAGGCGCATTATCTATCCAATTATGCGCATTATCTATCCAATTATGCACGGTGTGTTCCTGTTTAAACATGCACTTCTTTCCTCTATGCACTGAACTGAAGAGGGATGTGCACAAATGGCCGCTCAAAATTATCCACACATTTACAGGGGAGGGGGGAATAGTTTCACCAAATTTCTCCAGGGGGAGGATAAATTTTCAACAGTTTCTCACAGTTAGGGCTCACCATTGTCAAGGGGTGTAGCAGAGCTTCATTCTTTCTTTTTCTTTTTTTGTTTTGTCTGTTCTGAAACAGCATCAACTGTGTTGGCACCCCTTTTTCATCCACCACAATGCAATTGTGTCTAACTCCAGAGAAGAGGTGGAACTAGCACTGTGCCCAGATCTGTCCTTCAATTTCCAGGAAGTTTTCTTCCCCCATGGAAGAGGTTCCCTTTGCTCTACCTCATTCTCAGGTGTTTATACTAGGGTGACCAGATAAAATCCAGGTCAGGGCTCATGTAACTTTAACAGTTGTAGAGAAAAGGGAATTTCAGCCAGTGTCATTTGTATGCAATTAGTTCCTGGTGAAATCCCCTCTTCATCACAACAGTTAAAGTTGCAGGCACTATGCTAGAGTGACCAGATGCAAGAGAAGGCAGGGCCCCTGCAACTTGAACTGTTGTGATGAAGAGGGAATTTCACTAGGAACTAATTGCATACAAATGACACTGGCTGAAATTCCCTTTGCTCTACAACTGGTAAAGTTACATGAGCCCTGACCTGGATTTTATCTGGTCAACCTAGTTTATAATTCATGTGTGTGTGCATGTGTGTGCGTGTGTGGATTTGAGCTGACCTAATCACTGATAGCCCAGGCTCCCTGTACTTCCTGATCCAAAATGGGCCTATGGGAGAAACGACCTCATAATGTCTTCCCCTGGGCTTTAATTGAAGTGTAGGAAGCTGAGGAGGCTGCCAGCAAGATGACAGTATGATGGGAAAAGGGCACTTGCGCACACTCCAAAGTAAGGCCATCCCCTAAGTAAGGTAAGCACAATAAACCAAACTCAACCCAAGGGGAATTCACCAAAATGACTTCACATTGCATTTCTTTTCTAAAGCAAATTATTTTCTATCAAATTTAATTAGAATGGTTAAGGGGGGGGAGAAGTGGGAGAATTTTTCAGCACAACACAATTACTGTTGTGCACTGCTCAATTCACTGAGGGGCTGTGTTCAGATGACACCTTTGTCAATGGAGGGTTGACAAGTCAACTCACAGTTGGGTTTTTTGGGGGTACTTCCCACGTGACATGTTGAGGCTCATGTGGAGTGGATTCCTACTCAAATTGGCATTTGATTGACAGACAGGCAGACTGCCCCTTTCCCCACCCTCCCTCCTCCCTCAGTCATCCTGGTGCTATCCCAGCAGCCATTGTGAGTTGTGCCAGCTGCAGCAGAGCAGTTGGCTCGGTTTTGGCCACTTTTGCCTGGGGACTCTGTAGCCAGGCACAAAAATCAGTTCAACGGGTTGAAAACACCACTAGCACAGTTCGGATGACAGAACTCTGCAGCTAGATGTTTTTCTCCAGTTGTTTTTCTGCTGAAAACGTAATCCGTGGGGTGGGAATTGCCCAACAGACAACACAAATAGCAACCGTTGACCATTCCACTGACAGTTGACTCTTCAAACCATCAGTGGTTTTTGTGTCATCCAAACACAGCCATGATGCAATCCTATGCAAACTCTACAGCAGTTCTGGGACTTTTTTCTGTTTGAACATGCATGGGATTGTTCCCTTAATTGCACAACTGATTGCATCTGTAGGCAGAGTTCACTTGTCCCCCCCCCTTTGATAGTCACAACAATGTTATTCTTAAACCTACCAACTTTGGAGGCACGTATTCACGACACTAAATATACAGTTGAACTTTATGGATATTTATAGCATTCATGATGCATTTGTCATCTTGGCACATAGCCAATTGAGAGTCATGATCCAGTGGTTCAATGGATAGTCTGCAGAAGAACAGAAGTCAAGGAATGCTGGGAAGTAGGAATTTAAGCCCAACTGCTTGAATTCCAACTTCCCAGCATTCCTACATTGGGGAGTTTTGATAGATGCCCATCTGGATTAGTTCTATAACTAATCGCAATGGATTATGTTTTCCCCTGCATTTGTTCAGATCTCAGACTTGTTGTTGCCAATGGAAATAAGCTTTTGATCAACATTTCTCAACAACTGTAGTTGCCAAGTACAGATGCAGAGATGATAAATGAGATGGGTAATAATATCAAATCCCAATGATGTATATCAAATGGATTAAAGATATGATAACTCACATATATTCATTCCCTTTTTAGCCAAAAACGTTGATATACACATAGATTCCAATTTGATTTCAGTGTCTGCAATGGATAAACAGATAGTTATAAATCAAATAGTATAATTTCATGAGCTGCAATCTACTACACTATAATTTTTTACAGTGAAAATATTCCCAAACCCCACTTAATTTCAAGCTTTGGCTAACATGTTGCAGTAAGTCTCAGATCAATTTATTTTTATCCCCATGCTATTAAACACTACAGTTGATAAAGTGTTGATTTGCAGCTTTTGTATGTCTTTGGGGGTGATTCAGAGATTGGTGGTTCATTTTACTGAAGTTGGCTCTTTCTGTATCAATAGTAAAAATGCCATGGCTGAGATCCATAGAAACAGAATTTGTCCATCTTCTCATTAGAAGCCATCCCATTCTTCATGGGAGGAGTGTGTGTGTGTGTGTGTGTGTGTTTGTTAAAATGATCAATTACTTCTTTCATTATCTACCTCTTTGTATGATCTCCATGGGTTGGATACAGGATTTGCCTTTCATGAGACAAACTTGCAGAAGGTCCCTTTTTTGGAAACTTTCCTCCCCCCCTCACCACATCCCACCCCATTCAGCAGGGACTCATGACTTTCTATGTAGTATTTAGGGCATGTGTGGAGAGGCAGATAAAACCAATTCCATAAATGCAGCTGATCCAGTTTAAATCTGAATCCAATGCAAAATAAATAGTTTTCATTACAATTCTGTTGTTAATCTGGATTGTATTGTTGTTAGTCACCCTGAGCATCATTTTTGGGGGCGGGGGTGGGAAGGTAGGTCATGAACTAAATAATTCAATACTCTGGTTAACATACATGATCAAAGTGGAAAATTGTGGGGTCCATACATTCTCAAGTCTCCCAGGGATTCACATATATTTAGTGGAATTGTTGACTTAAAAACAAACAAACAAACAAACAATACAGCTGTCTTATCCCAAGTCAGACAGTTGGCCCATCCAATTTAGGATTGTATACACACCTTTTCCAGAGTCTCAGATAAGATGGGGATTGAACCTAGGAACTTTTGCATATATAGCATTTGCCCAGCCATTGAGCAATGGTCCTTCCACTGGTGGCTCTGATTTCGATGGAGTAGTGAATCCACTCTGGGTTTCAGTCAGAACCAGCAAGAACTCTAAAGGAACTATTCAAGGTGCTGAACCTATTTTGGGGTTAGGATTCAGCACCTTGGATAGTTCTCTTAGAATTTTGGCTGGCATTGATTGAAACCCAAAATGGATTCACAGTCCCATCAAAATCAAAGCTTCAGCCCAGCAGGGCATATGAATCTTGGAAGTGTCCAAGTTCAGGAGCTTGTGAGCAGCAAGGACACAGTGGCTGAATTTGGACAACACGATAGTCAATGGTGGGGTAATAATCAACTTTACAGTTGTTCATCTAGGGGATACTCCCCACACAACATGGTAATAAATAATCAACTGTGGTGTGGATTAGGATCAGCGCTGAGTTGACTATGGCAGCATTCGGATGACATGATAGTCAATACAACTGATGATTGTCCCCCCCCCCCCCCAGTTGCTTATTGTGTCATCCGAATTCAGCCAGTCTGTAGGATAGCACCTTAAGAGGCTCTTAGACTGCAGCAATCCCCACACTCTGGTTGTTGGGTCTGTCCAACTGCAAAAATGACTGTGATGTAAGATTCTCTAGTTACATAGCTCCTACCTAAAATAATCTGCTTGATTACAAGAGGGTTCCACCCCCTCAATACTTGTGGAACATATTTTATTTACAACTTATATGCTTATGGATGCCTGATAAGTTCCCTGTTGCTAATGTGGCTGTGTTTTTGTTTTGGTTTTTTTAAAAGTTCTACAACACAGGAAAAGTATGGCATTTGAATGTACATATTTGCAAAACTATGCCAACTGTTTTGTTATTAACAAATGCTAACAAATTTACAATCTCAATAATTATTCCTGTTTCTCCCATTGGTGCAGATTACACTATTAAGGTTAGTATTAAGAAAATTCACCACCACTTAACCCCATGGAATAAAATCTGGTGCTTTGTCTTAAACAAGGGTTTATGAAAGGGTAGATGTCCTGTAGAGCCCCCATTGGCTATGAAACACACAGCCCTTCACAGCCCTATTGGGCAGGTGTGGAAATACATGCTGGTGGATCAAGTTGGGGTATCAAGTAGATGACAATGCTCATCTGTTCAAAAAGGAAGCCCTACGGAGGCTGGAGGGGGAACCACAGTCAGAGGTGCTCCAAGAACCACCACTTTTGCCACCAACGAAGTCTCTGTAGTCAACAACAATTTCTGTAACTAATAGTAGACATAACATTAGCAGCTAGTATTTTCAGTAACGAGGAAGGCCACACAAGACATAAAGAGGTTGTGCCAGGTTACCAATGAGGTGGAAGGGGAGATGACATACCGGCAGTGACGTTTTCGATTTTGAATGTTTAGCTCCAAGGCAGGCCAGCTCTGTAGGAGAAAACACATCTGCTGTCACTTGTGTGTGCATTTGGGAGTTCCATATAGCGATTGTGGCTGATCATTACTAATAGCTGTCAAAAGACCATATATTTCTCCGTGGATATCTGTAGCCACTTTTAAAACCGATTTAAGCTAGTGGTGATCATCACATCCTGGCACAGTGAAAGACCTAAGGCAATTATATGTTGTGTGGAGAAGTACTTTCTTTTCTTTGTCCTGAAACAATTAACATACCTTACTTATTTGAGAGTATTTATGAATCACTTACATCCAAAGTTTTCAAAATGGTGTGCACAATGCATAGAAACAGAAGACTAAAGTCCAGTGCATAGCACACATTGTATCTACATAAGACATTAGTCTACACTACACAGGGAAGGGTTGCAGAACAGTTGGGTCCAAAATGCACTGAAACGTATTTATTTATTCATTCATTACATTGCTATACTGTCTGGTAGCTGAATCTTTCTAATATCCACTTTCATTAGATCACCTTAAGTTCAAGGAGACAAGGGCCTCATCTACACCAAGCAGGATACTGCACTATGAAAGTGGCATGAAAGCGGTATATAAACAGCAGGAGCCACACTGCTGCTTTATAGTGGTATTGAAGTGCATTAACATCTATTGGGGCCCATTGACACAAACCATATTGCGCTTTCATACTGCTATATCATGCTTGGTATGGCCCCTGCCTTTTATTTACCACTTTCATACCACAATATCCTGCTTGGTGTAGATGAGGCCAGGGTTACTACTCACCCACCTACTCTGCTGATAGTGGGATGGAGGCTGAGCAGCCAGTGCTTACTCATTCCTTCACTTATCCACTGTCCTCTCTAGCAATGGTGATAAGGAGAAGCATAAACTTTTGTATGCTCCCTTATAGCAATGGCCAAGTGAGAATTTTGGAGAATGAACAGCAGGCACTTCAACCAGCATTGGTAACAAAAGGAATGAAGTTGCCAACAGGGTCCCAATGATCAAGAGCTAACCAAAACTGAGGGTCATGTGAAACAAGGAAGCCAAGAAGTCAACAGGTTTGAAACAAATGTAGCGTTGGCTGGGTGAATCAAGGTTGTGACTAATGAAACCTATACTAAGTAATGACACAACTGTGTACTGATGTCACTTACAAGAGCAAATTGTTAGGGATGTACACGCCCCAAAATATCGTATTTTATCGTTATCGTAATTTTGGACAAAAAAAATTATAGTCTCCGATAATATCGTAGGTGAACTGTATCATCTTTACGATAATTATCAGAAATACAATATTTAATTTGCAGCCCCATTGTGCCCTATAGAACTGATTTTTTAAATAGAAGAAATGCCTATAACTTCTGTATTTTCACAGTTACAGGCTTAAAACTTGGTCACGATGCTTATGGGGTATACCTAAGTATGTGTATGAAATTTGAGATTGATCCCTCCAACCCTTGATTTTATATGAATTTATTAAAGATCATTTAAGTTCTGACAGGTCAAACGTTGCTTGATCTTTCAAAAATTCATATACAATACATACTGATACTGATCTGAAATTTGGCACATATGTGTAGCAACATGTTCTAGACATGTGTGTGAAATTTGAGATCGATCCCTCCAACCCTCGATTTTATATGAATTTATTAAAGATTCTGCATCTTTTTGACAGGTCTGAATGAACGCACGTGGCGAGCTGCCACTCTGACCTGTCAGAACTTAAATGATCTTTAATAAATTCATATAAAATTGAGGGTTGGATGGATCGATCTCAAAGTTCATACACATACTTAGACATACCCCATAAGCCCTGTGACCAAGTTTCAAGCCTCTAACTTTGAAAATACAGAAGTTATAGGTTTATTTATATGGCAGTCCGATAATCCGATATAATCGGGCTGAAAATTATCATCTCCGATGATTATCATAGGAAGTTGTACCGTATCGTTATTGTTAATCGTATACACGATAAAGAGCATATCGTATCATTATCAGACATTTTAACGATACGATACACATCCCTACAAATTGTAAATTAAGATGAATGAACACATTGATTCAGGAGGTTCATGACCACAAAAAGCCAAAAATGACTTTCCCTCCCCTTCTTTGTTCTTTCCAAATGGTGAAATATGAAATGATTTCATTCATTTCAGTTCAGTGTTAGTGCTTCAGCACCTCACTGGGAGTGTAGGAAGCTGCCTCCTGAATGTGTCCTCTAACATGCTATAATTGTTCTGTTTGCCTGCTGAATGTTGCTTTCTGCATTCCCTCTCCCCCTTAGATATTTTGCAGGATATTTCCCTCTGTCAATGGCAGCTGAACACAATTGAAAAGTTCACTTTTATCCTAGGGTGGAAATTTCTCTCAGTTGGATGCTCTTATTTGACTTACAACCCCCTGATGTTTGTTTGTTAACACTTTTCTGGCAACAGCTCTTTTTTTCTAGCCTATGTATTGAAAAGAAGCGTTTCTTTTGACCCTGATAGGCAGGCAGCAAATGTTTCCGTTGATTTCCAAGCTTGAAGTAATTCTTCAGTGATAATTAGAATGTATTCCAGTTTAAACAGCAAAACTTAATTCTTCTGGGCACACAATCCATAGGGAACATTTTGTTTTACATGAGACCAATTGAAATGAAGAAAAGTCACATGTGTATAGTTCTACTAATTTAGGGTGCAATTCTATGCATGTTTAGACACACACACACACACACACACACACACACACAGAGACAGAGAGAGAGAGAGAGAGAGAGAGAGAGGTCCCACAATTGCCCTGACTTGCTGGGAACTGCAGTATATCTTTCTGTCTAAACATGCATAAGACTGTGCCCTTGAAGATTTGTATCCTTATTTTTTGTTCTCTCTTTCTCTCTCTCTCTCTCTCTCTCTCTCTCTCTCTCTTTCTCTCTCTCTCTACACACACACACACACACACACACACGAAGTGATACAAGAAAAAACTCCAAACTCACATATATACACACACAACCAAGCTGACCTCATGCATCTGGCTGATTGATGTGGCGTGCATCCTTTCTGTTGTTTCAGCAGGAAATGTTAGCAGATCTTTCTGCCTAGTCATGCATTACAAGCCATAAAGTTAGGATAAACATGCCTAAAGCCAGTACCATGAACTAGGTTGACCATATGAAAAGAAGGACAGGGCTCATATAACTTTAACAGTTGTAGAGAAAAGGGAATTTCAGCCAGTGTCATTTGTATGCAATTAGTTCCTGGTGGAATTCCCTCTTCATCACAACAGTTCAAGTTGCAGGGGCCCTGCCTTCTTTTGTATCTAGTCACTCTAGTATAGTGCCTGCAACTTTAACTGTTGCAGAGGGAATTTCACCAGGGACTAATTGCATACAGATGACCCTGGCTGAAATTCCCTTTTCTCTACAACTGTTAAAGTTACATGATCCCTGTCCTCCTTTTCATATGGTCAGCTACATGAACCAATAACCACATAGCTAGGGGTCAAACTATATGTTACATTAAGGATGTATCATATTGGGAGGCAAAAGGGTTAAAGCCTACATTTCAAAAATGCATAGTTCCCAATCCAGATTGGGTCCCCTAGATTTACTTTTGAATTCAAGAAAGGGAGCAGCTGCCAGATAAATCTTTAAATAAAATAAAATTTGGCCCTAGGTATTCCTGCCCAAAGGAGCTTCAGGCTTCTCTTTCTCAGCAGCAAACCCACTCCCCAATATCACATGGCAAAATACTTTTGAAATGCAAGGGGCTGACAAAAATGGTTTTGTCATTATGACACAAGATGTCTGTGGAAAAAAGTCAAAGATCCTGTACTTCATTGATCAGTTACTCCATTGATCTTGACCTAAGTGCAAAATTACCCAATGCAACAGCCACCGGCTGCCACTAAAATGTCCTCCCTATGTCACATTCCCTTTTCACTTCCTCTAATGTGTAGCTTTATTTACCTGTGATGTCAGGCTGCATATTTCACCAGACCTGTTCCATTATTGGCAGGAAAATAAAAAACTTACAAACCTCATCCAAAAATGTTAAAAGAAATATACAGAAACAAGTTTAGTACCCAAATCCATGTCCCAATGTATATCTGGATGGGGGGGGGGGGAAGTATCTCAACACCAGCCATCATCTCTCTCTCTCTCTCTCTCTCTCTCTCTATCTATCTATCTATCCTACCCCCACACACATGAAAGTTACAAAGGATTTCATCTCAGTATGTATAAAAAAGTTGATTCAGTTCATTTTAGCCTCGAATTTACCCAATTTGCACCTCCCAGATTCAAATGTAGACGTGAATCCAATCAGCAGTTGACGTCCGTGCATTTATGAACATGCAATGCAATTTGTGGACCAAAGGGAAAAAAATGCATTGAAAAAGTACAAATGGAAAAAATCATATTTTGATAAATCCCACCCACCCCCAAAAGAAGGTGTTTGCAATCTGATACGGACATGAGTTGGAATGAGCATCAGGGTGGGTTGTGAAGGTCTTTGCCAAGCTTGGGGTTTGGTGATTGGGACATCCCTTCCCTTCTTTAGCCTTTGCTCATCTTATACTCCCCATCCCCCATTCTACTGTATCTCTTTCAGAAATGGGACACCCAGAAATAGACAGCATTTTTAACACAGCACCATGGAATGTGCATCTAGAAATCTACAAGTGGAACTTGCAACAAAAAGCTGCAGCATGGAATGTTTCTGCTTAGGTTTCCAGCCAACCACCAAACTGTGCCCTTGTCAAAGATATTCCATTCCATTCCATTCCATTCTATTCCCCCTCCCACATAATTTTCCATCTCCCTCCTCCCCGAACCAGTCAACATACTGTGAGCCATCGAACATGTTCTTCCTCATTGGGCTGTTTCGTTCCTCCCGCTCCTCCTGCCTTGCTTCTGAAGATACTTCATACTTCTACAACCCTTGAGTTTCTCTGAGCCTCCGGTTAACTCTCTTGTCTGCATAGGCTCTCTTGAGCTACGAAAGAACTGGCATCCAGAGTTTGTTCTTGATATATAAGATATTTATTTTTGCACCCACTCTCCCATCTTAGCCATAATGTACATATAGGGTGGTGTGATTTCCTACTAGAAAGCAAAATTGTATGCCCTAAGTTCACTTTACTATTATTATTTCTTTAAAAAGCTTGAAAATAATTCTTTTTCTTAAAGAAATGGGCCAGATCATCTCTGTTGTTTTTTTTTTAAAAAAAATCAAGCTGTGCTTTGCCCACAGCAGGGAGTGAATTTGATTAACTGCTGACAAGGAAGACGGCAGCAAATAAGAAGACATCAAAGGAGCAACTTTGACAGCACTAGTTAGGCAGTGATTAATGAGTAAAGCAAATGGAGACAGAGAGACTTCAAGAATATGCATGAAGGGAAGTCAAACTTCATCATATAGGGTTCATGGATGATATTAATTGGTTGAAATAGGGCTTTCAATAATTAACAGTACCAGTCACATTTTAAGATGGGGTTTAGTTCTGCTACCACTTTGGATAATCCACAAAGTAAAGCAATTGAAAGGTAAATGCATAATTAAAAAGGGGGGAAGATATACTGCTCGTATACCAAGGGAAAAATAATTAATTTCTGAACTCACAATATAGCATGTATCTATATAGAATTGCAAGCTTCACCCTACATAGATGCCATATTAAGACGGTTAATAACTCAGACTTAAGCTGCCCAGGGTTTCCCGCTTCTATTGGAAAGACCACTTCTTTTGACTGTTGCAGATAGGTTTCCTGAACAGGCAGCAGAATTGAGAATATTTTAATCAGGTCGTGCCAAAGAGCATTGACTGATGAATGTGTTGGGATTTAGTCCCAGGGAAATACGCCTCAGCTGGCACTGATATGCAATGAAATAAATGCGATCCAACCAATACTGCATTCACAGAGTGCTAGGTCCCAGGTTTCACTCTGTCTGCCTTTCATTTCTCAAACTAAATTCAGAATGGGTAGATGTGCAATCTGTGACAGTTTTCAATTCATGTCTTTTCTCCTTACTGATTTGCCAAAGAGCACTAGGACATCTGAGGTTTCCACTGCCTATGGCTGTCCTTGGACGTCCTTCCTGTGATCTGAATAACCTCTTTTTGATATATCACAAACATGGAGGATAAACAGTTAGCTGAAAATCACAGGCATTTGACAGCATATGACAGTGTGTTTAACAGGTCCTGTGAGATATATATATATATATATATATATATATATATATATATTGTTGACTTCTAAAATTGTGTGTGTTTATATATTAGCATGTTAATAATATTGAAATGTTAAGGTTTTCATCTTTGTAAACCACCTAGAAATCTTTGGCTATTGGGCAAGATAGAAATGAATTGAAATGAAATCTTTGTGGCTCATCTTTTGCATTTAAGGCAGGACTATTTTCATTTTTGCAGAAGGGTCACACCGTGAAAGTGATCACTTTGCATTCTCTACGGTTTGTTTCCAGATTGCAACAACCTAAAATAAATTAAAAGTATAGAGTCAGAGTAATGTGTGGATCTCCTGCTTCAGTTTAGATGTTACTGAATATTATGGCAATCCAAGCAAAACTATATTCATATAGTTTTCGTCATATAGACATAGTTGTATTCTCAGGATAAATGTAGTTAGGGAGAAATGAAGTTTCCACATTTTTTTAACCTTTGTTGCTCCATGCATTGCCAGCTCCATATTTTTTCGGTCCTTGCAATATATACCTGCAGTGCCCTCCCTCCCACAGTGAGTTTACCTTCCCTCCGCCATTGTTATCAGTTGCTATTGCTCCTAGCTGGCTTGACAAGCAGAGAGCCAGCTGCAAGTAAGCAGTGACATTTGCTCCTCCTTCAAACACTCTTCAAATACTTGAGAGGTTGTCATGCGGAGGAAGGCCTGGATCTCTTCTCGATAATCCCAGTGTGCAGGACGCGGAATAATGGGCTCCAGTTACAGGAAACCAGATTCTGGCTAGACATCGGGGAAAAAAATCCTGACTGTTAGAGCAGTACAACAATAGGAAAGTCGTGGATTCTCCCACACCAGAGGCCTTCAAGAGGTATGATTTAAGGTAGATTCCTGCATTGAGCAGGGGGTTGGACCCGATGGCCTTATAGGACCCTTCCAACTCTACTATTCTTGATTCTACAAATCTATGATTCTCACCACCACTGTTTTCTAGTTGCTTCTTCAAATGGGCTTTATATCAGATGCTTGTGACTGGCCACTCATGGTTCTTCGCAGGACATTTTGACGCCACAGTATTGTGAGTAGAGAAAGATGCACAGAATACAGACACAGACACCAGAACTTGGGTGAAACTAAGGGCCTCTTTATTTGAATAATATGGGTAGTTCACCCCTCCTTGGATCTGCATGTGAAAGTGCAGGAATCAATGGGTCCTTCCTCAGGCTACTTGCCTGGCTTTATGGGTGAGCATTCTCCAAAACCAAAAGTCGGGAAACCCAACCCCTGCCTCTTTCTGATATGGCACTATGCAAGTGTGAGGAGACCAGCCCACATCACCCCCATCTGCAGTTTCACAGCTTAGAGTAGGTGAGGCAGGAAAAGTCCCCAAAGGCAAACCATAACCTGACACGTGAGCCTCACAGCTCGCTAGGAGGAGGTCCTCCGGATATGCCAATCACCAAAATGGTGCCAGAGTGCTCACCGTCCCTTTTCCAATATACTGGCAATTCCCGCACATCCCTATACAAATCAACCTATTCACTCCTCTCTATAGCACTTCCAGTATGGAGTAGGCAAAAACCTGCCCACTTCTAGTGGGAGGAAAAAAATCTACTCAGCTCTCTCTACAAAAGAAACAACTAGCTAATCTCATCCTAGATTAAGGGAGGGACAGTGGGAGCCGAGACTAAAGAGGCAAAGAGTTGGGACGGGGCTGGCCTTTATAGCCTTTGCTCCACCCATGTCTCCAAAGGCACACATGCCTATGCATGTGAGGTGCCTTGATTCTGTCCCCTTTTCCTCACAACAGCTGTTTCCCACCCAAGCAGCTCTAGCTGGGCAAGCAACGGATTTCCTCCTTCATGTCTCCCACTCTTTCTGCTCTTTTCCATCCATCACAAAATGAGCCTCATCCAATTCAAAAAAAATTTGGGGGGGGATATAACAAAACATGCCACCATTTCCCACTGTGTTCAGTAGAAGCTGCGCGATCAAAACACCCACTAAATGGGCCACGTGGTCGTTGCTTTCTTCCTTTTTCTTCTCCATGTGAAGAAAGAGGAAGCTGCTCAGCCCTATTGTGGGACAGAAGCAGCAGGCAAAGCGACGGTAGGGAAATTCTATCCCCAACCCACCATCTGATGATCCTCTAGGCCAGAACCGGAGGCAGGTGAACAAGCAGGTTTCAATATGAAGAACAGGAGCTAGGGATGCTTGGAGAAAACTACAACCGATTCAATGAGATAGGATTTCTGTGACTCTGATTCTGCTGTGGGCTGGCTTTTTCCAAGTTGCATGGATTTTGTGGACTTGCAGAAAAGTTTTTATTTTGTTTTTAATTGGGCGAAAACTGCACAAGTGTGCATTAGCACTAATGCACATTTCCAAATGACACAAATCCTTGTACAATAAATCCAATTCTGTCAATGAGCAGGTCACGGACTGAAAAATGCCATGAAACACATATAGTCCAGATTTAATCAAATCCACATAGGACATTCTTAGCAGGAGCAACTTTATAAGGCTTCTATCAGTGGGATCTAGTGTGGTGTGTTTCCTCAGCAGGTGCCCGGTTATGCCAAACTTTGATGCCAGCCCTGATTCCACAGAATTTGATCTGGCCCAGTTCCAACTGGCCTACCTTCCATTTCTAACACGGAATTCAGAATTGGTGGATGTGCAGACTGTCACATTTTCCAGTTCAGATCTTCTTTTCTTACAAGTTGCCAATTTTCACCAGCACATAGAAAGCAAGACCCAATTATTATAGTAATAACCCACATTTTTTACGTCTGCTCCTAACCCTGGCTATTTCCCCAGAATCTACTTTTGTAAGGAAAGATCTGATCCTTCAGGGGGGGAAATCTGAGTCAACCTGGCTGTGGAAATGGGCTCGTATCACTAGGATTTATGATATTGTCAACAAAATTGAGATGATGTCTAAACAAGAATTTCAGCCTAGAGAGATGTGTTTGCATTTGCCCTGGTATCATTATTTACAGCTACAGTTCTTGGTCTTTTCACCTGGTTGCAATTCAGAAATAACGGATATAGATGAGACATGGCACATTTGGTGACCTAAGGCCATAACTTTATGAGCTATAAATGTACAAACAAGATTTGCTACAACCTAACCAATTGCCGACATTTGTGAATATACAGAATCTGGCTGGTCTTATGATTGCTAACTTAGGGAACGCTTTTCCATTGGCTTCCTACCACCCTTTCCTTGAGTTCAGTATATCATTCCTATGTTCATAATTTTCTGCAAAATTCTATACAGAATGCATTTTAATGTGATAATTCATAAATTCCTGAAATAACTTAAATTATCTTGAGAGATTGTCTTAAAGGTATGCTGCCAAAATATCTCTAACGTAATGTAGAAATGGAGGAGCAATCCCACCATCAGATTGTTCTTACATTTACTTGTAACATTGTTCATTTGACTTCAGTAACATTAAGGAAAAGATAACAAGATAATAGAGTTGCAAAGTCAATACTAAACTAATCCATAAACTGTAGATATTTTCCCCTTGGCATCTTCTTTCCTGGAAACAAAAATTTCAAGTTAATTTAACATCCTTAATTTAACTTAGAGACTGATAATCTGATTGCTTGTCTTTTACAATAAGGGTGGAGGAGAGACCTAAAGATTACAAATTATAGCATAGTATCTCAGAATTCATGACATAGTGTAGTCATTTAGAAGGGCACTGCTGTTGATTTTGGTCATTTCAAGGCTATGCCAAGTTTGGGGAAATTGTTCTTTGATAGCGGCAACATAAATGTCATATTTGAAGTAGTGGATTGGGCTAATGTATTCAGAAGCACTGTATCTGGTAAATTCTTTTGGGTTTTGTTGTTGTTTGTAGACCATGTTTATTGCTTTCATCACCCCCACCACCCCTAAAAAAAATTAAAAGTATTCCTGAATACTAGCAATGGGTAAGAATTTTGTTTCAGTTCAGTTTTTATCCAAAATGGGTAAAAAAAAAGAAAAAAGAAAAAAAAAGAAAATAAATAAATCTAAAATCCACAAAGTTCTTCATATTTGGGAAAAAAACAACTTGAGGTTTTAAGAGATTAGAAAAAAAGAGAAAGCAAAGTTGACAGATATGTCCATCCCCACTGAAAATTAGCTGTTGATTCACATTCCACAGATTCTAAAATGTCCTAAACTGTTCTTCACCCATTCGATTTTGAAGGTGCATGTGTAGATATATAGGGTCAGAATGAAGGTCCATCTACTCCAGCATCATGTTGCTACAGTGACTAAGCAGTTTCCTCCAGCAAGCACACAGGTAAGGCTTGAAGGTAATAACTCTTTCCTGTTGTTGCTCCCTAGTAGGGATGTCTAGAGGTTTTGAAATCTGCCCACATGTGTTTTGTGGATTGTGCAGTGCCGTTCATTCTGGCATTCTTTCACAGATGGATTCATTCCCCCCCCCCCCAGTATGTGGAGCAACGTGAAAATAGTTTCATAAGGAAGTTTGCAACAATTTACATAATTTATGTAAGTACATAACATTTAGTATATTCTCCCCCATTCCATTCAGCTTTCTCCCTCTTATATTTTCCAGCATGGCATATGTCTCAGGAGAAACATTTGTGTTTTCCTGAAAATGAATTTGTGTAAACCTAAGGAAAGTTTAATAATAATAATAATAATAATCATAATAATAATAATAACAATATAGAATCCAGAGGTCCACAGATTCCACATGGCCGAGGGGACACCAGTTCGCAGCAGATTCCACATGTCCGATTCTTAGAAATCCAAATCCATTTAGACTGTTTCGAATTTCTCCAACATCCCAAGCGACTGATATAATTTAAATACTACCTCTGAACATAGAGGTTCTGTTCAGCCATCATGACTCATAGCTATTGATAGACAAAATCTAACTGCAAGGTGATGCCTGGAGAGCTGCTGGTGTTGATAGCAGATCTGTTTGAAACCCTCTGGACCTGGGTCATTACTCAGAATGTAAAGAAGTGGAAATTGGGGCCAGCACACATGCTTACACGTTACTTGATTTCTCAGTACTTGATGGCTCACTGCTGAGCGTGAAAACTGGAGTCCATTTAAATTGGCATAGCAATTTCATTGTTTCTAAGAAAGGGAAATGGCCCAATAAAAGACCTCTTTCTCTTTGTTGTTAATACAACGCAGAACAAGGTAGGTATCGACAAACCTTTTTACAACCTTTGAATTTCCTGAATCACATCTTTCTGTTGCATCTTCCATCCTTCTGCCTTCTTCCTATTCTCAGATCAATTTAATGAGCTTTGGAGGGGAAAACAAATACAGATTTCCATATACATTTTTTGTAATGTACACATTTTGTATGCCTATATTTATATGCAATTTGCCCCACAGTATGCTTTCCCCCTTTTTTAAAAAGAAAGAAATCCAAGAACTGCAAAAGTGGAAGGAGGATTGCATTCTAGTTCATATATTAGTGGAGGAAGGGTGAATTAAGTCAGCTTGTATTAAAATGCATACCAAACACCTTCCTCCTCCAACCCTAGAACTGCACAGGAGAAGTTGTGCTTTTGAACTAGTTATTTCCAAACTGAAACACTGAAAGACCTCCACCCCAACACACTCTCTATTTTTAGAAGTAAACAAGTTAAAACATGTTTAACTATTAACAAATTATGAATAGTTTATAGATGTCCCTTGGTCCATCTGCTGCTTTCTAGAAGAATGACTACGTCGAGAGCTGTAGTAGCAGGTGATCAATATGTCCATGAATTCACAAAGGAGAACAAATTTGTTTCTGAATTTAGCTGCAGTATTTCCATAACAAAACAATGCCTGCTAATCAAGCCTGAGCAATAAGAATTCAAGGTGGGGTGGGAAGGCGTTGAGAAGAAAAAATGAGTGGTTTTGCTGTGACTTAATACAAGATGAAACCATGTTTTTTCTTCACTCCTATTTCAATACTGTGGCCCAGAAACAGTTCTGGAGTTACTAGTAGACTCAGCTAAATGGTTTCAAATAATAATAAAAATAAGACAGACACAATACAGCTGCAAAAATAATTCACCAACAACTTGCTATCAATTTCAACCTACACCAACCATACTATACATATTCACCCAAAACAATCCTGGAAAGTGCAGATCATAAAATATACTTGGACAGAATAATTCATATGGACAAGACAATATCCTGCAACTGACCAGACATAACTTTCATAGACAAAAAAGAAAAAGACACATACCTCATTGACATAGCAATACCGAATGAAAAAAAAAATGTTGTTGAAAAGGAAGAAGAAAAGAGAGACAAATATACACCACTGGACATGGAAGTCAAATAACTATGGCAACAGGAAAAGGTCACAATTATTCCATTAGGAATGGAAGCTAGACTGGCTCCCTCCTTGGTGTTCTTTCGGAGGCAGGCTAAAACTTTTCTGTTTCAGCAGGCCTTTGGGGAGTAGTTCAGACCTTTATGGATGTACTGCTTATAGTTTGGATTTTTTTAACTATGTGTATTTAAAATGTTTTAAAATGTTTTAAATATTTTTAAATTGTATGTTTAATTATATTTTTTAATTTTTGTATATCACTATTTGTTTTAACTGTACATGTTTTAATTTGTAAGCTGCCTTGAGTCCCATATTTGGGAAAAAGGCGGGATATAAATAAATATTAGGGATGTGCAGAGGATCCGATCGGATCCGATCCACGATCCAGATCCCATCCAGCCAAAATTAGAATGAAAGGAAATTATTCCAATTTCAAAAAATGGAGGTCCGATTTTTTCTGATCTGATTTCCCCCCCCCCCAATTTTAATCGGGAAAAATCAGAAAATTGGACCTCCATTTTTTGTGTTTTCAGCATAGGCTTGCATTAGGGGAAAGAAAGCTTTTCCCCAATGCAAGTCTATGGGGAAAACATGGCGGTGGGTGAGTGGGGACCTCCCCCTCCCTCCCTCCCTCCCTCTCCTCACTCATGCTCCTTACCTGCTGCCCTCCTTGCTGCCGCCTGCTGGTCCCTTCTACTGAGAAACAGGCTTTGCGGCCTGCCTCTCAGTAGAGTGCCGGGTGATGAAGTCACCCGGCGCTTTACTGAGAAGCAGGTCATGAAGCCTGTTTCTCAGTAGAAGCGACCAGCGGGTGGCATTGGACAGAAGTGGATTGCCCCAGCAGGTAAGGAGTGCAAGTGGGGGGGAGGGACAGGGAGGGATGGGGAGTTAGGTCCCCACTCACCTGTTCCCATGTTTTTGCATAGGCTTGCATTGGAGGAAAGCTTTCTTTCCCCCAGTACAAGCCTATAGCGAAAACACCTAAAATGGCGTCCGATCTGAAAATCAGACGTCCGATTTTCGTATCGGAATCAGATCTGATTTGATCCACGAGACCTCCGATTTTGTCCGATCCGATCCAGAACATTTTGTGAGATAGACCTTCTAAACAAAACAGGAGGAGAATAGGTGAATCCATTTTGGGAAGGGAAGTGCTTACAATTTCCTGTGGCTCTCTCTCTCTCTCTCTCTGTGTATGTGTGTGTGTGTGTGTGTGTGCCTGGGCTCATCTATACCTGAGGGCTTAGTGGGAAAGAGGGGGAGGATTGTGGACACACCTGCTTCTGGGATCCTCCCCCAGCTTCTATATGGCTGTGCGATATCCTGGAAGGGAAGAGGGACATCGCGGGCACCAATTCTTTTTTTTTTTTTTTGAAAAGGAGCCGCAACCCCGATCTGGCAAAAAAGTAAGTTAGCCCCCGTCAAACTCTGCGTCCAACCACCATCACCCCAGGGATGGTGAAATTGCTACCCCATCCCACCCCCATGAGCATGGAGCCACCCTGTGCAGCTCCATGCCCATTTGAGGACCTGTGAGCCCATGCCACACTGGCCCCAGTCCTCAGGGTTGTCCCGGGACCATGGAAAAACCAGGACAGCCATAGTTGCAGTTATCCTGGGGAAAGTCTCTGCTCATTCCCAGTTCATTCCTAAACAAAACAGGTGGAGAATGAGTGAAACCATTTTAGGAAGGGAGGTGCTTACAGTTCCCTGTGTCTGCCTCTCTTGTCTCTCTGTGTATGTCTCTGTCTCTCTCTATCTGTCTCTCTCCGACTCCATGTGCCTCTGACTGGCTTCCTGTCTCTTTCTCTGTGGTGTAGGGATGGATGTGCAAGTGATGTCTGAGATCACTGGGATTCTCTAAACCCCATCTTGCTGCTCATCTCGTCCCTGATTCCGGTTTATGATCGCTGCTTGCTTTGCAGAAATGGGAAATGTGCACAAATTGAGAAGCAATCAAACGGGGGTTTGTGCCAGGGCAACATAGAAAATGTAATTAAAAATTCCAATAACAGCAGCTACAAGACAAAAGGCAGGAAACATAAGGGGTGCCTCTACAAGAGGCATTTAAAGCTCTTTCAAGGCGCATTAAAAAAATTACCTCTACAAGAATGGAGCGCAAATCGGGCGTAGAGGCACGTTATCTCTCCGATTATGCACATTATCGAATGCGCATTAAATCGCGAGTTTTATTTTAATCCGTCCGTTAAAGCGCATTTTGACTGTGTGAATAAGCGCTTATGCGCATTAACTACTTGTAAAGCGCATTTTGGACATCTGTTAATGCGCTTCGCTGCCTCTCGCCGCCTCTCGTGCAGAGGGATTAGGCGTAAATGTGCTTCTGCGATTATGCGCATAATCGCCTAACCAGGCACAAAAGCGAATCCTTGTAGAGCGGACCATAGGTACCTCACTTCTTCAGCTTAATGAATCCCTTTAAAATGTATGGGTTTTGACCAGACACCAAAAAGCTTATAATTTCTGTGTCATTTGCATCCCATGGTGTAGTGATAGGATAGCCACAAATGCCTGAGCACACATGGATTCTCCAGACTCAACCTTGATGATCATCTCGTCTCACTCATATTTTTGTCTGTAACCTGTTTTTCATTTTAGTTGAGTTCCTTTTTCAAAAATGCACACTCCCCACCCCACTGAATAAACACAAAATGTATGACTTTTGTTGTTCGTTTATTTTGAAAAAACGTACAATTGAAAGTGTGTGATTTATGGGCGTGATGGACATTCAGGGATGTGTGAACTTTTTAAAAAAGACAATGGGCTCATGTTTGCATTCAGGATTTCAAATGGGACAAGTTCAGGTGATTTGCAAACTGAAACAACATTTTTGTATATCCAGTGGAGGCTGGTGGCTCCAATTTCGTTGGAGTTGTTTTGGAACGCAGTCCCTATTTCTGCCTTGTACATAGGTTTTTGTACAAGTTATTTATCCTTTAGCTTCACCAGTTTCCTTTCTGTGAAATCATTGTGCTGAGATCAGCCTCTCATCATGGCAGCCATTTTGTAAATGGTAGCGTGACCATATTTTGGAAACCGAAAAGGAGGATAACATGGTCGGCCCCCAAGGGGGCATCCCCACCAACATGTCTGCCCCCAGGGGTGTGTCTAGCACCAAGGGAGGGGGTGCCCACCTGAACATAGCCTTGGACACATGTCTGATTTTACAGCACATAATTAAAACAAATCTGTTCTACATAACATCTTAAAGTTAAAATCACTGAAATAACAAGTGAGACATCCAATGTATCTGAAATTCACTTCACTCACTCCTACTTTATAGCTTTTGCTGTACTTTGTTGCTCAACTCTGTGTGATACATTCTCCCCTTCCCTCAAATAACTTTTCTGATTGTATCCTCACTCCGCTGCAAGCTGCTGCCGGCTGGCTGGCTTTTTCATTTTTAAAGTTCAATTTTTTGGGGGGAAATTCGTGTATGATTGTCACAAGTTTCTCTATTCTAACATTAGGGTGGGTATTGTGGGCAGCGGACACTACTTCGCCCATTCACACTTCTCACTTATATACATCAGCTTCTCAAGGCTTGTGCGTTGGCACCACTTTTCACACCCAGACTTTGAACTCCTATCTACTTCCTGCACAAACACATGACTGACCTCTCCTTTCCCACATTTTGATCTGTGGACGCGCCTCTCCTCTGCTGAGCTCCAGGTGCCTGATTGCCCACCAAATCTGCAGCTGGAAAGGTGCTGTGCTCGCCCAGCACTGCAAGACCCCAAAGAGGTGGTTTGACAACCTGAGTTTGAAAGGTATGGCTCCAGGGTTTGTTTGTTTTTTTGTTTGTTTGTTTAAAAAAGAAATTAAAACCTTCAACTTTA
The DNA here is from genome assembly GCA_029215795.1 of Anniella stebbinsi. NCBI lineage: Eukaryota > Metazoa > Chordata > Lepidosauria > Squamata > Anniellidae > Anniella > Anniella stebbinsi. Next base: position 13,015,759 of record JARDYH010000001.1, on the reverse strand, counting down.
AAATATTGCTAAAAATCAACAGATGAACAGATCTGCTTGAAACTTGGCATGGCTAAAGCCCTACTTAAGAGATATCACAATGCCAAGTTTCATCTCCTTAACGTTAAAAATGACAGAGTTGTGTGCATTTTTGTTAATTCCCATTGACTATAAAGTAGAGCTGCTCTTTGGGTGGGGGGAGGATGGGAAAAATCCAGATTTTTCTTCAAATTTAATAATTTCCCCCCTTCCTGGATTTGTTGCCAAAAATCCTGATATGTCCTGTTTTTTCCTGACATATGGTCATCCTAGCCGGGCAAGCCCTTCCTCTCCCCAAGGCAGGTATTTTGTGAGAGGGCCTAGAACAATCTCTAAAAATCCCAAATGTACCCACTGTCCCAAAAAGGTGGGGAACTCCTGTGTTTCTCCTTTCTCATGTATCTACTTCTACTGTAAGTGATTTCAAGGATTTCTGATATTGGTGTTTAGTATTTTAGTTTTTATCTATGGCAGGATCTACATTACTACTTCATAATAGTTTATAATGGCATTGACAACTGTTGGGGCCCATGACACATTCCATATACCATTTTCAAACCACTTTTGATGCGTTATATCCTGCTCGATGTAGATCCGGCCTATATAACCACAAGAGGCTAAATTTTTATGAATCTTATATCTAGATTTGACTGCAAATGGGAACTCCATCATAATCCACTACATTTGATTTCTGATGCAGATATTGCTGTTCTGCTGGTGCGGTTATTCTTAGTGACCAGTTCTATCCAATTTTCTGTTCGCTGGAACAAGCAGGGTAATAGCAGTATGGAAGCGGTATACAAAAGGCAGGAGCCACTCTACTGCTTTATATCCCATGGGGCTCATGGACACATACCATATACCACTATATCCTGCTTGGTGTGGCAACTGGTTGCACATATCCTTAAGCAAACTAGGCAGAGAGGGGGTGGGGAATAAATGTGCATCCGGATGTATATGTCCATTATCATTGCATTGCTCTGAAGGAGATACACGTTCCAATCTAGATTCTGGTCCACAACCAGCACAATGATTCAACACTGGAATAATGTGTGCATCAACCCCCCCCCCCTTTTCAGGTGGGAAACAAACCCTCTTGCAGACACACAAAAAAGGTATTCTAAAATGCAAGGCCATCTGAGACTCTCTGCAAAATTTCTGTGTATATCTGAGAGCATGGAGAAGCAAAATAGAAAAAAAAATAAACTCAAGAGAAATAAAAAGCATCGTTTTCACACATTTCTAGCTGTAAATAAAGCATGAGTGTGAATTCCGAGTGTTTGGTGTGGAATGTGGAGCCCTATTCTGAAATGCTACATGCATAAAAGGAAATGTTGTACCTTCTACACAACCCTAACCAGCCTGCCAATAGCCTTCATAACTTGGAAAAGGATTCATCTTGCCTACTCATGAGCAGAATACCGAGCCTATCTACACTACTGCTTTAAAACAGTTTATAACAGTTTTAAACTGGTTAATAACTAACCGGTTTAAAACTGTTATAAAATGTTTTAAAGCAGTAGTGTAGATAGACTCTTAGTTATTTTCAGTTGAGTCAAGCAGCCTCATGAAATCTCAGTAGCTTCCCAAAAATGCTCCAATTGAGCAGCCAACTGTGGCATATAGTCATAGAACAGGTGTTGCCCAAGTGAATAAATCTCTTATATCTCTTTCAGCTCTGCTTGAAAATAAGGGAGCACTGTGCAAACATCACTCTCTTAATGGCAAAATCTGCTTACTCTTCTTGCAAGATAAATATGTTGATTCCATTTCACTCCATTCAGTGCCATGAAGTCAAACCGGAGAAACTGAGCAAGCCCCGTCCGGTTTGCAATAATTGCTTTCTACTAAATCCCCCATCATCCACACCTGTGTCAATCCATAAAATGGCATGGGCTTCACAAAGTGTCCCTGAAGCGATGATTTGTCCTTTGAGATTTATTAATGATGGCGAATGATGCATGAGAACACAAATAAAGTCCTATTGCTCTGGGGCGTCAAGCTGAGTTTTCAAGGGGAGAGTCAGAGATGAAGCCATCTGTTACCCCTAAGAATGCTTGTTGCTAGTGAAATAAGAGTGAATTGTCAGATGCCATTTGGCCCTGGAAGAAGAGAGAGAAAAACAAATCTCTGAGCATATGTGTGAACTCAAAACGATTACCTCAAAGTGCAGTCAGAAGCAGTCATTCCTGAAGCTGAACAAATATGACCTCAACAAAACCACGGCCCATTTGCAGGTGGAGCATTAACATCATTTCTGCAATGATTTAAGGCGTGCGTGGAAACATTCTTTTAGAAAATCCTGGGGTGTTGCCAACTGCAACAACAATTGGACAGCATTCTTTCTTTTTTCCTCATTTTTTTCCCTTTTTTCTTTTGTTGACTATTTTAAGGTAGCCATTTGGGGCTATGGAACCCCTTTTGGTGGCCTGGAATGAGTATTTTCTTCTCCCACCCACATTCCACAAAGAGAAACTGAAAATGCTCAGAGAAACAAACACAGACACACACTCACCACAGGCAAAACTCCTCCCTTCTACTTCTTCTCATTTACCAGGGTATTTCCCACCATTCCCCAGTGTACTCCCCTACCACCTTTCTTTTTCTGAGCATGCATCAAAACAAAGGACTAGACTGCAATAACCCAACCTATTGGTAATACATTTGGTTCTGGAGACTGTCACTTCAATTTGCAGCATGCCAACATCCTAGATTTTTTTAAAAAAATCTAAAACAAGAACAAGAACAAGAACAACAACAACATATGGATAGACACAATACAGCTGCGAAAATAATTCACCAACAACTGGCCATCAAATTCAACCTCATCACACAACCTACACCATACTATACATATTCACCTAAAAATGCACATCATAAAATATACTGGGACAGAACAATTCATGCAGACAAGGCAATACCTTGCAACTGACCAGACATGACAGTCATAGACAAAAAAAGAAAAATGTACATACCTCATTGACATAGCAATACATAATGACAAAAAGTGTTGTGGAAAAGGAAGAGGAAAAGAGAGAAATATATTATACACCACTGGCCATGGAAGTCAAAGAACTATGGCAACAGGAAAAGGTCACAACAATTCTGTTAGTCATATTTGTCACTGGCATCACATCAAAAAACTATACAGGAAACCTCCAGAAACTGGACCTACCAAAGTACATCCACACCAACATCCAGAAAGCAGTCGTAATTAAAACATGCTCAATTGTCAGGAAATTCCTGAATCTGTAAAAGACTTGGCAAAGCCCGTCATGTCCATCTAGAAAAACTGCCACGAGCAAGAAAGAGAGAATAATAATAATAATAATAATAATAATAATAATAATAATAATAATACTTGGGAGGGGCAGGAACCTGTGGATATCTTGCTGCCCATGGGTCTGATATTATAGGCTCTGGGCTTAGCACATGATTCTGCCAAAGTTAAGCATGCTTAATTCCCATTGCTTTCAATGGGAGGGAGTTAAGCATGGGTTTAACTATCTCATTGGAATTGTTGTAATGCAAAACTTCTGAACATGTTGCTGGACCAGTTTATTTATTTATTTATTTATTTACTGCATTTTTATACCACCCAATAGCTGAAGCTCTCTGGGTGGTTTACAAAAATGAAAACCATAAAACCCATTCAAAATATAAAACAACAACAGTATAAAAACATAATTTAAAATACAGGATAAAACACAACCAGGATAAAACCCGAGCAGCCAGGCTGAAATTGATAGGAATTTAAAATACAAATTTAAACAGCAGGTTAAAAATCAAAATAAAGAACTGTTAAAACACTGTGAAAATAAAGAGGTCTTCACCTGGCGTCTAGATGCCAGGCGAACCTCTCTGGGGAGCTCTTTCTTTTTCTTTCTTTATCAGGCAGACTGGAAAATGAGCACAGATACAGCTATAGAGACAATAAGGAACATTACTGGATGGTTGACCTCCACTTGGCTCAATTTGGTATTGGCTCAGTATTTACAAACTTTCTTGGGAGTACTTTTGGAATAACACTTGCCTCTTTCTGAGAATTCCTTCCTGGTATGCAATATCGGCATATGCACATAGATCTGCTTTATCGCTTCTGCCTCATTTTCAGCTGCCCCACAGGATTTCATCTAATTTCCAACTTACTAAAAACATTGCCTTGCTTATAACATGCATTATATGAAGCTTTCATTGTTTCATTTTATAAACACCTGGAGTGCCATTAGCCACCTTGAGTCTTTTTTTTTTTTTTTTGGTAGAAAATCTGGGTATAAATCAACAAACAAACAAACCATTCTATGATATTATAGATTGACAATGTCTGTATATTTCTGGATCGCTCTATGTTTCAGACAGGGGACCCGGAAACCTGGTGTATATTTTGCTACTTACCCAGGCCTTATCAGAGATGGATAGCTCTTATAATTAAGTTGAGTCTATCTAGTATGAAAAGATTTAAGAGAATAAAGTAAAAGCACTCAGAGGTATACAATTAAAGCATGTACTAACTCTATCTCATATAACTTTGACCCATGTGTTACAATGTGAGGGGAATTTAAACAGCTTATTTAAAAATTGGTAGAGCTGATTGGTGCAGGTAAAAATTGATTGTAGAGCCACATCTGCTCATAGGTCACTGACTGGCTAGCTCTGTGTCACAGAACATGCAAACACTATACACAAACAAACATAACGTTTCTCCTGTTCTACTTTGCCTGATGGAATAGTTCATTCATGGTACTCAAAGGTTTGCTGAATCCACTAATGTTGTTCTGCTAAAAGGCATAATTTTATCTATCTTGTGTCTCGCATGCTTTGGAACTCTTACTGCAATCTATGCTATGACTCTGACACATGCTAATCCTCCCTCTTCCTCCCATGACCTGCCTCCATTCAAAGGTTCATTGCTATTAATTTTGCTTAGACACTGAGGAAACATGAACTGAAAACACTCAGGGCAGATGTTCATACATGCTCATACTGTGCTTTTTCCTCTTCAAACTATATTTCTGACAGTCACTGACCCTGAAGGGCCTATATACACTTTCCAAATCTCAGTCCTTTTTTTTAAAGGTTTGCCAGATTATCTTATTGCATTTTTCAGAAATAATTGGACTCGCAGCCCTTGTATCTATTGCTATCTTTCTCATCACCAATAAAAGACATAATAAATACGAGCGGAGGCTGGTTATTAGGCATGGGAAACATTGTCTCTTCCATTTTTGCTCAGTGCCTCCATGCATTTTGTCTGTTTTTATTGGTTTGAGGCCTCTGCTTCCTATCTTCCTAATGACAGTCATTCCAAATACGCACAGTACATTTTCTTGCTTCCACGGACGACACTTGCTATCTCCATAATAACGATCATTTGGCTTCTGATTTAAGCCATTCCAAACAGGATAGCCCACTGTGACAATTGACAGTTTGCTTCCCTTCTAAATTGCCCACTGTCCCAATGATGCACTGGAGTTTTCTATTGGTTGTGATTTCAGTAGGTCCTTCAGAAAGGAAACCGGAAACGGTCCCTGTTGATTTGTGGTGGTGTTTTCAGAGTGGAAGGATTGGTATGCGAGTCAGAAAGGAGAAGTCAATGGGAAACTCTGGGTAAAATAAATACATAAATATTAGACAACAGTGATAACAGAAGGACTAAATTATTAGCGGCAAACATTCCCTAGTCTTTCCTCATGGATGATACATTTTAGAGCCAGGCATATATTTTGGGGGATATTTAAACTAGTATTTGCTATATCGAGTCTGGAATAATGCAGTGCCATTTGAGAAGCACTTCTTGCTACTTTGACATGTCAGAAAGGTCCAGCTAAGAAGTCTAAGTAGCAAATCAGGCCAGAAAGCTTGACTGGAACTTGAACTGATGTAGGATGCAGTTGTCTGCCATTGGTGTACGGTAGCCTACTCATCCCCAGTGCCTCATTTCTAGCTCCTGATATAGATGATGGTCAGAGCCCACTAAGTGTTATTCCTGGTTTCCTCATCTGGTATAGGAGAACAAGGCCTAGGGATCTCAAGATATCTCCATTCAAATTAATAGTGAATGAAGGGTATTAAATTGGGGATGGGCTAGAATTTTGTTTTAGTTTGGTTTTGATAAGAATTTGGAAATAAGTTGAGAACAGGGATATGCCAATCAGCAAAACTCAACCTGGTTGAAATTCTCCAAATTCCGTCTCAAAGCTTGATCCAACACAAGTCTGTATCAGATCGTGGGCAATGCTTGTTTGCTTTCGCATGAAAATCCATGCATATTTTCATGCACATGTTTCCAAATATACATATCAATTGTGTGTATCTTTCAAATGCACACTTTCCCCTCTCATTGATTAAAGTGTATTTGTGCGTATTGTTCCAAAGTATAACTTTTTCATGCACATTTTTCAAATGCATGCATCATGTTGAACACTTCTTTTGTACGGATTTCAGCCGCAGATTGAGTCCATGTTAGGTACGGATGGTGTGAACTGTTTGTTTGCTTTTAAAAAATGGAAATGAATTTATCATATATCTCTACTTGAGATTTTTTTTAAAAAATAATAATAATGTGGCAGAGAGCAGAACTGATACCTTCACCTATCCAGGCCCACGGCCTTGAGCACTTGGCCCTAAAAAAATAATAAACTGGGTATTCAACCATGTACTGAAATTCACACAGTATTGCAGGACAACGTGAAGTTGACAGATTTACTCATCCCTAGTGTAAATCCTGATACCATTCATGCATAGAATGGCTGTTGTACTATTAAGTCTTGTATACATGTACCGGCTATTTTTGTTTAAAGGTGGGAGGGTTACAAAGCCAAACTGCCAAGATCGGGCAGGACTAGAACCGGCAATCCAGAGCTATTTGCTCAGTTTCCACACATGTCGTATGCCAACAGGCCTACGGGATGAATTGACTCTACTGCCCCAGGGTGGCCATTGGCTTTGTTCAACAGAAAAGGGTGACAAAAGCTTCCTGTTCAAGGTGTAGCTTTGCCTGGGGCAGCATCATTCTTACTGGTTCAGGGAGAGAGTTTACATGCTGGGGCGGATGTGCAGATCATTATTGATTCCATTTTTCAGAACTGGCATGAGGATGAGATCAAGACTGGAACCCTATGCACACTTACCTGGGATTAAGTCTAATTTAACTCAATGGGGCAAACCTCAGAGTACACATTTCTGGTTTTGGATGACAAAGGATTGCAGACAAAGAAAGCTGGTTGAATCGAGGGAAAATAGTGAAAAATGCCATCCAGTGTGCTGAAGTTTTCTTTTTTCTTTTTTTTAAAATGCAGCTTTTTCTCTCACCCACCCACATTTTTTTCTTTCTTTTTTTCCCTTTCATTTTTTTTTTTTAAAGGAAAGAGCATTTGAACTGGAACAATGTCAATATGGTACAACAGTCTCCGAAGCCCCTTGTCATCCATAATAAGGACATCAGTTATAGTCATTGTCAACATTCATTAAGTTCAGAGCTTCCATTCTTCTGTCCCTCAGGGTGCCTTTCATTGACGTGTTCCTCAGAAAGAGAAACAGCTCACATCAAGCCAGTATACAATGCTGGATTTTCCCCCCCTGGAGTGTTACGACAAAACGAACAAATTATTTTTTAACCAGTTTTCCCCCACCGAGTTTCTCTTGGGTGCTGAACTGCTTCTGTATGTTCAGAAAGTTTTGCTACCATGCTTGCTGTTTTTTCCCAACCATTGTGTGTCTGTGTCTGTGTGTGCAAGTACATGAATCGTTTTGCACACTCGATGTCCAAAAGTGTAGTCATTGAAAAGAAGAGGAAGAAGAGGAAAATGTTCTGACTCTACAATTTTTTTTTAATAGTGTTAGGATTGGGAAAGAAAACAAGGGTGGGGTGAAAAATAGTATCGTGGGGGAGGGCATGTCTGGCTAGAATCCTAAACAGGGCCATTCCACGCTGCAGGTCCTACTTGTCCAAACCCAAAGACTTACCGAAATAAGCAGGCCCTAAATAGGGATGAATGGACTCACCTCCTCCGATTCGTCAGACAATCACCTCTGCTCGTGGTGCCTGCAAGTTCCTTTTGAGGCTCGGTGAATGTCCAATGACATCGCAAGTCCATTTGCCCTCATGCACGTAACGGAGGCTCTGGGAATTGCAAATTTTCCCTGTGACGTAAATGGCAGCTGTGAAGGCACCATTTATTCAAGGGTAAAGGCATGAATGTCCGTGGTGGTACTTATGGACACCAATGCACTTCCAGACATCTTTCTTGGCGACTACCAAGATGCCCAACCCCTCCCACGTAAAAACAAACAAACCACCCACTTTCTTAACAGCAGCTGGGATCACTGTGAAATAGTTTCTGTTGGTGCTGAAAATTGTGGGTTCAAAGGAGTTCTGTAGTGTGCTGAGGCCCAGATCCCACCTCTGCTGTGTATTCAGTCTTTTGAGCAGGTCTTTTGTCCTTTGCCATGCCTTCATGTCAGCCATTTTGTGGTGGTGCCCAAGACAGATTATCAATTTGCCAGATGTGTCCACATCCCAAAAAGGTTGCCTACCCCTTTACTAGACTGCCATTTGATTTATCAAAAGATGAAATCCAGACTGAATTTGGAGCTTCACCTTGAGGGAAAGGGGATTTCAAGGAAACCATGAGTTTTGATAAGGCTAGCAACTTTTCCAAGGGGAGGAGACCACACTTCCCTAATACATCTGAGCCCATTCTACTTCTAAAAGTCACCATGACTCAGTTACCAAGGTCAGGCTCTAACAATATATAATATAATGATGTGGGATGCCTGAGTTTCAATAGTATGAACAGTTCCTACTGAAAATTTTGGTGCCTTCTGTTAACAGGTGAATAGATCTGCTCTCAGAGAGTACGCTCCTTTCAAAAAACTTAAATGCAATACATCAGTACTTTGTCCTAACTATTACTAGTTCTTGAAGATTTCTTTAGTAAAACCAAGGAGAACCTCTTCAATTCACTGTACAAAATAGTATTATGTGGAACCAAGGGCCAAATGTATAAACAGCTTTCTGCTTATTTCCGTGGATGTGCCAGTTTTTCTCCAAATGTATTTGGGGCTAGGATGTTGCAGTACATACTGGACTTTCTCCCCAGGTTTTGGACTTCTGAATTGTTTGGTCTTCTTTTTCCCACTAACACATCTGAAAATCTATATTGTTCCAAGGAAGGAAGGAAGCTATATCATGTGCAAAACGCTGCATTTGTAGCACTTTTCAGTTCATTTATTTTGCACAGAACAATGCTAAATTGGGTGGGTGGAAGGACCTCTTCACCCACATCCCTGCTGGCTCATGCCAACTGAGGTGGAAGACTAGGAGAGGACATTCCCCACCTCTAGTTTTCCCTGGCAGAATGTGTGTGTGTGTGTGTGTGTGTGTGTGTTTTTCCCCCAAATCCACTTCTATTCATGATAACAGGAGGACATTTGCCTATTAGCAACTCCAGGGCTTATGTAGCTGATGGGCCTGGATTGGACCTGAATACTGGAACAGAGCAGCCAGCTCCTCCTCAACATGCCCAACATAACATCTGGGGGCTTTCTGTCCATGGGGGAATACCCAGTGCCTCAAAAGCCTCAGCCATGGCAAAGCACCTTCTCCACTCCACTCTGATGGCTGTCATTTATGCAATTACATTTCCAGAAAAATCCAGGCTGCCAGTTTTATGTGAAATGGCAGCTCAGTAAGAGAATGGGCAACCCCGTGGTGCTACCGGGCCATCCAGTGCCTCACATGGCTCATGGAGGTGAATGGCGGAAGCAGTTCAGTGAGCGCCTGGCCAGCATGGAAGGAGGTGAGTCCACCCATCCATAAGACGACTGCCTAACCCTCCCCAGCCAGCAAAATTAGGGATGTGTATCATATCGTTAAAATGTCCAATAATGATACGATATGCTCTTTATCATGCATACGATTGCAGGGTCATTCAAAAATTCATATAAAATGCAGGGGTGGAGGGATTGAGCTGAAATTTGGCACATCTGTGTAGCAACATGTGCTAGATATGTGTATGAAATTTGAGATCGATCCCTCCAACCCTCGATTTTCTATGAATTTATTAAAGATCGTTTAAGTTCTGACAGGTTAGAATGACAGCTCATCACGTATGTTTATTCAGACATGTCAAAAAGTTGCAGGATCATTCAAAAATTTATATAAAATGCAGGGGTGGAGGGATTGATCTGAAATTTGGAACATATGTGTAGCAACATGTGTTAGATATGTGTATGAAATTTGAGATCGGTCGCTCCAACTCTTGATTTTATATGAATTTATTAAAGATCGTTCAACTTTATTGAGAGCTGGTTGACCTGGCCTCCGTGCTGTCATCTTTTTGTCTGCTTTTTCCCCATAGGCTTGCATTGGGGGAAATGCGTGCATAACTTTTTTATTTGAAATGTTAATGACATGAAACTTGGGGAGCCAGGACTAGCAAGATCCAATCTGCAATGGCCAATAAGTTTCATGTCTCTATCTTTTCAAGTTAAAAAGTTATAGGGGGGCCCCCAAAAGCCCCACCCCTACTGTAACATTTTCATTTTTAAAGATAAAAACTTGAAACTTATGGGACATTGAAGATGGGATCTGGCTGGTCATTTGTGGAAAAAAATCAGAGCAATTTCTCAAACCCTCGATTTTCTATGATTTTTTTAAAGATCGCCTTTAAAGATCATCGTGGCGAGCTGTCATTCCGACCTTTCAGAACTTAAACGATCTTTAATAAATTCATATAAAATCGAGGGTTGGAGGGATTGATCTCAAATTTCATACACATACTTAGGCATACCCCATAAGCATTGTGACCAAGGTTCATGCCTGTAACTTTGAAAATACAGACGTTATAGGCATTTTTTCTAAAAAGAAAAATTCAGCTCTATAGGGCACAATGGGGCTGCAAATTAAATATCGTATTTCCAATAATTATCATGAAGACGATATGGTTCACCTATCGGAGACAATAATTTTTTTGGTCCGAAATTACGATAACGATAAAATATGATACTTTGGGCGTGTACATCCCTAATCAACATTGGACGATTAAGTTTTTTTAAAAAAAATGTATTATATATTTTTAAAAGTTCTCTGTTCCCCCCCCCACCACCACCAGGCGGCCTTAGGGTGGCTTGCAAAACTTTATCCTATTAAAAATAAAGTATAAAAGTATAAAAACCTATAAATGTAACTGGCCATTTTGCCTTATTGATCAGTGTACGATTGAAGAATTTATCTGTTCAGATAGTAATTCAGGAGCCTCCCCACCCCAACAAAAACACGCACACACAAACAAGTACATGTTAATGTTTTCAGCGATTTACTGATGAGTAACTTAACTCTTACCTCCAGGCATTGTTGAAGCCAAATCATTTTCCCAGGTCGCATTAGAAACTAATTTGACAGTTGCTGGAGGCAAAGCGGCAACATGAGTCAAGTTGTCAAACGTCCTTTTTGTCCTCACAAATGCAAAACCTTTCAACCAAATTTCGAGCACAATTGCATGCTCCTTCCAAATTATTGTTCATTTCGCCTGTCGAGATGACACCTCTTCCGCAACACCACCCCTTTCGACCCTGCCCGTACGTCTTTCCTTTTAAGCGTTTGCTCAATGGGATGTCAGTCACCAGCGGGGGGAAAAGCAAGAGGGAGACTGACAGATCAAACAGGCTTGGATGAGGCCATGTGCTTAAAAAAATGGAAGGAGTTTGCAAACACTGGGTTGTCTCCTCTTTCCTTTTCATGAGAAGTCATATATGGCATTGTGGATCATTTGTAAGTTGTTCATGATCCATCCTGATAAGGATCTTTTTCGTCAATCTCTTCCCTCTGAAGCTTTGGAGCGATATCTCTCCCCCCCCCCCCCATTGTTCTCTCTGTCATTATTCTTTCCCCATGGATTCAATACCTGGTGCCCAGAGATGTCAAAACTTCCCCTTTGACGTCCTATCCATCCCCTGCATTATGGGCCACTCTGTTCCCCATAATCACTTCCTCTATGAAGTATCATGCCATTTTGAGGAACTTTTATTCAAGCCTTAACACACACATAGGATGTCCTTAGCATCATATGATTCCCAGGGAGATCTCTTCCCCAGTCATTCTATAGGAGTGACCTCCATGACTATTGAAGGAGCTGTGGCTCAATGGGACAGCATCTGATTAATGTATTGATTGATTTTATTATTGATTGCATTTCTATACCACCCAACAGCTGAAGTTCTCTGGGCAGTTTACAAAAAATGCATGCATGCAGAAGGTCTCAGTTCAACCCACAGCAACTCTAAGGATGCATGAAAGTTTTGCTTTTGTTCGCAAAACATTCATTTTAATATTGTATATTTACAATATCTGTATACCGCTCCACATCCAAAGATTCTGTAGTGATGAGCTGCAGAATAAAAACACCTTGTTAAAATAGTTAATGGTTTTCAAAAGGAACAGAGTTCTGATCAAACTGAGTTCTGATAAACCACGGCCAGTTACTCAATGAAAGTAGCCTGAAATAACAAGGTGCTGGATGCAACACAATGTTGGTGTCTACCTGACCTCCAAAGGCAGGGAATCCCATAGGAAGGGGGGCACCATACTGAGGTCTCTTCTCCTTGTGGACTCCAGTTGGGTCATAGGTCCATGTGAAACCACCAAGAGCATACCCTCTGGTGACCTCTGTAACTGGACAGGCTGTATTCCGGTCCTGGGTTGTTTTAGGGCTTTATACACTAGTACTAAACCTTAAACCTGGCTCGTAGCAAATAGGCAGCCAGTGTGAGCATGCTCTGTGTGAAGCTCTGAACACAAGCGCAAGAACAAGCATGTGTCTGCCAAAAATATTCACAAAGTTTCAAACATTTGCTTGCGTTCATCTTGATCCCAATTCTTAGTTTGACTTGCACACAATTCCTGATTTATACAAATTTCCTCAGTAGACTATGGAGGAAACTGGGGAGATTTCCACAAATCTCCCATTTAAGTGCTACTTGATGTGTGCAAGGTTCCTGTTCCTGTAGGGCAACAAACGATCACAACTGCAAATGGGAATTGGGAACAAAACAACTGTGCAGCGATGTTGGGCGGTGCTAGTGATTTCAAACATCACTCTTTTGCCCATCCTGAAGCATCTTCAGGTAATGCTGGGGGAAAATAAGGTCTGCCTGAAAAGCCCGGGGGAGCTGCTGCCAGTCAGTGCCAACAGTACTAGGCAAGATGGACCAATGGCGTGACTCAGTATGAGGCAGCTTCCTATGTTCTTATGTCTATCCCCAGGAAGGTTGGGCTGTTTCTCATTTTATTGAATGAGTGACATGGTTATCTGGTGGGGGGGGGGGATCCCACGGCCCTGGATTTGTACCCCAAAGCAGGGCCGTGCAGAGCTGGTAATATGCCCAGGCCGGATGGGAAGTGTGTGTGCCCCCCCATTTCAAACTGCTCAATAAGTATTTTTAATGTTTTTTTAAATGCCCACCAACATGTCCGTTCTACATAACACCTTCAAATTAAACCTGTTCTACAACACCTCAATGTTGAATCAGAAATTAACATTTATTTTTAGTTGCTGTACAAACAGAAGCAACAACAATAGAACAGTCCTTCATCATTATCAAACATTATCATCATCACCCTCATGGTATCATTAATAACTACCATCATCATTACTTCACCCTCCGCTCCAGAGATTATATGCCATGGGGAAGATTGAGGAAAGAGATGCAGTAAGGACAACCATCGCAACTCACGCACATATAACCCCTCCACGCATGCAGCATGGCCCTCTGGAGCTTGTAGTCTGACCGTGGTAGTCACGATGGACAGTTTCTGCGCTGTTTCTGCAAGGCAGGCAACTTGCTTCTCGATGGGCTACTTTTGCTATGGAAGCAGTAGCGTAAGTTGGGGGGGGACCTCCTCGTCAGAGTGCCCCCTCAAAATCATGGGCCCCGGGCCAACTGGCCCCACTGGCCTCCCCTCTGCATGGCCCTGCCCCAAAGTCCATCCCTGGTTCTGCCATTGCAAAAGGTTGCCCCTCCAAAAGAACAAAACAAAGAACTTCCTAAGACGTGGATAATATAAAACAGTAAGTTATATTTCTGTCTTTTTTGACAGATTATCACTGTCCCTCCACCAAGTGCAAACAGAAAAGAAGACAAACTTAGCCAAAGATGAAAGGTGTTAAAACCACCATACTTTCTGTATCCATAAACATTAGGGTGCAGTCTGATAAGGGAGAAGGGCATGTTGCGGAAAAGGCAATTTTGTGGCTTGGCACTGATTTTCTGTGCCCTAAACTTAAGAAACTAATTCTGCTCCATAGGAGACAAGACCAGGGTCTTATCTTCTTTACAGCATTATCAGGAAGATTACATCAAAGCTTCTTTCTTTCTTCCCCCACCCACACCCCTCAGGATCCAGAAACAATACAAAGTTATACAAAGGTACCTTCAAAGAAATGAATGATGTGCAGACTCAATAGGCGAACTTTGATAAACTGCTGAATGATCATATCCTAAAGCATCAATTAAATTTCTTGAATGCTTCTCTAATCTGGCCATCTCTTTTAGAAACACATGTCCCGTTGGTATGTCTGGAGGAGTTTGGGGAAGTAACTTTAAGGATAATGTCAGTAAAAACAAAACAAAAAAAATGCATTGCACATTGATTTAACTATCTGAATTCCTGAAACAGAGACCTCCTGCTTACCAATCATATGCTTCTCCTTTCTGACTGAAGTCCTCCTTCAAGGCGAGGGATGTATGAGATTTTCATTCCTGTTTGCAAATTATGCAAACATGTCCCATTCGCAACTGTGAACGTGAACACGAGCAGGAATCCAATTTTTGGGAATTTTTCACAATTTCCCAAGTGTGTATGCATTTACACAAATGCAAACTTCCAAAGCATACACAAAGCCCTCCCATTCCAAATCCACATTTTCATGCTTTATCCAATGGGGTTGCCAGGGGTGGGTGGGAAATCCACATTATTTGGTTGGGGGAAATTTGCATTTTCCCAACCCAAAAAAATATATGTTAATTTTCAGGAACACAAACAATGTGAAATGAGCTTCAAGGGAGAATTCAGAATCATCCAGATCATAAGATCAATAGTAATCCCCCCTTCTTTCACACTATTTGTTCTCCATCCATGATGAAACATCTCTCCCCATGACTACAGCCAACACACATGATGGTGAAGTGTGTCTGTAACAGGGTGGGTGAGTATTTCAGCTCAGTTCTCTAAAGTATGAATTGATACTCAATAAGTATGGATTGATACTCATTAAGGATGTTGTCTGATGATTTGTTTGAAGAAAAGTATTATCAAATACATGCAAACTAGATCCATGGAAGTTTGAATAAAATTATTAAAGATGAAGAAATAGAGTTTAATTTCCAGCACACCATAGTCTTGGAAATTTTCAAAACTGACATAAAGTGGAGCATCCCCATGCCTGAATAAAGATTCCAGAAAATATCAGTGGGGAAAATTTAACGCATGCAACCATTTCATCTCAGTTCTATACATCATTCTGGCAAATGACAGAAAGATAAAAATCCCATCCACAAATCAACCCAAGTTCATTTTTTCTAAGTATGTTGACAACCCCAACAATTAATTTTCTTTCTTCTTGTCATCAGTAAAATAATGTCCTGTTAATTACCAACATCACATGTGCTTTCTTATTTTCTGGGAACCTGACTGGGAAAAAAAGTCAAAACCATAGCAAGGATGTAAGTCAGCACATTCAAATTTACTGTTGGTGTTTTGTTGGAATGAGAACTGGATACTTCTGGAACATTTAGCCTTGGTCTTCATCTGCTTGGTGTTAAACTTTTACAAAATCTGGTACTAGATTACTGTGGTTTCCCCCCTAGATGCTGAAGAGTAGATATGTTGCGGGTGTCTGGCCAATGTTTGAGGCCTGGCAATTTCTTGCTGGCTTGGCTTCCCAGGTACCAGTCCATGGATCCCCATGCTTGCCCAATTTAGAGTGTACCAAGTTGCGCGTGGAGAAGAAAGCATAGAATAAATACATAGGCACCAGAACTTCAGTTAAACTAAGGACCTCTTAATTTAAATAAATGGGTAGTTCACTCCTCCCTGGATCAGCATGCAGGAATCAATGGGTTCTTCTTCAGGCCACTTGCCTGGCTTTATGGCCAAGCAATCCCCAAAGCCAGGAGTCAGGAAACAACCTGCCCCTTTCTTATAGGACACTCTGCAAGTGTGGGAAGACGAGCCAATATCATCCCCACCCGAAGCCTCAAAGCTTGGAGTAGGTGAGGCAGGAGAGTCTCCAAAGGGAAACTGTACCCTGACATGTGAGCTTCACAGCTCGGTAGGAGCAGGTCCACTGGATATGCCAATCCATACCTCTCCATTGACAAAAACATGAAAATTTGTGGGGAAAGTGCATTGTTAATGTACATTTTTTTCCTAACAAACTTTTTTTTATGCAATTACATGGGAATATGCAAACCTTGCAGAAAAAAAATAGCTCATGTTCAGGCTTACAAATGCCCTCCCCCCCCCCTGTACAAGATCTTCTCCAAAATGGATTTCAGCCCTTGGTTCTGCTCAAAGACTCTCTTTGCCATACATGAAGCTCACTACAACCTACTGATGTGTATATTCCTTTATCAAGAAGTTTCCATAGCCTCGTTTGTACCTCATTTGAAATTTCTCTGATATTTAAGCAGGGATCCTACTTTAGGTGAAATTTGGTGGCATTTTTCCCATCCACTAACATCCATAAGGGAGCTTAATTATTTTTGGCAATCATTCACATAATCAGTTTAGAGCATACTGCATGCAATTAGTACTCCATGGAGAACCATCAGTACAAGAACTGTTAATTTGCATCTTCCGATGAGTCTAAAGCAAACAATGAAAATAAAATTAGAAGACGTGGGTATCAGTTCCTACCTCTGCACCACACCCAGACATACATACCATCTTCCAAGCAGAATTTATTCTCCATCCTTCCTCTGTTGAATAACCCCCCCCCCCAAAATGGACAAAGTTTATTCACTATTCTAATCTTTAAAATAAGGAGGAACAGAAAAAAGAAATAAGCTAAGTTGACCTGGTTTCTCGTCAAACACAGCAAGATTTATTTTATGCTAGAATGAGCTATGATTAAGACAGCCTGACTGGCTGAATTATTAGGAAACATTAATTACAAAAAAGAAAAGGAAAGGGGGGAGACAGAGAAACAGTATGTATTTTGTGAAAATGCAGCCGAAATCATTTGCAGAGCAAATTAAATATATTCATGAGCAAAGGGTCTCAGATAGTTTTATCTACTGACCTTTCAAATATACTGTATCCTCTTTAGTATAACCAAACCAGCACGTCCTTCTATAACCAGCTTTCAATCAGCATTCTCTTTCATCACCCACAGCCTCTTAATGAAATCCAGATTTGATAGGGAGAAGAAAAAGGGATGTGGCTGGATGGGTCAAGTTGCATAGAGTTCCACCAATGACACAAGGTCAAATAGGTCTCCTTTTCAACTGGTATGCCAGCAGTGCAATAATAATAATAATAATAATAAATAATAATAATAATGTGGACAAAGTTTTAGTGTCGCCTGCATTTGCGGTGTGTGTGTACGTGTGTGTGTGTTTAAATCTGAATCTATCCCAGACTTTTAAAAGCCAAGCACTCAAAGCCCTGAACTTGGATGGCCACAGTTGCTCCAAAATCCTCTAAAAACAAAACAAAAACAAAACTCTTTCCATCGCAAATATGAATAAATGTGTGCATTTTGCCGAATTCTTATTTTAAACAAAGACAGATGTAACAAAATTCTCATCCATCTCTACCCCTAGTCTATGGGCTGGTTTTCACATACATGGACATTACTGGATGATGACATCCATGGAGCAAATTTGGGGAGCATTCAAGAGTTGAGGAAAAGAAGAAGAACCCTGTTATATAAGCAGAGGTTTGCAGGTGAATTTTTGGCCCACCTCTTATATTTATAATATTGCGATCTGCTAGAGATTTTTCTGTATTCAGCAGACTATCGATGCCACAAATAAATAAAATTCACAAAAGCAGCACTGCATGAGGTTGCTCTTCTGGGTAACTTGAAAATATTGGTGGGTAACAACACTCTCACCTCATTAGAAGTGGTTATAGATAGGCAACCATATT
Organism: Anniella stebbinsi; assembly: GCA_029215795.1. Taxonomy (NCBI): domain Eukaryota; kingdom Metazoa; phylum Chordata; class Lepidosauria; order Squamata; family Anniellidae; genus Anniella; species Anniella stebbinsi. Next base: position 12,997,587 of record JARDYH010000001.1, on the reverse strand, counting down.
TGCATAATAGCCTCCACTGAAATAACACTTTCCCAGTTTATAGGGAGGAGGAAAGGCCATTTGGAAAGGGAATAAGCATGCACAGTTGAGTTAATTTGATTAATTTAAATTGCAAAGGGATCACAAAACCCAACCTTTCATTTGATTCTAAATGAAGGGAAGAGTTCAGATGTGTTGGGCAAGATTGGTTTCAAAGCCTTTGGGACAGAAATAGAACATGTCTACCAAATACAGCATCCTCTTTGCAATGCAAATGGATTCTCATGATGAACAGGGACCCTCCCAGAGCACTTACACTGTTTTATTTTCCACCTCTAATGTGTCTTGGTAATCAAAATGCTCTTGGAATAAATACAGCTGAGGGACCAATGAAATAGACTCCGCTCTTTCCTCTCAATGATAGTTGGAGAATCATGACATGACTATATTGACACCTTTCTCTCCACCACAGAACTTTTTTTTTCTGTGCGATGAGTTAAAAGTAAGAATACAATATGTTTTATGGAGCAATTGATCTTCTGCTCCCTAAAAACAACAAAGTCTATACCATGTTGATGAACCATCCACCTAGCCCTGGTTTTCAAGGCTTGGCATAAAACCATGAAGAAGCAAACTTATCAGATACTTCTCTCTTTCACAATCTCCTTGAAATTAAAAACAAACAAACAAACCACAAGAAAATCCCAAAAGGACTATAAAAACCGGAAGGTATCAAAACAAAATGAAGGCCAATAATAGTTTCAGATGCAAAGCTTGAGAAACAGAAATTGAATTCATCTGCTCCTTGAAATAGATTTGGCTTGTATCAGCCCTGGAGACCATTTTTGTCACTCACTAATGGAGTGCCTTCGTATAGATGTTTCACCTTACAGAAAACAGTAACATGAGTGCCAGTACTCCAAAGGCATTTTCGCACCTCAAGGTGAAATCAGTTCTTGCTTCAGTTGCTTTGTAAGAATCTGAATGTAAAACCTCTATTGGCCAGAGGAGAATGTTAATTCACAGTACAACACACACACACCACAATAGAAGGAATCAGATGTTCACATCAATAGCACAGGAGAGATATTCAAAGGCAATTTATATCCCACATATAAAAATGCTAAATAAATAAATAAAAATGCACTCACGTAGTAGATTTCTATCATAGTTTGGCCTGATAGGCATAGGTGAGAAATTTGTTTAGTTAACACTGTAATATAAACTTACCTAATTTTGTATTTTTCAGCCACTGTGCCAAGGAAAACTCAGTTCTTCAAAATTTGAAATTCTCTGTATTGTTCTAGTGGAGTCTGCCAATAAGGAAAAATATGTATACAAAATGTGTATATTCAGAAATATAATGTTAAAATGAATACTTGAAAATTGTGTATATCTTGTGTAAGCTTCAGCAAAGCTTTTGACAAAGTGGCCCATGGCATTCTGATTAACAAACTAGTGAAAAGTGGACTAGATGGAACAACTATTAGGTGGATCCACAATTGGCTACAGAATCAGACTCAAAGGCTCAATTCGGACGACACGATAGTCAATGGTGGGGTAATAATCAACTTTACAGTTGTTCAACTAGGGGGTACTCCCCACACAACATGGTAATAAATAATCAACTGTGGTGTGGATTAGGATCAGCGCTGAGTTGACTATGGCAGCATTCGGATGACACAATAGTCAAAACAACTGACGATTGTTTCCCCCACACCAGTTGTTTATTGTGTCATCCAAATTGAGCCAAACAGTGCTTATCAATGGTACCTTTTCACACTGGGGGGAGGTAACGAGCGGGGTACCGCAGGGCTCAGTCCTGGGCCCAGTGCTCTTCAACATTTTTATTAATGATTTGGACAAGGAGGTGCAGGGAATGCCTATCAATTTTGCAGACAACACAAAATTGGGTGGGATCACTAATACCCTGGAAGACAGAAACAAACTTCAAAGTGATCTTGATTTGGAATAGGCAGCTGGTATGCTTTAAGGTAGATTCCTGCATTGAGCAGGGGGTTGATGGCCTTATAGGTCCCTTCCAACTCTACTATTCTATGATTCTATGATTCTATGAACAACATAAGAACATTTGAATTATGTGATGCAACCTTTGTTAGTATATCTCTTTGGGTTATGGATGTTAGATGACAGAATCAACTACATTTTAGGTTGCATTTGTACATAATCCTTCTTCCACAGGAAAATCCCACAAAAATGAAATTCCTCTTATTCTTCTTTGGTTACAGTATGCCATACATCTGTACTGGCCAGAGGTCGAATAATGGCATTTATTTCATTGAAAATAAGTAATGGCCTTTTCTGGTGGTTTGCATTCTGTTTTACCTCATGCTCCTACCTATAAAAATAAAGAAGTGTGGCATTTAAAAGAAGAGAATTCCCCCTGAGATATGGTTGTGTAAATGTATTCTAAGATGATTTGCAGAGAAATGTTCTAACTGGAAACAAAGTCCTATGAGGAGAGACTGAATGATCTGGGCATGTTTAGCCTGGAGAAGAGAAGATTGAGGGGAGATATGATAGCACTCTTCAAGTACTTAAAAGGTTGTCACACAGAGGAGAGCCAGGATCTCTTCTTGATCATCCCAGAGTGCAAGATGTGGAATAATGGGCTCAAGTTACATGAAGCTAGATTCCGTCTGGGCATCAGGAAAAACTTCCTAACTGTTAGAGCAGTACTACAATGGAACCAAAGGCCTAGGGAGGTGGTGGGCTCTCCCATGCTAGAGGCATTCAAGAGGCAGCTGGACAGCCATCTGTCAGGTATGCTTTGTGGTGGATTTCTGCATTGAGCAGGGGGTTGTACTCCCTTGTAAGCCCCTTCCAACTCTACTATTCTATGATTCTATGAACCTAATTCTTACTACAAATGAAAAGCCACATCATTTCAAAGGAGTTGGAATTGGCAGTAGATTTCTTTTGAGGAATGAGTGCCATCAAGCCCTGTTTGCACCCTTCTTTAACACTGACAGGTTTTAAATTATTATTCCCTTGAAATAATAGTGAGTGGGTCTATTCCTCCCCCTCCCCCTTCCAATACTCTAACACAACATTACAATCGCTTCCTACTCAGGTGGCAATGAATCATTGTTCCCCACACTAGGACAGATTTAATGTGAGCCTGTTAATCATTTCACAATGTTTGTTATTTAAAGAGATAATGAGACTTCACCCAAAAAGTAATGTGTCTTAATTACAAAAACAGTGTCAACAGAAGAATGGAAAGCTAAAGAACAGAGCCAAATGATATCTTATTATCAGCAACAATAATTTAGGGCATAGTCCTATGCCCTTTGGCAGAGCACTCCAATGTCAGTGCACTTCAAATATCCTATGCTCTGTGGGCAGATGCCCAGAAGACTAGAAGGAACAATGGAAGAAATGTTCACCTCTCCAGTCTCCTGGCTGTTGCTGCGGTCATTGGTTCCCCCTTCTAGACAGACTTCTGAGCTTGTCTAGACATATTGAGTTGCTGGGGGGGGGGGGGCTGAAAGTCAGGACTGGAGATGTCACAGGACACTGCAGATCCTGGCCTCTCCCCTCCCCATCTCCCAGAATGCCATCTTTTCTCCCTGAAGTTACTACTTTGACCTTGGGAAGCAGCCACCGCAGTTCTTTCCACAGTAGCTACAATTGGGTGGCACAAGGGGCAGCAGGAGTGATCAGAACCCAGATCCCCCTCTTGAGGTCACAAGTATGTCTATGCGTAAATAATACGGTCCTGCCCCCCTACCCCAACTGCATGATATGATTTGGAGAAAGAAAATAGTAATCATTAGTGCCTATTAAGAAGGACTGAATCACCCAAAGTACAGTGAATGAGAGAGATCAATGCACTATGGTTCATGAACAAAATCATTTTTAAAGCAATATAGGATTATTTGAAGGAGAACTGGGTATGATAATGGTTTTGCTTTGAACTCAGGAGGAAATCTGGGTAGTTTTTGATGGAAAGGTCACAGGCATAATAATATGCACTAAAACTCAAGTCAGTGAATACATCTCACAAACAAGGTTGGATCAAACAGTTTATAACATGACTACCAACAGTGGTAAATTGTTGGAACAGGGGCAAAACTTACCCCGAGGAGCAGATCAAGTCCTCCTTGATAGACTTATAAGGTAAAATCTGCTGTTCTAGCTGAATCTTTGTACTGGTTCACACATGCATGTATGTCATTTGATTTTTCCACACTTGGGGCCAGATCAGACAATATATTTTCCTTGATTGCTCTCTTATATGTCTGCTTCACCTCCACTTTTCAGTATGTTTTCAAGTTAGATCATTTACTTTGCACCCCTGTTTTACATCATTAACAGCAGAGTGACAGCAAGTGATCTACCTGATGGTAAGGGGATTAAATGTCTTCAGTCTCAAGTTATCATAACAACAGAGAACTTTAATGTCTATAAAATATAGTGAGCAACTAACCAAAATCCTCAGAACAACTAGCAGAGGCAAATATATATTTCATGCTGAAAACACAAAACACTGAAATGAAATTCTAGGAAATGACACCTTCTTGCTTAGACCATCTGTTCAAATCAACCATCGCTGTGTTCACTAAAGAATTCTTTAAATATATTTTAACTCAAGTTGGTTCCCCACCCCTCTAATATCACCTACGGTCATTTTACCTTTGCCTCTAGTCAGTGGTATTGCCCATAGATTTTGAATCTTGCAGATAGTCGGATTAGATGATCTCCAAAATGAATTCTAATTCCAAGCATCAATGATTCAATAATCCCACTGTTCCTGGATAGGAATGTGCAGCCATACCACCATCAAATGCACACATTAAACTTAGTGGCAGTTGGATAAGCATTGTAATGTAGATGCATATCTGAATAAGCTTTCTAGTATCAGCTATGCTAATGTAGCATAGCCCTGTTTTAAACATAGCTCTGAGATGGAATTTGAAGAACTTTGGGAAGCATTGAATTCTGCCAATTTGCATATCCCTAATATATTCCCATAAGTGCATAAGTTTATGTGCAGCTTCATTTGGTCAGGACTTTTTTTTTCACTGTTGTGAACACATACTATTTTTTGAAAAAAGTTGTGTTGTGACCATTGGAAGCTGCCTTGTATTAAATCAGATCGTTCACCTTGGGTGACCAACTGTCAGGATTTCCCCGGATTTGTCCTGGTTTTTGTTCTATCCTGGGTGTCGGGGAATTTTCTGTAATTATCTATAATGTCCTGAAATGACACACATTCCCCTTTATGGCTACCATTAGTGTGGCAGGGCTGTGTGACATGCTTTCTGGAGGTGCATCATTCCCCCCCCCACTGCTCCAATCTGGGCCTTAAAGGGGAAAGTGTGTCATTCTTGGACTTTATAGAAAAGATCCCGATTGGAGCAGTGGGTAGATGGGAGGGAATTACATGCTTTCTTCTCCAATCAACACAGTTTCCTGCCTCCCCACACACTGGTTGTCCTCTTATTTGGTTTCCCAAATATGGTCACCCTACATTAGTCCATCTAGCCTAGTAGTAGATACACAGATGGGCAGTGTCTTGCCAATGTCTCAGCTTTCTCCATCACCTGTTACATGATCCTTAAATACACACACACACACACCTGGCGTTTCCAATGATGATTGTAAACTTCCACCATGCAAGGCATGTGCTCCCTCCTCTGATGACAGATTCTCCCCTGTGCTATGTGAATCATCATCCTGCAGCAAAATGAATAAATAAATAAATAAATAAATAACAGTTTTCTGCCAGGGCTCTGGAATTCCTAGGAGCCGGGGACAAATATGTTAGGGGTGTGCACGGACCCCCCGGATCGGATCGGGACCCGGATCGGGACCTCCAATTTTGTCCCGGACCGGTTCGGACAAAATCGGAGGCCCCCCGGACCGGATCGAGTCCGATCCCGATCCAAAAATCGGAAATTTTTGGATCGGCCGCCATTTTTTTCCCCATAGACTTGCATTGCAATGCAAGTCTATGAGGAAAAAATGGCGGCGGGTGGGTAAGGGGGGGCCTAACTCCCTCCCCCCCCCCGGGGCCGTCCGCTGTGGACGGCCCCGGCAGGTAAACCCCCTCCCCCGCGCTCCCTACCCCCCCTGGGGCCGCCTGCTTCCATCCGCTGGCGCCCGCGGGCGCCAGCGGATAGAAGCGGACGGCTCCGGGGGGGGGGGGGTAAGCCCCCTTCCCCGCCACTTACCTTCTCGGCACGTCCGGCGCCGGCGGCTACTACCAGCGGGCTCCGCGGCCTACTCTCGAGTAGCGCGCCGGGTGATGACATCACCCGGCGCGCCACCCTGGAGCAGGCCGCGGAGCCTGCTGGTAGTAGTAGGCGCCGGCGCCGGACGGGAGCCGCCGGGCCGGGCAGGTAAGGGCCCCCCTCCCCCCTCCCCCCTCCGCGCGCCCCCTCCTCCCCTCCACGCACCCCCTCCTTACCTTTCCGGCCCGGCGGCTCCCGTCCGGCGCCGGCGCCTACTACTTCCAGCAGGCTCCGCGGCCTGCTCTAGAGTAGTGCGCCGGGTGATGACATCACCCGGCGCGCCATCCTAGAGCAGGCCGCGGAGCCTGCTGGGAATAGTAGGCGCCGGCGCCGGACGGGAGCCGCCGGGCCGGAAAGGTAAGGGCCCCCCTCCCCCCTCCGCGCGCCCCCTCCTCCCCTCCACGCACCCCCTCCTTACCTTTCCGGCCCGGCGGCTCCCGTCCGGCGCCGGCGCCTACTACTTCCAGCAGGCTCCGCGGCCTGCTCTAGAGTAGCGCGCCGGGTGATGACATCACCCGGCGCGCCATCCTAGAGCAGGCCGCGGAGCCTGCTGGGAATAGTAGGCGCCGGCGCCGGACGGGAGCCGCCGGGCCGGAAAGGTAAGGGCCCCCCTCCCCCCTCCGCGCGCCCCCTCCTCCCCTCCACGCACCCCCTCCTTACCTTTCCGGCCCGGCGGCTCCCGTCCGGCGCCGGCGCCTACTACTACCAGCAGGCTCCGCGGCCTGCTCTAGAGTAGCGCGCCGGGTGATGACATCACCCGGCGCGCCACCCTAGAGCAGGCCGCGGAGCCTGCTGGGAATAGTAGGCGCCGGCGCCGGACGGGAGCCGCCGGGCCGGAAAGGTAAGGGCCCCCCTCCCCCCTCCCCCCTCCGCGCGCCCCCTCCTCCCCTCCACGCACCCCCTCCTTACCTTCCCGGCCCGGTGGCTCCCGTCCGGCGCCGGCGCCTACTACTACCAGCAGGCTCCGCGGCCTGCTCTAGAGTAGCGCGCCGGGTGATGACATCACCCGGCGCGCCACCCTAGAGCAGGCCGCGGAGCCTGCTAGTAGTAGTAGGCGCCGGCGCCGGACGGGAGCCACCGGGCCGAGAAGGTAAGTGCCCCCCTCCTCCCCCCCCCCGCTGTCCACTTTCATCGGCGGGCGCCCGCTGGCGCCCGCCAATGGAAGCGGCGGTGGGCGCCAGTGGGCGCCCGCCGATCCGCCGATCCGCCGAACCGGTTCGGAGCTTTTTCGGACCGGTTCGGATTGGATCGGCCGATCCAGCTGCGGGATCGGAAATCGGATAATTTATCCGATTTCCCACTGGACCGGACTCGGATCGTGGATCGGGTCCGATCCAGTGCACATCCCTAAAATATGTTCTTTGCTTCAGCTAATTTCCTACTTAGTCATTATAAATTGCTTCTCCCAACATCAACAAGCTGATCATCCTGTGTTTCGGAGAGAAGCACCTCTCTAGGGTTAACTGCATGGCTGTTTTGGTGGCCAAATAATAGCCAGCTTTTCCCTGTGTCCTGCCTTAACTTGAGATGCCTCCTTTGTCCAAAGCAGAGCTGTTTTACTGTGAAAGTGGGGTTTCTGCTTTGCAATGCGATTTGTAACATGAAGCGTGTGGTGCATTTTCGGGGTTGGTGGGTGGGTGCACACACGCATGAAGGTATTAGATGTGTTCCTTCCATTAACCATAATGAGACTTGCTCGATTCATTCCTCTCGCACCAGGCTCAAAAATGTACCCCTGCGGTTCTGTACTATGAATCTTGACTTGAATGAGGCTTTGTATAATCAGATGTAAATTGTAATGAGTCATTATGTCAACTCTCTCTCTTTTTTTTTGGCCCCATTCTTCTGCATGCTATTTTTGCATGGTAAGAATACCGCACAGCACATGGTATGCTATCCACAGAAAATCTTAGCAAGTGCTATGCCAATGGGTAGTTTATACAGAGACTATTATGGGGGAAAGGCTTAGTGATTTGTTGGCATGGCGATAGCATTTATTAAAATAAAAAATAGTCAGGCTGAGCCGGGATTGAAATTGGAAGCCTCCTGGTTTGGGTTCTTAGTGATGGAGTTAACCTCCCTCGGCAGGCATAGAACTAGGTTTTGAAAAGCAAACTATTACCCACACAATGTGAAAATAGCATGATTTATTCTGAGCTGCAAAACTCTTGGTTGAGTCTGAGCTCAATCCTGAAACTGTCTGAGCCCAATCCTCTTCAGCCCTGCAGAACAATGAGGACCATCCACTTTGCCTTAGACTTGTATGAAGAGTCGAACTAGATGTCATGGTGTGCAAATATATCAGTTTGCAACTAGGTCTTCTCCAATCACATATGTAGGGATGGGCAAAACTGATGGTTTCACTTTCTCCCACATTCGATTTGATGGTTTCACCTTCTCCCAGATTTTTTTTTTTAATCTCAAATTCTTTCTCTTCCAAATATGAAGATCCTTGTGAACTTTGATAACGTCCCCAGGTTGATGTGTGGAAGGCATCCCACAATGGGTTCACTCCTCCTATCACCCAGGGAAAAGTAGGAACCATGTGATAGATTTTCAGTCCCAGACTCTTCCTTACCAGTTCGTCCTTGCTTTTTGCCAAGAAAAGAGCTATTTCTCTTCTCCTTAAAAAGACTATTATTACTCTAATTCTTCTGGCCATAAGAAAATGATTATTTTCTTACTGGTAACTTCCAAACTTTCCTGTTTCTCCATCTCCTTCAATAAATAAATGAATAAGAACTTTCTGTTTCTCCTGCTGCTCCTTTTCCACCCCTCCACCAGCAAAAAATTCCAGGATGAAGGCTGCAATCAAATTCAAAGTGGTCATGCAGGTATGGATAGTCAGAAAAGCACAGAAAACAGAGAGCGTGGACATCCTTCATGCCCACAAGGAATGAACTTTTGCTGACAACACCTGAGATGATCAGAACCGAAATAACCAGTTTTGTGGCTCATGCTGCCTGTTGAGTCTCATTGAAATGGAGTGGGAAAGCTCCAATCCAGCCATAAGGAAGACAGCTGTGGTTGAAGGAGCCAGAGCATTTGTGTCAGCTGACCACATCATCATCTCGCAAAACAATATACACAGCCCACAAGTAGGCTTCATTTGGACCAGACTGCAAGACGGGTGAGAATGCTTAATGTCACGCCACTGAGGATTCCCACCAAACTAGATGTGTGGGCCATTTTGGAAAGCTGTTTCAATTATTCCCAGCAGGGCACTCCCATTCTCTTCACCTCTTCTAATCTACAACAAGGGCATAAAGCCGCCACCCCCCCCAACCTGATTGGTAATTTATTAGAGAAGCAAGCCAGAACATGCTATTCAAAGAAGTGTTCTCGTGATGCACACAAATCCGATTCTTCTTTGACTTTGTCATTGTTCTGTTCTTCTAAAAAAAAAAAAAAAAAAGACAAGATAAATAAATCTCAAATTCCTCTTGTCCCAGGTATGGATAACATTATGAGTTGTGGCAAATGCTTCCCGAAACAAAGTGAAACTAAATTCTGAGCCATCTCTACGTATAACCAGGCCATGTCCCTGTCTTCTCCTGGTGAAGCAGTGTACCCATGTGGGTGACAAGCATGTAGGACAGAACTCATGGAACAGATGACTTGTTCAAATAAACGTTATTCTCAACTGAGAGCTTGTGCAGGAATGTGTGAGAAATTAGCTCCATCAAGGTCTTTTTTTTCTTTTCTGCTTGTTTATTGGTTTTTACAGATTTACCCAATTTTCACAACCCAGACCTGAGCCATTTGTGATTAGGAAGACATACAGTTTTGAACTTGCAATGTATTCTGTGAAACAAAAGGGGAAAAAATGTTTGAAAACATGCACACATTTGGAAAAATGTGCAAAGAAAAATGTGTACGTTTCCAAAATGCCCAGCAATATGCTACAGTCAATGGGAACATGTATCCAAATATGTGTACATTAAAATGCACACAAAATGTGTACAAACAAACAAACTTTATTTAAGTCCATAGACCATTTCCTATACAGTATATACAGCATATACAACAGCAAGAGTTACAATGATCTGAGAGTTTAGTATTTAAGCTAGAATTCATGTACAATTCCATTGGAGGTAAAAAGCCCATGTATTCTATTAGTGATGTATATTTATCTTTTGTTCACTTACTACTAAATTATACATTCATTTGGGCTCTACATCTGATAGCAAGATTGAGAAACTTTGCAACCTGAATAGAGATATGCTTGTTGTTCCCTTGAAGTAGAGCAATAGCCAATTTGTCCTGCGATCTGTCAGGAAATTTCTGTGTAATTGGCCAAATGAGCGATCTTCTAACATCATTATAAAAACTACAATTAAACAGAACATGCACAACTGTTTCTACCTCCATATTATTACATGGACAGTACCTTTCCTCAGCAGGGACTTTCTGGTATCTCCCCTCCAAAAGTTTAGAGGGGAGGACATTAAATCTTCCTAACATAAATGCTCTCCTATATTTAGGAACAGAGAACCAAGACAGGTAGGCCATACCATCTGCAGACATATGGTTCAATAGCCCTAAGGATAAGGGAGAACATGGGCCAAAATGTGTACATTAATGTATGCATTACAGAACAAAATGCACACACATTTATGTAGGTATGTTTCATTAATACAAGTGACTGCAGAAACAGCACAAAATAAGTTTGGCTTCAAAATCGACAAGACTGAGATTGATGGATCCATTCATCTATGCCCATCTCAGCTTCCACTCCTTTGCTTGGCAGAACCACAAAGGGACAGTTGTCAGGCTTTGAACCTTAACACTATGTTACTGTCAGGGTCAGGCCTATTCTCCCTAGTGTGAGGGAAGGGGTTTTGGTGGGGGTCATTCAGACTCAGAATCTGAAGGAGGAGGAGGAGGAGGAGGAGGAGGAGGAGGACCAGGAATTTACTAGCCAACACAGGAAGTGGGTGAGGAGATTCTCAAAGATTTTACAGGAGTCAAGGATGACTCTTCCCATGAGCTTATTGGTGAGAATATAGATGGCTCAGAGACCATTCCTCCCCCCACTCCTGAGAACTCAGCTTCTGTCTGAGGGGGAAGGGATATCGGAGTTGTCAGATCCCAGTATCTGCCCCAGAGTCAAGCGGGCAGAATTGAGAGGAGGTGGGAGATGGGATAGCGGCTCACAAGAGGCTCCTCCTGAAAGATCCTTCTTGAACTAAAGTGCCTGTTGAATTGTAGGTAACAGTCCTACTTTAGGTGAAGGCAACTGCCTAATTTTGTTAGCCAAATTAAGCTTAGAGGATAGGTCCTAGCATTCACACTCCCTTCAGGTGTGAAGAGATGTTTATTTGTTGAATCAGGCTTTGTGGATTACACAGCAGACATCTTTATTGTCTCACATCAGTGAGAGGGCTTGGAATCACGACAGCTTGCCTTCAACTTGTACTATCTTCAGATTCTGAGTCTGGCTGGCACCCTGAAACCCCTTCCCCCACACTTGGGAGAACAGGCCTAATCCTAACAGTTACACTGGGATACATTGCCTGTTTCGGCAAGCCATCTTGGTTGAATACAAGGGAACTTTTCCAAAGAATCACATTATACCAACTAACGACATTGGTGCTAAGCTAGAGCTCCCTTATGCTAATGCAATGTAATTTATGTTAGCATCCATGCTGCCTTGGATCTGATTCAGCATGGCTATTCTTATATTCTTATGTTCTCAAACTGAGAATATCATTCCCGTGTGTTCCCCCCTCACCCCTCATTTCCCCTTTTGTGTTAGCTTCAGTACTTCTGCCATGGTTTCCTATTACTTTCAAACCAAGTAACTGTGGTTTAATCTCCTCTTACTACCCAGGATATGATAAACCATGTTTTATTGTATCAATACGTCTGTACCACCCTACCATACACACACAAAAATGAAATAGTTACTATTATTATTGTTAAAGTTAGTCTGAATGTAAGAAGTGTTCATGTATGAAAATTTAAAAGACTGTATATTATTAATAATAATAAAAAAACAAATTAAAATAGTTTTGTTAGAGCAGTGGGATTTACTGTGCCTTTTTAAATAATAATAATAATAATAATAATAATAATAATAATAATCAGTATCTTGTTGAGCAAATCCTTCCTTTGATGTCTCCTCCAGAACTAGTTTCCAGCATTTGGTGGAGGGGGGAAATGAAAACCCCAGGATTTCAAGTTTATCGCTTTAGATAAATAAATAAAAAATCCTGATAGCATCATAAATTATTTAAATTTTTCTTCATCCTTAAGAATGCCCAGCTGAACACATAAAAATATTCAGGGAACAGAAAGCAACAACAGCTATGGAAGAAGATTACACACTTGATGCAATCACTCTTGCCAAAAAAGTGACAGACAAATCACGGCTTTCCCTTAGCGTTTTAGCAATGGGGAATTCATTTTTCTTTTTTAATTTTCAGTGGATCAACAAATCACTGTAGGCACACATCGGAATTAAATGAAAGTTAACTAGTTTTCTTCTTCTTCTTCTTCTTCTTCTTCTTCTTCTTCACATCTCAGAAAGGTATTTTTTTGAGGGAGGTTGAAATGCTAATGTCAAAACATTATCAGTCCATCCCTCTTTTTGCTGAAATATTTTCAGCTGAAATAAATGATAAAAACCATTTCTATCCTGAGCTCTGGCATCTACCGAACCAATATTGCTTTTCTCTATACTCCTATAATTAAGTCAAGGCATTCATATCTTTTCTATTACAGTTTCTGTTCCTGGAGCTTAAGCAAGAACTTTGTTTGTGAAGTAAAATGCACAAGCTTCCTTTTCCAACATCAGTATTGATTTTTTTGGGTCTTTTGTCTTTTAACAGGAAACCTGTAACTTCCCCACAGTAGGGGGTGAGGGAGGGTTCAAGCATACAGTACTCAAGGAGATAAATTGCTGGTTTTGGACTATATTTAATGACTACCACAGTCAGGTTAAGAACTAGTAACACTCCAGAAAGAAAGAAAGAAAGAAAGAAAGAAAGAAAGAAAGAAATGAAGAAAGAAAGAAAGACGAAGGAAAGATGTAAGAACCCCCTACCTCGAGTTCAGAAAAAAATACATTGTGAGAACCCCATCTTCTCTTTGTTTTATTTCTGCAGTCCTGAGCACTGAATTAGGAACTTCAGGTTCGCAATGGGAAAAAAAAAACTTAGCCACTTTTGTCAAAAGTCTACCCAAGTCTCTTAAAGTTCTGATAATGTTTCATCCTCCTGGCTCACCTCCACATTTTTCTTTAGGTAGAACCAATGTTTGAATGATGGGAGGAAACACCAGGGGAACTCTTAATAAAATTCATAAGCCCCCGTCCCTGATTCCCCATGGGTTTAAACAAATTGCTTCCCCTGTAAACTCCCTGTGCTCCTTTAGGGTCCTTACTAGGGGTGTGCATCGGATCGGATCCGATCCACGATCCGAATCCGATCCGCCCCAAAATCGGGAAAATCCGATCCGATCCGACCATCCTCCGATCCGATCCGATCCGACCCCCCAGGTCCGATTCCGATCCGCTATCCGATTCGATCCGGGGGGTCAGTGCACATCCCTAGTCCTTACCTCTCTCTTTTGACCTGGCATCTCAAGTAGTCATGATGTAAACCAATTTAAATGGGTTTGGAGTTGACCCAAATTTACCCCTAGGACTAAGCCTGCCCTAAAATATCCAAACAAATTAGTAGTTGCCATAGCTCAGTGTGAAGGAGCACATGTTTTACATGCTGGTTTTAACCTATAAAGCCTTACATGGTTTGGGACCACAATACCTGATGAAACGCCTCTCCTGACATGAACCTACCTGTACACTATGTTCAAAATCTAAGGGACTCCTCCAGGTGTCTACTCTGAGGGAAGCTTGGGGGATGGCTACAAAGGAGAGGGCCTTCTCAGTGGTGGCTCCCAATTATGGAATAATCTCCCCGATGAGGCTTGCCTGGCAACAGGTCAAGACTTTCTTCTTCTCTCAGGCATTTAACAGCATATACTGAGCTTTTAGTTGACCCCAGAACTATATTTAGGCCTTGCTGAGAGCTTGCAGCTGTTTTAAATGTATAATGTTTTTATATGTTGCCTGTTTTTATGTTTTTATAGTTTAAAGTTTTGTATATCGATTTTTAATGTCCAAAGTTTTAATTTTTGTAAACTGCCCAGAGAGCTTTGGCTATGGGGCAGTATATAAATGTAATAAATAAATAAAATGAATAAATACAGAAGGGCCCAGGTTCAATCCCCAACTTCTGCCTCTCCATGTAGGGCAAGGAAAGAATCCTGCCTCAAACTCTGGAGAGCAGTTGCCAGTCAGTGTTGACAATACCACACTAGATGGACCAATGTCCTGACTCAGTATAAGGCAGTTTATGCTGAACTAACAACAGAATCTCAATGCTATTTCAGAGGAGAGATATGACTATGACCTCCTATCTTTGCACACCCAACTTCCTAAATGGTTTATGTATACCTATTGCACAGCTGAATAGCCTAAGGCAATTATATGGGTTAAGATATATGGGCTCAGAAGTTAGCCAGATCTGAACTCTCTCTTTCTCTCTCTCTCTCTCTCTCTCTCTCTTGAGAGAGAGAGAGAGACAGAGAGAGACAGAGAGAGACAGAGCATAGCATTGCTGCCCATTAAATTAAGAAAAAATGAAATTTCTAACTCTTAAAATATCTAAATTCATAACCATTCTCTAGCTGTTAGGTGTGGTATAAATCAAACAAATTGTCAGGCAGGCAGACATTAGCTTACACATTACAGAATATTTATTCCAGGAAGCAATAGTCAAATCAAATTGAAAGTCCTTTCTCTATCTTCCTGGCATGGACTTCAGGGAGCATGGGTAGATAGGTGGAACTGAAGAGGAGACTGGAAATTGGAGACTAGGGCTCTTTCTGCATCATAGGGGTGGAGAGGGCGGGAAGCGGGGAAACCCAGAAGTGCTTACTTCCGGGTTCGGCGCGAAGAGGCCGCACCAGAAAGCAATGGCTTGGGCTTCTCCTGGGCAGTCACAAGTTGCACCGGCCATTTTTTTTTAAAAAAAAAAAGTTCTGCGGAGGGCACACGAGCGCTCCTGCGCAAATGTAAATACCCCCCAAAAAACCAAACCCACACACGATCCAGCCCCTTCCCCCCTGCCATCGGTGCAGCCGCGCTTACTTGTGGGAAAGCGTGGCTGCACCTGGGATGGGCGGCCACACCAGCCTCCCATCTCACTGCCCTCCTGGGAGCAGGGAACAAAACAGGATAATAGCATTTCCTGAACTCCTGGGAAAATGGAGGGTTGGCCCCTGCCTGCTTGCAGGATGCTCTGTGCATCATGCTGACTCTCCGCAAGTGGGCAGGGGCAGCCCCGGGGAAAATGGCTGGTGCAGAAAGGGCCTCGGTTACAGAGGAAGATAGGAAATTCTCTTATGCCAATTATCTACCCAGTGTTTTCAACTGGCAGGGGCTCTCTAGAGTTTCAGGCAGTGTTGTTGTTTTTTCCTCAGCAGGGATTGAACATAGGACCTTCTCATGCAAAGCAAGTGCTCCAATACTGAGCCACCCAGGGACATGCCTGTGAAACAGATGCAATGGCAAGGCCTACTTCAAAATATTGGGCAGGACTGAAACAAAGATCAACAGAAACTGTTGGCCTCTAAGGAAGGAAACCAGATAGGAGCACTGGGATTCCAAATATGTCAAAACTTGCAAATGTATAAGCAATTCCTCAAATTTAACGGTTGCCTTCCCAACTCTTCAAGAAAGGGCCATCACACCATTCAGTGCTGTAACCTGAATGCCAGGTTAACCTCTGTGATGACTTTAGGACTCTTGGCAGGTCCAACATTTAACTAGATGCAAGCAGTGATAGTTTGGCAGTTGGGGTGATGAGGTTATTCTCCTGGGCCTTGGATTGGATGTGTTCCCAAAGACCAACATGTCACTTCAACTCTGTGTCCCCACATTACCACCTTGCCTCAGTTGGCCAATCACTTTGCTATTTGGAGGCCAGAGTTTTTGTGTGATTGACACCCAGATAGAAGTAAGCATCAAAGATGATTACCATTCATCTTCCCCTAGTGTGTACATTGGAATCTTTCTACTTGCCACCCTAGTCTCTCTCTCTCTCTCTCTCTCTCTCTCTCTCTCTCTCTCTCCCTCTCTCTCATCCCTTTCTAAGATAATACTTAGTTTTAGACCACGACACTCAGTGATGATCTCAGGAGAGCAAACTTGCTGGGTTAACCTCATCCTCACCTACTCTTGAGATTCGTATGTATGCACCGGCTCATCATGTGGCCCTTGCCCAATTGAGCTATTTTATGTTAGTGAAAGTCCGCTCTTTCTGCCTCTTTCTGCCTCTTATTTGAATCCATCTGACACTCAAAATTTGCTTCTGTTTATTTCCCTTTATTCCGCCCTTCTCTAGGACAGCATTAATGGTTATTCCATAATTTGATAGTTGTTTACATTCTCAGTTAAAAAAACCCATTCTGAGAGCTACAGACTGGATAAGTTCTGGTCAAAATGAACTGAAAGTAATTTCTCACCCATTCCTACTCCTGAATCCATAGTACAGGCGCAAAGGTTTGAATGCATTTCTCATATCCTCATCCAGTATTTTTCCTTCAATTGATCAAGTGATTACAGCTCCACTGTTGCAGGAGGTCAGGAGGAAACATCCTTCAGGTCTCTCTTAATCCTGGCAAGTCTCACTCTACACATGTCGGCAATTATTATGTCCAAGTTCTAGTGTTTGTGCACCAAGATATTAAGAAGTATTGAAAGTGTGGGCTTTGAAATAAATGCTAAAGGAGATGCTAAAGGTATATGCTAAAGGAGATGTCAGGCTCATTGGATGAGAGCCACAGGGAGGAGAGTGAGATTTCTCTATAATTCCCCTCTTCATTTTTTGTTTACTCTCTTTGGAATTCTTCAAGAACAGCTAACTGCAGAAATCCCCTGAGGATTTGCTTTGAATTACATTGCAGTTGTAATTTCTGATTTTGTTTTTCATCACTTTATTGCTTAACACTTGATGACTGGCAGGTGACAGTGTGAATTTTCCATGGGGGAAAAATAGTGCTGTTGGGTGAGATTAGGTCATAGGAACATTCTGTTCTCAATGTCCATCATATATACACATCCAGTTTTAATTGGTGGGGCTGTTAATCAAGGAGAAATTGATTTATCTGGAGGTTTGTTTGTTTGTAGCATTGGTATCCCGCCCTTTAATTACACACTTTCAAGGAAGACTTCATAAAAACAGAGAAAACAATCTTTAAAATATATTATAAAGTAACCATAACACATAATTATGGAGCCATTTTGGGCTATGGTTTGCACATTGCCATCAGCTGATGTGGTGGGAAAGTGTTTCTTCTTCTTCTTTAATGGAACCCTCTTCTCATAATGCTAAGACCCCAGTCCACTCCAAAATAATTTCTATCCCACAAAAATGGCCAAAAATGGGCACTGGAACACAATTTTGCAAGGGCACAAATGGAACTTCAAATGCGAATTGGGTCTCGGAGCTATTTGAAACCCTATCAAAACTCACCAATTTACTTTAGATGGGTAAATGAAAAGAATCTTGCATTGGCATCTAGAAGAACAACAGTGTTGGTACTGCTGGGCCTGCAGCTTTAGAGAAGATATTCCAAAGCAAAGGTGCCATCGCTCAAAAGGCCCTGTCTCCAGAAGTCATCCACCTGATGGCTAGGAACACAGGGAGCAGGGCCTTCAGCGTTTATCGGAAGTGGACAGGTACTTCTTTATTTATTGTTAAAATTATATCCCATAGCCTTCAGCACAGATGATCTTAGGGTGACCAGGAAGCAAGCAAAGTCATGCATGCAATAGAAATTGCATAACTGCAATGGAGAATAGCCTTCTCCAGCTATTCTGCCTCTTAACTGAGCATTGGGAGGCTCTTGGGAAGTAACTATCCCTCTTACTGTCTCCCTGAAGGTAGTACCTGGTGGGTAAAAATAACAATAATAATAATAATAATAATAATAATAATAATAATAATAATACTTTAAAACAGTAATGACACCACAAATGCTATTAAACACAAACACAAATAAAAGGCTGCAATGCTCCACTTATTCTGCATTTGAATTACAAGCTGAATTTAACCTGAAGCCATAGAAATACTATGCAAAAGAACCCACTTCTAGTATCTAATTGCATCTTTTAAATCCATTCAGAACTTAATGGGAGCGTATAGGCAGCTGAACACAATTGTATCAAATATTAACTCCTCTCATTCATATGCACACTGCTCTTATTCTGCAGCTCTGGGATATAAAACAACTGCTTCGCTTCACCTGTAGTTTATATAAGCAAAGAGTGAAAAATTATTGTGACTGGAGCATCCTAAGCAATAGAGAAACAGATGTAATCATGCATTCATGTAGCATAATTTGCTCAACATGCTGCACAAAGTTTGCCTCCTGCATTCATAGTTTGGGAATCCTGACTGGCGGAGGTTTTCTAGACCATTATTATAGATGATGACATTTTAACCGGCTTTCCATGCAGAGACACTCTGGAAGAGACACTCCCTGTAGGCATCTTTTGAATGTGGAAGAGCTTTATTCCTATTGGCATAGCAAAGAGGGCTGTGCCAGAAAGATGCAAGGCATGCATTCCGAATGCAGCGTGTCATTTTGGCATGTCAAAATGGGCAATTGAAATGCGAAGGTGGATTTCGGGGCTGGAGGGTGGCAGAATGAAATTGCTGACCTGGTCTGCACATAATGAGAAGCCATGGGTGAATTTTTTTTCCATAGGGCTTATCATTGCAGCACTGACCACCATTTTGAATGTCCGGGTGCAGTGAGGGTGCATTGCAGCATGTCATTATATGCAAATCCAGAGAGGGGTCGTTTACAAGCTACCCATGGGCTGTTTTATGGTTGCGGCTGGTTTTTTAGCCACCCCCAACAACCCAATCCTGCTGGGTTCACACGTAATAAGAAGCTGCGCCATGTTCCCACTGCATGCCAAATATTCAAAATGGTGGCCACTGCCTGAAGCAAGAAACCTGATGGAGAAATTCACCCATGATGGCTTTTCATTACATGCAAACTGGACCAGTGTCTAATTTCAGATGGTGGTTTGAAGCTTACCTTATGTGGTTATGAGGAGAAATGTTTCTTCTCACATCTCCAAAAATAAAATTAGGGGGTTCCTGATTCATAGCACAATCAATTTAGCCACTACAATATTCTAAATTTTGGCCAAACAAACAAACAAAATTAATAATCTGCAATCCTATATACCAGCATCCCCAAACCTAGTGTCTTCCATGTTTTAGACTTCAATTCCCATCAACCCCAACCAGCAAGGCCAATATCAAGAATGCTGAGCATTGTAATCCAAAATATCTGGAGAGCACCAAGTTTGGGACCAAGTCTCATTAAACATAATGACACTTACTTCTGAGTAAGCACGTATAACATTATACTGTAAATCTTGTTACCATTTTTTAATAGAATACTGGTGGACGAGATCAGTGGGGTAATTTAATTCATCCAGGTGTGTGCAAAGGTGTTTGTATTTAATTAGACAACAAATGCATTCCTTAACAATTTCAACCAAGCAGGGAATGTTTCTATCTATAATTCATGCTTTATTACAAATGTTGAGGAGCAAATCCAATACAAGAAGACGTGCTGTCTCAGCTGTGTAAATGTCACTTGTTTTCCAAATGTAATATGTGTGGTGTTTACCTGGAGAAATAACCAAACAGATTCTTCCCTTCTCTGCATAAGTAATTGGCAAAAGGAAAGAGCCAGCTGCCCTAAAAAAGTTGCAATGTGAACGCTGATGATTCCTTTCCGGCATAACACGTCCTGGCTGGAATTAATAGTTAGAAAGCCTGGCTGGTTTCAATATAATGTGTTTGCCACATACAATTATGTATTGCAGTGGGCTTATCTGTGATATGTCCAGGTTCATTTGTCTAGAATAACAATGCTTTGAAGACACACACTTTCTGAGCGAAGTTTTAGTATGTGTGTGTATATACATAGCTTTCTTCCAAATACAGGCAACATCTGGGGGATGTCTATACGAGGTCGCATTGGCGCCTCGAGCCCCCACTATCCCACACTTGTGCTCCTGACGGTTTTCTCCAACTGTGCATTACTGCGCAGGTGCCACGGGGCATCCCCCACATTTTTTTTTAAAAAAATCCTTTCTTTCACCTTTTAAAAAATCTTTATGTGCTTCCTCTGTCCATGCCAGAGAAGTGCGTAGGCATCCCAGCGGCTATTCAGCTCACTGGTCTGCACCTTGTCCAGCTGATACGACTGGTCAGGGGTCAGCATCGGCTGGGGCACGCCCCCGACACACCTCTAGAGCAAGGTGACAGATGGCAGATGCTGTCGTCACCTCACCACAAGCGGGAAAAGTCAGGGTATGTCCCCAACCTTTTTAAACCGGAGTTTCAGGGGAAAGCCCTGGGATGGCTCCACTGTGGCTGCTGATGACCTACTGCCACTGTGGATCCACCCCGGGGCTTTCCTCTCGTCAAGACACACCCCTGGATACCAGAGAATGGACAAGACCATATGGGGATTGTCTACATTGTCTGAATGCAGCCTATTGATGTTGATGTGCAGTCATGGAAATGTTGAGCTAGAACAGAATAGATCATCATTTAGATGAATGCTAGACAATCTAGCTCAGGTAAGCCACAGGTAGAGAATCAGAGGGGTATAACATGTTACCACACTTGTTCAGAAGATGTATCTCAACCATTACTTTTCCAGGTTTGGGCAATAAATCCTCGCTGAACATGAATCACTGTGGTGGGGAGCAACTGTGTGCATATATGTGTGTGCACATTCTAGGGATGGTTCAGAATTTCTTAATTTTGATATGAAACTGCCAAAATTCATACGTTTCTGAACCTGAGAAAATCAGAAACCGACAGATTCCTACATCCCCACTCAGTCTTTGCTCCTAAAGGTCTGGTTCCAACTGATGTTTATTCAGCCATGTTTGTTGAGATAAATTAGAGTTCCACCTCTTTTTTTTCCTAACACATGTCTTATCTTTAACACTTATGCAGCAGGTATATACAACATGGCTCTCTCCATGCTGTAATGCCTGTACATCATGGAGTTTGACTGGGGCACATGTGTGAGAATTTCATTTCAGTTTAGTTTTGATCAGAATTAACCATACTTTGCAAATAGATGGAAAGAACTTGATGATGATGATGATGATGATGATGATGATGATGGAGAAGAAGAAGAAGAAGAAGAAGAAGGAGGAGGAGGAGGAGGAGGAGGAGGAGGAGGAGGAGGAGAAGAAGAAGAAGAAGAAGAAGAAGAAGAAGAAGAAGAAGAAGAAGAAGAAGAAGAAGACTGGATTTAGGAGAAAGTAAAACTGACATATATGTCCATCTTTACCACTTGCATGCACACAACTCACAGTACTTCTAACTGCTATGAGGAAGACCTGTGGAAAAAAAGTTCCAACCCTAGGAATAGGCCTTCTACTGATTCGGCCCACTGACCCATTTCTGCATTGCCTACAATGAGGGGCAGGAGCTATCTAGTCTATTAAACAAAGATCCTGCCCAGCCGCACATGGGCAGAGATTAAACCCTGGACCTTCTGCATGCCGCGTGTGTGTTCTTGTACTGAGCTACAATAGGCTGACCAGATAAAATCCAGGTCAGGGCTCATGTAACTTTAACAGTTGTAGAGAAAAGGGCATTGCAGCCAGTGTCATTTGTATGCAATTAGTTCCTGGTGAAATTCCCTCTTCATCACAACAGTTAAAGTTGCAGGCACTATACTAGAGTGACCATATACAAAAGAAGGCAGGGCCCCTGCAACTGTAACTGTTGTGATGAAGAGGGAATTTCACCAGGAACTAACTGCATACAAATGACACTGGCTGAAATTCCCTTTTCTCTACAACTGCTAAAGTTACATGAGCCCTGACTTGGATTTTATCTGGTCACCCTAAGCTACAAGCCTTCCTGAACCTGCACAGAGTACACAGTCACACTGTGGAATTTGCCACCACAAGATGTAGTGATGATCACAAATTTGATGGCTTTAAAGGGTGGGTGGGTTTCGACAAATTCCTGGAGGAGAAGTCCATCAGTGGCTACTAGCAATTCATTTTTGTTTTGTTTTGAAGCCATTATGCCTATGTA
Source organism: Anniella stebbinsi (assembly GCA_029215795.1). NCBI lineage: Eukaryota > Metazoa > Chordata > Lepidosauria > Squamata > Anniellidae > Anniella > Anniella stebbinsi. The sequence goes on along the minus strand of JARDYH010000001.1, from coordinate 12,975,179 downwards.
CACCAGTTGCTGGGCAACATGGGTGGGAGGGTGCTGTTGCATTCATGCCCTGCTTGTGGGTTTCCTGGGGGCACCAGGTTGACCACTGTATGAACAGAATGCCGGACTAGATGGACTCTTGGTCTGATCCAGCATGGGTCTTTTTTTACATTCTTATGTACTCTGTGTCTTCTTTGCAACTGATGTACTATGTATTCATGCAGAACTAAGGTATGAAACATCATCTCATCCTCCCACCCCTGAAAAACAACAACAACCTGTCCTAACAATAAGCTTACACTACCAGGCAAGTTCCATTTCACAGAAGCAAGCTAACACTTACATTGTGAAGAGCTTTCAGTATGAACAAAAGAAACTGTCAAACTTCTGAGCTTGGAAAAAAGCAATTTAATATCTCAAGGTCAGACTAAACCCCCTCCATGTGCCTGCCCTGCCCCTGTGACTTAAAGAAAGCAAATGATAACTTACAACTTTTCAAGAATGATTTCTTCATGTTTTGGAGTGGGAAAAGCACACAGCTGAAAGAAGGGAAGTATTCATTACACTATTGAAAAGGTTCTCAAGGAGCAAGCAAAAAAAAAAACCTATCATGGATGCTTTGGTGATCAGAACAACCATACTCTGTCTGCCTTTCTGGTTATTTCCTAAGCTATTATTGCTTCCCCAACAACTAATTTTTAATATGTTGAGTCAAGGAGGCAATGAGAATTATTTTTCAGGCTAACCTATCTTAACAAATTATTGTGAGGATAAAAGAGAAGAAGATCAAGACACGGCACTCTACACTTCTTGCAAATTTTAGAAGTCCCTTCCAAGAGAAGCTCATCTAGACTGCTCACTAATGGCCTTCCACTTGAAGAAAAATACTATTTTATTTCATTAAGCAGACATTTAGCCTATACAACAATACATTGGCTTTCTCTGTTGCTCTGTGGTTTAACTTTAACTTTAGTGATGTTCATTGTAGATTTTACACTTGCTAACAAGCTTGGACAGTTTTCATTTTATTTATTTTAATGGAAATGTGGGAAGTAATGTAATAATAAATTGATATAAATGTTACTAAGAACATCAGCAATAATAAAACCAATATAGAAGACTACTTCCCAGACTAATATTGTTCTCAAGTCTTTCTAAATATTTTTTTTATTGCGTTCTTGGTTTTAATGTTGACCTACTTATATAGCTGTACTTGGAAGAAAATAGACAAGAAGGCTCTTTCTTTTGTCATTATTGGGAGCTGTGACCCAGATAAATGTATCCAGAAGAAATAAATCTACTTTGTTTCTGCAAAGTGACTTGTTAGTTCCAGTTTTGGTGGACTATAGGACAAAACAAAGTTCACAGTTTGTGAAATGCCTCTTAGGGATGCATGGAATACCTGTGGAAGGAGAGGCCATATTTATAAATAACAAAAACTGTGGGATTAAAATGTCTGGGAGAATAAGAAGAACTTTACCTCGTGCTCAAAAGACCACAATGCAGATGCCAAGTGAGCTTCTCTGGGGAGCACATTCCACCACTTAGGTGCCACAACTGAAAAGGCCCTCTCCTTGGTAGACACCTGCACATGGAAACAGAATTCACTGATGCAAACTTCTCCCAGCTAGCAAACACAGGATATGAACAGGCACAGTGAGAGCAAAAAGTAAGTAAACAACATGCCAAAGAGGGAAATTAGAAGTTCAGTTTGCTCACCTTTCAAGTGAACGCTTCTCGTCAAATAACATTACTTGATAGCATTTCAGCTGCAGAGGAACATTTTCTTAGCGCTTGATCCTAGGTATGTGTATCATATCGTTAAAATGTCCGATAACGATACAATAAGGTCGTTATCAGACATCCGATTAACGATAACGATACGATAGAAAAACTCTAATAAATATCTGATCCGAACATTTTCAGCCTGATTATATCAGATTTTTTTCAGATTACCGGACCGCCATATAAATAAACCTACAACTTCAGTATTTTCAAAGTTAGAGGCTTGAAACTTGGTCACAGTGCTTATGGGGTGTGCCTAAGTATGTGTATGAAATCCCTCCAACCCTCAATTTTATATGAATTTATTAAAGATAATTTAAGTTCTGACAGGTCAGAATGAAAGCTAGCTGACCGGGCCTCAGCTGTCAGAACGAGCATGATCTTTAAAAAAATTCATAGAAAATCGAGGTTTTGAGCAATTGCTCTGATTTTTTTTTCCACAAATGACCAGCCAGATCCCATCTTCAATGTCCCATAAGTTTCAAGTTTTTATCTTTAAAAATGAAAATGTTACAGTAGGGGTGGGGCTTTTGGGCCCCCCCTATAACTTTTTAACTTGAAAAGATAGAGACATGAGACTTTTTAGACATTGCAGATTGGATCTTGCTAGTCCTGGCTCCCAAAGTTTCATGTCATTATAATTTCAAATAAAAAAGTTATGCATGCATTTTCCCCAATGCAAGCCTATGGGAAAAAGCAGACAACAAGATGACAGCACGGAGGCCCGGTCAACCAGCTGTGTCAATAAAATTGCACGATCTTTGGTAAATTCATATAAAATCAAGGGTTGGAGGGATCAATCTCAAATTTCATACACATGTCTAGCACATGTTGCTACACATATGTGCCAAATTTCAGATCAATCCCCCCACCCCTGTATTTTATATGAATCTTTAAAAGATCCTGCAACTTTTTGACAGGTTTGAATGAACGCAAGTGGCGAGCTGTCATTCTGATCTGTCAGAGCTTAAACGATCTTTAATAAATTCATATAAAATCGAGAGTTGGAGGGATCGATCTCAAATTTCATACACATACTTAGGCATACCCCATAAGCACTACGACCATGTTTCAGGCCTCTAACTTTGAAAATACAGAAGTTATAGGCATTTTTTTCTTTTTTTAAAAAATCAGCTCTATAAGGCAAATAGGGCTCCAAATTAAATATCGTATTTCCGATTATCGGAAATACGATACGATTTACTTCCAATATAATCCGATCCAAATTATTTTTAAAAGTGATTTCCGATAATGATATGATACGATAATTTTGGGCATGGACACCCCTGCTTGATTCCACTCCTTACGGCATCCATGTACAGCATCCATCGGATTTTTTTTTCCAGAAACGATCCATCCACAATGGATGCTGAAAACAAAAATTCTCAAATAACTACACAGTGGAACATTAAAACAAATAAAAAGTTATGTATGGGATGACAGCTGACTACTGCATAGTGAAGAGAGGCAGTCACTCCCCTGAAAGCCCCAGGAGGTCTGGTTATTATTATTGTTTTTTGAAGGTGTCCCACTAGGGGTGGTAAATGAATTCTGGTGTTTAGTGTCAATGCCTCCTATGTACAAACAAGTTCATTAAAACTGCAAGTGCCTTTAGCACTCCATAACAACTTGCCCGAAGGTTAACATTTATTGTTCTGCACTGCCAACATCAAGCTTTTATGGGGCACATTTATATGCTAAATTGCCTATTATGTTAAGTTGTAAGTTTCCATTTAGCAGCATCAGGAATAAGATTTGACTATAAGTATTTAGATTTTATTAGTGCTGTGCCAATCTGCTTAATAGCTCAAACTTCCTAGGGGCACAAAAACAAAATATCCTCTGTACTCTCCCGTCCCAAACCCAAGAGTCCCTCCATCCTCCATAGAATCTACTTATGCAAAGAGTGCTTTATTTTTGTTTAATAGCTGTGATAGGAGTTTAAAAGGTATTGCTTTGTGATTCTGGTCACCACAGAGAAATGAAAGTTCTTCATTGGAACTTCCCCACGAGCAAATGCTAAATGATGACAACACTTAAGCAATTATTGCCGATAAAACTATCTAAGTAATGACCACTTGCTAAGTTAACGAGCCCAGAGTTACACAGCTGAAAACATCCCAAAGAGCTGAATGCATGCTAATAAGGGGAGCTTTTCAGTTCCTCTGATGTGTATGTGTATAATGTTCAATGTTTTTAATCTTTGTAAACCGCCCAGAGAGCTTCAGCTATGGGGTGGTATATACATGCAAATGATGATGATGATGATGATGATGATGATGATGATGATAAAACAAACATTAGGGGTTGGGGAAGGGAAGAAACTTTGAAAGAAATTACTTCAAGAGAATTAAATGCTTTCCTATCAGGTACTTTAGGAAATATAATTGAGTACATTCCAATACATGTTCAGAAGACACCTTAAATCACCATAGTTTCAGGTGTCTTCTGAATAGGGCCTTTGGCTTGGATCCAGACTTAGGGTGTCTTTATATTAAGGGGGAATCGTGTTGCTTACCCGGGGCATTTGTGCTTCCTGCTTTTTTGTTCCATTGTTATGGGTTACATTACATGGACAGAGAAGGGTGACCACATGGTTTAAATTGAATATCTCCCCTCTAAGCATGTTCTGTTCATTTCAATTGAGACAGTGCCATTTAGTGGCAGACAATCCCACTTTTTTCAGATGTTACCCCTTTAAAAGTGATTCTTTTCATGACGGAATTTCCAACATATGCCACGGGAGATGTCCTGGTTATTCATGATGTCATTTAAAAGACCTGCAAACTTTCATGAGTGGCCAATCATGAGCGTGCAATAAATTGCTGATTTAGAGCATCCCTTAGGGTTTTATCCTATGGGATGAGCTGCAGCATAAGTCTGCTCCAGATGTTCATCTCTCAGTCTCTTAATCTGAAGGAAGATGACATCCATTTCTTTACACCACTTTCCATTTTGTTTGGCAACACCTATATTGGAACTTATTCCCTTCAGTTATTCATAGGGTTCAGTATCTCCCACTAAGATTGTCAACTCCCAAATAGCCAATGGTCAGGAATGCTTAGAGTTGTAGTCCAGTACATCAAAAAAAATCCCTAGATTGGGGAAAGCTGGAAATTCTCTCTAAGGGTCTTTGCTAATCCAGTGACATTTCTCATGAGCATCTCTCTTTTCCCCCTGTCTTTCTTTACATGGTCACTGCCGATACTACTGCTACTACTGCTGGTAAAAAACCAACCAACCACAGGGAAAGGGATAATCACACCATGTCTACATGGTGAGAGACGTGAAAGCCTTAAGGCTTTCTGAGGCTGCTAGAGATTCAATCCTGTCGAGATTAGTATGGGCCAATTAAAAAACCAAGCCAACCTTGACCATATTTCCTTCTTTCCATTTATTACATTTCTATATGACCCAATATCCACTGTATTCTGGGTGGTTTAGAAAGATTAGATCCAAACAAATACAATAACAAACTCTCTCTCTCTCTCTCTCTCTCTCTCTCTCTCTCTCTCTCGTTTAATCAATAAAAATCCTATGACCTGTTAAAAAGCCTCATGATAAACACTCAATTGACTCCTGGAAGCAGAGGAAAGTCTTAACCTGGTGCTGAAAAAAAACAAACCCAATGTTGGCACCAAGTGTGCCTCACTGCAGAGAGTATTCCGCAATCAAGTGGCCACCACTGAGAAGGCCCTCTCCCTTCTTGGCATCCTCTGAATGTCCATTTAACTTCCCTTGCAAATTAAAGGTTAGTGAGGACAGTTTCCAAGAATACTTTTTTATTATTAAGGTAATAGGATGATATAAAAAGGAAAGATGCTGACGTTCAGTAGCAAAGGCTCAGACATGGTGGCGGTGGTAGTTGGAATGACATGACCTATTTAAAATTCCACCCTAACCATTTAAATAAAAGGCTTAGCTAATGCTGGCTTTAATCAAACTTCTTTTCCAAAGAACTTAAAGGTGACAGGTCAGCAAAGACAAGCTTATTTGAAGACTGTATTTTAAGAATTTAAAAGCTAAGAGTCTTAACAAGCTTAATCTTCTAAAGAATTATTATAAAATATATTAAAAGTTCAAACCTTGTTTATTTAAAAATCAGGGGCTTTTTTTTTTAAAAAAAGAGGAAAAGCAGAAATAACTTAAGACATTACAGGCAAAGACAGGGAAGTATTCGAACATCAGCCACTTCACAAGTGACACTTAAAATTTTCAAATCAGGCTGGTTGGCCAATTTCTAGAGGTGCTGTATGTTAGATATTTTCCCCAAAGCAGAAAAGGTAGAGAATTATGTATGTGTGTGCTTAAGTTTATGGGATGAAAATTGTGTCTTGGTTTTCTCGTCATTGTTCACAGTCACAGCTAAAGATGACAGTATTATGACGATGACATTTAAAGAAATATGTGACAAATTTGCAGTTATTTAGGCTTCTTACCTGATTTTGTCGCTACCATTTTATGACGCAAACCTGTTCCAACAAAAGCACTGGGCAAAAAAGATTAAACTAGAACTAGAAATGCTACCAATTCTTGCCTAAGATATGAGATTTCAATAAGAATTAGAAGGCTCTCTCTCTCTCTCTCTCTGTCTCTCTCTGGCCAGATCTACACCAAGCAGGATATAACGCTTTGAAAACATTTTGAAAATGGAATATGGAATGTGTCCTGGACCCAAACAGTTGTCAAAACCATTATAAACTGTTATAAAGCAGTAGTGTAGATCCTGCCTCTCTCCTCCCCCCAACACTAAGTTTTCCTCTTCTTGGGCTCTGAAAAATCCTAGCAAATGACCAAGACAACAATTACTATGTCTACCACCCTCACCTCCTAGTACCAATAACACGGGATGAACAAGGATTGGGGTGCTTTCGGAGGCAATCTAAAACTTTTCTGTGTCAGCAGGCTCACCTCCACACGAGACGTTTAATGAGCCTTGAAGGCTCATTAAAAAATTTACCTCCACAAGCACGGAGCGCAAAACGGGCGTACAGGCGCGTTATCTCCCCGATAATGCGCATTTTCGAACGCGCGTTAAATAGTGACTTTTATTTTGCTCCGGCCGTTAAAGCGCATTTTCGCGGTGTGAACAAGCGATTACGCGCATTAACTGCTTGTAAAGCGCTTTTTGGACATGAATTAATGCGCTTCGCCGCCTCTCGCCGCCTCCGGTGCAGAGGGATTAGGAGTAAAAGCGCCTCTGCGATAATGCGCATAATCGCGGAACCGGGCGCAAAAGCGCATCCTTGTGGAGGGGGCCTTAGACCTCTGTGGATGTGTTATTTGTATTTTCGATTTGTTTTTAATTATTTGTAATTAAAATGCTTTAAAATGTTTTAAATATTTTAAAATTGTACTAGGTTTAATTATATTTTTAATTTTTGTATATCTCTATTTGTTTTAACTGTACAGGTTTAAATTTGTAAACCGCCTGAAGTTGCAACCCTAATTAAGCATGAACATGGTTGAATACACAGAGATCCAAACCCAGACCTTTAAAAACTAAGTACTCAAAGCCCTGGACCTGGATAAATGAATCTGTCATTTTCAATTTCTCCCAACTTTATGTATTTTTCAAATTTTGGTAAATTATTATCACAACCAAACTGAAGTGAAGCTCTCACCCTTTTCTACATCTGATTCCTAAATCTTTAATCAACATTGCAGGCTAGGTCCCCCTAGTCCAGAATTCGTTTAAATCCTGAGTCACAAAATGTCTAATCCAGTGGGATTCCTGGAACATTTCCTTTACTACATTGTCCAAAAAAATGAGATACAGAAAACACATTTTGAAATATGCCCTTAGGCATTTTGATCAGTCCTACTTATTTTTGAAACAGTTTGGTCTATCAGCATACGTTTCTGGGCTTCCCAACAATGCAATTATTATGAAATGAAGTCCAATGCTGGAAAGTATATTTGTCCTAGGCTGAATACCATTTCTGAATATTTACTATTAATATGCAATGCAATAACAGATATTGTAGGGAGAAATAAGCTACTACACCTGATTACATTTTACATCTCACACTAAAGCTATAATCACTTCAAGAAAATGAATTGCTCATTGAGGAGACAGATCATACACTGAATGAGATATATTACTCGCTGAATTCAATATATCACTTAGTACATCCGATAGATCATAGGAGGAATGGGGGTATATCACCTGCTGAATGAGATATATTACTTTGCTGAGCCCAGATCTATCACCTGAATTAAATGCATCACCTTTTGAACCAGAAACATCACCTACTGAATTAGATACATCATCTGCTGAATCTAATACATAAGATAATAAATCAAAGATACCACCCACTGATTTGAGGAAATTGCAATAAATCTGGCCTCTGGGCATACACAACATGAACACAACCAACTTCAATAAAATTATATAATTATATATATTTATTGCGGGTGCATGAGAGGGATGGTGGTGGAAAGAATCACTTTATAATCCTTTTTTGTATAACTTTCCATACTTACACTCTACATTTATTATCAAATAGGGTCAGAATTGGTGGCATTTAGATAATTGCTACCATGACAGGCTGTTTATCAAGAACCTGAAATGCAAGGTCAGAGTCCATTGACTAACATCCTAACATGGAGACTCAGCCCAAATATAAAGTCAGGCTAGGAAATCATCCAAGGAGCCAAAATTCCAGGATCACTCTCTTAGCAGGAGCCACCAGAGATATGGTAGATCTCACAGCTCTGTACACCTTGGCATCTGTGTGGCAAACCACTAAGGCTACAGTCCTGATCATCACCCAGGCAGTGAAGAGTTCCTTAGAGTTGGACTGATGCCATTTACCCAATCCAGCTCGAAGGGCAAGAAAGCTTTCTTGTTTAGACTGGGACATCACCTGCCACTTAATCTGAGTCTTGGCTTGGTCTCCAGCTGGACTCCCTCAGTTCTTACTCCTAATTTGACCTTCAGTCTCTGATCCCTGGCATCATTTCTATTTTGTGGCTTTGGCTCAACGGCCATGTAAATGTGTCTTGACCGCTATGCCATCGTCTTGGACAATATTGGGAGTCTTGATGAAACATCTCTTCAGCTGGGTTTATTCCCTGCATTCCAGGGAAAACTGCAGCTGTGGGAAACAGGAGGTCCAAAGCAGGTTTTACACTGGTAGGACCAGGGATGGCATAAGTATCAGAGGCCTTTGATAGGATGCTGAGGTCCAATCCAGAAGATGCAAGCCAGGTGCCACCCCTGACCTTGCACAAATGCCTCCCATGTCCTTGTGTCACTCTTTGCTGCCCTTTCCATGAAATAAAACTTCACTTGTCCAAAACAGTACTGCAGAGCTTTGGGTTCTGCCTTAAGAGTCTTTACATGGAATAGGAAGGCAAACGTTCATATATGATGCAAACAGCAGCTTGATCCTACATGACTCTGAAACTTGGATGTCGCTGTATCTTTCCTGATGGCTCTCTCTTAAACAAGAAGATGACCTAGATGAAGAGGTATCGTCTTTCAAACACAGACTTCCAAGTAACATTGAAAAACCTAACTCATTTTTTGGCTCACTGACCTTGAGGAAAATACATTTACACTTTTTAGATACAGTCTGGTAAGAGACACATTGTGTGAATTCTTGTCTTTTGTTCCCTTAATGGAAAACAAAAGTGGTGTGCGTTGTTGTTGCTTAATCCCCTAAAAGCACGAGAAGGGTTCAGGTCAAACAATTTCATCAGTCCCACAACATGAGAGAAGAGCACGTAGGCAAAATGGGTTCCATCTAAAAGGATGGATTTGCATGCAGGGTGAGGACATCAGGGCTGCAGTAAGAAAGGAGATGCAAAATGCCATCTCCGTGCTTGCTCTGATGCTGTTAATTGGTCCTCTGAAGGAGGGCCAAAGGGGATTATTAATCTGAGTACTGCAACAGGGTCTCAGACCACATCTGCTCTGTCTGTATTTTACCCAATGCCAGGCATCTTAGACCCAGGATTGTTGCTGTTGTTCTTCCACCACTTGACAAGCAACAATTTCCCAGGGTTTCCAATAGGGATCTTTCCCAGCTCTACCTGGAGATGCCACAGGTTGAACCTGGGGCCATCTACGTTTAGAGCATGTGCTTGACCACAGCACTGTGGAGTGCAGGAAGGTGCCTTATACCAAGGCTTAATCTACACCAAGAAGGACATTGCACTATGAAAGTGGTATGAAAGTGGTATATAAAAGGCAGGAGCCACACTACTTCTTTATAGTGGTATTGAAGTTCACTGACAACTGTAGGGGCCCATTGACACATACCATATACTGCTTTCATCCTGCTACATCCTGCTTGGTGTGGCTCCTGCCTGTTATGTACCGCTTTCATATTGCTTTCATAGTGCAATATCCTGCTTGCTGTAGATGAGGCCAAAGTCACATCCTTTATCAATATACTTCAGTACTTTCCACACCTGGGGTTGGAATGCTGTCCATTTCTAGGGTGTCAGCTGTAGGTGCTGCTTTGATTCCATTTAAGTGGTTTGTGGCAGGGGTGAGGAACCTCAAGCCTGGGGGCTATATTTTGCCCTCCTGGGTTTCCAACCCATCTCTCTCAAGTTCCCCAGATGGTTAGGCCTAGGGATGTATAGGGTTTGAAAACCCATTCCATCTACATTTTGTGGATTGCCAGGTGACTTGTATTCCATTATCGACTCATTAACAGAATCATATTTTTCCCACTTTCCATATATCTGTGAGAATTCACAATTGTACAAATTCAAAACTCCCTCCCAAATGTACAATACCCCCTCCAAGTGTTCATTTTTTTTTTTGCTTTAGCCTATGGTGGAAATGTGCACATGCCTCTCCCTCCCTCCCTCCCTCCCTCCCTCCCTCTCTCTCTCTCTCTCTCTCTCTCTCTCAACACATTTTTCTATGACTAAATATGTATAAAATTCCAGAATTTCTATTTTTAATTAGCCTGGTCTACAAGTCCACAGAATCCATGTGACTCCAGAAAAGCCTTCCACTGCACAATCCATCTGCCAGTTTCTTTAGCATCCAAATTCATTTTATTCCATTTCATATTTATTCATTTAGTAAAGCATTTATATCCTGCCCTATATCACAAGGTTCTCAGGGCGGCATACAGATAAAATCATACATATAGAATAGAATGAATATACAATCCTAAAGCCAATTAAATCATTAATATATTAAAACCAATATGAAATTTTAAAACAGTAAAATCCAGTTAAAATAAGACAGTGTGCAGGCTGGTGGATTTAGCCATCACAGGCTTTGTTAAAAAGCCATATCTTAACCTGGTGCCAAAATGATGCCAGTGCTGGCGCCAGCTGGGCCTCCAGGGGGAGGGCATTCCACAGCCGGGGTGCCACAACAGAGAAAACCCTCTTCCATGTCCCACCATAGCGTATACCTCGCATTGGTGGGGCACGGAGAAGGGCTTCTCCGACAGATCTCAGGCCTCAGGCAGGCAGATATAGGAGAGGCGCTCCCTTAAGTATCGAGGTCCCAAGTCTTAGAGCTTTAAATGTCATTACCAGTACTTTGAATTCTGACTGGAAACGTATTGGCAGCCAGTGCAATTCCTTTAAGACTGGTGTTACATGGTCTCTGTGAGATGTTCCAGTCAGCAGTCTAGCTGCAGCATTTTGCACTAGCTGCAGCTTCCACATAGTCTTCAAGGGCAGCCCCACATAGAGTGCATACAGTAGTCAAATCGGGAAGTTACCAGTTCTCTGACATCCTGAGCTACGCCCTCCTCCCCTCAGCCACAGCTCCTTTTCCCCTAACCACTGATTGTTGGGTGACTCCTGGCTTCAAAATTCACACGGCAAGACTGTATATATTCCCTAAATAAATACACATTCTTATTAACATTTCTACCCCACCCTTTCTCCAAAACACTCAGGCAGCAACTGCCCTTATCTTTACTACAACCCTGTGAGTTAGGTTGGGCTGAGACTTAGGCCTAATCCACACCGAGCAGGATATAGCACTATGAAAGCGGTATGAAAGCGGTATATGGTATGTATCAATGGGCCCCAACAGTTGTCAGTGCACTTCAATGCTGCTATAAAGCAGTAGTGTGGCTCATGCCTTTGATATACCGCTTTCATGGTGCCCAATCCTGCTTGGTGTAGATCTGGCCATAGCGACAGACCAGTGAGCCTTATTATTGAGAGTTGATTTTGTTTTTGGGTCTTCTTACTCCTGGTCTAATTTTGTCTATGCACTATATAACACCTCCCAGGAAACTGGTTATTGGGTGGAATAAAATATGCATACAAGCATAGACACTGTTACATTTCTAACTGCTTTTCCCAAAAATTAAAGCAACAACAACACAAATTTATATTGCCCTCTGTACCGGGGTGCATTCCAACTAAGGAAAACCTCCAAAAACACAGCAATCTAAACAAAAATCCACAAATCCACATTAGATAAACTACTAACCAACAATTGAACTCATTCACAACCAATCAAAACAACCAAACAATTTAAAACTCAAAAACAAACTGATTGTTCCTCCAAACCATACACCAACACCTATGGCTCTGACGTGAACAAGTAGGTTTTCAGGCGTAGTCTAAATTTGTCCAAAGTGTTGGATCTAAACTTAGCTTTGCTTAGAGTAAACCCATTAAAACCAATAGGACTCAAGTGCCTCAATATGAAGTTAAGTTTCATTTATTTCAATGAGTCTACTCGAATCATGACCAACAGCATGGTCCTATAATCTCTACTCAAAAGTAAGTCCTATAGAGTTCAGTGGGCCTTACTCCTAGGGAATTAGTTACATAGGCTGACCCTATGAAAAGGAGGACAGGGCTCATGTAACTTTAACAGTTGTAGAGAAAAGGGAATTTCAGCCAGTGTCATTTGTATGCAATTAGTTCCTGGTGAAATTCCCTCTTCATCACAACAGTTAAAGTTGCAGGGGCCCTGCCTTCTTTTGTATATGGTCACTCTAGTATAGTGCCTCCAACTTTAACTGTTGTGATGAAGAGGGGATTTCACCAGGAACTAATTGCATACAAATGACACTGGCTGCAATTCCCTTTTCTCTACAACTGTTAAAGTGACATGAGCCCTGTCCTCCTTTTCATAGGGTCAGCCTAGGTTACAGAATGAAAGCCTAAGTCTGGATCCAACCTTATAAAATTCAGAATTATTCCATGTGCCTTATTTCTCTGTGTGTGTTTGACAGCACCTTTTCCTGAACCTGCTCATGGCCTAACAATCTGACCACAACCCAGTTAAGCTGAGCTACTCAAATTTAAGCCACCTTGGTCTCTTGCTTGGATTCATTGTTTCCTGCTGAACTGAGTGTGGGTTGGTTTTTAATGTGTTTTCTTGTCTTAATACTAGTGGATTGAAAAAAGAGGAAAAAATAATAAAGACAGTCTGTTCAGTCTATAGGGGAAGGACTGTATATTTGATAATCCTTTTGACATAATTCCTATTTTTCACACAGTGCCATTTTTCTTCACATTTGTTTATTCAAGCAGTATTAATTATATTAGATAAAACTAAATACAAAAAAGAGTGATTTCCACTTGAAAGCATGGCAATTACAGGCATGAATTAGATATTAAAAAAAATACCTAAGTCTGAAAACATTTGATGATGATTGGGTGTCCAGCCCCAGACTTCTTAGAACTTCTTGAAGCCATTGGGGAGCTCTGTTGATGTAACAATGGGCAGATTAAGGCCATTGTATTCCATTCTGGGTTTATGGTATTCCCTTTCCTTTCTTCAAATATGTTTTCTTTTTGGAAACACACTGGCCAATAAAATGGGAGGAATGGGGTCTGGTTTAGAAGATTTTTTCCATCTACATTTGTTATTCATAGGAGTAATATAAAGAACATAAGAAGAGCCATGCAGGATCAGACCAATGGTCCATCTAATCCAGCATTCTGTTCACACTGTGGCCAACCAGCTGTCAACAACAACAACAACAACAACAAAAACCAAAGCAGGACATGAGTGCAACAGCCATCTACTCATATAGATGAGCTATATACTAGAATGTGCAACATTACCGAAATTATTCCAGATTCATAAGTTACCCAGTTGGTACTCTGGAGGTGTGGATAAGGTGCGGCTAAAGAGGAAAGAAATGGTGGTTCGACTACTCAATGAGGGTGGCAAAATGATAACAAATGACAAAGAAAATATAGAAGTGCTCAATTCCTACTTTGTCTCAGTCTTTTCCCAAAAGCGGGTCTATGACTCTCCTGGCAAAAGTGAAGTACAAGCTGAAGGGGCATCTGGGTCAGGCATGACAAACAAATATGTGTTGTGACCCTTTTGATTATAATTAATTAAGTAATCAATGAAGAAGCCAAACTTTGTATGCAAAATAATAAGAACTCACTACCAGATTCCTCCAGTGGAATGAATGGGGTAGGAGGACCATTCTGCCCATCATGCATGATACATCCAAATTTTCCCTATGTATTCTGTCCTCACCTCATTAATAATGGTGCCCACTCACAGACTTCTTCAAAGTTATGCTTGTTGCATGAAAGATCAAATCCGAACTGAATATAAGAATAACCCCTTGTCAGAGATTTCTTCTACTTTTGTTCACAGTTCTTCAAACTGAATCTGAAAGTATTAGCGAAGCCGAAAACTAGGATCAGAGGATGGGAAGATTAATGCTGTGAACTAGAATCAGCTAAAACTAATTTTTACTGTCACACTATTTACAATTAAAAGGAGCTGACCTGGAAAATGACTCCCAGCAAAATGATATACACATTAGCCTGGTTATTAAAAAGTAGGATGCACAACTTCTGATATGCCCTGCTGAATTTCTCCCTTGAGTTTGATTTCTGGAGAGGTTTACGCTTCCCAAGGACAATTAGAACATAAGAACACAAGAGCCATGTTGGATCAGACCAAAGGTCCATCTAGTCCCGCATTCTGTTCACACTGTGACTAACCAGGTCCCTTGTTTGCCCCTTTCCCTTGACTGATCTTGCCTTCCCAATAAGGATCAAAATGAGATATGCTTAGTTAGAAGAAAAAGAGCAAATTTCCTTTGGATTCACATGATACCCCACTTCTTTGAGTTAGGGTGACCAGATAAAATCCAGGTCAGGGCTTATGTAACTTTAACAGTTGTAGAGAAAAGGGAATTTCAGCCGGTGTCATTTGTATGCAATTAGTTCCTGGTGAAATTCCCTCTTCATCACAACAGTTAAAGTTGCAGAGGCCCTGCCTTCTTTTGTATATGGTCATTCTAGTATAGTGCCTGCACCTTTAACTGTTGTGATGAAGAGGGAATTTCACCAGGAACTAATTGCATACAAATGACACCGGCTGAAATTCCCTTTTCTCTACAACTGTTAAAGTTACATGAGCCTTGACCTGGATTTTATCTGGTCAGCCCACTTTACCAGGACAGGAAAGCCCTATTTATGGACTCAAGGCTACAGCTCTACCTAAGCCTTAATCATAGCCATGTATGTTGGTTGCATTACAGGTAGCTACAAGCTCAGGATCTTCCATGCATGCAGAGGCCCCAAGCTTGCTCTGAACTTCAAACCACAACTTTCCCCTCTTTTCTTCTAACAAGTAGCAAAGGCAGTAATCTGGATCTTTGATGTAATTCAGTTTGGACTGGGCCTCACCTGGGGGAGAACATGGATGCAGGGGTTATGGCGCCAACATTGTTATCTTTTCGGTGCCAGGTCAAGACTTCTCTCTTCTCTCAGGCATTTGGCAATATCTGAGGAGCCTGGGTTTGTTTTTGTTTTGTTTTGTTTTGTAGCTTTTTGAAGTGTTGTAGTGGTTTTAAATGTACAGGTTGTGTGTATGTTGTATGTTTTTGCTGTTTTAATTTTTGTATATTGTTTTTAATTGTTTTCGGCTATGGGGCGGTGTACAAATGTAATAAATCAATCAATCAATCAATCAAAAATCTGATTCCTGAACCTACCTTTTTTGGAAACGTCAGCATCATCACTGTAAACAAGAGGGACCGAGCTTATAGCATGCCATGGAAGGTAGACTCCTTTCAGAAGACTCCAGCACAAACCAAGAGCACGCAGGAGGAATTCATATCAAAGACATCAATTATTTATGCAAGACTTTTTCAGATCATTTTGTACTCCTTAGGAAATGAGACCAGAATGCAAAAGAAGAGAAATTTTGAAGTCAAGGAGACTTAATGCTTCTCTACTAGGAATTTCCAACTTCATAGGTTCCTTTCCCACCCCACACCCCTCCTCTTCCTCTTGCCGGCAAGAGCAATTTTGCTTTGAAATCATTCCCCTTCAGCATCTTTGCTCTTCTTCGGGGAGCCTTCAAGGCAGTTCTGAGAGGTCACATTCTGCATATTCAGTGCCCGTAAGAGGAAAGAAATTCTACAGCAAATTTACTAATATTGCAAATAGCACCAGCAAAATGGAAAAGAGGTTAACTAATAACTCATTCATCAGAGACATCTGCAACTTTCAATCTTGCCCAAACGGACAAAATTCCCAGTGCTTGTCAGGCAAAATAGTCCCACCCATCCCCCGCCGGTAAAAAAAAAAAAAGATATCACATGTTAAGGAAGGAAGGATATGATGGAAAGTATGGCACGAGACCTTGAATCAAAGGCACTCAAGAGGACAAGAAGCTCAAAATAGCACATTCTTTTTCAGGGTTAATGTACAGAGGAAGTTGGGCAGCCTTTATCATCCTAACCTTGCCCTCCTTACCTCTTTAAAGCCCAGGTATTATTTATTTCTTTATTTATCGATTTTTTACCCTGTCCTCAGCCAAAAAAAGGCTCTCGGAGCAGCTTACACTCAGTTAGCAAAGAAGACAGTCCCTGAGCTCAGGCTTACAATCTACAAAATACATGACACACAAGGAAAAGGAGTTGAGGAGGGAAGAGGGGGAAGAGAGAGAGAGAGAGAGAGAGAGAGAGAGTTAAGCAGAGCAGCAACAGGGCTGATGGGATTGTCCTGCTCTGAGGGAGGAGAGTTGAACTGGAGCAGGCCCTGATATTTCCTCTTCCTGCTCCTGCTCCCCTATTCTTCCTTCTTCCCCACAACTGGTCATTCCAGCCATAAAGCAAATCTGTGGAGCCGTAACTGAGCTCCAGTCCTTCTGACTCAGTAATATGTCAGGTAACACAATCTAGGCTGCTTCCATCATACATCATTCTTGGGGCCACAACACTCCAGCAGAGCCACAACGGTGTTCCTTGCCCTGTGTTTATGCTCAGCCAGACAGAAGGTAGATATCCAGATGATAAGGACATCAACTCCTGACACTAGTGACCATTGGCCATGTTGGCCAGGTTTTCTGAAACTTGAATTCCTAAACATCTGGAGAAAAGCTTCTTCCCACTTCTAGTTTACAGGACTCCAATCAGTGCCATACGTCTTGAAGCAGCCATTTTTAATTCCCGCAATGGACCAATGTGGGCCACCATTCTAATTCCCCACGTGCACTGCAATGATGTTATATCATAGGCTGACCATATGAAAAGGAGGACAGGGCTCATGTAACTTTAACAGTTGTAGAGAAAAGGGTATTTCAGCAGGTGTCATTTGTATGCAATTAGTTCCTGATGAAATTCCCTCTTCATCACAACGGTTAAAGTTGCAGGCACTATACTAGAGTGACCATATACAAAAGAAGGCAGGGCCCCTGCAACTTTAACCGTTGTAATGAAGAGGGAATTTCACCAGGAACTAATTGCATACAAACGACACTGGCTGAAATTCTCTTTTCTCTATAACTGTTAAAGTTACATGAGCCCTGTCCTCCTTTTCATATGGTCAACCTATCATATCAGGAATATCAACAGAAATTTGACTTACAGTTAAACCAAGTTTTTAAGAGCTACAAAGCACACTACACACTTCTCATCACTGTTTACTACTTCAACTGGCTAAGCTTGCTGGTAGAGGAGGTGGCCAACCAGAAGGCACATTATTCAATGTGGAGATGATTTATACTTAGAAGAATGAACTGCATATACATCAAGCCAATCTCCTCTGCTTCTGGGTACCACCAAAGCAGATACTTAAAAGAGTGAACTGTGGGATGTAAACAAGGTTTGATCCTACTGACTCTGCAATTTGAGGGATATGATTTGTGATGTCCCAAGGCCTTCCACAGAGGTTGAGGCAAGGGCAGAGAGAGAGAGAGACAGAGAGACAGAGAGAGAGAGAGAGAGAGAGAGAGAGAGAGTTTTTGCCAGTAGTGTGGAGGTTACAATACAAAACAGCCTGCTGCAAATCCACAGAAGGGGCTCCTTCATGGTGGTCCTACTTTGAATTAAAGATTTCAATTCTCCTTTGATGTCAAGCAAGTCATGTAACAAGCCCAGATTCAAATATATGATGCGTTTTACATACTCGCTTGGCTTTTACTCTATCGACTGCATTGACTAAAAGACTGGTTTGTTTTTCCTCTAATAAATTGGTTTGTTAATTAAACATATTGATTTGCTTAAGTTTACCAATCGATGTTGGTATTAAATACATGAGTTTCGATGGCAGCTTAATTAGTATGTGTATGAAATTCATTGATTCATGATTAGAGTATATTGCTTTGCATGTGCTGTGAGCCCTGTTTACTCTGAGCGGAGTCTGCTGTGATTAGTGTTTGTTGGCATTTGGAACAGATGAGGCTGCGCATAATGCACGTTCTGTTTCCCTGTATGGCATAATATGTTGCCATAATTTGCCGGAGGGAATGTTTTGAATTAAGCACGACAGAATTGTATAAAATAAACATTTACATTATACCATATGTAAATTGCTTCACTGCATACAAGCACTACCATTGCTTCATTGCATACAAGCACTACCATTAACGTTAAGAAATGCTCAAGAACATTACACGATGGGAACATGTATTCAACGCCATGCCAACCAGATTGACTACCCATCAAGATGCTTCCACCATTCTCTAAGCTCGTCGCCAAGGTTATTAAGCGATAGTAAAAGATGGAGATGGATTTAAACTATGCTATCGTTTTTGACATGTGTTGGCTTGTTTTCTGTGTATTTTCGTTGGTGTGGATTGCTGATGGAGTTGTAAGTGGTCTAAAACATTGCAAGAGTCAACCTCACCACATCACCACCTGTCCTCAGGTTTTTATTATTTATTTATTTATTTATTTATTCATTTAAAAGATTTCTAAACAGATTCTGGCATGGTTTGGGTCCAGGTTACCTGCGGGATCGCCTTCTCCCATACAATCCACCATGCACGCTAAGGTCCTCTGGGAAGGACCTACTACAGTCGGCCAAGACTAGGCTGACAACCATTACCCAGAGGACTTTCTCTTCTGCCGTTCCCAGACTATGGAACAACCTGTTGGGAGAGATCTGCCAACTTACCAGTCTTCTAGAATTCAAGAGAGCTATAAAGACTGATCTCTTCCGGCAGGCTTACCCAGCCGAATTTTAATAATGTATTAATTTTATATGTTTTAACCAGTTTTAACCAGTTTCTTACCTGCCTCGATCCGGAGGGAGAGGCAGGTAATAAATAAATAAATATATTATTATTATTATTATTACCAAGGGTATTATTATTATTATTATTATTTCATACAGACACTTGAGGAATTTGATCTTTGTGAATTCCTGCATAAAATGACCTGCCTCTGCAACGGTTGGATGAGCATGCAGATTGGAGCTAAGATATCCAACATTTATCTATCTATTCTAAGAGAAAATGCATACTTTAGTACTTATCGGGGATGAAAATAAGATAGAGTTGGGATAGACGAACAAGTAACACTTGAGGTCACTGAGATTGTCTGAAATCCACCTTGAAGCCTGGTTCATCTCATTTCCCACGTTCTATTGTGCTATGTTTTTATTTTATTCAGATGGGGGAAATGAGCCCTTCGAATGTGTTTGTTAAAAAGCTCACCCAAAATGCACACTCCATATTTGGGGGGAAATCCACATTTTCAAGGTGCTTTTTTTTTTTTAAAGTGTGCATTGTTCAAACACAAGTTTGGGAAATACAAGCTCCCCCCACCTCCAAAAAAAAAAGTGTTCCTATTCATGTTTGCATTTCGGATTGCAAATGGCACATGTTCACATGATTTGCAAACATAAACAAATCTGTGTTTATCCCTACGATAGAGTCCTAAGCATTCGGACTCAATTGTTTGGGCAGTTGGAGCCTTAGTGATATTTTCTGGGCAGAGCAACACTATGAAGAAGTAAAGGAAGGGTCTTTGGAGATAAACTATGACTGTCCCTCCCCATCACCCTTGTAGCTGGTGCAGGGAGAACCACACTGGTTACCTCTCCATGCTTGGAAAACGTTAGCATGGAGATGAGGAAAACATGGTGTTCCTGGGAGCATGGAGCATGGGAGCAGAGCATGGGTGGCTGCATCATGCCATTTCCTAGGGCTGCCCCAGCCTCTTTCCTTTCCCCTCTGTGGCCCCACTGCTAGATGAGCGAATTCATCCATCGAGCAAATATATACGGTGGCTGAAGTGTGGAGCCGCCAGTCTCCTCATGCCCTGCATTGGATACCAGCCAGGGTGAAAGGTGAAGAGGGATTTTTGTTGTTGTTCATTTTCCTCACACTGACACCAAAGGGAGGGAGATCAACAGTCCTGGCAAACAATCCTGACCCTTGCTTTGGGTGTGCCATGGGAATGAGGCATGAGATCCTGTAGAGTCATAAGTTCCCACAAATGCATCTTTACCCCATCCCATCACTGTAAGAGCAGCAACTTCTACCACCTCTGCTCACCTTTCTTCTACCACCCTGGAGACACCTCCACTCACAGGAAGGGATATCTGCAGCAACCTCTGGTCCCTCAGCACATGCCCAGGGAGAATAGGGTTGCACCCTAAGACTGTAAATAATTTCAGCTATCATCATCATTTCTATACTACCCAATAGCCAAAGCTCTCTGGGCAGTTTACAACAGTTGATAAGATAATAAAACCCCACATAAAAAAAAGATAAAAAGATAAAATTTAAAATAATTTAGACAGCTAAAATAGTTTCAGTAGTACACTAAACGTGTGAGCTAATGGGCTTAATGCACAAGGTATATATGTTTGTCCTTGGAGCTGGGGGAGAATTGTAATTTCAGTAGAAGCATCTTTGGAATCAAATGGGCTTTACTCAGATGAACAACCATTTCTGGCACTTGATCTTACCGCCAGTTTCAGCCCTTTGATTCAAACAGCCACACATTTGTCAACAGCAAACGATCTAATGGAAAATGTTAACTTGGGTTCCGTGTCCAAGACAGAGTATCTCAAGCAGACATTTGTTTACCTCACAGAATGAACTTAGCTCTAAATTATGCATGTGACAAGGTCTTGTTCATTAAACACACAACAGGGCTTTGCAGGAGGTGGGGGGGGGTAGAGATTGGAATTAGCTCCATTTTATTAATGCTGAATGTTGTATATCCATTTCTGATTTGACGTGCTGAAGCTTGTTTTTTTCAAGACCATTGATTCGAAGGAAGTTAGTGACGAAGAAGACCAGAGAAGGTCATCAAGTCCATCAGGCAGAAATCAAGGCATGATTGAGGACAGAGGTGTAGCCATAAATTCTGAATGGGTAGTCATGATGGAGATACCCCAGGGGGAGTCCAAAAATGCAAGCAGCTGTGTTGATCCATATCAACACACTACTTCTAGCAGTTTTCATCTCCACCCACAAGTGATTGTTTTAAAGCTTAGTTGGCCTCTTGAGACCGAGTCATCCCATCATACTTTGCAGTACAACAGGAACAATATATTGTTACTGGAAAAATCCGCTTCCCTCCAGCTCCTGTGAGGGCTGCAGCCAAGATCAAAGGGAACAGGGAATTTTAATGGAGTAGTGGTGGAGGGTGTCACATCAACATCCCTGGTAATAAAACAGTGTCAACGCTGTATCCTCATGAGCCAAAACCACTGGTTGAGAAATACTATCTCTGCAAATTCCTGTATGCTGCTGCTGCTGCTGCTGTTTCATTTCATTTCTATTCCACCAAATAGCTAAAGCTTTCTGGGCAGATCTCAAAAAATACACATCACAATACAAGATAATTACAATATAATATAAAATCTCCAACTTACCACATTTAAAACAGCTAAAACGTTTACAATAAGATCAAGAATCTGATAGAAACAACTGTCATAAATGTCCCATTCTATGCCATTAAATACCATCAAATGCCCAGGAGTAGAGGAGTTCTCAATAATAATAATAATAATAATAATAATAATAATAATAATAATAAATGATAGTGTCAGTGGCAACTGGACCTCAGTGGGGAGAGCATTCTATAATGGGGGTGGAGGCGCTGAGAAGGCTTTCTTTCTTGTTGCCAGCTTCCAAGCCTCCTTCAGAGGACACACTCAGAGGAAATTATCTTCATGCTTTTTCCTATGGGAGAAATGTGTATTTTGGATGGTGTGTGCATTTTATTTTATGCATTTTTTTTCCTACTGCTAAATTTGCATAAAATTCCAGAAAGTTTTTTTTAAAAAAAATGGGTCTGCAATTCCAAGGAATCCATGCGACCCAAGAAAAGCTGATCTGCTGCCATACCCACAGGTCAGGAATCTGAACTCACTGGATTCCATGAGAGATTTCTCCAACACCCCCAGGTAGACTCGGCTACCTGGCTCCCCATATTTGGCCTGAGCCCCTATATGCTATCTCAAAGAGGATGTTCTTACAATGCTTTCAGTATATTTCAAGACTGGCCTTTGTCAAATACTGCACAGCTGTCACTGATAACATTATTCCTCCAATTCACCTTGTTGTTCAAGCATATCACATTGATGGCAATGTCAATAAGATGCCCTTGATTGATCTTGACCATTCTTTAAAACAGAGGTGGGAAACCTCATAGGATTGTGGGGGCACCTTGGGATCCTGTGGGATCTGCACCTCTCTCTCTGGATTCTACCGAATCTGTAACAGAAGCACTTCACATTGTAACATTTTTGTTGCAGGTCCTATTTGTAATGCTTCCGCTTCCCTTGTCTATAAAGCCTGCCAAACATTATCTCAGAATAACATAAAGAATTAAACAAATTACATCATTTTTTAAGAGTAATCCACAGTTGACCAACGAGCTTCTTACTTTGCAGTGAGGGGCTATTGATTTCAGATACTTTAGAAATGTCATTGCATTCAAGAATGAAAAATACGGAAGAGAGCTCAGTAGAAAATGAAGATTCATGGCCGAGTTAAATTCAATCCTAGGAGAAGAAGAAAATGGGTGAACAACTGACTTGAGCTTATAATGCATTGAGCTGGGGCTTAAGAGCTATCCAAGGTCCTCTCTGAGAAGCAAGCACTCAAGCAAGGATTTGATGGGGTTCAGTCAACCGATGGGCTGCGCACAAAGGATTTGCTCCAATGATGACCTACAAAAGATCATTCACCTTCCCCATATCTAAAAATTATAATGTAATTCCAAATGCTAAGGTTTAAAATAACAAAGGCTCTTCTCGGAGTTCGGAAACATGTTTTATTGTTTAAAGATGTGTGTGAAACCATGTGGGATTTCTTGCTGTATGGTATTTATTTGATCTCTGTTCTGTACAGAAGCTATGAATCCCTGTATCTTGTCCCTTTATGGTGGGATGCTTTAAAATATCCCCAGGGACTGCTGTGTGAGCTTCCATGCTATGCAGAATCACTAAAAATGGCAACCATATTCCAGTTTTCAGCAGAAGGGGATTATCTGTGAATCAGCAAAACTGACAAGAATGACCCCAGGATATTTTTGTTGTTGTTGTTGTTGTTGAGAAGCCCATCAAAATGTTGTAAGGTATGATACACAGAGCAGTGCATAGAAGATTGTTGCCAGGAACTGACACATTTCCATCACCTTTATCCAAGGCATGTTGGAGGGAGGACCTGGAGGCAAAGTACACCCTAAATATGGAGAATTTTACAATTTTTAATAAATTATTATCAAAACCAAGCTGAAACAAAATTCTACCCATCCCTACTTTACATTGATAGCATGGCCTAATCTACACCAAGCAGGATATAGCACGATGAAAGCAGTTTATAAAAGGCAGGAGCCACACTGCTGCTTTATAGAAGTATTGAAGTGCACTGATAACTGTTGGAGCCCAGAAGACACATATGATATACTGCTTTCATATTGCTATATCCTGCTTGGTGAGGCTCCTGCCTTTTATATACCACTTTCATAGTGCAATATCGTGCTTGGTGTAGATGAGGCCTAAGTGATGCATGTTTAAAGCTGATGCAGAGGCATGAAAGCTAAGGAATGTGCTTGCAGGCTGCATGAAAGAAAACATAAGTGTGCCAACAATTAGCACAATTAGAAACAGAATGCTCATCAAGCTCAATATTAGCTAAACAGTAAATCATGACAGAATGTAATTGTAATCTGCAAACAAATGTAATTGTTCTTTATAGTTGTGTGTTGTGGGATTAAATCCTCCATGCCGAAAAGCAGCAGGCCTTAATAAGGTTAAAAATGGTTTGCTGGTTTGTTTGTTTGATCAAGACAGTTTTACAAAGCCTGTAGAGGGTTTCTTTTAAATAACAAATTTATCTGGAAGAAAAGCAGATGGAACTCATATAGATAAATCTTTCTGAATGTTTGCGAAAAAAAGACACACAGACAGACAGAACTTTGCCATTCCAGGATTCTGAATATAATGCTGAGACCAACTACTAAATTTAAGGAGAAATCTTTGTGATGATAAATTGAACTGTCTAGATGAGCAGTCCTGCATTTCTTAGAACTTTTTCAGTCTAGGGGCAATCATATTTCCTTACCATTGCTTTGCTTCTTGCTTCTCTTCCTCAAAAAAGACTGACAAATTCACACAGGTAAGAAAGAAGAAGAAAGCAGCGACCACGTGTCCCATTCAGTGACATTTTTATAGCACAACCTCTCCTGCATATGGCAGGAAATAGTGCCACAAATTATCATGATAGCCAAGAAGGATAGGGTTTTCCAATAGGGATGTGTATCGTATCATTAAAATGTACGATAACGAAACACATGCACGATAAGGTCATTATCATGCATGTGTTTAACGATAACGATACAAAAACCTATGATAATCATTGGAGATGATAATTTTCGGGCAATTTTATCGTTTTATTAGACTGCCATATAAATATTAGGGATGTGCAGCGGATCGGATCCGATCTATTGTCCGAATCTGATCTGCCCAAAAATTGGATAAAAATGATCTGATCTGATCTGATCCACCAACCAATCTCATCTGATCCGATCCGAAGGGCCCCGATCTGGATCGGAAAAAAATGGAAAATCGGACGCCATTTTGAATGCTTTTCCCCATAGTCTAGTATTGTGTTACAAAAATGCCTATAACTTTTTCATTTTTAAAGATAGAAGGATGAAACTTGGGCACTTTGTAGATGGGTTAGGGGTAGTTATCTGTGAGAAATTTCAGAAAGATTGGTACAGGCTTTTTGTGGCAATTAACTTGTTAATAAAGAACCAGGAATGCCTATAACATTTTCATTTTAAAAGTTCCAGACACGAAACTTTGCCACATTGTAGATGGTACATTGGGACCCATGTGTGCGAAATTTAAGAAACATAGGTGCTTGCTTTATGTGTCAATTAATTTTAGAAAAATGGGTAGCAGTGGGGTAAATACAGTTATGCCTTCAACTTTTTTATTTTTAAAGATACAAACAGGAAACTTGGGCACATTACAGATACCACTTTGCTTAATATGTGTGTGAAATTTCATAAAGATAGGTCCATGCATGTAGTGGCAAGGTATTTTTGAAACAATGAGGAAAGAAATGCCTATAACTTTTTTATTTTAAAAGTTAGAATTCTGAAAGTTGCTCACTTTGTAGATGGGTTAGGGGTAGTTATCTGTCAGAAATTTCAGAAAGTTAGGTCCAGGCATTTGGTGGCTATGAATTTTTTTAGATTAAAAGTTACAAAAGTTTTTTCACAGAGGCTTGGGCTGTCAATTGCACCCTGCTCCCCCGCTTCCCCCTCCCTCTTTTATCTGTCAAAACTCCGTGTTGTTGTAACTTTTAATCTAAAAAATTCATAGCCACCAAATGCCTGGACCTATCTTTCTGAAATTTCTGACAGATAACTACCCCTAATCCATCTACAAAGTGAGCAACTTTCAGACTTCTAACTTTTGAAATAAAGAAGTTATAGGTGTTCCCTTCCTCATTTTTCAAAAATACCTTGCCACTACATGCTTTAAGCTATGCTTCTGAAATTTCTCCACATTAGGCATACCACTTTGGTTCACATGTGTGATTAATTATTTTATATGAATTTATTAAAGATCGTTTCAGTTCTGACAGATCAGAATGACAGCTCGCCACGTGCATTTATTCAGACCTGTCAGAACAGAAATGATATTTTAAAAATTTATATAAAATTGAGGGTTGGAGGAATCGATCTCAAATTTCATACACATATTTAGGCATACCCCATAAGCACTGTGACTTTTAAAAGCCTCTAACTTTTAAAATACATAAGTTATAGGCATTTTTTCTTTAAAAATAGGGCTGCAAAAAAAATGTTTTTTTCAGGACAATTATCGTGAAGACGATACGGTTCACCTATGATATGAATGAAGACAATATTTTTTTTGGTCCAAAATGCCGATAACGATAAACGATGATATTTTTTGGCGTGTACACCCCTATTTTCCAAGGCCTTATTTTGTAGTGGAAAAAATAACAGAAGGAGTGGAAGCTCTTTTTGACTTAAGTCCATATCAGTTTGCATTTTTTCCCCTCTTTGGATGAAAATCCATCTGGATTTCCATACATATTTTTTACAAAGGTATACATCTAGTGTGTGCACCTTTGAAACGTGTGTATTGATCTCCCAAGATTAAAGCATACTCATTTTTAAATGCACATTTTTTTAACTGTACACACTCTACTATTGAACACCATATTTTTGGTCTACAAATCACATTGCAAGCTTGGAAATATAACGATTTCAACAGCAGATTGTATCTGAATCCATGTTCGGTCTGGAAGGTGTGAAATAGGTAAATCCTCATCAAACCTGAATTATAACAAATTTCTCATAAATCCCTAGCTGAGTGTCAGGCTATTCTACTTCTTCATTATTCTGACCATGTGATTCAACTGAATGGGTAGACTGGGTCAAGGAGAACCCAGTGAAAGTTATTTGGGTCATGTTCATAAAGTAACATTGAGAAACATGTAAAGCCCTTCCCCTGCTTTGAATTAAGAGGATGGATTTTCAAGACCCTAAAAACTTGGTCTTGGATCTAAATCTGACCCTTTAAGAAATACGGGCTTTCCCCTTGACCATCTTCGCCACCACCCAACAGGTAATGACAGTTCTGTCACATAACTTCAACACTCTGGGTTGGAGAGAGACCAGCTGTTTCCTTCTAGACCAATTTCCCAAACTTGTTAGAAAAAGAAGACAAAGACACTTAGGACAGATCTACATCAAGCAGGATATAGTGGTATGAAAGTGGAATATAAAAGGCAGGAGCCGCACTACTGCTGTAGAGTTGTATTGAAGTGCACTGACAGCTGTTGGGGCCCATCAACACATACCATATACCGCTATATCCTGCTAGGTGTGGCTCCTGCCTTTGATATACTGCTCTCATACTGTTTTCAAACCACTATATCCAGTTTGGTATAGATCTGGCCGTTGTCTCTTTTGCCAAGCAAAAGAGGAATGGGTTATATTTTCCAGAAATAAAAAGAAAATTCTAGTCTTCCCTGCCTCTCTCCTAAAGACCTTAAGAACTAACATGGAAAGCTTCTAATAAGTACTAAATAAAACCATCAGTAAGGCTTCCCTTTGCTTCTTTGTCCTTGCACACCTGGACTGTCAAACTGCTTTGAAGTCAGTCTTTCAGCAGAAATGCTGCGAGAAAGTGCTTAAGAACAGAGATAGGGAAGAATTGAAGTACTTTCTGAAAAGAAAGCTGCTGGGGTTTCAAAAGTTATTGGTCTGCCATAAAGGGCCTCGAGCCTTGGTTGGGGAATTGGGGATGAGAGGTTGTTGTGGTTGTTGTTTTCCTTTTGGGGAGCAGGGGCAATGAACAAGCTCTGCAAACTTGAACCTTCCTTTTTTGCCACTATTTCCTTTTCGTTGTTGTTCTTGACTCATTTCCATCCAACTGTGTTGCCGTTTCTTTCAATTTTATGCTATTATTTTATTTCTCACTTATATGACGTCTAAACATTTCTAAGCACTGTGCAGAAACAAAAAAGAGAGACAGTCTCCTCCCACAGGCACATGCTCCAACAGAGACAACACAAAAGGGATGGAGTTAAAAATGGACAAATCTTCCTGTTTTGGTTTCTCTCCAACCTTAAGCTTGGTTCATCCTGAATGCTGAGTTACTTGAAACAAAATGGAACAAACAAACAAAAGCCATTGAATGATGATCAAAATGCAAACTGAGCGTGTCACCACATGGGGAAAATTGTGTTTACTTCCTGTCGTTTCTCCACCCATGCGTTTGTCCCTCATGACTTCCTCTTTTGAAAGAGGAAGTAAACGATGTGTTTCTGGCCCATTCAGGGGCCGTTTTAATAGTGTGCTGCTTCTCCTGCACATAGCAGGAGCTAGCAGCAACTTCCATCTTAAAAATAAGTCTGACTTACCGGGGTGTTTTTTTTTTGTAGCACGAAGAAGGCTAGAAGGGTTGGGAGGCACGTGGAAGGCAGACAACATTGTGAGGGGGACCCTCGAAAATCTGTGAGTGCCCAGTAATGAGTGTGCAATAAAACACTCATCTGATGGAGCTCTGAATGAATTTCTTCTGCAATGGGAAATGGGGAGGGGGGATGTGAAGGCAAGTTCTAACAATCATGAGGGGAAGATATATCAATATCTGCATGTGCAATGTTTTTTGACTTAGTATGCAATTTTATGGATTCTGTCCATACTTCTTAGAAGCCGCTGAACTCAGAGGCTTCCGAGATTCCTATGCCCTGCTGGGCTGAATCCGTTTAGAAGATTTCTTCTGAGCCTCATATGGCAATAGAGTAAAAAAGAAGGATTTGTGTATCCCTGGTTTTCTTTTCCAGCTAGTTTTATATGTTCATGAACACGTACTATTGCACTTTGTCAGTCCTGCCTGGCTTACAGGATATGATACCATTCTGTATTCATATACACCCTCTCCAAAATGAAATTCCATTCATGGGGTTTAGAAGTATCTTCTGTTATTGCCATAAGATTGTCTCATCCATTTCAAAAAGCACACACACATGTGCAGATTGCATCCAAAAGCATCATCCTCCATTGGGGGGGTGCATTACATGCTGAAGGGCTCTTTAGCGCTGCCATTTTTGAAGTGAAGATTATGGTATCAGAAGCATGATTTGAATCTGGTTTGTAAGTTCCTAGTCCTCATGATGGATGACGTTAAACTATGGTTCACAACATGCAGGCAATGGGAACTATCTGAAGAACTCCCTACTCCACAAAATTTCAGTCCAGTATGTCCAGAGGTTAATAAATGCATGGGCATGGGTTCTTCATGCTTGTAAAAGAGACAGATCTATGCCCAACCTGAAAATAGAGATATAAAGTTCTAGGAGGTGATTGCTAGAATCTGCAGAAGGTTCTATGGTTCATAATTTAAAGCTCTTTTTGTTTGTTTTCTGTCTCTACTAGTACACCCTGAATATAGACTGATAGAAGATTCATGCCTTTAGCCTTGCATCAATGGGGACTTTAGGGCCTCTATTGACATGCGGAGGGAAAGGGCACAATTTTCAGAGCCTCTATTATGAGCACAATGGAGGCTCCAGAGATGGCGCACTTCCCCCTGCTGCAATAATGGTGGCCGTATAGGCCCCATTTTTGCAACGGGAGAAAGTGCACAATTTCAGCATTGCAGGCGGACGGTTGCCGAGCACTCATCGGGGTCTCGCAAGAGCTTGAGCATGGGTCCATGCTTGCACTGTGAGCCCCTGACTGGATCCAGGGGGAGGTGGACGTGGGGGAGTCTGTCAGAATCCCGGACTCAGCCTGGCAGTTGCAATATCGCAACTTGTTGGTGCAATAGGTTTCCCCAGAAAACCTGCCACACCAGCAAGCACTATTTGTGTTGCTTATGGCAGTGGAATGTAATTTATGTTAGTTGTAGTGTCACACGGGATACTGACCACTTAGAGCTTCGTATTTGGGGCCAAAGATGTGGAGACCATTTGCAAATCTGGACAAAGACCTGCAGGTGTGTCAAATCAAAACAAAACATCACCCCGTGAGAATTCTCTGCTGTGATTCAAAGCGGACTTTTCCCTTCCATTCTGCAGAGATGATCAGGCCAAGTTTAGTCACCCTGTCGTACCTTCTCTGCAGTCTCAGCCAGAAGTTCATTCCACTCTGCTGGCCAGGCAATCATGGGCAGAGGCATGAAAGCTAAATTCTTGCGATCACAGTCGGAAGAGATTGCAACCTTGAACTAGACGTTCTGCACTGAACATCAGAGGTGTTGAAATTATATTGAATCCAGTGCAAAGTGATGAATATGGGCAGAAAAAAATGCTTTTGTTCTTAGGTCAGCTTGTAATCAAGGCTTTTGTTCCTGCCATCACTCTTCTCCTTAGCCGAAAGTTTAAAATGCTGTTTAAAAAAAGACCTACAAGGGACATGGGGAAAAGCCTTATTCTTAGGGCTCTTCTACACCTTCTGCCGTTTGGGGAGGGGGAAGAGACAATCATTATGTTTTCCACTTCCAGGATCGTCCCTCAAGGGCCACACACCAGCTAGTTGTCCCAGATCCCCTCTAGAAGGATTCGCTTTGGCGCCTGGCTGCCCGATTATGCACATATTCGCGGAAGCACATTTACTCCTAATACCTCTGTACGAGAGGCTGCAAAGCGCATTACGGGACGACCGAAACACGCTTTAAACTTGTTGACATGCGGAGAATCACATGTTTACATGGCGGTAAGGTGCTTTAACTGCCGCCGCAAATTAAAACTCGCGGTTTAACACGCATTCGATAATGCGCATAATCGGAAGTTTAAAGCGCCTCAGCCCCCAATTTGCGCTCCTCTCTTGTAGAGGTAAAAATTTTAATCAGCCATGAATGAGCTTTAAACCTCTCTTGTAGAGGCAGCCCCAGAAGTAAAGAGGGACATTCCAGGGCGCCATTTCTTTTCTTAAAAAAGAGGAAACATTTGTGCAATTGTGCAGGCATGATCCTATGCGAAGGAACAATTTTTTAAAAAAAGAAAAACACAACAAACTCAGTGCTGGAAGATGCCAAGCACCATCCCAAAGATGGCAAAAATGCACTCCCCCTCACCCCCGATGCCCATGGACTCCCCCTACACACACCTCCATGCCTGTTTCCTGAGCCCCGCTAATCATGGGGAAGAGGAAGGATCTGGGGAGGGAGAGCCACACTGCCTGCAGAGCTCGGGATGGTCCTGAGACATCAGGAAAAGCTGGGAAAAAGCAGTCTCAGCTATCCCGGGAGAATTGAGTGCTCATCCCCAATTCACCCTGGGATCAGCTGTGCATCATTTGGACACTTCATAAGTGTGCCTGTGAGAAAATATGTTCAAGAAAATCACTTGCAGTTACCTAATGGGTATGGAGGGTAAAGAACAAAGATCTCACATCCACAAAGACCAGCCTAGGTTGGTGATGAGCCCCAGTGGCAGCTGACAAGGTTGTCTGAAGCCCACCAAGAATGTGTCACCCAGCCCAGAAACTAGCCCAAGTGATGCTAGGGTTAATACATCCCAGTGAAGGTATTTAAAATCTCTTTAGATCCACAAGAGGGCCAGGGGAGTGATGGGGACAAAGGCAATCCCTAAAGAGTTACAAACATAGCAGGAGAGATACAGGTGAAGGAAGTGGTGGAGTTATATTTGTTTGGTAAGTTATAACGGTGTAGTTTTAGCATGTAACTGGTGCAAAGCGAGTGCTATAGAAAGAAACACACACACACACACACACACAGCTACTTCGAAAGCAAGCTCTGTAGTATTGGGAGTTCATAGCTCCTGGGAAAACAAATATAGCTTCTGATAGAAAAAGCTGAGTGCACCATTCAAACACAGGAACATTTACTACCAAGGAAGGAGGAAGTAAAGCCTGAGAGTTGCAATGCACATGAAAGAGTAGTTACAAGACAAAACTAGTGGAGGAAGAAAACAAGTTCCCCTTCATCTATTGCCCCCTACTTGTTCAGATGACTTTGCTACTCTGACAGGACGGAAGGCACTTCAAAGATGGCGGTTTGGAATGGGAAAGAGAGAAAGCCCAAGGTCAACGTGGAGAAGCCTATTGTGCAAAAGGAAGACTGCAAAATGACCTGGGTGGGAAGCAAGGAGAAGCAAAGAAGAGACAGAAGATGATAAGTAGTGGAAAGGAGATGACAGAAAGAGAAAGCAAGAGGAAATTAAAGGCTGCATAAAGCTCAGGAACAACAATTAGGGATGTGCACTGGATCGGACCCGATCCACGATCCGAGTCCGGTCCAGTGGGAAATCGGATAAATTATCCGATTTCCGATCCCGCAGCTGGATCGGCCGATCCAATCCGAACCGGTCCGAAAAAGCTCCGAACCGGTTCGGCGGATCGGCGGATCGGCGGGCGCCCACTGGCGCCCACCGCCGCTTCCATTGGCGGGCGCCAGCGGGCGCCCGCCGATGAAAGTGGACAGCGGGGGGGGGGAGGAGGGGGGCACTTACCTTCTCGGCCCGGTGGCTCCCGTCCGGCGCCGGCGCCTACTACTACTAGCAGGCTCCGCGGCCTGCTCTAGGGTGGCGCGCCGGGTGATGTCATCACCCGGCGCGCTACTCTAGAGCAGGCCGCGGAGCCTGCTGGTAGTAGTAGGCGCCGGCGCCGGACGGGAGCCACCGGGCCGGGAAGGTAAGGAGGGGGTGCGTGGAGGGGAGGAGGGGGCGCGCGGAGGGGGGAGGGGGGAGGGGGGCCCTTACCTTTCCGGCCCGGCGGCTCCCGTCCGGCGCCGGCGCCTACTATTCCCAGCAGGCTCCGCGGCCTGCTCTAGGGTGGCGCGCCGGGTGATGTCATCACCCGGCGCGCTACTCTAGAGCAGGCCGCGGAGCCTGCTGGTAGTAGTAGGCGCCGGCGCCGGACGGGAGCCGCCGGGCCGGAAAGGTAAGGAGGGGGTGCGTGGAGGGGAGGAGGGGGCGCGCGGAGGGGGGAGGGGGGCCCTTACCTTTCCGGCCCGGCGGCTCCCGTCCGGCGCCGGCGCCTACTATTCCCAGCAGGCTCCGCGGCCTGCTCTAGGATGGCGCGCCGGGTGATGTCATCACCCGGCGCACTACTCTAGAGCAGGCCGCGGAGCCTGCTGGAAGTAGTAGGCGCCGGCGCCGGACGGGAGCCGCCGGGCCGGAAAGGTAAGGAGGGGGTGCGTGGAGGGGAGGAGGGGGCGCGCGGAGGGGGGAGGGGGGAGGAGGGGGTGCGCGGAGGGGGGAGGGGGGAGGGGGGCCCTTACCTGCCCGGCCCGGCGGCTCCCGTCCGGCGCCGGCGCCTACTACTACCAGCAGGCTCCGCGGCCTGCTCCAGGGTGGCGCGCCGGGTGATGTCATCACCCGGCGCGCTACTCGAGAGTAGGCCGCGGAGCCCGCTGGTAGTAGCCGCCGGCGCCGGACGTGCCGAGAAGGTAAGTGGCGGGGAAGGGGGCTTACCCCCCCCCCCCCGGAGCCGTCCGCTTCTATCCGCTGGCGCCCGCGGGCGCCAGCGGATGGAAGCAGGCGGCCCCAGGGGGGGTAGGGAGCGCGGGGGAGGGGGTTTACCTGCCGGGGCCGTCCACAGCGGACGGCCCCGGGGGGGGGAGGGAGTTAGGCCCCCCCTTACCCACCCGCCGCCATTTTTTCCTCATAGACTTGCATTGCAATGCAAGTCTATGGGGAAAAAAATGGCGGCCGATCCAAAAATTTCCGATTTTTGGATCGGGATCGGACTCGATCCGGTCCGGGGGGCCTCCGATTTTGTCCGAACCGGTCCGGGACAAAATTGGAGGTCCCGATCCGGGTCCCGATCCGATCCGGGGGGTCCGTGCACACCCCTAACAACAATATGTTGAGCATCTAAATTGCCTCAGTCCCTCTCTCTTTGGAAAATCCTCAGGCCTCCTGTCAAGACATCCTGATTTTCAAGACATTCTCCTCTAGGACTCTTTGTCCAGATACAACTATAACCATTAGGGACCACTTGGAAACCACATATCACCACAACATTCAGCATTAGGGGAGTCTCCTTCTGAACATTCATGTTTGGATTGAGGACACCATCCATCATTGCCCTGAAATACAATCAGATTTTGGTTAGTTATATATATAGATGTGACATAACTACTTGTACATAAATATAAAGGGAGGGATCACACTTTTTAACTCAGATGACTGGAGTGTTTGAAAGTCGTTGTTGTTTTGCTTGTTATAGAGTTATGGACAAAGAAGGTTTTGCTCTACCAGTCTCCCCAGACTCATTAACACACATTAATATGGAAATTGGATTGGAAAAGAGTTATGAATTAACACATGAAAAAGTGACAAGGACTGGAAAATAGGCGGATCAGTCCATCCTTATTTCATTTAATTGTTTAAAAATGCATTTTGTTTTTATACCACCCAATAACCAAAGCTCTCTGGGCAGTTGACAAAAT
Source organism: Anniella stebbinsi (assembly GCA_029215795.1). Classification (NCBI taxonomy): domain Eukaryota; kingdom Metazoa; phylum Chordata; class Lepidosauria; order Squamata; family Anniellidae; genus Anniella; species Anniella stebbinsi. The sequence goes on along the minus strand of JARDYH010000001.1, from coordinate 12,940,823 downwards.
ATATCTATAGTATCCATATTAGCCAGTGCAAGTCCTTCAGATGGAGAAGGGCAGGAAAGGAAGCAGGTACAATAGACTATCCAAAGTAGGACACTCCTATTCCCATTTTTACAGATAGGAAGAAGAGAGAGACATTGGCTTGCTCCAAGCCACGCAAGCTCTCAGACCAAAGGATCTAGCAAGTTGCTGGAAGTGTTCTCTTCTTGCAAACTGCTTAACCAAAGTTTCTTGGAGTGCAAACTGGGCCCTGTCTTGATTCTGGTGTGGTGCCACTGTGAGGCCTTGGACTTCCGCATTTGTGTTGCTTCCCGGCATCTGCATGGGAAAAAGCGCAAGTGCGGAGTTGCTGCTGTCACACCAAGCGACAGATGGCAGATGCCGTCATCACCTCACTGCAAACAAAAACAGTTGGGGTAAGTGCCCAGCTGCTTTTGAGCGGAGCTTCGGTGGTTTGCCCCTGGATGGGTTTGGGATGGTGGCTGTGTTATATAGATGACCTGCCGCCACTGCGGATCCACCCCGGGGCAAACCCCTCATCAAGATATACCCCAGCTTAACCAAAGCTTCCTTGGGTGCTTGGAATTAGTTGCATGGTTCTTTGAATCCATATTGAAGAGTGCATGATTTGAGTCTAGGTTTCCAAGTTCCAATTTCAGCTGACTCTGCTAACTTGCTTTCTACATGTCTATGTCATATCAATTTGATTCATGGAGGGTCGAAAGAGATCCCCTCTTTCAGCTGATAACTAAATTATATTAGGTGCCACGCATTTCCTGAATCACAATAGCCTCCATCAGTAAAACAAGTGTCTTCATTGTAATGCATGTTCCCTACCATGAATTCTGAAGAATGACATTGATTTACTAGGCAGGTCTTTTGATTCCCTTCATGTTCCTTACAATAATAATAATAATAAAAAATAAAAAAGTCTGCAACGATATACTTCTTGGAGATCTGCAAAGGGCCCTGCAAGAGATTTTGCACAGGTGGAGGGGAGGGACTGACTAAACAGAGGTTTGTCTGTCTCCCTTGGCGTTAGGGGCAGGCACATTTAGTCAAAGGGATGGTGATCATTCTGTGGCACCGTTAACAGGTGACAGGTGATGCCTGAGGGCCTTCCGCTAAGGGCCTTGTGGCCTCAGCAGGGGGATAGGGCTCATCTGTGAGGACAACTCACCTCGCTCCACCCGGGTCATGGCTCGGGGGGGGAGCAACACGGGAAGGCCTCCCCTCCCCAAAAGGGGTAGGCCTGGGGCTGGCGAGCAGAGTAACGGCATTCGCCAGGCCTAGAATGTTTCGCACATTACTCGCCGTTAGAGTTATGGCGAAGTTAGGGCCCGCCCAGTGCTTCCTTTGCAGATTTCAATAAAATGTGGCCCAGATTTGAATCCATATGTTATGTGTCGTCTCTTTATTTTCCGTTCCTCTGCCTGCAATAGCCTCCATCAGTAAGACAAGTGTCTTCATTGCAATGCATGTTCCCTACCATGAATTCTGAAGAATGACATTGATTTACTAGGCAGGTCTTTTGATTCCCTTCATGTTCCTTACAAAAATAATAATACAAAAAACAAAAAAGTCTATCCTGGAAATAAGGGGCAAGTTTCTGCTGAAGTCTTCCTATGCACCCCAAGAAGTAGCCATGCCTATTTCTTTTTTTTTTTAATTGGAAGCACTTACCATAGTAAAATGCATAACTGAATAACTGGGCAAATTAAAATTTCAAAGAGCTTTTGCTGTAAAATCAAATAAAAGAGGAACTGTTTAATCATTCCAAAACTCCAGATGGCACTCTAAAGTCTTCTCTGTGAAAAATTATACCATATTTTTTTTTACTAGTTTATGCTCATCTTTAAGATAGCCTTTAAAGCTGTTGGGAGAGCAAAAAACTTTCCTGACAGGCATAAGATATATATGAAAAAAGAGTAGGAATAAAAGTGAAGAGTTCAGAAAGTTCAGATTAATTCTTCCTGAGACGGCTCTCAACATCGGTCACATTTAAAGTGCTGGATTCTGTTGTCATTGACTTGTCATTGATTTTTTTAAAAAACAGATTTCTTTCATTAATTTCACAGCCTCGGATTTTTCTTCCACATTATACTGAGACAATCTCAATACAAGTGAGGTTTTTCCCTTTAAAAATAAGAAATAAAAAATAAGCCTGCAAGCTTTATATGTATATATATATTCAAATGATGTGGTGTCAAAAGTTTGGTCTAATGACAATATGGTTTTAAAAGAAGTAGTTATTTGATGGTATAGACTTGGAAGATATGTGTTTTCAAAAGCTTAACTTTGATACTGGCTGTTTTGTTCATTAAAGATAAATGGCTGTTATGAATTTCGGGACAAGGAATGACACTCACATTTGTTATTCCTTGAAACTGAAACAGTGGTTTATATGGAAAATTCAACGGTCTTTTGTGATCCTAATACCTTATAATCAAAGTAATGGACAAACGTCTACCCACAGTTTCATTGCTGTGGAAAAGGGAAAAATGAAATGTTTTGAAGTTGTAATGTTTTCAAGATGTTAAGTTCTTTTTTGGATATGTAAGATATACTAATATGTATATTTAATAGGGATGGAGGAGAAATGTCTTTTGTCTGAATTTTTATGTGAACTTTGCACTTTTCCACATTTGGAGATTCAGCTCTGTTTTTTTTTTAATGCACAAAAATGTACACATTAGAGAAAACTACAAAGAGGCATAGAGAGGGTTTGCCAAAATGCATCTATTAGAGAAATGTGTACAAATCATCATATTCTTGAAATGCATGTATATTTATTTACTACGTGTCTGTACTATCCAATAGCCAAAGCTCTCAGGGGGTTCACAAAAGTTTAAACCCCTAACTCCAACTATATATATATATATATATATAGGTGTGTGTGTTTAAAACATGATGTGTACAAAAATGCAAATGAAGTAATGAGCCCCTCGGAGGGTCTAAAGGTCTACCATTCCCCCCAACAGGCCCTTGATAGGGTGACCAACTGTCAGGATTTCCCCGGATGTTTCCTTGTTTTTGTTCTATCATGGGCATCAGGAGGGATTTTTCTATAATGTCCTAGAATGGCATGCTTCCCCCTTTAAGGCCACCACTAGTGTGGTGGTGGTGGGGAATGACACACTTTCCAGAGGCATGTCATTCCCCCCACTGCTCCAATCAGGCCTTAAAAGGTGAAAACATCATTCCCAGATATTACAGAAAAGGCCCCGATTGGAGCAGGGGGCATCAGGAATGACACGCTTTCCCCTCCTTCATTTCAATTGGGGCCGTTAAGGTCCTGATTGGAGTGGGGGAGGGAAAAGCATGCTTTCTGGGGCCTCTGGAAAGTGTGCCATTTCCCCCACAATGTAGGCTGACCAGATAAAATCCAGGTCAGGGCTCATGTAACTTTAAGAGTTGTAGAGAAAAGGGAATTTCAGCCAGTGTCATTTGTATGCAATTAGTTCCTGGTGAAATTCCCTCTTCATCACAACAGTTAAAGTTGCAGGCACTATGCTAGAGTGACCAGATGCAAGAGAAGGCAGGGCCCCTGCAACTTTAACGGTTGTGATGAAGAGGGAATATCACCAGGAACTAATTGCATACAAATGACCCTGGCTGAAATTCCCTTTTCTCTACAACTCTTAAAGTTACATGAGCCCTGACCTGGATTTTATCTGGTCACCCTACCACAATGCTAATGGTGGTTTCCCAAATATGGTCACTCTACCCTTGAAATATCCCAGAAACGTCACCACCGCTCCAGGAGATGTAATTATCCCGCCACACTGATGTGAATAGGAGGATAATCTGTCATTAAAAGGGGTGTTGGTGGAGAAAAAGGCCCTCCCCAAAATTATCTTCTCCCAGCTCTTGCACTAACTGCAATGATCTGGCAGGATTTAGGAAAGGACTAAAGCCACTCCATGGATCCTACACCTGACATAGGATTGAAGTGCCCAGATAAAACAGAATAAAAATGGCTGGTGAAAATAAATATGGCTTTGGCTGGCACCAAAATGACATCAACGTAGCTGTAAGGCGAGAAAGAGAATCCATGGGGGAGGAAATGTGAAATACAAATGTCTCCTGGTGTCACATTGGCAGGGTGGAATGGGGGCAGCCATTTACCTGCCTCCTAATATTCCTTGACTTATATCTTGACCTGCCCATACCTGTGACCTTCACTCCTCCAGCTCTGCCATCCCCAGACAACTCCACCGTTTCTCCCTTGTTGTCCCGTAAGCTTGGAATAGACCCCCAGAACACATGCATGGAATCACATATTTAAGGAACATAGAAATCTATCTTGTATTGGGTCAGACCACAGGTCCATGCCGTTCTCTACTGTCTACTACTCTCCAGGGTTAAAAGCAGGAGTCTTTCCCAGCCTTACCTGTAGACGCTGGGAATCGAAACAGGTCCCACTGTAAGCAAACATGTGCTCTACCTTTCATTTTCCTTCCTTCTAGCCCCTTCTCAAAACCCATCTTTTCCTATTAAACTGCTGCCTTAAACCTTTCATCTCCATATGCTGTGTTGACAAAATAAATCGGTGAACTTCTCCATCCATTTACCTGTGCCAAATTTTAGACTGTATGCTCTAGCAGAGGTGGTTGTGCTGAGAAACTAAAGCCTGGAAGAGAACCTTCACACATGAAATACACCCAAACAAGCCTAGCCTCTTGCAGCTGTTGTGCATGCTAGCCTGACCCATATGATCTCTCTGCATTTCTCAGTCTAAGCACTGCATGGCGCATACTGATCATGAAGATATGATTCAGCTGGTTTAAATGTGTGGCAGTGAACGAAATGCAGCCTTTTACCGCTAGCTCTCCCCTCTTTGCTTCAGTGGAAAAGGACTGTTTTGATAATAGCAATTTTGCTGGCTAAAATGGTTTTTGCTTCTCGCTAGACCTGTCATAGCTGACTCCTTTTTCACAGGCTGGATTAGGGTTGTTTTGCTTGCGGGATAACTTAGTGCAATCTTATGAAATCTTCCCAGATTATACACCTTGGTAAGTGTGTATAGATCACAGCCTTAAAATGAGGATACCATTTTATTTATTTATTTATTTATTTAAAAAATTGCAACACCATCTTCATCCCCAAAAGAATTTCAGAGTGGTGTATATTAAATGACCTAAAAATAATAAGATTTTACTAGGATGACTAGGTTCTTGCATTATGACAGAGGGAGCAAAATGTTTCCGCTTCCACTTTCTCCACACCATGCATAATTTTGTACACCACTACCGTGTTCCATCTTATTCATCTTTTTTCTAAGCTAAACAATCCCAGCTGTTGTAACCTTGTTGTAATCCCCCAGGTAATCCTCATAGGGGAGTTGATTCATCCCTTTTATCATTTCAGCTGTCCTCTTCTGCATTTGTCCCAACTCTACACAGTCCCTTTGAAAGATATGGTGACCAAAACTATTCTAAGTATGGTCACACCATAGACTTTATTCACAATCCCTTTCTTAATTATGCCTAACATGGAATTTGCCCTCTTCACCGCAGCCACACACTGGCTGAATTTGGACGACACAATAAGCAACAGGCGGGGGGTGGGAACAATCGTAGTTGTATTGACTATCGTATCATCTGAATGCTGCCATAGTCAACTCAGCGCTGATCCTAATCCACACCACAGTTGATTATTTATTACCATGTTGTGTGGGGAGTACCCCCTAGATGAACAACTGTAAAGTTGATTATTACCCCACCATTGACTATCGTGTTGTCCGAATTCAGCCACTGGGTTGACATCTTCATTAAGCTGTTCACCACAATCCCAAGATCTCTTACTTGACCAGTCACTGCTAGCTCAGATCATAGGATCATGGGAATTGGACCACTTAGCCAACTATTGTTGACACTGACTGGCAGAGGCTCTCCATGATTTCAAGCTGGATTCTCTCCTAGCCCTACCAGGATTGAACCTGCAACCTTCTGCATGCAAAGCACATGCTCTACCACTGCTTGGTGCTGTGCCAGATGAAGCCGGTGGCTCAAATTTCAGTGCGGCTGTGGATCCACTCTGAGTTGCAGCCAGAAGCAGCCAGAACCCTAGAGGGGCTATAAAAAATGCTGAACCCTGTCCCTAAAATGGATTCAGCACTTTGGACAACTCCTTTAGAGTTCAGGTTGAGTCTGACTGACACCCAGAATGGGTTCACAACCCCACCAATATTGGACGACCAGCCTCCACTGCATTTAAGTACGGCCTGGCAAGAGGCAGCTTCCGAAGTTATATGCAAAAGTATTTGGCCAAGGAATTCCAGGTGTCATAAGAAGACTTTTCAGTGCCTTCAAAATTCTTTAGATCTTTTGCCCAAACCAACAGCAGCTTCCAAACTGGCTTTAAGATTTCACTATTATTTATTTATTTATTTATTGCATTTTTATACTGCCCTATAGCTGAAGCTTTCTGGGCGGTTCACAAAAATTAAAACCATGAAATCATTTTAAGAAATATAAAACAAACAACCATCTAAAAACACAAAATAGCATACAATATAGAAAACACAACCAGGATAAAACCAAGCAGCAGAGATTAATACAGATTAAAATACAAATTTAAAACAGCAAGGATTAAAATTGGGTTAATTTAGCTGATTAAAAAGCTGGGAGAATAAAAAGGTCTTCACCTGGCGATGAAAGGAGTGCAAAGTAGGCGCCAGGCGAACCTCTCTGGGGAGCTCATTCCACAGCCAGGGTGCCACAGCAGAGAAAGCCCTCCTCCTGGTGGCCACCTGCCTCACTTCCTTTGGCAGATGCTCACAGAGAAGGACCCCTGTAGATGTTCTTTCGGTCCGGGCAGGTACATATGGGAGGAGGCGTTCCTTCAGATAACCTAGCCCCAAGCTGTTTAGAGCTTTGAATGTTAGTACCAGCACTTTGAATTGGGCCCGGACCTACAAACATGCAGGACCACCCTTGGAAAAGTCGCCAACGTCTTTGAAATATTGTTGGCTTCCCTCGAAACTCCTCAGAGAATCTCCAAGTTTGCTGCAAATGATACCTGTGGCAACTTGACCGTACGAGCATGAAGGTGGACACTTTTTTTAAGCTTACTTAATGCGAGGTAGTTCGAGGAATGGAAGTGAGATGTAAAACAGCAAAAACTCACGTCTGCAAGAGTTATGCATGGCTGATCTGTACATTTCAAAACAGGCGCAACCCAGACTAATTACATTATGCTTGCCCCTGCTCCACACACTCGCTCCGCTCTTTTTTTGGTTTAGTCTGCTGTTCTGTCAGGAATAGAGTGAACAAGAGGTGTTATTTTTCTCCCTTTTATGCAGGAATGAAAGTTCTAATTTTGATTTATGCTGAGTGACTCAAAGATGCAATTTTATGCAAGCAGTCATCCCTGGGGGGGGGGGGGAAGGCACTTTGTCTGTCCAACCCCCTCCCCCCCCAAAGATCAACTTTGGATGCTTTACGGGAGATCAAGTGGCTGTTGTCTCATGGCTCTTTTTGCCCAGAGGGAGGGTGGGCTTTGGAGGTTTGCTGAATACACTAAACCGCATACTTTGCAGGCTGGTGTCTGCAGAGGTTGCAATTCTCTCAAGGTTCTCATCAGGGCTGCCTCTGGAGATACACTGATTTCAGCAACCTGTCTGACATCCAACATGGAGGGGTAAAAAAGGCTTTATCCAGAGGAAGACAATAGTTCTTCCAAGTCAGTAAGCCTCAACAGAGGAAAAGGACATAGCATTGGCTTCTAGGGAGGAGATAATAATGGAAGTACCCATATAAATTGCTAGGTGTGTGTATATGTGTTGAACCTGGTCTCTGGTTCAGCTGGGCTAGATCTACACCTTGTATCAAATCATTACAAATGTGGAATAAAAAGCAGGAAATATCACTATGAGCTCCATCACACCAGCGATTTATCGCACATTCGCCATGCCTGGTAGGTGGTTTTGGAGTGCGGTACTCACATGACGTCGTCCCTGTCCTGCACTCACCTCGCTTCTTCTCCCCCTTGTTGCATTTTATTTTGGTGTGGGGAAAGTCTGGATTATTTTCCCCTCTCACTTCTTCCTTTGTTGGGGGGGTGTGCTAATGGAGTCTTGCTGATGAAAGGGGAGGGTGGGGCAACGGTGTGTGATAGAGCCCTTGACACACTTATGAAATGGAGGTAAAACATGTGGAGGCAAACCAGGTGGAAAAAAATAGGTATGATGGAGCCCTATGAAAGTGGTATATGAAATGTGTCCTGTGCCCCAACAGTTATCAATGCACTTCAATAGTGTAGGGTGACCAGATAAAATCCAGGTCAGGGCTCATGTAACTTTAATAGTTGTAGAGAAAAGGGAATTTCAGCCAGTGTCATTTGTATGCAATTAGTTCCTGGTGAAATTCCCTCTTCATCACAACAGTTAAAGTTGCAGGGGCCCTGCCTTCTTTTGTATATGTCACTCTAGTATAGTGCATGCACCTTTAACTGTTGTGATGAAGAGGGAATTTCACCAGGAACTAATTGCATACAAATGACACTGGCTGAAACTCCCTTTTCTCTACAGCTGTTAAAGTTACATGAGCCCTGACCTGGATTTTATCTGGTCACCCTACAATATTGCTATAATGCAACAGTACAGACCTAGCCCTGGTCTCCAGTGTCATATCTCCTGTACCATCAGCACTCAAGATATCAGACCTGGGTCACTTTCAGATGACACTTTAGGCAATGGAGGAGGGAATAGGCAATGCACAGTACCTTATTTCAGAAGCATTCCCCACACAACATGTTGCCCTTCCACCCATCACATGGCTGAAAGTCCCAGCGTCCTCCTGGGTGGCTGGTGTTTCTCCCTCACTCCTCCTGGCCCTATCCCATCATGCATTGCAAGTACTGCCAGCTGTACAGGAGCAGCCGGGGTGCTTTCAGCAGCTCCTGCCGGAGAACTCTATGACCTTCTGGAATAGTGCACTTGACAGGGAAGATTACACAATGGAGACCTCCACACGACATGTTAATCAACGGGTCTCTGGATAAGCAACAGAGCAGCCCATTGTTTCCCTCTGTTGTTTAATTCCAGAAAATATCATACTGTGAGTTGTATGCCCATTTTGTGTTACCCCCCAGACAATACAATAATCAACACAATGGACAATTGCCTCTTTACCCCGTTGATTATTGTGTCATCTGAATCCAGCCATACAGTACAGCCGGAGGAAAGGTACTGCAATTCAACTGATGCTTGAAGCCAATCAAGATGCACCAGGCCCTATAAAGCTCTTGTAGCTAAGCCAACTTATCAAACTCAACAACTTGCTCTGATTGGAAGGATACTGCTTATTCTCCAGGTCCCTGACTGCTGCCTTAAAGTGTGAGCTCTTCCTGTTTTGACCTCACATCTGCTTCTGTCCCTCCGTCCTCTATAGCTGCCTGGAAACTTTGAACCTCTGCCTGGTAAAAAGGAAAAAAAAAAGCTCATTCACTTGTAAGACTCCACAATCATGAAATATTTATACAGACTTAATACAAAGCTCCAGTCAGCCTTAGGACTCCAAAACCCATGATGCAGTGCACTGGGATGAAAAGATTCATCGATGATGATGATGATATCTCTTTCTTGCTCATGGCGTTTTTTCTAGACAAACATGATGGGCTTTGCCAAGTCATGCTATCTTTTTCAGATTCAGGAATGTCCTGACAATTTAGCATGTTTTAATTATGACTGCTTTCTGGATGTCGTTGTGGATGTATTTGGGTAGGCCCAGTTTCTGAAGGTTTTCTGTATAGTTTTTTTTTATGTGATGCTAGTGACAAATGTGACTAACCTTTTCCTGTTGCCATAGTTCTTTGACTTCCATGGCCAGTGGTGTATATTATTATTATTATTATTATTATTATTATTATTATTATTATTATTACCTATTAGTTGAAGACCAGAATCAAACTTTTCAAAAGTGGAAAATTGAAAGTAAAGGAGGATGTCTTAAGAGATGTGCCCATTAGTAATGATATTGTGCAACATCCTAAATTGTGTTTGCTTACAACTTATCCTTCATGCACTCATTCTCCACACGATCAGGAACCTAGATTAGATTGGAAGGGGCGTGACTGTCATACATGTCTTTATCAACCCTCCAGACTCCAAACTTGTGGATAAAGCTGAGTTCCCACAACTACCTGAATGAACATATGAAGTGTGAATGTGTGTTCAACGTAATGTGTGAATACTCCACACAGAAAGGAGCACAAGGAATCAGGGCCATGCACCTTAATAATCTTTTAACTGCTGCAACAGACTTCCATAGACAAGCCTGAATATGGGATATTAGCAGTTTTCACCAAAGTTTGACAGTAATATACGGCATGCCTGTTGAAAAATAGAGCAAAGCGGGTAAATGTCAGTTTTCAACAATTTGCACCTTGCTGTAGCTGTGACATATTTTATCAGATTCATTTCAAATTCGGCACAATAATAGAGCTCATCACATGGATCATGGATTCCAAGTGTCTGGCTATTAGCTCTACGGGTGTCATTTTTGTAAGCAATAAAATGTTGAGACGTATAAAGCATATAATGGCCAAACCTTCCCACCCCATCCTATTTGCCTTAACTAAATTGACACTCATGTGCCTTTTTCATACAAAATGTCCAAGGACTTTAATTTAAGTAAACAACTGACAACGTTGAAGGGACAAATCATACCAGATAAATGGTATCAGATAAAATCTGAATACGCAGATAGATTTTCTGCAGAACTCTGCTGTTTAAGGGCTGAGAAAATAGGATCCCTCCTGCAGATGAAGCACTAATTCCTACCCCCAGTTATATTCACTTCTGCCCCCATGAACACATACAAACCATCGCAGTCACTGTGCCCTAAACTCAGCCACTGTTTTGATTTTCTAATGAGACATATAGCTCCTTGACAATACTGAAATGGGAAAATCGGTTGTCAAACCCACCACCTCTAACTTTCCTCTTCATTGAATCATGACTGGCTGCTTGTAACTAATGTGTTTGGAGAAAGATAAAGTCCCTCAAAGTCATTCCCTCTTCCTAGCTGGCTTGAAACTACTACTTTTCATCTATGGACTTATTTATGGTCAGACACAAGGCTGCCCGATTGATGCTTTGTCTGTCCTGATGGATGAGGTGTATATAGATGGGTGTCAACGGCGTTTGAGTTTTCAAAAGCTCACATTTCAAACTACTCATTTGACAGCTGTTGAAGAGAATAATATAAAACCTTTTGGGATTCTGTGCAAGGAAAGCTGTTTTCCCCCTTTCTTTTTTTTTATTTCTAATAACAAAGGTGAGCTACCCATCTCAGCTGACAGGATGTGGCTGAAATAGCTGAGAAAAGCCAGAGTAATATGACTCAGCCCTTGTCTATCAGCAACATCAGTAAGACAGCTAGCAAGGTAATTGCAATGAGGATTGGGAAACAGGCTATTTTAGCATCCACATAGTATCTGATCATCTGCATGGAGACAAAATTTGTTTTGATGAAGCTGTTGCCCCAAACATGAAGTGCATTCAATTTGGGATGGACGAGAATTTTTTATGTAAACTTACCTCTCTTCACGCTTTTGAACCACTGTATGAACTGATACGAAATGAATCTTCAAATTCCCCACTTCTCCAAATTTTTCAATAATCTCCAATAAAGTGTACAAAGCCACTCAAAAAGTCATTCAAAAATGCATTAATGTTCAAAATGCTTGCAAAAACATGTATATTAGGGCAAATAATGCATACGTGAAATGTGCCCCCCCAAATGTCATGTTTTCCCCCCATGTCATTATTCAGGATAAACAAAACTTATGACTGCAGAATCAAAATTCAAGGTGAACTGAATTTAAGAAACAGAAAGGAACAGAGAAATCAACATTTACAGATTTTTTCCATCTCCAGATGCAATGGGCAGACCAAGCTCTTGAACCTGCTAGGTTTTCCTCATTTATTTCAATGGACTCATGTGGACATCCATTTCTGCACAGAGAGCTTTTACCCCCCATTTACACAAATGGGGCAATCTGAATATTAATAATGATGCATATCTCTAGTATAAAAAAACCTTTTACATGGGACTCTGGACTGGAGGCTTATATATGATGGCTGTTCATCACAGCAATATTTTTAGTTCTTGTAAACGGGTGGGGGGGGTAAATATTACCTTTGGCTGCTTTTCAATGGGAGGCAAGTACTAGTACATGGGGAGTTCTACACCCACAACATTGAAGGAGTCTTAGTGATGATGGGGGAGCTCTTTTCAGCCTACTTTGAAATGTATTGGTCCTCACCCTTGACTTCCTGAAGAATGCTTGAAAGGGTCAACATATTGTTCAAGATTGCTAACATAATGGATGGTGGAAGCAATCATCCCCACTCCCGCTAGTTCCTTTCCAAGAACAAGAACAAAGTTACATTTTTGGAAGGCTTAAAGATTACGGCTTGCAAGAGGAGATGACTTTATGGCCTCTTAACTAGGAAATAGACTCCGGAGAATACTGATGAGCATCATTTCCTGCTGAGGAACATGGGATGTCTAGTTCCCTCTGTCTCCCAAACTGAATCCTAGTTTGAGCCAGATCTGAATTCAGAAGGGTCTTGTCCAAGCTCAAAATGGGTCAAATTCCCACCCACCCCCACTACCCCCATGAGGGAATTTCAACGTTACATATTTGCCCTTACAGTACAAAGGAATAAATATACATTCATTATTTACTTTTAGAGATTTGTACACTTATCACAATATTCAAGGTGATATAAACACATAAAGTCAGTGCAAAACACAGCTATTTTTTTTAAAAAAAACAAATGTGCAGTGAACTCTTATACATGCTTATTTGGAGGTAATTCCTAGGGGTGTGCACTCCATTCCCAAATTTGGGGGGTTCCAACAGACCTTCGACAGACCTCCGAATGCCTCAGTATGGTTACATGATTGTTTGGAGCCCTGAAGAGATCTGTACACGAAGGTTTTTTAGGCAACACGAGGGTTCATGTCATGTTAATGATGGACACCTAACTAAACACTTCCAACTGAACACGGTGAGGGGTGAGGGAGGGGTAGCTTTGAGATAGACATCTCTGGCTAACCAATAGCCACAGTCTCCTCCCTGTCCCCCCCCCCTCCAATCACGTTGCTTAGGGAGAGGGATTGCAAATGATATAAACAGAAAGAACCCATAGTGCTCTTTCACAATGCGGCTGAGGCTGACTGAACATCACAGAAATGGAAAAGTTCCATCAGCTTTCCCTACCACCTTCCTATCTTGGGGCATTTTGAAGCCCCTTCTGCCCATGCTCCACTGGTCCAGCGTGGCCTGCCTATGGTGGTGGGGCAGGAACCTTGCCCACAGTATTGCTGCTGCTGCTGCTGCCAGCCTGAGACTGACCGCGGGCTTGAAGGGGGTGCCGCCTTTTAAGATCTTGCATACCTGGTATCCTCCGCCACCAAAGAAAAATGATCCCAGGCGCTAGACTTGTATTTTGCAGGAGAGGGTGCAGGTGGAGCCTCAAAACCACCCACAGCCGGCTTCCTCTCCTGCACTTCAGAAGGACCAGCAGCAGCAGAGAAAAGGATGTGTATATATAGATATATAGATATATAGATATATAGATATATGGGGGGGACTAGAAGAAACGCCTCTCCCTCTCCATCTCCCAACACAGCCAGAGCAAACTTTCTTTGCTGTGTTTTCTTTTCTCGCTTTGTGTCTCTCTGCTTTTATTTGCTTCTTCTTGTAGGACCAGCCCCACACTCCCCTTTGTGTGTGTGTGTGTGTGTGTGTGTTCTTGTTCCACACATGGAGACAGGGGACTTTGATTTTTGTAGGAGGTTTCTAGTTTCTGAAAGTTCTGCAAGCTTTCTTGAGAGAAGATGAAGTGTATCTGAAGTGTGCGTGTGTGTGTGGTGGTGGGGGAATGGTTGGAAGGGGAATATTTTTAAAAATCTCTAAAAATCAAGCTTCCAATCCGGTATGGCTAAAGCACTACTTAAGAGCTACCAGGGTGCCAAGTTTCATCTCTTGATCTTTAAAAATGATGGAGATGTAAGAATTTTTGTTAATTAATTCCCATTGATGCCAACAGAGCAGTTCTCCAAATACGGAGCGAGTTGCACCCGATGGTGCAAGGAGACAGACCCATTCTGAAAACCTGAGTGGAGATTCGCCTCATCTGAGCTGTGCCCAAATTTTGGGGAGGAGCAGACCCGCTCTGCACACCCCTAGTAATTCCCACTATGTGCAATGGATCTTATTCCCAGTCCCTGATGTCCATAGGATGGTGATCTTATTTGTTTAACATATGAATTGCATTCTTTACCACAGTAAAACCCAAAGCAACCAACGTGCTCTACCAAACCTGATTTTTAACATCAAAAATACATACATGATAAGTGGAATTCTCAGGATGCTCCGTAGCTAACAGCAGTTTCTGCACTGAATCATTATGCCATGGAATATATGCAGCCCAGTGCATAAGTGTATTGAAGGAGATTATTATTTTTCAAAGCCACAGGATTAAGACTTTGTTGCAATAAAGAGGTAGCAGGCTTAACAGCAAAACAGCACACACACAGACAAACCTTCTGTAAAGGACCACAAATAAGTTATCACTTAATGAAAACCAAACGAGAGAAGGAAATAAAAAGATATCAAATACAAAATGTAGGACAACTGAATGTGTTATCACGAATGGCACACGGTTATAGTTTCAGCACATCTGAGTCAATAATGTAAAGCTCTGTTTGGGTTTTGGGGACCGAAGCAAAGTACTGGACACAGAGGGCGAACCTTCATTCATTTCTCACTATAACCATTTAGTCTTGGGTTCCTCTTTGGATGTTTTAATTTTAAAGGAAGTCCCAGAGAAATGAGAAAGGCTTTCAAGTCAACAAATAAAAGCATAGGCCTGAAGACAACATTCCCCCCTTACAGCCAGATAAGAAAACAAACCACAGCAGAATGAACAAAGGACACAAGCCTATTGGGATTAACTTCAGCCTCTGAATTTGGAAGTTGACAGGGATCCTATGCAGAGCGGGTGGAGCACAGAGGCAAACCTCACCTCCATGCTTTCCCTGCCCTGCATTTTAGCTAGATGGGCAGATTCACCTGTCTAGCTGAGGCAACTGGGAGGGAGGTGGAAGGAGACTGGGGACAGCTCATATCCCCACTTCCCCAGTCCCTTCCCATTCCAGTCCATTGCTATGCTTCCATTCTGTCCTCTCCAAGGCTGCCTTTGAAGCCTCAGAAAGGCAGCTGGTACAGTTCTGTCTACACTGGCTGTGAGGGGGTGGGGAGCTTGGATTCTTGGGTTCGAGGTAGGAGCACTGTCTCCAACCTCAGATCCAGGAATATGAATCATCCTATGCTCCCCCCCACACCCGACTATGTCTAGGGGCATAGGATTATTATTTTTTCCTATAAATTCACTAAATAGCCAAACTGCAGCCTATCTCCCTCACTAGAGTTGCACTTGCCCTAAAGTCGGTGAGAGTTTGGATATTGCTAGATCACCTTTCTTTGGGGAGTGCCTTTCTGGGTGGCACTGGGACTAATAAAATGGTGTCTCCTGCCTAGTCCATGCTGAGCATTCACGTGACCTGCAGAAACATAAACATGGTCACATTTTGTAAACAAATTGCAGCACTCTTTACAACAGGGCATGGTCCGAAGGCACATGGTGATGTACTAACCTTGATGGAGCAAAGTAGAGCTGTGTCTGGTCAATTCCTGAAGAGAGATCATCTGGGAACCACACACATCACCTTTCGTTCAGTGGTGGGGGAAAAGGATATATATATATATATATATATTAAAAAATGCCTCTATCTTTTGTTGTTGTTTTGCAGCAAGCAATGGTAGCTAGAGAGAGAGAGAGAGAGAGAGGGAGGGAGGGAGGGAGGCAGGGAGGGAGAGAGAGAGAGAGAGGCTCCGTTCAGATGACACCTTAAAACATGGCTTTAAGCATGGTGGTTAAGCCAGAAAGCCAGGCCGTGTTCAGAAGACACCTTCAACGATGGCTTTAACCATGGTGACTAAGGCAAAAGGCTTAATTCATTGTGGTTAAAGCCATGGTTTACTCTGTCTTCCGAACACAGCCCGGCTTTCTGTCTTAACCACCATGGTTAAAGCCATGGTTTAAGATGTCTTCTGAACAGGCCACTGAGAGAGAGAGAGAGAGAGAGAGAGAGAGAGAGAGAGAGAGAATGGACTGCAGGGAATTGTGAACATTTGACGAGATGCAGAGTTTTGGTTTCAGGACTTGCTAGAACATGTGCAGGCCTAATACTGAATCAAAATTCATCTAGGAAAAGAAAAAGAAAAGAACAGATTGACCTTTTTACTGTCAGCTCCCTGCTGCATGTAAGACAAAGGGACATTTTGTCAAAAATAAGAATCTCTTTGGAATATATATATATATATATATATATATATATCTTTGGGCCTGAAAATGCAATATGAGTTTTTTAAAAAAATACAAAATACAAAACACCATCAACCCCAAAACATACCACCAACTTGGTAAAGAATAAATTTCCCTGCACTGCTAAGGTTACCTTTCCTATGAATTTGCAATGTGTTTAGCTAGATTTATGATGAATACATGTTGATGCAAAAATAGATTAGATTAGATTGGAGGGAAGATGTGACAAACGGTGTAATATATTCTCTTTGGCTCGGCTGTGAGGCTCCCAGCCCACGCCAGGGTAAGCACACTATATCACTCCCTTTCTGTTGAAAAGGGAGATAACACACACACACACACACACACTATTGAAGTGGATTTTCTTTACATTTGTTAAAAAATACTATAAAAGGGATTCAGTATGTGGCTCATGCAGATGAGATGCAAATTTCAAGAGGAACATTTGCATGTGTTCAGGGAGTTTTCTTGACTACATTCCAGCTTTGTCAATATGCTTGTTGAAAGTGAAGCTGGCACGACACTTAGCCCAGGGTTGTTGCACTATCAGATAACATATGAATGTTTCCTCTCTCTTCGCTTTACAACTAAGAGCTGCATATCCATGCCATGGGATCTGTTTCTCCCCTGAGACTCCGCTGCGTGAGACTTGTACAGTCACATCGTGTCATTTCCCTCATGGGATAACTCTTTCTCAAATCAGTAGAAATTGTTCTTGTCTCCTTTCCTCATCACACACACAAAAAGCCATGCTTAGCTGCCCTGAGGCTCTACAGAATCCTGTTGAAAAAAAGGTTTGCGTTTGTCTTACGTATCAGTTTCAAATGTCTTTCTGTTGAGGGTAAATTGCGTTGTGTTGTTTATGCAGTAAGCCGCCTTGGGAAGACTAGGGTCTTGAAAGGCAGATAGGAAATTGATTATACAAGTAAAACGTTGCCTGAATCACTCGAGTTGTAATACTCTGGTCCCTGGGATGGGGTCCCGGGGGTTGTAGAATAGATTGGATCTCCCCCTCCCAAAGAAAGTGGACTATTTTTTGGAGTGGGATCTACCCAGTGGAGTCTGATGGCTCTGATTTCAGTGGGGCTGTGAATCCACTTTAGGTTTCAGTCAGAACCAGCTAAAACTCTACAGGAGCCATCTAAGGTGCTGGATCTGGTTTGGGGATAGGTCCTTTGGAGTTCTGGCTGGTTCCGACTGGAACCCAGAATGTGATTACAGCCCCATCAATATCGAAGCCAGCAGCCTTTACTTAATCCATCCCAACCACCAGGGAAAGCCCCAAAGACCTGGGCCTCTCCACCATCAAAGCTCCAGTGTCAGTAGACACAAAAGGGAGGTGGATCAGGGGAGGCTTTCGATCAAGGACATCCAAAGCCCTCACAGCCTTCAGACATACCAACCCCATACTGCATGGGGAAAATAAAAGTCAGCCCTGGTGCTGTCATGCATAATTTCCCTCCCTTTGATTCCACAAGGAGGAAATAAAAATGTTCAACTTAAAAGGAGGGGCAGACCAGCAAGGAAGGGAGGAAGGTGCTGCTTCTCCAGCCCTTTCCTCCTCTCGGCAGAGCTTTGCATGAGGTGATTCATCTCGTAGGGTTGCTCTGCCAAACAATGGAGAATATGCTCTCAGTTTTAATGCATCCTTTACTTGTCATTGTGAGTGTTTTCTCCTGGGAGTACTCCAGTACAGCCGATGCTGTTCACTAGGCCTCATGTGGTAGAAGAAGCCCCCAGTCTCCTCATCATGGGGTTGACTGAAGCCATGCTGCAACCTTGAGAACCCCTTGGGGGCAGAAATATAGGGCATATAAAAAGCTTCTTTGAAATTACCGATTTAGAAACACCCCAGGATTATGAACATAAATGATGAAAAGGGAACCCAAGCCATCCACTCTTGGAGTGCTAAGCATCCCTTAATCTCATGAGCTGCCCAGTTTAGGGCAGAATTATATGGATTGCATTCCTGCTCAATGAAATCCTCCAATCCTGGAGGTTTCTGAGTACATTGGGTGGGAAGAACTATGGAAGCTGCTGCTGCTGCTGCTGCTCCTCCTCCTCCTTCTTTGGCCCGTCCATACTCCTTTTCATCCCCCTCCCCAATGCAGACAGGCGTCTGACCCTATCTAGATGATGCCAAGGGTAAGGCTAGGGCTGGAGAGGGCACAGGATAGATTGGATCAGGGCCTCTCCCCTCTCTGCCCCACCCACTGAAACATCCCCTTTTTTGACCCATGAAGTCATCTGAGGAAAATCAAATAACATCAACAGCCTGAATGGCTGCATCGAACTCTAGATAGCAATGACTGGCCAAGGCCATAGATCCAGAAACAGAGTCATGACTAAAAACTGATTGACAGAGGACCAAGAAGCTAACAGTATCCAGCTACTCTGCAACCACTCATGGGAGCTGCTCGGGAATATATGGAGGGGTTTATTGAGCATATTTTTCCAGTTAGGCATAGATGCCTGGGATTCATCTAAATATTGAGAGCAACATTACTCTGGCATCTTACTGAAGAAGAGGAGTGCTTAATATGACTTGTGATGCCTTTTGTTGCATTTTAGAATAGAATACTCAAAAATATTCAATTGGAGTACAATTTGCAGTATTTGAGTTGCCTTGAATAATTCACGCTCATTCATTTATTCTTGATTAGTGGATCAGGCTTGGCAAAAAAGGGAGTATTTATATTATTTTATGACATGTACTATTAATAATGCATTCCTTTGCACTCAAGCTGCTTTTTTATTTATTTATCTTCCCCCTTTTTTTAAAAAAGAAAGCAATAAAAATATGCAAGGAAATGAGGCTCCTGAATGGAGATTAAGGAACCATGGAGATACTTTAAGCTGTCATTTGAAAGAGGGGTTTATTGTACTGGTTATCCCCTAGGAGAGCAGAGGTAAATGGAAGGTACGATAACACAGGAGAGAGGGGAGGGGGAGGGGGCTATGGATGGAATAGTTAGAAATACAACATCCATATAGAAGTAGTTAGCTACAATGAAAGCAACATAATGTATGGGGTTACATAGGCCGTGCATATACTGATCCCAGGGGTAGGGGAAGCTACAATGCAAGGCAAGGATGACTAAGTGGTTATGGTCAATGACCAGTGGCACATGAAGAAATGGGATCAGGACCAGTGGTATAGTCCCACTTCCTATTTCCACATGTAGTTCCTACACAGGAGTAACGTCTGCATAGGGCTACAACCTCAGTTTATACTCAAGTAGGCAACAAACCATCATTATCTGAATTCCCAGCTGTTTCTTGTGTTTTAATGTTTTAATTTAGATTTTTTTTAAAAAAATAATAATTTATTGCTGATGAAGGTATGCAATACCTCCAACCAGTAAGCTAGTTTTCAATATACTGTGCTCCAAAAGGGTCCAGATCCCAACTAGTTATTGTTCCTTGCATCCTTCATGTCTTCTCTAGGGTGGTGCATTCCTTTCTAAAAGGACAATTGGACTTTGGACAGAATTATGAATGTGTGAACCAGCAAAAACAGGGTTCGGCGAAGTTCTCCGAATTCCATCTCAAAGCTCATTCTGACTTGAGTGCGTATCAGATTGCGAGCTTCCTTCCTTTCTTTTTGCAAGGGAATCTGGGGATATTTTTTCTGTGTTTTACTAACGTATGCAGCAGTTGAACCCATCTTTGAGCTGGCAAATCGTTCAGAAGGGGGAGGAACCAGTGGCAAGCAGCTTCCTGCTTTACTGTGAGCCTACTTGTTACAGAAAGTCACAGGTAGGCCTCTTATGGAAATCACTTCTTTCCACAGAGTGGTGACTGTAAATAGCATGGTTTATACAGAATTGCAGGTGAACATGGTCTAATTATTAAACCATCTATACATGTAATACTGTGTAAACTGTGCTATTTACAACTGCCATTTTGGCAATTTCCATAAAAGGCTTATCTGTGATTTTGTGCAAAATGGCAGCTGGCAAACAAGCTGGAAGCCGCAAGCTTGCCCAACTTGGCATGCACAGAGTTGGGCAAACTGGATGGGGGGGGGGGTGTGAGTTGGCATCCATGGAGCCAAGATGGTGACTACTCACCAATCTGAAGCCCCAAACTAGATTCTTCCAACATCCCTAATCTAGGCTGACCATATGAAAAGGAGGACAGGGCTCATGTAACTTTAACAGTTGTAGAGAAAAGGGAATTTTAACCAGTGTCATTTGTATGCAATTTGTTCCTGGTGAAATTCCCTCTTCATCACAACAGTTAAAGTTGCAGGGGGCCTGCCTTCTTTTGTATATGGTCACTCTAGTATAGTGCCTGCAACTTTAACAGTTGTGATGAAGAGGGAATTTCACCAGGAACTAATTGCATACAAATAACACTGGCTGAAATTCCCTTTTCTCTACAACTGTTAAAGTTATATGAGCCCTGTCCTCCTTTTCATAGGGTCAGCCTACCCTAATCTCCACTTTAAAAGAAGGATCAGGTGTCTGATGTTGTGAAAGGCCTCCGCTCATGACCTTGAAAAGACATTGCCAGTCAGAACAGACAATACTGTTGTAAATGGTCCAGTGCTTAATTGTCCCTGTTTGTTTTTGGTTTCCTGGTCCCAAGTCTGACATTCTAAACAAGGCTTGCTTTTGGCAAGGTGATCTGTTTTATAGAACATTTAACCGTCCAAATATTAATGCAAAAGAGACCATTTGCCAGCTTTCACTTACTGGCTGTCTCTAAAGCCCAGTGTTTTGCACATCTGATTAGTTTCTGCCACACAGGGGGAAAATGTTATTAACATCTTTGTTTGATTCTTTTATGCAGCAGGTGCTTTCTTGACTGTGTTGCTGTACAGTTGCCATGTAAAATAAAATAATGTGCCAATGGCACAGTTGACAAGTTAGGGAAGGCAGAATTGGTGCTCACACCCTAATATTAATGTCTTGTGTTACTTTAAATATACAGATTTATATATTAGGTGTACATTTGTGTATGTGAGCATGGTTTCCTCTTGATTTAGTTAAACAGCACACATATCTGCCAATTTAACTTTAATGAAGGATACAGTTTTGGTTCGTTTACATGTAGCTCAGATCTGTCACTCAGTATAGCTAGAGTGACCATATGGAAAGGAGGACAGGCATCCTGTATTTTTAACAGTTGTATAGAAAAAGGAACTTCAGCAGGTGTCATTTGTATGCATGCAGCACCTGGTGAAATTCCCTCTTCATCACAACATCTTTTCTATACAACTGTTAAAGATCCCGGTGTCCTGTCTTCCTTTCCATATGGTCACCCTAAGTATAGCCCATTGACAGAAGCCTGACCAGGAAGGGACAGAAACCACCCAACACAGGGTGGCTCACACTAGTGGACAAAACAGATACTGAAAGTAGTAATTATAATTTTGTTTTAGTCAACTATTTGGCCCACTAGCACGATCTAGCAAGAAAAGCTGTCCCCCAGTTAAACAAGGTGTGCATGCAAACCTATGCTTCTTTACTCAGAACCAAGTGCTACTGTATTCACTGATCACACTTCCAGGTAGATGTGTGTAGGATTGCAATCACAACCATGTTACTCAGATGTCAGTCCCACTGAGCTCTAGTGAATGGGTTGAGGATTGCAGCTTCTCCTTGAGTTTTGGTTGATTAATTTAGATCCCATCCATCAATCAACATGCATATGAGAACTTAAGAACTCCAAAGCTGTGGGGATCCTCTCATTGCTTTGAGATGATGCACATGTGTGTCACAGCAGGTATCACAACACTCTTCTCTCACACAGGACGGAATGTCTTCTTTTTTCTTTAAGATGGCACTTGCCATCTGCAGTGTGTATAACGATTGGCATTAAACTAATTTAAAACTGAATGCCTGAGTATACTTTGAGATAGTTTTGCAGTAGATCCAAATATTGTAGCTGATTAGTCTAATTGATTAATTAACTAACCACAGCAGCCCTACTAGCAAGTCATTGGCCTGGTTCGGATGACACAATAATCAAGGGGGGGGGGGAGAAGAGGCAACTGTCCATTGTGTTGATCATTGTGTCAGGTGTGTGGGGGGGACACAACGGACACACAACTCACAGTACGTTATTTTCTTGATTTAAACAATGGAGAAAAACAATGGGCTGCTCCGTTGTTTATCTCAGCAACTGTTGATTCAAATGTCGTGTGATGGGCCCCGTTGTTGAATCCCCCTCGTTGAGTGTACTATTCTGGCAGATCAGAGAGTTCCGTGGCTGGAATGGCCAAAAGCATCCGGCTGCTCCTATACAGCCGGCAGAACTTGCAATGCATGATGGGGTAGGGCCAGGAGGACTGAGAGAGGGAGGGAGGAGCACCAGCAGCCCAGATGGATGCTGGGAGTTTAAGCCATGCGACGGGGGAGGGGCAACATGTTGTGTGGCGAGCGCCGGGAAAATATTGCACAGTGAATGTGCTATTCCCCCTCTGTTGCCTAATATGTCGTCCAAACACAGCCATTCACTAGCTCCCCTTTGCTTGCCTCCCAGATTCAATGAGTCTTCATTGCCCAAACCTTTTCTGGCCATTGGGACAGGGAGTATGCCACCCTTGGTCTCATGAATGAGACAGGATTGAAGGAATTGCATGCAAATGCAGGAACATCTATAGGTGTTCAGAATGGACTACAAAAAGTCTACCCAACTATAAGTCACCCCTCTTTCCAGGCTGCTTAGTGCCCACTCACCCACAGGTCCTCAGATAGGTGTGAGTCCAATGACTCAAGGCTGTTGCATTTCTGGAATCTGATACTAGCAGTGGCAGGTTCAGGGATCCAAGAATTTCAGAATAAGGGAAACAGCAAGGTCACAACGGTCCAGGTCACATACAACAGTGTTCCAAGGAAGCACAGGAGACAAGGGCCAGGCAGAAGGAGAGTGAGAGTCCAGTCCAGGTAACAGGCAACAAGGTAACACAGCAGAAAGGAGCAGGCAGAAGAGTTCAGTGGCTTAGTGTGTCATCTGAGCAGGTTCATTGGTGAGCAACAAGAGGGACTTTTATGGTGAAAGGGAAGACTTGTCCTTAAGTTTTGGGTGACCTGGGGCTGGGGAAAGGAACTCCCTCTTATGCCTGGCAACTCAAAGTCCTGGGGCTTGGAAGACTGTGAGTTGGCAGGGCCTCCCTTGACCAGTAGGTGTCTGGCCAGAGGCAGGGTCATCCTGCTCATGCATGAGACTGGGTTTAAGTTGTTTGTAATATGCCCATGAGGAGAGTGCAAGGCAACCCCTGCCACATTCCCATTCCCAAGGATAGTAGGTATTGCTGTCGATCAAGTTGTATCATTTCTACCTATAAAGCAGAAAGTATGTGTGTGTCATGTATGTCCAGAAATGTTTACCCACTTCCAGTCGAGTTAGAAACTTGACACGTTGACACAATGATAGGTAGGGATGTGCACTGGATCGGACCCGATCCACGATCCGAGTCCGGTCCAGTGGGAAATCGGATAAATTATCCGATTTCCGATCCCGCAGCTGGATCGGCCGATCCAATCCGAACCGGTCCGAAAAAGCTCCGAACCGGTTCGGCGGATCGGCGGATCGGCGGGCGCCCACTGGCGCCCACCGCCGCTTCCATTGGCGGGCGCCAGCGGGCGCCCGCCGATGAAAGTGGACAGCGGGGGGGGGGGAGGAGGGGGGCACTTACCTTCTCGGCCCGGTGGCTCCCGTCCGGCGCCGGCGCCTACTACTACTAGCAGGCTCCGCGGCCTGCTCTAGGGTGGCGCGCCGGGTGATGTCATCACCCGGCGCGCTACTCTAGAGCAGGCCGCGGAGCCTGCTGGTAGTAGTAGGCGCCGGCGCCGGACGGGAGCCACCGGGCCGGGAAGGTAAGGAGGGGGTGCGTGGAGGGGAGGAGGGGGCGCGCGGAGGGGGGAGGGGGGAGGGGGGCCCTTACCTTTCCGGCCCGGCGGCTCCCGTCCGGCGCCGGCGCCTACTATTCCCAGCAGGCTCCGCGGCCTGCTCTAGGGTGGCGCGCCGGGTGATGTCATCACCCGGCGCGCTACTCTAGAGCAGGCCGCGGAGCCTGCTGGTAGTAGTAGGCGCCGGCGCCGGACGGGAGCCGCCGGGCCGGAAAGGTAAGGAGGGGGTGCGTGGAGGGGAGGAGGGGGCGCGCGGAGGGGGGAGGGGGGCCCTTACCTTTCCGGCCCGGCGGCTCCCGTCCGGCGCCGGCGCCTACTATTCCCAGCAGGCTCCGCGGCCTGCTCTAGGATGGCGCGCCGGGTGATGTCATCACCCGGCGCGCTACTCTAGAGCAGGCCGCGGAGCCTGCTGGTAGTAGTAGGCGCCGGCGCCGGACGGGAGCCACCGGGCCGGGAAGGTAAGGAGGGGGTGCGTGGAGGGGAGGAGGGGGCGCGCGGAGGGGGGAGGGGGGAGGGGGGCCCTTACCTTTCCGGCCCGGCGGCTCCCGTCCGGCGCCGGCGCCTACTATTCCCAGCAGGCTCCGCGGCCTGCTCTAGGGTGGCACGCCGGGTGATGTCATCACCCGGCGCGCTACTCTAGAGCAGGCCGCGGAGCCTGCTGGTAGTAGTAGGCGCCGGCGCCGGACGGGAGCCGCCGGGCCGGAAAGGTAAGGAGGGGGTGCGTGGAGGGGAGGAGGGGGCGCGCGGAGGGGGGAGGGGGGCCCTTACCTTTCCGGCCCGGCGGCTCCCGTCCGGCGCCGGCGCCTACTATTCCCAGCAGGCTCCGCGGCCTGCTCTAGGATGGCGCGCCGGGTGATGTCATCACCCGGCGCGCTACTCTAGAGCAGGCCGCGGAGCCTGCTGGAAGTAGTAGGCGCCGGCGCCGGACGGGAGCCGCCGGGCCGGAAAGGTAAGGAGGGGGTGCGTGGAGGGGAGGAGGGGGCGCGCGGAGGGGGGAGGGGGGCCCTTACCTTTCCGGCCCGGCGGCTCCCGTCCGGCGCCGGCGCCTACTATTCCCAGCAGGCTCCGCGGCCTGCTCTAGGATGGCGCGCCGGGTGATGTCATCACCCGGCGCACTACTCTAGAGCAGGCCGCGGAGCCTGCTGGAAGTAGTAGGCGCCGGCGCCGGACGGGAGCCGCCGGGCCGGAAAGGTAAGGAGGGGGTGCGTGGAGGGGAGGAGGGGGCGCGCGGAGGGGGGAGGGGGGAGGAGGGGGCGCGCGGAGGGGGGAGGGGGGAGGGGGGCCCTTACCTGCCCGGCCCGGCGGCTCCCGTCCGGCGCCGGCGCCTACTACTACCAGCAGGCTCCGCGGCCTGCTCCAGGGTGGCGCGCCGGGTGATGTCATCACCCGGCGCGCTACTCGAGAGTAGGCCGCGGAGCCCGCTGGTAGTAGCCGCCGGCGCCGGACGTGCCGAGAAGGTAAGTGGCGGGGAAGGGGGCTTACCCCCCCCCCGGAGCCGTCCGCTTCTATCCGCTGGCGCCCGCGGGCGCCAGCGGATGGAAGCAGGCGGCCCCAGGGGGGGTAGGGAGCGCGGGGGAGGGGGTTTACCTGCCGGGGCCGTCCACAGCGGACGGCCCCGGGGGGGGGAGGGAGTTAGGCCCCCCCTTACCCACCCGCCGCCATTTTTTCCTCATAGACTTGCATTGCAATGCAAGTCTATGGGGAAAAAAATGGCGGCCGATCCAAAAATTTCCGATTTTTGGATCGGGATCGGACTCGATCCGGTCCGGGGGGCCTCCGATTTTGTCCGAACCGGTCCGGGACAAAATTGGAGGTCCCGATCCGGGTCCCGATCCGATCCGGGGGGTCCGTGCACACCCCTAATGATAGGTCTGGCTGTACAATGTACCAGAAAAAATAAAAAAAAACCTCACAAATTTTGGGGGTTTCAGTATTTTTAAAGAATTTAATAAAAAAACAAGGCTTATGCCTACAACTCCCAGCATGCCTTGGGAAGGAGGCCAGATTTTCTGGCCTTTGGTAGCCATTGTGAGTGTACAGGTGGGTGGCTGCTGCATGTCTTTCACAACCTGACTCTTAAAGTTGGTCTCGAAGAGTCAACCCAATTCCACATAAAAGGAAACAACCCACATAAATGAGCTGCGTCCATTTGCAGTGCCTCCTCCCACCCTCTGTGTGGTTTTAAAATCGTGACTAGATACAACAGCGTAGCTTTGAGGGGTCAAACATGCTCAAAGGCAGTTCGTCCTGTTATCACTGTTTTCCCAGAATCTGGGGGAAGCAAGCACACAACTTTTGCCCTTAAGAGGAAGGAAGGGAGGAAGGAGAGGCACTCTGCACTTGCCAAGAAACAGACCAGACAAAGGGGGGAAGTGCCCGGTACAGGCCCCAGATGGAGCACTTTGTGGGTGAGAAGTGCAGGACGAGGCAATCCCAGCAGGATTGGCTGGAGCTGGGCATGTCTACTGAGAGCTGCTTACATCCCATCCTTGGTTATGATACTCCTCAACGCTCTATCGAGGAGCAGTATTGGCAACAAGAGGATGTATCAGAGGATGTGGGCAACTGCGGGCTGCCAAATGCATGCTGGGAGGTGTAGAACTGGTATGTTGAGTGACTGGTTTTAAATAAAGTAGGGGTGAGCAAACCAGGTCACTATCTCTCAGTCCTAACTCAGCCCCCACTTTCCTGACCTCTCACTAACTGCCTTTGTTCTCCTTCTAATTGACTTTCCCCGACTGTCACTCACACCATTCCATTCTAGCCTCCGCTATCAGTCATTCCTCCATTCACTCTTCTGTTTCAATAGTCAAGTCAGGCTTTCACGTAAAAATCATAAACTTTATCCAGTAATTCTTGCATCTGTCTTGGAATGTTGTGGAATGTTGTGGAATATCTCATCAAGTTAAAAGGCCCTGGATTTTTTTTTTAAAGATCACCTGGCACTTAAAAGCCATTAATGCAGTCACCAGGCCAGCCTTCCTAGGAAAAAGAAATCCTTAAGCAGGGTGCCACAACTAAGAAGGCTCACTCTCCCACGACACCACAGATGTATTCAAAGATTAATGTTATTCAGAGAGCTAGGCTTGCACCGACAACTCCCAGCATGCCTTGGGTGGGAGGGAAGGCTTATTGGGCTTTGGCGGCCATCATCTGGAAGTAGCTTGCCATCCTGGGCCTGAAGGGAGAGTGCCTGGGCTGGCTGCCTTGGTTACTAGGCACCATCAGGAGCAGAAGGGCAGGATGTCACAGCTCTGGGCCTGTCACCGATGGCAACAGCCAAGCAACCCATGAGTCAGCCAGCCATCTCCCTCAGTGTAGTGTGGACTCGCTCAGCCAGATTTCACTTCCCATGAGCTTCAGCAGCAGGACTCCCATTGGGCAAGTCAGGCACCACAGCAAAACGCATGCCTGGAGTTGTAGTTTTTGTTTTCTGTGGGGGACAAGGAACATCATGGTGACAGTTTCAAGGCAGCCCTGGTCATGCATTGAGGGTGTGAGAGAGAGAGGGGAAGAAACTAATTCAATTTGTTTTAAAGTTACCTCACAGGCCTAGGACTGCCCTACCTTGCAGGGTTGTCTTGAGGGTGTGAGAGGAAAAAACGTAATAAATTTAATTTGTTTAAAAGTTAACTCACAGGCCTAGCTCTGGCCTGTGTTCTGGCTGCTTTCCTTTTTTCATAATAATAACTTCAGAGCACATACATACAACAGTTCCCC
The DNA here is from genome assembly GCA_029215795.1 of Anniella stebbinsi. Lineage (NCBI taxonomy): Eukaryota > Metazoa > Chordata > Lepidosauria > Squamata > Anniellidae > Anniella > Anniella stebbinsi. The sequence continues at coordinate 12,912,836 of JARDYH010000001.1, read as the reverse complement.
TCATCCACTGAGATCCGCTTCCCTATTATATGTTATTCGAATATCAGGGCAATGCCGGGTATATTTTGAAAACATATTTTTAGGTTTGCATCTTTTTTAGTTGGTTGAAAGGGTATTGTGTGTCCTGATTGTTTTTGAAGTTTAGATGGCTGCTCCAGCCAAGGAGGTGTAGGCATTTCAGGTAAAACACAAAATGTGGTATATCATGAAGCTCTAGTTTAAAATACAGTTCTTATTAACACAATTTTCCATTGATTCTAACAAGACAATTTACTGACTCAACCAAACTAAAAAAAGAACAGCCAACCTGAAGATGAATAAGTTGCAGAGAAACGTATTATTTATCAAACAAATGTTATAAACATTATTCACAGACCAGAGCAACACCAGGCATATCAGGTGGTGTAAAATAAAACAAAGGGGCAGAGCTAGTTCACCTGTGTCTCATTTCTTTCTTGTGTTTAGCTGGGACAAAATGGTATTTTGCTTTGTGGCTTGAATGTTTGGTTGCAGGCTTGATTGGCTTTAAGAAAGCATTTTTAATTACAATCAGTTGTAAGTAGGTGGGAGGGGAGTTAGAATGCTGAGCTGTTTGAATGGTGTCATCTGATTGGCTCAGTTGCACCTGAGAGAGGCTATAACTGTGACTGGGTTTTCTTGGTGAGGGAGGTGGAATCTGGGTGATAGACTTCGGTGGTTAGATTTCCCTTGGAGGTGGAGGGAGGCCTATTTCATCACCAGGGAACTTAAGTCTCAGTAAAACATCCTTATTCTTGTAAAGCTTTCAATATTGTTTTGTTATTTTAAAACCATGCTTTTCTTGGTTTTATTTGTTGCCATAAATTTGTGATACACACACACACACACACACAAAGTTCAAAGTTCCCTCTTAAATAGTAAAAGGGGGTAGAGTAAGAGAGGTTGTTGATAGCATCACAGAGTGTGGTGATGCTGTAGTAGCTAATAGCAATATCTGCCAAAGCAACCATTCCTCATTCCTCTGGGAGTCTGTAGATCAGCAGCTTACCTGGCCTGCTCACCTGACAAGCACTCTGTGTCTAAACCCTGACTCCTCGGCTGAGTGGCTATACCTTAAGATAGATTGGAGTGTGCTGTTGGGTGATTATTACCACTTCTGGATCTGTAATGATAATGTGACATTGATGGCCCAGTTGTGTGCTGTTCATGCTAGGAGAATCTGTTGGCTACCAACTTCCTAGTAAATGTGGATTTTAAAAGTGTATGCATGAATAAGAGCTAATGTGGTGTAATAGTGAGGTAGCCATGTCAGTACATGCATGTAATCACATAGCATCCTTTGGTGGTGGGAGGAAAATGCATTTATTTATTCATTTATTTAAAATGATGTTTATCCTTTAAGGGTCAAAATTTTTAGCTTTTAAGGGGTTCAGTTAAAACAAAAGATTGGCAGGAATTTTGCTACAGTTCTAGATAAAGGAAATGCACCCAGCACTGCAGTCCAGCAGGCTGATCAAATAAAGAAGTTATTTAGCCTTGCTTCAAAAATATATGAATTAAACTGCGCAACAGCATATGAGCCACTAAAACAGCCCATTGTGGAGCATTCTGCTGAATTCAAATACTTCCTTGAAACCCCAGAGACTTGTGTTCCCTGTCAATTCCTTGAGTGTATTTTTCATGAAGCAATATGCGCCATGTTCCTAATCTTATGAAATGTCAAATACAGTACTATATAATGTACTTTACTAGGCTATCAAGGAATCACATGTCTTATATTATACACCCACATACAAAAGCCAAATATCAGCATGGAGGAGAAATGTTAACTTTGTGCCCACTTGCATAATTTTTCAGAGGCCAATATGAAGTTGAAAGAAATGACATCTATCAACTGTTCTGGCTAGTTGATAGAACTACAGAGATTGACAGGTGTCATAGCCCAGGACTGAAAGTACTCAGAGGCTGAATTCGGACGACACATTAAGCAACTGGTGGGGGGAAAACAATTGTCAGTTGTATTGACTATCATGTCGTCCAAATGCTGCCATAGTCAACTCAGTGCTGATCCTAATCCACATCATGGTTGATTATTGATTACCATGTTGTGTGGGGAGTACCCCCTAGATGAACAACTGGAAAGTTGATTATTACCCCACCATTGACTATCGTGTTGTCCGAATTCAGCCAGTGACTGAGGTTTCTAGCAGCAGCAACTCTGAGGAGTCATCAAAAACATGTCCCAGACTTTCACAAGTGAGGATCACCATCTTGGATCCTGTCCATTCAATACCCAGGAGGGCCCACAGCATTTGCAGAGGAGGAGATCCTGGAAGGGCTTTCTTTCCTGCTTATAAAATTCTGTCAGTTGCTCTAAACCAGTTGTTAGATCAAGTTGTATTGCCCAGCTACAGGATTATTTATTTATTTATTTATTACATTTCTATACTGCTCAGGACCTAAAGCTCTCTTGGTATCCCAGGATCATTCTCCATGACCATGAATTTGAGCCCACTGTCCCTGAGTCAGCATCTCCACTTCTGTCCTGGAACTGAACTGTTTCTACTCCAAAACTACTTCAACTGCTGCCTGGCATCTACATTATACTCCTTTAGACACCATTTTCACAGTGTTTTCACGGTTCTTCAGTTTGATCTTTAACCTTGCAGTTTAAATTTGTATTTTAAATCCCTATCAATTTCTGCATGGCTGCTCGGTTTTTATCCTGGTTGTGTTTTAACCTGTATTTTAAATGATGTTTGTATACTGTCATTGTTTTATATTTTGAATGGGTTTTATGGTTTTAATTTTTGTAAATCACTCAGAGAGCTTTAGCTCCTGGGTGATATAAAAATGCAGTAAATAAAATAAATAAATAACCCTTGTGCCCCCTCAGTTGAAACATCATCTATTGGGGATGACAGACTCCTCAGTGGAGCAGGAAAACAACTTATAGAGATAAGATGGCTATGAATAATAATAATAATAATAATAATAATAATAATTATTATTATTATTTATAACCTGCCTCTCCCTATGGATCGAGGCAGGCAACACAATGCAAATACAAGCATGACAAAGTTAAAAAATTTAAAAACAAGAGAAACACATCATTAAAACATTTAAAATTCATCTGGATAGGCCTGCCGGAAGAGAACGTCTTCATGACTCTCTTAAATTCATGAAGACTGCCAATTTGTCTAACCTCCTCCGGCAGACCATTCCATAGTCTGGGAGCCATAGAAGAGAAGGTCCTCTGGGTAACACTCGCCAGCCTAGTTCTGGCTGGTTTGAGTATGTTCTTCCCAGAGGACCTAAGAGTGTGGGGCGGATTGTACGGGAGAAGGCGATCCCGTAGGTAGCCTGGGCCCAAACCATGTAGGGCTTTAAAGGTAATAACCAACACTTTATACCTTGCCCGGAAACTGACCGGCAGCCAGTGAAGTGATTTTAAAACTGGTGTAAAGTGGTCACCCCTAGGTGTACCGGTGACCAACCTGGCTGCCATATTTTGAACAAGTTGAAGTTTCCGGACTAGGCACAAAGGTAGCCCTATGTACAGTGCATTGCAGAAGTCGAGCCTCGAAGTTACCAGCGTGTGCACTACCGTCTTTAGGTCTTCCAACTCTATGAAAGCTAGGGCCTTGCCCTTAAGACTGGGTTCTCTAAGCATCTGTCTGCCATAGACCCTTTCATCAAATAAGTAGATGTTGATTTTAATCTCCAAAACAAGCAGTCTAGACTGCATTTTACCTGAACCTAGCTGGTCTATCTGAAAGGGATGGAAGGAAAATATTCTCTCTTCTATCCACTTTCAAAGACAAACTGTGCACCAAGCGTTGCTATCTGTATGCTTGTGTAAAATCTTGGATTCCCCCACCCCTTTATACCAGCCTCCCACCCTAGAGTCCAACTTTAAAAGGAATTAGGTCTGGCATTTATTTATATATTTTGCCTGTGATCTTCATCTTGATCTTCAAAAAGGTCTATTAACCCAAGTTAAGTAATTATTTTAAAAGTGTCAGTTTCTTCCATTCAGACTTTGTATTCACTGACTCTTCTACTGTCTCCCTAACGAGGTCCGCCTGGCGCCAACATTGTTATCTTTTCGGCGCCAGGTCAAGACTTTCCTCTTCTCTCAGGCATTTAGCAATATCTGATAAGGCTGGGTTTGTCTTATTTTTAGGTTTATAGCTTTTTAAAGTTATTACAGTAGTTTTAAATGTATGTGTATATTGTATGTTTTTGCTGTTTTAATTTTTGTATATTGTTTTTAGTTGTTTTAATCTTATGCAAACCGCCCAGAGAGCTTCGGCTATGGGGCGGTATACAAATGTAATAAAATAAATAAATAAATACTAATTTAAGCCAGCAATGGAAAACTAGTTTTATGAACATTTTATGGGCCATTCTAATCCTCAGGGAGAGATCCTGACCTGCATTCGCATGTGGCAAGGCTCGGTAGTGATGTTGGCATAACCTAGAAGCGATGCCTTCACACTTATGACTTATACTGGGCAGAGCCAAGGGAAAATGTCAGAACTGGAGACATAAGAAGACTTATGGTGTCCTGCAAGAACACTCTCCCCTTGTATGTGGGGGAAAAAAATATTGGACTAGACAGGCTTTTGGTCTGATCTTGGATTAGATAATTTTTCGGGTTCTCCTTCAACTCTTGAAGTGTCTGTTGCTTAAATAACTGAAGGAGAGTATAATTATTTCTGTAAACCGCCCAGAGAGAGCTTCGACTATGGGACAGTATATAAGTGTAATTAATAATAATAATAATAACTGGGACCACACTGCATACCTCTGTACCACATTCTTGATAAATAGCCCCTAAAGCTGCTATTAACCCAGGGAGATAAATTTGCCCTACCACTAATGGAGACGCTGTGTCAAATTCTTGGATCACACAGAATTCGGTGGCACAATTTGAAATAGTGACTACAATCCCTTGTTAAGCCTTTTCACTGACATATAACCTCATTTTACTTACTTTGTCTACCCAGTCTAGATTAATCTTTAAACTTCATATTTTAAAACGCTTATCTTTTTCAGATTTCTCTTTCTTACAGCAACACACACATCTACATTTCTTTTTTAAAAAAAAGATGAAGACTTTTTCCTCCAAATATTGCACTGCATAGCAAGCTTTTTAACTGACTTTTAAATGGTAAAAGCAGAGCTGCTGTAAAACAGGAATGACGTTTTCAAAAGTTTGCATTAGGGCAATTGGTAAAAAGTACAGCTTCTGAATGACTTAAAAAACACAATCATAGATGTATGTCTACTCATAAATTAGTCCCATTGAGCTCAATGGGGTTAACTCCAAGGGATGGACACATGGGACTGCAACTTTAGGATAGCAAAGCAGTGGTCTTGAAGGAGAAAGCAAATCAGTGAGTTTTCTTTTCCAGTTTGGTTTGTACCTGACTACGTACACAAAGGTAGTGAAATCGTAGTAGAGTGTTGTTCTGGGCCACAATATATGTTGCGTTTGTGTGCTTCTTTAATGCTCCTAGCTAAAAAGTAATGAACCAGGAATAAGGGAAGTATGCCTGTAGATGATCTGTAAAGAAGCATCAATACCTAGAACATTGCTGGTGCTAAACATGACTGAATTAATGCATAGAGTGTGTTGCATTCTTCCATTTTGGAGTTGAGGAACCCAGATGGAAGGAAAGCTTGCCCATTGCACAAATGGGCCCATGCCTGGTGCTCGCATTGTGATGCAGTGATCAACATGATGAATAAGATAGTGTTCCCTTGACTATTGTCAGGCAGCAGTCATTCTATCAGGCTGCAGCAGAAGGGAGTAGAGAAACAGGGAGGAGCCATTTCATCAAATGTGCTGAAAGCTTTCTCAGGCTTCTCTTCCAGAAGTCTTTCCAGCTGGTCATTATAAGTACTACTATTGACCTTCAAGAATTGGCATCTGACTCCCCTTTATGTCATGTCTTTTAGATTGTAAGCCTGTAGGCAGGTACTGTCTTGTTTTCATCGCTCATACAGACAAATGCGACAGCAAACCTTCTGCAAGTGAAAGGACATAGTGGATACCTTGTTTTTATCACTACTACAGGGTATCTTCAAAGTTTTAACTCTACACATATTGAAACTAAGAACTGGTGCCTGAGTTTTGCTTTCTTTTCCTCCTCCCTCCCAATCAGTTTTCCTTTTGTGTCGTGTCTTTAAGATTTTTATTCAGGGGCAGGGAAGGGAAGGGGCTGTCACATTATTAATCTTTGCAATCTGCTTTGGGACCTTTTTTCTTTTCGCTGAAAAGTGGGGTAAAAATGCTGTTGATGATAATAATGATGATGATAACAATGATAACAATGATAACAATAATAACAATGATAACAATGATAACAATGATGATGATAATAATAATTCAAGCCACACTAGCTTTTTCACCTTAGGAACATGGTAGAAATGTTTTAAATGAATAAATATTATTTTTTTTATACTGCCCAATAGCAGAGGCTCTCAGGGCAGTTGACAATTGAACCATAAAATACAGAAAATCACAACATAATATAAAGCTTTTAAAGTTTTTTTTAAAATACCATGTAGAACCAAAATAAACCCAGTAGGAGTTCCAGCTCAGAGAAAGCCTATGTAAAAAGATGTGTTTTCAGGAGGTGTTTAAAGGTTGTTACATTTTCTGTCTCCCGAAGCCCACAAGGGAAGGTTTTCCAGAGGGCAGGTACATCTACGGAGAAGGTCCGCCACCGAGGCTCTTCATGGTGACATTGCAGTCGTTGCAGAAAGACCAGCAATAAATATTGCAAAACTTGTGGCAACAAACCATAGAGAAGGAAGAAAGGAAATAACTACACTTCGGAGCTTTAATAGCTCATTTCATCTATATTGTGTTTCAGCCCTTTTTCTGCCTTTGAGGTCTTGATCTGTACTGCGATCCACTACAGCCGCATCATTTGAGGGATGCAGCAGATGAATACACAATGTGAGGAATTCCTCTGCCCTCCCCCAAAACAAGCAAATGTTCTCTTGGTTTTGTGGCTCTAATTTTATTAATAAGCATCTTAATTAACAAGACAACATGCTGTACATAACCTGAAAGAGAACTACAGTGGGTTAAACTGGACTTTCAATGCTATTGGATTTAACAGCGTACGATGCCCAACAGCACAATTCTAGAGCATGGATTAGGGCAGTTTCAGTACAAATACACAGACTTAATCACTTCCAAATCCTGTAGTATGCCACAGCGTGGAAAAAAATATATCCCTGAAGTACAAACTGAAGTACAGATATTTACAAAAGATTTTCAGTTATCTTCCATAACTAGGGTTAACATGAGATACACACCGTTTCCCCCCTAGGATCTTTGCCTTCATCCCGTTGACTTATGATCATGAAACCCAACTTCTTATTTTAAAAATAAGAAACTGCTCAGGCCACAATCTGATGAGAGCAGTTCCTGAGGATGGTTTTGAAATGAACTGGAGTTGCACATTGCATCCTCAATAAGCCAAGGCTAGAAATGAGGGAGAAGAAAAGTTCCTTTGTCTAATAAGATTAATCACACGTTATACTTAAAGGGCCATCTTGGGAGGTCATGCTCAAATGTTGACAATGGTTCCTCTTTTTCCATCTGAAATACTTTCTAAAGAAGTTAACAAGTTTCTACATGAATAATGGATTTATTTGTTTTTTGGAAAAAAAGGTGGAATAATAAGTCAGTCATTGCTAAGAAGAATATGTTGGGGTGGGTGGGCAGGGGATGATGAAGATGCCATGGGTTTGTTTAGTTTTAAAAATTCCACAAAGCCAAATGGAATATGACTTCCTAATTATACGAAGCAACCAAATATCCAATTGTCTATTTCCACCCCTGTTGATTCTTTCTTGGCAGAGTTTCTTCACACTTCAGAATCAAACCACTCTAGAATGATGAAAGGGACATTTGCAAATCCCTCTAAGTATAAGTATAAAGTCTGGCTTTATTTCAAAATGGAATAAATAAATAAGGAATTCCTTGTTTGTTTGATAAACCAAAGGCAAACATTTTCTAAAAAAATCCCTCCCCTTGTTTTAATGCTAAGAACTAGTTCATACAAGGATGTCCATTGCAAATTTAAACACAGGTCGACATCTCCTATAACTTGATACCATCTTAAACACAATTCTTCTCAAAAGAATCCAGTCACACATTCCACAAACAAGTGTTGAGTGAAGAAGAATAAAGGGATGTGTGAATCAATCCCTAGGTATGCAAGATTATTTAAATAACCAATTAAAAAATGTTCCTGATTTTTGTGTTGTTGAACTCCCTGCTCATTTGAGGGAGGCATTTTTATTCTCTTCCCTTTATAAATACTGATCTATGTAGCTACAGTATATGATTTTGAGATTCTTTTCAGAAATACAGTTTATCACAAATTAAAGTAAAATAAGTGGGAAATGACTAAGATCACACAGAAGATTACTTGCTTGTATGTGGTAAAATGTGTAAACTATCATTAGTCCTTGGAGTACTGAAAGAAAGAAAAAGAAAAGCTTCATCCATATTCCTTTGTTTGGTGGATAATTCAGATACAGCATCCTTCCTTTACCCAGAACTCTATATACAATGAATGTACATACTGATCTCTTCCGTTGATGTCTCGTCTTCCATTTGGGTCAATGGAAGATGTAGATTTGCACAACTTAGTAAAACGTCATCCTAGATAAAGTGTCAGCCATCGAAATTAAGGGGAAGCAATGGTAGCTAGAATACCTTGAGTAGCACGTTGGCACTCCCATGCTGTGAATAAAGATGAGAGGACCAGCCTAGATTCTCCAAAAATCGCTTTGGATCTCATTTCAACTTGCTCCCATTTTGGGTTTTCAAAAGTGCACATTTCTGAGCATAAAATTTGAATGGAAAGAATGCACATTTCTGAGCATAAAAATGTGCACCTTTTCTGCATTGACTACAGTGTGCAAATGTGTATGGGGGAGGGATGCACATTCTAAAGTATGCTTCAAAACTCAGGGATTTCCAAATATATCTCGAAGAAAAATGCTCCTGCTCATGTTCACATTTGGGATTGCAAACAGGATATGTTCAAATAATTTGCAAACAGAAATGAAATTCTTGTTCATCTCTAGCTGTGAACCTGTAAGCATAGCTGCTAGGTGTGGGGTGGGGTGTCTGTGATAAAATAGAAATAGTTTTTGTAGTTCTATGTATAAATTTTTCCTTTTGCCAACATTTATTAAATAATCTTATTATCATTCCAAATTAATATAGAAGTCTCCAAGACAATCTTTACACTTGAGAAACAATAATGGGCAATGGAGTTCTAAAATTTAGCCATGGAGATGGGAGCCATGGGCAGTAACCAACCGCATCATTGAAGTAGCACAAATGATGTTACACTAGCAGAAACTAAGTTCCGAACTATGCGCAAGAGGGGAATCCAACTAAAGTTACATTTTCCAAAGCGCGGTTGAACAAGTGGTTGCACAACCTGTCATGCAAGCGGTTGTGCATTATGCTAGCGCAACCCATTGTGCAACGGGTTGCACTTTATACTTGTACAACCAGTTGCGCATGGGTTCATTCATTTTTTTGTTTATGGCATTTCTATACTGCCCAATAACCAAAGCTAAATAGCAGGTGAAAGTGTAATACAGAACTGCTTATGCAATAGACAGGCTCAACAGAGCTCCACTGGCACTATTTGAGTTTGCGGAATGGCACTGTTGCATACTGCCCAATGGTGCTAGTTTATTTTCCTTCTCTTAATGCAGAAAGGATGTGGTGTACAAAGTTCAAATATCAGAGCAGACATATTGCTCAGCAGTAGAGCACAGGCTTTGCATGCAGGAGGTTGTAGGTTCACTCCCAATATTTCCAGTATAAAAAATGTCAGCACAGGTGGTGGGAAAGACTTCTGTGCAAGATCCTTGAGAGCCACTGAAGTCAGAGGAAGCAATACTGGACTAGTTTGGCCTGATCCAAGGTAGTTGCCTATATTCCTAGGCTAAAGAAGCCACTAGACCAAGTTCTATCATTTATGTTATTATAAAACATCTACCTTGGTTTAAGATTTATGTAGAATTTGGTTTAACATTTATGTAAAGGCATATCCAGTGCAAAAGACCACAACAGATTTCTATTCCCTGTTTCATTTTAATTGAAAACGCAAGGCATGTGGACCTTCTGAAAGCATCTTCACATGCCTCCTTATGTGTATAAGGGAGGGTTTTTTTTTTCTTTAGCAAAGAGAGCTCCATGGTTGCAACAGAGCTTCTACTCCCACAAGTGATCATGGTGCTAATGTTTCACACTAGAATCAGTTCACGCAGGCATGTTTATCATTTGATGACTGCAGCATGAAGTGATTGTTTGCAGATGTGGCGCTTTGCAAAGGCATTGGAGGTCAAACACCACAGACGTTATGTTTCATGTCACCTCATGCCCAGTGCTTTGCAGTGGAGTCAGTTCAATTGAAGGAAGCAGGTACTGAGGAATAAGATGTTGGAGAATTTGGGCAGGTCTGCTCATATAGGTGAGCAACTCCATTCAAAGTATTGAGAAGAGAATCAAGGCAAGGTTTCTGCTTTACTTACCATGGCTCTCCCTACTTATCTTTGGGAAGGATCCCTTCTTCATCATCCCAGAGTACAGGACACAGAAAATGGGCTCAAGTTATGGGAAGCTAGATTCCTGCTGGACATCAGGAAATAAATCCTGACTCTTAGAGCAGTATGACAATGGAACCAATGACCTAGGGAGGTCATGGGCTCTCCCACACTAGAGGTCTTCAAGAGGCAGCTGGACAGCCATCTGTCAGGGATGCTTTAAGGTGGATTCCTGCACTGAGTAGGGGGGTTGGACTTGATGGCCTTATGGCCCCTTCCAACTCTGCTATTATATGATTCTATAAGGTGGAGGCTGCAGCAAGCAGCAGACATGCAGGGGGATCATCAAATATTTGATTGGAACACTCCAAAAGCCTCAAACTTCTTGTGTGGGAAATGGAAGAGCAACCATCCATCCCTAGTTAGTAATAAAGTGTTATGCACAATCACACATATGTACATTGATGACTGTAGATTGGGGCTATATGTTCCATGGAATAGAGAATCATTTTAAAGCAGCAAGAGTCAATTTACATCACTATTTTGGAGTATGATTTATTTATTTATTTGCAATGCATTACTTGTGATTATCATTGAATTTGTAGTGAATATATCCATAGGGCACTTTATTATGATAGCAGTTTATAGGTTGCCTTGTGGTGTTCTATTCCACCTCTGGAAGTTTTAGGAAACATGATGATCTGCGATCTGTAATTCTTGGTGGGAATTCCTTAGGACTTGCAAATTATTCTAAGCCAACACAACATTGTGTCATTAATTGTTACTTAACAAGATGGGCTGAGCTTCTGAGAAAAGGCAGTATAATGTAGTGATTATAGTGGTAGTCATGGCCCATAAAGTTCTAGGTTCAATGCCCAACTCAGCCATGAAGTTCACATGAAGTCTTTAATCAGTATCTCCCAAGACTGCCCAGTTGTTATGAAAATAACAACATTCAATGCCATGAGCTCACTGGAGGAAAGATGGGATATAAATGTACAATTTAGAGAAAAGAAGAACAAGTATTAACAGGGCTGCCCCAAAATATTCTACTGGCTATGGTGAAAGACAAGATGGTGCCCCCATTTCAACAACAAAAGCGAAAAAGACTGGCAATTGAATCTTACTTGGACACTGATCAATGGACAGCATCCTCCACTGCAACTGAGCACAGAAGGGGGGTGTAGGACAGGCCATTTGGCACACATAGCTCTTTTCTCCAACAGAGGAATCAGCCTGGGGTTGCCACCGTTGCCCTCTCCATACCACCCAACATTTGCCATCTGAGACTTCCATCTCACTCCGCCTAATGGTAGGGCCAGACCTGAGTATTAGTAGTAGCCATTAGGAATTCAAGGAATCATATTCTAGAACAGGTATTTTTTCTGATGGTTTTATGTCTCTAATTATTTCTATATAGCTTTAAACTTCAATGAAGTCCATTGGAGGAAAAAAACAAACATCCCTTTTCATATACTAAGGTAGGACCTAGCAGAAATCATGGCCATCTTCAACTATATTAGCTATGAACTTTGACCATTGTTATTATTATTGATTTTTCCATGACAGCCTTCTCAATCTGCCATTAGGAAATAGAGCAACTTTTTTGATGGATGGGTCAATATTGCCCAATACTTCAGCCGTGCAAATGGATATAAGAAAGCTAGTTTCTAAAACTCTATTTTTTACCAATGATTTGTCATGATTTAGGAGTCTTGTCTTCATGTCAGAGTTCAGACGAGAGGGCTGTGTATGCCCATGGAAAGTTAAAGACACAGAGGGGTGTTCCCCACTAAGGTATTTTCTACAAATCACATTACAATTGCATTACCAATTCACAGATTCCTTTCATGCCAACGGTACATCTCTAGCGGAACTAAGTGGTTTGTTTCCAAGGGTTATCTTCCTCCAGTAGGAGGAGCTCCCTCCAGCAAAAGTAGTTTTCCTCTAAAGGATGACAAGGGGACCTTTGGATCCAATCATTTGATGGATTGTGCCTTCCATGAAAGAAATAAACTGGTTTGTCCCTTAAGCTCTCAGTCTGTCCTTTGAGATCTAGTATTTTGGGGGTGGGGAACAGGTATAATTCGCCAACATATGCAAACTCCATTGAATGGGTTTTGCACAAGGTGTCTTTTGAGGGTTAAACCCTTGCTTTTCAGATGTAGTTGATCATGCTATATCCTAGTATGCATTGAGAGCTTAGGTCTTCTCCATTGAGGCTGGTGACTCCAATTTCAGTGGGTCGGTGAATCCATTCTGGTTTTCAGTCAGAGTGAGCCAGAACTCTAAAGGAGATATCCAAGGTGTTTAGACTACTTTTGGAATAGGGTTCAGCACCTTGAGGAGATCCTTTAGCATTTTGGCTTGTCCTTATAAAAGCCAGAATGGATTCACCACCCCACTGAAATTAGAACAACCAGCCTCCACTGGGCCCTGTATGTTCTATATTGGGAATGTTGATTCAAGAACCTCATATTTCTGAGTATTTCTCACTTATTGTCAAATCATCATTAATATTATTTTTCTCCCAGTTAATTCTGGTCCATAGTGAATACAGTGTGCCGGTGTTTCAGACATTACAAAAGGGGATTCATCAGCAGAAGCAACTCCCTCATCTATAATATTAGCTTGAAATATGATGTATGAAACAGCCCCAGAGAAGTGATTTTATCCTTAAAAACGGCTAGCCTATAAACGTGTGATTCTATGCATGTTTACACAGAAAAAAAGTCTTGCAATACCACTGTCTGGGGAACGTTGGGTATTGTAGGAGCTTTTTTTCGTGTAAACATGCGTATGGTGGCACCTTAAACAACCTATTCTAAGATGAATTTCAAATAGTAGATATAAATGATCTGAGTAATTCACTCTGCCAAGCACTATCAGATCTATTTCAAATAAAATAAAATAACTAAAGCTTTTGAGTGCGGAGCAAATATTTTCAAACACTGAAGAATTGGTGAAGGTTTGCCAACAACGATTAATTCCAGATTAATTTGTCAAACTATTAACTGAGCTTGAATTAGCAGTGAATGGTTGTGTCAGTATCTAAAGGATTAACATGTACTTCAGAATTTACATGCAGCTGAATTCCAGTGTGCCCACATCTCAGCCAAAACAGTTTGGAGAACTAGGAAAAAAAGATATACAATAAGATGGCCTGAGGTATCATGAATTAAATGCTATCTGAAGGTTTAAAGAGAAGCTTCTCTTGTATTTCTTTCTTTCTTTCTTTTTTACTTTACACGTTAAAGCAAAATGTGTTCTGAGTCGATTAACAGCAGGAACGACAATATATAAAAGTACTTATACCTGCTGGGCACGTAATGAAGAGAAGCTTTCTTGGCATTCATTGGAACTCTTGACATTGGGAATTTCTATAAATTTACAAGCAATTTTATATTACAGCAATTGTACACACAAAGTTTGGTTCATAAATTACAGATATATTTTTTAAAAAGTTACATTGATGAGCCTACATGGAATTCTCTTTACAGGAAATGTTTTTGTTTGTTTGTTTGTTTTTTAAAATAATGTCACACATTGTCTCCCTCACACCCATCAAATTTCAATTGTCTTTTTATGGTAAAACCGGAACTGGGAAAAGCTATGCATTCGTGTTGCAAAGACGGGTTATTTGGATGTAGAACATTCAAGACTGAATCAAAAGCCGGTGGGGGGGAAACAAAATCTAAAGAAAGAGAGAGATGTCTTCTTTGTATCTAGTATAGGATTTGCTCACTATTCATTACGCTGCATATGAAAGCTAGCAAACCGAGATCACTCATGAATGTCTACTCTTTCCTAGTATATCACCTTGAGCTGCCATAGAATAACATAACAAGGGGGACTTCATAATTACATCCATTGAGAATATATGCTTCTCGGTTCCCGCAGTTTTTAGACTAATGTCAGTGATTTGCTTCCGTATAGAGTAAGTGAAGATCCCAGGACTTCTTTTGCCTAGTAATCTTAATGTGCAGCATGTGAAGTTATATCTTGAAACATACAGGAACTGGCATGGTTCAGAGGGAACAATCACCATGTTGTTTTCTAGAGGATGCTAGCTTAACACCAAGGGACAACACGTATTTCCTTTGAAGGGCAGGGTGGTGATGGTAGTCTGAAGGCCTTTTGTAGCTACCCACAGAAACACAGATGATGCATTATAACAGCTCATTACTCTGCCCATCCATTGGTATCTTGTCATCCTTCACAAGCTGGACCAGTGAACATCCTCACCAGGGAGATGGCTCCCCTCGTCAAGGCTCATTGGACAATTTAGAACCCCAGAAAATCCGAGTTCTAAACCACACAGGGAACCACCAAGAGTAGAGAAGTATCCCTATTATAGGTGTTTGCCATATCAACACATTGTAATGAGCACGATGATATGACAGAGAGGGCAGAGCTGGTGGTCTCATCCACACTCTCCTCCTCATCGTGATGAGGAGGATTTGTGTGCCCATTATGGGAACCCATTGGAAAGATGGTGACTTTGAGAGGATATTTCTCTGAAATGAATGGGAGGAGTTCAGGAGAAAGCGGACTCCCCCCCCGCCCCCCCCCCAAATTGTGCAGAATGGGCAGGACAGGTGGGACACCATACCAAATGATCTGCCATTGGCAAGGCTGGGAGAGACAGAGATTTAGTACAGAGTTTTACCGTACCAACATCCCTATCCTATGTCCGCGTACGCAGAAGTAAGTCCCACTGAGTTCAATGGGACTTACTCTCAGATAGGTGAGTGTAGGATTACAACCTAAATTCCCTATCCCCCTGCCAAAAGACTCTGCTTTGACTTTGGTCAACACACCGAAAACTGCGGAAAATTGCCAACCAAGCTAGACTAATAGTGAACAAAAGTCCTGTTGTAATTCTCCAGCTATTTGTGGGCAGAGAAATTCAGGAGGCTGTTTTGCTGAATTTCTCAAGGAGGAGAAGAAATTCTCCAACCGTTTCTTGGGGGTGGGGCTCACAATGAGCAGCGGCAGGAGAACAAAGTATTCTCCTCCTCCCCCGGCCCCTGGATTTTTGTTTGTCCGTGTGCCCTTTCTGCAATAGGCAACCGCAGTGAGTTTACTGTCACCCCGGCCACCATTGTGCATCTTGCATGATGCCCCAAACCTAGCATCATTCTGGGGCATGGTGGCGGCAGGGGTATGTTGGCTGCAACAAGATGGAGAAAAGTTGTAGACACTTTTCTGCCGGGTGAGTAAAAATGTCAGCCATTTCCTCAGAAATATCTCCTGAGTCATTTCATCTCAGCCCTAGTATGGCCTAGCGTGTAACGTATGTGTGCTAAGACTCAGATCTGTTCAGATTGTGTGTGTGTATGTGTGTGTGTGTGTGATCTGTGCAACATTTTATTTATTTATTTCAAACATTTTTTTTAATATATAGTTCAGCTCCCCATCCCAATGTCCTTTTACTGCGATTCAACAACATAATGGGAACAGGTAAAGAACTGCAAGGCTCTATCATGAGTATATACTAATAACTGTAGTTAAAAATAATAGTAATAATAATGTACAAGATAAAACAATGACCTGAAAGCAAAGAGACTATCTGAAAGTTCTCCTCTCTTTTACAGCCACCGAGCAAATCTCATCCAAAACATGCCGCCAGTTCTATAAAGAGGAAGACCAACCTTCTCTTAAAATTATATTTTTGGGTCATGGCAGCACGTTGGGGAACGAAGCACATCTTTATTTCCCATTTTTGTTTGTTTTGGCTTTTTAAAATATCTTTTTTTTTTTGCATGCTGTTATTTACTGAGTAAGCTGAATTTTCTTTCAATTCATTACTTAGGATACTGCTCTTCAGCTTCAATTCAGGATCCTATATACATAAATATTCACAAACCTGAAGTGGTTTGCATGTGGATTAAAATTGCGTTAAGCTGTGACTATGTACACTCACATCTTTAAAGCCTGAAATAGCTTAATCTGTCAAGATATGCTTTTTTTATTATTTGTATTTTTATAGCTGGTGCTCATGGATCAAAGTGGCGTTGCTCCCAGACATAGGTGTCACCTGCGCAGGGATGAACTTTGCAAGAGGGATGATTTTGACTGGGTCTTCGCTGGTGCAGTGTCTTTCACAGGTGTTGTAGAACTGAGGCCTGGGTCCCCCTTGGCCTTTGTCAGTATCATCCTTGGGAAGGGGCCTTCCGAGGGTGTGTCTTCCCTCTGGCATGGCTCCTCGACCCCATCCTTGCTGGAAGCCAAAAGCTGGCAAAGGAGGGTTACATTGTTGGTACTGTGTCAACGAAGGAGGCATCCAGCAATTATCGGAATGGCCGAGGATGAGGCATTCCTGCGTGCAGGTTTCGGAAGCTTCAGCAAGAGCTTTTTGGAGGTTCACCTCAATAGCTTAAAAGAAAAGAGAGAGGGAGAGAAGAAGGAGAAGAATAGAAGTCACTGAAAGTTTCTGTATTTCTTTAGCAATTTTAGCATCCTTTTTTAATTCTCAAGAATCGCACGAGGCAGGCTAATGTTTATCTATCATACTTTTAATCTGCCCAGTCACTGAAGCTACAAAATACAAACATTTTTAAAAAAGCAAACCAAGATAAAGACAGCAGCAAAGAACGAAACCGTCTCAACTAAACCAAATTAAAACCAGGGCCTAATTCAACCAAGCAGGATATATAGCACTATGAAAGCGGTATGAAAGTGGTATATGGTATGTGTCAATGGGCCCCAACAGTTATCAGTGCCCTTCAATGCTGCTATAAAGCAGTAGTGTGGCTCCTGCCTCTTATATACCACTTTCATAGTGCTTTCATAGTGCTATCTCCTGCTTGGTGTAGCTCTGGCCCAGCAGAAGAGAAATCTATTGAAAGAACTTGAAACAGTTTTTAGAACAGTAAGGGAAAAAAGGCCTTCACATGGCAATGGGGAAAACACACAGACACGCCAAGCAAACTCTCTGTGGAGAACATTTCACAAGTGACTTGCTACCACTGAAAAGGACCTCTTCTTTTGTAGGCACCCACCTCAGAACTAAAGATGTCTAAATTTCACCTCACCTGTACCTTGCACTGCTCACCGGACCATCGCTGGCCGGCCGACCCTGTTTGCTGTGTGCAGTGAGCCGCTGGGCAGTCTGCAGACACCCCGTGAGTGACGTGCAGCCGCCTGCTTCCTAACTGAGCCTCCATTTTGCATAAAAATGGTATCTTGGGCGGATCTACACTGCTGCTTTAAAGCGCTTTAATGCACTTTAAAACAGTAGTGACAACTGTTTTGGAATGTGTTCTGGGCCCCAACAGATGTCACTACTGTTATAAAGTGC
Source organism: Anniella stebbinsi (assembly GCA_029215795.1). NCBI lineage: Eukaryota > Metazoa > Chordata > Lepidosauria > Squamata > Anniellidae > Anniella > Anniella stebbinsi. Next base: position 12,894,952 of record JARDYH010000001.1, on the reverse strand, counting down.
TTTAAAGTGGTTTATAACAGTACTGGCAACTGCTGAAGCCCAGGACACACTCCAAAACAGTTGTCACAGCTGTTATAAAGCCCTGTAAAACAGTAGTGTAGATCCTGCCTTTGTCTCTTTTTGTGTGTGTGTGTAAAGGGCTATTTACTCACATGTTGGCCTTAAAGGGCCTATTTATGCAACATTACAGGCATAAATATACCATTTACACCTGGAATGTTGCATCAATGGTCCCTATAGGGCCACTATTAGCATAAATGGTCCTTTATGAAAGAGACCAAACTTCCATTTTTACGCAAAGTCACTCTGGGGCAGCCACAGGTAGCAGGGAGGAAGCATGATGGTAAAGCTCACTTATAATCTGCTTGGACAGTGTTTCTTCTGTATCTTCTCTCAACAGAGAGGTCCTGGTAGTATCAAGCTGCTAATATTTTTAGGAACTTGAGTCAGGATTCTGAACTTGGCCAACAGTTATGACATTATGACATAGTCACATTATAACATGGTCACAAAGCTTAGCATTTAACCTCAAGTGACTATGTATTAGGGTGACCAGATAAAATCCAGGTCAGGGCTCATCACAACTGTTAAAGTTGCAGGGGCCCTGCCTTCTTTTGTATTTGGTCACTCTAGTATAGTGCATGCACCTTTAACTGTTGTGATGAAGAGGGATTTTCACCAGGAACTAATTGCATACAAATGACACTGGCTGAAATTCCCTTTTCTCTACAACTGTTAAAGTTACATGAGCCCTGACCTGGATTTTATCTGGTCAGCCTACTATGTATGTTTGGAGATGTAGAGATGATTTATATTACTATTAAGGGGTGAAGTCCCACTGATGTGTCCAGGTTCCCAGGAGCATTACAATAAGTCAGGGACAATTTGAAATAGACCCAGTTTTATACCTGGTCAATTTAGGGCACCCAGCAGACTGTCTCCAAATTAATTCATTTAAAATCTAAATCAGAAGAGAGGAGACCACATATCATCAGTTTACACTGTCTTGGCTCGTTCAGCTTTTCTTTTTTAAATCACAATTTATTATTGTCATTCTTTATGTCTTGATGCCTTTCTAAAATTAGGTGCTTTTGTTCTGATCTGAATGTTCATTTGCATCAAAGACAAAGAGGATTTCTTGTTGTTGAAGGCAAAGAACAAAGTCTTAATCTTTGATGCTAAAGTTAGCATTGTCAGCTCTCATAGAAACAATGTACAGACATTCTAAAGTGTGTGTTGTTTCTTTATCATACACACATTCACACACACACACACACAAACTAATCATCAGCTGATCAAAATGTTTATCCAACACGGATCTGGATGGAAGACATAACAATAGGAAATATACAACTGAAATGATCCTAACAACTTCCCAGACACACAAAAACTGCACACAGCAGCCCTGTTCATGCATCATTCCTCCTGTGTTGAATGAACGTGCAAGAAGAGGATCATTTCAGCCCTGCCCTCTCTCAACCATCACATCCGTTACCCTGTACATGTGGGGGATGACAGTAGGAATGGGACATCTCCCTGTATCCATGCAGGAGCTCCATATGATTAAGAATCCTGGAAAATAAATAAATAAAGTGTGGAACTCACTGCCACAAGATATGGTGATCTTGATGGCCACAAGCTTAGATGTTTTTAAAAGAGGGTTAGTCAAATTCATGGAGAATCCAGCTAACAATAGTTATTGGTCAGGGTGATGGCATGTGGCCTCCAGATTTCAGAGGCAGTATGCTTTGATAACAAGAGAAAATGTATTGTCATTGTATCCTGACTGCGAGCTTTCCACAGGCATCAGCATGGTTACTGTGGGAAACAGATCCAGCAGGGCTCTTATGCTTTTATGCTAGATTTTTTTTTAACGTAAGCTGGATCCCAAATTCTAAACTCCTTTCTCCCTATCTAAAACGGTGAACCAGTGTGACTCCTCAATCACCTTTCTATAGGGAAATCTTTGAACTGTGTGATTTGGCCCATGTTATATCTGGAGATACTGAGCGTATCACAAAAAATCCCAGTTAAATGGAAGCCAGTGTGGTGAATATATTTCTCTTTAAGGCCTCTGCACTTAAAGTGACATGGGGCTGTGGGGAGAAGAAGTCAAAATTCAGCAATTAATCTGCAGTAATAAAATAGGCTATCAAAGATAATTGGGATGAAAACATTGGTTTTGCTAAAAGAAAACTCACAGACACACACAATGGTATGAGACATTATAGTTTTGCTCAGGGAAATAAACAGCACTGGAATCTCATTCATCAACACCTGACTCTAGCATGAGATGTGGATATTGTTCTCTATGAATATTCACCACGTACCATATCTTTAGTATATGCTCTGCCTACTTTAGTAATGTAATGTATCTTCTTTCGCCTTGTACATAATCCACTTGCCTTTCCCCCTCCAAGTTTTGTTATCCCCCTTTTCATTTGTGTCTTGCCTTCCTGAATAGGAAGTAATTCATAACCAAAACAAATTTGTCTTCTGCATCAAAACAGAGCCCCATCTCTGTAAGAACAACCTCTCCCTTAACAAAATAAGATCAGCTTTGCTGGCTCAAACCAAGAGTCTATCTAGTCCTGCATCCCGTTGTTTGTTGCCAGCTTCTGGGATGTCTTGGGTATTCCGTGTCTGTGTTAGTGAATTTGCTATGACTCTTATTTACGAGTAATGCAATAGCTCTTGGGGGAAAAAACTATATTTCCAAAAGCTACTTGAATTTAGCCTGCATGCTGCTACATGATACACCAGGCATTGTAGAAAGAAGACAGAAGCTCTTCCTTCTCCCTGCAGATGGTAAGTATGTACCATTCCAGCTGGTAAGTATGGTGGGAGGGTTTTTTGGAGCTCGTAGGAGTACAATTGAGATGGCTCAGAAATAAGAGGAGCTACTTCTTTACTACTTCAGAATTAGTTTGGCTTATTTCCAATCCCACTGGTGAAGGTAGTATGTAAGAGCAGATTGCTTACCCATCAATACTTTGAATGTGCATATTCTATCTAGAGGCCTTACAGTAGAGTGACCAGATAAAATCCAGGTCAGGGCTCATGTAGCTTTAACAGTTGTAGAGAAAAGGGAATTTCAGCCAGTGTCATTTGTATGCAATTAGTTCCTGGTGAAATCCCTCTTCATCACAACAGTTAAAGTTGTGGGGCCCTGCCTTCTTTTGTATATGGTCCCACTAGTATAGTGCCTGCACCCTTAACTGTTGTGATGAAGAGGGAATATCACCAGGAACTAATTGCATACAAATGACACTGGCTGAAATTCCCTTTGCTCTACAACTGTTAAAGTTACATGAGCCCTAACCTGGATTTTACCTTGTCAGCCTACCGTACAGAGTCTCCTGTATGCAGGGTGTGAAGGTATCCAGGATTCCAATCCAGGTCCACAATCGATAGTAATGATTGTCTACTGTAGCATTCAACCAGAAGAATTGGGTGATGGTGCATGGATATGTCTTCCAAGAGCTCCTTCCCATCCCACAGTTGTATGGACATTCAGATTCACTAAGTATAAGTCAAATTCTACACACACACACACACACACACGCACGCACCCCAATCAACATTTCTGTCAGTAACACAGTGGCTCAGTTCAGATGACACATTAGGCAATGGAGGAGGGGGGGAACAATCGTCAGTTGTGGAGCTTATTGTGTCATCTGGAGGGCAGCACACAACGCACACACAACTGACAGTACGTTAATCAGGCACTTTAAACAATGGAGAGAAACAATGGGCTTGCACATTGTTTGGCCGGAAGCCCCGTTGTTTAAAGTGTCATCCGCATTCAGCTGCCCCCCCCCCTCTGTGGACTATTCCGTTTCGGAATAGAGTTCTGCTGCCTAGAGCAGCCAAACAACCCCAGCAGCTCTATGCAGCCGGCAGAACTCACGGTGCATGCTGGGACACGGCTGGAGGACACACAGAGGAGAGGCTGCAACCAAAATGGCCACTGCAGGTTCCTAGCAGCTGAGGCGTTTGCTGGTTCCGAGCAGTGCCAGCTGCAGAATGTCGTCTGTGGAGCTCCACCTGCCTAACGCATGGTCAGTACCTTATTTACTAGGGATGTGCACTGGATCGGACCCGATCCACGATCTGAGTCCGGTCCAGTGGGAAATCGGATAAATTATCCGATTTCCGATCCAACAGCTGGATCCGCCGATCCAGTCCAAACCGATCCGAAAAGGCTCCGAACCGGTTTGGCGGATCGGTGGATCGGTGGGCGCCCACTGGCACCCACCGCTGCTTCCATTGGCGGGCGCCAGCGGGTGCCCGCCGATGAAAGTGGATAGCGGGGGGGGAGGAGGGGGGCCCTTACCTTTCTGGCCCGTCCGCTCCCGTCCGGCGCCGGCGGCTACTACCAGCGGGCTCCGCGGCCTGCTCCAGGGTGGCGCGCCGGGTGATGTCATCACCCGGCGCATTACTTGAGAGCAGGCCGCGGAGCCCGCTGGTAGTAGCCGCCAGCGCCAGACGGGAGCGGACGGGCCGGGAAGGTAAGCAGGGGGGGCGTGGAGGGGAGGAGGGGGCGCGCGGAGGGGAGGAGGGGGGCCCTTACCTTTCCGGCCCGTCCGCTCCCGTCCAGCGCCGGCGGCTACTACCAGCGGGCTCCGCGGCCTGCTCCAGGGTGGCGCGCCGGGTGATGTCATCACCCGGCACGCTACTCGAGAGCAGGCCGCGGAGCCCGCTGGTAGTAGCTGCCGGCGCCAGACGGGAGTGGACGGGCCGGGAAGGTAAGCAGGGGGCGCGTGGAGGGGGGGAGGGGGCGCGCGGAGGGGAGGAGGGGGGCCCTTACCTTTCCGGCCCGTCCGCTCCTGTCCGGCGCCGGCGGCTACTACCAGCGGGCTCTGCGGCCTGCTCCAGGGTGACGCGCCGGGTGATCACCCGGCGCCCTACTCTAGAGCAAGCCGCAAAGCCGGCTGGCAGTAGCCGCCGGCGCCAGACGGGAGCAAACGGCCCTAAAAGTAAGCAGTGGTGGGGAAGGGGGCTTACCCCCCTGGAGCCGTCCGCTTCTATCCGCTGGCGCCCGCGGGCGCCAGCGGATAGAAGCGGACGGCCCTGGGGGGGGAGGGAGCGCGGGGGAGGGGGCTTACCTGCCGGGGACGTCCACAGCAGACGGCCCCGGGGGGGGGGGAGGGAGTTAGGCCCCCCCTCACCCACCCGCCGCCATTTTTTCCTCATAGACTTGCATTGCAATGCAAGTCTATGGGGAAAAAAATGGCGGCCGATCCAAAAATTTACGATTTTTGGATCGGGATCGTACTCGATCCGGTCCGGGGGGCCTCCGATTTTGTCCGAACCGATCCATGACAAAATTGGAGGTCCTGATCCGGGTCCCGATCCGATCCGGGGGGTCCGTGCACACCCCTATTATTTACCCCTCCGTTGCTTAATATGTCATCCAAACTGAGCAGTATGTGCTTTTCTGATGGTCTCAGGTAGAATAGCTTGTAATGGTCTGAGGCCCTGAGGATGTGGTGTAGATTTAAGTGAACTAGATTGACTATTGGCATTAATGGAGGCTGTAGCAGAAGTTACGTTCACGATAAAAATGCAACACAAAATTTACCTGCAGATGGTAAGTGATCTAAATCATAAGAAAATGTCCACAGCTTCTATGATTGCTTACCAAACTGATCACTGTCACCACAGAAGAACCTCAATGCATTTGCATAGAGAAGGGGCATGTAACTTGTGCCCCAGATGTTTTCGCCTTCAAGTCCCATCATACAAAAGATTGGCTAGCCAGCAGAGCCAATGTTGAGGGGGTTGTAGGCTAACACATCCGGAGGGCTACAATTTGTCCATCCACAGCCTGTAGTGCCCAGGAATGTGGAGCAAGAAGAAAGAACACATAATATGATGGTTGGCCAAAAGGAAAGGCAATTCTACATACTATGGCCAAGGCGTCAGTCTAATTCCAGTAGCTGGTGAAAGCAAACATTGGCTGGAATCCTTAGAAATCCAAAAGTCTAGTGGCATCAACTTTGGTGCAATTCTCACATTGCAGAGATCAGGCAAGGATGTCAGAGGGCACCTTGAAAGGGTTCTTGGTTTGTATACTCTGCCTCTTCCAGGTTTATTTATTTATTTATTTATTACATTTGTATACCGCCCCATAGCCGAAGCTCTCTGGGCGGTTTACATAGGATTAAAAACAATTAAGAGAGGTCATTAAGCATGATAGTCATGCATTAGTCATGGTAGGAATCTTTTATTGCTGCTTTTATTCCAAGGCAACTGATCATATGGACCGGGGGGGGGGGGGGAGCCAATGTTTGCCCTTAGATTCTCCCCCACCCCCAAATATATCCATGTAAGAAGTGGTAAAGGGGGGGGAAGCAAAAGAAAAGACAGAAACTATGCACTCTAATACACCTGCTTTGACTGTATTTTAGAGTAGCAGTACATACATCTGATCAAACTCCCACATTATGTGCAGGGTCAGGAAGAAGCTGAATACTTTGGGCTTAAGAATACCATTCTGTCTCTTTTTTGTTATTTTTATGTCACTCATATGCCTACACGCTAAAAGTACATCTCCTATTCTTATTTGAACTCCAAATTGCTTTGGGAGGCAAACAATGGGATCATGTTTGTTTCATAATTTGTCTGGCCCAGAAATAAGAACTCCCCCCTTTGGTGTGGGGTGGTAAAGCTCTTAGGCAAATTCCTATCTCCTCAAATAGAAAGACCTGAGTTTGACTTAAAAGTACAATAGTTTAAAGGCTTTTGTTCATTGTTCATCAGCCAGTATCATTCGTAGGTTAAAAGAGCTTTCAATAATTATACAGAAAAGAGGTTTGGCATGAGTGCGGAGGTTGTTACAGTATTGCCGGTAGCTATCTTTCAGTCAAAAAACCAATCATTTAACCCAATTGTCTTCTCTAAACGTTTCTTCTTATCCATGGAGGGAGGCTTTTTATCACAGACAAAAGATACATATAGCAAGCATAAATGAGGATCAGGATATGATTATCTCTGAGGAATAACAGCTCATGCTAGAACAAAGAGGTTGGGAAAGGATGCTTGCTCTCCTGCAATGTAAAAGGAATACAGGCACCCCAAATTAAACTGATCTGTGTCTGAGGAAACCACAAAGGTGCACCGGAATCAGTTTGTTGGGGCTCATCATTTGTCGATTTCAGTTTCACTCAGCTTGTCAGTTTCCCACCATAGGATCGTATTGGCTCATTTCCACATTGGTTCGCAACTTCTGCAAAAACGTCAGCGTGACAAAATATATACATTTCTCCTAATATATGCTATGGTGGGACATAGGAGAGGGTGTTCTCTGTTGTGGCACCCTGGCTGTGGAATGCCCTCCCCCTAGAGGTCTGACTGGCCCCGGTACTGGCTTCATTTCGGTGCCAGGTTAAGACATGCTTTTTTAACAAAGCCTTAAATGGCTAAATCCACCAGTCTGCACACTGTCTTGTTTTAATTGGATTTTACTGTTATAAAATTTCATGTTGGTTTTAACGTATTCATGGTTTAATTTGTTTTAGAATTGTATATTTATTTTTATATGTATGATTTTATTTGTACACCACCCTGAGATCCTTGTGATATATTTCCCTTAAAATATATGGGTGTGGATGTGTGCACTTTCCCTTAACATATGCAGAGTTGTGTGCATTTTTGGAGTTGCAAACTGCATCCGAAAATTCTGAAAAAGTATAAGTTTTAGTACAGAAGTGTGCTCTGGTTTGCATATAGAATTTGGGAGGTATGACTTGGATAAGATCATATTAAAATGATTTCTGCTCCATCTTACTGTTATTTTGTTTTAATCATTTTTATTACATCTCATTTTATGCAGTACCAGCACTAACACAAACACTGTTAGTTACAAAATTTATAATAATAAGTGTTGCAATTCTGACAATTTGTTTACGATTATAAACAGTCAGTCAGGATTTCAAAACAGCTATATCAGTTACACTGATCTATTTTAGTGCTGGGCGGAATCCTGCCCTCTATTCTCGGGAACTGTCTCCCTGCGAATTTGGCATTTTTTTTTCCTGCCACTTTTGCAGGGAGGGGGAAAATTGGAGAATTTTCTCCTTGGGGAGGGCCAGGGTTTCCACATACCTTTGTTTTAAAATGTTGCCAGCTGCTGAGGGGGCTTCTTGTTATCTTTTTAGTTTTTTTTTAAAAAAACACCCCTCACTTAACTCAGTATTTGGAGGAGCCCAGCAGTTCAATGTGAATGTTACTGGAGACCATGTGACCTCACCCTCTCCATTAAACACGCAGGAAGAACTGCTGGGATCCTGCAAATGCTGGGAGCGTTTTGAAAAAAAATAAATCTCAGAAAGAAGACCCCTCAACAATGGGCTACATTTAAAAAGGTATGTGGAAACCCTGTCCCCTCCCCAAAGAGAAAACTCTCAAAAATTCTCACCTCTCCCTACCTCTTTCGCCTGAGTTTTTATCCCCTCCCCCACCCCCAATGAAATACCAAAAATGGAATGGTAGAAATTTTCGGCCCAGTCTATTTCAAAACAACTATATCACTTATGCCAATGGAAACCTGATGTATCTCCATTTCGACTCTATAAAGTCTTCATCAGGTACTCCCGCAGACTTAGCATGTTCAGTAACACATCTAGATTTGGCAATATCCATTCATTTTTTCTCCTTGCTTTCTGCCATTTGTTTAAGCAATGCTCAAACCTTTCCATCACGTTATATACTTCATTAAGTAACAGAATGTTGGTGGAGGTCCCTGTCAAAAAGAGAAACAGCTCACACAACAATATGGCTGATGTATAAGCATGCAGGGATTTTGAAGGCGTAGAATAACAAGGGCAGTTTTCCAAAAGAAGTCACTCAGTCCCTGACACATGGGCATGATAAAAATAAATGTGTTGCTCCTGCCTATGAAGAGATGATGGGAAATGTTTGCCCCAGCCTATAATAGAAATTATATGTATTTATTCTATTTAATTATTACATTTTTATCCAGATCTTTCTCCATGGTTCTCATAAAAGCCCTGTGAAGTAGGTTTGATTGATCCATTTCCTCATGCTAATTTGACTTTATGGGCGAACTCAGATTTAAAAATTGGTGAACCTGGATGGATAAATTGATATTTACTTTTGATCAACTACTGGGTGTCGATATGTTTTTGTCATTCACAGCTTTGTGTGTTAAATATGATTCACCTCCTCTGGGTGAATGGCAATACTTGTAATTGCAACATTTGTTAGAATCTAGATTTGGCCCTCTCTCCTTTATAGCTTCAGAGTCTCCTTCACTATTGGAAAGATGTATTGAGGCCAACCAGTAATATCAACCCACAAACCATGTTTGTAATTATTGGTGGAAAAATGTGGTGTACATGGTCTTCAGCAGGAATGGAAGAAGGAACTGCATTGTCCTATTTTGACTAATCAATGGATCGTGGCTTTAGCATCTGACTTTGAAGCGTCCGTAGATCTTTGTTTATGCCTTATTCAGTAATAACCACTGTTCTTAATCTATTGAATGCCACAATGTCCCTTTAATAAGTATCTTAGGCTGCATCTTGTTCTGAAAAATGGCAATATCTCTTTAAGAGGGATTGTCTAATTCAGCTAATTGCTAAAAGTGTAATACAGCTAATGCTTCTTTTAACCATATATTTTGGCAATGTCAAATAGTCACCTCTTTGAGGGAGGAGATTATTATAAAGATAAACATTGTACTGGAACACTCTTTAATATTTACCAATGTACATGTCCATTTAAATTGTCTACCTGCTTCCTGGAAGTTTATAAACGGTCAGTGCAAATGGTTTCTCCATGCCCTTTTGACAACTAAAAGACTGATACTACAACATTGGAAGGGTAAACACTCCTATAATGCAATGCATTGAAGACCTTATAACACTTTCAACATCTGAATAAGGTTTAAAAGATTTGCATGAAAGGAAAAGAGGAAGATAAAGGAAGAAGTGATTTGTCCAAGTTGCCTTGAATGCCATTTTTTTTTGTTTGGCAGAAAGGGTAGTCCAAATAAATAAATAAATAAAGGCACCTATCATCATCATCTTATTTGCTAAAAACACACACACCATCAAGCTGGTGGTGAGTAACAATTTAAAACAATGAAACTTTAACACACACACACACACACACATATATATAACAGAATATAAAACATTAAAACAATATAATTTAAAAGGCTAGATTAAAAAAGATGCATGTTCACACCTTTTCTAAAAGCCAAGAGAGGGGGGTCATAGTTCTTGAGGGAGTGCATTCTACAGTTATGAGGGAGATGTAGAGGGGGGGAAACACTTTTTATTTATGACCACCAGAGCATGAAGCTAATGGTGCCATCAAAAGGGCCTGTCTTGATTTTCTACCTAGTGAGCTTTTTATTTGAGTTGGGATTTGATTCTGGAAGGCCGCCCCAGTACTAGTTTGATGCGCGAAGCGCTGCCCCACACTCGGTATAATGTTCATCAGTCGTACTGAATGGATAACCATACAGTAAATGTGCATGATCCTTTTTTGATAGTTCCCCCATCCACATTCCAGACATCAAATTGGGATTAGAAAACTGCTAACCTGGACCAGATCTACACTTTGTGTCCAATCATTACGAACATGGAATAAAAAGCAGGAAATAACACTTTGAAAGCGACATAGGGAATGTGGCTTGTGCCCCAACAGTTATCAGTGCATTTCGATACCGCTATAAAGCAGTAGTGTAGATCCAGCCCTAGCTTCTTATACAAACCGAGGAATGACCCACATACTTTCTGGAGCATCTCTATTAATAAAGAATGGGCAGTTCTTGCAGTGATTGGATTTTGAATCATGGTTACCGTGGTATACTGCCTGTAAATGTCTTTCGTTCTTTCTTTTTAAGGAAACACTACCAAAAAATTACATAAACACTCTGTTTTTGGTTGCTGTTGCTGCTGCTGCTGTTGTTATTTAACGTGGAACGTTAAGTCTAGCTAAGTCTTAACAAAAGCCAATTCGGAGTTTGACACACTTTTGGATGGGAGCCATCCAACCTTCCATTTCACACACTCTTATTTCATCATAAAGCAAGCAACAATTAGCACACAATTAAGCAAATTGCCATAATTATGCCATTGCTGTTCTACTTTTCATATTTTCCCAACACAGTACATCCATGAATACGTACGGAGCTGGCAATGCCAGCGTCGCTCTGTCGGCAGCCAGAAGTGTGCCTCGGTTGCTGAAGCGTTTCTTATTAAACAGCACCAGTAGCACATTGCAGTGTTATCTGCTCAGCAGGAACTTACTCAAGTGATGCCTATGACAAGCTTAAACTGCTCATGTCAGCCAATAGCTAATAAGAAATGTGCCAGCTTCTTGCTAGAGGTTGTACTCCCGTCTATGCGGGAAGTGAGGTCTAATGTGAGGAAATTATGGCTCAGAATTGCTCCTGTGGCCTGAAGTAGCCACTTGGGTAGCATAATTTAGCAGCTTTAGCTATGTAAGAGGCCCAAAATGACAGTAAAAATGAAGAACAAAGTAGAAGTCGTCTGTTAGTATAAGTCGGGTTGCTTTAACGAGGTCACTACCAAGACCCTTTAATGTAGAACCCCTAAAATGATTGCTGTTATAATATACTCTACCTTCCCCCTCCCCCCCACACACGCGCTTTTTGGTTTAATAATAAAATGCCTTTGGGAGCAGATTGCCATGAATATTTTAGTTTCTCCATATAAGTTTAAATAAATTTGAGGGAAAAAATAAGACCGTGATTAAAAGTTCCAAAGCTTTACGGCTCTTTAATCATAGACCCAAGTAGAATGCACATTAGTCATTGACAGGTTTCTTTTAACTTTTTGGCCTGTTATAAAGAGCTTATTCTTTTTAAAAAAATCTAGGACGAGTGAACTGGTTTATATTAAGGAAAAAAGAAACCTTTGGATCCAAAGTTTGTGTTCAATTTATATAGTATCCATACATTTTCATTGTAACTTTGGGCAATCCTGTTAAATTATCCTAGAAATAGCATGAGGACACATTCCATGGAACTAGTACTCCGAATTCCCCTTGGGGATAGCATGAAAAACATTTATTTCCCCTTGAACCCTTAAATATTTAAATCAAGGAGTGTAATGGATGGTTCCACATTATTTTACAGAGAATTAGATGCATTTCGCAAACCCGAAAGCAGCATAAGTATCAGAATGAAGGTGGCACGTTGTGCTAGATTTAAGGTATTAAGGTATAAATAACAATGGCTTCTATTTAATATTTCATTAGTTATCTCACTTTTGAACTGCTCCTTCTTAAAACATTGATATCCCCTTCTTTTATTTAACAGGGCAGATCCAACAACACTAGAATGGCTTTGGATACAAAGTCTAACTATTTTGATACAAATGGATTGTGTGTGTGTTAAACCAATCAAATATTTAAAAGGGCAATTTTAATGGTTTCTTCCATTAAGTGAAATACTGTCAAAGTAATTCTTACATGAGGTGCTTTAAAAAGTATTTAAAAACTTTATCACATGGAAAGCTGTTTAATCCTATCACATTAATAGGACATTTGAATAGGCGGTAGGTGTGTTACTGATCCCAAACTCTTACTTGCTTGCTGCATCAGACTCTTTTCTAGAGGTGTAGTAACCCACCCACTTCCTCATTGCAGTATGGGGTTAGTCAATCATCCTTTCAAGAGATGAGTAGGGATTTTGGGGATATCTCACATAATGTGTGGTGTAGTGGCTAGAGTGTTGGACTGGGATTCAGGAGATCAGGGTTCTATTCCCCACTCAGCCATGGAAATCCACTGGGTGACTTTGGGCCAATCACAGACTCCCAGCACAACCTATCTTGCAGGGTTGTTGTTAGGATAAAATGGAGTGGAGGAGGATTATTGAGTTCCTTAAAGAAGAGGGAAAAGGTGAGATATGTATGTAATACATAAATACCAATAATTGGCCTACTGAGCACCTTTCTTCCACCTACTTCATACTGTTGGAAAGATCTTGGGATGAGGGCACATCTTATCTAGGTGATTGGCTCAAAGAACCAGTCACAGCTAGCAGACAATGTGGTTTGGTTCACATACATTTCTCTGCACCTATGGAAATGTTTGCATAGGTTGCACTGGCAGTACACACGTTGATACCATCATGGTGTATGTGTGTGTGTCTGTGTTAGGGGTAATGTGGATGGTTAATGTGCAGAACAACCAACCTTTGTACACATTCAGTGCACTACATGGAGAATCTGCAAATAATTTGTTCACGACGAGGGAATTGAGCTCATCCTCCAGCCCTTGTGCATAATCCCAACATGCCCTAGGGGATGTGAATATCTCAGCTGTATTTTTCACAGTGTCTGGCCATGGAGCCTACTCTCCAACAGGCCTTGGGGAATGTGCATATGAGTGAATTCCATATATTCTCTGGGCAATGTGCATTTCTTGGGTAAATATGCATAGTCTCCATCAGGCTTTGAGGCTCATATGCATTTCAGTAGTGTTTTGTGCTTTCTCTGAGCAATATGTATACTCTCCAAGAAACACTGGAGAATGTGAATTCTACAGCATAATCTGATCATAATTCTGTAAATTGCCCAATGCAATAAGCATGCTCTCCAAGGAACCTTAGAAAATGTGCAGAAATCTGCAACACAAGAAAGGGAGGAATATATAATCATAATAACAAATCCAGAGTTTTATAATCAACAAAATTATCAGAATAAACATATGTATCACTAATGAATACCAAAACTGGTCTCTGTGCAATCCTATACATGGAGATAGACTCGAATGGACATGGATAAAAATGAATTATTATTTTTTAAAATTCCTCTGTCTTGCAAAATGTAAATTGCATAGGCATATAATCTTCCAAATGAGATGTTGCAAGTTTCTCTGCTTGCACTAGTAGCTCAGTAGTTGTAAAATAGCTTCCTTAACAGTAGGGAAGCTCAAGGATTTTATTGAGTCTGCATTTTAGAGTGAACTGGCCTGATTCACACTTCCTGGACTGATATGCAAACTGTAATACAGTAATGCTTTGTTTTTGACCTTCTCCGAACTTTGAAATAAACTTCTCAGCTCCAAAAGCATACCAAAAGACATGAAAAATGCATAGTTCAGATGAAAACGCTTACTAAATTGCCGTTCAGAACAGAATGTGCATTTTAAGGTAAAATGCAACTATATGTGTATTTACTGGGGGGGGGAGTGTAAAAATAATGAAAACTTCATGAAGGTGTTTTGTTTATGTTTGTGTTTTTAAGCATAGATTCATGCTGCTATGGACAGGGAGAGGCATAGGAATGAACACATGTGAAACTGACATGGACCAGAAATAAATATCCATTCGTCCTTAGTAACACACACACACACACACACACACACACAACTATCATAAGCACTCTCCACAACGAACTATAGCATGAGTCAAATGATGGCCCCTCAAATGATGGCACTGAAACACCTACCTCAATTTTTCACACATGAAAATTGCCACCATTAACAGTTCTTAGGTAGAGTATCGATGTTCCCCCTATTAAGATACCTCTGTTGTCTACATGTAATGGTTTTTGGGTGGTCTTAGAAAGGCAAAAAATCAAAATGGAAAGGTATGTGTCATACCACAAGAGTTAAACACATAAAAAGTGTACATTTGACCAGAGATTGGCATGTTCTGAAAAAAGTCACACAGAGAGGTATAATTTACATTAAATTCCCTAATATGGACATATTACTCAGCCTTATCAAGAAATGTGTTTGAAAGTTTCATGGGGATGTAGCCGGCTGTTCATATTAAAGGAAACCTGGAGCAAAAATACTGACATTCTTAATGCGTTGTCATCAACTGGACTTCAATTCGGTTATTTTGGAAAAGGCATATAAAGTTGGCACTTAGGAAGTAAAACAAAGTCTAATTAACTAAAAGCTGCTTAACCAAATTAAGGTAGCTCTGGCCATTCTGGGAAGCCATTTATATCCCCTTGAACAATTGCATAATTATTCCATTCCCTCATTAACCAGGCATATAAGAGACAATTAGCACCAATTAAACAGATGCGTATACACTTAAGTTCAATTATTTATTTAATCAAGAGTCACTGGCAATGTGGTATGTGCTTTTGTTTAAAGGAGAGAAACCTCTCTACTTGTGAACAAAACCTATTGGTGACTGTATTTATTAACTTGACATATGATCTGATAAGAATGGAGACAGGTCCATTCAAGATTTCCTGCTAAGGAGTCAGGAAATGGATGGAAGACAGGATTGACCTTGATATATTTTTAAAAAACCAATGGTTTCTGAAAACACAACCTGATAGCTATCTGGTTCAGGATACCATTCATAGTAAGAGATCTTGCCTAGGGATGTAGAGATCAGCAAAACTAAACCTGTTGAGGTTCTCCTATTTCTACTTCAAAGCCCGTTCAAGCTTATATCCATATCAGATTGTGAACTTTTCTCCTCGTTTGAAAATTCATGCATGCATGTGCACATTTTTATCCTATTGAATGAAGTGTGTTTGTGTGCTTTGTTCCAATGTATGCACTTTTTCAACACATTATGTATTGCATGAATCACATGATATCATCAGAAACGTTTGGACTTCAGACCACACATTGTGTTTGGGTTTATATTTGGTTCTTGGAAGTGCAAATTGTATAAATTCTGCTCAAAAATAAACTGAAACAAATTTATCACCTAACCCTAATCTTGCTTTTATAGTTGAATTTTATGGACAAAACAGTGGATATATTTCCATGCTACCCAGGAAGCTTTGAACATAAATTTCTTGAATAGTGGCTCCCTCCCTAGGTTTTTGGCTGGCAAAGTGTTTTTGAAATTGAAGACAATTTTTTACAAGCACTTCATATGGTATGGGAGACTGTTCCAATAAGTGCCCAAAATGTGAAAATGTTCTTCACAATCTTTTAGGAATGTTGACAATGCTACAAGTATTCACTGAATTTCAGGAACAGAGAAAAAGACTAATGGATGTGTACAATCACACTGTAGTCAATTTCAATATTTTCTTTGCTCCATCATTCAAGACATTCACTGGCTGGGCACAGAATTACCAACATTTCTTTCTGATGGTTGATATATATGGAGATTCGTTGTAACACTCTTAAATCATAGAATAGTAGAGTTGGAAGGAGCATATAAGGCCATTCAGTCCAACCCCCCTGCTCAATGCAGGAATCTACTTTAAAGCATCCCTGACAGATCCCTTCTACCAACTTCGGTTGGTGGCCCAGCTACGTCCCTATCTGGACAGGGATAACCTGGCTTCAGTTGTCCATGCTCTGGTAACCTCCAAGTTAGATTACTGCAATGCACTCTACGTGGGGCTGCCTTTGAAGATGGTTCGGAAGCTACAGCTTGTGCAAAATGCAGCGGCCAGATTGATAACTGGAACCAGTAGGTTCGAACATATAAGACCTACTCTGGCCCGCTTGCATTGGCTGCCTGTATGTTTCCGAGCCCGGTTCAAGGTGCTGGTTTTAACCTATAAAGCCTTACATGGCTTGGGACCACAATACCTGATGGAACACCTTTCCCGACATGAACCTACCCGAACACTACATTCAACATCTAAGGCCCTCCTCCGAGTGCCTCCTCCGAGGGAGGCTTGGAGGTCGGCAACAAGAGAGAGGGCCTTCTCTGTGGTGGCTCCCCAATTGTGGAACGATCTCCCCGACGAGGCCCGCCTGGCGCCAACATTGTTATCTTTTCGGCGCCAGGTCAAGACTTTCCTCTTCTCTCAGGCATTTGGCAATATCTGAGGAGCCTGGGTTTGTTTTGTTTTGCTTTGTTTTTGTAGTTTTTGAAGTGTTGATGTGGTTTTTAAATGTATAGATTGTGTGTATGTTGTATGTTTTTGCTGTTTTAATTTTTGTATATTGTTTTTAATTGTTTTTAATCCTATGTAAACCGCCCAGAGAGCTTCGGCTATGGGGCGGTATACAAATGTAATAAATAAATAAATAAATAAATAATGTCCAGCTGCCTCTTGAATGCCTCTAGTGTGGGAGAGCTCATGACCCCCCTAGGCAGGGCCATGCAGAGGGGAGGCCAGTGGAGCCAGTTGGCCTGGGGCCCACGATTTTGAGAGGGCACTCCGACGAGGTGGTCCCCCCAGCTTACACAACTGCTTCCGTAGCATAAGCGGCCCATTGAGAAGCGAGGAGCCTGCCTTGCGGAAACAGCACAGAAGCTGTCCATCGTGAATACCACGGTCAGACTACAAGCTCCAGAGGGCCATGCCGCATGCGGGGCGGGGATATATGTACCTTAAGGTGTTGTAGAACAGGTTTAATATGAAGGTGTTATGTAGAATGGACATGTTGGTGGGCACGCCCCCTTGGGATGGCCATGTTGTCCTCCTTTTTTGAAATTGGGGCACACACTTCCCATCTGGACTGGGCATATTACCAGCTCTGCACGGCCCTGCCCCTAGGTAATTGGTTCCATTGTCGTACTTCTCTAACAGTTTTTCCTGATGTCCAGCCGGAATCTGGCTTCTTGTAACTTGAGCCCATGATTCCGTGTCCTGCACTCTGGGATGATCGAGAAGAGATCCTGTCCTCCTTTGTGTGACAACTTTTCAAGTGCTATCATGTCTCCCCTCTTGATAAGGTTTGACCTGCAATTGAACTTTTTTTTTTAAAAGAACAAATATTTAGATGTTGTGGACCAAAAGTAGGGTTTTGCGGTCTTTCTTTGTGATATTGGATACAATTATATTTTCCTAGATTTATTTTAGCCCTTATTTAAGGCTCAAAAGAAAACTCAAAGCGCTTCAGTAAATTACATGACAATGGAAGGAAATCTTGAGTTCAGTTCAGTTTTCAAATATACTATTATATTTCTGCCAAAACAAGGCTCTAAGCAGTCTTCTCCCACAAAGTAATAATATCAACAATAATAACAACTCCACAAGAAGAGTGGCACAGATCAGAACTAATTTCATCCCAACAATGCTGGCGAGAAAAAATAAATAAAAAGAAAGAAGAAAAGAAAGAAGCAAGCAAGTAAGAACCCTTGTCCTCCAGCTAAAACCTTGAAAATCCCATAAAAAAGGCCCATGCATTCATGCATAATTAGTAGGGGTCAGCAGATCAAACTTATTAATGGAAAGTACATTTTAATTCTCATAAACTGGTTGGAGGAGTTTCAATTCTCTTTTTGCATATTAGGCTGCTTAATCACGTTGTACAACCTTAGAGGAGAAGATGAACTAGCAAAGGAAGACATCGGGCATACAGAATATACCTTGCCTGGAAAAAAGCCACTTTCTTCCCCATAGACTCTCAATCCCTTTGTCTCGAAAAACAGAATAGTCAAGAGTTGGAGAGGCCACATGATCCAACATCTTGACACACAGCAAAGTTGTTCTCTGAACCAGTTGCCACCCCCCCTTTGTTATTGATCTGATCTACACAATCCACAAACAACGGATACATCAGGATAAGGCATTTTCCTAGGAAAATCAAACCAGACCAGTTACAATTTGATAAGCTTGACTCTATTAATTTTTTAAAAAATGTATTAGATTGTATCTGCACTAAGTTAGGGCTCCATCACACCTATTTCTGCCCCCAGTTTGCCTCTGCGTTTTTTACCTCCGTTTCATAAGTGTGTCAAGGGCTCTATCACACACGGTCCCTTTCACATGGGTTTTTGCTTGTTTGCTCTTCCACTCGACCCCACCCTGTCTTCCTCCTCTAGTTCATTGGTTGTGGTACTCTGATGGACATGTTCTCTTTCCCTCCCCGTTCTGGCTTTGTTATCTTTAAGGTTTCATTTGGGCTCCCATTTCTGCAGGCAATGAGGGAGGCAGGGTTGGAGCACTAAAAAGTCCAATCAACCAACTAACAAGTCCATATGATGATATGCTGAAGGAGGATAACTGTCCCGCCCACCCCTTTTGTTAGCAAGACTCCATTAGCACATGCCCCCAACAAAGGAAAAAGTGAGAGGGGATAATAATCCAGACTTTCCCCTTCCCAAAATAAAACGCAACAAGGGGGAGAAGAGACAAGGTGAGTGCAGGACAAGTACGACATCATGTGAGTACCGCGCTGCAACACCACACACCAGGCACGGCGGGTGTGCGATAAATTGCTGGTGTGATGGAGTTGCTAGTCTTATTTTAGCCCCGCTGGAATCAATGGGACTAACTTCATTCTCATTCATTTCAATGGGACTAAAGCATGTGCAGCCTAATCGGAATCCAACCCATTATGTTCGCAATGTAAGAAAGTTCTGTAGATGGGTTCAGTAGTACCGGTTTCTTCCCCATCACCACCACCATTGCCTTACAGGCGCCATCCATTGGCAGTCATGTGGATGGATGCCACAGTCAATACCACAAGGGAGATTTTCATTTCCCTCCACAATCAAAGTGCCCTGATCACTGCACCGCTTCAGATGAATCAGTTGCACTATTCTCAAATGTTTAAGCATGGGGGGGGGGGAGGGTGAGGGTGAATGACCATTCTTAATCCACCATGTGGATCTGTTCTGTAATGATAATTTCACATAATAAAACTCTTGTAGTTACTAGGTATTCACCAAGGTTGCATGGATTAGCACATGGTAGGGAAGAGAGAGAGAGACAGGTACAGACAAGTGAATAATAGATAAGCATTGCACAGAAATATTATTTCTGATCCTGCTCTGCTTGTAAATGCACATAGCAACTTTTCTAACCAGTCAGGGCCCAGAATTGCTTTTCTAACCAATCAGGGGTCATCTCACTTTACTTCTCTGCTCCTCTGCCTTCATTCATTCCTTTACATTCCTATTCATTATTCTACATGCATTGTCATTCATTCCTATATATTCCATACATTTGTATTATTGTGTACAGTAGGGTGACCAGATAAAATCCAGGTCAGGGCTCCTGTAACTTTAACAGTTGTAGAGAAAAGGGAATTTCAGCCAGTGTCATTTGTACGCAATTAGTTCCTGGTGAAACTCCCTCTTCATCACAACGGTTAAAGTTGCAGGCACTATACTACAGTGACCATATACAAAAGAAGTCAGGGCCCCTGCAAAACAGAAAACAAACAACAAAAAAATAACAGTAAAATAAATAACACCTTACAAAAAAAGATTGGGACTGTTGAATGATTTTCTCCCTGAGAATAAATTTGGTGACAGGGGAGATTGAAAGAACTGGGCCTGTTTAGCCTGGAGAAGAGAAGACGGAGGGGAGATATCATTGCATTCTTCAAATACTTGAAAGGTTGTTACACAGAGGAGGGCCAGGATCTCTTCTCCATCAACCCAGAATGCAGGATGCAGAATAATGGGCTCAAGTTACAGGAAGCCAGATTCCGGCTGGACATCAGGAAAAACCTCCTGACTGTTAGAGCAGTACGACAATGGAACCAATTATCTAGAGATGGAACAATTTGGTTAATCAAAATGTTCTATGTTTTCAGCTATAACATTGAATAATTTCTTATCCCACTGACGTAGACCTTTGTGGTCGAAACGTGTATGGGACAGGTGTATGTATATAGCCTTTCATATGATCAGTAGAAAAAGTGATATGTGTAATTTCTATCTAGTGTGTGTGGACTACTTAGTTTTTATTCTTTATTCTTTATATTATGGGTTACATCTTTAAATGTGTTATTATTGGTTTTTATGCTGATCAGTATGGATTAGTTGTTTCATTAAATTTTATCTCAGTATACATAGCTCCATTTGAACCTTGTTTTACACTAATTTTCTTAAACTCATTTTGTTTTGTGATCTTTGAAATTGGACCTTCTGCAAAAGAAGTGGCTTCAGCTACACCAAGCAGGATGCAGCACTATGAAAGAGGTATGAAAGAGGTATATAAAAGGCAGGAGCCACACTACTGCTTTATAGTGGTATTGAAGTGCACTGACGACTGTTGGGGCCCATTGACACATACCATATACCGCTTTCATACCACTATATACTGCTTGGTGTGGCTCCTGCCTTTCATATACCACTGTAATACTGCTTTCATCATGCAATATCCTGCTTGGTGTAGATGGGTGATGGAAAGAAGAGGGAACCGAAGAAAAAGGAAAGCGAAGCTCTGGTGCTATATACAAATATTTTTCTTTATCCTTTTATCAACCTCGTTTTTGCCAACACCTACGAATTGGACTCTTGTCTTAACCAAAGAAATATACTGAGTTATACCACATTTGAAAGACTGGCTATGCAGGAGAGCAAAAACAATCTTTTTTAAAAAACTGTCTTATTTTTAGAATCTTACTTAGATTGGCAAAAACAATATTGCTAAATGGGAGAGGGCTCACTGATGTGAGATATCTGGTGCTGCTGGGCATTTGCTAAAGAATCTTTATTAGACTGAGCATTAGGGGAAATGTTGTTGTTACTGTTGTTTTAAAGATAGCCATGAAGAGGCCCTTGAAACCATGGAAACTATTTTAAGATATACTAAAGTAATGAAGGAAGATGTTGGTTTTGTGAAGGTACAGAAGGCCCTATATGATCATATGAGTTTTCATTTTGTGCCCCAATTTAGTGGTGGGCAACACACATCCCATGGGGTACAATCACCCCCTATTCTTCCATATTTATTTATTTATTTATTTATTACATTTGTATACCGCCCCATAGCCGAAGCTCTCTGGGCGGTTTACATAGGATTAAAAACAATTAAAAACAATATACAAAAATTAAAACAGCAAAAACATACAACATACACACAATCTGTACATTTAAAAACCGCTACAACACTTCAAAAAGCTACAAAAACAAAACAAAACAAACCCAGGCTCCTCAGATATTGCCAAATGCCTGAGAGAAGAGGAAAGTCTTGACCTGGCGCCGAAAAGATAACAATGTTGGCGCCAGGCGGGCCTCGTCGGGGAGATCGTTCCACAATTGGGAGGCCACCACAGCACCCACTGCCCTCTGCTGCTGCTGAATTTGTTCTCCCAATGGCAAACCAGTCCAGAATAGGTTGGTGGAGCAAACATGCTTGAATCTCGCAGTTCTAAGGCTGCCTATCACCTGGAACACACTCATTTGGACTCCTTCTGCTAGTTGCAAGTCCACCATTTATGCCCACAGAGCTTTCAAAATGGACCCAGAGGTCTCTAGGATTGATGTGCTGCCAGCAGAGGTGCTCTCTGGTGCCCAGGACTTATTTTGCTTAGGTATCAGAGAACCACGGCACTCAGTTAAGCTCCCTGACATTTGGTTCAAAGCTTGATTTGGTTCACTACCATTTTTGTATGCAACCTGATTTCTTTTGGTTCATTTGATTGGGAAAAGTGTGCAATTCTCTACACCTTTCCTCCACTGACTAAAATGTGAAAATGCACAACTTAAAAAAATGCACAGCTTTAAAAATGCACACTTTAAATTTTGCATTTTTAAATGTGTGCTGTCATAGTTGCTTTAAATGCACATTTTGCAAATGCAAGTTCAGAAATCTGTGAACATTTTTTTGGAGAATACACATCCTATTTGAGTTCAGGGTTATGAATGGGGCATTTCTGAGTGACTTGCAAACTGAAACAAAATTGTTATATATCCTTGCTTTTGCCCCTTTCTAACCCTCCTGAACCAGTCTCTCTTGAACATTAGGATTTAGAACTTCTCTTCATGTATGGGATATAAAGCTTTCAGATGGACATTATATGTAGGGATGCATGGGAATATATAGGAAAATTCAATATATATGAAAATTCAGAAATGTCTCTATGAACAGGCTAGAAAGAGCATGGAATTTAACAGACAAACAAAAAATGAAGGTGTGGGATTGCAAACCTGTTCCATCTATCTATCCATCCATCCATCCATCCATCCATCCATCCAGAGGGCTAATAATAATAATAATAATTTATTTATTTATTACTCGCCTCTCCCTCCGGATCGAGGTGAGGAACAACATCAAACATCAAATACACAAAACGATCTAGATGGAGAGGCGGGTAAGAAATAAATCGTTATTATTATTATTATTATTATTAATTAAAAGCACATAAAACCAAAACATCTTTAACAGCCGATCAGTAGTGTAGATCGGCTCTCAAATACCAATAAAATACCAATGAAACAATTTATTCTTCCATGTTTGTGCATCTGAATTAGGGTGACCACCATTTTTGGACAGGGTGGTCAATTACTGCAATATAGCAGTCATGCACAACATGGTTCTCTCCATGGTAAGAATAATTGTGTTTGGCTGGTGCAGATTGATGATAATATTATTTGACTCGTTGGCTGAATTTGGATGACACAAGAAGCAACTGGGGGTGGAGAACAATTGTCAGTTGTATTGACTATCATGTCTTCCGAATGCTGCTATAGTCAACTCAGTGCTGATCCTAATCCACACCACAGTTGATTATTTATTACCATGCTGTGTGGGGAGTACCCCCTAGATGAACAACTGTAAAGTTGATTATTACCCCACCATTGACTAATGTGTTGTCCGAATTCAGCCATTGTTTATAAGGACTTACCAAATGTTGCAAATGCTTTCATACTCAGGAAGGAAAGAACTTGTAAATTCAAATATGGGAGAAATCAAAACTGACAAATTCATCCCTAATTTGTATAACAGAATCACATATTATATATCATTAGAATTGAGTGTTGATTACATAAGCTTTGATTATTTGAATTTAATTGGATAGTTTGTGTGTTATTTCTATTTTGGTGTATTAATGTGTGACAGTTTTGTGTTATTTCTATTTTGGAGAATTAATGTGTGTGTGCAGATAAAATCATAACAAACATATTTCTTTAAAAGAGAGTGGGGGGGGAGAGCAAGCAAGATGTTTGACACCCTTCTAATCCTCCGGATAAATGAAATTTGAAAGGTAATAATTAGACTGGTAATTACTTAGTCTTCAGTCTCTTATGTTTTCTATTCCCTCCATTTCTGGGCAGCTGGAGCAATGACTCATTAATAATAATAAAGTCATTTAACCCTGCAGGCACATTACAAGGAGAAGGATGCCATTTGTCATCCAACACAAATGGAACAATCATTGGAGGGTACAAAAAGAGAGAGAGAGAGAGAGAGAGAGAGAGAGAGAGAGAGAGAGAGAGAGCACTGTTTCATATTCATGGCAAAGGATAAAAAGGACACTTGGCACTTATTGTTAACATGACATCCCAATCTGCTTCTTAATTATCAATAAACATAAGGGGACCGCAAGCACAGTACAAGACAGTGCTAATGGGGTATTATCCCGCAGTGACATTTCCATAATCACTTTAGAGCTACCGTATATGTCCACACCATCGTTAGTATTTTTCTGCTGACACACACACACACACTTGGGTCAATGGTTTGAGCTTTCCAATTGGGGGAAGAAAAAAAAAAACCTTCTTTCTTGGGTGCGAGAACCCTTGAGAACTGAGTCCCATGCAACCTTTACGGAATGAAGTAGATAGTTCTTTGTTCTATGTCTGTCAGGAAAAAGCCAGAAGCCTTATGAGAGGCTTTGCATGTGAGCAGGAGGATTGGGGGTGATCATGGTAACCACACCTCCACCCTGCCATCTAAATGTGGAGGGTGACTGTCTGCAGGAAGGGCCCTCCTCTATCCATGGAGGCTCTCTCTGAGATGGTAGAATCCTGGTTTTCCAGGGTTCTACAATCTCAGAGTAGCTCCACTTGTAGAGGAGGGTAGTCTCTGCAGAAACTAGAGGAAGGCAATAATGGTGAGGGATGGGGATGAGCATATTACTTATTCACCCTCATTCACATTCCTCATGTGCAGAGCTATTAAAGTTTGAGGGGCAAGCCCTCTAGTTTCGGGTTAGTAGGGGGTGACCGGCCCCCTGATGGCCCGTCCATCAGTTTTAGGTCAGCCAATCCAGTTAACGCAGCATGGCACCTGGTCTCAGACCATGTTGTTGTTAGCCGATGACCAGGGTTTGGATATAATCATCACGAGCTCCCGACATGTCAACCTACCAAAAATGAAATAGATAAATAAGCCAATTAAAAACAAAATTTCTTTTTTCAAAACAACAGATTTTAATTTTGAATGTAAAATTTAAAATTAATAAATTATGGTTAAAATTTAAGGGTCGTCCTAATTGAGCTTGAGCCCATCAATTGGTGAAAATGTTCATAATTTGGCTGGACTGTTTCAAAGTTCTTATAGTAAACAGCTCTGCCAGCCTATTTTGTTCGATGTTCGGAACTCCCAGTTCAGTCAGTATTCCAAAGTGGAGCCACTTTCCTCTTGCTCCCATAACAAAGCCCAAAAATTTGACATCCGGCGCTCCGGTTCTCGCCCGCACTTGATCTTTCAATTCGCGGTAATACTGAACCTTCGACTCCGCCGCTTTAGATAATGTATCGACTTCGAACTCCCACCTCACCGTTACATCAATCACCAACGCTTTTCCCTGCTTGATCATAACTAAGTCAGGTTTTTGGAGTTCGTTTCCTTTTGGGCTTCTGAAATGGGGCTCGTTATAGATCTTCCATTCCTTTTTACTGGCTACATCAGCCAATAAACTGCAGATGTTATTATGCCTAGCAATTCATGCCGGTTGGACAAATGGGCACTGTCCTATGATGTGGGAACAAGATTCCCATTGGGCACCGCATTTCCTGCACGTTCTTACTGCCTCTTTTCTGCCCCTTCCTAGGAATTTCCTAGTGGCGTAAACATTGGCTCTCAGCTTCAGGGCAGTAATAAATTCCCTTTCTGTGAGGCCTGTTGTCCTAGAGATCCACTTGTTGCTTACTTTATCTTTTACAAAGCATTTTACTGATTTTCCTTGCGTGGCAAATTGTGCCCACGCCTCCAATTCTCCATCTTTGGATCTCCCATCTTTACACTATTCCGTCCTCTTGAATATTACTCCCCCAGTTTTCTTTTTCTTGCTTTTCCAGGGACAACACTATCAGATCGCTTGATTTTAGAATTCTCTCTTGTAATGCCGCTTGTCGGTTAGCAATCTCGTATTCCAGTCTTGGAAGATCCAGGCCTCCATCATTAGGTCTTACATAAAACAAGTTAGAGCAGACGTTATCTGGAAGATGTAACCACTTCTTCAAGAAAGTTCTTATTGTTACATCCATCTTCTTAAGTGTCATCCTGGAGATCTTCACTTGTTCTAAAGTATAATATATTCTCGGAATAACATATTGCTTTAGCATTTCCATCTTTTGCCTGGGTTTAAATTTAGCTTTGTTAATTCTTTCCAGCCATTCTGTTAGTTGGCTGATGCTATTACTGCTGGGTCCGTTCCAAGGATCCACCTGAATGCCCAAGTATTTTGCAGAATCTCCCGGCTCGATGAAATGTACGGCCTTTCCATTGATCTTCCAGGGTTCACAATGGTTCATGACATAACTGTCACTGGTCCCCTTAATATGGAAGCCGTGACACTTCCTCACATTAATCTTTAAACCAGTCACTTTACTGAATTCTTCTAGTAATTTAATGTGTCCCGCTAATCATTGCAATGACATCTGAGCATATTACTTATTCACCCTCATTCACATTCCTCATGTGCAGAGCTACATACAAGGAGAGCAAATGACACCTTTTTTAAGTCGAGCAACAACAAATTCTATCTAATTTTTTTTTTTTTGGTAAAATTGATAAATAGGTACATTTGGGGGACCCTGCTCAGAAAAAAAAAAAAAAGATTACCAATCTCTAATGTTAAATTGGAGTCTACCTATCTCTGACTTCAAACATCAGTTGGTTATGCAAAAGGGTTCTGGGATCTTTGAAGATGATAGGTTTCAGCTAGGGCTGTACACAGATCTGGATCCCAAATCTGAAGCGGATCGGCATGACGTTGCTCTACTGAAAATCAGGCTGTGAGGCCTGGTTCTCAGTAGAGAGGAAGCAGTGGCAGGCAGCAGCAGCGAAGAGGCAGCAGGTAAGCAGGAAGAGCAGGGGGAGGGTGGTGAGTCCTTTTCCCCATAGACTTGCAAGTCTATGGGGAAAAGGAGGATCTCCAGATCTCAATCTGGAGATCCGGATCCGAATCCAGATTGAATCGGATCCAGATGCAGATCCAGATCATGGGGTCTGTGCACAGCCCTAGTTTCTTCAATATCCATTGGGCATAGAACCAGGGATACCAGCCAAGGATCTTGAAGAACAAACCTACCCTGAAATACCATCAAATTTCAGTGTTAAAGTATGCTTGCCATGATGATTGGGTAACCCTTCTTCTCATCCAGCCCTGACCTCTCAATGGGACTTGACAAAATAAATGAAATCGTTAAACAAAATGCACTGTTAATTGTTCTCTTGCCATAATTATCTCTTCACTAAATAATGGTGCTTCTACAGTATTGCAAGAGTCCATTCATTTCTCTCTGTAAAAAATGAGAAATGTTACACTCATTCAGTATTTAACCTAATTAAGAACATCTATTATCCTTAATACTTTTAAAAAAGAAATTCAGGACCAACTGTCTATGTAGACTTACTGGATGTTGTAATAGGCTTTAAGAATATAGCTAATGCAGGCTTTCTTGTTATTTCACATTCACTTAATTTAAGGACAGTGCTCTTTGAAATCTTGGATTGCCCTCCTCCTTCCCTTCTTCAAAAGAGAGACTCACTTTAAAGGTTTTGGAAAGTCATTTTGTCCTCATCAATATATTTTCTCCCTGGGAATGGATTTCCACATACAACCGGGTAAGAACTAGACATGAAACTTATAGTCTGATGTCTGATGTCACATTAATGCACTGAATTTTTCCTTGAACTTGCTCTACATCATGTTTCACTGACACAGACAGAGAAACTCACAAAAATAATGATGTTGTCTCACAGGTGAGTTTCAACAGGCCAGCAATGAATAAGAACATCATCATCATCATCATTATCATCATCATCGTCATATTTATTTCTTACCCGTCTCTCCCTCCAGATCGAGGCAGGGAACAACATCAATAAAAACAATATAAAATACATAAAACTGATTAAAAGCATATAAAATTAATGCATTATTAAAATATCAACAAAGTCTTAAAATTTGACTGGATAGGCCTGCTAGAATAATAATAATCAAATAATAATAAAAGAAAAAACAATGCTGGATCAGACCGAGGGTCCATCTAGTCCAGCATTCTGTTCACACAGTGGCCAACCGGATACTTGCAGAAAACCCCCAACCAGGACATGAGTCCACCAGCAACTTATAGGCAGATTGCCGTCAGGACTAGTAGCCATGGATAGCCTCCACATTTTATTTTATTTATTTATTTATTTAATTCCATTTATATACCGCCCCATAGCTGAAGCTCTTGAGATGGTTTACAAAAATTATAAACATTGAACATTAAAAATACAGATATACAAAATTTAAAAGCATAAAGCATAAAAACAAGTTATAATTACAATATCCTTGGAAGATAAAGGTCTACAGCAGAAAGCACAGATTCCCCCCCCCCCATTTTGAATCCTGTGCAATCAGGATTCTGTGCAAATTGCACTAGGAGCCCACACATTCAGGTCAGGCTTAGGGATTCCATGAAAGTCCATGGGGGGGGGGGGAGGTTGAAGTCCAATACACTCCCCCTGTTCAGCCACCTCAACCCTGCTCGCTGAGCCTCTGCCATTTACCAGATCTGTTCACTGGGCACTCGCACAGTTCACAAGTGCCTGACGACCATGTGTCTTCTTCGCAAGCTGCCATTTTGAGCAACCCTTCCTCAAATCTAATGTTATGTAAATGGCAGCCATAAAGGGGCCATTTATACAGCATTATAGGTATAAATGGCCCCTTGAAGGCCATCATTTACATAACATTAATTTCTCAAAAACACAAGCCACCATTTTTACACAATATGGTGACTCACTAAAGGGACAGGTGTTCGTCAGACCATCCAGCAGTTCATGTGGCAAACAGGTGCAGGCAGCAGCAGCAGTTCAGCCAGCGCTCAGCAAAACCAAATGGAGATGAGTCCATCCATCCCTAGCCAAGCTCTTTGCTGCAAATGTTTGACCTCGAATCAGGGGCATAGACTTCTCAATGTTTTTTGGGGGGGGAGGGGGGAGGGGGCTAAACTTGGAAAAGGGGTTCTAGGCTTATTTGTTTACATTCATGTATATATTTCTATTTCTGGGAACCACCCTACATCAACAATGGATCCCAGAGTGTTTAAAGCCACATATTAAAATAACAAGTACTCAACAAAAATATTATGAAAGTTTACACACTACCCCACCATCCACAGTTCTATACAATATACCAGTATTCTTCAAACATTTTCCCCCACTACCCAGTGCAATAAAATCACATACCCTCAAGACCCTGTTCCTGTGCTTAGTCTGAAATGTCTGACATGCTTTTGACTCATGAGCCAAGACATACTGTACTAATTTAAGGAGATTCTTTATAATTAAGTAAGTCCCAGTGAGCTCTCTGGAAATTACTTCTAAGTAAACTTGCATAAATTTAGGTAAGTGAAATCCCCAGCCCAATTGGGCGGGGGATGATATTTGCGGGTGGGGGGGCATAGAGGTGAGGGGGATGCTCCTGATTGGAGCATCCGGATGGTGCCACTGGGCGGGGTGGGGACGAGCGGCTTAAATTGCCACCTATCGGTCCTGCCCGACCTCTTCGTTTCAGCGCAGCTCCCTCCCTCCCCTCCCTGTAGACAGTATGGGCTAGCCAGCCGTCATTAGGAGGCCAAGTAGGAATTTTTTACTCTTATCCTAATTTGGTCAGGAGTTTTTTCGCCTACTTCATACTGTAAGACAGCTGGGGAGTATTAAATAGGTGGATTTGTATTAATTCAGTCACTTTCATTTGGCGGTAGGTGCGGGCATCCTTAGGGGCGTTTTCAAATGGTGAACATTCTCAGGAACCGTTGAGGTAAAGGGTAATACCTGATGCCCACATCTGGGAGCCCCGCGGCACCAGATCATGGGAATAAGGTTTACCTTTGAGGCCAACTCTACTCACATGCTCGGAGCCCTGCGGCACGGGTGTTGTGACAAAGGAAGGCCTCCCAACCCCATATGGGGGAATGACCAAGGGGTGGCGAACGTGTGCGGCCACCTGGAGGTCAGAGAATTTGGCCTGGAAGAAGCCAAGAGAGGATGTCTGCATAGGTTTTACCCCTTTCTGCAGATCTTGAATAAAAGTGGCCCATTTTATACCCAACTTTCTTGTCTCGACTCTTTATTTTGCACCCTACACTTCGCAACTAAAATTTATGTGAGGGCAGCAAAAAAACAATACTTTGCTGCCACTATTAAATCATCAATCTGCAGCCCAGCAGAGCTTTTCAGAGTTGTCCGGGGGCTTCTACATGCTGGCCACAAGGACATGATAGAACCATCTGAGGCCTGTTGTAATATATTTGCTAGGCACTTCCAGGATAAAATCTTTGGCATCCGCCAGGACTTAGACTCCAGTGTTATAGCAGGTGAATCTAGTGATTCAAACCTGTGATCTAGGTATCCAGAGCACAGGTTTGTACTGTTTTCTTGGATGAGTTTCAGTTGGTACAGCTCAATGACTTGGACAAGGTGCTTGGACAGGTTCGTGCAGCCACCTCTGTATTGGATCCTTGCCCCTCTTGGCTTATAAAAGCTAGCAGGGATGGAACAGCCGGCTGGGCCAGGGAAGTGATTAACGCCTCTCTACGAGAGGGAGTAGTCCCAGACCATCTGAAAGAGGCAGTAGTGAGACCACTCCTGAAGAAAGCTTCCCTGGACCCAGAAAATCTTAATAACTTTAGGCCGGTGGCAAATGTTCCATTCCTGGGCAAGGTCCTTGAGCGGGTGGTTGCTGGCCAGCTCCAGACACTCTTGGATGAGACTGAGTATCTGGATCCATTTCAGTCAGGTTTCAGGCCTGTTTTTGGCACAGAAACAGCCTTGGTCACCCTGTATGATGACCTATGTTGGGAGACAGACAGGGGGAGTGTGACTCTGTTGATTCTCAGCGGCTTTTGGTACCATCGACCATGGTATCCTTCTGGCACAACTGGCTGCGTTGGGAGTGGGAGGCATTGCATTGTAGTGGTTCCACTCCTACTTAACAGTTCGGCTCCAGAAGGTGGTGCTGGGGAGACATTGCTCGGCCCCGTGGATTCTCCAGTATGGGGTTCCGCAGGGGTCAGTCTTATCCCCCATGCTGTTCAACATCTACATGAAACCGTTGGGTGCAGTCATCCAGAGTTTTGGAGAGCGTTGTACTTCTCCTTTTCATCTTCATCAGGTGAGGCTGTGGATGTGTTGAACCAGTGCTTGGCTGCGACAATGGACTGGATGAGAGCTAATAAACTTAAACTTAATCCAGACAAGACTGAGATGCTGTTAGTGGGGGGTTCCTCTGACCGGATGGAGGGTGTTCAACCTGTTCTGGATAGGGTTGTACTCCCCCTGAAGGAGCAGGTTCGTAGCTTGGGGGTTCTCCTAGAACCATCTCTGTCACTTGAGGCTCAGGTAGCCTCAGTGCCACAGAGTGCCTTCTACCAACTTCGGCTGGTGGCCCAGCTACACCCCTATCTGGACAGGGATAACCTGGCTTCAGTTGTCTATGCTCTGGTAATCTCCAAGTTAGATTACTGCAATGCGCTCTACGTGGGGCTGCCTTTGAAGATGGTTCGAAGCTGCAGCTTGTGCAGAATGCAGTGGCCAGATTGGTAACAGGGACCATAAGGTTCAAACATATAAGACCGATTCTGGCCTGCTTGCATTGGCTGCCTGTATGTTTCAGAGCTCGATTCAAGGTGCTGATTTTAACCTATAAAGCCTTACATGGTTTGGTACCAAAATACCTGATGGAACGTCTTTCCCAACATGAACCTACCCGTACACTACGCTCAACATCAAAGGTCCTCCTCCGGGTGCCTACTCCGAGGGAAGCTCAGAGGACAGCAACAAGGAATGATCTCCCCGATGAGGCCTGCCTGGCGCCAACACTGTTATCTTTTGGCACCAGGTCAAAACTTTTCTTTTCACCGAGGCATTTTAACAGCTCAAGTTGAGGTTTTGATTGACATTGTGGCCAGGCTTAACAGTTAAAATGTTTCAAAGTGTTTTATTGACAGCTGTTTTATGTTTATGGTTTTAAATTTTGTATATTGTCTTTTTAATGTTCAATCTTTTTAATTTTTGTAAACCACCCAGAGAGCTTTGGCTATGGGGCAGTATATAAGTGTAAATAATAATAATAATAATAATAATAATAATAATAATAATTAATAGTAGCTGGATCATGCCATTGTGCGATGATGATGATGATTTATATAACACCATCAATGCACATGGTGCTGTACATATTTAAACAATAACTATTTAAAAGGTAACACACACACCCCCACACACACTGCAATTCCTAAATGGGCAACCTTTTTTCCTACAAGGCCTAAGGGGATAGGAAGGAAGGAATCTGGGGATCGCTGAACCTGATGCAAAAAAAGATTGTATTTTGTCTTGCAAAGAGATCTTCGGTGCAGCTGAGGAGGAAGCAGGGTTTTTTTTGGAGATAATTTAAACTGACCCCTGTGATGTTCTACTGTTTGTGTTTGTAAATATATTGCAAATTTTATTGTTTGTGATATACATTTGTTTATATATTTTAAAAGGGTTAAGAACAATAACAGGTAAAGTAAATAACTAGGCTGAAATTAGGGCTATGCACAGCCCCCCTGATCCGGTCCATAGATCCGGTCCATAGATTTCCAGTTTATGGGGAAAAGGACTCACCGCCCTCCCCCCACTCTCCCTGTTTACCTGCTGCCTCCTCCTCGTCACCACAGCCATCCGCCACTGCCGCTGCTTCCTCTCTACTGAGAACCAGGCCTTATGGCCTGATTCTCAGTAGAGTGACGCCGTGCCGGAGGATGACGTCACCTGGTGCAAAGTCGCTCTACTGAGAACCGGGCCACGAGGCCTGGTTCTCAATACAGAGGAAGCAGTGGCAGTGGTGGATGGTGGCGGCGGACAGCGACGGTAACGAGGAGGCACACAGTAAGCAGGGAGAGTGGGGTGAAGGCCGTGATTTCAATGGACTCATTGACGGCCTGGCGTCCTGGGTGCTGGCTGCGCAGCCAGCACCCAGGGATCTGGAAGGGCAATGGGCCCCAGATCTTCGGATCGATCCAGATCAATCCGATCCTGTTTGGAACGATCTGGACCTCCCTGATCTGCTTCGGATTCAGGATCCATATCTGGGTCTGTGCACAGCTCTAGCCAAAATGTACTTACAGTTTGGGGTTACAGGTCTAGGTAAGTATGGAGTGCCTGGATTGGCTGGCTGTGTACCTGAATGGAAAGTGAGTGCTGATTGGTTAGTTGTTTAGATTGCCTGGATTGGTTGGTTGTTAAGAGTGGGAGGAGCTAGAGAGTGAGTGAAGTGTATATATGTATCTGACAGAGAGAGCTGACGGGTTGATTGGGGTGAGATTTGAGGGGGATTTTTGAGAGAGATGTTGAAAGGGATTTGAGAGAATTGAGAGATTGAGATACAATTTTAGAGCATAGATCAAATGAAGAACAGTTTATAAACGTATAAGAGTTCTGACTGCAACCAATAAGCATTGAAACCTTGTAATTGATACACAATTGAACTGAAGTAACCATTAAGCTTGTTGACACTCAGTTTCTTATTAATAAATTCCTGTTAATTCCATCTATTGGTGTGGTCTGTGGGTGTACTTGAGGAAGGTACTGGTGGCAGTGGAACAAAAAAGCTATCTGGATGCCAAGTTCCTGGGTTGTGGTGCTGTGGGGTCTAAATAGTAAAGGCGAGACAGGGGCAGCAGCAGCAAGTGGTCGTGGATAACCTCACAACCCCCAAACACATAGCAATAATAATAATAATAATAATTTATTTTCTTACCCACCTCTCCATTTGGATCGAGGCGGGGAACAACAGTAAATATAAAATATGATAAAATACACCAAACTAATTAAAACATGGCACATATGACAACTGGAGACTGACTGAGGAATCTGCCAGCCAGGCTGTGAGCTTACTGATGTAACCTGGTTGGGCATTGTCCCCCCTGGGAAATCCCGATGGGGGCTTGACCTCCCCCCCCCCCATAGTGTACTCCCCTGTCTTGAATGTATGGAAGGCAGCATGGTTGGCTGACGGAGATGCAGCAGATGAGGCTGGGCCAGAGCATGCCTTTCCGCTCTCGCTTAATTTTGTGAGGCCTATGCTGCCTGAGCAGGAGTTCTGGGACTACTACAGCTTTAAAATGTCTTGGAATATGAATATATATATATATATATATATATATATATATAAATTTGTAAGGCCTATGAATAAATATAATTTAAGTAGGGTCTGTTTATGGTGTGTGCAATTTTCACAGCCTGTATATATGTTGTGGATACAACCTTGGCAGTACTTGTTATTTTTGTGAGGTTGTCTTCTTTTGATGCAAAAAGAAGGCATTTTTCAATGCTTCTAAAAAAGAAATGTTACAAAAGCCACCCCCTTTTCTACTCAAGCCTAATTCAAATACTATCAATTAGCCAATTTTTTTTAACAGGTTAAGTGAAATATGTACACACAAACAGAATTCTCCCTATAAACAAGAATCACGAATCTGAATTTCAGTTCTATTTGGATAAAATGTAATGGAAGCAGGAGATGTAACACCATTACACTTTCTCTTGTTATAAATCCCCACTATGTGTATTACATGCCCTCAGAATGAACTTCAGCATGATGGGGGTTTAAACTGCTTTTTAGTATAAACAACTGCATCTAAATGTATAACCCAATTTTCTCCCCAGAATAAATTTGGATTGGAAAAAAAAGTGAACATAAATATTATTTAATGCATTCATAGCTGAAATCGTAAGCCCAGTACATGAGTGTATGTACATTATAAGGTCCCAAACACACACACACATTAAATATAGGGAGGATTCGGAGGGGGTAAAGCATCTATCTAGGTTTCTTCAGGAAAGAGATCTAGTGAAACTGACAAACTAGAAATCCCATGAGCACTGCAATTTTTGCATCAATTTGAAGTAAAATGTT
Organism: Anniella stebbinsi; assembly: GCA_029215795.1. Lineage (NCBI taxonomy): Eukaryota > Metazoa > Chordata > Lepidosauria > Squamata > Anniellidae > Anniella > Anniella stebbinsi. Next base: position 12,859,981 of record JARDYH010000001.1, on the reverse strand, counting down.
TTGAATGACTGTCATTTCTAACCAGTTTGATAAAATTACCCCCAAATGGGTGATAATTTTAAAGAGGATAATCCAGATTCCATTGTATCCCAATCACATCACATACATAATGGTGATATAGGGGTTTTCTGAATATATATATATATATATATATATATAGCATAAGAAGAGCTATGCTGAATCAGACCAAAGGACTATCAAGTCCAGCGTTTTATTCACATAGGGACCAGCCAGCTGCCTCAGGAAAGCCCGTAAGTAAGACATGAATGCAATAGCACCCTTGTGCTTGTGTTTCCTAGCAAGTGTTATTGAAAGTCATACTGTCATCCTCCCCACCCAAAGAGCGCCACAAGAGCAGCAGGCGGTCAGGGCAGCAGAAGCAAATGCCATTTTATCCATACAGTTATAATGATGCTATGATTTAAGTGAGTTTAAAATGTAAAACTGCCCACGCTTAGAGTTCTGTTTTTCTTTTCTTTTAATGCAGGGTTACTGAACAATTTTCTTATTGTTATTCTTCTAACATACCAGGAATGGAGAAGCGACTGTAAAGAATGGAGTGGCCGGTGGGGTGGGGTGGAGTGAAGGAAGGAAGGAAGGAAGGAAGGAAGGAAGGAAGAGACATGTTAGTTGTGTGCTTCACAACTAAAGTAATGCACAGGGCATTTAGCCCCCTCCCCCACCACACACCCACACCCACACCCCAAAAGTCCATTCTGTCTCAAGTTACCTAGGTGCATCATCGGTTCCAGAACCATCAAAACCTGTGAACTTTTTACTCCCCAGGAAAGAAACCGACAGCAGGTTAAAGCTTTCATGCACCCCAGGCAACCAGTGGACTTGCATTTTTCCCAGTCGAATGCAAAGGTTGCAGTACTAAACTGCAGAATTCTTGTTTATTAAGAATTCACCCATCTGCTGCGGTGCTGCCCACTGCCTTGTCCCTTGAATCCATCCATCTTCCCCCTCAAAACGCCATTAATATGCTTGGCATTAATTCATTCTAGACCCGATGCTTCCATTCAAGTTCATCTTAGCAGAATATATTCATCACAAATGATGAGACTTGAAAAAGGCAGATTTAGATTCTGACAGAGAATAATTTATCATGGCTGGGAAAGAAGTTTCCCACCAACCGGGCTATTTGAAAGCGGCAAGATGAAAATATACCAACTGGAGAGATTTTGCAAAGGGGGGAGGGGGAGGAAAAGGAAGCAAAATAAAATAAAATAAAAGCTAGGAGAGAATGAAATCGGGGTGGACTGCTCAAAAGATGCACAGCTCCAGACAAATTTGATGTCCCCCTTGTATGCTATTGGATTCTGCAGATCCATGAAAAGAGGTTTGACCCCAAGGCTGTCAATGGAGCCTATGAATGCAAAATGAACTTGGGTGATTATCCAATTGCCAATGGGTGGAGAATTTCTCAGCAGGGAAAGAGCCAGAATTCCAGGATAGGGTGTTCATGCTGGCCAGATCTATACCTTGTGTGACATCATTACAAATGTGGAATAAAAAAGCATGATGTAGCACTATGGAAATGGTATATAGAATGTGGATTGTGCCCCAACAGTTATCAGTGCACTTCAATACCGCTGTAAAGCAGTAGTATAGGTGTAGCCACGATCAGCTCCTGAAGAGACCACCAACAGCCTGGGAGACTCTAAATTAAACATTAAAAACTTAAGAAGAGCCATGCTGGATCAAACTGAGGGTCCACCTAGTCCAGCACTCTGTTTACAAACAATGGCCAACCAACTGTCGACCAGGGATCCATGAGCGGTATATGATGCAACAGCACTCTCCCACCCATGTTCCCCAGCAACTGGTGCACACAGACTTACTGCCTCGAATATTGGAGGTAGCAGTTCACACAGTGGGCAACCACCTGTCGACTAGGAAGCAACAAAGCAGGGTGAGACTGTTGTTCCTGTTTTCAAATCATGTGAAGAGATCGCCTTTGCCATTCCAAATACAAACGTTCGCAAATTCCAAAATTGCGATCACGTTAAAAATGTGTATTTTTCTTCTCCAAATGTACACTTTGAAATGCATCCCCCCCCACCCCAAAGATACACTTTGGTGAATGGTGGGGGGAGAGCACACTTCTGAAAAATATCCACAGAACTGTGCACATTTCCCATTTGAAAAAGCCCCTACTGTAATCACTACATCACATTGGCTCTTTATAATTGCCCAGGCCTTTATAAGCTGCCTTGATTATATTCAGAAAGGTAAGAAAGAAATTCCACAAATAAAAAAAATCAAATAAAATCACGTAATTTTGTTCTAGTCTCATTGGGCAGCTATTTGCTGAATCATTGCCTGTTTTCTACTGTCTCTCACATAACGCAACAGAATGCCTAGCAGACTCCATGCTAAATGGGTTTGGGCGAAATTAAAGAGACCCTTGAACTGCAGGATCGATGCCTTCCATTGATTTTAAGCTTTTGTCTATTTGTAATTGACATGCTAACAAGCAGGAGTTGCCTTTCACAGTCATTAATAATCCTATAAATGAAGCTGGGAGTCTAATCCTCTCTCTGCAAAAGCGAGAGAGAGAGAAACTCCCTGTTAACCAGAAAGAGTTAATCAATTACTTTAATAAAGGTCATTTTAGAAAAAAAGACTCAAGTAAATGAGTCGAGATGAGAAGATATTGGTAGCAGACCCTGGTGTACTCCCACGGATATTACCTACCTTAACTTAATTAAAGTCAATGACTTAATAAAGTTCTTCGTTAGTGAACTGATATCCACATTTCTCGTGACTTCTCTAATTTTAATGAACTTGTTTGCAGTCTGTTGTTCTGCCAACCAGTTCAAAATATATTAAGTCCTGGTTTACATTGTCAAGTGCAATAGGGTTTGGGTTGGGGGGAGGAGGAGGAGAAGGAGAGCCGGTGGACGTTTTTGCTTTTAATCACATCCAGGCAGGAGTTGTCAAAGCTAAAATCATTATTTGTTCTAATTGCAGAAAAAAGAGAGAGGACATAAATAAAAGCCTCAACACAACGAATAGCTAACGGGTGTTATTGATGATAAACGTCGCAAAGGTTAACAGGAAGCAAAGCACATCTCTATGTGTATGTGAGGTGCAATCCTATACTTGTCTACTCAGATGTAAGCCCTACTGAATTCAGTGGAACATATCTCCACTTAAGTGTGTGTACAATTGCAGGCTTAAGCTGCAATCCTATGCACACTTCCCTGGGAGTAAGCCCCACTGAACTCAATGGGGCATGCTTCTGAGTACAGATGTACAGGATTTCACTATTATTGTGGAATCCTATACATATTTACACAGAAGTAAAGTCTCACTGTGTTTAGTGGAGCTTACTCCCAGTTAGGTGTGCACAGAATTGCAGACTTATATTTTCTTATAATTGTGGCAAACCAAAGAGAGGTATTGTGAGATCAAGGGGCAGGGGAGAGCCCTTACTAGGATAAACCACAAATATGAGATGAAAGAGTGCCTTCTCCCACACAAACATGCTCAGGTCCTGAGAACTTCTGGAGAGGCTCTTCATTAAAGATTATCACCTTGACCAAATACAAAAAGAGGGCAGTGCTCCTGCAGCTTTAACTGTTGTGATGAAGAAGGAATTTCACCAGGTGCTGCATGCATAACAATGACACCTGCTGAAATTCCCTTCGCTATACAACTGTTAAACATACAGGAGCCCTGTCCTCCTTATCATATGGTCATCCTAACGCTGAGCCATGGACCATCCAACATTGCAATGCAGTTTTCAACTCTTCCTATCAACTCTGCATTTTATACTTCAGTATGAACATGCTGCTAAGGCTAACAAGCAAAGATTCTTACCGAGCAGTTAAGAGAGAGGCAAGGGAGATAGGAGCATTCTGGACATAAATTTGCCCCCTAATGGAGGATGAAGATAAATGGAAGAAAAGACAAGTCTTCTATGAAGCTTCCAAAGCAACAACAACAATTCAAACCTGTAGGTGGTGCTCCATTAGCAAGCCATGTAAATGAACCCCATGCCATCAGCTGTTTGGATCAACTAAACCCAGAAGGATTATCTGACCCATTCCCCACACTCACATTACAGCGATGAAATGCACCTGCTTTGATCCCAGCATGAGGGTAAGGTCCCCACGTGGTGAGTAATTCCATGTTCACTTCAATGGGAGAAGTGATGCATTACCCAAAAGATGGTCCTAAGGAGATCTCAGCATATCTTTTCTTCTGAGAATATTCAATGTGGTCATGCTTGAAAACTCGCACAGCTTCATTTTCAGTATCACCCTCATTTTTCACCCACCAGGTGATGTTGGTTATGTTTCCCTCGCCCCCTTCTTGTTTCTTTTCTTTTTCTGGTTCCTTAGTTTGTCTAAGGACTGCAACACAGCCTTGCTATCGCTTTTTATTGTTTCTCGTCTGTCTTACCTTTGCTGCTATAAGCTGAAATTTGTTGCTGTTATATTGTGCTATATATGTGCTCTTAACTGTGTTTTTTTATATTATTTGTATGTTAAATCTTAGGATTTGGGATGGGGGAACTCCTCTGTGTCCTGCACTCTCTGCTTTCTGGATTCCTGCCATGGCCCTGACCTCGACATGCATGCAGGAAGAGCCGCCAGAAAATTCGCAGGTGCCTGGCGAGAGCTTGAATCTTCTTCTTCTTCTTCTTCTTCTTCTTCTTCTTCTTCTTCTTCTTCTTCTTCTTCTTCCATAAGCAAAATCTGTGCAAATTTGAGGCTGGGAATATTTATGGAAATTGCAATTTGCAAAAAAAAGTGACCAGGAGTAGCACAATTTGTATAAAAATGCAAGCATAAAGGACCATTTATGCCTGCAATATTTCACGAATTGTGCTAATTGCGGCCACAATCTTTTGCAAATCAGTTTCCATTCGTGTTCCCAGCCATGAATTTGCATTGGAATGTGTATAACGTAGTTGTGAAGTGAACCTCTCTAGGGAGATCATTCCACAGCTGAGGTGCCACAGCAAAAAAGGCCTTCCTCCTGGTAGCCACCTGCCTCACTTCCTTTGGCAGGGGCTCACATAGAAGATGATCTTAAGGTTTGAGTAGGTACATATTAAACCGTATACAAACATCAATAAATACTAATAAATAATCATACAATTACTCGTCAGTATACTTGAGGGCTTTGATCTTTCTGAATCTTTGTGAATTCTGATGAAAACTGACTTGATCCATATCTCCCACATAAATGTGCGGTTTGGAACATAGTTACCCTTAGGATTTCCACTTTTTGTGAATTCTGTGAGCTCTTCATCAGATGCCTGTCAGCCTCTGCATTTGGATGCTGATGGGCATCTAGATAGGATTGCTCCCTTAGTCACCTTTCTCTTAAAAAAGAAGAAAGGTGGCTTTGAACAGAATTCTCAAACCATACACTATATAAAAAAGCTAAAGCCAATTCCCATTAACAATACCGAACCATCATTCCAGTTTTGTAGATAGGAAACTGAGCGGGAGCGATCACTGATGCCTGGGCACACAAAAGGTGTCCCTAGGGAGGGGAGACCTGAACCCTGGCTTTGCCAGAATGACGTGCAAAAGACTCTCTTTACCAGACTGAACTGACTCTCGCACACATCAGTGACATTGTATGACATTCACTGAGATGCACTGGTTTCCTCGTGTATGCCAATAATTCACAGGGAAAGCACAGCACAGTAAGCAAGCAAGCAAGCAAGAAAAAAAAATAAGGGTAACAGACTGACACTAGTAACCTTCCTTTCAACGGGAGGATGAGATTAGCAGAATTTCAATTGTGGGGAATGTACATCACGTTATCATAGTTTTGACAAGATCAGTGAGTGTCACTGGAGATGACTGTGATAAAATACTAGGTTGACAGATAAAACAATAAGAATACCCCCCTCCAAACCCTGCCCACCCCCTTGAGAAAGGCTCTGGCTATTTTCCATAGCAATAACCTACTGTTACTAACTATGGCAGACATAAACCCCATATACCACATGGGGATAATACCATTCCTGACATGGATTCTCATGCCCAGAGCTCTTGGGCATTACGGAATCTATTTTAAGTTAAAATACTTCAGATCATTTTAAATCACTGTTCACAGATCTAGTACAATCAACTCCAGCGGCTGCTTTAATTTCCTCTTTGTCTCCAGAGGGGAGATGAAATGGCACTTTAGAAACAGAGCTTAAGGAAAACGGAAGCCTACATGGGATTAACTTTGTATGCAGGGAATAAATCCCCTTCCCACTTTGGGACAGAGGAAGTTTGAACCATACTTCATTTCCCAGAACCTTATTTATTATTATTATTATTATTATTAGTAGTAGTAGTAGTAGTAGTAGTAGTTTTATTACTATTTCTCTTTTCTCTGACATGGCGGCTTTTCTAGACGGTCATGGTGGGCTTTACCAAGTCATGCTGTCTTTTACAGATTCAGGAATTTCCTGACAATTGAGCATGTTTTAATTATGACTGCTTTCTGAATGTTGGTGTGGATGTATTGCGGAATGTGGAGTGTGAGAAATAACGAGGCAGACACAGATAGCTGGGATTAAAACAGGGCCACTTTATTTATGAATCTGCAGAAGGGTGAACCTAAGCGGGCATCCTTACTAACCCGGCCTGAAGCCGGGAATAAAATTGGGCGATGCATTCTCTGCCAGGGAGTGGTGCCATTTTTTCACCACTCCCTAGCATTCCCCTTTTGGGTAGGGAGACCTTCTGGTGCCACCCCCCCTCCCTTGGAAGACTCCGAGTGGGTGAGAAAGGTTGGTCTCAAAGGTAACCCTAATCTCCTCCAGCTGGGCCACAAGATTTGCAGCTATGAAGCCTCAGGCATTACCCATCACCGCTTGGTGCCTGTGAATGCTCACCGACCTTACCACTGACGATGCCCGTGCCTACGCCCAAAGTGACCAAATTGAACTGCCAATGAACCTATTTATGCTCCCTAGCTGTCTCGCAGTGTGAAGTAGGCGAAAAAACTTACAACCAATTAAAGGATGTAAGCAAAAAATTCCTACTTGGGCCCCTGAATGGGCAACCAGCAAGCCCACACTACTTACAGGGAGGGAGGGAGGGAGCCGCATTTTCAAAAGTGAAAGAAGGGAGGTGCATGGGCTGCTTTTATGCCCTTTGGTCCCCTCCCTTCCTTGGTGGCTCTTATTCTGCCCCAGCCAATGGGGCGCAAACATGCCTCGCCCCTCACCCCCACCGCAACTGCCTCCCCACACCCAGGCCTTGCCGGGCGTGGCAGTAAGGCCTTTCTGGTAGGCCCAGTTTCTGAAGGTTTTCCGTATAGTTTTTTGATGTGATGCTGGTGACTGATGTGACTAAAGGAATAATTGTGACCTTTTCCTGCTGCCACAGTTCTTTGACTTCCATGGCCAGTGGTGTATATTTTCCTCTTTTCCTCTCCCTTTTCAACAATTTTTTTGTCATTCGGTATTGCTCCGTCAATGAGGTATGTGTGTTTTTCTTTTTTGTCTACGATTGTTATGTCTGGTCAGTTACAAGGTATTGTCTTGTCAGTATGAATTGTTCTGTCCCAGTATATTTTATGATCTGCATTTTTCAAGATTGTTTTGGGTAACAATGATTATGATGATTATTATCTCTCTTTTTCTCACTCATGGTGTTTTTTTCCAAGTGGACATGACAGGCTTTGCCAAGTCATGCTGCCTTTTACTGATTCAGAAATTTCCTGACTATTGAATATTGAGGAGCTGCTATGTGGTGTACCACATGGCACCACCCTATCCCCAATGCTGTTTAACATCTACATGAAACAGCTGGGAGAGATCATCTGGAGGCATGGGGCGGGGTGCTATCAGTATGCTGATGACACCCAAATATATTTCTCTATGCCTTTGACAACAGCATCAGCTAAGGATAGTGTGTCTCCTCTGAATGAATGCTTGGAGGCGGTAATGGGCTGGATGAGGAAAAACAAACTGAAGCTGAATCCAGACAAGATGGAGGTGCTTAATGTCAAGGGCCACAACCTGGGTTTGGAGGTGTGTCAACCAGTTCAGGATGGGGTTACACTCCTCCTGAAAGGCTGTGTTCGCAGCTTGGGGGTGTTCTTGGATCCATCACTCCAAATGACAGCTCAGATAGATGCAACAGCCAGGAGTGCCTACTATCAGCTTCCTACCAGAGTGCCTACTATCAGTTGTGCCCCTTCCTAGAGTTGGAAGATCTAAAATCAGTAGTGCACGTGCTGGTAACTTTGAGACTCGACTTCTGCAATGCACTATGCATCGGGCTACTCTGTGCCTAGTCCGGAAACTTCAACTAGTTCAAAATATGGCAGCCAGGTTGGTCATTTGTACAACTAGGGGTGACCATATCACACCAGCTTTGAAATCTCTCCACTGGCTGCCAATTAGTTTCCGGGTGAAGTATAAAGTGTTGGTTATAACCTTTAAAGCCCTACATGATTTGGTTCCAAGTTACCTGCGGGATCGCCTTCTCCCATACAGTCCGCCCCGCATGCTTAGGTCTTCTGGGAAGAATTTACTACAGTCAACAAGAACTAGACTGACAACCGTTACCCAGAGGACCTTCTCTTCTGCCGCTCCCAGATTGTGGAATGACCTGCTGGGAGAGATCTGTCAATTCACCAGTCTTCAAGAATTTAAAAGATCTATAAAGACTGAGCTCTTCCAGCAGGCTTACTCAGATGAATTTTAAGTGTTTTATTGGTGTTTTATTGGTATTTTAATGATGTACTGGTTTTATGCATTTTTAATCAGTTTTTGTGTGTTTTGTGATGATGTTGTTCCCTGCCTCGATCCGGAGGGAGAGGCGGGTGATAAATAAATATATGATGATGATGATGATGATGGTGATGATGGTGATGATGATTGTAATCCTCACACCCCTAGAAGGCATGATGTAATAGTAATGAAGAGAGTTTTTTGGTTAAAGGCACAATTTCACGGCGACTTTAGAGAGAAATCCTCCATGATTCATAGCAAAACAAACCTGAAACAAAATGCTCATTCATCCCTCACTTATCACCAGCTGACTGCGGCATAGGCCAGCTCTTTCTCCTGGGCCAGATTAACAACAAGCAGGATATGGCACTTTGAACATGGTTTGAAAACTGTATATGGAGTGTGTCCTGGGCCCCAACAGTTGTCACTACTGTTATAAACTATTTTAAAGCAGTACTGTAGATCCGGCCCTGGTGACTGCCATATTTTCTTATGATATTGTGCATACCTCCCACCGAAGAAATATGAGGTTAGCACTTGACCCTGAAGATTAGTGAAGATATCACAGTGCAACAGTGATGGAAAGTGAGGAAACCAAGGCTTGACAGACAAACTGGAGGAGATTTGAAAGGCTCTCAGGGACAGAAAGTTGCCTACAGATGACAAATGACAGAAGCCTTGGTTGAAATATACAGGCAGTCCTATGCTGCTTGATCTTACCATGGAAGGAGCTGTTGACCTTCGATCTATTGCTCTTGGCTACCACCAAGGCAGATGGCCAGAAGAAGGTACTGCATCGTACAGATTCAGTAGTTGTCAGAGACTGATAGAGTTTTTATTTGGACCTGCAAAGCCTCAGTCTAGATTTCTTGTCTTTAGGATAAAGACCTACTTACGTCTCTGCATAAGAACATAGCAAGCATAGGACCATAGAATGCTGCCTTCTACTCAGTCAGACTATTGGTCTATCTAGCTGAGTATTGTCTACAAGGGCTGGCATTCTAGAGTTCCAGTTAGAGGTGTCTGCCAGTCCTATATAGGGATGCCAGGTATTGAACCTAGGGATGGCTTGAGGGTCCTTTGAGGCTTGAAGTCCAGCGAAATTCACTAGCTTGGTCCCCCGGACACCAGTGGATGATCCCCAGGCTTGCCCAACTTGTCTTGCAATGAGACGAGCAAGCTGCACTTTTCTGCTGCCAGCAACCCCACACACTCTCCTTTCTTGCAATGAGAGCATGACATCTTGCTGGGTGGCAGCAGGAGTCCTGCACTGCCAGACAAGCCCTCATTTTCTCCTTGCAAGGGAAGAGCAAAGGCTTGGCAGACTGCAACAGAAACTCCAGTGGCTGCTATTTTTGCATAAAATGGGGTCTCATTGTTGGTAAATTCCCAGTTTAGGCAATTGGTGGCTGTAAATGGGGCCATTTAAACAAAATTACAGGTGTAAATGGTCCAGTTATACTAATTACGCTTGTAATTTTGTGTAAATGGCCTTATTTACAGCCACCAATTGTGCAAACTGGGGATTTACCGACAACAACAAGCCCTCCACTTTGAACAAAATGGTGGCTTGGTAAGATGATCAGGGGGCATCACACTGCTTGTTGGGCACTCCCAGATGACCCAGAAGCTCACAGCATGCAGTGAGCGAACTCGGATGGCCAGTAGGAATCCGGTGAGCAGTGCATAGACATGTACAAGGGGTGTGCCGGGTGTGAATGTCTCAAGCAATAATGTCTCTCTCCTGGGAGTCACATCTCAAAGAGACCAGGATGAGGGGACCTGAAGGCTAATATCACCACGTAAGACCCTCCTCTGGCCAGTGTCACCACAAAGCCCCACCAATGCTGGAACTTGAGGAATGTCTCCTCATCCCCCGCCTCCACCTGCAATGACCCTCCTGTAGTCAAGGAATCTGAACGCAGAGTAGGGCATCAACGGAACAGTGTTTAATGAATAAATGAATGATAATAGTGAGCATTCAATCAATGCTCACCTTTAAAAAATAAATACATTCATAAAATTCCCTGGGAGCACACCCTAATGTAAACTGCCGCACATGCCTATGGAGCAGTGCCCATCCCTAACTGAACCTAGTTCCTTTTGCATCCAAAATGTGTGTTCTGTGGCCATCCCATGTCACTGGCTTGCCAGATTGTCTGACTCCCAGGTGAACCACTTACCATCTCACCTGCCCTCCCCCACTGCCAGTTCTGTCTGCAGGTAGGCCTGAACCCAATCAGCTCTCTTTCTCCAATCATCCAAAGAGAACACAGCCTTATGGCAATCCATATTGCTGGTGATTGATTGGTCTGTGACTTTCCGCTTACTGAGGCAAATTAATCTAACTGCCTGCCACCGGTTACCCAAAACACACTCCCCAAAATGAAACAATTGTCCAAAATCATGCAGCTGTGACAGGTATATTTAATCCGGGCAATTGTATAACTGACAACATTCATGAAGGAATATAAATTAAGAAGGGGGAGGGGGGACAATCACATTCACTTTTTCTTCTGAGTGTTTCTAAACAAGCAAACCCAAAAAATCATACTCCTAGGTGGAAGCTCTAATCTGCATTTAAATGGAATTCTTTTCCCCCACACCCTCAAATATCAAACAAACACCCTGAGCAACAGTTTTTAGGAAATGCTTGCTGCTGCACTGTTTTTTATTATAGATCTTAATCCGGCTGTCCCTAATCCCCTCACGATCTGTATATTCACTTTCCAACCAGTTCATCAAGGCATCTTGGCAAGCAGTGGTAACAGTCATCATCACTAGTTCTGTTTAATCCCTAATTTTATTTTATTTGGGAGAAAAAGAAAACCAAAACATCATCTTGACACTATTTCAGGTCAGATGTTTGTTGCTATTTGGAAATATGAATATTTTTCAGGGCAAGGGCAATGCTGAAGCCACATCTAGAGATGGAGGTTATGTCTTCCTGCTCTGGTTACCCAAAACCAGAGCCCAGGACACTGAAGGCAAAAGGTTGACCTGCTAAGAATAGACGACCAGGTTCCTAGCATTCTACATGATGCATGGGCAATCTCATACCTTCCACATAGCATGGGAGACCATGTGCTGCATAGGACTGTACGCCACTGGGAAACAAAGCTTTTCTTTTACTTTTCGCGGCATGTACGCCCCGATCTGTGTTTGCAAGCTGAGCTGTGGGCTGTTCCCCAAACTCTTAGAACATTCCTTTGCACATTTATTTTTCTGTGGGTTCCACAGTTTGTGGAGATTTTTTTTTGAGCAATTGGCAGAAATCTATGAGCAATTTGCACAAATTACAGCCAAATTTGCAGAAATTACTTAGGAATTTGCAGAATTTGCAGAAACTGCCCCAAAATGTGCAATAATAATAATAATAATAATAATTGTAATTAAATGCAAATTGGAGGAAAATGAAATATTAATATAAAAAGTCCATACACACCTGTATAAACACAGGTGCAGGCCAAAGTACAGGGATATGCCAGTAACATATGGCCTGTAAACAAATCACGAAAGGATTAAGAGACACCCAGAGTTAAAAGTAACCCAGTCAAAGTTGAGTTATTGCTTGGAAAGGAAGTCTCTAGCTATTACATTTAACAAAATAACTTTTAAACATCTCAGTACACCTTGAGTTAATTTTTGTTAGATCAGATTTTTTTCTTCCCTCTGGAAACTGTGTTTGCGGGAATCCAACTGGCTTGATTTATTTCCAGATCCCCCTTCAAATGCTTGGATCCCAATGTGGTTAATAGGATGAAAGCAAACAATAAAAAATCAGCAATTAAAATTCATAGCTTAAAGTGCTAGAGGAATAAACAATATTTGTCTTGTGGCAACAAAAAATATATCAGCATAGGTACCAGGTGAGTCTCTCTGGGATGAAGCTCCAAAAATGGTGTTCTACCATTTAAAAGGCTCTGTCTGCCTTCGCTACCTACCTCACTGAGCCAGCGGGATGATACAGAGGAAAACCTCACTTGCCAACTTGCCGATATGGGCAGGTGGATGAAAGGATAGGCTTTCTTTCCAGTAGCTGCTGGTTACCAAACCATGCTGACTTATTGGAACATCCATGCTTGGATGCAAGGAAACTTCCATGCTGTCAATTTGGGATGCTGGAGAATTTAATTTGGTCCACAATTGACTCTAATTCACAGTTCCAGGACTAATACACAGATTGCACACATCTCTGATTTTGCAGTGCAGTTCTCAGCTCAAGAAATGTGTACAAATACATGTCATGGGAGATCATGTGCACTTTAGGAAAATATGTATACTTTAAGGGCAAGTTTTTGTGCATTTGACTTATTTACTTACGTTTGAATATATGCAAAAATGGCACAGACCAGAAATAGACTGATCCAGTTATCCCTACTCTTAGTATGAAATTTTGGAAACAGACAAGTGAGGAAGGCTCTTGTCTCTGACCATTTTTCTACACATCCAAGTAGTTGGGTTGGACATCAGTGCAAACAGAATGCTGGACTAGATCCAACAGGGCGGTTTTATAAAAGGCAGAAACCACACTATGGCTTTATAGCAGTATTGAAGTGCACTGACGACTGTTGGGGCCCATTGACACGTACCATATACCACTTTCATACTGCTATATCCTGCTTGGTGTGGCTCCTGCCATTTATATACCACTTTCATACTGCTATATCCTGCCTGGTGTAGATGGGGCCTTAATGTCCATGGAAGAAGCTTATTACCAAACATGTTAAATTTCTTGGAAGTTTTCATTATTTCAGGTCCAAAAAGCCAGGGTGCTCCTTCATTCTGACTGGAAAGAAAATCATAGCAAGGTGAAAACAAGATCAATTACGACTTAATTCCATTGCAGAAAGATGCCGTGCCAATAAAACAAAACAAACTAAATAAAACAGGTTAGCTTTAAAACAAAATTGGATACACTCTATTCCATATTATCTAAAAGAGAAAAAGGCAATTTAGAAATTGCTGGTACCTTCCAAGATGCTGTCAGCAATCTTTTGCAACAAAATTAAACCCAATCCTTTAAATTAAATATAACCAGATCATTTGGCTAGGGCTAGTGTGAAAATGCTTATGTTAGAAAATATTTAACAAAACATTAGCAGAAGCTGATTCAGTTTGAATCATTTACAAATGAGTTAATCTAACACCCAGGATTTTAATGGCATTTATCCTTTTTCTCTGGGCTTTTTGGCAGATTGCACCTAGAGAGAGGTAAACACTTTTCCCTTCCCATTAGGACATTCCACCATTTTTCATTCAAATTTGACTCAGCTAGTCCCAAGGTGATTTATCCTTAGTTTGCAGTGAGCTCCAGAAAATACCCTCACATACAAGGATGGGGTAAAGCTGATATTTGCCATTTCCCCTCTTACCACACTTGATCCAGGGAAATACATAATGACTCTATTCAGACGACATGCAAAACCACGACGCTTAAACATTTTGAACAAATCATTATGGCTTAGTATGTTGTGTGAACCATGACCTGGGCTAGATCTACAACTGGGCTACTACTAATACTAGACCTACTACTAGATCGACTACTATAGCAGTATTGAAATGCATTGATAAGTGTTGGGGCACAATCCACATTCCATATACCACTTTCAGAGTGATACATCCTGCTTTTTATTCCGCCTTTGTAATGATTTGACACAAGGTCTGGCCTTAGTTTGTCATGTGAACCATTCCTAACCACGGTGGCTACATAACCATGGTTTAAACTTGCTCACTAGCCATTTGCTACAGAAGGGTTAGCAACCTAACCATGGCTAAGCGTGAGGTTATTCTTTCCATGAGGTCTTGCACGCATGTCCTACTTGTGGTTTTCCCATAGGAAGCTGGTTGGCCACTGTGTAAACAGAATACTGGACTAGACAGACCCTTGGTTTGATCGAGCATGGCTCTTCTCATGTCCTTTAATTAGGAAGCAGTCAAGGAGGGTGCAGAACCGTGATGAGATATACAATAGAAAGGAAAGCACATGGAACATGCTTGCCTACTTTGCAATGATGCTAAGCTCAAAAATGCCAACAAATAATATTCAAAAGAAATTCTACAATGCTTTGAGAAGAAAGCAGGACAACGGGTGCCTCTTTTGTGGAGGAAGTAAACTTTCAGAACATTGGAGCACATATTTTCACACAACACTATTTTTGATGTTCTCATAGTAAAATTGTTTCCTGGGAAATGCAAACTATCATTTACCTGGACTGACACTGTATCTCACTTCTGCCTGCTTGTCTGTAAAGCAATTGCAGTATTGTGATCTCCAGCTAAAACGTGAATTAATGAATCCATTGCCCGGCATTCTGTTTACGCCACTGTAGTTTTTACACATTTACACCTTTACACAAGTAAAGGTCTCGATCTTTTGGAATCATTTCATCAATTTACTGGAATTTTCTTTCAGTCTTCCTCCCCCTCTCCCAGACATCACACGTTTTCAGTAGAGAAGACCAATAGACTTGTTTTTTAAAAAATGAAGAAAGTTGAGTGTAATGGCTTTTTGTTCCCATAGATTGAAAATGAATGTACTCTGCTACTCATGAGAACGCTCCATGAACTGAGTCTAAGGTGAGGGCCACCATTGCTATCCATTATTGCTCAAATTCCTTCAGTGATTACTTCAGCCTGCAGTACATGAGGCCAACTGTGTCGCAACTACATTGAGCCATAAGTCCAGCTACGTATGGTTGGCTGAACATTATGTACTGAGAAGCAATTGAACAGGGAAAAGATTGTGCAGAACTTGCTATGTTTCAATGTACAGATAAGGATACTGTGAAATTTACTATTATTTATTTGTATGTGTTTATTTATTTATTTATTTATTTAAATTGTTTTTTATCATTGCTTGGGTAAAAGCTTGCCGAGGATCAGTAATAGCAACTCTGTAGTCATACAATCCAAAAGATACAAAATAAAAGGAAAGGGAGATGAGAAGGGGGAAAGAAAACAAAAACAAAAAACAAACAAAGAAAATACCTCAGACACCAAACCTTGAAGTATATGGAGAGGAGGAACCTGATAGAGCAGGTCTTCCAGTGAAGCTGATGGAATAGCCTAGCATCCCATCTATATCCTGACAACATGGCTTCTGTCATGTGACAAGACAGGGACGGTCCAGTGGAGATGGTTTTTAAGCAGAGTCCACCTTTCTCCTACTTTTCTCTAAGTAAGGTAAAGTTGGGCTGAGAGTTGCTAACTAGTTGGTTAGGGAGCTGGTTTCCTAGTGAGCTTCATGTCTGGGTCATCAACAGCTTACTATTGAGAGCCAGTGTGGTGGGGAGAAATTAATGTTGACTGCCACCATAAAAAATGACTGCCTTCTTTGCTATTCGCTGGGGAATGCAATTACAGAGGATAGTAATTGGATATTTACAAGAAGAAAACAACAACAACAATTACAGAGTGTGGGGATTTTTCCTTCATGACCTCATACATTCGGCATTAAATGCCCCTCAAAAGAAAGCTATGGTTGTGAACTCGAAGCAGCATTGTAAAAATAGGTTGCACTATACTTTCCCATGCACCCCCTCTTTTAATAGAAGTATTAAGAAAATACTTATTTTATTTCTATACAGGGGTGGTGCAGTTGTCTCTGTGTGAAATTTTCCTATATAGGGATGGCAAAGGGGCGACAGTTCACTAAATATTCTCCAGTGGGAGGAGCGGTTCTCCAACAGTTTTTTGGGAACAGGACTAGTGTCATTCTTGAGGATTTTAAAATAAAAATATGGTGACAAAAACAAAATGTTTGGAGAATATTCAGCAAGTATTTACAGCAGGGAATGGGGAACCCAAAAATGACATTCTCAGATATTTTCTTAGAAGAAATATCTTCTGAAAAATAAATGCCTCAACTTCACTCTTAGAAACGAGAATGAAACAGTGCAGAACAAAATTACCAGCTCTCTTGCTTTCTGTCATGGAGGGGAGAAAAAAAAAGATTAGTGCTGGCCAGATAATAATTGATTTAATTTCAACTGCTTGACAATAATAGATTTCATTCAAATTGCTTTAGTTAAATAGCTGCATTTTCTAAGAGCAGCTGGATTGCTAAAGACAGTAAGCCCTCCCCCTCCCCCAATTCCATTTAAAAGATGTTACTTCTGGGTATGTGCTGTGAAACTGGCCATGTATTGGAGAACAAAATTATTTTATGATATAATTCCCGTAGGCTTCATTATTACTATTACTGCTACTACTGCTTTCCAGTTTTAATAATATTTCCACCAGCTGTTAACTGTGATGGCTATTCATACAAGATCCTAAAAGCATCTAATCTCTCCTTTGGGATTCCAGAGGGCTGGTAAAGGCTAAATTTGAAAGGCTGAGTCAAATACTGCAACTTTCTGACTCTGAAAGCATTCAGAATTTTGTGATGTTTAAAGAAGCCCTACTAAGGATCTCCCATAACTGTTTCAAAACCCCCAGTAAAATATATAGGGCTTTGTTCTTGTTGTTTCTTTGTTTTTTCAGAGTAGCTCTTTCAAAGGAAGGTTAATACACAACCATATTTAATGTGTTGTCAGATCCATGTGTGGTGTCCACTCACAAACCATTTCCCCCCCTGTTGGCATAGGCTGAGTTGTCATAACAAGCCATGGTACTGTTAATGCCATATTCAAGTATAGTGATGTAAATTAAATTTGTTTCAGTTCTTTTTTTGATTGGGATTAACCCAATTCACACTTCCCAGATCAAACACAAACACAAACTTGGATACAACCTACACTTGAGTCCAGACATTTCTAAATGTGCAACGTGATTCATGGAACAAAGATCCTGTGTTTGACAGCATGCATACATTTCAAAAACGTGCATGAACCATGTGTACTTTTGAAAAATGAACACAAACATCCTTTAATCAATGGGAGAAGAATGCATGATTTCAAAAATGCACACAACTGATATATACATTTGAAAAAAAATGCACACAACAATATGGTAAATATTCCAATGTGGGGGTTGGTGTGGAATCAAAATCTGAGAAGGACATGAGATGGAACAAGCTTGGAGGTAGAATTTGAAAAACTTCACTTGGAGGTAGAATCTGAAGAACTTCAGTGACGTCCAGCTTTTTTTTTTGTGCACAGCCCTATTCAAATATGAACATTAACTAAACAATGTTTTGGGAGCCTGCTGAAATAAGTCCAATTGCTAAAACAGCTGCTAGACCTCATTGCATCGAAAGTTCCACAATATTTTGTTTATTTGGCTTATAGCCCACCTTTTGACAATAAATGAAATAAAATAAAAATGGCAGCTTACAATGCAGCTTACAAAGGCAATTTAAAATGGATTAAAACAATATAATACAAAAAGACCAGATTGGGCTCATGGGCCTCAGGATCCCAGTTCCTTCCATACACACTTACCTAGCAGAACCCGTTGAGCTTAAATATGGGCCTGCTCAGAAGACACCTTAAACCCTGCTGGTTAAGGTTTTTGGTTAAGCAGCAGGGTTTAAGGTGTCTTGTGCGATGCATTTTGCTAAAACCTGCTCACTCACTAACCACAGTCGGACTATCTGCAGCAGGGTTGGTGGTTCTAACCTTGGCTTAAGTAGTGTGTGTGACAGCTAATCACAGAGCCTGAAGTGTTGTCTGAACAGGCTCTCTGAGTAGACCTATATTGAGTTTCTGATATCTGCAAATGTACAAGTGAGTAGGTCCCATCTCCGTCTCCTCTTCCTGAAGAGCTTAATCAGCACAGGCAGATATTGAAAGAAAGTCGAGAGAGACCGGATGATAATGAACTCTGTTTGAGAACAATGGGGCTTGGAAGATAAGCCCCCAAATATTCCACCCATGCTAGGAAAAAGCAAGAAGGAAAAGGCTCTCTCAGTAACAAATTATGGTCCATTTTGGTTATGACATCATCAGCTGAAGGTCCAATCATATCCTCTGCTTTCTACATGGTTGAACATTCCAAGCTGCACAGGGTAAACTGGGCCATGGTATAAATTTCAAAAATGCGACCTAATCAGCACATATATTAAGCCTGTCGTCCTTTGAGAGATAGGATCACATACTCCAGGCCCTGCATAACATTCAAAGACCAACCTCTCCCTAACACACAGTTCAGTAGATGTTTATACCAGGGATGTCAGAGAAATCTGCAAGGGATACAAATGAGATTTGGTTTGTGTGAATCAAACCTGCAGATTCTGCAGGGTTTTTTTTTCTGAGTCACACAAATTTCGCTGACTTCCATAAAGTTTAATTTTAATTCTATTTTACATTCAGAGGAGATTTGCACAAGTGCCCATCGGTGCGTGGTCACATCACCACATATGCCCTTTTGCAAATGAATGGGATTCCTTTATGAATATTCTGATTCTGGTAATGAGTGGACAGTAGAACAAAATACACCTGACAAGCCATCAAACATAAATAGAATGGATTTAGCAAACTCTGCACATCCTTAGAATTCACTATTGTGGTGGGCATCTAGTCGTTAAACTCCAGAGCTGCGCAGAGCTGCAGGATTCACATGAGAGTCAAGGGCTTCCCCCCTCAATTCAAACAGAATGAGTTATTAATGGACAAACCTTTCCAATTACTGAATCCCCAGAGAAAAGCTTTCTTCTATGAAAGAACTCCACTCCACAGCCTAGCTAACAAAGATGCCAGGGACAGTTACTGACAGAAAGCAATTTACACAGTGGAAGGTGAGAGCAGACAATCATCTGAAAAGGCAAGGCCATTACAAGGGTGGGGGGGAATCTAACAAATGCTGTTGCGGTCACTATACTATATAGTTAAAACACGCATACACACACACACACACACACACAGACCTGAACAGGGCACTCTGAAACCACTATTCCAATTACAGTGCATATATACACATATGTCAGTATGTGTTGTTCAGATCTATGAAATCACAATGTTATTCATGGGGGGAAACGAAACAAAAACATTTTATGAATTCATTTGGATGTGTTTTAGATTGAAAAGCACAGGGATTTCCTCCAAAATCATCATCATCATCATCATCATCCTTCTTATTCTTCCCTCCCTAAAGCTGAATTTGCTTGTGATATTTGTTTTCCTGGAAGTATCCTAATACTTCCTTTTCTGTTCTCAGATATGCTACTGAGGCCTCCCGGTGGTTTTTTAGAATGCTCGTGAGCAGAAAGGGCTTTGAAAAAGACTGGGCCAATTCAGCTGTTCTTGCATGCAACACATGGAGTGAGATGGCGATGTCCATAGGGATGTAGGGCGATTTTGTTTCAAAATGCAAATCGTTCAAAAAATATCTTGTTTACAACCCTGAATGCAAACAAGAGAACGTGCGTTTGTTTGTGTGTGTGTGTGTGTGTGTGTGTTTTCATGTCCACTTTAAAACGTGCATAAAAAAAGAAAGGAAGAATTTTCATGATTTAGTCAATGGAGGGAAAGTGCACACTTTAGAAAGAAATATGTACAGAAATATACAATTTTCCAGTTAAATGTGTATTTTCCCCATTTACATGAGCTGGAAAACAGATGGAAGATGAAAATGGAATCAAGCTGAAATGAGCTTTGAAGTGATTTTCAGAGAATATAGTTGTGAAGAAAGGGGCCAGGAAGGCTACAGGCTGGTTGGGACGAGTCCTGGTGGCCTGCCTTGCAGGACACTTGCAGGAGGACTGAGGCCCCTGAGTTGGGAGGGGGGAATTCCAAGGAGAGTTGTTACAAGACTTCAAGTTGCTGGTTCCCAGCGCTTCCCACCTAGGCCTCTTGCTGTTATCTTGGGAGGGCCAGCCAGGGCCAAAATTCAAGGTCAGAAATAATTGGATATAGCTGCAAGAGGTTTCGCTGTGGGAAATGGCCATCCGAAAGGAGGGGGCTGGTGGCGTGAGCTGGACAGTTAGGGATTGGTTCTGGTTGGTCACGGTATCAGCTAACCCAAAAAGGGATAAAGGGACTACCCACTGAAGGAAGGTAATCTTTCCTGGACCTGTGTGTGAATGGAGGGATCCCTTCCCAACAAGGAGATGCTGGGGAAATAGAGTTTTTATTTTCAGGTCTGGCACATTCCAGGGAAAGGGTTTGTCACCTTTGGGTGTGATTTAGTGTCAGTGAATGGTTTTATTTAGGCTGACCCTATGAAAAGGAGGACAGGGCTCATATAACTTTGTAGAGGAAAGGGAATTTCAGCCAGCGTCATTTGTATGCAATTAGTTCCTGGTGAAATCCCCTCTTGATCACAGCAGTTAAAGTTGCAGGCACTATACTAGAGTGACCATATACAAAAGAAGGCAGGGCCCCTGCAACTTTAACTGTTGTTATGAAGAGGGAATATCACCAGGAACTAATTGCATACAAATGACACTGGCTGAAATTCCCTTTTCTCTACATCTGTTAAAGTGACATGAGCCCTGTCCTCCTTTTCATAGGGTCAGCCTAGTTTTATTGTTTTATGGCTCTGCTGCTAACTTCTACCTCAAATCTCATCCTATCCCCCCCTTGCCCGCTACCCCTCCCCTTTCTTCCTAGCTTGCATTTTACGACTTATTTTCTTGGCTAGAGCCCTATATGATCAGAGAATAGATTTCAAATAAATGCTTCAGTCCTTAACTGTGTGTGGTTATTTCCAGAGGCTGGCTTGGGGCTGTTTGGCCTGGGAACCGGGAGGTGGGTGCGTGGGGGGAACTCGGCGGAGAGTTCCGCTCCTGCCTGGGAAGAAAAGGGGCGTCTTTTCTTCACAATAGTCACCCTCAAAAATAATTGGTTCTTTCATGCCTAGGTGCACGTTGAAGTACACATTCAGTCAGATCACAGATGTCAGGAGAACATCATCATGCAAATAGGCAAGAACATTGATATTAACATGATCTACATCTGAGGAAGCCTACTTCTGCACGCAGAACTCCCTTTGCAGGATTGGGACAACTGATTGATGAGGCAACTGGTATGTTTGTTTGTTTGAGGATTGTATTCTGGGAAAGGGAGATCCAGATGGAATAGCCAAATCATATAGCATGAAATACATAAATAGGGCCTCTTTCTCTCTCTCTCTCTCTCTCTCTGAGAGATAGAGCGCGGATGGGAGAGGGTGAAGGAACACTTTTAGGCACTGAATCATATCTGCAAAAGGACAGATAGATGGATACTGGACAAAAGTCTCATTATTGGAGGTTTTACTTAAAGAACATGAAGCATCTCAAGTGAAGTGAAATAACTGCAGTGTTCCAAATTTCTGAAATCAATGTGCCGGCTTGTAGATGAAACAGGACTTCAAGATCAGAGGGAGCTATCACATATATTGCAATGCTGCCTCCATATTTTATCCCACTGCTATTTGACTTTCATCTTCTCCAGCGATTCACTTAGTTTCATCATGTCAATGCTTCAAAGGAAACTTCTAGAAGAATTTTGTATCCTCTGCCTTATTTCAGAATTCAATAGAGCTTTGGCGCATATATATATATATATATCCATTACTGGCTTGAAAGATCTAGGTAGGGTATTGTAGGAGGAGGCTAAAGACTAGTGTAGGTAAGGTAAGTTAACCTTCTCAGATTCTCTGCATCAATATCAAGCTTCTAGTCCAAGCGCCTGTGGTCATGAACCTGGTGGGAGGAACAGAGAGGAAACCAAGCTGCAGGAAGAGGTGAAGCAGTAGAAGGGTTGGGCAATGACTGTAACTACAGGAGTGCAATAGTGAAGTGAAGGAAAGAAGTTGGAAATGGTACATTGTGGTCATTGCTGCCTGCCCTGTTCTTCCCCTGTGTTACTTCCTAATTCTTCCTCCCATTGTACCGGCATTCATGACTTGTGGCTGCGTTCTGCAACTAAAGCATTGGTAACAGAACTCCCTACCACGGTCTATCTAACCAAATGACCTTCTTAAGCTGAAATGCTCAGAGCACACCATCAGGTAGACATTGCATATTTCCTCTACTTTCTTTTATTTTAAATCTTTAATAAAATAATTGGAATGATACTTGGGAAAGGCTAGTACTTTAAACACAGAATCTGTCTTGCTTGCATCCCTCACTTCCTGGACATGCTCCAACTTTGTAAAGAGGCACTGAGTAAGCCCTTGTCTGGTGCAGACTGGAAGGTCTGCTAAAAGTGTATCTGAAGTCTCTCAACCTCAAATTGAGGGGGGGGGTAATGGAGATAGTGGGGTAGAAGCTGCTGGCTCCTATGTCAATGGGGTGATGAATCCACTCTGGGTTTCAGTAGGAACCAGTCAAAACTCCAAAAAGAGCTATCCAGGGTGCTGAACCCATTTTGGGACTAGGGCTCAGCACTTTGGATAGCTCCTTTACAAATGAAACCCAGAATGGATCCACTGACGTAGGAAATGCCAACAGTCATTCACTCTACTAACACCAATGATACCAATGGGCCTTTTTATCTAAGTGTTCTAGCAAGACAAGGGTTTCAATCACACTGGGGAAGGAAGCGCTCCTTGCCCAGAGGCATCTGCACATTAGTCCAAGACATGGCAGTCAGGGCATTTCATATAAGAATGTGCAAAGATCGAATTTCTAAAGCATCCTTATTCCCACCTACAGTGTGTGATGGTACAGTCCAGCAATTGTGCCATGTGATCTTTTTGTCTACTGGCCCATATCAAGATTCCTAAAAAGGCAATTCTTTGTTCTAGTCATCACCTGGCCTGTTTCTCATGCTTATCCTAAAGTTAAGTAAGAGCTGGAGTCATTTCTCATCTTGCTATTTTGGCATTTTTAATGCCTTCAATGGTATATCACAGCAATTGCTCTTCCTCAGGGACTCCTGTGAGGCAAATAATGGTGTTCATAAAGTCACTTGGAAGTCAAAAGTAAATAAGAGCGGAGCTGGGGCTATTAAACTGAGTAATATAAAAGGATTAATCCATTAGAGTTCATGACAAAAAGGGGTATGCTGATCTTGCATGTAGAGTCTCGCTAATGGAGACTGGATCTACGATCGCCAATTAAGTGAAATACGTGGCCAACTTCTTAATTACAAGAAACACGGTTCAGCAAACGTAACTGTCATGCAACTGCTGTGAATTTGAATGGAACCAGTATCAGAATGCCCAGTAGCTTTCAATGGGTCATAGATCTAATGTGATCCAAGAGGCCAAGGCCAGATCTACACCGAGGAGGATATGACACTTTGAAAACAGTTTGAAAACTGCATATGGAGTGTGTTCTGGGCCCCAACAGTTGTCACTACTGCTATAAACTGCTTTCAAGCAGTAGTGTAGATCCTGCCCAGGAGTCCCCAAACTTTTTGGATCCATGGAAACATTTGGGGATTTTGGAAACTGCTGAGGAGACCGCCACAAAATGCCTAATCAGTGGATCACCACTTTGGTGTCTACCTGTTATGTCTAAAGAGCTTAGGCTGCATTTTATGCATCAAAATTGCAACCTCACTTTTAACAGGGAATTGGCTAATTTGGCTAATTGCTGGCAGTGCGATGCAGCTAATGCTTCTTTTAAACATATGTCTTGGCAATGTCCAATGGTTGCTCCTTTTTTGGAAGAGGTTAATTAAACATACATTTTCTACTGGAACAGTCTTTAACATCCACTAATGGTCATGTTTCATGGAAATAAACAATTGGTCTGTGTAAATGGAATCTTTGTGCCCTTTTGACAACTAAAAGAGTGATATAACAACTTTGGAAGGATAAACACTTCCTTCAATAAATGGATGGAGGACATTGCAAGGCTTTCAATATTTGAACAGGTGGCATATAGACTCCACCTTCAGATGGACACTTATTTGTACATATGCCCTTCCCCCGTGTCCCACTCACGTGGCCGTGGGAAGGCTGTTGCTGGCCGAGGGAGAAAGAGACATGCCTTCTCCTCATTGGTGGAGACCTCATGGTGCTATAGGCCAGGGGAGGGGCAGCAGCGCCTATATTAGGAGGCCGCACCCAACCTCCGGCCTCTTCGGATCGCGGCTCCCTCCCTCCCTCCCAGTATGCAGTGTGGGGTCTCTGGTTGCCCTTTTGGGGGCTGAGTAGGAATTTTTTCATGTAGCCTGATTGGCTTTGGCTACATGTTTTTCGCCTACTTCACACTGTAAGTCTGGAAGAGAGTGTCTTAGGAATCCTCAGGGTACTATGAATTGGTCACATTTGGCTTAGGCGTTAGGGGCAGGCACGTCTAGAGAACAGGGACGGAGATCATTCTGTGGCACCATTAAGTGGTGACAGGTGATGCCTGAGGGCCTTTAGCAGAGGGTTCTGTGGCCTCAGTGGGGGGGATAGGGCTTACCTGTGAGGCCAACTCACTTCGCTCCACCTGGGTTTCAGCCCGGGGGGGGGGAGCGACATGGGAAGGCCTTCCCTCCCCACAAGGGGTAGGCCTGGGGTGGCGAACAAGGAGACACCACTCAGCAGGCATAGAACGTTTCGCCTGTTAAAACGCCTGTTGGTTAATGGCATAGTGAGGGCCCACCCAGTGCTTCCTTTGCAGATCTTAATAAATGTGACCCTGATTTGAAACCATACATACTTTGTGTTGTCTCTTTATTTCCACCCTATTCACCTGCAATTGGTCTGCTGTTATTGAAATCTATGTATAAGTGCTGGAAAGTTTTACACATTTCATTTGTATTCATTGCTAAGGATATATATATAAATCCATATACATCCATGTAACTTCTAGCATCTCTCCAGGATCTATTTCACAGACCCTTCTTTTCAAAACTTCAAGGAAGTTAATACCATTTTCTACATAGGTCATTCATTCAACAGGTGTACTTGATTCCTAAGGAAGCATCTTTACCTTGTCTCTCTCGTCCAAGTTCTAGCCAATGCATCCCATCAACCCTCAAAACCTTAGTCACGTCTGTCTATAATCCTGGTAGTTCTGCCATGGAGTCACTTGTCAGCTTCATCCTATTCATCTTATTTGGATGATCCTCTCTGTCAGTACTGTCTCATTCGTCTGGCTAGTACATACCTTGCACATGATTGGTATTAAAGAACTGCCAAATAGCAAGAAGTTGGTGTATTGAAACAAAAATCTTAAAGTGGTGAAAATATGGCAAACCAACTACATCAATTTTGTGTTCCTTCAAGTACACTGGTCTACATTTCCCCAGTCCAAAGCTATTATGTCCAAAGTTATGTTCCCAGACCAAAGTAATGTTGTCTTTTAAAAAGCACATTGGTTCTCCTATTACTTGGCACAGCATGAGGTTTTCCCTCTGCTCTATTTTCTCCCCCTTTGGGCTTTCATTTTATCTAATTCACTCTGGGCTGATTCTCACAATCAAGCAGCCCATGGTGGTGCAGGTGGGCAGCCATTCTGAATGTTCAAGCTGTGACTGAGCCATGTCGTGTCATCCAAAGCCAGTGAGGGTGATTTGTTGGGGTGGTTTGTTGGGGTGGTTAATAAACCATCCACAACCTAAAACAGCCCAAGCTTTCTGGGTGGTTTGTTAACCATACCAACAAACCACCCTCACCCAGTTAGGATGATATAACAAGCCATAGTCATGGCTTGAATATTCAAAAGTTGGCCTGCAACCATTGCAACCACCATGGCGTAAATAAGCTAGGATTGGCTGCAGTGATCACACAAACCTGAGCCCTGTCTCCATATCTCCCTTTCTCTGCCACTTCCAACCACCTTCCTCTCACAACTATCCTTTCTTCTATTTTACCTGTGCACTCTGTGTCCCCTGCCCTTGAGCCTTTTCCCCCACTCTCTTCCTAAGCCCCCTACCTTCATGTTTTTTGCCTTATTTTCCTGCCAGCAGCCTGCAGTTCCTCTTGTAGCCTTTTTGATTCTTTTCCTTCCCATTCAAATTGACCTTTCAGTTCTCTACTAAGCAAGAACCATTTTTGGAGTGGATACTAAACATATCCACCCCAAAAAGAATGTTTGTGGACATTCTATGCCATCTGAAGCATTTTTTCTTTATTTGAAATTTTACTGAATATATTTGAGAATTGGTTATAAGAGTTTGTTGGCATAACATAGAGAAATAAGCTTTTGGGGGCATAGAATGGGTTTAAATGGGTGTGCAAGTGATGGGGTAATGTTTTAATATTCAGGGAGCAAGTAGACACACACACACACAAAAAACACTGTGTCGAGAGTTAGATACTTTAATGTAGATAAGGCTTGATGAAATGTGATTTGGAAATATGATTTGATATTACTCAAAGACATTAGTTAGAAGTATTTGTGACTTTTACCAACTGTATGTTGGTGAAAGCTTTCAGGGTGATAGAAAGGTAGAGTTGTGGTTTAGAAAATCCCTGTGTCCAAAAGATCAGAGAAGTAAATCAGAGAGCTGACCACATGAAAAGCAGAAAAAAAATGTCCAGTTCTGATGTCAGAAAGGACGGAACATTCTAGGAAGAGGACAATCTAAATTGATATGGTGGACCAATAGATATTTTAGAAGGGAGGTCATTGTCTTTAAGAAGGGTATTTAGTCTGAACACAGAGGACAAAGATGTATTTCCTTTCTCTCAGACATGACATCCAGGATGTTGCTGTGAGCCTAGCATATAGGCCTCGGTGACTCCTTGGTTTTGCCTGGGTGAAATGGAAGTCCCTCTGCAGAGAAGATCTCCTTTGCAGAGTCAGTATGAGTGATGAATATACAGATACTCTTCTTTCTTCTCTCAAACCATCAATACCTAAGCTGACTTTGCAGCACTGGCTTGAGCCTAGTTGCTAGGCCTAAGACCATGGTCTTTCTTGAGAAGGAAGAGGAATTCAACACCGGTGTTGTCATTGGGGGAGTGTTTGCCTGTGCTTGTCATAGCAAAGATCTTGTTCTCCAGAAATCTTCCAGGCTTGTGAGTATATTCTTTTATTTGCTTTGCTGAATGGAGGTTTGTATGTCTGTTTAATTTTCTTAAATTGTTTTAATAAATGTTTTAAAGTTATAACAGTTTCATTGAGTTTGTGAGTCTGAGTGAAATCAATCATTCTGGATGTCTATCTCCAGATTTTCCTTTCACCTATTATAGTGGGGAATTTAAGGAGTATTGATACAAGGTACTGCTGGAACCCATACTTCCAAGCAACCTATGTTCCGTACCTCTTAAAAATAAAGGTCACCTGAAAATCCCCTACACATCTCACCATTTTACATGACATCTTGTGATTATAAATTGCTGTGAGTCACTTCAAATACTGTGCAGACACTAGAAGGATGGAATATACATATGAAGGAAGGAAATTTCATGTGTGAAAGGGACAATGAGGCCACAGTTCTGGTCTTGGCCATACATCCCAATGTCCACACACTGAGCATGGATGTCCAAGCAGAAGCCTACACATTTCTCAAATATCCACACACAATGACTGGTTTCGGATGACACTTTAAGCAATGGAGGGGGGTGGGAAACAATAGTCAGTTGTGTTGCTTATTATGCCGTGTGGAGGGTTATACATCATACACACACAACTGACAGTATGCTATTCCACCCAATTAAGCAACGGAGAGAAACAACGGGCTTGCAGGTTGTTTAGCCCGAAGCCCCGTTGCCTAATGTGTCGTCCAAAACTAGCAAATGTGTAAATATCAGGGTGGTAGTGCAGAGCTCAGCAATGCTGCATGTGGGGTTGCGTGACCCAATCCTATAATGGCCTCTTTCATGCTTAAAACATGTGGATGGGACTAATGCACATTCTCGCTTTGAGCCAGGAGGAGCAGGGACAGTTTCCAAATCACCATGCTCAAGATAATTCTCCTCTTTCTTGGACTGCTTTAAAAGAGTTAAACAAGATTTAAGCATGCTCAGGATTGCTGCATTTTCTGAAATTGCTAGTACTAACAAAAGCCTGCCTTGGGAATGGCAGACAATGGGAATGCAGCTGTGCTCATCAAAACCAGGCCTGATCTTTTACCAAGGGCTGTTTTCTGTAAGCTGTAACACTGTTTTGTCGGAGTTCTTAAGGTCGAAATGCTCTTTAGCATTGGGAGGGGGGAGTTCTCTTTGAAACTTATGACTGCTTCCACTCCCCCTGTTCTTGCCCCTAATAGTTTTACATACTTCTTTCTGTTTCCTAGCTCTCTGTGTTCCAGATGACGCTAGTGTTTTCTGAATGGTGGGAGCCCTGGCAAAGATTCCTTAAATCTTATAATCCTCCTAAATCCCTACAGGAAGCAATTTACGACATTGCATTGAACAGTGGCTTTTGCCTGCAAAGCCTAGAAAGAAGAGACAAAGAGGTGTGAGAGAGAACCCAACTCTTTGCCTCTCTAAAGTATCTTCAACAACAATAACAACAACAAAATGGTGTGAATGCAACGGTGATTGACAGACATCTTTGGGAAGAAGGGGTGGGGTCTCCTAGGGATGAGTCATACATTGAAAACTTAATAACACAGAAAACATTTTCATTCAGGCGAGATCTACACTACTGCTTTATAATGGTTTATAACAGTATTGACAACTGCTGGGGGGCATTTTTCAAAGCGTTATAACCGCTTGGTGTAGATTTTGCCACAGTAATAGCTCCGACCCAGTAACACTGGAACATCTGACATCAACTCAACGTAGGTATATATTTGATTCAGCAAAAGTTACCAGTGCTAGGCTGACCATATGAAAAGGAAGACAGGGCTCATGTAACTGTAACAGTTGTAGAGAAAAGGGAATTTCAGCCAGAGTCATTTGTATGCATTTAGTTCCTGGTGAAATTCTCTCTTCATCACAACAGTTAAAATTGCAGGGGCCCTGCCTTCTTTTGTATAGGGTCACTCTAGTATAGTGCCTGCAACTTTAACAGTTGTAATGAAGAGGGAATTTCTCCAGGAACTAATTGCATATAAATGACACTGGCTGAAATTCCCTTTTCTCTACAACTGTTAAAGTTACATGAGCCCTGTCCTCCTTTTCATATGGTCAGCCTATCTTAAGTATACTAGAAAGTGCATCTTTTGGCCTGAAAGTCTCACTTTCTAGTCCCAGTTCTTTGTGTCAAAGCTGTGGTTACTCACTGGAAAGAGAAAGATGCTTTGCAGATACTCAACAGACTTTTCTTCTGCAGTATTACTCCACACTGTGGACATTCAATGACATCATAGCATTTCAGCCTATAAATGCGACAATGAAGGACACAGGCCATGAACAGTTTTTCACCTCATGGCAAACATGACTAAAATAGATGTCAATTTGTTTTCAGAAACCATTTCAAACAAATTCCTCCCCCTTCATTTTTCCTCCCTCTTGTCTTTAAACTGCTCTTTACCCCCCTCAACGTTTTATCTTTCTTCCTGAAGTTTTCTAGGTATGTAAAAGCCACATTTCTTTCTGGCACCTGTAAATGTCAGAAACATTGGTGAAATAATGGATTTTTTATGATGGCTAGAACAATTCCGCATTACCATTTTACATGATGGAAACACCATTGTAGTTTTTGTTTTACTCACAGGACACACTGTTGTTTGTCTTTCAATTCAGAAATAGGCCTTGGATGCTAAGCTGAAAGAGACTGAAGGAGCAAACCAGTTGCTCCAACGAGTGCTTTGTGTTAATCAATCTGTTATATACTTGCTGGAGCTGACTCCGCCTCCCAGGCCCTGCCCCCTTGCTAAGGAAGGGAGTGTCTAAGGGGACAGCCTAGCATTCCATTGCTTCTCCGTTGTCTTTTAGTGGACAGGATGCTTGCAGTGGTGACTAGGGACAATGCAGCATGAGGCCCTTGGTGACGAAGCTTTTCCTTTAGTGAAATCTGGCTTGGTGGTCTTTGGCTTAAGAGGACCTCAGGTGGTAGCTGGGCTTTGCTTTCAGGGATTCAACCCAGTGACTATGCAGACTGTGTTCATGTCTCCTTTGGAGTCAAGGACCAGGTCATGAATGGAAGCCTGGGTCATGACAATCTTTGCCGCTCCCCAGGTTAATAGAGGCTTTAAAGAGGAGATTTGCATTGGTAATATGGCACGAGAGAGGGTTAAACACCCTCTCCCTGATATTTAAAGCAGCCTCATGCAACAGCTAATTACAAAGGGGAAAAATGCAAGAGATCATAATAATCTGTTTTGACTTTAAGAACATCTCTTCATAGAAGCTCTCCGTGGTTTAGCACAAAACCATCAGAGAAGCAGAGGCCCCAAAGGAACGGTGTTATTTCACTCACTCATTATTCCATTCATATTTGCCTTTGCTGTTTTATTTTCTATCTGCTTTTGCAAGCCTTCCAAGAGGAAGAAGGAATTATATACAGTCTACTAAGATGTTTCATGGTGTGTGTATGTCACAGCTGCCCTATATGCAATTTTTAGATGCAAAAAGGAAATAAAAGAGATCCGCTTAGCTGTAGTTCATAATAAGAATCAGGGAAATCGCAGGGAATTGGTCACTTTTAGGCTTACAAGCAATACAATATTTTACATTCATGTCTATTCACCTTGGTCCTGCATGAGTGCAATTTACTCCTGTTGTTCCTGCCTCCACTGGAAGGTAGCATTTAGGCTATGCCAAATGAGGTTGATTCATCCCATTGATCAATTAAAAATTTATTGCCGGCATGCTATGACTATTGCCCTTCAACAAAATGTATGCATGCCAATAAATAACAGGGCAATAAAATTAGCCTGCATTGGCTTAAGGATTCAGTAAGAATTGTAATGGGCAGTGATTTAACACAAAAGACCACAGCTGTGTTCAGGTATTCAGATATCGCTCTGAGCCATAAAAGAAATGGGGATTAATTGTTGCAAACCCATGACTCAAAGGCATCTTGGCATGTACTAACCACCCAAGAGCAAAGACATGGTTGCCTGCCTTTTCCAAAAGTCAGAAAAGAGGAAAACTCCATCTGTGCTCATCATGTTGAAAAGCTGTCAATTATTTTTCATTTCAAAATAACCCAAACTGACCGTGTTCTTATTATGTTAGGAACTTTGAAGCAACTCCCTTTACACATATCCACACACTGTTAAAATAAAAGCAGAGGTCACTGTGTGAGTTACTGGATGCCTTATCTAAGGCAGCCTTCCCCCAGATTCAGTTATGATGGTAATGATTTGTATAAGTCAGGTCCCTGCCCTAAGGGGCATACAATCAAAAATTCAACACAGGGGAAATAGCAGAAAGTGGAAACAAGGGAAAACAGGAAAGATGCACATGCTTAAACTTAGTTACGGATCAGGATAGAAAAATCACTCAGTTGAGTTTCTCTCCATTTCTCATTTTTTTAAAAAAATTTTGTCCTGCTTCCACATCAGTTTGAGTTTAAAAGAAGATATTTTCACAAACGCTTATATACATTTTGTGCACATTTTTCCTAATGCACATATTTGTACTTAATTTTGCCTTATATATGCATTCTCGTATGCAATTTCCCCTAACTCAATGCATTTTTGAAAGTCAGTTTCACAAATACATACATGTGGCACACACTTTACTATACACATTTTTGCACATTATTTGATAGGAGAATCCATTAAAACATTCAGAGAAGTGCAAGCCTTGAAGGACAGCTGAAAGTTTTTGCAGAGATCCCAAACTGCAAAATTAGATGAGGTCACATTAAAGTGTGAACCAAACAATTTCTTACCCATCCCTAGTGCAATTACAGCAGAGAATGAGAGGTATGGGAAAGGTTACAATGCTCAGGGCTTTTTCATGTAGGGGAGAGAGAGAGAGAACTAAGGGGTGCATTGAGGTTTATAGAATTATGCATAGGGTAGAAAACAAATAGAGAAGAGGTTTTCCTACCTCTGTTATACTCTACTCAAACTTGTTCTATTCTACTCAAACTGATCGGCAGGAGATTCAGCACAGACAAACAGAAATACTTCTTCACACAATGGCTCAATTCGGACGACACATTAGGCAATGGAGGAGGGGAAACAATCGTCAGTTGTGTTGCTTATTGTGTTGTTTGGAGGGCAACACACAATGCACACACAACTGACAGTACGTTAATCAGGCACTTTAAATAACGGAGCGAAAACAACAGGCTTGCACGTTGTTTGGTCTGAAGCCCCGTTGTTTAAAGCGTCGTCCGAATTCAGCCCCCCTCTCTCCGTGGACTATTCCATTTCAGAATAGAGTTCTGCTGCCTAGAGCAGCCACAACCCCCCGGACGCTCTATGCAGCTGGCAGCACTCACGGTGCCTGCTGGGATACGGCTGGAGGACACAGGGAGGAGAGGCTACAACCAAAATGGGATTCTGGATGAAACTGACTTTTAGTAAAATGCAACAGGGCTCTTCTAGCTCTTGATTTAGGGATGAATGAATTTTGCTTTCTCCTGCATCCCCCCCCCCCTTTCCATCCCATTTATGAAGCAAATTGCTTTAGCACATTCTCTTATCTTGCACAACGTTCTTACTCATCACTAGCTTGATTCTTCATGTTCAGACACTAAACAGCTGGCTTGCATATGCAGGTTCATCACTGGGTGATCACACTATTGAGTACAATCTTGCCTGTGAGCCACAACACTTTCATATCATTAGGTGCCATCTCAAATATTGTATTTTCCTATATGATCACACGTTCAACAGCCAATAACAAAGGCCTCGTCTACACCAAGCAGGATATTGCAGTATCAAAGTGGTATGAAAGTGGTATATAAAAGGCAGGATCCACCCTACTGCTTTATAGTGGTATTGAAATGCACTGACAACTGTAGGGGCCCATTGACACATACCATATACCGCTTTCATGGTGTTATATCCTGCTTGGTGTGGCTCCTCTCTTTTATATACCGCTTTCATATTGCTTTCATCATGCAATATCCTGCTTGGTGCAGATGAGGCCAAACTGTTGAGAAATAAAGTATATGCATGCATTTGTGAATCATCCCAGATGTTATGTGGCATGAAAAAGGTAAGCTGGTTCATAGGCTTATTTTGGGGGGGGGTGTTCAGGGTTGGGGTGGTGGTCACAATTTTGGCAACAAACCCCCAAAAGAACAGGACGTTTCTGAAATACAGCTGTGTGGATCATGGAACTAAATTTGTTGTTGTGGTATGAGCTTCCATCTAATGCATAGGTTAGTGGCTAAGATGCTTCAGTGTTTCCTGTCCTTTGCAGAAATTAATAAGTTAATTTCCATTTGCTAAGTAACTAATAAGGACTTCTCTCCATAGTACCTTGGTATTGAAACATTTGTGATTATTTATAATCCTGTTTATGAAGAAATGTTCTAATTTTAGGTAGTAGTAGTATTGTAAACCACATCAAGGACATTTGACAATTGGGCAAATCAATCAAATACATAAATAAACACACATTGAAATACATATTTTGAATGTTTTTGTTTTACAAAATTCATTTTATACACAATTTACCCTAAAGTACACATTTTATATGTGATTGTCCCAAAATATATCTTTTAAAGCATTTTAAAAATAATTTTAAAAAATGCATTTATACACGTTGGTACATTTTTTTTATGGCCCAAACCACATAGCAAAATTTTGAGTAATGGAAAATAGGTAGGATAACTGTGTTCCCCTTTGCACATTAATCTGGGAGGTGTGCATTGGATTGATTCAGCTGAAAATGAAATGTAGGCTGAATGAAATCCTCGAGTTGTAACCCATCACAGATCTGTCAATGGTCGAGTAGTGTATCCCGACCCACCAGTTGAAGACCAATGATTTAGCTAACATTTGAACATAAGTCCACATGGCTAGGCAATCCAACATCTGATTCCCTGAACCATACAAAATTCAGCTGAAGGTTCTGCCCTCCAAATTGCAAACCTTTGCAACTGTCTTTGCTTCACCCAATTTTGCAGCGCTAGCAGAAACCGGTCTATGTGATCAAGTGTTTGGAATGGACAACTCGACCTGTTAGCACTAATTATGGCTGTGTTATAAACACAACAAGGAAGAAAAGGTCATGTATTTGACCTGACCTTTCAGACTCTCAATGTAATCTCTTTGAAGATGCATGACATTAACGTAAGGGACGCAACAAATGAATTCACATCTGGGGAAGGAAAATTAGTTTACCCTTTTTTATAGTGTCCCTCAGTTTCAGGGTCTAAGAATGGAAACCGCTCATGTATTTATGCAAAAGGGAAACTCTAACTGCTGGGATATTTTGCCCTTTGGGATCAAAAAATACTGGGATCTTCTACTTTGACAAAGGTTAGAAAGAATGAGGAAACCATGTTCCAGCCCTTTGAATCCACTGAGGCTTACTTCAGAGTAGGATTGTGCTGTCGGTTACTCATCAGGCTGCATCTAGGGATAAGATGTATTTATATGCTTTGATCCTTTATTGGTCAAGTGATTCACTCTGTTCTGGATTCTCATCCTCCAGAGTTAACATTAATTCCAGAATTAAAGCATGCCAGTCCCTCTCATTTTCCTGATGTGTGTACACAATGAGAAAACAGGATTGTGCAGATGGTGGCACTGAGATTGCTCTCTCTCTCTCTCTCTCTCTCTTTCATGAGCTTGACTGATCTGCACATCCAGTTCTGCACACTGGATGAAAAACACCTCACACAAAGAACATTGATATAACTGTACATAAAGTCACATCCCAGCCACCAGTTTTACAGGGTTTTATCGCTGTGGACATCTCCAAATGGAGTTTGTGGAAATGCAGGCTGATCTTGTTCCAAGCAGAGTTCACAGGGTGGGCTAGGCACCACACTGGTAGTGGAACTGGGTAGATTTCAGGCTAGATACAAGCAACCAAGGGAAGATGACTGTTCCAGCAAAGGTCTGGAGCCAATTGAAGGTTTAAATAGGTGGCAGGGTGGTCAGGCTTCCAACTCAGTCCTACTAAAGCAGCCATCAGTGCTTAAAGAGATATGGGTTGTGGTAGAATTGGTGAATTTCTGGCTCTGCTGAGGGTTTGGCATCTGAACAAGAGAGATCAGAGCAACCATTTTAAGTGAGAAGACTGGCTCCTGGGCTTATATTTGCACAGAGGTTTCTGTTGTATAATGGGGTAATCAACATGCACACCCAGGCTTTATCCCCCCCCCCGCCCCAGAGTCTTCAAAAATCTTCTCATCATACGGCTAAAACCCTATGCTGTCTTTGCCCCCAGGAATTACACATTTCATCAGCCATATTCACATCTTGGCATGCTGTTCTGTATACTGCTTTGCTATGGCTTATGAAATTCCCTAGGGTAAAAACAGAGGAGTTCTTCTTCTCATGTAAACCAGCAGAACTTGTGATCTACTGACCTAAACATGCCCCCAGGAATCATATGTGACAACCCACCAAAGACTCAATAGGTCTCCTGCTTTGTTGCTACTTGGAGTCTGTAAAAAACAGGGAACTGTCAAGCACCTGATAGGTCACCATATAAGTCTGGAGAGGAAGGGAGTTCTATCAGACTTGGATGGCTACAAATGTACAAGATTGCCTTAAAGTTTACTAACTTACTGGAAGCCTTGCACATACAGATGATGAATCTGCCTGTTTTGGTTTCATTTTAAACATAAATAAATATTAACTCAGAATATGAAAAACTTCATGAATTTTGATAGATTATTATCAAAACAGATAATAAAATCCTAACCCATCTTCACCAGACGTATTCAATTGATACTTCTGTTCTCAGCACAGAGAGGGCCGTGATGTACCTGCCTGTCATATCTCCGTTAAAGATGAAGAGCCTGTTTGAGAATATAGAGCTGACAAACCCACTTCATCACCAACAACATGGTTGAATATCCAAACCCAGACATTTAAGAGTTAAGTACGCAAAAGTCTTCAGCCTGGAAGGATGAATCTGTCTGTTTTGCTTCCTCCAGCATCATTTTTTACCTTTTAAATTGCAAGTTCTATCCATCCTGAACATGAAGGAATTTGTGAAGTTTGGTAAATTCTTTTTAAAATTGAACTGAAGCGAAATGGTCACTATCTCTACCTCTGTATGGCAGCTCTTATGGTATGGGGATACTGTCCTCTGTAGGTATCTTCTCATTCCCAGGACTATTCAAAATGATAAATTAATGGCTCTCCATGCCGCCATGGAAAACTCGTTAAACCTTGCAGTATACCGGTTTTCTGATGTCACCCTTTTTAGGGTCACAGCCCCTCATCAGCCCCCCACAAAGAAAAAGCCAATCGCACATCACAGCTGACAAGGAAGTACTGCAGCTACCTAAAACTCTTGTTAACCAAGCATGGTTTTGGCATGAAGTGCATTGAGCTTCACACTTTTCTGCACCCTGCCAGGTGATTGTGACAGCTGTCAGGAGGTGTTCTATTTTTGTTGCAAACCTGTGAATTACGTTATCGTGATTTTCTCTTTGGAAAGTGAAAAACCTGCCTGGTAATGAAAATGTTGTTAACTTTATCCTCAATGGCAGATCTGTTGCCAAGCTGGCTCTTCATGTGCTTGCTTGGGAAACTCCCAACAAGCAAGGCTGTGTAGCCTGGTGGTGACTGGTAATAGTCACATCCCATCTTCGAGACCACAACTACAATTATTTTATACATAGAGAATTAGAGAATTAGAGAATCATAGAATAGTAGATTTGGAAGGAGCCTATAAGGCCATTGAGTCCAACCCCCTGCCCAATGCAGGAATACACCTTAAAGCATACCTGACAGATGGCTCTCCTCCTGCATCTTTAGGGCCTTTAGTGTGGGAGAGCCCACGACCTCCCTAGGTAATTAATCCCATTGTCGTACTGCTCTAACAGTCAGGAAGTTTTTCCTGATGTACAGATGGAATCTAGCTTCTTGTAACTTGAGCCCATTATTCCGCATCCTGCATTCTGGGATGATTGAGAAGAGATCCTGGCCCTCCTCAGTGTGACAACTTTTCAAGTATCTGAAGAGTGCTATCCTGTCTCCCCTCAATCTTCTCTTCTCAAGGCTCAAGATGCCCAGTTAAACACAGAGAATTAAATTATTGTCGATAACCAGAGGGGTGAGTGGGAGAGTGGTCCTGGGGAAATTACCATTTCTTAGCTGTTAGCTGTCTGGTAATGTGAACTATTTAAGAGAAGAAAGAAGATTAAAAATCTGAACAGTTTCCAGTAAACAATAGGTAAGGACATTAGGTAAGGACATATAGCGGCCAACGAGCTGTCAACCAGGAACCCAAAAGCAGGGTACAACAGTACCCTCCCATCCATGTTCCCCAGCAACTGGCATACATAGGCTTAATGCCTCGCTACTAGAGGTAGTACATAGACATCAGGACTAGTAGCCATTGATAGCCTTCACCTCCAGGAACTTATCCAAGCATCTTTTAAAGCCATCGAAATGGGTGGCCATCACTACATCTTGTGGTAGTGAATTTCATAGTTTAACCATGCACTGTGCTATGATAACAGAGATGCTGAACCCTACATTTCCCCTGACTCTTGTATCCAGCTAGCCTAATTTTTTCCCCAAATGTTTGGCGATGTTTCTGTTGTTTCAGTGTTTATAGAACTGCACTCTTCAGATTCTAAGAGAACTGAACATGGGTAAATTCTGTTTGAAAAAACAAACTGAAACAAAGTTATCATACATCCCTATGTATGGCATGGTTTGAAATTTTGCTAGCATGCTGATGAACACGAAGATTAAAGTCTCCATCAGTATTTAGAAGAGCAAATTAATCTATGTCTGGTCTGTGCCACTTTTGCATGTGAACACTCATAAGCCTGCTCCATCTCATTTCTACGTTAACCTGCTAATTCTTTTTAAAAAGCTACACAGATTTATGCAGTATTTATTTTCGATGTATTTTCTGACATATGTACACTTTTTTCCAACATCTTTTGAAACTTTTGTTTATGAACTTGAGCAGTCAGGAAGTACAAAAGCCAATGGATGATTATGTACCATTGACATATTGGTGTGGAAGGTGCAGATCAAAACACATTTTGCAAATGGTTACAGTATTGGAATGAACAAATAACTAATTTGTCAAACATTCTTACAACAGTATAGGAGTAACTGCGTCAGGAGTAGAGAAAGGAAAGGTACATGCACAGGGTATCTGGAAAGTGTCATATGCAGAATTGTGTTAAAAGGGAGTGAGGGAGCATCACACCTAAGTGCCTGAAGAGCGGAACACTCACAGGATTATTCAAATAAGTTAGGGTGACCATAGGGAAAGGAGGACAGGGCTCATGTATCTTTAATAGTTGTTTAGAAAATGGAATTTCAGCAGGTGTCATTTGTATGATTGCAGAACCTGCTGAAATTCCCTCTTCATCACAACAGTTAAAGTGGCAGGAGCCCTGCCCTCTTTTGTATCTAGTCATGCTAGGCAGGGGTCCTGCAGCTTTAACTGTTGTGATGAAGAGGGAATTTCACCAGGTGCTGCATGCATACAAATGACACCTGCTGAAATGCCCTTTTCTAAGCAGCCATTAAAGATACAGGAGCCCTGTCCTCCTTTCCATATGGTCACCCTAAATAAGTAAGCAAAGCAGAACACTACACACACCATGCATTTTCTTTGATATGGCTCCCCCCACCAGTCTTTTTAATATGGTGGTTATTTCACAAGAATGGCTTGTGATATAAACTACCACATGAGGACATGAGCACATCCAATAATAAATGCATCAATTATCTCTCAGACATGTGATTTGGCCCTATCGATCAATTGAGGAGAGGGGTGGAGAGGCACCAAAATGTAGTGTAAGGACTGAAATTTCTGCTGCCAAACAGATTTTTGGCGGCACACTAAAATTCCACAGACACAGCAGGAATCTTCAGCCATGGGGACTACCCTGGCGGACAGCCTGAACAAGACCCTGACCGTAGCCATTTATCATGCTAAGTAGATATACATGTACTCACCACTAGAGAATACTATAGTTCCTATGTGTGAGTTTTAGAAGTTTCCAGCTGGGGAGGTACTTCCCTTTCTGTTTAAGCCAGCCAGACGCATTGTTCAATTCTAATTGCCGCAAACACGATTTAATTATCTCTTTTTGTTTGCCAACTAGGACAGAGCAAACAGTTTAACGGAGAATCCAACTACACCAGCCTTTGCAGCTCTTAACTTTAATTGCAATAACTTTTCTTGGCTCTCAACACCAAATCAGAGACATTGCCTCCTTGTATAGCGAACTAGCAGGGCTGGTGGGCTTGTAGCACAAACAAGTGTAGTCCAGAAGGCAGGCAGAAGCCTGTAACTAAGTAGACAGCTCATGGGATGTGGCAACGCAGGTGTGGATGGCAAAGGGGACATCAGGCATCAGCTGAATGGAGACAAGTTCACTCCAATGGGAGGTCAAACCATAGAGCTTTATAGAGGAAAGTAAAGCCATCGACAGAAGCTCCCTACGAGTAGAGGAAGATCCCCTTAAAAGTAATATCCTACTTCAATATCCACTCAAGACAGCTAACAATAAATCGGGAGGGGGCTGATTTTTTTTTTAATTACAACATTACAAATCATCAAATTTATCAGTGAAAACACACCACACACCCAATAAACAGAAATAAAGCAGAGATAAAAGCATAACAATGATATTCGATTGCACTCTTATCTATCGATCGATCGATCGATCTAGCTGATAGATGGAGTTTGTCTGGGTGTATGGGATAAAGAAGTTGCAATATCTCCTTTTGGCCAGGTGTGTCAGCAATGCTCAAGGATGTAAATGGACATCAATTTATATAGCACTTTGTTAGAAAGCGCATTATTATTATTATTATTATTATTATACTGCATATTCTAGAAAACAGGAAATAAGACACTGTGCCTTACATTATATATATATATATATATATATATATATATATACTTTACCCCATATTTCAGTCATGAATTTCATATATATATATATATATATATATATGTGACCCAAAAGTATTTTTGTGGAAAAATAAGCAAGGGAAACACAATGTTGAAATTTTAAAGTTGTGGGAACTTTAATGCATGTCATATCTTTTACAAGAGAATATGAGCGGATTTTGAATCCCAGCATAATTCCCCCCTCCCATACATTTTCCTGAAAACATTTTCAAGGGATCAGTCCAGTGAATGGCTGTAATACAACATATGCCGGAGGAAAATAAGTCTGCAGGTAGAAACTAGGGTTGACGTGATCTAACTAACACTTTGAAAATAAGGCCATATCTCTCAAAAATAATGAGGTTAAACACAAGAGGCAGGTGACAGAACTTGGAAAGGAACGTGAAATGGAAGAAGAGTTCAGGAACAGGATAACAAGGTTAACTGCTCAGACAGTGCTGTGAAGGACACCCCTGCAGCTCAAAGTTTTAGTTCATTAAACTTTATCACTCAAGCAACTTAATTAAAAATTGCTCACACAAGAATCGTGAAATGTCTCGTTCAGTTATAGGTGTCCCTGATTTCTAGGAGGCTTACATATTTTAAGTGCAGGGTTTGATGTGGACATTTTGAGGGCAAAAGGGTGGCATTTAAAACCATAGACTAGCATGCCTTGAAAATCTGAAATATAAGTACTTTGAAGAACGCAGGACCAGGCAATCTTTCCACAAGTCCGTTACAGAAATGTTGTTATGACAGAAATATCCTCGTAAAATGCCATTTCATTAGGAATTCATCCATCTTAAGAATACTTTTGTAGCATAGAAAGCTGAGTTGGATCAACTGAGAAAGATCTCTGTCTAAAACCTTGGACATCTGCTGCCAGTCAGGGCCATGACTGGCAGCATTTGTCCAGGGTAAGCAGCCAAATTCCAAAACTAGGTTATAGAATTCCATCTTGTTCTTACACAGTTCTTTCACATGTAAGAGCATATTATACTGACCACACAGTGTTGCCTCATACAAATAATACATTTGGTGCAAGAAATTGTCAGTACATAGTATCCAACTAGAATATTTTGAAGGGAATGATGAAAGATAAGGGGTTGACCGGGTCATAACTAATCAGACTCGTTACTTTGGAGGGGTGAAGGCATGTATCAGTCATCTGACCAAGGGGTATAAAAGGGGTATAAAAATTAGATAAACTGTATTATATCTTTGTATTCATCATCACAGCTAGCTACAAGGGTCAAACACAACATCTAGTGAAACCCCTTACTTGGCCAGTGAGGAATACGTCTGGAGAATCCAACTGGCTATAAATAAGATTATAATCATTGCACACTGATCCAATTAAAAACAACAACAACAACAACAACACTAATGTCTAACAGTATAAACTATATTTGTGTTCTCTTGGCAGCTCTTCCTGCCTCACAAATCAAGGTAACAGCTGACACCACCTGGAATTCCTTACATAATACGGTCATGGTTGCATTCCTTCTGTAGTTGCTCCTATGATGTCTGGAGCTAGAATAAACACTTCCCAATGTGGTTCATATAGCAGCATATTTTTCTATGCCATATATCTAACATAGGATGCAAATGATGCTTGGACCATTTTGGAGGGTATTGTTGTTCGCTTGCATTATGAACATTTTTCACAGACTTTGAACAATAACCACAACTACAGCTAAGTAGCTTGATGTATTTGTAAAAAAGAAATCTGGAAATCACGGTCCTCTGGGGGTACTATTTGAATCATGGATCACACAAACTAACTCCATGATAGAAACTCCAGTTAGTCCAAAGTATAGCAATGAGGTTGCCAAATGGGACTGGCTGAATGGAACACACATGTCACCAGTCTGAAACAACTATACTGCCAAGTGTCTCATTCAAAGTGATGGTGCTTGCTTTCAAAGGTCTACACAGCTTGGGATGTTGGTACTTGAAGGATAACCTTCTCCAGTATGAACCTATCCAGAAGGTGACATCATCAGAGGGCCTTTTCTGAATCTCCAGCCCCCTGTCACTTCTTGAAGTGAGATGAGCGATGACCAGAGCCTCCTTTGTAGTGGTGCCACAACTTTGGAAATATCTCCCCAATAGGTCCCCTACCCTGGGATCTTTTTTGGTGCATCATATCATTGACAGAAGGACAACATTGTTGTTTTTTGTTTTCGTTTTAAATTCTTGTGAGATGCGCTGGCAGTCTACACTGAAGACGAGGCTCACACATGTTTGTAATGAACTAATTGATAAAATAAAATGAGTAAGTGACAACTCACAATCAAATCACTGCCTAACATCCAAAAGGATTGCTTTCCCTGAAAGGCAATTTGTTGTTTGCACCTTCTGTTCCATGGTCCTATTAACAGTGAGTGACTCATAAACCAAACTCTAATCAAGTTAAAAATGTCAATTATGCCCTGCCCCAGCTCTTTCTGTTCAACTCCCATTCCAAACACTTGGGATCTCTCCCCCCCCCTCTCTCTTAGAACGCTCTCTTTTTTCTCCTGTTGTTTTGTTTTCCAAATGCCTCCACTTCAGGACTTCTGTTTGCCGCTTGCCTTTGTGCCAAAGTAAATGACTTTAATTCAGGATTAGCGCCCTCCTCTCCCTTCATGAGCACACACATGCTTCTTCAGCTGCTTGCGATTGAAAGTATTTAAAGCTTGTGAGTTAATTGGAAGAAACACGATTGGAAGGGATTAAGCAATCCCCTCAATTCAATATGCAAAATTATGTTTACACAGCCAAAAAGAGATTTCTCTGCTATTTTTCTCATTTTGCTCCATTTCCAAAGCTTAGACCTCTAATCACAAATGCATAAGAACAAGTCCGTGCTCCTGTTATTATATGGTGGAAATTGCCTGAGGTATAGGAAACTAGTGCTGGTTATAAGCACATTGGCTTAAAACTGTCTTGCATCTACCAGCCAACCTTTTACTTCATTAAACATACATTATTATTATTATTATTATTATTATTATTATTATTATTATTTTCTTGCTTTCAAATAACCAAATATCACCAGACATAACCTCTAATAGAACTCAACATGAGGGTTTCCGTGAGGTTGCAATTACATCAATCTTATGCATTTAGATTTATTTACTTTTACCCACCCTGCTTTATTCTCCAAAGCCTCAGGGTGGGGAGATCAGTATTTGGGAAGTAAAAGCTACTTAATTTTTTTATATACTTATGAGTTCCATGATTTATTTTGATAAGGTTCTGGAGTGGACTTGCATTTGTGAATAGAGAATGCCAGCTGCTCCAACAGCTGCTAAAAAAAACCAACCCCTTCACTTTTTTTATTATTATTATTATTATTATTTTTTAGAGTAGACTAATCTGTCATTTTTTTTTTAGTATAATTTTTATTAATTTTTCAACAAAACAAAACAAACATACACATAATACATAATATATAAACAAACTAACTCCCTCGACTACCCCCGTGCACCCCCCCCCCGAGACCTACTCACATTCATCCATCTTCCTTCCAAAATTTTAATGATTCTTTTGAAGGCGACTGTCCCTTTCCCGATCTTAAAACATATTCCAAAAAGGGAGTCCATATATCTCCAACATCACTCTTACTGGACATTCCCCTCATTATTTTCATTTTACATGTCAACATATCATTCAATGCTATATCCCAAATTTCTTTATACAACCCCTTCACTTGGACCAATCTCTGCTTCCTTGGTCCAGTGGAAGGAAAGAAAATCATTTTTAGATGGAATATCTTTCTGTGTGAATCGGCAGCAAAAGTCAACCTTACTGAGGTACTCTGAATTCA
Source organism: Anniella stebbinsi (assembly GCA_029215795.1). NCBI lineage: Eukaryota > Metazoa > Chordata > Lepidosauria > Squamata > Anniellidae > Anniella > Anniella stebbinsi. The sequence continues at coordinate 12,815,846 of JARDYH010000001.1, read as the reverse complement.
ACCTCGATGCCATATCAGTCATGGCCATATCAGATCGTGAGGGATTATTATTATTATTTTCCATGAAATGTGTGTGTGTGTGTGTCCAGGTTCTTTCTTATGATGTTGACCTCCTGATCAACTCCTTAAGGATCTTTTGCCTCCTTAACAGTCCCCCCTTCCCTCCCTGTCCCAATAACAAGGGGGGTTGGCTGTAAATGTGGGGTGAGTGACACTTCAGACACTTTAAATTTAACACAACAGTTCATTAGAATATTAAAACAATCAAATTAAAAGTAAAGGTATTTAGTCAATACAGCTGAGAGATACAAAAGCGGTAATTGAAAATAAAAGTTGTAAAAATGCAAGTCTTTTACCCTAGCTGCATATTGGCTTTTTGCCGCTGTTTGTTCCTCATGCTCTTGTCCTTTCCTGTTCTCCCTGGCTGCTTCTCTCTTAGATTTTTATACCTTCTTTCCCCAAAAGAACTGTATGAACCTTGTTCCATCTGTGTTTTGCATATTGTCAAGCACCATTTGTTCGGTCACCAGCTCATTGACGGAATCGTCCCTTCCCCCAATTCCCCAAATTTACACATTTGTGCAAATGTGCAACTCCTCACAAAATGTGCAGTTTCATTCTTTATTATTTGCATACAGTTCTGGAAAGTATTTTTTTTTAAAAAAAAATAAAATGAAATAAAATAAAATCAGTCGGCAAGTCCCTGGAATTTGTGTGATTCAGAAGTCTGTGGGTTGGATTCATCGAAATCTGAACTCATTTGATTCTGTTGTGGATTTTACCAACATCCATACCCAGAACTGAACTCTGTACTCATGGCAAAATATATTTGTTAGAGGAAAATGGAACAAAAGATAGGAATAGGTAGAGTACTTGAAGGATTAACCACCAAGCTTACACTAGGCTTAGAGAAAAGTTGCATATGAAAGAAGTGTTTCCTAGGTGATTGGCCCAACGTGTCTCTTCTTGGAGAAAGCCGAATACCTTTATGCTGATGAAGTAAGGTTTACATTGCTGCTTAGGGAAAAGCTTCTTTAAATGAAAGGAAATATGCCGATGGCATTTAACAAAAATCAATGTGGAAGGACATGAAAACCCCACAGCTAAGACTTTTCAAGATGTATCCTTGTTTGTTACATCCTATTGCCTGGTTCATTTCTTCTACTGTTTGATAGGAACAGCCCTGGGCGGTATGAGAGGAAACTTTAAAAAAAAGAAATCTTCATACAACTTTAACTTTTCTGTCACTTGTGAGTACGGGATCCCCAACTGAAACTCTAAATAATATTTCTTGTAAACATGTTGGATTGAAATAGGAAACATACAAAAAGATTGCTTGCTTTTGATTTCATAGGTGTTGTGGTCTAGGGGAATGCTGTTTCTTTGGAAACATATTCCTCATTTAACTATTCCTCATTGCATGTGTGCCAAAGAATGGCTATCTGCAAAGGCAAACTCTTACATTTATATCTCTGTACAGAGACATTCAAAGGTGAAGCCTAAGCTATTTGGAGCCTGAGGAAGAAAATCCAAATAGCACATCCCCTCCATATATGCACAGGACAATTAACATTGGGCACAATCCACTAGTAAGTTCCTCTGCACATATTATATTGAGATAGCCTTACCTGCAAAAAACAGGTGGAAGCTATCTTCTGGGCTTCCACCTTACAAGGTTAGATGCATGATCATGTAATGCACAGTGAACACAAGGATATTTGAGAGACAGCCTTCTCCCTTACAAACCTGCCTGGTCACTGAGGTCATCTGAGGTCATGTTTGTTGTGGGTCTACATGGACCTATGGCCTGATTGGAGTCTGCCAGAAGAGCCTTCAGTGTGGTGCCCCAACTTCCTATGGAATTCCCTGCCTTTGGAGGTCAGGCAGCCACCAATGTTGTATTGCTTCTGGTGCCTCCTGAAAATGTTGTTTCAGGAATCTTTCCATGGTTTTATAAGAACTCCGTTTTTTAAAAATGTAATTGTTATTTTAAAAATATTCTTTTTAATTTGGTATTTATATTCTTTTTATTCTATTTGTTGTTCACTATTCCAAAATCTTTTGGATGAGGAGCAGTATATAAATATTATAAGTAAATAAAATAAATCAGTTCACCTGGAGCTTTTTAAAATATTACTCAGAGTTCAAATGGAAAATGGCATCATCTTCTCCCCTGCCTTATTGTAGTCTTCCCCAATAACCTCCAGACATTTTGGATTACAACTCACATCAGGACCAGACAAAATGGGCAACAGCCAATGATGCTTGTAGTTGTGGTCCAAAGCATCTGGGGTCCACCATATTTGGGAACATGTCCTTATACTTCTGCCCACAACAAAGCCAACACATATTTGTGTTGAGATAGTGTACAAACATCAGTGGCTTTATTTATGTATGCATTTACATAATAATAATAATAATAATAATAATAATTTATTTCTTACCCGCCTCTCCGTTTGGATCGAGGCGGGGAACAACAATATAATAAAATACATAAAACTGATTAAAACATGACACACATTATTAAAACTGCATTAAAACATCCTAAAAACATCCTAAAAACATCCTAAAATTCCACTGGATATGCCTGCCGGAAGAGAACAGTCTTTATGGCTTTCTTAAATTCTAAAAGACTGTTAAGTTGACGAGTCTCCTCCGGCAGGTCATTCCACAGTCTGGGAGCGGCATTTCCTTCCTCATGACTTGAGGAGTTGCATGGGATTTAGTTGTGTGAGATCTATGCTGACGCACACATGCAGATTACTAGTTTGTACGCACCAAGCAAGGAATATACTTGTGTGAATCAACTGACGACAGCATGGGTATAAGAGCTTCTGCAGAAAAAGATTATTGGTTATTGCGCAACACTGGTATTGACTCTGTTACTCCAGAGTATCTTCATTACGGCACCTTATGATTAATTTTCAGGGCATTAATTATTGTGACAAGTTTGTGTTTGAAATCTTAGGAACTGTTTTCAACTGCTTCATGTTCTTATATTAATGTGCAGGAAACAGCAATTAGAACCTAGAATTATTTTTTCTTACTCATTGTGACTGCGTGTGAATTATGACAAATTTCCAATAAAGCATATTCAACTGTCAAGAAGCAAAGAAAGAGATTGTGCCAAAAGTTTGCAAGTTTAATATTTTGTCTACATTCTCCCATATTACTACTTCCAATACATAGTCTAATAATAATAATAATAATAATAATAATAAAAAACAACTATGGCAAGGAAAACGGCACAATTATCCCATTAGTCACATCAGTCACCAGCATCACATCCAACAAATATACAGAAAACCTCCAGAAACTGGGCCTACCAGACTACATCCACACCAACATCCAGAAAGCAGTCATAATTAAAACATGCTCAATTGTCAGGAAATTCCTGAATCAATAAAAGACAGTATGACTTGGCAAAGCCCATCATGTCCGTCTAGAAAAACTGCCACGAGTGAGAAAGAGTTAATAATAATAATAATAATAATAATAATAATATAATTCAATTGTGCAACACGAATGTGACACATTAACATATTACTTGTTGGTCTGGCTTGGTTTGAATACACCGTGGCTGTAAGCAAAAGGGTTTAGAGAGGAGAATAATGTTGTTCCATCAAGTTTTTGTATGGAAGGACCCAATCATGCCTCCCAAGACTTTCATCAAGCTGAAACAGAGTTGTGTGCTGAAATACACATTTTGGCAAGCTTTCCAATGGAGTTCATCTCAGGAAAAATACACATGAACGATGTGCATATTAGAGAAAAGTGTGCAGAGAAAACAAGGATGTTCAAGGAGTCTGGTAACATAGCCTTATGAGGAGTGACTAAAAGAACTGGATATGTTTAGCTTTAAGAAGAGAAAACTGAGGGGAGAATCTTCAAGGACTTGAAAGGTTGTCACATTGAGGAGGGCCAGGATCTCTTCCTGATCACCCCAGAGTGCAGGACATGGAACAATGGGCTCAAGTTACAGGAAGTCAGATTCCGGCTGGACATCAGGAAAAACTTCCTGACTGTTAGAGCAGTACGACACTGGAACCAATGACCTAGGGAGGTCATGGACTCTCCCACACTAGAGGCATTCAAGAGGCAGCTAGACAGCCACTTGTCAGGGATGCTTTAATGTGGATTCCTGCATTGAGCAGAGGATTTGGGCTCAATGGCCTTATAGGCCACTTCCAACTCTATTATTCTATGATTCTATGAATACACTCAAAACAGCATTTCAACAATGTATTTTTTAAAGTCTATCTTTATAAATATGCACACACGTGCATACATTAATGCCTCTAACAGTCAGGGAAGTAGGGTGAGACACCTTTGTTATGTCGAAATGAATGAATTCAACCCATCCATTTCTCCTTCCTGCAGGTTGGCAAGGCCTACTGCAATGGACAATACAGCAATTAACTAAGCAAGCATATTTTCAGGAAGATATACCTGTCTGTTCCTCCAGTAAAAGAGATTGTGCAGCCCAGTGAACTGTGCAGATGATACCACTCTATCACCTTCCAAAGTACAGTTGAGCAAAATAAGATAAAATAAGGGATTTGCATCAATGAGCTGATGGTATGGACAAACGGAGGATCCTTTAAGATGTCCTTCACACAGCACATGGCACATGAAAATGGTTTCATGGCTAAAATAATCTTCTGAAGCATCTATGCCCTGTGCGAAGTAACATCATGGGAGTCTATTGAACCAAAACTGCCGCAGGAAAGAGAAGCAAGCAAGCTAGGGGATCAAGTACATCTAGAAACATCAGCCTATGTTCTGAAAGCCTTTCCCACAATCCGTAATGAATGAGGACAATACACTCAGGATGTGTACACTATACCCTTTGGGGAGGGAAATGTACTCTGCACTTGCAATCAATGGCTACTAGCCCTGATGGTTATGTGCTACCTCCAGTATCTGAGACAGTAAGCCTGTGTGCACCAGTTGCTGGGGAACACGGGTGAGAGGGTGCTGTTGCACCATGTCCTGCTTTGTTGGTCCCTGGTTGACAGCTGGTTGGCCACTGTGTGAACAGAGTGCTGGACTAGATGGACCCTTGGTTTGATCCAACATGGCATTTCTTATGTTCTTACAAGTACATTAATTTCTTCCGGGCTGAGACATGAAAGACCGTGTACAGTTTTAGCCCTGATGGAGAGCAAAGGAAAAGAGAACCAGTTCCTAAGACAGCACACAAGCCTGGATAAAGGAGAATCCCAGGGAGTTAGCAATGGATTCAGCATGCGCACTGGGGCTTTGCCACCCTGCATGTAAGTGCGCACACACACACACATGCTCATGTACACACTCATCGTTCTGCTTGTGTGATGAGGAGGGCTTCATTGAAGCTGTGTAGCATGCAGAGTTTGCTTTTGTTTTACTTGCCGCAACACTGAACTTCCAAAGAACTCCAGTTTTCAGTTTGAAAGAGCGCCATCCAAGTGATAAACTCCTTTTGAAACTCTTGGCAACGGTAGATGGAGCAGGTCGTGTGGCACGTTCAGTCAATGCCGATACGACGGCCTATTGGTGGGGTGAATTATTTCCGACACAGTTATTTGGTCGCAGTGCCTAACCTAACTCCATGGGTTGTCATGAGGATGGAATGGAAATGAGGAGGACCATGTAAGCTACCTAGGGTTCCTTGAAAGAGGTGGGGTGGATGCCTGGATATAAATGTAATAATAAATAAATACGTTACAAAATTTGGAGAAGCACGAATTTTGAGGATAAATGAGTTTCGATTTGCATAGTGGATCAAAAGTGTGAAATCACGTAAATTTGCACTCAGATGCAAATGGAATTAATTCCTCCGTTCATCCCGAGTGCCATTCTTCCCTGGGACAATAAAAGTGCAATGCTTTCTACGTGGGGCTGCCTGTGAAGATAGTTCTGAAGCTGCAGCTTGTGCAACATGCAGCGGCCAGATTGATATCAGGAACGAAAAGGCTCAAGCATATAAGTCCAACTCTGGCCCGCTTGCATTGGCTGCCTGTACGTTTCCAAGCCCAATTCAAGGTGCTGGTTTTAACTAGGGATGTGCACTGACCCCCCGGATCGGATCGGATAGCGGATCGGAATCGGACCTGGGGGGTCGGATCGGATCGGATCGGATCGGAGGATGGTCGGATCGGATCGGACCGGATGTCCGATCCGGATCGGACGCCATTTTGAATGCTTTTTCCCATAGCCAAGTATTGTTTTACAAAAACGCCTATAACTTTTTCATTTTTAAAGATAGAAGGATGAAACTTGGGCACATTATACACTGGTTAGGGATAGTTATCTGTGAGAAATTTCAGAAAGATTGGTGCATGAGTTTTGTGGCAATTAATTGTTTAATAAATACCCAGAAATGCCTATAACTTTGTCATTTTTAAAGTTACAAACATGAAACTTTGCCACATTGTAGGTGGTACCTTGGGACCTATCTGTGAGAAATTTCAGAAACTTAGGTGCTTGCCTTGTGTGGCAATTAATTTTAGAAAAATGGGTAGTAGTGGGGTAAATACATTTACGGCTCCCATTTTTTTATTTTTGAAGATACAAACAGGAAACTTGGGCACATTACAGGTACCACTTGCCTTGATATGTGTGTGAAATTTCAGAAACATTGGAGCTTGCCTTGTGTGGCAATTAATTTTTGAAACAATGAGGAAAGAAACACCTATAACTTTGTCATTTTTAAAGTTACAAACATGAAACTTTGCCACATTGTAGGTGGTACCTTGGGACCTATGTGTGTGAAATTTCAGAAACATAGGTGCTTGCCTTGTGTGGCAATTAATTTTTTAATAAATACCCAGGAATGCCTATAACTTTGTCATTTGTAAAGTTACACACATGAAACTTTGCCACATTGTAGGCGGTACCTTGGGACCTATGTGTGTAAAATTTCAGAAACGTAGGTGCTTGTATTGTGTGGCAATTAATTTTTGAAACAATGAGGGATTCATTGGACAGCACTTGCCCATAGGGATTCATTGGACAGTACTTGCCCATAGGGATTCATTGGACAGTACTTGCCCATAGGGATTCATTGGACAGTACTTTCCTATAGGAAATCATTGGAAAGCACTTGCCCATAGAAAATCATTGGAAAGCACTTGCCCATTGAGAAATACAGTTATGCCTCCCACTTTTTTATTTTTGAAGATACAAACAGGAAACTTGGGCACATTGTAGACTGGTTAGGGATAGTTATCTGTCAGAAATTTCAGAAAGATTGGTGCATGCGTTTTGTGGCAATTAATTTTTTAATAAATACCCAGAAATGCCTATAACTTTGTCATTTTTAAAGTTACAAACATGAAACTTTGCCACATTGTAGGTGGTACCTTGGGACCTATCTGTGAGAAATTTCAGAAACTTAGGTGCTTGCCTTGTGTGGCAATTAATTTTAGAAAAATGGGTAGTAGTGGGGTAAATACATTTACGGCTCCCATTTTTTTATTTTTGAAGATACAAACAGGAAACTTGGGCACATTACAGGTACCACTTGCCTTGATATGTGTGTGAAATTTCAGAAACATTGGAGCTTGCCTTGTGTGGCAATTAATTTTTGAAACAATGAGGAAAGAAACACCTATAACTTTGTCATTTTTAAAGTTACACACATGAAACTTTGCCACATTGTAGGGGGTACCTTGGGACCTATGTGTGTGAAATTTCAGAAACATAGGTGCTTGCCTTGTGTGGCAATTAATTTTTTAATAAATACCCAGGAATGCCTATAACTTTGTCATTTGTAAAGTTACACACATGAAACTTTGCCACATTGTAGGCGGTACCTTGGGACCTATGTGTGTAAAATTTCAGAAACGTAGGTGCTTGTATTGTGTGGCAATTAATTTTTGAAACAATGAGGGATTCATTGGACAGCACTTGCCCATAGGGATTCATTGGACAGTACTTGCCCATAGGGATTCATTGGACAGTACTTGCCCATAGGGATTCATTGGACAGTACTTTCCTATAGGAAATCATTGGAAAGCACTTGCCCATAGAAAATCATTGGAAAGCACTTGCCCATTGAGAAATACAGTTATGCCTCCCACTTTTTTATTTTTGAAGATACAAACAGGAAACTTGGGCACATTGTAGACTGGTTAGGGATAGTTATCTGTCAGAAATTTCAGAAAGATTGGTGCATGCGTTTTGTGGCAATTAATTTTTTAATAAATACCCAGGAATGCCTATAACTTTGTCATTTTTAAAGTTACATACATGAAACTTTGCCACATTGTAGGTGGTACCTTGGGATCTATGTGTGTAAAATTTCAAAAACGTAGGTGCTTGCCTTGTATGGCAATTAATTTTAGAAAAATGGGTAGTAGTGGGGTAAATACATTTACGCCTCCCATTTTTTTATTTTTAAAGATACAAACAGGAAACATGGGCACATTACAGGGAACACTTCACTTGATATGTGTGTAAAATTTCAGAATGATAGGTCCAGGCATGTGGTGGCAAGGTGTCTGCACACACCACTTTGAAGACTGTAGAAAATTTCTCCTGTACGATCCTAGCGAGAGAGAGAGTGATCCTAGGCTCAGCCGTTCTGCTTGAGTGAAAGTATCAAAGCAGACACGAGCCAAGTGCTACTTTGTTTCTCCTTTTGTAATGGATACTAGCTCAGTTGCAGCCAAGCGTGCAAGGATCAAAGAGATGAGAGAAAGTGTTTCCTTCTTCTTCCCGGGAGGCGGGAGGGTGCAATTGACAGCCCCAGCCTCTGTGTAAAAAAGGTTAATAACTTTTAATCTAAAAAATTCGTAGCCACCAAATGCCTGGACCTATCATTCTGAAATTTTACACACATATCAAGTGAAGTGTTCCCTGTAATGTGCCCATGTTTCCTGTTTGTATCTTTAAAAATAAAAAAATGGGAGGCGTAAATGTATTTACCCCACTACTACCCATTTTTCTAAAATTAATTGCCATACAAGGCAAGCACCTACGTTTTTGAAATTTTACACACATAGGTCCCAAGGTACCACCTACAATGTGGCAAAGTTTCATGTGTGTAACTTTAAAAATGACAAAGTTATAGGCATTCCTGGGTATTTATTAAAAAATTAATTGCCACAAAACGCATGCACCAATCTTTCTGAAATTTCTGACAGATAACTATCCCTAACCAGTCTACAATGTGCCCAAGTTTCCTGTTTGTATCTTCAAAAATAAAAAAGTGGGAGGCATAACTGTATTTCTCAATGGGCAAGTGCTTTCCAATGATTTTCTATGGGCAAGTGCTTTCCAATGATTTCCTATAGGAAAGTACTGTCCAATGAATCCCTATGGGCAAGTACTGTCCAATGAATCCCTATGGGCAAGTGCTGTCCAATGAATCCCTCATTGTTTCAAAAATTAATTGCCACACAATACAAGCACCTACGTTTCTGAAATTTTACACACATGGGTCCCAAGGTACCGCCTACAATGTGGCAAAGTTTCATGTGTGTAACTTTACAAATGACAAAGTTATAGGCATTCCTGGGTATTTATTAAAAAATTAATTGCCACACAAGGCAAGCACCTATGTTTCTGAAATTTCACACACATAGGTCCCAAGGTACCACCTACAATGTGGCAAAGTTTCATGTGTGTAACTTTAAAAATGACAAAGTTATAGGTGTTTCTTTCCTCATTGTTTCAAAAATTAATTGCCACACAAGGCAAGCTCCAATGTTTCTGAAATTTCACACACATATCAAGGCAAGTGGTACCTGTAATGTGCCCAAGTTTCCTGTTTGTATCTTCAAAAATAAAAAAATGGGAGGCGTAAATGTATTTACCCCACTACTACCCATTTTTCTAAAATTAATTGCCACACAAGGCAAGCACCTACGTTTCTGAAATTTCTCACAGATAGGTCCCAAGGTACCACCTACAATGTGGCAAAGTTTCATGTTTGTAACTTTAAAAATGACAAAGTTATAGGCATTTCTGGGTATTTATTAAAAAATTAATTGCCACAAAACTCATGCACCAATCTTTCTGAAATTTCTCACAGATAACTATCCCTAACCAGTGTATAATGTGCCCAAGTTTCATCCTTCTATCTTTAAAAATGAAAAAGTTATAGGCGTTTTTGTAAAACAATACTTGGCTATGGGAAAAAGCATTCAAAATGGCGTCCGATCCGGATCGGACCTCGTCGGATCGGATCGGATCGGAGGTTGATCGGATCGGATCGGATCGGATCAGATTTTCCCGATTTTGGGGCGGATCGGATTCGGATCGTGGATCGGATCCGATCCGATGCACACCCCTAGTTTTAACCTATAAAGCCTTACTTGGCTTGGGACAACAATACCTGACGTAACGCCTCTCCCGACACGAACCTACCCGTTCACTACGATCAACATCCAAGGTCCTCCTCCAAGTGCCTACCCCGAGGGAAGCTCGGAGGACGGCAACAAGGGAGAGGGCCTTTTCAGTGGTGGCCCCAAATTATTGGATGATCTCCCCAACAAGGCTCACCTGGCACCAACATTGTTATCTTTTCGGCGCCAGGTCAAGACTTTTCTCCCAGGCATTTAATAGCATAAGTTGAGTTTTTTAACTGATCCCTGGATCGTTCATATGTAGTTTGTTTTTATGCTTTTTATGCTTTTAAATTTTGTGCATTGGTTTTAAATTTTCAATGTTTTTAATCTTTGTAAACCGCCCAGAGAGCTTTGGCTATGGGGCTATGGAGACAGCCATTTTCCCCATCTGTATCTTTAGGAAGGAGGGCACATTATCATGTGCTGTCACTCCCAGGGGCATCTGTGGCCTGATTCAATTAGTTTCAATTCCTTGTGGTGTAGATTCCCCAGGAGAACTAAGTTCTTATCCATACAATAGTTGTTAACTCAGGTGAGTTGGCTTCAGGATATGGGCCCAGCAAATTGCTTGAGCATGCAAATCACCCCCCGATGCTGCGGGCATCAAGAGATAGAAGGACGCTTGTGTGAACCAACCCCATTCCTCCATTAAAACAAAGAGAGGAACCAGCACCATTATCTCTGTTTCACGAATTACCTAACCGCAGCAATAAGGGTGAGGTCATAAAGGATGGGAAATCAGCCGTTTGGAGTGTATCCCACTTCCATCCCAGTCTTCCATCCTGAACCGCACTGCAAATTTCCATCCCGTCATTTCGGCTAAGAAGCAAATCTGACAATTTATTACAGCTCTCGCGTGCCACATAATGGCCCAATTGATGGTATGTGACAGAACAGCTTAACGTCAAGAGCCAAAGCTCCTTCCTATAACGGCTGTCACTTCTGCTTTCCACTGCTTCACCTCAGTAAACGATTTTCTTGGCGCTGTTTTAAATTTCGATATCTCTCGCTTCCTCAGGAGATTTCCAAGAAAAGTGAATAATAATAATAAAGAAAAAAATAGATAGGTGTAAACTGTATGCTTTTAAAAAGGTACATCTTTTTCTGTCTAACATAATCATGGTGCTGGGGCAGTGGGATACAGAAATCCTACATTCTTCAGGAGTATCTAAATGAACAGGGAGTGAATTTGCTTGGCAAATAGCTTAACCTCAGTACTATAATTTGTGAACAAGGAAATGTGCTATTCAGAGCCGGCCTGACTGCATAAGTAATGTGAGGTAGTGCTTTTCAAACTCTGTTCTGGGAAACTGTAGGTTCTTTTTTTGCTTCTCAGGGGTTCCTTAAAGAGAACTCTTCAATGGAGCGGAACCATAGCTCAGTGGTAGCACATACGCTTTGCATACAAGCAGTCCCAGGTTCTCAAAATTAGGGGTGGGTGAACTCACCTGTGTCTGCCCCGTCAGCTCGCTGCATCACACCACTGTCTGACCTCACTCCTTGGACTGCTCAAACTTCTTTTGAGGCTTGGCCCAACAAGCCCTCTCCCTGCCAAAATTGTGCACTTCCTCCCACTGCGGCAATGGGGCCTTTACAACCGCCATTAATGCAGCATGGTGTGTGCACAATTTCAATTTTATTTATTTATTACATTTATATCCCACCTTTTTTCCTCCAAGGAACCTGAGGCAATGTACATAATCCTCCTCCTCCTCTCCCTTTTATCCTCACAACAATAACCCTGTGAGGTAGGCTGGGCTGAGAGTCTGTGACTGGCCCAAAGTCACCCAGGAAGCTTCCATGGCTAAGTGGGGACTAGAACCCAGATCTCCCAACTCCCAGTTCATCACTTTAGCCACTACACTGGCTCCATTGTGCACATAACAGTGGATTCGGAAATTGTGCATTTCCCTCCGATACATAAAGGCAGCTATAATGATGCAGCGAAGGAGAGTGCACAATTTCAGTAGCATGGGAGGATGGCTGCCAAGCACTCCTCAGGGCCTCGCAAACACTTGAGCACAAGTCCGCACTCGCGCTGAGGGTGCTCAACTGACATCCCCACTCGAAATGCTCACCTTTTCCCCTACAGACCTACCAAAGACAGGTCACAACTGAGAACGGGAATGAGCTGAACTGAGCTTTGAAGTAAAGTTTGGAGAAATTCAGGACACATCAGCATTCCTGACATCCGGGGTCACAGGGTGGTCCTTAAGCACAATGAGAAATCTTATAATGCAGTTCTCCTCACACCAGCAGTACCAAATGGGCAGACTTGATGCGGTCACTCGATTATGCATGGCTAGCTGTGTAGCTGATCACGTCCCATTTGTTTAAAGAAAACAGCATGAAACATTAATGGAAGGATGAGGGCAATCACATCCGTGAGCAAACAAATATGGAAAGAACCCCACTAAACTCCTGAGATAGAAGATTTAGAGTTAAACTAAAACTCAGATGATCCATCATGTCCTGTTTATGCAGCACAGGTGTTTCCAAAGTGTGGTTGATTTGCATACCATATGGGCTGTGATACTGCAAAAGTTTTGTTTTCTGGTGTATATATATATATATATATATATAATCACATTGCATCCAGAGTCAGTCAGGATCAACTTTCAGCTAACTGTGAGAGGGAGAAAACCCTGCATATCCACAGCAAAATGGAAATGATTTTGTGTGGTGTCAAAGGGGGGAATCTTTCATATAACTAACACGAACATATTTCATTAAATATCTGCACTGGCTGGTGGCAGTTCGCTATGGAAAGTCATATGCCCACCTGCGAGGGTGGAGACTGAATGAACAGTTTGACAGTTCAAATGCAAGCAGGTGAGGTGACAAAAGTCCACATTCTGAAGTCGGATGGGCATAAGCGGCCTGGAAGAACTGTGAGATCTGCAAGCTGTTTACTTTTGGGAAAACTAATACAGCTTTGAAAAAATAGCACGGTCTGTCTGGGCACCCACTAACTCCCAGACTGTATATCAAGGATAGGGAACATGACACCTATGGACACCAATGCACCCTTGAACACTTTATTGGCACCCAAAAAGGTGCCGTACCCCTTCCATTTCTTTATATTTTTATTTACTGCATTTCTATACCATTCAATAGCTGATGCCACCCCATTTATTTATTTATTCATTTTAATTAACATGTTTTCTTACCAAGAGCTGGGATTGCTGTGAAACATGTTTTTCTTGGTGCTGAAAACTATAGGTTTAAATGAATTGTGTGGGGGCTCAGACCCCACTTCTGCCTTGTACTTATTCTTTTGGGCAGGTCGCTTGTCCTTTCCCATGCCTCCCTGGAAGCCATTTTGTGATGGTGCCCAGGACAGTTTCTCAAATTGCCAAATGTGCCCACAGCCCACATAGGTTCCCTATTGCTGTCGTTCATGCATCATTGTCAAGGATAAAATCCCTTTTGCTTGTAAGGCAAGTCTGTTTTATTGAGTGTAATACAGCTGTATGGAGAGAGTCCTACAGACAAAGAACTTCTCAACCGGCAGTGTGAAAACAGGTATAGTTGCACATCTACAGCAATCCCTGAGACCCCACTTTAAAGGAATCCCCTTCCCCCCCGAAACTGCAAGCGCTCAGGGAAACGGAAAGCCACAAAGCAATGCTATCTAAATGTTATTTATGATATGATCTTGAAACTTTCTGTTACAAATTAAATGCCTTCTTTTGTCCTCTCAAAGGCGATAAATACGATTAATGCTTCGGCTTCACACTCCAGGACATTTGTACTTAGGTGGGCGATCAATTTGGACATCTGCCGGTTGGTGGCCCTGACCTGAGCTTACTGTAAACAAGGACATTTTTACAAGACCTATTAATGGCATGAAGCAGAGCACCACTTAGTTTTAGCAGATTATTTTCTGACATCGGTTTCTGTCAATTTCACTATTAAATGTATATCTTTTGAAGGTAGGCTGATCAAAATGGTAAAACTGTGTTCGGGGATGAGGTGGTTGGGAAGCAACTCCAAATCACTGCTTCTCTGGGGTCTTGTCAACGCCTGCTCCTAATCCTTACCTGCCCATCTAGTCCAGGATTCGGGATGGGAGAAGCAGAAATGCTTGAGTTTACAAAGATTTTCTGAACTCTAATTCAAAATTCAGATTGCTTCACTCCCATTCACCGTTGCAACTTGTTTCTGTTTTGTTCTTTTCTTTTTTAGGGAAAAAATGTGTATTTCTTGCACATATCTGTGCAGATTTTTCAGGAGTACACATCCCCCCACCCCCCGGGACTAAAGTGTAGAAATGTGCATTTTACGAAAAAGTCCACTTTAAAAAAACACATACAAAACCCCCTTTTTTAAAATGTGACTGTAAGTTTTAGGATTTGTGAGCACCCCACCCCTCAAAAAAAGTGCACTCCTGTTCATGTTTGGGATCAAGAACAGGGCAAGTTCTGATGCTTTGCAAACTGGAATAAAATTGGTGTCAATCCCTGCCCGTGATCACTTATTCCTCATTAGCACTCTATGTAGCCACTCTACCAATATGCATTATTGGGAACAATATGAAACTGCTTGGGATTAGAGTATATATAGGGCTGATATCACACTTTTTGATTAATAGATTATATGTAAGCCGTTCTAGGAGCATTTTTGGCTGAGAATCCGCATAAAAGTGTTTCAAATATATAAATAACAATGAATAAATAGTGGGATGGCACCAGACCTAACTCACACGCTCTGTCCCTCGCATGACCTTTGTATAACCATCACATCTGGGCCATAGACCTGTTTTGATCCCTTCCTGGATGTAAAAGACCTAGAGTGGCATATGATGTAAGAATCCAAGACGCGGAAGAAAAGGGATTGCTGAATATTACAGCGAGTGATGAAACCCACTATAATGATGAAAAGGGATCTGTCTACATGTATATCAACTGCTCCCTTCCCTGGTGTGAAGGGAGAGAGGAAATAACTAGGGGTGTGCATCGGATCGGATCCGATCCACGATCCGAATCCGATCCGACCCAAAATCGGGAAAATCCGATCCGATCCGATCCGATCCGATCCGATCCGACCAACCTCCGACCCGATCCGATCCAATCCGATGAGGTCCGATCCGGATCGGACGCCATTTTGAATGCTTTTTCCCATAGCCAAGTATTGTTTTACAAAAACGCCTATAACTTTTTCATTTTTAAAGATAGAAGGATGAAACTTCGGGACATTGTAGACTGGTTAGGGATAGTTATCTGTGAGAAATTTCAGAAAGATTGGTGCATGCGTTTTGTGGCAATTAATTTTTTAATAAATACCCAGGAATGCTTATAACTTTGTCATTTTTTAAAGTTACAAACATGAAACTTTGCCACATTGTAGGAGGTACCTTGGGACCTAGGTGTGTGAAATTTCAGAAACATAGGTGCTTGCCTTGTGTGGCAATTAATTTTAGAAAAATGGGTAGTAGTGGGGTAAATACAGTTACGCCTCCCATTTTTTTATTTTTTAAGATACAAACAGGAAACTTGGGCACATTACAGGTACCACTTGCCTTGATATGTGAGTGAAATTTCAGAAACATTGGAGCTTGCCTTGTGTGGCAATTAACTTTTGAAACAATGAGGAATGAAACACCTATAACTTTGTCATTTTTAAAGTTACACACATGAAACTTTGCCACATTGTAGGTGGTACCTTGGGACCTATGTGTGTGAAATTTCAGAAACATAGGTGCTTGCCTTGTGTGGCAATTAATTTTAGAAAAATGGGTAGTAGTGGGGTAAATACAGTTACGCCTCCCATTTTTTTAGTTTTGAAGATAACAAACAGGAAACTTGGGCACATTACAGGGAACACTTCACTTGATATGTGTGTAAAATTTCAGAAACATTGGTGCTTGCCTGGTGTGGCAATTAATTTTTGAAACAATGAGGGATTCATTGGACAGCACTTGCCCATAGGGATTCATTGGACAGTACTTTCCCATAGGGAATCATTGCATTGCACTTTCCCATAGGGAATCATTGCATTGCACTTTCCCATAGGGAATCATTGCATTGCACTTTCCCACTGAGAAATACAGTTATGCCTCCCACATTTTTATTTTTGAAGATACAAACAGGAAACTTGGGCACATTGTAGACTGGTTAGGGATAGTTATCTGTGAGAAATTTCAGAAAGATTGGTGCATGCGTTTTGTGGCAATTAATTTTTTAATAAATACCCAGGAATGCCTATAACTTTGTCATTTTTAAAGTTACACACATGAAACTTTGCCACATTGTAGGTGGTACCTTGGGACCTATGTGTGTTAAATTTCAAAAACGTAGGTGCTTGCCTTGTATGGCAATTAATTTTAGAAAAATGGGTAGTAGTGGGGTAAATACAGGTACGCCTCCCATTTTTTTTATTTTTTAAGATACAAACAGGAAACATGGGCACATTACAGGGAACACTTCACTTGATATGTGTGTAAAATTTCCGAAAGCTGGGTCCAGGCATGTGGTGGCAATTAATTTTTGAAACAATGAGGAAAGAAACGCCTATAACTTTTTTATTTTAAAAGTTAGAAGTCTGAACATTGCTCACTTTGTAGATGGGTTAGGGGTAGATATGTGTCAGAAATTTCAGAATGATAGGTCCAGGCATTTGATGGCTATGGAATTTTTAGATTAAATGTTTCAAAAAATGTTCCACAGAGGCCAGGTCTTCCTTTCCTCCCCCTCCCGCTTCCCGCGAAGAAAAGGAAACACTGTCTCGTCTTGATCCCTTTGATCCTTGCTAGTATCCATTACAGGGCTCGTGTCTGCTTTCCTACTTTCACTTTTTACTCAAGCAGAGTATAAGCATTCCTGGATATTTATTAAAAAATTAATTGCCACAAAACGCATGCACCAATCTTTCTGAAATTTCTCACAGATAACTATCCCTAACCAGTCTACAATGTCCCCAAGTTTCATCCTTCTATCTTTAAAAATGAAAATGTTATAGGCGTTTTTGTAAAACAATACTTGGCTATGGGAAAAAGCATTCAAAATGGCGTCCGATTCGGATCGGACATCTGGTCCGATCCGATCCGACCAGCCTCCGATCCGATCCGATCCGATCTGATCCGACCCCCCAGGTCCGATTCCGATCCGCTATCCGATCCGATCCGGGGGGTCAGTGCACATCCCTAGAAATAACCAGCTGAACTGTTTATAGATGCATCATGACAACCCCATACAGATAAACTTCATTTTTTCGCCACGTAAACTGACAGCGGCATTTAATACTGCGGACAGATTTCAAAATATCAGGAACTCCTTGAGAGATGCGATGCAGAAGTGTACTTGACATAGCAATATCGGGGGGGGGGGGGAAATACAGTTCCTGGCCATGGCGTGGAAAGAAGAGACACAGCATCTGAACACATATGGCGTAACATGTGTGCCTGGGTGGGAGGTTGCCTAAGAACTCAATGGCTGAATTGGGACGACACAATAAGCAACTGGTGGGGGGAACAATCGTCAGTTGCATTGACTGTCGTGTCTTCCGAATTCTGCCATAGTCAACTATTCCACACCACAGTTGATTATTTATTACCATGTTGTGTGGGGAGCATCCCCTAGATGAACAACTGTAAGGTTGATTATTGCCCCATTGTTGACTATCGTGTTGTCCGAATTCAGCCAATGTATGTGTTAACGGATAGGTCCACATAGCCAGTGTAAGTTATAGCTGTGATGGCATGAATCTCAACTCATATGCCCCATGGATGGATGGCACAGGCAAAATTCAAGCTTGTCAAAGTTCTCCAAATTCCACTTTGAGCTGGTTCCAAACTCAGTGAGATGTTGTTGTTGTTGTTGTTGTTTTGCTTGAACATTTCTGTGTATTTTTATTTGGGCCAATCTGCCATCCTTCAGACAAAAGGAATGGAATGGACAATTGGCATGCAATTTACAGTACTGGAGAAGTAGCATTCTGCTTAACAGTTGCCGGCTGCCATATCTACCTTCACCCCACCCAAAGTAACTTCTGCAGTTGCATTGCTGCCTGAAACATGTGGACCAGTTTGATGAAATGACCATCATTTTGGGCCATGGGCAAATAAAATGAGAAAATAGGGTGGGAGGAGAGGAAGGATGTCGCAACAGCCTTACAGTGTAATGGCAGCAGGTTGGCACAAAGAACTTGACATTGAACATGCACAGATGCATGCAGAATACTGCAGCTGCATCACAGTTTTTATCCTGCACCGATGCTTTGCCATGACGCATGAGCACATGTGAGATGGGCAAAGTTGGACCCGTAAGCACATACACATAGACCATTGAAAAAAGTGACAATTTGATCGTATCATACTTTCCCCATGTTTACATTGCATTGCAGGCTTTGCAGTTATTGGGTATCATCAGACTGGGGGGGAGGGGCGAGAAATCTCATTTCCTTACTGTCGCTCTTGCTTCCTGCTGCTCTTCCGCTATAGCGATGAGAAGAATCACACAGAAGAGAAAGGGGAAGCAAGCAGCGAACAAGCAGCCCATTCGGTGTAGTAGAACAGCATCCTCTAGTGGCTGTTTCATTGCAAAACTTCTCTGTACACAACAGGAAATGGCGACTGATGTCATTATGACTCAGAATTTTTGGGGGACTATTTTACTATAAAAAAGGCAGAAGGAGCAGGAAACCAGCGGGTGGTGCGCAGGAGGTGGACGGCATCATGAGAGGGATTCGTGAAAATATGTGGGTGCCCAGTAACGAGCGGGTTAGAAAATGCCCGTCTGATGACGCTCTGATGACGCTCCAACCCTAGTCAAATGATTGGACTTAACTGGAATTGCTTATTCAAATATGCATTGGAAAGTTCATCCACCAGAAGTCATGCAGTGCTAACCAATATCCAGTCTCAGATGTGCAATCTGATGCATATGCAACTTCTGCTCCCCCCTCCCCCCACTCTGCACCAAGCTTGGGCTTCAGAGAGATCAACCACTGGCTATCCCCTTATCAAAAGTATTCAGGTCAGCCATTTTTTTCCATGCAGTTTTCAAGAGAACATGTGAAACTTTTAACTGAATCTACACAGTGTGCCCATTGCTTGCATATTAGGGAAAGAGAAAAAGAGCTTCTCAACCTTAAAGAAAGAAAGAAAGAAAGAAAGAAAGAAAGAAAGAAAGAAAGAAAGAGAGCCTATCTACACTACTGCTTTAAAATGGTTTATAACAGTTTTAAACCAGTTAATAACCATAATTAACTCCTTTAAAACTGTTATAAACTGTTTTAAAGCAGTAGTGTAGATAGACTCAGAAAGAAAGAAAAAGAAAGAAAGAAAGAAAGAAAGAGCTTATTCAGGAAACTGTACTTTCATACCCTGTCCATTTTTATCCAGAATTGGAGAGAGAGAGAGTGATGGCATCTTGTTAATTTGATTTCTCCATCTAAGGATATTTTTTTCAACAAACTAAGTATGTAAAACAGGAGCACTCATTTTGGAAGACACACCCATCAAAAAGAGTTAATACCAGATGCACCAGGAGAGCTTATATGCCTATGGCATATAAAGCATAATGCCTGGTATCTGATGCAGAATTATGTCTCCTAAAACTCAATTTCCCCTTTTGTTGTTGTTGTTGTTTTAAACATAGAATCAAGTCACTAGCACTCATGACTTGCACTGTCTGACATAGCTTCCCTTCCCCCATCCAATAGCTAGCAAGAACTACATTACAGCAACGTTAGGAAACAAATGAACACTTTTATAATGTCCAGGTCAGAGGGCATGGCTTCTGGGATTGAGCCGCACCATCTTTCTTTCTTTCTAAAACTAAAAGACAAAAACAAAACAAAAAAAGTTATTCCACAATGGGTCTTACATTAACTGTTCAACTCTAGAGATTTAGAGAATTTAGTTATGCTTGAGGGATTTGCAAAAACTCCAGGAGGATCCAATAGGCCATTTGAATGGGCATAGATGATAATACAATCCATTTGGAGAAGCACAGAGGAAAGCAATATAGGGCACCTTTATCCCCAAGTTCCTTTTGGTATTATTTTACTGGGTCTAGCTTGCGGCACAGTCATTTAACCTCTCCCTCTCAGCTTCACCATGTGTAATAGAGTGATAATGCTTACTTACAGCCGTAGCTTCACAGGGGTCATGCATGGATTAATGTGTTCATTTGGTGCTTTGAGAGCACAGAGCACACCATGAAAGCACTCGGTAATATTGTCATTTCTCTAACATTACAAACTCTATTCAAACATATATATATATATATATATATATATATATATATATATATATATTTTCAAGAAGATCACCGAACCAGATGAACATAGGGATCTGCCATATGCTAACTGAAACCATTGGTCTATCTCACTGGAGTCTAGTGGCTCTGATTTCATAGGACTGCAAATCCACTGCGGGTTTCAGTTAGCACCAGCCAGAATGCCAAAGGTGCTATCTAAGGTGTTGGAAATCTCCTCTAGGGTTCTGGTTGGTTCTGGCTGAAACCCACAGTGGATTCACAGCCTCACCAAAATTGGAGCCATCAGCCTCCTCTGGTCTATCAAGCCCAGTATTGTTGACACTGATTGGGGTTCCAGGCAGGGATATTTCCTATCCCTTGCCTAGAGATACTGGGGTTTGAAACTAAAACCTTCTGCATGCAAAGCATATGGTCCGTGCCAGTTTAGCAGTTAGGTTTCTCAATGATTTTGCAAATTCCATAACAGTTCTCCAAACCCTCAAAACACATGATGTGCTAACATTTGCAACCTTTCAGGTATTTGCGACACACCTTCAAAATCTGAGATAATCTAATATAGTTTCCCCAAAGTTGGGGGAGGGATGCTTATCTGGATTTCCACAAGGCTCTGGCACATTTCCTATGGCAGGGAATGGTCGGAGGCAGCACATGAAATAAGCCCTCCCATCACGCACACATGCACCTTCCACCCATCATAATAACATCAAATATACAGCAGTGTAAAATTTAGGAGAGATATTGCCTCTGCACTTCTACATCTAGACAAGATGTGTCTGAGTCTTCTCTGCATCATAAAGACAGAATCGTCACGCTTATCTTTAACTACTGTCTTGGGCTCTCAAGGTTCATTGTGCAATAATTCAAGATTATATTTATGAAAGATTAAAATGTCCATGTCAATATATACACTACGCTACTTGGCTAACATTAGCAAAGAACAATGGCATGCCAGTTCACACTACCAAAGAGTCAATATACAGTAGCTTGTATGCATCTGGGTGTGTATATATAGCCCTATTCAGGTGTTGTAAATGGTGGTAAAATAGGGTCACCATATGGAAAGGAGGACAGGGCTCATGTCACTTTAACAGTTGTATTGAAAAGGGAATTTCAGCCAGTGTCATTTGTATGAATGCAGCACCTGGTGAAATTCCCTCTTTATCACAACAATTAAAGCTGCAGGAGCTATACTAGAGTGACCAGGTTCGAAAAAGGGTAGGGCTCCTACAGCTTTAACTGTTGTGATGAAGAGGGAATTTCACCAGATGCTGCATGCATATGAATGGCACCTGCTGAAATACCCTTTTCTATGCAACTGTTAAAGGTACAGGAGCCCTGTCCTCCTTTTCATATGGTCACCCTATGGTATAATAAATGGGTGAGGAGGGGCAGAAAGGATTAGAATGTTAGCCCTGCCCTCTGCTCACATTTTTCTACCATGCTCTACATGTGGAGAGTGACTGCTTGGTGTGGATCTAAAATGATATCCGTTTTGGCCCTGTCTCGAGCCTGTTCCCGTGATTTGCAACCCTGATTTTCCAAATCGTTTGAAGAACCTTCACAGATAGAAGAAGCTCTAGACAGATAAAACAGACAGGTATGTAAATGATAGATTGATCAATTAGATAAATATAGATATAGATGATAGATGATAGATGATAGATAGCTCTAGATAGATTGGTAATTAGTTATAGATAGCTCTTGATGAATAACTCTAGATGGATAGTTCTAGATAGACAGAAGACAAAAGTCATCAGTCCAGACACTCAGCTTTTGTTATGATCCACATTTTATGAGCTAAAAAATTCTGGGTTTTGTTTGTTTGTTTTGTTTGTTTGTTTGTTTTCATCTTGGCAGGATATATATATATATATAATCACAATGCATTATTTGGGGGGCAGGGAGAGCCAATTAAAACACACACAAAATGCAGGCGTTTATTTTAGAAATCCAGTGTGGCCTCTATGAAGCTGAAGTAGTGGGAATATTATTTTCTTCATATGTGACTCGGTTATTTATTTCTTCCTTGCCTTTATTGCTCTCTTATTCTTCTTGTAAAGTTGTACCCTATTTCCTCCAGCTTTCCCATGGAGAGGGTTTACCAAATTCATGAGTACAGAGAAGGGAGAATTGAAAATAAGGTAATACTTTTCTTAATGAAAGAAAGAATACAGAACAGAGAAGCAACATAAAATATGCAACTTTCTTGGGCATAACAATGTCAGACTAAGAAATCATAAACAAGCAACTTTTTTTTGCCTATAGTTTTCACTACTAAACATTAATTAACAGAGCTTTTAGCTGAAGGGTGAATTCTAATATATATATATATATACATATATATATATATCTTCCTACTAATGATTGGAAGGACTAAATATGAAATTTGCTCCCAAAAGTCTCTACTTACTTCTAAACGGATTTTAGTGATGATAGTTATATTTATCCCCCATCATCTCACTTGCTAAATTCTCCAAAAATGTTATATCAGGTTCCTTCCACCCCTATCTGGAGATATTTGATTCCAGTATCAGATATTTGATTCCAGACCCAGATATTTAAACTCAACACAACACACACACACACTTGTGTGTGAGTGTATGTATGTATGTCTGTGACATTTAATTGAATTAATGCTTTTTAATCATATTTATATTTAACAGTATTTGATAGATTCCATGAAATATTTCATATCTGAGCATGTTTGATACATTTCATGTAGTGGGAGTTATCATCTGCTAGATGACATAAAATGTAGGGGTGTGCACGGACCCCCCGGATCGGATCGGGACCCGGATCGGGACCTCCAATTTTGTCCCGGACCGGTTCGGACAAAATCGGAGGCCCCCCGGACCGGATCGAGTCCGATCCCGACCCAAAAATCGTAAATTTTTGGATCGGCCGCCATTTTTTTCCCCATAGACTTGCATTGCAATGCAAGTCTATGAGGAAAAAATGGCGGCGGGTGGGTGAGGGGGGGCCTAACTCCCTCCCCCCCCGGGGCCGTCCGCTGTGGACGGCCCCGGCAGGTAAGCCCCCTCCCCCACGCTCCCTACCCCCCCTGGGGCCGTCCGCTTCCATCCGCTGGCGCCCGCGGGCGCCAGCGGATAGAAGCGGACGGCTCCGGGGGGGGGTAAGCCCCCTTCCCCGCCACTGCTTACCTTCTCGGCCCGTCCGCTCCCGTCCGGCGCCGGCGGCTACTACCAGCGGGCTCCGCGGCCTACTCTCGAGTAGCGCGCTGGGTGATGACATCACCCGGCGCGCCACCCTAGAGCAGGCCGCGGAGCCTGCTGGTAGTAGTAGTCGCCGGCGCCGGACGGGAGCGGCCGGGCCGGGAAGGTAAGGGCCCCCCTCCCCCCTCCCCCCTCCGCGCACCCCCTCCTCCCCTCCACGCACCCCCTGCTTACCTTCTCGGCCCGGCCGCTCCCGTCCGGCGCCGGCGACTACTACTACCAGCAGGCTCCGCGGCCTGCTCTAGAGTAGCGCGCCGGGTGATGACATCACCCGGCGCGCCACCCTAGAGCAGGCCGCGGAGCCTGCTGGTAGTAGCTGCTAGTGCCGGACGGGAGCGGACGGGCCGAGAAGGTAAGCGCCCCCCTCCTCCCCCCCCCCGCTGTCCACTTTCATCGGCGGGCGCCCGCTGGCGCCCGCCAATGCAAGCGGCGGTGGGCGCCAGTGGACGCCCGCCAATCCGCCGATCCGCCGAACCGGTTTGGAGCCTTTTCGGACCGGTTCGGATTGGATCGGCCGATCCAGCTGCGGGATCGGAAATCGGATAATTTATCCGATTTCCCACTGGACCGGACTCGGATCGTGGATCGGGTCCGATCCAGTGCACATCCCTAATAAAATGGCATTTTGTATTTGATAGCTTCTGATCTTTCAGTATTTGATGACTTTCAAAATCAAAATAATCAGGAGATGTCAACATGTCTGAAGCATTTTGGAGGTAACAATTCCCCATTAAAGGAAGCAATGAGCTAGTGGAGTCTGGAAGCTGTCACTTTCATTTCCCAGAATGCTCTGGAAAGACACTACACCAGGGGCATTATGGGAAATTAAAATGACTGATCCCAAAGTAAGCTACTCAGTGCTGATCAATGTGCTGGTGTGGGGAGGGGGCAGGTAAACAGGTCTCATGGCATTGTCAGTGATCACTGTCAGTGATGGGTCCCGGTACTGAGTCCTTGGCTACAACTGCCCAAGCATGCTGAATACTGATACTGGTCCTAATTTGGGGCTATCTGGGATGCTTTCTCAAGGATCAGGTCTTTTGATGATGGTCATTGTAATATATATTATCTGTAACATATGTTAGGCTACCTATATTACAGTCATATTTTCTGGGATTGTTGTTAATATTATTATTATTGATGATGATGATGATGATGATGATGATGATGATGATCATCCTTTGGGGGGGGGGGTTCTTTATTGTGATCTACCTTGAAGTGTTCTGGTATGAAAGATGGCAGTATAAATATTGTGAAAGAAAGAAAGTGAATTGATGCTTCTGCGTTCCTTTTGGGCATCCGAATGAAGCAAATTAAATTCCCCTCCCTGGTTTTAAGCTGGCATTATCCACACTGCGCTGAATGACTGAATCCCAAACAATCAGCTCATATATCAAAAATGCAAAAAGACGGCTACCTATTTGGCAGCCATCAGCTTCCTGGGTTCTCAGAAATGATTTCACTACTGGGATACCTTAAGAAATAAAGTCTCTGTCACATTATGGACCCATCTGGAAATTAAATGTCAAAGATAAATGAAGTAGAAATGGGGGTGGGTGGGGAGCATAAAGTCAGTGTCTCTATGGGAAGACACAGAGTGTTCCGAACAAATTTATTAAAAAGAAAAGAGGATGTTTGCCCAGCGCCAGATGCATGCTTTGATTCACCACGAAACAGATTAACTCTTATCGTGATGCAATTAAATTGCAATTTCTCTTTTCTTTGGTGAACTTAACTTAAAATAGCCCTTGCTGCTGTGTTCTCCGAGATAAATTTAAAGCAACACCATTATTTCCCCCCATTCAAAATGTCTCGGATTTAAACGTAGAAACACCTGAATCTATGAAAACGTGGGAGTGCTGTGTCAAAATCTGTCGTCAGAGTCCCATGTCATTTTTTTTTCTTTCTCTTTTTCTGCCTCATTTTCAGGGTGATTTAGGGTGTGTTTATTTATTTTAGAATGTCTTTTGGGTGTGTTTTTTGAGTGTACCTATCACTGTCAGCAGCAGGGGGAAGCCACCCAGTGTTTCCTGATCTGAAAAAGACCCATGGGAAGAACTAGAAATGGGTGAGAATTTCATTTCAGTTCGGTTTTGACAAGAATTAACTGAAGTTTGCCCAGCTGGAGCAAAGTTTCCATATTTCTTCAGCCATGAAGGTCACCAGGTGACCTTGCCCAATCATATACTATCAGCATCACTCAGGGGTGGCCTGTCCATATAGACGACCTAGGCAATCTCCTAGGATTCCAGGTCAGGTAGGGCACCAAATTTGAGGAAAAGAATACAAAAGAACAAACGGTATATGATCGAGGCTGTAGAAATGAGAAAGGGACTGACCAGGTGTGGTGAGTCTAAGTCAGGCCACCTGCCCGCTTTTGGGACCCGGTCCTCCCTCAGGCAACATGGGATATCCCACTTTTCAGCCGCTGCTCCCAGTTGGAGATTTCTGGATCTTATCTCACTGTGAAATTCCAAG
Organism: Anniella stebbinsi; assembly: GCA_029215795.1. Taxonomy (NCBI): domain Eukaryota; kingdom Metazoa; phylum Chordata; class Lepidosauria; order Squamata; family Anniellidae; genus Anniella; species Anniella stebbinsi. Next base: position 12,789,578 of record JARDYH010000001.1, on the reverse strand, counting down.
TAATTTTGGGAAGTTCATCTTCAGATAAAGCTTCTGAGTCATTTGACAGAACCATAAAATCCTTTGGTGTGAATAGCGACATTTCTCAGAAATATTTTCTGCATATCCAAGAATAAATGTGAGCTGATGCAAATCAAACAAAGGAAGAGGCATACAATAGCTCAGTAGCTGTTTTGCGTGCAGAAGAACCCCATGTTCCCATATTCTCCATCTGTTCAATCCATAGCACCACCAGCTAAAAGGATTAGGTAGCAGGTAATGGAAAATACTTCTCCCTGAGACCCTGGGGAGTTCCTGCCGGTCAGATTATCGGACAAATGCAATGGAGTTTCTAACACAGCTCCCTAACAGTTTCTGAAGGCACATTATTCTGTGGCCTGCAGGTTGATTTTTGCCACATATTTTTTAAAACAATAATAATCCTAAATCTTGAAATATCATATGCCTGCCAGCAAAACTGGTTTATATATCACCTCCTTAATTCTTCATGGTGAAAACAAGGTTATATGCCATTGCATCTCCTTCTACTCAAAGCATGATGGAATACCACACAGTGACTAACACTTTAAAGAAAACACATCTCACATCAGACCAAATCCCCATTAATGAATGGTTCCAATGTTACCTGTCAAGATGTGAACTTTGGGGAACTAATCCATTAATCAGATGTCTGCAAGAAGTTTCATTAACTCAATCAATTTCATAGAATCATAGAACAGTAGAGTTCGAAAGAGCCTATAAGGCCATCGAGTCCAACCCCCTGCTCAGTGCAGGAATCCACCTTAAATCATCCCTGGCAGATGGCTGTCCAGCTGCCTTTTGAAGGTCTCTAATGTGGGAGAGCCCACGACCTCCCTAGGTCATTGGTTCCTTTGTCATACTGCTCTAACAGTCAGGAAGTTTTTCCTGATGTCCAGCCGGAACCTGGCTTCCTGTAACTTACACCCATTTTTCAGTCTCCTGAACTCTGGGATGATCGAGAAGAGATCCTGGTCCTCCTCTGTGTGACAAGCTTTCAAGTATTTGAAGAGTGCTATCATGTCTCCCCTCAATCTCCTCTCCTCCAGGCTAAACATGCCCAGTTCTTTCAGTCTCTCCTCACAGGGCTTTTCCTATCCTTTATGAAGGAAAACAAAACTAAACACATCCAATGCAAAAATATATCTGATGCAAAAGTTATCAGGCTATGATTCAAGTAGATTCTCCACTGCAACTATGCACAAGTTTTCACATGGGTGAAATCTGTAATCCGTTTCTCAAGGCTGTTACAGTCAGTGAGCACCTGTTGCAGGTTTCGTGTCTTGGGGGAGTGATACAAACTGACCTATTCTAGGGATATTGATAGTCAGCCCCACACTCAAGATATCTTTTCTTGCATATATATCTCAAGTCTACCATATCAGCTTGTGCCGGAGGCCACTGAAGAAGACAAATCGTCAAAACGCGTTTGGCCCTTCTTCTATTTTAATTACACAGAGATAATTGTCTTAATCATTGCTGAAGGGGTATTCACTCAGCATTTTTTTACTCTGTATAATCAATTGCTCTGTTTTAATGTTTTAATATATCTGTATAAATTGATTTTAAATTTTGGAAGCCTTAACTTCCTGGTGATTGTGTATTGTTTTTTGGTTAAGGATAGCTCTTTTTTGTCGTGTTGGGGCCCATAGACACATACCATATATCGCTTTCATAATGCTATATCCTGCTTGGTGTGGCTCCTGCCTTTTATATACCACTGTCATACCACTTTCATAGTGCTATATCCTGCTTGGTGTGGCTCCTGCCTTTTATATACCACTGTCATACCACTTTCATAGTGCTATATCCTGCCTGGTGTAGATCTGGCCTTAGTATTCTTTACACTGATAGGCAGTGGCTCTCCAAGATAATAGACAAGTCCCAAGGGACTTTCTTTGCCCTACCTGGAAATAGGGACTGAACATGAGACCATCCGCATCCAAAACATGTGCTCTACCATTCAGCAGCCATCCCTCCCATTGTGTCATTGCTTCATTGGTTGCTTTGTTTTCTGGGTAAGCAAATTAGACCTAAAGGTGAAAATAATAATAATTCCATATTGTCCCTAACATGGAAAAAAACAAGGTAGGATTGAAATGGGACTTGCTAATTAAATAGCTGAAAGCCTTTGAGACGTCCATCGGGGACTTCCCTCCATGCAAGTATAGCTAACATTAATTAGTGGGATTGTACTGATTAATTAAAACTTAAAAGCAGCAGAATAAGTGCATGTAGCAGGGCCAACACAATTAACACTAAGCTATAAACAGTTTGCATTACAAATAGAATTGCTTGGCAATGGATTGCCATTAGGAATGACGCACTTGATACATGGAAAAGGCATATCCTCTCTCAACAGCACTTCTGAGGCACTATTCCATTATTCCCATTTTACTGATAGAAGAAGAAAATGAGGTTGTGGATTTGGCTCGATAGGGTGGCAGGTAACCACCATCCAAAAATGAAACACATATGCAGTGGCCAGTTTCATGGAGAGAAGGGGTAAGTTGGAAGATGTCCCTTGCCTGCACTTTTTTCCTCCCTGTGGATGATGGGAGAGGATATCCCTTTGCTCTTGGCAGGCAAATGCAAGAACTGTGGAAGGAACAAAACAAGCTACACAACAGGGCAGGGAAGTTAAATTGCAGTGGAGAGTGTGCATCCAAGTTGGGCCCTGAGAAAGAGAATTTCAGAGCAGGTGCAAGCTGGGAATGGGAATAGGAGGAAAAGAGAGAGGCCAGATCTACACTAAGCAGGATATAGTACTATGAAAGCGGTATATAAAAGGTAGGAGCCACTCTACTGATTTATAATGGTCTTGAAGTGCACTGACAACTGTTGGGGCCTATTGACACATACCAAATACCACTATATCCTGCATGGTGTGGCTCCTGCCTTTTATATACTGCTTTCATACCGCTATATCCTGCTTGGTGTAGATCTGGCCAAAAACTGGATAGAGTGAGGAAGAGAGGAGTGAGGAGTGATCAGTGTTACATCCAGAGGGGGCTCCAAGCTCAATTACTGGCATCTCTGGAGCATGGATCACATCATGGGAAAGAGCTCTGTCTAAAGGGTTTCTGCTAGTGGGAATGCACAGTAATACTGCCCTGGAATTGGTTTAAGGGAGGTTTCTATGTATCTCCTCAAAGATAGAAAAGAAATGAGAGTGTGTTTATGCTGTCTGGTGTAGTGTGAGAAGATGGAAAACACATATGTACCTGAGGTTAGATCCATTGCTCCCATATGTGACATGAGGTTGAACATATCTTCAGTAGGGAGGGGATTGCATAAAATTCCCCCATTGGATATGTGACTCCCCCAAGCATAGGTCTATGCCACTGCCTCATCATCAGGAAGCCATCTTTCATCCATTCATGTTCTGCAACTTCACATGATGAGCTGCAGGTGGATAAAATGTTCAGCAGTGGGCAAGCCTCCTCCAACTTATTGATGGGCAGCAAAAATGGGTGGGAAAAGGGCATTTAATTAAATTTATCCAAGGGGAGGTAAAATCTTCCAACTGTTTCTCAGAGATGGAGTTCACCATTAGAAGTAGTACAGCTCCTCCTCCTCCTCCCCACATATCCAAGGCCATGGTTATGCATCTTCCACAATGCCCCAAACCCAGCAGCATTCTGGGCACCATGGGTGGGAAAAGATGGTCACTGCAGTGGGGGGACTGTACCATGTGTGCTGCTCATGCACAGCCATCACTGCATATTAACCATTAAAGGGCTTCTAGACTCTGCCAATTAACATTATAAGAATCATCATCAGATATCGTTTACAGTTTTCAATGTGCAAGATAAATTCACAACAATATATTTGTTTTAAAAAAATATTTAGCATGCTGAAAATAACTTGGAAGGAAGCAGATTTTTTTTCTACATGATGTGTGTAGTGTCCATAAATGGTATCTTTCTTGAGTATAGAAAGATCTGATGTGAACTTCAGAATCTCTCTATTGAAATTGAAAAGGTGGTACAGTAGCCATTTCATAGGGAACAAACTACAGTGCAGTTATCAGAAGCTAAAGTCATACCAAAAAGTGAAGCTTAACAGAGTGTAAATTGCTTATTAGTCAAGTAACATAAACAGGAAGAGCAGAGCAGGCCCGCTGTAGTTAGAGAGTTGAAGAGGGGAAAGCTCTGCTATCTTTCATCCCTTAAAGGCAATAGGAAATCTAATTTCATACCACCGTTTCTTTTACAGACTTCTTTCTAGCTGTAGACAAAAAGGAGCGGAAATGCATTTAGATGCTAACAGCTGCTCTCAGCATTACTTCTCATCAATGCAAGGAACATCAACCTTTGCCACTTTGGAACGGCTATGTATATTCAATTCCTTACCAGCGTTACAACACACTCAAAACAATCCTAAAAAAGGATCAGCCAAAGGTTTCTCTTCAAAGTGAAACTGATGAGGAGAAACAGGTCTCTCACTAGATGCTAAGGCTTGCTTGCGTGACACCATCGGAGATGTTGGGATTCAACAAACAACAAGTCCAACTTGTTGCTGTTGTGATGGGGCTGTATTCTTCATTATTGGCTATGCTAGCTAGGGCTGATGGAAATTGTAGTCCACCAACATCTCAAGGATCAAACATTAACCACCCATGTTATTGACCTAGGCCTCATCCACGCCAAGCAGGATATAGCACTGTGAAAATGGTACTTCAATACCGCTATAAAGCATTAATGTGGCTCCTGCCTGTTATATACCACTTTCATACTGCTTTCATAGTGCAATATCCTGCTTGGTGTGGATTAGGCCCTAGAGCATCATCAGATGGGGGGTGGGGATCATGTTTCTTAACCGTGGGCTCTCTTTCTAGTTCTCTTCCACATTCGAACTGAACACTTTTCACAGAGAAGAGACCAGCAACCACATGGCCAGTAGATTTCAATGGGGATAGCACCCTCTCGTGGGCATTTTATAGTGCAGCCTCGGAAGAGTCTGAATAAAAGAGGTATATTTTGTGACTCTAAAATTTACAAAAAGAGTGGGAGATGCTCAATAGGCAGACAACGTTGTTAAAAGGACCTGCAAACATCAGTGAGTGGCCAGTAACGAGTGTGCTATGAAACACTCATCTGATGATGCTCCTAGGATCAGAGATGTGCCATAGCCAACTTGAGTAACAGCAATATGGTGTTTTTCAGCCTGATATAAATAACCACTTAAAATTATAGTGCCTCCTTTGAAGCCGTTTTTGACCCCAGTAAAGTGAGCACTAGGGATGGGGGAGAAATTTGTCCACTTTTAGATTTTAATGAGAACTTACCAGATTTATCAATTTCCAACCAATACTTTCCAGCTCAGTAACCCTTTGAAATTTACATTTCTCAAAATGTTGCAATGGATTTCTCCATTTTTTAAAAAAATGTACAAAAATGTATATATAAAAAAATGCATATATTCATGAGAATACTGTTTGAATATGAAGTATATTAGAGAACTATGAAAAGGGTATATTAGCAGTATATTATAGATGTATTAGAATAAATGTGTATGAAAAGACATACACATTTTCAGGCAAACTTGACCTCCCCTCAACCCTGAAGTTTAGGATGAACCAAACCTAAGATTGAAAGAAACAATGCCTCCAGTATCAGAGGCAGTAAGCCTATATGCACCAGTTGCTGGGGAACATGGGTGGGAGGGTGCTGTTGCACTGTGACCTGCTTGTGGGCCCCTGATTGACAGCTGGTTGGCCACTATGTGAACAGAGTGCCGAACTAGATGGACATTTGTTCTGATCCAGCAGAGCTCTTCTTATGTTCTTAGAAACTGAGAGAAACCTCAAATGACAAATCTGCCCATCCTTAATCAACACAAGTAACCATGTAATCTTAGGTATGTCTACTCAGAAGTAAATCCCATTGAGTTCAATGATGCCTAATCCCAGGGAAATAGCTGTAAGATTGTAGTTTAAATTGAGCTGCAGCCACCTGTTGGAGATGCCTTTGATGACTGAATGACATTCCTATGCAGGGATGACAGAATGCATTTTCAAAGTGACCCCGTCAAGGCTCATTGTAACTGCATCTTCTTCAGCCGAACTTCTGATAAACGGTTCATGATTGTATGCTGATTTTGTCAGAAGCACCATTCAGGCATGAACAATGCATCCGCTGGCAACAAGGTCATGATTGAGCATGAATCTTTCCCCCAAATGTAGTTCATCTAAGATTTTACCTGCTTGTGATAGGAAACTCTATGCAACTTTCCCTGTTGTGAGTGGAGAAGGAAGCATAGAATAAAGACACAGACACCAGAACTTGGGTTAAACTAAAGGCCCTTTTATTTTATTTTAAAAAAACATGGGTAGTTCACCCCTCCTTGGATCTGCTTGTGAAATTGCGGGAATAAATCGGTCCTTCCTCAGGCCACTTGCCTTGCTTTATGGGTGAGCAATCTCCAAAGCCAGGATTTGGGAAATAACCCAGCGCCTTTCTTATACAACACTCTTCAAGTGTGAAGAGACCAGCCCACATCACCCCTGCCCGAAGCCTCGCAGCTTGGAGTATGTGAGGCTGGTGAGTCTCCAAAGGCAAACCATATCCTGACATGTGAGCCTCACAGCTTACTAGGAGTAGGTCCTAGTAATGCCAATCACCAAAAGATGCCAGAGTGCTCACTGTCCCAATGCTAATATATTGCCAATTCCTGCATGTCCCGTCACTAGAGGTGGCCAAGCCTCTGTAGCCTCTGCCCAGCCTTGTCTCCAGAGGCACCTTCACTCCATTCCTTTCCCCCAGCAACAGCCATCTCCCGCCCAAACCGTTCCAGCTGGTCAGGGAACAGATTTTGGGTTATGCTTCCTTACTACATACAGGAGCAACTCACTGGAGCACCTGATGGAACTTAAGGTGTTGGAGGGGGGAGGATGGAGTTGAATGTCTGGTTAAAAAACATTTCAACCTAAATGGATAAAATCTCGTCCTGACTTGGGAAGTCACGTCTTGAGTTTTCACCAACAAAGTTCTCTTTTCCTTTAGAGACTTTTTCTTCCTCTAGCAAACTCAGCCTTCAGCCTTTTTTTAAAAAAAAAACCTTCCAAAACAGTCTAAATTAAAATAGAATTACTAATAGAGCCTTACTACACTAAGTACTACTGCTGGGGTTTGCTGCTATGTCTTCCAGAAGAGTAGAGGAAGCCCCTGTGTATTAAATGATAGATTACTGTTTATAGCGTGGTTTTAATTATAGCTTCTTGCTGCCAAGAAAATGAACTTTTCAAAGTCAAAATCCTAGTATCACTGCCTGTTTCAATATGCTAATAGAAATTTTAGTGCACTCCTTTGAAGAGGTTAAAAAGAAAGACTTAATCATCATCATCATCATCAAATTGTTCTTCGTATCTGGCAGTGCTAGCTGAATTAGCAGCTGTTCAAAGGTGGACAGTGGTTTGCACAAGGGTACCATAACAGTTTATAACCCCCAGTAAGTCAATATCTCACATTTGTCTGAAGCACCGGAAGCATTTGATTAGGTGTTTATCTATGCCCACAGACTAAAATGTCTATATTTGTATCAAGCATTGCCCAACATATGACTTAGAATAAGGAACCACAATCGCTAGTGTATTCTCTGCAGAGAAGATGACAGCTTAAATTAAAGCTTATATAGGCATAGCAGGGCTAGCCCAAGGCTTTGCACTGTCTGAGGTAAAGCACATGGTGGCCCCTCCCATTCAACATACAAAAGCCAACCTGCTTGGCAGCCGGATCTTTCCTCAACTCTCATGACGACGCAGTGATTAAGCGGTTTGTAAAATTAGGCATGTGATGAAGACAGTGGATTGAGGGACATTTTCTCCTCTTGTGATACTAGAATATGTGGCCATCCACTGAAGCTGATGGGATGCAGAGCAGACAAGAGGAAGTACCTTTTCACACATCATGTACTGGAACGATGGAACTCTTAATCACAAGAGGTGATGATAGCCACCAAGTTTAATGGCTTTAAAAGTAGATTAAGCCATTTGGGGGGGGGGGAGGATGAGACTATCAATGGCCACCAATCATGATGGCTATATTCTACCCCTAGATTCAGAGATACCTCAATGTCAGTTGCTAGGGAACATGGGTGGGAGGGGGCTGTTGTGCTTTTGTCCTGCTTGTGAGCTTCCCATGGGCATATTTCTGGCCACTGTGGGAATAGAATGCTGAACTAGATAAACCTTTGGTCTGAACCAGCAGGGTTCTTCTCATCTTTTTAATCTGTATGGGCCTGCTCAGACAATAGACTAAACCATGATTAAGCCACTAATCCTTTTGCAGCAAATGGTTAGTGAGGGTGTTTAAACAGTGGTTATGTAACCACCATGGTTAGGAATGGCTCACACAACAAGCCATAATGCTTAGCTCAAAATCCATAATCACTATGGCTTAATTTGTCTTCTGAACAGGGTCAATGAGCCATGTCAAATGAGGTGTGGTGGATATTGCCCCCCACAGCCCATGAAGACATGAGGCAAGATATGGAATGAACCTGGTTAAGCAGGACAGTTCTCATGTTCTCCAAGGGAGAGGAAGACGTAAGCTGAAGCAATGGCTTTGAGGCTACATTGGTTTGATCTGGATCCATCGGACTGGGACTCCATCATGAAGAAACTCAGAAGTTTAGGGTACACAATGTAGTATGGTGTTTTAAATAATATTGTATATTTTCATTTTAAATACTATCCAGGACAGTGCATTCGAATGAGCAGGGATGTCCCAATGGAAGTGGATGATGGTAAAGGAGGTGATAGGCCAGATGAAAGAAGAGAAGTTGGCTTGCAAGTCTAAAGCACTTGCTAACCCAGATGCTGGGGTCAGAGTATGCCTAGGGTGGAATTCTGACCAAGAGGGCATGTTTAAACTGCAGCTAGTCACTCCAAGTGACGAAGGAATAACCATCACAAATCAAGGCTAATGTCCAACTTTCTATGGAGGAACGGTGGTTGTCATGGAGAATCAAGGGTTCTGTACATTCAGATTCTTCTCTTGGGCCCTTTCTCTTTAGGTAAGTTCTAAGAAAATGGTCAGGATTAGGCCAGGTGCAGCATCACAGACACATTGTGGAAGTCGGCATTACCAAGACACACTTTGACATTGCAAGTGAAATATAACCTCTGTTGCTACGGAAAGCCCATTAGCTCTAGATTTTCCTACAATGAATATTCATCAGGTAATGAGCAGCACTCTTTAAATATTTCCAGCCTTTGTCTCCGGAACGTGGTATCATTTAGGATTATTGCTATATTTGACATGTGTACTGTTTAGGCTGTGTATGCAACAGCTGCATACAAGAGTGATTATTTCCAAGAACTGAAGGTGTATTCAGGAGATATGGATGAATTGCCTCATTACTTCTGCATAATGAAATAACAAAACCCCTATAAACCATGAATGTGAAGACGGGCCCCGTGTCAAAGATTCTATTTCTTTCTTTGAAGGAAAATAATAATAATAACAATACAGGCATACATTAAAAAGAAACAAAAACCTCTCCATCTGGCATGACAGTATCATGGAGATGCTGTGCAGATTCACTGCAGAGCTGTTAAGGGAGAAGAAGGAGGGAAGCAACCAGATATTTCAAGGACATACTAAAGACAATGTTTAGCCATCAAAGACAGTGCCTGTGAACAAGTTTCCTTTGGATTTTCTTCCCCACCCCTCTCACGCTCTCTGTGATGTTAAGAAATATGACAGCAGACATTCTAGCAAAGTCCAAGACGTTCAGATCATGTCAAAAGTTTGTTGCAATGATATCTCTCTAGGACAGGCCAAATCTAGTGTAAACACAAGTCCCAGCAAAGCGATTGACTTCAAGGCCTGTAACCGAATTAGATATCTGTTACACAGAGCACACACATTGATGTACTTTGATAGGACAAGAGGGACATTTGAGCTGGTGGACTCAACCCGTGTGTGTTAAAATAGCCACCTAGCCATGTTCTAACCGCAATCCTGGCATAGGTCTTATAAGAAAACTGGGTGGGGGGGTTTCCCTGTCAATTCTTGAAAATCGCAAGCATTGCCTTGATGTCAGGACATATTTATCTTGCTGCAGCTGTCACCCTGGGTACCAGAAGTTCATTTTCCACTATTTTCCACTCAATGGACTTTCACAATGAAAATAAATAAATAAACAAACAAACATGGTTAGGAATACAATGTGAGATGTCCCCCCCCCCCCAGAGGACTTTAAATCAATGCATCTTCATATTACAACATAAAAAAGATTCACACTATGCAATGCAAGAATGTTTGTATCAGTGAGTCTATTCCAATGCTGGGAAGGTCCTAGTTAAGAACATAAACAGGGTTCTGTGGCCAACCAGAATAGTTACCTGTGGGAAACTCACAAGTAGGACATGAGTGCAATAGCATCCTCCTGCTGATGTTACTCAGCAACTGGTGTACATAGGCATACTGCCTCTGGTATTGGAGGTTACATGGAGGATAAAGCCAGCTTTATCCTCCATGTAAACCAACCTTTCTGGTTTACATGTTACTACTTGGATGTGCACTTCTATCTGTGCCATCCACGTGACAATGAGTGTTATGTAAATGTCTTTCATTCATGCACCAACCAAACTGTTCACCTGCCACAACTATGGTATGAGGATATTCCACAGACTGAGACCAGAACAAATGGAAAAAATATAGTGCAAACGTCTTACCAGATTAAAGCTGTTATGCTTCCTAAAGCTTTTTTTAACTGAACAGTGTCTCAAGAATTCACTCATTTCTCTCTACTCACACAATTGAAATTATCTCTGTTATTTCCTACACTGAAACATTCTTTTGGCTGGCGTTTCCGCTTATTCCCATAAGCCTCTCCATTCTGCTTAAAATTCTGCAGGCCAGTTTCGATGTTAATCACTCAGCAGTTATAGTTGCTGGTGAAAAAGCTGTTTTCTGTGTGGGTCATCCGCATGGAAAAACAAACAAGCTAAAACAGAAAGAACCCAAGCTAACTCAAAGCTTGTGCCTTATGGACTCTGTGCAATTGAGTTATACAGGACAAGAGTAGAATGGGAAAAGCACAGAAAGTACAGTGGTAATGGCCTAGAATGGGTGGTTGTGGAGATATTCTTGGTAACCTCTGGATTAACTAGGCCAGGCGTTTTGAATTTCTTTCAGTCCAAGGGGAGAATTGAACCTTTTTTTTGTGGGGGTGGGGCTCTCATGGGAAACATCCTAGTGATGGGCTGGGTCAAAGGCAAATAGGACAGGGCAAAAAGATAGAGCAACAGTCCCCCCCCTTTTAATGTTGGGCTGGATTCTTACTGCTGTTTTGTGAGATGATTCACGTCCATTGTGACAGATTTGTTTTTTCATATTATTTTATTTTTGCCATACACACTCACCCTTCAGTCCCGCTGATGAGTTTTGCAACTTGATGATAAACCACAGCCACTTATGCTGCAATTGTATGATAATTTTGAAATCCAAAGTAGACTGAGAGGAAAGGACTTTCTCATACTTCAATTTCTTTAAGAGGATGATGGTGATAGATTGTACTTCCTCCCTCAGTAAAGAAAATTAGGAAAGTCAAAACTGGCATTTCAAGCTTTGCAGCTTTCTAAATCAAACATTTCAATTGGAACATGGTGACAGAAACTTGTATTAGTTTAGAGGATCATCCCTGGCTGATTTTTTTGGGTTCCCCTTTCTCGTTAAAGTCACCCTGTGGTTGAGACCAAGCATGAAAAAACGATTCAGTTGTCCAGACTTTTTTCTACAACCATCTGTGCAGTGTGGCCTTCTAATGTAATGATCCGAATCATGACGGGCCACCAGCTATTGGAACTCAACCCTACTTCCTGAAACAACGGAGTTCTCTTTAGAGCCTGAAGCACCAACGTCTGACCTGGTTGAACTTGAAAGCTGTCAGTATCACAGCATGAAACCTTAAAGCTAGTGGCAAAAAAAGGGAGGGAAATGTCTGTCACAGCTAGGATCTATACTCTCTGCCTTACAGCAGTGTCAGAGGGACATGTTGGCCCTTTAGAAAGAAACCCTTCTGGAACATTACAGTTCAGGAATTAATGGTGGTAGAAACATCTGAAGCCATTTTGTCTACCTATCAATCTATTCACATGGTACTGGAGTAGTGGGGGAGATCATGTCTAGCCATATCAAACTCAAGGCTTCAGAATGACTCCCTTTTTAATAATTATACAGCATAATCCCATGCATGTCTACTAAGTACTAAGTCCAACTGAGTTCAAGAAAACCTATTCTCAGGTGAGCATGCATAGGACAGCAGCCTCAGTCAAGGAAAGGACTTGAAGCCAAGCTAAATGGTCTGCCGGTGTTCCCCCTCCATTTCTAAAAGAGTTCATTGTAGTGAATATTATTCAAAGGAGCATCACTGAGCTCCTAGCAGAGCATCATGTAGAGACATCTCTCTCTCTCTCTCTCTCTCTCTCTCTCTCTCTCTCTCTCTCTCCCCCCTCCCCACACACACACATTATGGGAACAGTAGTTTGCAGTAAACAGTATTTCTCAGAAGATTTTTCCAAGGTACGTTGTGTGGTGCACCTTGAGAACTTTTAATAGCAACAACAGCGAACTTAAGGGCATGCCATGTTAGATCAGACCAAGGGTACATCTAGTCCAGGGTCAGATCAATACCAAGCAAGAAATAGCACTATGAAAGCAGTATGAAAGTGGTATACAAAAGGCAGGAGCCACACAAAGCAGAATATAGCAGTATGAAAGTAGTATATGGTGTCTGTCTATGGGCCCCAACAGTTATCAGTGCACTTCAATACCACTATAAAGCAGTAATGTGGCTCCTACCTTTTATATATCACTTTCATACCACTTTCATAGTGCTATGTCCTGCTTGGTGTAGATTGGGCCCAGCACTCTATTCACACAGTGGCCAACCAGCTCTCAACCAGGGACAAATGAAACAGGACATGGTTCAACAGCACCCTCCCACCCATGTTCCCCAGCAACTGGTGCACACAGGCTTCCTGCCTTGGGTACTGGAGGTAGCACATCACCATCAGAGCTAGTAGCCATTGATAGCCTTCTCCTCCAGGAATTTATCCAACCCCCTTTTAAAGCCATCCAAATTGGCGGCCGTCACTACATCTTGTGGTAGTGAATTCATAATTTCACGATATGCTGTGTGAAGAAGGCCTTCCATTGATCTGTCCTGAATCTTCCACCAATCAGCTTCATCGGATGACCTGGAAGAAGGCTAGAGTGGTGTATTATGGATTATACCCTGAATTTGAAACAGGGTAGAGAGAGGAAAGTTTCTTAGAGCAATGACGGACTAAATAATTATGTTTTTGTAGTATGAATTGAAAGGTCATAAGTAAACAGAGGCATACCGCTGGTAGGACTGAAGTAAGCCCTTAAACGACAGTAAAACTACCCCCCCCCAAAAAAAAAATGGAGGAAAATTGAGCTCCCTGCAGTTTTGCTCTTCAAAGGAGTGGGAAACCTTTAGCACTACAAATGATGTGGAACCTGAAGAAACCCAAGCATTTCATTACTCAATCACTCAACTTACGTCTCCTTCATCAAGAGAGAAAAAAGAGGGCCCCTTTCTCCAGAATGCTGTTGAAATTATATCTGATGCAAAACTTAACTACATCTAGGGAAATCCTGCCCTTTTTTGGCTCAATGGTGTGTGTGTGTGTATGCTTGTATGTGTGTTTGTGTGTGTTCTTTGGTGTGCAGGTGTGTGCACGTGCGTATGAACAAGCACATGTGCATGAATTTGTGCCTGCCTGTGTGCATGTGTATCCTTACTCCCTGTGTTAAAATAGAACTGTGCCCCCCTGTGTTAAAATAGAGTTTTCAAGGGTTGACTTTGCTTGTGGAAAGCAAGGAGACATGTTTTGAAGACAGGTCTAAACCCGAGATCCTTAATAGGTTGCAGTTCAGAAGTTTCATACTCTGGATGATGTGGAGGGAACAGTATCACCTTCGAGTCGGAGCAGGGTGGAATAAGATAATAAATGCAGTCTGTACAATATATGTCCTCCTGTCACCTACTTTAAATGCCATCTAACACTTGAGGCAGATAACTCTCAAGACAGTATGCTAATTCTATATCATAATCCTAAACTACAGCAGGATTAATGATGGCATAAGCAATGCGCACGCGGCGCGTTATAGAAATGTCAGCAAAAGCCGTTGCACCTGCTTCCCTCACTGCATAAATGCTCAGCTTATGAATAATGTGATTTTATATGGATGCCAAGCATATAAGAACATGACAGGCTAAACTAAATAACAGGCTTTGCTTTTATTTGATAATATGTTGGATTTACTATGCAAAACAAATATCCAATAAGAACAAAAAATATATAAGTATGGTTTAATTTCATTTTGGGACGAGCAAAAGCTAAAATAAAATGCTTCTTTTATTTTTATTAATACTTACTGGCCCAGTTTGTTTCCATAAAGAATTAGCTGTTTATTGCCACATCAGTTACTTGGTGTTATACACACACATCTGTGACAAAGACATAAAAGACCGTCTCACTCTTGACCATTGACAGCATTGCCTGTAGAAGCTCTTCATCACTTCTACTGCAATTTCGATCTAGGCCAGAACTCCGCGATTGTGCACACATACGAAATATTTCTGCCTTGATTGTCGTAAAGGTCAACAAAATAAATGAAAGGACTGAGGAAGCTCTTTCTATGGAAGATGAAGTGCACACACAACACTAAATTAATTCAGTTGTCAAAGATCTAGTCTTGATGCCCGAAGTAGAGGATAGAAAACACAATATTTTAGAAATTAATCACACGCTGCAAAGGCAGACAGACTGGCCCCACGGAAAGCTGGAAAGTAGCTTGAAGAAGCAGCTGTCAGAATAGCACAGTGATGGATGGATGGACGGACGGACGGATGGACAGATGGATGAATGTCATTTCTGCTGCCTAAGAGAAAGCACGTTTAATGATGGATTCCATGTTGCCCTCGAAGGCTATCCAGCAGATTTCATTAGAGTAGAATGTGGTACAGAACTGATCACACAGATATTAGGGATGAGCGAAAGAATGATGATGGAGCTTGTTGGAGGTTCTCTGTTTTCCACCTTGGTAGTCTTTTCGCTTTGTTCTTACTCCTGAAGCTGAACATCTTTTTTCTTTCCCACTCCCAAAAGGAAAAGAGCACATTTTCAAAAAGGGAAATGCACATTTTTCCAAGCACTTACCCCAAATGTGTATTTCCCCTCATAGCTAAAGCATGAAAATACATTTTTGGGGGATGCACATTTTGTGGAACTGCCAATTGTGCAAGCGTGTACTTTCAAACAGGAAGGCATGCTCTGGAGATCACGACAATTTTCCAAAAATTATGTGTCTGCTTGTGTTCATGTCAGGGGCTGCGTACAGGGCACAATGACATAATTTGTGAACAGGAATGGAATTCTTGTACACCCCTAACATATGTGGGTTAAAATAAATAAACAAACAAACAAAACCCAATCAACTTCAAATAGGCACATCCGTCACTGGAAACTCCAACTCTCTTGGAGATAACCATGGTATCCCTGACTCAGCTTGCATTTGTGACCTGAGCTGTATTTTCCCCCTGAAATCCTGGAGCATTTTTTTAAAAAATGTGTAAATAAAGATGTATATGAATAGAAATTTGCCAAATTACGAATTTATATTCATGCAATTATTTTTTAAAAAAGCACAGAACACTTGCACACTAGCATGACTCAATGCAGATCCGGTCAGGGCAGCTCGCGGGGAATGAGCCAAAGTCCAGGGGGCCAAGCTCATGAAAGCGTGGTGTGTTTTACCCCCTGGACAGGTTCCTCCAACATCCTTAATTCCAACATAATCTTTTCCGCCCATGTAATTCATTATTAATCCTTCAATGAATTCATATTTCTCCTCCCAATCCCACTCTTACCCCCAAAGATGGTGTTAGAAGACTCATCCAAGTGAAATCCTGCTTACAGGGGTTATAATTCGGGTGGCCAGATAAAATCCAGGTCAGGGCTCATGTAACTTTAAGAGTTGTAGAGAAAAGGGAATTTCAGCCAGTGTCATTTGTATGCAATTAGTTCCTGGTGATATTCCCTCTTCATCACAACTGTTAAAGTTGCAGGGGCCCTGCCTTCTCTTGCATCTGGTCACTCTAGCATAGTGCCTGCAACTTTAACTGTTGTGCTGAAGAGGGAATTTCACCAGGAACTAATTGCATACAAATGACACTGGCTGAAATCCCCTTTTCTCTACAACTGTTAAAGTTACATGAGCCCTGACCTGGATTTCATCTGGTCAGCCTAGTTATAATTAGTGCCATGCACATCATTTCTCCCACTGTTTCTTTGATACACCTTGTTCAATTTGGTAGAAAAAGAAATGGCTTTCAAAAGGAAACCCAACAGTGAAGACAAGTTTGGATACATTCTCATGGGATGAGTTTGGATTGCTTGGGCTTTCCAGCTGTCCTGTTTTCCATTGTATAGTCATTCCCTTGGCAGCCTGCAACCTCCTTGGCTTTCTACATGTTTTAGAATGGGGACCGCAGGCAGCCTAGGAGGCTGTAGAACAATGGAGACACACACACACACACACACACACAACACTGGTGTTGGGCCGACTTTCAGTGATTACGTAAGCTCAAAACAAACACAAAAATGAATGAGAAAACACTCAGAGAATGAGGCAGAACCATGAAAGCCTGGTACAAGGGGGAAGAAAATGGAGGCCAGATTTGGCTCAGCATAGCTCCTCCTCTTTCCTGGAGCTAGACACTCTTACACCTGGGCAGGATCTACTCTACTGCTTTAAAATGGTTTATAATGGTAATGAATACTATTGGTGCCCATGACACACTCCATATACAGTTTTCAAATCATTTTCAAAGCGTTCTGTCCTGCTTGGTGTAGATCTGGCCCTGTATTGTGGTGAATGCAAAATGGGGACCAGCCTGCCAACACAGTTGTTGCTAGTTGCCACTGGGAGTGGTAGTACAGAAAAACTCTGAAACCCTTAGGGGGGGGAAAAAGAAAGAGGCTGTGGGAGAGTTCCTGCCAACGGTGAGCCCTACCTATGAAAAAGCATTGAGAACTTCTCCTCCCCCAGGAGAAATCTGGTGATATTGTTACCCCAGACAATGGACAGCAAATAGGGTGGATTTTCAAGAGGACATTTGATAGGCTGACCATATGACAAGGAGGACAGGGATCCTGTATCTTTAGTTTCATAGAAAATGGAATTTCAGCAGGCGTCATTTGTATATATGCAGAACCTGGTGAAATTTCCTCATCATCACAAAGTTAAAGCTGCAGAAGCCCTGCCCACTTTTGTACATGGTCAAGAGGACAGGGCTCCTGCAGCTTTAACTGTTGTGATGAAGAGGGAATTTCACCAGGTTCTGTACGCATACGAATGACACCGGCTGAAATTCCCTGTCCTTTGCAACTGTTAAAGATACAGGAGCCCTGTCCTCCTTTTCATATGGTCACCCTACATTTGAGCACCACTCTAGTTATGATTTCTTCACCGAATGAAATTTCTGAGTTTATGAACATGCATTGTTGAGAGATTCTCACACAGAAAATGCCCCATGTGCTGTTCTTTGCTGAATGAGCCTTGAATTTGTGTTTCTTAAATTCCAAACTCAGTGATTATGAACTAACCCTCAGAACAAGTCCCCTCTCCATCCTGTTCAGGCAGAAAAAGGCTTGTACTGAAGGTCAAAACGCATTGTAAAGTCAGACTGAAAAACAATACATCCTGAAGCATGAGGTGCCATGATAATGGGCAGATACGTTTGCATGGTGAGCAATATTAATTTTAATAACATTCCTCCACAGGTGCAAAAATATGCAGTCCCTCTTGATGTATAATTCAAGTCACCCTACAACATCTCCTGCTGATTGCAAAGCTAATAAGCAGCAGTTTTACTGTACTTAAACAGATTGCTGAGTATTTTAGCCATGAAAGATGGTAAAGACCAAATCAAATTTCCATTTTTCAGCTGAGGCGAAAGTTTATGCAAGGGTCCGTGCGAGAAAGAAGCCCTGCCTTTCAAGTAGAAGCAACAAAGATGGTGTCTGCCAGGTTGGCAGTGGACAGAAGGCAGGAGTCATCTAAAAAGGAGACTCACGGGGTGGTTTTAGCAAAGGAATGGAGGAAACGAAAGAGATGTAAGGAAGAGGGAGATTTGTCCTACACCAGACGATGGTGTAATGGGAAACTTTGAAGTGTGCTCTTCGTAACAGTCTCCGAGAAGAAACAAAAATTCCATGCAGCTGTGTTGATCCATATCAACAAACCTTGCTCTAGGAGTTTTATCTCCCCAGGCAGCAAGTCTGTTGTAAAGCCAATGGGTCTTCATTGTTTATGCAATGCCAAACCAGCAATGCCAAAAAAAGGATGTTTTAGGATGTTTTAATGCAGTTTTAATAATATGTGTCATGTTTTAATCAGTTTTATGTATTTTATCATGTTGTTGTTCCCCGCCTTGATCCAGACGGAGAGGCGGCTAAGAAATAAATTATTATTATTATTATTATTATTATTATTATTAAAATACTTCACATTACGAGAGAGAACAAGACATGGTTACTGGGGAAAATCCATTTCCTTTCAGCTACTGTGAGATTTCCAGCTACAGGCGGAGGGGTGGCAGTTGACGTCAGCATCCCTGCGGGTGTCTATACGATGCTGTGTCGTAGCCACTTCCTTCGAAACACCACAGCGTCACTGCTGCGAAGTGGAACTGATAAATATGGATGGCAGGAGGGAGCGCGGGCTATCCGGCTGGAAAACTGCAGTATCAGCAGGCATTTGGCTAAATTGAGCCTGCCCCCTGCCCCCGGTCCTGCATTCCCTCACTTGGACGGGAGAGAAATCATGATTGGGCTTGGATCCGCGCCTAGCAACACTCACTGGGCATAACCCAAACTGAAGACACCATCGTCGGGCAAAGAAACAATGTTGTGATCTCAGAGCAGCAAAATAAATAACAGTAAAGCCACGCTGCGAAAAAGCGCAGTTTTGAGGTAAAAGACTGACGTGGCTGCAAGTTATTATTATTATCGTTATTATCATCTTTATTTCTGTCCTGCCTTTTGCCCAATGCTGGCTTTTGAGGCAGCATTACAAAATTAAAACATATACAGTTAAAAGCTATAAATAAGAGATACACAAAAGTTAAAAAAATATATTAAATAGGTTCCAATGTTAAAACATTCCAACATTTAAAATACATATTCAAATTAAAAATTAAACGCCTTAAACCATAGATGGGGGGTTCACATTAATCTCCAAAGGTCTGCCAGAATAGGAACATTTTTGTGTGCCTTTGGAAGCACACCAAGGAGGGAGCCAATCTCAGTTCCCTGGAAGCCCCAGGGCAGCCACCGAGAAGACCCTCTCCCACACTCCCAACTTTTCTGATTATGTTGTTTCTCTAGCTCTCACAATGCAGCTAGATGGTTCCTTCATTAAAAGCTCCTCTACCTCTCTCCGGCCTCTCACCTGGGTCTATCTAGCCTAGAATATTTTTTTCTCAGATGCTTCTAGGACTCCCCCACCTCCTCTCCTGCCCCTCTAAACCTTCAATTTGCATCTGTTTCATTCCGTATTGCAACACAGCAAAAATAAGACAAAAAGGTGCCTTTAAGTCTCCGCCCCATTGATTAAGCGCTGCCTGGTTAAAATTGGCTTCCATCAATTAATCAACCAATGGTGTGGTTGATTAATCTGTTCTATGAACTGATTAATGACCCTGGGCTTTATATAAGTAACTAAATAAAGATTCTTTGTACCATTTGGGCAATGTATTATGTGTGTCTGCATGCACAACTCTGTGTGTGTCTGCAATGACTGTTAAGATTGTCAAATGGTTTCTCCCCGAGTGTCATTTTACTGGGGTCCTAAATGTATAACAGATGGACTGGACTCCATACTGTTCAGTAATATCTCATGCTGAGCCTTGGAGTGTTCTGGCAAAAGCTTAGTTGGCCTAATTTCCAGTGCAGGCTTCGTTCAACGCTTCGGGAGGTCAGACTTGAAGCCAAATATTTAAAATGTGTGGTCCCATCACTGCAAACAAGGTAGCTGCAGCATGCAAACTCTTTTTGAGCGTTATTGCTGACAGTCAGCAGCTGACCTCTAATAGAAGTTGGCTTCCAAAAGGACCTCTTAAAAAAAGTGTATGCATGCGAGAGGTGTAAATCGGGTCAGCACGCCAAAACAACATGTCCTTTAAAGGTATCTGTGAAAGCCAAATACCAGTAAGGGAACTGTTTTTTGGACTATTAGTAAAAAACCCAAAATCAGATTAAAAACAACAACACCCAGCCTTCTAACATTTCCAAGATGAACATAGGGACCTGCTTGTGTATTCTTAGTTGCACCATCAAACCATGCACCCTCATTATTACACATTGCTGAAAGCTCTTGTTTGACACTACTTCATGACGTAGGTGTATTTAGACCCTCGGTGTAAAACCTCAGGCCCAGGGGCCAACTCTAAATGGCCACACCCCTTCCCTGGGCCCACCCATAGTGACTTCCTGGCTATTGTGCAGTCCGCACACACCCTAAATTCTAAAAAGTCAAAATGCATTGAACAAAAAAACTATGGTTTACAAAAAACAAGGTTAAGGCTCTACAGTTTCCAACCAAGCACCCAAAAGCAGGGAAATTGGGAGTTAAGGCTCACAAGCCTTAACACCACATCCTCCCTAAGGAGGCAGGAAGTGCAAGTGAAATTCTCATTCTCCCAAAAGCAGATAAACCATGAGGACAAGATGGAGAATATGATATGCAGAGGTGACTGTGGGGATGTGGAAAACGGATGATGAACAACTTAGGGCCACCTACTTCTCTTTTTTTGTTTAGAGCAGCCCTTCCCCAACCTGTTGCCCTTCAAAGGTGTTGGACTACAACTCCCATCATTGCAAGTCAGTATGGCCCATGGTCAGGAATGCTGGGACTTGTAATGTTGGTAAATGGCTATTTTACAGCCGCCATTTGTGTAAGATTTGATTTACTGAAGAACTTGAGTACCAGTTTCATGCAAAATGACGGCTCATTGAAGGGAAGGATGGTTGCCAGTATGGACTGGTCCGGGTGGGGAAACGAGAGGGGGCAGTGGCTCTCCGAATGCCTGCTAAAACCAGACAGAGGTGGGTCCATCCATCCACACCTCCCAACCATACCTGCGACATGAACACACTTGCACACTGAAATCCACACTCCTCAGTATTTTGCATGTAAATTATTATTATTATTATTTTAAAAAGTGGATATTAAGGGAAATTATCCACAGCAATGCATATAAAATTGCTTGAAAAATATGCACACATTTTGTAAATGCCAGGAAAAGTGTATACAAAAAAAAGTGTATCTCAGAAGAAATGCACAAAGAAGTTCAAGGATTGGCAACAGTTCTTCAAGGTTTCTTTCTGAGCCCTGCACCTGAGACTTTTCCCCTTTCCCAATCGTGATATATTTGGCATCTCATTATTATTATATTTAACCCGCCACGCTCCAAAGGGAGAACAGGGAGCATTTCCCTCACTCTGACTTGCCTGTTTGGCAATGTCACATAACCATGGTTACCGCTGCTGCTGGTGAGTTCATGGCATCCTTTCACCCTATGAATGACACTGCTCCCACAATTGACAAATTCTAACTAACTTTGCAGCCTGCGAACCAGTCAGCAAATTGGAGTGGGTGGGATGGAGAGGCATTTCACAGCAGCATTATTTTAGACACACTGGTATTGCACACTAGCAATGGTGATAGGGTGACCAGATAAAATCCAGGTCAGGGCTCATGTAACTTTAACAGTTGTAGAGAAAAGGGAATCTCAGCCAGTGTCATGTGTATGCAATTAGTTCCTGGTGAAATTCCCTCTTCATCACAACAGTTAAAGGTGCAGGCACTATGCTAGAGTGACCAGATGCAAGAGAAGGCAGGGCCCCTGCAACTTTAACGGTTGTGATGAAGAGGGAATATCACCAGGAACTAATTGCATACAAATGACACTGGCTGAAATTCCCTTTTCTCTACAACTCTTAAAGTTACATGAGTCCTGACCTGGATTTTATCTGGTCACCCGAATTATAACCCCTGTAAGCAGGATTTCACCTGGATGAGTCTTCTAACACCATCTTTGGGGGTAAAGTGGGATTGGGAGGAGAAATATGAATTCATTGAAGAATTAATAATGAAATACATAGGCTGTCCAGATGGCTCGGGATTTCCCGGTCCTAACCGGGAATCCAGGGGCGAACCGGCCCAACCGGGGGGTGGGGGGGCAAACCGGGGGGCGGGGGGTCACGCGGCGGTGGCAGCAAGCAAGGAGCGGCAGTAGACCCGGCGGCGGTGGCGGTGGAGGAGCCCGGGAAGCAGCCGCCCCAGCAGGTAAGTGCCCTCCCTCGCGCCTCACGCTCCTTACCCGCAGGGGCGTCCGCTTCCCTCCGGTGCTCAAATCTACTGAGAAACAGGCTTCGCGGCCTGTCCCTCAGTAGCGTGCCGAGTGATGACGTCATCACCTGGCGCGATACTGAGAGACAGGCCGTGAAGCCTGTTTCTCAATAGATTCAAGCACTGGAGGGAAGCGGGTAAGGAGCGCGAGGCGCGGGGCACGGGGCACTTACCTGCTGGGGCGGCCAGGTCCGCCGCCGTGCCGCCGCCGGGGCCGCCACCGCGCCGCCGTCGCCGTCGCCGCACCGCCGCCGCCGCGCCGCCAGGTCCACCACGCCACCGCCACCGCCGTGCCGCCACCGCCGCCGCGCCACCGCCGCCGGGTCCACCACCGCACCGCTGGGTCCCCCGCCAGCTCATAAGGCCAGCAGCCGCGCGGAAGAGGCGGGGGAGGGCCGATTACGTCACTTCCGGATCCGGCCCTCCCCTGTTTCTTCCGCGCGGCCGCTGGCCTTACGAGCCGGCGGGGAACCCGGCGGCGGTAGCGGCGGTGCGGCGGCGGAGGCAGCAGAAGAGAACCCGCCCCGGTAGTTCCGGGCTGATGTTTTTTGGGGGTGGGTGGCTTGGTGGGGGGTTTGTTTTGCGTGGGGGGATGGCTTGGGGGTTTGTATTGGGGGGTGGCTTGGTGGGGGGGTTGTTGGCGGGGGGGGGACCGGGATTTTGGGTTCCAAAATCTGGTCACCCTAGAAATACATGGGCGGAAAAGATTATGTTGGAGTTAAGGATGTTGGAGGAATCTGTCCAGCTTTTGTTTACAACCCTCCCTCCTCCCTCCCTGGGACCGGCCGGGATGAAAGGGCAGCGGCGGCAGCGAGAGCTCGAGCAGAGCCTCCGAGGCTTGAGCCACACTAGATGAAGTGCAGCGCTCCAAAGCGGCTTGTGGCGCATCAAGGGCGCATCAAGGACGACGTGTAGATCCAGCCCCGGATTTTATCTGGTCAGCCTAAATGTTGAGAAATAGAGTCCAAGGCTGGCTAACCACATAAAGGATTGGTGTATGCAGATGGCATAGGACTAGCTGTTAATGGATCCCATTTCTCCCTATGGGAAAAGTAAAACTAGGGTGACCATATGAAAAGGAGGACAGGGCTCCTGTATCTTTAACAGTTGCATAGAAAAGGAATTTCAGCAGGTATCGTTTGTATGCATGCAGCACCAGGTGAAATTCCCTCTTCATCACAACAGTTCCCTGCCCTCTTTTGTATCAGGTCAAGAGGGCAGGGCTCCTGCAGCTTTAACTGTGGTGATAAAGAGGGTATTTTAGCAGGTGCTGCTTTCATACATATGACACCTGCTGAAATTCCTTTTTCTATGCAACTGTTAAAGATACAGGAGCCCAGTCCTCTTTTCCATATGGTCACCCTAAGTAAACGTACCGAAATTGGTAAGACATTGGAGCAAGAAGCAAAAGCTGCCCCCTAACACCCCTCCAAAATCTGGACCCAGTTGCATTGGGGGGGGGGAATGTCCACTTGTGTTTTGTACAAACAGCTCTGATCTTACTTTTTGTCTCTGTGCTTGAAACCACATTTCCATTGATGGTTCTATCTGCCACCTACAAATCTTCTGAGTGACAGTGCAACCCTATACGTTTCTGCTCAGAAGTAAGACCACTGTGTTCAATGGGGCTTACTCCAGTAAGTGGGTATAGGATTGCAGCCTAAGAAGCCTTGCTGAAATGGAGTGCCACCTGTACATTTTTGAAAACTTATTTTGGTGGGCAACTTTAGGTAAAATGGAGAAAACAACAACAACAAAAAAACCCCATCCTCTTAAGAGTATAGTTTAATCTCTCTCTCTCTCTCAATTTCTCCATCTAAAACCATATTTTGTTCCAAATAGATTTTATTTTAATTCAGTTTAAAATGAGTTATGCAATGATTACCTAAAGAAGCATTAAGAGAAATATGAAGGATAATTCCATCAAGGCTTAAAAAAAAATTCCTATCTGCAATTTGTCAGTCTATTCAGGGGGTTAAGAATCTAACCAGCAGTGGCAGAAATCACCATTTATGCAGCATTGTGAGATCCCAGGAGTTCTGCGTAAGCCCTGCATTAGGCTTTTTGTTTTAGATGGAGCTATTTTAGCATTAATTCAGCCGTATGCACTAGTTACAGTATATGATTGGGCCATATGCTACCAATTCAAGTGTGCTCACTCAATTTTGTGTTGTTCTTCAACAGCTAATGTTCTTTATTATCTTCTAAATAAACATGTCAAAGATGATAGCAAAATCATGAAATGAAAGCAAAGTTGCTTGCAAATTCTGAACTCAAAACTAGTCCTGAATTCGGTACCCAGAAAACTCAGGTTCTGCAACTGGAATAGTGGAGAATGTGGATAGCGAAACAGTTTCTCCCTCTCTCAAAATACTAGAACCCAGGGTCATCCCATAAAAGGACAAATAACAGGAAGTACAAAATACCAGCCTTGTGTTTTATTCTAACACTCTCTCGTAATGTCTAGTAATATCTAGACATTATGCCCATTCCACCAGCAGTAGCTCATAACAAGTTGGCATCATTACTTAGACTCTTTGCCAGCCTGGGTCCATCCAGATTTTTTTCACTATCAAACCTGACTCTTTGGGTATGCTGGCTGGGGCTGAGGGAGCTGATGTGCAAAACATTTGGAGGGACCCAGGTTGGGCAAGACTGTACCAGACATTACAGGAGAGAGGAAAAATTTAAGGCCATTGAGTCCAACCCTCTGCTCAATGCAGGAATTCACCTTAAATCATACCTGGCAGATACCTGGCTATCCAGCTGCTTCTTGAATGCCTCTAGTGTAGGAGAGTCCACAACCTCCCTAGGTCATTGGTTCCATTGTTGTCCTGCTCTAACAGTCAGGAAGTTTTTCCTGATGTCCAGCCAGAATCTGGCTTCCTGTAACTTGAGCCCATTATTCCGCGTCCTGCACTCTGGGATGATCAAGAAGAGTTCTTGGCCCTCCTTCGTGTGACAACCTTGCAGGTATTTGAAGAGTGCTATCATGTCTCCCCTCTGTCTTCTCTTCTCCATGCTAAACGTGCCCCAGTTCTTTCAGTCCCTCCTCATAGGGCTTTGTTTCCAGACTCCTGATCATTCTCGTTGCCCTCCTCTGAACCCCTTCCAGAGGAGGAGATGCAGAAGAGGATGCAAGGGGTAGGATTGTGTCTCAGTGGTAGACATACTTGGCATGCAGACAGTCCCAAATTCGACCCCCAATATCCCCTGCCTGAAACCCTTGATTGCCATTGTTCATAATACTAGGCTAGATAGATCAATGGTGGTCTGACTCAGTAGAAGGCCTCCACAGAACCTTTTGGAGCCCACAAAGCTGTTTGATAGGTTCTCAGGAACCCAATTTCATTTGGAACACTGTGTGTGGGAATGACTCTCCTGTGGGTTAGTATTAGGAGTGGAAGCAGCAGTAACAGTGATGGGTATTTGGGGGAATTGCCTGCAAACCTTGGATAGCCCAACTCTGGTCTACAGAAATAACCAGACCGTCCAACAGACTTTCTCATGCAGCTCAAAGCAGGCACATATTTTTTTTACAAGAGGTCTCCCCCTCTCTCCAACAGACATTAACTTTGGAACGTGTGGTATATCACATTTTCCCTGGTGTCATTTAATCTCCCCTTTGGTTTCTAATTAAATTAGGGCCTTTAAAAAAAGTGTTCATAACATGAGTGAATTGGCTGCCCAGGTGAGTTCCTTCCTGTCCCATACTCTCCCTCTCCTAAGAGCTTGCAGGTATAATCAAGAAGTAATATCAGAGTAGCAATATTGCCGTCACTACTTCAGTACCTATCTCTATTTAGCAATTATGCTTTCATGTTTTTACTTGGCTGGCAGCACTTTCTCATAGATCTCCAGATCACCCACAAGCAGGGGAAGAAAATGGCAGTCACTGTTTGGTTTCCCACTTCATTGCTCCAAGAAGATTCTTATTTTGCAATAGGTGCATGGTATGGTGATGTTTCGATCACCCAGCTCTCATACATGATGCTGATCTTTGTCAGAGACTATAAATAGATTCATCTCCTACAGAGTGGCTTAATTTTGTCGTTGCTTTTAGAACTTATTTCAAATCTCTATTGTCAGGTTATATTTTTAAGCACAAGCTCCCATTTCTTCCAAGAGCCACTGGCTATTCAATGACTCACTCATCTCCTATTGAGGAACAAAACAGTGCAATTGATAAGACACTTTGCAAGCCATATGGAGTGCTAACTAAAGAACAATCCAATCACACACAAACACACACACACACACACACACATTATCGTGGAAAGTGAGGAATGACATCAGGTTGAGCGTCTTGGAAGTTGTACAGAAGGAAGCTGATCAAATTTCCAGCTTAAAATACCATTATTATTATTATTATTATTATTATTATTATTATTATTATTTGTTACAACCTTACAAGATCTAATACTTTATGAAAATGGTGGAGATCGATTCATCCACTTTCCAGGTACTGCTTTCCAAGGAGCTGTGATAATGTGAGTAGGAGGAAGCTATCCCGTGGGCTAGCTGAATCAATGATGTGACTACTTCCTTGCAGACATCTCTGGGAAGGGATTGCCAGGGGTAGATGGACGAATAGTCTGGCCTTGTGTGAGGCAGTTAATAAACATTGGGCATTTCTGATCTCTCTTCTGGCAAGCACCACATGTCAGGTGTCAGATCTGGGTTTTTCCAACTGGCAATCTTGCTCTTCACCCTGCTCAATCTGCCTAAGGCTTAACCATTCCCTGACTCCTTTCTGATACCGCTCCTGTTCAGCTTTCCAGTTGGGGTATTGTATCCTCTGTCTCCGAGTAGCAAGAAGGTAGGCTTATGCAGACTTCCTCTCCATCCTTCCTGCATGACAAAT
Source organism: Anniella stebbinsi (assembly GCA_029215795.1). Taxonomy (NCBI): domain Eukaryota; kingdom Metazoa; phylum Chordata; class Lepidosauria; order Squamata; family Anniellidae; genus Anniella; species Anniella stebbinsi. The sequence goes on along the minus strand of JARDYH010000001.1, from coordinate 12,762,239 downwards.
GTGATTCTAGTTTGAAGACTGTGGGAGCAGCCATGCCTGGCCATTAGTTGGCCCCCATCCCATCATCCCTATCTGTGTTGCTTTCCTGTTTTGTTTTTAGACTTCTCATCCAATATTTCATTTGCATTTCACACAATGGCAGAGATGGTTTGGCAACTATGATTTAATATGGCAGTGGTTGTGACCCATTGATGGAATCCTGCAGGATCAAACTGGTGATTCACCATCATAACTATTACATCGGAAAGTTTTCCATGTATATATGGTACTCCATGTGGCGAAGTCAGCAACAAGGGCAGCCCTGTGTGTGTGTGTGTGTGTGCATAGTATATGTCCATGCGTGTGTGTTTGATATAAAACAAATTGAGTTGTGATGTCTAAATGTGATACTCTGATTTTTGCTTGAATGTTTGATTGCCTGGAGGACCTCAGAGAAGATAAGGGTCTTCTTCACAATGATTACTATTTTTCAGCACTGCCCAGTGAGATGCAGAGTCATTAAATATTTGATTAAGAAAATGTCTTTCCTATCAGGCGTTCAGAAGCAAATTTGAACTCTTAAGAAACCATGTATCAGCATGTGAAAAAACTTTTAAAGTCCAGGGTGGGTGGGTGGGAGCCTTCCTATTCCTCAGTCTATATGACCAAAAAAAAAAAAATGTTTTTAGCTACATTATCCAAAGAATGTATGTCATATTATTAACAGTTCAGTGCTAAGATCATCATGACTGAATTGTCATCTCAACTGAGAGCGTCATCAGGTGAGTGTTATATCACACACTTGTTACTGGCCATTCACGGTTTTTCGTAGGTCCTTTTGATGCTACCATCCATCTCCCACATGTCTCCTGCTCCTTCTGGTCATCCTTCCATGAAAAAATGAGACTCCGGTAAATCTGATTTTTTTTTTTGTGGGGGGAAGCGAAACGTGCCACCATTTCCTGCTGTGTGCAGGAAAAGCAGTGTGATAAAAGCTCCCACTGAATGGGCCACATGGCCATTATTTACTTCCTCTTTCTTTCACATATGAAGAAAGAGGAAGGAAGTATTGTGGGACAGAAGTGGGAGGGGGGAAAGTGACAATAAGGAAACACAATTCCCCCCTGTCTGATGACACTCTACATTGTGTTCTGTATCATGGTGTACATTGATGACTTCTATGTCTAAGAGTGCAATCCTGTGCATGTTATGACATAAAAAATGTCCTACAACTATAGGCTGACCAGATAAAATCCAGGTCAGGGCTCATGTAACTTTAACAGTTGTAGAGAAAAGGGAACTTCAGCCAGTGTCATTTGTATGCAATTAGCACTATACTAGAGTGACCATATACAAAAGAAGTCAGGGCCCCTGCAACTTTAAGTGTTGTGATGAAGAGGGAATTTCACCAGGAACTAATTGCATACAAACGACCCTGGCTGAAATTCCCTTTGCTCTACAACTGTTAAAGTTACATGAGCCCTGACCTGGATTTTATCTGGTCACCATATGCAACTAGGGGCGTATGAGAAATTCATTCCATTTCATTTTTAATCAGTATTTACTGAGTTTGCACCTCCCGGACCAAAAACCGACTTGGACACAATCTGCAGTCGAGGTCTGTATAGAGGTTTGTGATGTACCCCAAGAATGTTATTTTGGAAGCCCGTTACCGAGTGCCCATCTTGGTAATACAAAATGGGGCTGCAATGGGAACATTGCTCTTCTGGATGTGCTTTACATCTGCTAATGCAAAGAGCAAACAGAAAAGGGCCCTATATATTTTGCCAGCAGGTCCTAAAGAGGACACTGATTCTCAAAGGTGGTTTCCCCCACACGTTGAAAAACAACCCACGCATCAAGGATGAATGCACTTACCACAAAATCTCTTTCACACTCTTCCCCCACCCCCCCAGTCCACCAACCTCTCTTAACCCTTGATAAGTTTGACGCGTCTTCTTAACATGTTGGAAATCTTGGGTTTTTTTTTTAATTTATTTTTTATAGAAGTACAAAGATTGCTCCGTAAGCTGTATCATGGGGATACATCACACATAGCGGGGAAGCATGTGCTTTGTTTACCAGAGTGCAAACTGCACCAAAGCATTAGCACTTTGGTGTGTTGAAAAACACCCTTTAGAACATGAAGAAAGTGAAGGAGGAGGGGTGGGGGAAATGCACCCCACCAAAGAAAAGCAACATGAACCATATTGTGAGGTCAACCACCTCAAGTGTTAAAGGATTGCAGGTGGCTCCCAGTGCTTCAAAAACACCTGGCATATGTCTATACTAGCTGATATACCCAGCGTTGCTTTAGCGCCCTAATATATATGTCTGCAAGGGAATCATCTTAACGTAGTAGGCTGGTGCTGGCCTGTGAGTTAACTTTTAAACAAATGAAATTGCCCAAGGCATGCTGGGAGCTGTAGGAATAAACTGAGGCTAGAATTGAATGATGGGCGGGGTTAGTAGCAGTTGGAGAAAGTCAGATAGGAGGAGAACAAAGGCAGTTAGTGAGAGGTCAGGAAAGTGGGAAATGAGTTAGGATTGAGAGATAGTAACATGGTTTGCAAATAGTGGCTCAATTCGGACGACACAATAAACAACTGGTGTGGGGAAAACAATCGTCAGTTGTTTTGACTATTGTGTCATCCGAATTCTGCCATAGTCAACTCAGCGCTGATCCTAATCCACACCACAGTTGATGATTTATTACCATGTTGTGTGGGGAGTAGACCCTAGATGAACAACTGTAAAGTTGATTATTACCCCACCATTGACTATCGTGTTGTCCGAATTCAGCCAGTGAGTTTGCACATAGTAAGTCTGGCTTCCCACCCAAGGCATGCCAGGAGGTGTAAGCATAAGCCTCGATTTTTATTAAATTATTAAAAAATATTTTAAACCCCAAGATTTTTCTGGAGTATTGTACAGCCAGAGCCATCACCATGTCAAATTTCAGGTTTCTAACTCATCTGGAAGTAGGTAAACATTTCCGGACATATGTGACACACATATACTTTCCTCTTAATAGATAGAGATACCAACTTCCTTGGTAAAGTTGAAAGATTCAGAGTGAGTTTCCATGGGTGGGTGGGGAAACATAGCTGATTGTGTCAGATGCATTGTTAGTCTTCAGCAAATGCCTGCTTTATCCCAACTGCATAATGAGATGAGTTCAGTACTTCTGAATGTTGAGTTGCGCACTGCATCAGTAAATCAATGCAGAAGCATGGCTTGTTGTGGCACTCAAAAAGCATTAAAATAACACACAATAAAATGCATTTCTCTTATCAACCATAATGTGTTCCGTTTTTTCGACAAAAGGCCAGAATATTGGCTGAAATGGGATTTGCATTTTGTAGAACTGCTTGTAGCCAGCCAGCCAGCCAGCCAGTAATGGAATTAATTTCACTCATAATTGAAGGATTAATTTCGGTTTCTTCCACTGCTTTGAAAAGCGGAAGACAAGCATCAAGAGTAGTATTTAATAGTCATTATCACAATGTGTGATATCTCATTGTAAAATGATCTGGCACCTCGTACACACAAATAGGATTTTAAATCTTGCATTTGTTGATTTCTGTATAATAATATGAAGCTTTGTTAGTTACTTTACATAAACATATTGATGTGTAGAAGGATTTATTTATTTATTTGCATTCTTTGTAACTAGTAGATGTCTAATAAAGGAATTTGTCTTATGGTAAAGGCATTTTCCTATCAAAATATGGATTAACAAGATATTTTCATACCATAGCCAAAGTAAATTAGAGTTGATATATTAGATTTTTTTTTCCAGAACTGTATTTGTGCTCAGCCTGCCTCTTTCTGCATCTGCTCTTACGTGGGTGTGCTCCTTCCATGGTCCAAAATGGACGTTTCTAAAGCCTTTAAATAGGGAGACATTTTTCTCCCTCTTCCATAATGCTAGAACTCAAAGTCATCCCATGAAGCTGATTGGTGGGAGATTCAGGACAGATCAAAGGAAGGACTTCTCCACACAATGCATAATTAAACTATGGAATTTGCTACAAGATATGGTGATGGCCACCACTTTGGATGGCTTTTAAAGGGGGTGGATAAGTTCCTGGAGGAGAAGGCTATCAAGGGCTACTAGCCCTGATGGTTATGTACTACCTCCAGTATCCAAGACAGTAAGCCTACATATACCAGTTGCTGGGGAATATGGGTGGGAGGGTGCTGTTGCACCATGTCCTGCTTGTGGGACCCTGATTGACAGCTGGTAGCCATTCTGGAAACAGAATGGCGGACTAGATGGACCCTTGGTCTGATCTAGCATGGTTCTTCTTATGTTTTTTTTATGTTCTTAACTGCTACAGTAAAAGAATGGTCCCATTTCATAGTCCACATTGAATGGTTGCTCTCTGCAAGGGATAACATAACTAAAGCACCCTGGATGTGTTGATGTTGGCTGTTGTCGCAGCATACTGAATGCTGTGAGGACCGTGCCTCAGGTCTGAGCTTCATTTCCCCATCTGGAAAATGGGAAGCAACTTTACAAGTTTGTATGTTTTACAGAATGACATGACAATGCTCTCTCTCTCTCTCTCTCTCACACACACACACACACGCACGCACGCACACACACACACACCTATAGATATGAGTTGTCTGTAATTTTAATTATAAGCTGAGAAAGAAGGAAAATAAACCAGGGTTATATACAGAACATTAAATTCTTGCCTATGAAATGTTTTCTTTTGATTTTTTTCGGCAGAGTTTACAAGACTAGCATCACAGAAAATGAAACTGCTTTAGACTATCAAACAAAATCAATCCCGTTGCTATTCACGGGATCTTAGATACATTTTCTATTGAATGGGCCAAATGAATGCACTTTTAATTTATCAAAGTAAAATTGTGGCTGCAGTATATTTATCACTTCTCTTTATCGACACTCGCATATTAGATTAATGTGGATTCTCAGTCATTCTGACCTCCCTAGACTAACAGAAGCCACTATGTCCATTCTTAAATCTGAAGAGTCCCTAGTCATCAGTTACATAAACAAATGAAGATATCAGGAAGAAACAAGCTTTGCACCGCATATTTGGGGGGGGGGGTTGGGGGGAAGGTGTTAACATCTGTTTTACCATATCTGGATTGGAATATGTTGTTTTTTAAAAAAGTTACACAGTTACAATGACAGAAACCAACAGCTGGTTCTGTGGGAGAAGTCCAATTTTGGAATTTGGAATTTGTCCATTTATGTCTTTAAGACTCCACAATGGGTTTATATACAAGTAAGAGGGTAGCAGGACTTATCTGGTATCGTGGACTTATCTGCTTCTGCGATCCTACTCCAGTTTCTATTTGTCCGCACAACATCCCGGGAGGAAAGAGGGATGTTGTGGGTGCCATTGTTTTTTTTTTACTGAAGAGGGGCCGGTTGTGCAATTGTGATACTTTGCAAAAGTGAGTTTTTTTGGGGAAAAGAAACCCAGTGATATTGGACCCTGACTCCCCTGTCATTGCAGGGATGGCAAAAATGCAGCCCCCACCCCCAAAGGGCATGGAGTCTCCATGCACAGCTCTGTGCCTGGCACCGTTACTCATGGGGAAAAAGGGACAACCTGGGAGCAGCAGCCACACTGGCGGCATTCCTCAGGATGGTCCCAGGACAGTGGAAAAAATCGATAAATCCACGGTCCCAGATATCCTGGGGAAAGTCCCTGGTTGTCCCTGGTCACCCCCAAGATCTCCTGTGTGTCCTTTAGGTGCACAGGGATGATCTCAAGATGACCCCAGGAAAAAAGGCTGGTGTAGACATAGCCAATATGTAAGAGGAAATTCTGGGTTCACTGAAATCAATAGGAAATACAGACAAGAGACAATGGGTTGGATCATGATGAAATCATACCTAAAGGAGACCTACTGAAATCAAGTTAACTCCCATTGATTTCAATGTCTCTGCTCTAAGGTATATGTAAGTCTTGATCCAACCTAATATATCTAAAGAATTCCAAAAAGGGAGTCCTCTCCTGAATAAAACATGGAATTAGAATAAATAAAAACTTACTACAATTACAGAATTTAAAGGAATTGGCTGGGCTATCTGGTACAACCTCCTGTTGCAGGAGGTTGCATGATGGAACACATTACAACCTACATATAATTCAAGTTCAGTTTTATTTATCTGGGTTAAAAATAAAGGAGCACAGAAATACAACATTATAAAGTTCCAGGTTAAAATTCCAGAACCACCACACACCCATACAATTTTATTTATCGATTGTGTGGCTATGAAAACAACAATCAATCATGCAGATGTGGATATAAAAATAACATGGTACAATTCTGATACTGCCAGAATAAAGAAGGATTTTTGTATGTGTCTCTGTCACATGCATCATTTTTTTATATATATGGATCTTCAATTTTCTGCTAGTGATACTAGTGTTCTTGTCCTTTAGTGGCAGGGGAAGGTATTTGCTCCAGGGAAAATAGTATGGGTTGTCCTGTATTTGTGTACACACACACACACACACACACACACAAATGAGTGCATTTTCTGCAATGGAACTGACCAAAATAATGGGAGCAATACCAATGCTCCATATTAGGGTTAGCCTTGGATTGCCAATTCTTTTTGAACCACATTTTGTAAGATCATCGACCGGAATATCCCAGGTTAGCTCATTCCCACAACCTGCCGCAGCGCATCACTGTAGCAATCTTTGAAACCTGCCTTAAGCTCAGCAGGGTGTCTATAGGAGCAGGGCAGTATTCTGCTAGTTAGTGTGAGGATAGAGCATTGTTGTTGTTTTTCCTCCTCTGTAAAGAAAATCCCATCTGTCTCTGCAGCCCCTGCTGTCATCTGATGAATATCTCTGATTATTTATAGCAGAGTGAGGGTCAGGGAGCATTAACAATTGAACTCAAGTAGAATATGGCTTGCAGTTGAATGCACAAGGCCAGCAGCCAAAGGGTGAGCCTTCCATGCATTGCATTGCCGGGGACCTCAACCCTGACCCCCTCCTGTAAATGTGGTAGGTAAATGCACTTGTATTTTTATTTTTTATTTTGGTGTTTACCCCCAAGGTCTCTGGAGAACAAATCACATCTAGTTGCGTGTGATTGAAGAGGTAAATTTAATTCATATGGTTATTGATGAACAGGCACCTTCTGAGTTCGTTCCACTTTCGAAAGTGGTGTGGTTGCCATTATTATCTGCACTTAAATCCCATCTTTCTTCCATCAGAGCAGACAACACACAATTTCCAGCAGCCTCCTCTCCACAGCTATTATACACCATAGGCTCAGGGCCCCATCACACCAGTGACTTAGAGCACTCTTGCCATGTCTGGTGTGCGGATTTGCAGCACGGTACTCACATGAAGCTCCCCACCTCTTCCACAGCCTCCCCACCTCTTCCACAGCTTTTTCTGTCTTTTCTGTCTATTCCTAGGATGTCCAAAGTCCGGATTATTTTCTGTAAGCACATTTAATGCATTCTTAAGCCACCGTGTAGTGCTGTACTCTCACGTTTTCCTTTGTTTGGGCATGTGCTGTGATGGGAGTCTTGCTGTTGGCTTGAATGGATACAGATCCTGGCAGAGGAAAACAATCTCTCCCAGCAGCCAGCTCCAAGCCTCAATATAAAACCCAAACTTTGCATCCCAGGCTCCAAAATGTTTTTATAATAATAATAATAATAAAAAAACATACAACACCCAAATCACTGAAGGGACAGGATTGCACTCCCTCGATGCCCCCAAAGAGCCAGACTAAAGGGTCATTCTATTTTTGCCCAGCAGAAAGGTGGTCTGGTTGAAGTACTCATCTGACAGGACCTGCTTCTATACATCTTGTTAAAGGGAGGGGGAAGGAGCAATCAATGAATTGGAGGGAGAAAAAGAAGGGGTGGGGTGGAGTGGAGTGGAAGAGCAAACAAGTGAAAGAGTGAAAGAGCAGTGTATTCAGATGAAAGGGACCATCATCTTGACATATTTATGCATCAGAAGCAAAAAAAAATGCAGAGGCAAACCAGGGAAAATTATTAGGTGTGATGGAGCTCATAATTGGGCAAAATAAGTCTTCTGCCTAGTGTAAATTCTCAGAGAATTATATGACTACGAGGGATAATGAACAGTTAATTGTAAGTCTGCCACTTTGGGAATCTGAAGTTCTCTCTATGCTAGATGTTTCAATGAACAGATATAGCAAGGAAAAGCATCTTCACCCCAGCTGGATGTGATGTCCCATAAGGCTCAATGCAGGAGCTTTGTGGTTCCAGTAGTGATTGCCATTTAAGAAAAGAGATGCAATTTTTGAATATGAACTCACCCATCAGCTTGGATCACCTACTTTGCCAATACAAGTTCTAGCCCAGACCTAGAAACATGACAAGATTCTGGAGTAAGCTCTGTGTGGAGTAAGCTCTTTCTACATTTTAAGTATGAATCTGATGTATTACATAGACCTTTCTAGGAAGAGTTAACTGAAAATCTGTCGATTTGGGAACCTTTCGCTGTGTTCCGCACTAAGGTTTTCTGTAGGTCACATCCACAAAGGGGGAAAAGATGTGCCTGGACACTTGCCAGTTCTCAGAAACTGCAGGGCTCAGAGTGAAGGAGGAAGATGAATAAGGCTTGCAGAGCTGACATGGGAGGAGGAAACAATCTATGAACCAAGCACCCCATCAGACGGGGGAAATCGCGTTTCCTTGCTTCCTGCTGCTCTTCCGCTATAGGGAAGAGAATCACACAGGAGAGAAATGGCGATCAATTTTGTTATAACTAGGCTGACCATATGAAAAGGAGGTCAGGGCTCATGTAACTTTAACAGTTGTAGAGAAAAGGGAATTTCAGCCGGTGTCATTTGCATGCAATTAGTTCCTGGTGAAATTCCCTCTTCATCACAACAGTTAAAGTTGCAGGGGCCCTGCCTGCTTTTGTATATGGTCATTCTAGTATAGTGCCTGCACCTTTAACTGTTGTGATGAAGAGGGAATTTCACCAGGAACTAAGTGCATACAAATGACACCGGCTGAAATTCCCTTTTCTCTACAACTGTTAAAGTTACAGGAGCCCTGTCCTCCTTTTCATACGGTCAGCCTAGTTATAACTCAGAGTCACATTCTGTTTGGAGTATTTTACTATGAAAAAAGGCAGAAGGAGCGGGAAACCAGCAGGAGGTGCACAGGAGGCAGATGGCATCATGAGAGGAACCGGCGAAATTCTGTGAGGGCCCAGTAACAAATACGCTATAAAACGCTTGTCTGATGATGCTCCAAGTCTCTCCACATGATCAGGACTCTTCAATGGATGCTTACCCAACTATTCTGCCATTAAACAATAAGACATTTCCCCACAGTGAGTGACACACACACCTTCCAATTCAGCAAGCCAATGGCCACCTGAAATAGGCCTTCTACCTTGCCTTTTCTACAGAAGAGCAGACGGTCACGGAAGGCCAAAAAGGATGTTTACATTTCAGCTCCTTTTGCTCCCTACAGAGAACTAAGATGGTTAAAATGGTCCTCCTTCATTTCCATCTTTTGTACGAAGTAGAAAAAGCAAGCTCTGAGATGACCCTAACTATATGTGGTGTATTTGGACACCATATTTGTGTCTATTGTCAAATGCTGTTGACACAAAGTGATCCAAAGGCCAATTTCTTTTATATAGTTCATCCTTCGATGTGTGAGTAAACAACAATACCATTTAAACACACACACAGACACACATATACACACACCATCATTCAGAGGTTGCATCATATCTATGATTAAAAAATCTAGGTAAGCTTTCACTTTATTGTTGCTTTGGCAATCAATTATCCAAAGTATATTAAATAACCCCTTCATTAAGAAACACACCTACAATCTCACACGACAAGTTACCAGAAGAGATGAACTCACCCTGAGTCACCGAAAGAAGATTTTGCATTTTATTATCAAATGAGAAGATTGCATCCATTTGAATGATATCTATATTTCTTTTTGCTTACAAAATGGAATGCAATCTTCACTGGATCTAATTTTACATTTTCTCCCCACGTGACAAAACATGCTCAATAATTCTATCAATGTTCATTGAGTATCAGTTTACATAGTTAAGAGAACATCTTTCCTTCCATCAAATAACTATTCCATAGCAAACATATTTGGAACCTAATTTCTATTGGCTGTTATAAGGGTTGGTCCATTCTCCTTCTTGTCATCAATCAATGACACTGTTTTAATGCAGTAAACGTTATCTAAAGCATTTGAACATATTAGAGCATCTACTCTGCCCATTAGATTTATGAAGAACCCATTCATATTTAATAGGCTATGTTATCTGAAGTTTATGATGTAACCCTATACAAGAGACTCTGGTCCAGTGCCTTTCCAGCTATCATGAGGTTAATATATCTTATCTCCCACTTTCAACTCGCTCCTCTAAAGAAAGGCTAAGATAGAGCAAAAGGAAGTGGTTAAAAAGAGTCTGATGGCCCTTTAAAAATTGATCATGGTTTGAAGAAAGTCGTCTCTTGGCAGACATTGCTGCAATGTCAGAGACAAGAAGACACGAAGAAAGAAAGGGGAAAAAAAGAGAAAAGGTCACGGGAAATTGTCTTACAACATGCTACTTTAAAACAAACAAACAAATAAAAACATCACATCAAAATTAACTGTTCTACTACTACTAAAATTAAAGCCAAGAACAAAGATTATGGGGAAACAATGCCAAGTGGAGGCACACCAACCATTGAGTCAAAACAAGGAGAAAACAATTAACTATGTTAAACATCATTTGGCTTCCTCCCTATTTTCACTTATAATCTTTCTCATAATTATGCTATCAATCCCACTCCATCTGAGTCACTTTCGAACTGCTACGCAATTTTGTACAACAAGTTGCATTTTGAATGCTTTAAGAATAAAAGAAAAACACTTAATGTACCAGACCAGAAGGTCCACCTAGTCTAGGGATCTTGGTTGTGGCCAACAAGATGTCTCTGGGAAGTCCAGAAGTTCCTCTTTTCACCATTATTGCTCCTCAACAACTGGCATTCACTGGTTTTGAAGAAGGAGGTTCTATATGGTTTTAACTGGCGAAGGATAACTGAATTGCAGGTTGTGTATGGGCTCAAAGGTGTGAAATTGGTTAAGTTCATGTTAAAATATGAACCAAAGCAATTTCTTCCCCAATCCCGTCACTAATAGCCAGAACTACACCTTGTGTCAAATCATTATGAATGCATTAAAAACGCAGGAAATAACACTATCAAAGCAGTATATGGAATGTGTCCTGTGCCCCAACCATTATCAGTACACTCCAATACCGCTATAAAGCAGTAGCATAGATCTAGTGATTATGGGGAGATTTGTCTACCTTAGTATAGCTCTCTTCACCTTATTCAGTCGAAACAAACACGATAGTCTAGGAAGCAAGTGCCTAGGTACAGATGTCATGCAAACAAAGACATTTGTAATAAACAGCGTGTAGAGAAAAGGTTAGCGCTTGTTCCAATTACACTGTGGGTTACCATTTTATGATCCTTAGAATATGAAATGGCATTTGTCTGCCAGGTCTTCCCTGGTAAACAAATTATGAGATGAATTATTACTCATGGATGCATGACAATCTGACATAGAGGATGCACACCTAAAAAGAATGGAGTGCTAAACACAAGATAGGGATGAGTTTGCTCCTGCATTTCTATCATCTTCTTCATCATCATCATCAATGTGATAATGATCACATTTTGATCACAGAATCATAGAATAGTAGAGTTGGAAGGGGCCTATAAGGTCATCAAGTCCAACCCCCTGTTCAATGCAGGAATTCACCTTAAAGCATACCTGACAGATGGCTGTCCAGCTGCATCTTGAAGGCAGATTGTGGACTCTCCCTAGTGTGGGAGAGTCCACAATTTCCCTAGGTCATTGGTTCTAGTGCCGTACTACTCCAACAGTCAGGATGTCTAGCCAGAATCTGGCTTCCTGTAACTTGAGCTCATTATTCTGTGTAATGCACTCTGGAATGATCGAGAAGAGATCCTGGCCTTCTTCCACTTCTTTGAGGTGAGGACTATGCCAGAACATTTAGGAAATGCAAAAGCCAATGGCGAAATAATTTGCAATCCACATGATAGTGGGGAAATTCAGGTCAGGGGCCAAATCCAGCCCTCCTGGGGTCTCAATCCAGTTCTCTGGGATTGCACAGATAGCCTAGCTACCTTCTGTTGACCAAGCCCTCTCCCACAACCACCAATAATTTGGTGGTTTCCCATCTTTTGTGATTTTTTCTTCTATTTACCCATTCCATAAGGTTGAAATGTATCTCTTAAAGGCTAGTTATTAGCAGCAATAACTTTTGGCTACAATATCCTGGTATTTTGGGTATTTTGGCACCACCCCTTTTGCTTTGAGTCCTGCCCACAATTCAAATGTGGTCCCCGAGAGCTTCTTTGGAACTGAATCCAGCCCTCAGGCTGATAGATGTTCCCTAGTTCTGGTTCAGGAGATGCAGATCAGTGAAGTTCATATTAGAATTTGCAAAGATCAAATTCCTCAAGTGTCCCTAACATTATATCAAAACCAATAATGTGTCAGGAAGTGAGCCCCATTGGAGGAGAAAATGACTGGACACAGAGTGTTGAGCCTAGAGTAGCAGAGGCTGGTGATGCATGCTGGGAATGGTATGGGCACCAGAGGCAAGGTGTGATGCCTCCCTTCAAAGCTGCTATCTCCAAGATGGACCAAGATGGTTGAACCAGTATGGTAAAATAACCAATCAAAAGGCAACTATACTGTCTTTAATCAGTTGTTAGCTTGAGGCTGCAATCTTATACACATTTACCTGTATGTAAGTCTAACTGAACTTACTAGTGCATTATTATTATTATTATTATTATTATTATTAATTTATTTATTACCCACTCCTCCCTCCGGATCGAGGCAGGGAACAACATCAAACACAAAATACACAAAACTGAGTAAAAGCACATAAAACCAATACATCATTAAAATACCAATAAAACACCAATAAAAACACTTAGAATTCATCTGGGTAGGCCTGCCGGAAGAGATCAGTCTTTACAGCTCTTTTTAATTCTTGAAGACTGGTGAGTTGGCAGATCTATCCCGGGCAGGTCATTCCACAATCTGGGAGCGGCAGAAGAGAAGGTCCTCTGGGTAATGGTTGTCAGCCTAGTTTTTGTTGATTGTAGTAAATTTTTCCCAGAGGACCTAAGCGTGCGGGGTGGATTGTATGGGAGAAGGCAATCCCACAGGTAACCTGGACCCAAACCATGTAGGGCTTTAAAGGTAATAACCAACACTTTGTACTTCTGAGTACACACGCATAGGATTTGGTATTGCCAATACGTCATCTTAATGTGTAAAGTAGGTTGGCAGCCTGCACAATGTTGCAGATAAACAGGGGCAACAATGCTTAGGCATGCAGCACAGATATATTTTAGACCTGAGCATTGAAATGGATGTATTTCACCTTTAAAACATATGTTCGGAAAGGTTAATAACATGACAAGTCTTGTTTATGCAAAAGTTGTCAAGAGAACAAGGGAAGATCCAGAGAGTGACTGCACATAGGTCATTGACAGGAAAGAAAACAAAACATAAAGAGAGAGGAGAAGCTATGAATGTAATAATACCTTTACAATCATGGCCAAAACTGAAAACTGGATTCTTAACAGTTGATAACTAATTCCAGGTTTCTCTTGGCCCATTGAATTGACACAATTGAAATGAAAGGATTTGGACGCAACAATGACTGCATCCCAAATTGATCATTTGTCCCGTTGACTTAGCCCCCTTGAGGCATTCACCAAAGTGGGCATTAATAAAAGTGTGGAGGGAGCTGGAGACTTATGCTCCCCCCCTTCCTCTTCCACTCCTGGCTTCACATGCTGATCGAAAAGGGGTGTAAAAGTGCATTTGGCTGAACATGGTTAAAATCTCCTTCCAGACCTTATGTGTCAACACAGGGAGGTTGGGAGAGGAGAGGTTAAGGCCAGGGATTGAGTCCCCCATTCCCCCTTCACCTGGAGATGGGCAACCTATGGACCTCCACATGTTTTGTCCTATAAGTCCCATCAGCCCTAGCCAGCTGTCATGATCAAGCATGTTCCCCTTAGTGTGGGGGAAGGAGTTTCAGGATATTAATCGGAATCAGATTCCGAAACAGAACTAGACGAATACCAGTCTACACAAGAAGTGGGGGAGGAGATTTTCCCAGGCTCTTCGCAAGCAAGGGATGAATCTTCACCGGACCTTTTCAGTGAAAACGTTAACAACTCAGAGTCTGTGAGAGTTATATTAGAGTGACCAGATGCAAAAGAGGGCAGCTTTAACTGTTGTGATGAAGAGGGAATTTCACCAGCTTCTGCATGCATACAAATAACACCTGCTGAAATTCCCCTTTCAATGCAACTGTTAAAGGCACAGGAGCCCAGTCCTCCTTTCCATATGGTCACCCTATCCAGATGTGTCAGCGATTTCTGTGATTTTCAGCGTAACCAACCCCAAACATGTCATAGACCACACCTGCACTTGCAGAGAGAAAGAGAGAGGAGGAGGAGGAGGAGGAGGAGGAGGATCTATAAAACTGCTTTAAAATAGGGCTGTGCACAGACCTCCCCAATCCGATCTGGATCCCAATCTGGGAGGTCCGGATTGGCCCAATCTGCTCCGGATTTGGGATCTGGCACCAAATCTGGCCACAGCTTACTTTATAATGGTATTGAAGAGCACTGACAACTGTTGGGGCCCATGACATATTCCATATACCATTTTCAAACTGCTTTCATAGTTTTATATCCTGCTTGGTGTAGATCTGGCCAGAGAGTGAGAGAGAGAGAGAGAGAGAGAGAGAGAGAGAGAGAGAGAGAGAGAATCTCCTAGCAATGAATCCTATCAGCACTCAGACATGAAAATTTGGATTTAAATCAGGATTGGGCAACCTGAGGTATTTGGGCCAAATGTGGCCCTCAGTTTAATGTCATGCAGCCCTCAGTCTAATTTCAAAAGTTCAAACCCCTGGCAAGAGCCATCTGTCCCTTGCCTGGCAGCTGCTGCATGGGAAGAAAGAGACAGAGAGAAAAAGGGCAATGGCAGAAAGAGAGAAAATACCATGGCCGAAAGAGAAAAGGGGAGACCCATCCGTGCTTGGCTCTGAACCTACCCACTGCTGGCTTCAGCCAGATCTACACCAAGCAGGATATAGTGGTATGAAAGTGGTATGTAAAAGGCAGGAGCCGCACTACTGCTTTAGAGTGGTATTGAAGTGCACTGACAACTGTTGGGGCCCATCAACACATACCATATACCGCTATATCCTGCTAGGTGTGGCTCCTGTCTTTGATATACTGCTTTGATATACCCCCCCCCTCTCAAAAACACATATATATGAAAGCATTTTTGATCTTAAGCCATATGTTCCCCCTTTTGCATGAAGAATTTCAACACAACAAGTGCCTAACAGAATGGGTGTGATTTGCTGTTTTCGTGGTCTAATAACATGAAGAAACCCAAATAAAACATTACTGTATGGAGAACTGGAAGTTCAGACGGAGACACAATTAGGCTTTTATCACATTTTATCCTGTTGTATACATTAGGAGAAATTGCAAATTTTATTTACTCAGCAATCATGAAAGATCTCCTTTCTTCCCTACTTAGCAGAATCCCAGGGCTTTTGTTTATTGCTGTTGCAAACGAGAACAAATTATGAACGTGCCTGAAGATGACACTCAAGGCGTGATGCAAAAATTGTGCCACAGAGAAGCAGGGTGAGGAGGAGGAGAAAGAAATGCAATAGCTTAATAAAGCTTGCTTGTTACTGCTAACTATTCACCTTCATGGTTGGTGCAATAAATGAGATAAATGTGTATACACCCAATGAAACAATGGTCTGGACTTCAGAAGCAATAACTAGTAAATAAGTCTGCACTGCAGACAAAATACAAAAGTGGACTGTATGCTGCTTGAAAACAAGACATTGCGGCCACATCTAGACCTCCATCACATCTAATCCCCCCACCTGGTTTGCCTCCGCATTTTTTTTTTTAACCTCTGAGGCAGAAGCGTGTCAAGCTTATGATCCCTTTCCCCTGAATTGCTGCTCTTTCGCTCCTTCGCTCTTCCACTCCACTCCACTCCTCCCTTTCTCTTTCTCCCTCCAGTCAGGTCCTGGCAGATGAGCACTTCAAGCAGACTGCCTTTCTCCCGGGCAAAAATGGAACGACCCTTTAGTCTGGCTCTTTGGGGGCATCGAGGGAGTACAATTCTGTCTCTGCAGAGATTCAGGCGTTGTATGATTTTTTTAAAAAAAACACTTTCGAGCCTGGTGTGCAAGGCTTGGGTTTTATATTGAGGCTTGGAGCTGGCTGCTGGGAGAGATTGCTTTTCCCTGCCAGGACTTGATGCAATCCATTCAAGCCCCCAGTTCCTTTAAAACTACACGGAGGCTTAGGGTGCATTGAATGTGCTTAGGGAAAATAATCCAAACTTTTACCATTCTAGGAAAGGCTGGGGAAGAGGCAGGGTGTCAGCAGGACAGGCACAGTGTCATGTGAGTACCGTGCTGCAAATCCGCACACCAGGCATGGCGAGAGTGCAGTAAATGGCTGGCGTGATGGAGGCCCTAATATAGCACTTTGAAAATGGTTTGAAAACGGTGTACAGAGTGTGTCCTGAGCTCAAACAGTTGTCAATACTGTTGCAAACCATTATAAAGCAATAGTGTAGCCCCTGCCATTGACATAACCTTCTCCTTCGCCGCCACAGGTAATATCTAAGTTGCTAGTGCTAGTATACAACACCAATAATCAGAAATGTTGAATTTAATTTCCTAGAGCTTATCTTCAATAGCATCGTGGGATGAAGTTTTTACGTTTAGAATTGCATGTTATTGTTCTCTGTTGTTGGGCACAAGCCCTGTACAAAGAAAATGAGTGAATCAGGGATAAAGAAGGGTATCAACTAGCCTTTTTCCTGCCATGATGTTTTTCTATGTTGGGGGAAAAAAAACTTAAAAAACACACACACAAAAAATCCAAAAATACAACAACAACACCTGATTCCCCTTCCTCTGGTCTGAATACTACAGTCCTGGGAATGGGGGGGGGGAAGAGTATGTATTCCGCACCATATGATTCTGCCACATATATGGCCTAGCAGTTAGTTAGTGAAAGTAATCAGGGAATCCATACCCATGCCATAAGGTTCTGCTTATATTTTTTTCCTCTATATGGCTGGTTAAATAGCCTGTAACCGCCTCCAGCGGAAGCTTTAAGTGATTACGAAGAACACACTCCTGCTTTTCACTTCAAATTAACTGGGATGGCTTGTCTATCATCCAAGGAGCTTTTAAATCAGTCACCTTAAAATCTGCTCAGCAGCAGGCAAGCTAGAATGGAACTTCACTACCATTTAATTGGTCCATATTATCCTTGGTTTCTAACTACAGATTAGCCTAAGTGATCCCAATACATTTTTTTTTTTAAAAAAAGTTCTTCATTTCACATTTAAATAACAAAAAGGGAGCACACTTGAAGAATTGCAGTGGTGGTTTATAAATGAAGGGTTTTTTTAAAAAAAAATAGATGGTTAACAATACAATGGAAAGTATGGTGGGGAGGAAATGGTGGACCATTTCCAAAACCCTGCTGGCGTAAGCAAAAGGCAAATCCATGTGTGAAGGGCAAAGGCAACTTCCCTTAGCCTCACACATTTTTTGTGTGTGTTATTTATTTCCCTCCCTCATTTGGTTCCAATGATGTGTGAGTCTGAGTGTTAGATACACCAATTCTAGGCTAGTGTAGAGGGGGCTAATCCTAGATCCTCTCCAGGACTAAAGAAGCTTTGGATCAGGTGGATCTCTGCTACCCCAGCTTTGTCCTCCAATGCCCTGTAATTTTGTCCCTGTCATGTCCTAAGTAGACAACTTATGGCTGTTGTTTTGCATGAATGGTGCTATTTACAGCCACCATTTTGTACCAACAACCATTTATGTAAATAGCCGAGTCACCATTTTTGTTTTACACAAAATAGCAGCTCCTAGGATGGGGGGAGGCTGTAGGTTGAATAGGGGCATGGAGGTAGCAGGGCTCCAGTGAGTAGCATGTGGGGTAGACACGGGGCAATTTGCCCATCCCTAATTAGTCCCAAGTCCTGTAGTACTTCAGTTAACCAAGTCTAAGGGCGGATCTACACTGCTGTTTTAAAGTGCTTTAAAACGCTTTATAACAGTAGTGACAACGGTTTAGGAGTGTGTACTGGGCCCCAACAGTTGTCACTACTGTTATAAAGCACTTTAAAGTGCTGTAAAACAGCAGTGTAGATCCTGCCTAACATTACACACTTCAATGGGACCTAAGTGTAGCTAACTTGGTCTGTATCCAAGCCTAACTTCCCTTCCATGAATGGAGTACCATCCACCTTCATAAAAGGTGAAGTGTCCTTAGGGTCTGGACTGACTTTGCCCACCCAGGCTGGGCCCTGGATCTCCCTGGATATGAAGAAGTGTAAGAAGGATTGCAGTGGAGGCTGGTGGTTCTGATTTTGTTGGTACAGTGAATTCATTCTGGGGCCATGTCTACACCTGCCTTTACACCCCTGGGTCATCCCTGGGTAGGGTGACCAGATAAAATCCAGGTCAGGGCTCCTGTAACTTTAACAGTTGTAGAGCAAAGGGAATTTCAGCCAGTGTCATTTGTATGCAATTAGTTCCTGGTGAAATTCCCTCTTCATCACAACAGTTAAAGTTGCAGGGGCCCTGCCTTCTTTTGTATATGGTCACTCTAGTATAGTGCATGCACCTTTAACTGTTGTGATGAAGAGGGAATTTCACCAGGAACTAATTGCATACAAATGACACTGGCTGAAATTCCCCTTTCTCTACAACTATTAAAGTTACAGGAGCCCTGACCTGGATTTTATCTGGTCAGCCTATCCCTGGGCCGCCCCTGTGCATCCAAATGATGCACAGGGGATCCCATGAGCAGGCAGGGATGACCCCTCCATTTTTTGCGGGATAACTGGTTGCACAGTTATCCCAATTTTCCCCACGGTCCTGGGACGGTCCTGAGGACCACAGGTGGGGTGGGCGCTTGTCCCAGCTTCTTTCCTCCTCCCTGTGAGTAGCAAGAGGGAAGGAGCCAGTCTGGGGGGAGTCCAGGGACATTGGGGGTGGGGTGGGCTTCTTTTTTAAAAAATGGCGGGCACGACGTCCCTGTTTGTTTCCAGGATGTCGCGCTTCTGTTTAAATGCTGGGGGAGGATCACGAAAGCAGGTAAGTCCGCTATCCTCCCCCCCCTCCCTCTACACACCTAGGTGTAGAAAGGGCCTGGGTTACTGTCAGAACTCTAAAGGATCTGTCCAAAGTGTTGAGCCCATTTGGGGATAGGCTTCAGCATTTAGGATAGCTCATTTAGAGTTCTGACTGGGTTTGACTGAAACCCAGAATGGATTTGGGGTCCCAGTGAAATCAGAGCCACCAGTCTCCACTGAGGGGTTCCCTCTTCCGGTTCCCTTGTGAGAACCAAGATCTCCTTAAGCTCTTGTGTGTTCTTATATCTTTTGTTGATGTTTAGTCTTGATTTATGGCTTGTTCCTCATTCCTGCCTCCTGATTCACTGGCTGGTTCTGGCGTTTGGCTTGCTTCTCAGCCACCTCTCCTTCCATTACACCTTAACCTTCATTCTTAACTACTGACTTGGAACCACAGGTCCGTAGTCACCTTAGACTTCTACTCCTCCCTCAGTTCTGAACTGACGACAGCTGAAAGAAGCCTCGATTTTAAGAGGCTGCGCCCGTTTCGCACAGCGCACCAAGGAACCCACTAAATCCGCATAATGGCCGTTTCCTTGCATTTGAGAGCAATGAATGTATAAATTCTTAAAACTGCATTAGATGAAACAGTAATAGGTTTCGTCAGGCAGGAACCTGTAAAGACCATTTTGCAAAAAAAAATAAAAGCAAAAGTGAAGTTTGAACATTTTTTTCCTGGAGGAACCACTTCACTCCCACTGGACTCTCTCCTCTTCTAACAAGTTACCCGAGAGCTCCGCTCCTAGACATGACAGATCCAGTAGCTAGTACCTAACTCCTCCCACGCTTCTCACCATTATGCTTTCCAATTCTGCAGAGAGGAATCACAGACTATGCCAGATACAGCATGTATGCCCTCCATCTAACTTTGCTTCAGGCTAGTCTGTGCATTTGGATGGGGAGCGGGGAGCATACAGCTTAGGGACACTACTCTCTCAAACGCTGCCTCTCTCTGCTTGCGGGAGAGAGATTTGCTGCCGCATATCGTCTGTGCAGAGGCAACAAAAGTATAGCAAATCACAACAGTAGTTCCTTGTCTTACTACAGGTGGAACTTTTACTGGTAGAACACTTCTGCAAACCATTTTGAGGTTTCAAATGTAACAGAACCCAGGGCATATTTTTTTCTTTCTTTCTACAGATCCAGACTGGTTGTTGTTGCTGCTGCTAGTGGTCTTTAAATGGTTAAGCATTTGCAGATATATTAAATTGTACTTCTTTTGTACAGCAACATAGATGAATTTTACCAACCACAACCACAGACCAAAAAAGTACTTATTCAGTGCCATCATCAAGGGTCAGCATCATTGTACACTTGCGGACGCCAAGAACCTGATAGGAGGGACACCACTGACCCAAGAGAATGGGCCGATGACCAATTTTCCAGTGCTAAGGGACTAGGGATAGGACAATATTTATTTATACAGGCAGCGGCAAATCACTAGCACCATATCAGAACCAAAGTTGCTATAATTCAGCCTTCCTCAACCTGGTGACCTTCAAATGTGTTAGACCAACTCCTATCAGCCCTAGGCAACACAGCCAATGGTAAAGAGGGTTGGGAGCAGACATCCAAAACATCTGGAGGGGAGCAGCATGGAGAGGTTTGTTGTGGCTTCATGTTACACCTATAGTCTCTCCAGCTCCTGGTCTATGAGCTCGATAGCTTGAGATGGAAGCTGGAGAAGCTAGAAGTGCAACAAAGCAAAAGGTATTGCTCTATTGACCATGCAAGATCAGGATCTTACTACTGATGACAGCCTTGGCTTACAATGTTGAAATGAGTAGATGAGTTATCTTAGCGTAATGGGAGTAGGGATATTGAGTTATCTTACCTAACAGAAATCACAAATTCAAATGATTTTGGAGTTCTAAGACTCTGACTTGTGGATTCCACAGGAGACCAGGGCCTCATCTACACCAAGCAGGATATAGCGGTATGAAAGTGGTATATAAAAGGCAGGAGCCGCACTACTGCTTTATAGCAGTATTGAAGTGTACTGACAACTGTTGGGGCCCATAGACGCATACCATATAGTGCTTTCATACCACTATTTCCTGCTTGGTGTGGCTCCCACCTTTTATATACCACTTCCATAGTGCTATATCTGTTTGGTGTAGATTGAGCCCAGCTTTTTCTAAGTCATGTGGTTTCCATGGATTTTTGGACCAGGTTTTTTTTTAATAACTGTAGGGGAGGATTCCCACAAATTCGCACATATGCAATAGGGAGCAATTGTCTGGTAGACATAGGATTTCTTGCTTTCATGAATGTGAGGTCAGAGACACACTTAGCCAGGAAATCACATTACTCTTCCTCTGCAGAGAGAACCATACTGGCTACTCCTCCCCACTTGCAAGACAGAGCACAGTGTTGGGGAAAGGAAGCGTTACTAGGGGCAGGAAGGTATAGAGGCCAGGACAGTGTCCTTACACTTCTCCCTATCGCTGCCTCAGCCTCCTTTCCTCCCCTTTCATGAAACCTTCACTAGAGGAGTGAAATCTCCCATCTAGCTAAAATGCAGAGAGGGAATTGCAAGGTGCCTCTATCTCTGCATAAGATATGTGTAAGTCCCCAGATTCGGGGGGCTTATAAGTACCCAAGGTGCAATCCTAAGAGCCCTTAATTGGGCAAGTGGAATGCAAGTCCCGTACGACACTTAAAAAAAAAATCCAAACCAAACCTGATTCTTTCAATGAGTAGACAATGGAACGAAAGATGCCTGAAAATCTGTGAAACACAGACAGAATGAATTTAACAAAATATGGACATCCCTAACTGGAAGTATGTTCAATTCTTTTGAAGAAATGAAAGCTCCCATTCAGTGTACTACCTGAAGCCCACATGTTGACTATCCCAGCTCCATTATCAAAATTGTCAAGATTCTAGAGGATGCTTATAAGATTTGACTTTGATTCTTTAGCCCCCCCCCCGAACTCAAATAAGTGCAAACCAGCCTTTCTTTTTAAAAAAAATGCTTGTGTGGTTAAAAATAAATAAATGCACAAAGCCTTGCATATCACTACGTTGTTAGAGCCCATTCTGCCTCCGCATTGTTAAGCCTGGATTTCAATCACGATTTTGAAGAAAAGCCAGTGACTAAAATCAATCGAACTACCCAGTCCTATTCATCAATTTTTGCTTTATTGGCAGCTTATGCTTGGAAAATTAAGTCTCACAAAAGAAACCTTGGGAGAAGGATGGGAGAAACGTGTCTGCCTGATAGTTGTGTTGCCAGATATTATCTTGGAGACAAAGACCTGCTTAACACCAGGTCTTCGCTTCTCTTCTGATTGCAATCTCATTTCACTTGTCCTTGGTAGTGCTGTGTTTGCGGTGACCTCCAGCTTGTTAAATATTCAGCAGAAAGTTTATGGACTTTCCCATAACCTTGATTAAAAGCCTATTGGGAACCCGAATGCTGAACCAAGAACTTCCCCCCCCCCATTTTGAAAAGCAACTGGAGTACTTCATGCTGATTTCTGTTTTGTTAAGAGTACTTCTAATCAGTAGTCAGAGGGCCAAAAGATTGGGTCAGGGGCTGATGGGAAAATGAGTTGTTGTTTTAAAGAGCCAATACTGAATTGCCTTTGTCTTTTCTAGCTAGAAGAAACATCTCCCACACAATTCAGTTTCCAAAGCAAGATCTTATTGGAAATTAGATTGTGTGTGTATACAAGGTGGGTCTAGGAAATAAATCAGCATATTTTCCGTGATCATCCAGTAAATGAAATCATTCATTTTTTTGAACTCAGGTATCTGAGCTTCTTTCAAACTACAACTCTCCATGAAAAACAACACTTTACCTAAACCATTGCTGCCTCGGGTTTTCTGTTGTTGTTGTTAGCTTTATTTTGTTTTTGTTTTGATAGTTTGTTTGTTTTTTGGGGGAGTGAACAAAGCAAGAGAAAGGAACGGTAGGGTCACACACCTACTGACCTTCTCTCTCCATAATGAGGTAGCAAGAATATTAGGTTTAGATAGAGGGTTTTAAAAGATGAAAGTGCTTCAAAACAGGGTTTTGAAGAAATCATCATGCACTATAAGGAAGCACAAGAACTTTGTTTCAGTGTGAACACAAAGAGAAACACTTTTTTTGAGAAATGTTTGCAAATTCCCAAATTTGTGATTGTGGTCTTCTTTTTTATATGCACTTTTAAATACAGAAAAGAGCAAGCTTTCTAGTTCAGGACTTGGTACATCTTATGAGGGTTTTTGGTTTTCTTTAAAATGTTGCTCCACAATCATGTGGGCTGGACTCATGGCCCCTGTTCAGAAAACACCTCAAGCCAAATAAACCCCTTAACCACCATGGTTTAATATGTCTTCTGAACTGGGTCATGCTCTCTATGGAGAAACCAAACTTCAACAACTGAATAATTCATATTATGACTTTGCAAAAATTTGCACTTAAAGACTTGCCGAAGATGAACAGAATTAATTGCACAAAAAAAAGAGTCAATGAAATTATGGCCTGAATCAACTTTGTGTAATCCAAGAAGTCACATCGTAGGTAATGAAGTTTGCAATGATTTCTTTCCAGTTACAAGGTAATAACTCAGTTTTCTATTTTCCTTGCAACCCCCTGTTTATAAATTAATGCATTTTCAATCAATGGAAATTATTTTAAAGAAAGTTTATTCATTTTTAGTTTTAACCTTGAGGTTAACAGAGAAGCCTCTGCATAACTCCAGTGCTGAATGAAGCTTCACTTCTGCCAGCCCTGAATCATTCTGAGTCGTTGTGTAATAAAGATGGTATTATTGTTGTAGGAGAGTTGTTCTAGATAGATTTGCACTTTAAAGAAAATGCTTTAGATCAACTGAAAAGACCTTAGCCTTGTTCACATTCATTTCCCTAGCCACTAGTGAAATCTGCAAAGATGATAACAAAAATAAATTGGAAATGCAAGGAATTATGTAGGATGATGAGGGGAAAGGATGAGAGAATGTTCAAATAGCCCTACCAAAAGTGTTCTCCTACCTGGAGAGACCCTGTGTAATAGTTCCTGGTTGTCATGTAATGGTGTAGTGGAGCCTGGACTTCAAAGGATGCAGCAAGAACACTTTTTAATAGCAGGGATGCTGGCATAATCTGCCCCTCTGAATTTACTGTGCCCTCTGAGTTTAGCTGCAAACCTCACAGTGGTTGTGGGGAAACAAATATTCCCAGAAATAATATATTGTTCTCTGTCGCAATGCAAAGTATTTTGGTGTGGCTTGGTCTTGTATGGACAGTCAGGACTCACAAAAGACCTGGTCCTGCTGGAGATGAAAACTAAGATAACTAGTTTGCTCTGTTGGATCAACACAGCTACCTGCATTTTTGCCATTTATGCCAGGCATTACTATGAAGGTCATAATGATGATCACCTACATGAGGATTTGCCACTGCACCACTGGCATCAGGTGCCAGGTGGCATCAGGTGCCAGGGTGGCCAGGTGTCTTCTATTAGACCAGACAGCCTGATATATCCACCTCTTATCAGGGTGATGTCCTCTTCCCTTTACATTTGGTAAAATCTGAATGAACCAGGAGCTCAAGGAAGTGAGTTCCAAGTGAGACATGACTAAATATGTCCACCACTGGGAAACCCAGATCTTTTTTTGTATCAATAAGAGTTCCACAGCATGCACAACTTGCTTTGCATCTGCAAGCAGAGTTGTGGGATATTCCTCCAACTCTGAGAACTTTTTTGATGCATTTTTTAAGGTTCTGCAGTTTGTGAAAAAAAAATTGAGCAATTTGCACAAATTATAGCCAAATTTGCACAATTTGACCATAATTTCCACAAATTTGAGCATACTCCCTCCCACCCCCACAGGGCTAACTGACATTGTGACCCTGTGGGGAAGAAGAAAGATAAAGGGGGACAGGAGCAAGCAGAGGAAACATCAGAGTCTATTCCAGTTGGACTCCGCTCCTTCAGGAGCAGGATAATCCCATCAGCCCTGTTGCCGATCTACTTATTTTTCACCCTCTTTCTTTTCCCCCCTCTTCCCTCTGCAGCTCCTTTTCCTTGTGTGTCATGTCTTTTTTAGATTGTAAGCCTGAGGGCAGGGACTGTCTTCTTTACTGATAGGTTGTAAGCTGCTCCAAAAGCCTCTTTGGCTGAGGAGAAGGGTGAAAATACAATAAATAAATAAATAAATAAATAAATAAATAAATAAAGTCAGCTATGATTTGCCCATATTGCTCGCAAACTGCAGGGACACCCTCTCCCCCATCACAAAATTTCTGGAAAATCCGCAAACTGGCCCAACGCACTGCAGACTGAGCCAGACTCTGCAGCGAGAACCGAAATGAAGTCTGACTGATGGGGTGGCAACTTTGGAAAATGCATCAAACATCATCTCCCAAATGGATTTTTCTGATGTTCATAGACATGAGCCATGGTAACAATGCTTCAGGTCATGAAGTTGTACTGTTCCACCAGCTGTTGTACCTGACTCAACATGCTTATTTGCAGTTGCAGAAGCAGGTGGATTACGTCATAGTTTTCCATTCAGCCTTTGGAACAATTCCCTCATATGAGTACACCTAAATACATGTAGCTACAATAATTACATATTCCTCTGCTGTTTACGCCTGCCTCCATTTCCCTTCCCTTTTCTTTCGTCGCTGTTTAGAATAGAAGCCTCTCGAGGGCATAGGTCTGTTTCCTCATACTTCATAAAGCACCTCTTACATTTACTCATTCATTCCTATGGTTCACTCATTGCCCTATGGCAAATAGCTCTGAGGTCAATGTACACTAAAAACACAAAGGAAAAAAAACCCCACAAAAGTCTACATAAATCAATTTTTAAAATCAACATAATTAAAAGTAATTGAAAGTAGCAGAAGCTAAACCAAAATCATAAAAAAAGATCTAAAAAGTTGACGGCATGGCAATAAAAGAACTTAAAAACATAATCTGCTAAAAAAATGTGATGAAGTATGGATGGTGTTATAATATGAATTTAGCTTTAAGAACTGAAGTAGTTCAATATCTAGATGGGGGGGGTGAATTATTTCCACCCCCCCCCCACAAATTTGGGTAGGATATTTTTGTTTTGTTTTTGGGGTGTTTTTTTAAAAAACATTTGGCATTCCATACTCTGTGCATCTGGTTCCTGACACTTGGAGAGGAAGAGGTTTGGCTATTGTGTTGTCATATGTAGAATCTGATTAATTCGTAATGTGTCCATAAAGTTCCACATGACTGTTATTATGGAGTCCCTTGTCAAAACCCCATCAGCTTACCTGGCTGAAGATGCATAAATGAATAACAATGGCCTGATACAGTGTATAATCAACTGTGCTCTGATACATTATTAAACGTATGTGCTTTCCTGGTGGAAATTTCTGAATGAGAAAGTATTTGGACAAGGAGGAGGTTTGTTAGCTCCATATTTTGGAAATGAATCATGATCCATCGTCAGATCAATAAAGGCTCACTTCAATTAGCATGAGCAAATATCTCAGTGTTTTCGAATCCTTACGAGCTTCTTGTTTGTGACTGCCAATGATTTTGCTGACCACTATAATGAAATGTCTTCCTTGATTTGTCTAGTCTTAATGAGTGCATATCTTCTTTGCAAGAATAGTTAAGGTAAGACGAGGTAATGAATGTTCTTCCATAGGCTTTGGGATCTCACTGGGAGCAATTAATTCTCTGTTTATACAATAGAGTATTAAAAACATACCATTTTTGAGACGTTGCGAGAATAATCTATTAACAGTCCATGGATACACACACACACGCACAGGCAAATCCAAACAGCTGGATCTGATGAAGCCACAATACCATGTTATTTTCCTTAATAAAGTCCTCCCCCTCCATTTTGTCCCTGGTGCCATGTTTCTAAACAACTGTCTTCCACAGGACGTTTTACTCCTGTGAGAAATGCAGCCAGATTGTGTTGGTTGTCCAGGATGAAAATCCAGATTCCGTTCGAACCTTTCCATAAATTTTCTCTTGGCTTCTAGCTGTTGATAGTATACTTTGTTCCATGTCCAGTTGAGCAAATTGTAAACAGTGCATTGCTAAGCTTCTGGTTCACAAGTCTGTGATCAGAAGGGTATTTTGTGTGATATTTGTCCAGCACCATAGGGCTGGACTGCACAAGAATCCAATGGATGAAGTACTGATTTCTTACAGGTTGGAATTGGATCTTGCAGATAATACAGTTCAGGAAACAAACATAATAGACCAGAACTCTATGGGAATCAGATGATTTCAGAAAGCCTGTTATATCCTACTGCTTCATTTATACTTCCTAGCTTTGCTTGCTATAGTCCCTCATTCTGGGCAACTGGGGAGGGGGGAAATCCTCTTTGTACTTTCCTGTTTTCCAATGCTTTCTGAACCTGTGTCCTTCTCAGCTTTCTGCCTTGCCCTAGTAGATGTTCAAACCCTACCAGATCTTCACCTCATGAATTGCGGTGCTGGCTTACCCTCCTGTCTCAGCTGGAATCTCCATTGAGGCCTAACCTCTGTTTCTTGACATTTTCAACATCTTCAGCCATTCTTGAAAACAGAGATGTGCCTGTTCCATAACCAAGATTACTCCATAAGGCCATCCATACAGAATTACAAAGCAGGGAAGGGTCTGCTCCATCTTCTACATGCTGCTTGCATTCATTTGATCAAGAACCTATCATCTACTGATTTCAAAACCATGGGGGAGGGGGGAAATCTTGGAGAATATATACTTAGTGATGGGTGAAAAAAAATATTTCACTGCAGGACACCTCTAGGCTGCCTGTCATTTACAGAACAATGGTCCACAAGGAACATAGCAGGAAAACTTTGACTTTTGAAGGAGGGTACCCTCAAAGTGATAAGGCTTGGGCTTAAAAAAAGGCTATTAATCTGGAACATGGCAGCCTCGGTTTCCTCAGAAAGGGTACTAACACAGCCAATTTCATCCAATTCTGCCACGAAATGTAGAAGTTATTGACATTTCCCATAAATAAATAATAAATAAATAAATAATTTGTACCCTGCTACCAGAAAATAAGGATTCACCTTTCACCTTGGTAAATAGTTGGAGAAGCCAGCATTTAGAACCTGAAGCCTAACTGAGGTTTTATAAGGGATTGTTCACGTAGGGATAGAAAACCCACAATTTCTGAATTTGACTAAATTCTCCAAAAATCGCTTTGAAATGCCTTTCAGGTTGCTTCCTTTTCTGACCTCCCCCTATCTTCTTTAACTTTTTTTAAAAAAATTTCAAAAGTGTGCACTATCCTCCCATTGACTAAAATGTGAAAATGTTTTTAATGTGCGTTTTAAAACACACATTAAAACACCCACCCACACACACACACACACACACCTCTTCTATCTGATTGCCTCATTTGTAGTGAAGAGCCATGGCTCAGCAGTAAAGC
Organism: Anniella stebbinsi; assembly: GCA_029215795.1. Lineage (NCBI taxonomy): Eukaryota > Metazoa > Chordata > Lepidosauria > Squamata > Anniellidae > Anniella > Anniella stebbinsi. The sequence continues at coordinate 12,733,576 of JARDYH010000001.1, read as the reverse complement.
ACGGGCCTTGCATGCAGAAGGTCCCAGGTTCAATCCCTGGTTTCTCCAGGTTGGGGGGGGGGGAATCTGCCTGAAACCTAGGACAGCTGCTGCCAGTCAGTGTCGCCTAGCTGGAGCTAGATAGACCAATGATCTGACTCAATATAAGGCAGCTTCCTCTGCCGTCCATTCCATCACTTCTGTGTATGTGTGCTTATGAGGAAGTTGGATGGTGCGCACAACTGAGAAGTGTAACTGAGAAACTGAGATGCAGTGTTGTAAGTATTATTATTATTATTATTATTATATTTATTTATTTATTTATTTATTTATTACATTTATATACTGCCCCATAGCCAAAGCTCTCTGGGCGGTTTACAAAAATTAAAAGATTGAACACTAAAAAGACAATATACAAAATTTAAAACCATAAACATAAAACAGCTGACATTTAAAACATTTTAAATTTGTTCAGCCTGGCCACAAAGTCAGTTAAAACCTCAACTTAAGCTGTTAAAATGCCTGGGAGAAAAGAAAAGTTTTGACCTGGTGCCGAAAAGATAACAGTGTGGGCGCCAGGAGGGCCTCATCGGGGAGATCATTCCATAATTGGGGGGCCACCACAGAGAAGGCCCTCTCCCTTGTAAGTACCATTTGGCTTGTGGAGCCTGGTCCCTCCTGAGGGGTATTCCTCCCCCCTTCATGAAGTTCCAGCACTAATTTTAAAAAAATCTTGTGGAGAAAGCATGCAGGTATATCAGGCATAGAAGGCACGGCCGTGGGGTCTTGTTGTTTTAGCTAAGATTTAATTAGAAGTAGTCTGGAAGGCTTTGGGCCTGGTTAGCCTTTGGAATGTCACTATCTGTGTGAATTGATCTCTGTCGGTGTTCTCAGAGCAGAGTAGTGGGGATGCCTCTACTCCCTGCAAGCCACCTGCTTGCCTGGGCCTTGGCAGAGAAGCTGTCTGTGAGAAATTGATAGAGAAAGTGTGACGGTTTGAAAAAGGGTCACCCAGATTGAAACATCATCTTGGTGGGTTGAGCAGTGCTGTCTTGCTTTGCTGAAAGGCCAAAGCCCCTGCCTGTCAAGCGGTCTGGAAGAGGCCTACACTTCCCATTTTAAGCCGTTACAAGGTGAGAAGCCTTTGCTAGGGACATCTGCTCTGCATTCCCAGAAAACCTCCCTGTTTGGATCCCACCCTCATCTGAGACTCTGTAGGCACTCTGCACATGCTTCCTCCTAAGTGGAGCTTTGGATTACTAACAACATGGAAAGTACTGTGAGGCTTTTCACAGACTTGCAGTTTCATTTGCTGTGAGTTGTGTGTTTTTGTCTGTTGCCAGCTCAGTGCACCAGCAGGCCTGGGTTTATCATTGATTGTTGGACCTTCTGTCCTCTGCCTGGACTCATGCGGTGAGCAGTTGGCCAAGTCCAATACTGTTTGGCAGACGCAGTTCCCTTCACGCTATAAATTTAGTCATATCACACGATCTTCTCCTGTAAACACAGAGGGCAAATAATCCCATAATTTTTAACTACCACTGTCTGTTCTGTCAATAAAATATGCCTTGCCATGGCCTGCTGTCTCTTTTGCCAATACAGAGCTTCTGGTGAACAATTTATCCCCACATCCTCTTAGACAATATATACCTTTTGCATTCATGTCCTCTGATTTATTTCCACAGCTTCTACTTTAAGCTATTTTTGTCCTTTCCATTTATACCCAACACATGCCTCTCACCCTTGATTATCTTTTTCACCTCCGTGTTTATTCACAGACCCCCTCACTCCTCAGCTCTCACTATATTTGCTGCTAAGTGGCATGCATAACCCTAGAAACATCCATCAATCTCTCTTTAAAAAATAAAATCCATTTCCTCTATCTGTCCTTTTCCTTCCCTTGACTCATCCCACTCGATTTTTGTAAGCACTGATGTTGTGTATCTAAACTTTTTCCCCCATCCTAAAATGAAGCATGCATTGCTAATATTTATCCCACTCAACAATAAATCCCATTTGCCACTGGTCTCTGCAGGTAAAATAGAAGAGCTTCGGTTTCTATCATTAAATTTAGAAGTAAATACGGACCGTGATTTAAAGCCAGGATACATTAATGGGAAGGGGGGAACCAACAGACTGGCAACACCTATTTTTAGATATGCATGTGTACAGCTAAATCCCAGTGGTCGATGCTGGGGGACCATAATTCAGTGCTAGAGTGCACATAAGTATATCAGAACTTAAGAAGAGCCATGCTGGATCAGACCAAGGGTCCATCTAATCCAGCAATCTGTTCACCAGCTGTCGACCAGGAACCCACAAGCAGGGCATGGTGCAACAGCACCCTCTCACCCATGTTCCCCAACAACTAGTGTATACAGGCTTACTGCCTCTGCTAATGGAGATCTCAGCCCTGAATTACAGTTTTCCAAGTAACACTGGAGGTCACACTTAGCCATCAGGACTAATAGCCATTGATTTACATGACACATGCAGGGTTCGAGGTTCAATTGTTGCTCTCTCTAATTATGAGGATCTCAGGTAGAAAGTATTGGGAAAGATCTCTGGTGGAATCCTTCTACCAGTGTGAGTAGACAAGACTGGACTAGAAGGACCAATGGTTTGACTCAACATAAGGAAGCTAAATATGTTCATACAAAAGGGGGTGGACTTTAATGCAGTACGTTCAGTCCATTAAAGGACAGGGAGATAAGTTTCTTTCCAGTTCTACATTGTTCAGGCTTCTAAAAATACACTGTCTCATGTGGCAGTATCTAGCACATAAAGCTGACATGTGAGAAGATCAGAAGTAGGACATTACTGATTGTGAACTGGCATTTTTTGCCTCAAAACCAATGACAGGGGATACTTGTTTTCCAGCTTCTTTCTCAATAACTATAATTTCAACCAGTATTTTTAATGGCATAATTTACCTAGTTATTTCCAGAGCCATTCTCCATCTAAGATCAGTGCTGAAAAGCAAGTTCCTTATGGACATTAGAGCTTTGGGTTTCTCCAGTATCAGCCAGCACATTTACACCATAGAACATTGCTTCTGAAACTTTCTGTAGTCTCAAAAGTTGTTTGTGATATGATATGGGATGATGCTGTTGTCCCAGAAAAGCAACCATATCTAATGGAGTGTACAAGGTATTGGGCACACCATGGATTTTAACCTATACCACTCATATAGTGCACACAGCTTCACTTTTTCTTTATTATTTGTTTTATTATTAATTTATTATAGTATTGTTATTATCATCATTATAATCTTCCTGGACACTTCAATAGAAAGGCAGTGAAGAGATTTTAAAATGCAAAGCTATTTTTTATTATTAAAAAAAATTACATGCTTTCTCTTCAAAATTTAAATATTTTCTTTCTTTCACTCGTACAGATTCTGTCCACCCACGAAATGAATAAGGGCAGCGACACCCACATACCCCTGAATAAGGGCAACTAAATTGACCTTCAATTATTCCAATCTAAGTACACACTCAAGATCTGGAGTAAAACACAATCTATTATTTCAAAGTACTCCTTTGGAAAAGTGATCACTACTTTATGCCTGGATACTTTTTTCTGTGCAAACAGATTATCGCAAGGGTGAATGAAGGTGCAGACAGGGAGTGAAAGGTAACCAGGGGTGAGGAGAACCCGAGGAGGAGGAGTGGATGGAGGGATATCTTGAATATGACTGAGAAAGAAAAGTAAGATCAGGTGAAGGGACTGTAAAATAACTAGGTGGTTAGAACAGTTCAGCACATGTTTTTTTTTATTATTATTATTTTTAAAAATCCTTCCTCTTACATTTACAACTTTAATTTTATACATACTGGCTTGCAGTTTGGGTATCCAAAGGCTATGCCAAGATATTTGCGAGAACACAACTTTGCCCCATTAAGTAGCAGACAAATTTTCAAGACTTCTGTTCCACTTCCTACAACTACACTATATAAATTATTCCACACTTGTCTGCTTTAGCTCCAACTGAAATTGGAGCCACACTTCAAGAAGGATGCAGACAAGCTGGAAGGTGTTCAGGGGAAGGCAACTAGGATGATCAGAGGTCTGGAAACAAAGCCCTGTGGGGAGAGACTGAAAGAACTGGGCATGTTTAGCCTGGAATACAGAAGACTGAGGGGAGACATGACACCATTCTTCAAATACTGGAAAGGTTGTCACACAGAGGAGGACCAGGATTTCCTCTCGATCATCCCAGAGTGCAGAATGTTACAGGAAACCAGTTTCTAGCTGGACATCCTGACTGTTACAGTAGTACTATGAAACTAGAACCAATGACCTAGGGAGGTGGTGGGCTCTCCCACACTAGAGGCCTTCAAGATGCAGCTGGACAGCCATCTGTCAGGAGTGCTTTAAGGTGGGTTCCTGCATTGAGCAGGGGGTTGGATTCAGTGGCCTTATAGCCCCCTTCCAACTCTACTATTCTATGATTCTATGATTCTATTATCAAAATGTGATAATCATAGCATTGACAATGATGAAGATGATAGAAATGCATGAGCAAACTCATCCCTGTCCTGTGTTTAGTAGGGAATGTGTGGTCCTCTAGTTGCAACTCCTACCATCGCTTACCATTGGCCAGGCTGTCTAAGGATGATAGAAGGTGCTGAGCCACATGTGCCCCACCCTTTGAGTACCATTGCTATCTGAAATAAAATTATATGATGTGCCAACAGGAGGATGGTTATGATTGGCAGCCCTATTTCAATTGTTGTGTCCTCGTGGAATCCCCTTCCTGGGTGGGGGGGGGGATTTCCCAGATACTTTCTTCAAAGAACTTTAAGAATCTTTTGGTCCTGGAACATGTTGGCCAATGTTCACCTTCCTTGATTGGCTGGCTGTGTGTGCTTGCTTTCAAGATTGTTTTCAATCTGTGGTGTTCACCTGGTTTGACAAGCTTGCTGCAATTCAAGGCCCATGCAATGTCTGGAAATTTCTGGGCAATTTTGGAGAGCATGCTCTCCTGCTGCCTTTTGTGTTCGGGGTGCAAACAGGACGTGTTCTCATGAATTGTGAACAAAACTGAAAGAGATTTACCTCTTTAGTTGCACTATGTGTCTTGCCTTCAAATAATGTCCTCTTTTTTCAGTGTAATAGAAGTGTGTTTTGCCTGTCAGAAGATTGAGAGGCACTAGATTGTATCTACATGGTTTCAAGTTTTGAAAGAATGGGCCTCTTGCAATCTGTATAGGACAAGATTAAATTGCATTGCCACTCTGAGATCATGCTGCTAGTCTTGGGGGGTCCTTGGAAAGTAATGATTGACACCCTGGGATGGTGGGGAAGAAAACAAGGAAGATATTGTTATTGGCTTCAAAGTATTTATTGTGCAGCACTATGGGGAATCTATAAGAAGAAGAGGTTGACCCTTGGGACATCATCCTAAAACATAAATAGACAAGAATTTCAGTTTATCGTTTGCTAAGATTCTTTTTTCTTCTTCTCCCTTTTAACCCCATCATATATATGTGTGGGACAACCTTTGTATCAAAGAAGGGGGATCTCTTTTCATGTCCTCTAATTTTCATGTGCGTTCATTGTTGTTTTCTTTTTCCAGGAGACCCTGAGTGAAAGTAGAAGACAATGGAAAATCCCACCTCTTAAGTTGAGTATATATGAGTATATTTAAGAAAAGCAATCCCAATGTGGTAAGGCTATTGACCTCCATTTAAGACAACATGTCAAGGTGACCACCTTCACCGATCAGTAGACCAACTCATGGTTCTTTTATGAGATGGCTTGCTACTTTTCTTCCTGAGCCACTGTGTCTTTGAGGAGAGCCACGGGCCTCTGGGGACCCTAGTAAGTTTGGAGAACAATCCTATGACATCCCTAGACATTAACTGAGGAACCATAGGATACTGGGGATCTCCCCTTTGAGTTCTGAGACTACACTCCAATCTTGGAAGGGAAAGTTGGAGATCTGAACCCCTCCCCACAACCCCTCACAACCGGTATGAAAATGACCACATTGGCTGCCCTGTGAGGTTAGAAAATTGACCAACTCCATTTAGCTCCATGTCTTGCTTCAGCCTGTGGAAAACCCAACTTCTCCAGTCAGAAGAGGCATTAGCACAATTCAATTTGTATCTCCAAACACCCCCTTGACAGGAAGCTGCAATCATGGCTATTTATAGATGGGAAAAGCCACGGGGTGGCTCCACAGTGGTGCTGTGTTGTTTATATGATGCAGAAGCCACGGCAGAGCCATCCCAGGGCTTTCCCCTGAAGCTTTGAAGTAGAATTCGGGGATTTACCCTGACCTTTTTCTCTGGAGCAAGGCTCTGGAGTGATAATGGAGGCATGGCCAGGCAGATGGCAAGCAATGATTGGTCGCCATCTGCCCAGACGAGGGAGGGGGCAGGCCAGCGAGCCAAATTACCACTGGAATGCCTTCACACTTCCTCTGGCATGGGGAGAAGGAAATGTTTAGCAGGGAAAGCCCCACAAGGCAAAATGGGGGAAAAAATGGGAAGGGGCTCATGGATGTGCAACGTTGCTTGCGTGTGGACACATGATGGAGCATGGAGCGGCGGTGTACAGGATGGTGGAGGCTCCTCCTCCTCCGATAGGTGGATGCAAACCCTGCACTCACTCCTTGGTGTGGGGACAACCTCATAGGAGTGCAAGCATAGATGTATTGGCTCGCAACGCCAATACATCATCGTCAAGACAGCCCCCAAGAGAGAGAGAGAGAGAGAGAGAGAGAGAGAGAGAGAGACTTTCAAAAGAAGGAACTCTATCCCAAATACCATGAAGAATCCCACATGACATTTGGCCCACTATTTTACAACCATGTTTTGCAACATGCTGGGTTGACTTCTTGCCACAACCCGGAGCAATGCAGATGTCTTTGAACTCCACCTTAACTGCAACCAGTTCTCTGGAGGGTCAGGCCATTAGCCTGAAAGTTAATGCAAGGGTAGGCTAGTTTCCCCTCCACTGTATATAAACTTCCACCTTTCTTTACAGCCTCTGCTGTCAGCTGATTAATATCTCTGATTATTTATAGTGGAGTGTGGGTCAGAGTCTAGGAGCATTAAAAATTGAACTCTAGCAGAATGTGGCTTGCAGTTGAATGCATAATGCAAGCAGCCAAACAGTGAGCCCTCCTTTCATTGCATAGCCAGGGACTTCCACCTTGACCTCTCCTATAAATGTGGGAGCAAATAAGCTTGTTTTTACAGTTTCCTTCGAGAACAATAAGGAATACATCCCAACCAGTTGTGTTTCAGGAGGTACATCTATAGGTGGTTAATTGGATTGGTCATAAATGTGCAATCCTCATGTCATTTCGATTTTGAAAATGCTGCATGCTGTCAACACCGACACCCATCTCTTCCTATAAGAAGCTCAGAGTAACATCCACATGGTTTCCAGGCATTCTCCCATCCCCAGCAATTTTGCATCATAAAGATAATTGGTCAAAGGAAATCTTCAGCCCGGTGCAAACTCTATTACAAATTGATTCAGAATAAAACGATAAATAACATTATCAGTTAATCGTCAGTTTGCCACCTTTAGAATTCCAAATTATATTTGCACTAAGAATGGATGAATCTGTCTGTTTCACTTTCCCCCACCTTTGATTTTTTTTATCTCAAATTTTTTTTCTATCCCAAATATGAAGACATTTGTGATTTTTTTAAAATTCTTCTCAAAACTGAAAAATTGAATTCTCCCCCATTTGCACTGAAGAAATTGAATAGGGACATCTATTTCCAACATGAAAGGACTAAGTTGTGTCTACCTGCCATAGAGCTGTTATTGTTTTGGAGCGTGCCCAAAATAATAGTAATAATAATAATAATAATAATAATAATAAGGCAACTGGGCAGCACCAATTCAGCACCAAAAAATATGTTTGAATACATTGAGATTCTAACCCAGACTTTTCAACAGGTAAGCACTCAACGTCTACTGCCTGGGTGGATGGATGATTTTTGTCAGTTTTACTTTCTCCCACATCTAAATAATTTTAATCTAACCCTAACCCTTTAAATCATTATAACATCCTGTCCCAAACTGTGTCCAGATCCCACACCCTATTTCTAAAGTGGGGGGGAGGAGTGTTTTGAAGGCATTTCTGGTGAGGGGGAAAAATCTTATAAGGAGAGAAGTTACTACTCTGGCTGCCACTTTTCCTGAAATGTGGAAAAGACATAAAATAACTTAGCTCTAAAGAGACACAATTTCCTTATTCTCAAAAGATAAGCAAGAAAGGAGAGCTGAAGTTAAAATCGGCTGCAAGGCAGAGGGCAGAGAGAAGAAAAGGAGGTGGTCATAAAAAGGATTGCCTCATTGGCTCATAAATAATAGAAATATAAATGTCATATGAACTTTATTTTATGGTGTAGGCAGCCTACTAAAAACATTAGACGCAAAGAAAGGCTTGATTTGAAGAGAAGGGCTACCTATTCTCTGCCACTGAGGACAGTTATTCAGGCTCAGTGACACGCCAGACCTTGTGACACCCGCTTTCTGTTGGCCGAGCGCAGCGGGTTCCATGCGCCTGTCCTTTTCAAGCAGAATTGACAAGATAAGAAGTTGCTACACTCAGAGCAGACCGCCCTCTCTTATGAAATCTCAGTCTAATCCGGACTGGATTTAAGATCTCCCCGAGATAAACTCACCTTCAAAACTGCCAGCTTAAATGCAACTCTATCAACACCTTCAGGATGTATATATTAAAGAATGTTCTCTTCTTATCTGGATTGGTATATATTTATTCATTTTTTTAAAAAAAAAGTTTCTCTACTACTGAAATAATACTAACATTAATAATATCCAATACAACATTTTATTTATTTCATTTCACTTCTATCCTTCCCAACAGCCATTTTAGCCCATGGCTATTACAAGCCCTTCCACCCTACCCTGTGGACTGTCACATTATCAAGATACAATGATACATTGTTAAGGATGTACAAAAAGATCCACTTATTTGAAATGGGAATGTTCCACCCACCCTTGGTTGTTTTTGCTTGCTTGTTTGTTTTATCTTCATAATTTTTTTCACCTTTTAATTCAAGCATCCAACTAATGACTACCCCCAGAAGTGATATATGGGAATGGACTCAGCAGGTGATCAAAGAAAGTTGACTTTTCTCAGAGCCTCATAGTAAAGTGTTCAGTTACTACATTCTCCCACCTATGGGCAGGCTAATTAGATTAAACATAGAAGATCAATCACACGGTCCTGTCTTGGTAAGATTAATTACTACGGCCCTCTGCAAATTAATTATTAGCATACTACTTTGAAGATGGGAAAACCTGTATGGTTAAAGACTCTCTCTCACACACACACATGCAAACACACACAGACACAGGGAGAGAACACACATAAGCAAAATATATGCCAGCTGAGAGATTTATTATGTTTATATTCCCCCGTGACAATACCTGCCTCTTGGTTTTGAATATATTGCCTTATTATCATTAAATGCTAGTCAACTCCTGTGCCTCTCAAGATGAGTGTCAGCTCTGTAACACAAAAAAATGTATTTGAGGACTTACAGCTAAACTAGATATGACATTGTTCACGCCATTAACCCTAGTGTGCTTAGGATGTTGAACTCAAGCAAAACACGAGCTCATCCAAATTCTCCAAACTCCACCTCAAAGCTCATTCCATCTCAAGTCCTTATCGGCTTGTGATCTTTGCTTGTGTGTGGTGGTGGTGGTGGTGGGGAATTACATGAAAATGTGGGCATATCATTCCATTCTAAGCATTTCCCCCCCCCCCCAAAAAAAAATACACATACTTTCATGTGCATGACCCAAACGTATGCATTCCGTTGCACACATTTTTTGGTCCTCAGTGCCGAGTCACATTGCAAACTCAAAAGTTGACAGACTTCGACTGCAGATTACATTCAAATATGTGTTCAACTTCAGTCCAGAAAGTACAAATTGGGTAAGTACTGATTTATTTATTTTTTAAAAAATGAACTGAAACACTTTTCTTATACATCCTTAAGCATGGTTACATTTTTTTTTTTAAAAAAAAGCTGGTGGATAAGTCAGGGTAGCCAGATTGGGACTCTGATGGGGGGATAACAGTTTGCCCCCAGTGTGGTCTACATCAGAATCACCCCATGTCTGCTGTTTGCCATGGGGAGGTTTTCTCCCTTGCGAATGGCAGGTGTGGGAGGTGATTCCTATTTGGATTGTGGTGGGGGAAAATTGTGAACCTCTCCTGTTCCAACACCCCAATCCTGCTTTCCCAGCCTCTTCGGGTAGCCATTTGTTATTTTTAAAAATAATGCACTGCACAGTTAAAGATGTGAATAACGTCATGTCTAGTTTGGTCCTTAGTTAAGAGGGAGGACACAAATTTGTTTTGGAGGGGGGGGGGAAAGTACTCACAAGAAAAGGCAAGTGCTGAATGGGATCCAAAGACTATATTATCACTATTTATTTGGCTGTTACCAAAGGCTTTGATAAGTGTAATTGCCAATCTTTCCAATGGCAACAGTTGCACAATGTTTTAGGAATATGGAAAAACGCATCCCTTTATTTCCATAGGTATCATCTGGATTTCCGTACATTGATATTGCAAGCTCCGGCCACTTGCCCACAAACAAACATATATAAGTGATTTCAAAGTGCAAGTCTGTATATTTACCTGTAGATTTCCAGGACTTAGTCCATTTTCATAAACATTGGCTTTCATGACAAAATATGCATTTTGGATCAGAAATAATATTTTGTTTAACCCATAGACCTATAGCAGTTAAAACTAAGCAGTGCTTGAAGAGAACTATGCAAAAGCAGTGAAGGACTTATCTGAAACATTCTGGGGAGCAACACAGTTCAGAGAAGCTCCTAAGTCATGGGAACAAGAGAAGCTTGAAGTATTTGAGCTAGTCTAGAAAGCGTAAATGTAAGAAAGTTGCTCAACCAAACCATTCAAAACAACCTCAAGTATGATCTCTTTCTAAAACCTGTGTAAGGTCCTGTCCCATCACTTGTATCATACGAGAGCTGCTGAATTGGATGAATTGTAATGTGGGAGGAAGGGGCTTCCCCCAAACTGAGGAGAGGGACCTTCTGCAAATTGACGCTTTCCTCTTGTGGAAGGTCCCTTCCTCTCTCAGAAGGCAGATTCTGGATTCAACACCTGGTTTTTTTTTTCTACTACCATTACCATCTTGTTGCCCAGTTATGAGAATTGGTCCCACCATTCTGCTGATCCTGTAGCTCAATTTGGTGAACCTTTCTTCAGAATTGTTATTGCATGCTTTAACACCATAGGATTGCTGTGTTTTGTTTTTCCCCCCCTCCAAAACACAACCAGTTGGAGACTCTCCATCTGACTCCATCGCCTGAATCTCAAAGTAAAGCTCAGCAAGCAGAGTCAAAACAAACAAGCAAAAAGTGTTACAACTGCCATGACACACTTACACCCTGGGAAGAATGGCAAACTGTCCACTTTGGTACTTCCCTTTGCTGCAAAAGAAGGATCATTTACATTAGCTTAAGTTTCCCAGGCACTTTGGATGCAAACTTTGGAACCATGGAGGTCCCATTGCAAGGGTGACCCAATGCAACAAACTTACTGGACTCTGGATCTGAATTGCCATCTCCCTCTGTCCGACTGTTGGGTGATGTCTGTTCATAGTACTCCTCTTGCGGGAAACCAAGTGGTAAAGGGTGTGATGTGCTGGTGGTGCTACTGGGTTCGTGGTCTCCTAGCCCACTGTCACCGCAGCTTTCCTGAGACCCATCTGGCAGGTGAAATGTAACTCGACGCTGTGACTGCAGAGGGGTGGGGGAAAGAATGAGAAAATCCAGCAATGTCAACAAGCAATTGCCGAATACATTCAACTGTGGAAATGCATTATTTCAGTTACATAGAAAAAGGATGTTGTATCTTTCCAGGGTAGCAGTGTCTAAATTCCACGTTTCCTTCAACTGAATGCCTTCCTTATCAATCCAGCTTTACCCAATATTGTTGTTGCCATTGTCGTTATTCGTTCAATCCTATGCATATTTAGACAGGAAAAAAAATATCCTACAACTCCCAGCATAATGCTGGGCATTGCAGGATTCCCCCCCTCCCCTGTCTAAACTTGCATAAGATTGAATATTAAAAGGCTTCCGAAACCTGGGATCAAATTGAAATATGACTTGTGCTTAGGCAGAAGTCCTGAAGCATCTGATAGTTTCCTATAAACAAACTTGGAGGATTCAGCCTCCAAGTCTGTTTAAGACTAAATTCATTCTTCATGTTTATAGATCGAAGGATGGGGGGGGTTCTCTTTTTTTATGTTTCTCCCAGTATACATTGTAAATGCAAATAAAAGAAAGTGAGAGGTCTGTACTCTACATTAAAAAGACCAAGAAAGGGGAAAGTAGGAGGGGGGAAAGAAGAAGCATTAATCTATTTAATGGTTAAAAATGTGGACAGAGTCATCCTTGACACACAAAGGTTACAACTCAGTAAGAGTTGTCTTTTATTTATTGTGTGTGTGGGAATGCAGAGGTTGATCCACCCAGCCTTACTTCTCACATTGATGTAACCCAAGTCTCTTTTTTAACAAACTTTTCAGACATTGCTTTGAACTTGACATACAGAACAACGCGGAGGATGTAAACATCCACTTTTAAATGAACCAGCTGAAGGGTTTTGTGCTCACAAGATAAATCACATCAAATTACAGTCAGATTATTTTTATACATCTAACATAAAGCTGATATTTAAGATCTTAGGCTTTCAGTAGCTTAGAGAGGAATAAGAATGAACATATTTAATGTCTGTCTTCCCAAACAACCTAAAAACAGAAAGTTAAAAAGGTTGCTTTTCTTTTCTTCTCAGACATTTGCCAACAAGTTGATAATAACTACAAGAAGGAAAAACAAAAACAACTTGCGATGTGATTGAATACCTTTTTTTAATTGATCCAAAGTGTTTTCATCAATTAGGGTGCGATCCTATATGTGTGTGTGTGTGTGTGTGTGTTCCCCCTCCCCACCAGAAATAAATCACACCACTTCCAGTAGTCCCGAGCCAGAAGTAGGATTTAATTCGGTTGAAACACATGCAAGATTGTGCCTTTAATCTCAGTGCGTCATTGACTAAATGCTGAAGTGCTGCAAAGAAAATTTGATGCAAAGAAGGAACACCTGTAAAAACGTGACACCATTTTTAAAAAATGTGTGAAATATCTTTGACATAATTTCACACTGTTGTGATTCCTTTCCTGCAATAAAAGAAGAGAATGGTTTTTGTTTCCGCAGATGCCCGAAGTGCAATTACATTTTCTCTAAGGGATGTCAAGTGTCAAACAAGGGCACTTAGTAACCAGGGATATTTGTATGGCAGGTCAGATTTGTCGAAAAACATACGTTCTTGTTCAGGTCATGCTCGTTGCAATGAGAATTTCACCAGATGCATTTGTGATATAACTTATGACTGTATTTGGGATTAGACAATAATTAAATATGGTGGAGGACTTCATTTAGTAGGCCTGTTTAGACAGAAGAAAGTCCTACAGCTCCCATCCTCCACCCTGCTCAGCCTCACAGACTCCAGTCTACAGAACACCACACTTGCCTGACTTGGTGTACACCTACTCTAGTGAAAGTGAGACACCATTTTGTGAAACAGGATGCCATTTTGTGAAAAAAAATGTGATTTGTCTTTTTTCGTAAATGTTGCATAAATGGTGGCTGTAAAGGGGCCATTTACACAATATTACAGGCATAAATGGTCTATCTCTACCTGTAATGTTGGCCCTTTATGGACACCATTTATGCAACATTACATTTATAAAACAAACAAACAAACCTTGAGCTGCAATTGTTTCTCAAAATGGCGGTCAACAATGGTTCGGGTGGCTGTGTGCTATTCGTCAGGCACACACAGAACATGTGGCAGCTCACACAGCATAGTAAACAAGGGCAACTGACTGGTGGAGTCCACCCATCCTTATCGTAAATCCCCCATATTATTCACCCACATGCAAATACTGGTCAGATGGTCCAATTACTCAGAATCTATCCAACTTAACATTTACATGGTGTTAAGTTGGGTGTGACGCCAATTGGAATCATACAAATTGGAACATCCCTTGCCTGCTTGAAGCAAAAACTAGGAATTTTCTCAGTTATTCAGTTCAGTTGGTGATATCGCTGGTGGATTTGAGTGGAAATCTCCCATCCCATCTTAAAATTTCCCATTTTGTGTGTGTGTGTGTGTGTGTGTGTTTCACTAAGAGAGTGAAGTGAACAAGCTATATGATCCATCTATGTATTGGGTTGGATAGACCCAATCTTGCCATCACCTTCTGCCTCTTTGATCCAGATTTGTTTTCCTTCCTAAACTTGACTCTTATTCTGCTCCTTTGCACATACATTCAAACCTACACACAGCATGCTCTAATCAAATTAATAAAAACAGACCAAAATCCTTGTTATTCTGTTACTATTTATACTTGTTCCCTTTGGAAACAAACAGAGAAACAGCTGGAGTCTGAGAATATTTTGTAATCTTATGAATTCAAATTGAAATGCCTCAAGGAAGAAGTTTCAAAAATAAACGTGACAGAAGCTAAGTCCCTGCCTTTTCGGGGGGAGAAAATGCATTAGTGTGTCTTACTTGAGATTGCCGTAGTGATATCTACGTGAATTCAGAAAATCACCAGTTTTCTATTTTTCAGAAAGGGAGTAAAGAAAACACACACACACATGTCTCTGTTTGTGAGTGGGTTCATACATGCACTCCTATAAAATGGTTCTAATAGTAAGAAACTGACCTATTTAAAAGATACAAAATTCTCCGAATTTCAAGTTGGAACAGATTCAACTTGGAGGTTGTAAACCAAACTTTACGTGGCCATAAATTCACTGCTTTTTCTGTGTCCCATCTTCTGAAGTGGGTGGTGGGGCAGGCACAGCAAGGTGACAAAGGGGTACCATTGTCTCCAGTGCCATGCAAAGTTGAAGAAAGGAAGCATCCTTTGGCATGGTGGTGACAAAGTTCAATAAGCAGTTGATGGGGGACAAAGTTCAATAAGCAACTGATGGGAGAACAAAGTTATTTAAGGTATTTGTTTGCTACTGTGCAAACAAACCCTTTTTGCTAGGTAGGGATGGCTAAGGATATTGGAGAAATCTGTTCGGTCGGTGGAACACTGAGTTGGGCCAGTGGACAGGTTTTCTGTCTTCTTTAATCTGTGTAAATTACGGCTGCAATTTGTGCAAATTGCACACATTTGTGCAAATCTCTACTTGTGCAAATTGCAGCCCAACAACAATAATAATAAAAAAGCTGTCTGCACTTCTTGATCTGAAAAGCCCTATGGGAGGAATGACCTGATGGTAGCTTCCCCCGAGCTTTACGTGAAATGTGGGAAGCCGAGGATCCTTCAGGCTGTCAAAGAGATGACTGTACAATGAAAGACATGACAATTGTGCACCTCATTGGAAAGGCAAGCACAAGAAACCTGAACCTAACCTATGAGAATTTCTCAAATTTTTCTTCTTCTTTGAATTTCTAGTCAAAGGCAATTTATTTTCTATCAAACTGAATGAGAATGGTTGAAAAAATATGTGGGATAAATTTTAGGCACAGCGCTTATTGCCTCTAGAATTGTGTAATGCAGGATGAAGTGATGCCCAGTGGCTTTCCTCCTGGGCTATCTATCCCCTGAACAAAATGGGAAAGTGTTGTGATGATTAAGAAGAAAGATAAATACCATACAACTTGTATCTGCTTCTATTTTTATACCAATTTGAGAACAAACAGAAAGGCCAACAGAGAAAACACATCTTAAAGTTGCATATAAAGATGCCCTGTTCACCTGGGGATAGACTGTCAGAGACAATGGATATCAAGAATTGTCCCCTTTCTTCTACTTTTCTCAGTGATTCTGGTACTTAACACATCTGAAAGTCTAGTCACTTCCAATCACATCACTCCATACACCTCCTTCCCTGTGGCTGCCAAATCTCATCTTCCCAGGGAAAATACACATGGGGGGGGGGAGTAACAAGAGGGACCCAAGAGACTTTGGAGTATTATTCCAAATAATGGAGTTACGAGCAGCCATATCTGATCTATCATTCCCAATGGGGCCTTCTTCTTCAACATTACTAAGCTCTCCAGTAAAGTTAAATCTTGGCATGGATCTGCTTTGATTTAATAAGAACTCTTTGACAGCTCATTTTAATTGCTAATAAGATTGTTTAGGGCAGCATCCCCTCAAACATGTGATAGAAGTGAAACTACTTGTGAAATTAAAATTGGAAGTCCATTTTGTGTATACTTCAAAATGTCTTGCAACTTACTTATTTACATATTTATTGTTAGAAAAATGTATATCCTACAGTTCCACTTATGCTTTTTTTTGTACAGGCACGTAAGAAAGAATGACCCTTTTCAGGGGATCTTTGTCACTTCTTTTGTTGTTACAATCTGGGTATCCCTCCTAGAGATGTGAATCTCCTGTGAATCGCCCCAAACCCTTTCTCTCCTTTAAACACTTCTTTATTTCCGAGTGAAAGGGGCAATCATTTTTCTGCCTCGTTCGCCAGGATTTTGAGAATTTCAGGGGGAGAAATCTCAGTATTCAGGGCTTCAGTGCTTACCTTACTGTAAGGAGATGACTGAGGGGTGTATGTGTGTGTATCCTATTGTGTGCTTGCAACCCCTCCAGCTGTTTCAGCTTCCTGGAAAGCCCACAGAGGATATAATCCTCCCTTGGAGCTTTCCAGTATGGTTCCTGCTGAGTACCTAAAAACTAAGCAAAGTGTTTTGTTTTGCATCTGTCTCCTGAATCATGACTTAAGAACATAAAAACATAAGAAGAGCCCTGCTGGATCAGACCAAGGGTCCATCTAGTCCAGCACTCTGTTCACACAATGGCCAACCAGCTGTTGACCAGGGCCCAAGAAAGCAGGACATGGTGCAATAGAATCCTCCCACCCATGTTCCCCAGCAACTGGTACACACAGCCTCAGGTATTGGAGGTAGCACATAACCATCAGGACTAGTAGCCATCGCTGCCCCTGCAATGCATGTAAATGTTGCACTGCTAACCATCTGAAAACATGCTTCTCAGTACTATCTTCCGATCTGGGGCAGCAAATGGGCAAGAGGACCTCTGTGCTCTCCCTCTCCCTCTGCCTTGCTACTGTCACTGTTGTTCATTGGCTTGCCTTCATCTCTGACCTGAATCTGCACAACCCTCTTCAGGGAGAGTGCAAGGCATGGAGAGGATGAGGCTCTTTCTCCTAACTCTTGGGCACTGCTTGCTGACTTGAAGAGGGCAGGTGAACAGTGGAAACAATGGTAAGAAGTAATTGTACCTGTCGGGGCAGGATTTTCTGGGACTGGTGCTGGGTGGAGGACTCATCCAGTTCCAATGATGCCCTGATTCGGGGGTGCAAAACTGAGGCCTAATCTGGCCAATGAAAACTCTGCATCGATCCGTGGGCCTCACCCCCTTGGCTTCATAAGCCCTGCCCCTGGGGCTTGAGGTGGTAAGAAGAATCTCCACTGTTATTACCAATCACAAATGAACATCTGTTGTGGGAGCAACACGAAAAGGATTCCCCAGCCAAGGCACCAAGACTGGGGGAAGGTGCATGGCGAGTCAAGCACTGATGGTCAAGGCACCATCCACTCAGTGTCAGCTTCACTGTGCATGGGGCTTCCTGGATCAGGTAAGCCCACATGCGGTGAAACCTGGTTCCTGACCAAAATGCCAGTTCCACCCAGTATATCAGCCTGGGAGCAACTTAGCACATGTGGGTGTGGCCACACCCACCTGCTGTACTATGGTCCATGGAGGGCTGGGGAGAGGGATCATCCGGCTATACAGCCGACTCCTCAGTGGATCTATACCCCTACCTTGATGGTTAGACTTCCCACATTTTCCATTTCCCTAGGTGGAAGGAATGGCCTAGTTGCAGCAATGGTGTCTGGCGCACAAATACCATCAGAGTTATCAAGCGCAATCCTCTTTTGCTTATCAGCATTGCATAGCATATAGTAGCTTCATAGAATAATAGCGTTGGAAGGGGCCTATAAGGCCATAGAGTCCAACCCCCTGCTCAATGCTGGAATCCACAGTAAAGCTTACCTGACAGATGGTTGTCCAGCAGCCTCTTGAATGCCTCTAATGTGGGAGAGCCCACAACCTCCCTAGATCATTGGTTCCATTGTCGTACTGCTCTAACAGTCAGGAAGTTTTTTCCTGATGTCCAGCCGGAATCTGGCTTCCTGTAACTTGAGCCTAATAGTACATGTCCTGCACTCTGGGATGATTGAGAAGAGATCCTGGCCTTCCTCTGTGTGACAACCTTTTGAGTATTTGAAGAGTGCTATGGGATTCTCTACTACAAGATGTTGGGCAACTTAATAGAGGAGAAGGCTATCAATGGCTACTAGTTATGATGGCTATGTTAGGCTGACCATATGAAAAGGAGGACAGGGCTCATGTAACTTTAACAGTTGCAGAGAAAAGGGAATTTCAGCCGGTGTCATTTGTATGCAATTAGTACATGGTGAAATCCCCTCTTCATTACAACAATTAAAGCTGCATGCACTATACTAGAGTGAACAGATACAAAAGAGGGCAGGGCCCCTGCAACTTTAACTGTTGTGATGAAGAGGGAATTTCACCAGGAACTAATTGCATACAAATGACGCTGGCTGAAATTCCCTTTTCTCTACAACTGTTAAAGTTACATGAGCCCAGCCTAGGCTATGTGCTACCTCCAGTAGCAGAGGAAGTAGGCTTATGTACACCAATTGTTGGGAAACATGAGTGGGAGGGTGCTGTGGCACTCAAGTCCTGCTTGTCAGTTCCTGGTCAAAAGTTATTTGGCCACTGTGTGAACAGAATGCTGGACTAGATGGACCCTTGCACTGAACCAGCATGGCTCCTCTTATGTACTTATGCTGTTAACATCCACTAGGACTAAACCAGTAGTCAGACTCCTCAGATCTATTTTAGCAGTTCTCTTAAGTAATGAAACCTCCGCATATGTCACATACACAGTAGGAAGGTGATCTTTATTATTCCTTTCATTGTTCAGGAAATTGATCAAAGGTGGATTTCAATGATTTATAAGAAGAAGCCAAACAAGATCACCTCCCAATCATT
Source organism: Anniella stebbinsi (assembly GCA_029215795.1). NCBI lineage: Eukaryota > Metazoa > Chordata > Lepidosauria > Squamata > Anniellidae > Anniella > Anniella stebbinsi. The sequence continues at coordinate 12,714,458 of JARDYH010000001.1, read as the reverse complement.
CTAATTCTCTTTCATGCCCCCCCCAAAATAACATGTTTGATGTGTTAATCATCATTTTCCCGTAACAACATCTACCAATTAAACTATCATCTTTCACACTTATCAACATCACAAAAGAGCCACAGAACTGAAATGAAAGAGCAAATAAAAAGAAGGGCGGGACATAGCAACATTTAAAGTGTCACAAATATTTAATTTAGCTTTTGAAAGGCAGTTATTGTATGCCAACTAGAATCAGAATGAGACTTAAAAGCAGATTTTTTTAAAAAAAGTAATGTGTGTGCAGCATTTCACGTTGACATGTGATTATTTTAAAATTGTTCATAAAGATACACAATGAAGTGCTGTCTGGTGTGTGGTCTGCACCTCCAGGTTTAAATAAATGTATATATATATTTCAGTTACCTACTTTGTAGTCCAGATTAAAGCAGTTGAGTGTTAACCGAAATCTGGATAAATTCTACTTTTTAAAATTTATTTATTTAGTACGTTTTATCCTGCCTTTCCTCAGAAGGAGCTCAGGATGAGTTGGGTTAACCTAGTTTATTCTCACAATAACACTGTGAGTTAAGTTAGGCTGAGTCACAGTGTGACTTGTCCAGCTCTTTCTTCTCTATCTTTTACTTTCTCTGTTTCCCCCCCCCCACCCCCGTCTCTGTCTCTCTCTCCACCAAGCTTTTAAAGCTCAGAGTTCTGGCTCCTTTAACTTGTTGCATAAAATCACACCAGTTGCTGGGGAACATGGGCAAGAGGGTGCTGCTGCATTCATATTCTGATTGCGGTTTCCCATGGGTAGCTGGGAAATCACAAGAAGTATGCTGGACTAGATAGACCGTTGTTCTGATCCATCATGACTTTTCTTCCATTCTGAACTGTTGGTTCTGTCTTGTATTGATTTCCTTCATGCATTATTTTAGTGGGAACTGCCATTGTAACACACTGGTGCCAATACACATATTGCTGCCTGTTGCAATGGTAAAATTCACAATCCAGTCCCAGCTGTGCCATAGGAAGGACCATACCACCAAGGCTAGATGTTTTGCCCTGATTATTCAAACAAGCAGTCAGATTCTGACTCAAGCATATATACATCTCCTTCAGTCTGAGTAACTCCTTTACCAAATCCTTCAGTTCCCAGAACCTGATTTCACTGATTTAAAACATTTACATTCTGCATTTTTAAGTGTTCAAGGCAGTTTAAAAGAACAGCAACAAAATCTCACAAAGCCTAGACATAAAACATCATTAAAATGCAATAAAACTGCTAATTATGACTTAGTAAAATCAGTAAAACACAAAACACAAGCAACAAACAAGAATAACAGCTTGTTCACCGCCTTGGGAGTCTTTGACAGAGAAATAGGGTAGAAATGTCCAAAGAAATAGATAAATAAATGTAATAAATGAATTTTCAGAAGTTGCACTGAGATCGGCATCACTAGTCTTTGAAAGCCCAGGCAAATGGAGAGATTTCAATTTGGCACATATGCAGAGTAGGTACGAGAGGAACGGTGAGTACATGCCAGTGGGTATGTCAATGAGGGTGTGTTGTGGAGCAAGTGGGCACATGCAGATGGTGTTTCACATAGGGGCCACCACCTCAAAGGTCCTTTGTCCAGTGACTATCAGCCTAACTTCCATAGGTATGGGCACCCAGAGAAGAGTCTCCAAGGAACTTAACAATGATCCCTTCATAGGCTCCTGGCCCATAATCTTGTCTTCCTAACAAGCAACCTGGCAGTAGATGGACATGTGTGAGAGAAGAAAAGTTTGCAACTTTGAACACGAAGAAGACAGATGTCCTGGAGTTTGCAGAACAGCTGAATGTGCAAACACTCCAACTGTCCCGATTTATCATGGGCAGTCTTGCTTTCTTGTTCCTGTCCTTGATAAATCACTGCTCCTATTTTTGTCTTTTGGCAATGCTTTATTCAAATTGTTTTAGCTTGTGTCGCTGGAGATGGCATTTTCCAGAGTACAGCCCCCACCCAAGTCTCTAGGAATTAAATCTCTGTGTGTAGGGGTGGATGCATCTTGTCTCTAACACACATCAATATAAACGTGGACTTGGCATTCATGAAAAGGGCTTGCATATGATATTTCTAGCTGATCAACGACCCAGACCAAGTAGTGTCCCTGATTAGGTGGCGAAGCCCTATCCACAGAAGGCTGTAAGAGCTCCAACAGGTGGGGGTGGAGTCACGATTCCCTACCATTGCTTCTCCATCCCTGCTTTTGTTGCTCAATGTTTCCTTTTTCTCAGGGAGATGAAAGAGGAAGTAAACAACGTGCCTGTCGCCCATTCAGTGGACTGTTTTTGTTGCGCTGCTTCTCCTGCACACAGCCCGCGATAACGGCAAGTTCCGTCTCTAAAAATAAATCGGACTTACCGAGGTATTTTTTTGTTATGAGAAGAAGGCTAGAAGGAGTGGTGTTCTGATGGTGTTCTAAGAGTGTAGGACCCATTTCTCACTAATGCTGAATGAACAGCTGGGAAGCATGGTCAGTGGGTACATCAATGAGGGTGTGTTGTGAGGCCAGTGGACACATCCACATTACTCCCTCATGTGTTTATTAATGCCCTTTTTGTGAATATGTACAACTGCCATATACGCCTTTTCTAATTGGACTGGGCTGCTCAAGGTCAGATGCAGAGGTATTTCTCAGTCTTCCTACCTTATTCCTTTTAACTGGGGAATCCAGAGACTTCACTTGGACTCATCTACATGCATTCTGCCACTGAGTTATATGTGTACTGTCTTGGTTTTATTAGCTGATAGGAGAACAAACAATGAAATGGTTTTAGACCAGGAATGGGTGACAAATTCAAGCAATCGTTTTTGTTTTAAGTGGATTTAAACCCATTTGCACCTGATGGAACTGAACACAGAAATGGATGCAATTTGCAATTTTAAAAAAAGCCCCCAAAAACCATACATTTTCGGGCTTGCAATGTGTTACATGAAAGGAAAAAAGAAATGTGTTTTGACAGCATGCACACATTTGAAAACTGTGCAAACACCGAGTACATTTCCAAAATGCACACAAACTCAATTTAGTCAATGGGGGAACACATGCATTAATGTGTCCAGATTGCTTTCCCCAAATAAACAATAACAACAAAACAAAACTTGAACAGAACTGGCACAGAACTGATGTGGAGATGGGAAAGGGAGAAAATCCATAGAAATCTGGTGGAAATGGACAGGAGGGAGGGGCGGCCTATATCAGGCCGTCCCTGCCACACACCGGCCTCTTTCATTTTCGACTCCCACACTCCCTCCATCCCAGCATCTAGTATGGGATTAGCCAGTCACCCTCTTTGGAGAGAGGGCTGAGTAGGAATTTCCCATCCTTTTTTGAGATAGCTTTTTTGCCAACTTCATACTGGAAGCCTATTGGAGAAGGGTGAATAATTAGGTTGATTGGTGGCAGGGATGTGCGGGAATTGACTGCAGTAGAATAGGGACGGCGAGCACTCGGGTGCCTTTTGGCGATGGGCATAACCAGAGGACCTGCTCCTAGGGGGCTATGTGGCTCCCGTGTCAGGATATGGTATGCCTTTGGACACCCTCCTGATTCACCTACTCAGATGTCTTATGGCATGGAGCGGGGGTGAGACAGGGCGGTATCCCCACACTTGCAAAGTGCCACATAAGCAAGGAGCCGGGTTTTCCCGACCCCCTTGCTTCAGAGAGTGGCTCACCCTTATGGGCAGGCAAGTAGCCTGCAATAAGGACATTAATTCCCACACTTTCACTTGCAGATCCAGGGTGAGATGAAGCTACCATATTGTTTAATAAAGAGGCTCTAGTTCAATCCGAGCTCTGGTATCTGTGTCATTATTCAACCTCCCTCCTCCGCTCCCAAATGGACTATCCTTATGTTTGGCTTAACGTAGTGTCTGTTTCAGAAAGTAATATATAGTGTGGAGAATTCTGAATTTCATTTAGTGGTTTTAAATGATCAAATTTTTCTTTGGCATTGGTACCATTAACTAAGAAAATGCAGACTCGAGCCACATTAAAAAAAACTGAGAGTTTGTTTGTTTGATTTGTTTTTAAGTTGATGTGCAAGGCAATCCTTTGCATATTTACACCGAAGTAAAGACTAGGGGTGTGCGCTCCACACCGAAAATCTTGGGGTGCAATGGATGTCTGACAGATCTCTGAAATTGCAATGCAGTTAGGGGGCAGTTTCAAAACCGTTGGAACCCCCCAGTGCAGTTAGAAGATCATTCGCGCCCCAAAGGGATCCATAGGGATCCATAGGGATCTGAAGGGTTTTTAGGCAACATCAGGGCTCGTTTCATGTTGATGGATGACTGACTGAACACTTCCATATTAGGAAGATGCTGAGGTGTGAGGGAGGGGTAGTTTTGAGATTGACATCTGTGGCTAACCAATAGCCACAGTCTCCTCCCTGTCCCCCCCTCCAATCATGTTACTTAGGGGGAGGGATTGCAAATTATATAACCCATGTCTGGGAACTCATTCCTCATGGATCGTTTGGAAGGAAGGAGAGAGGAGAGAGGAGAGAGGAGAGAGGAGAGAGGAGAGAGGAGAGAGGAGAGAGGAGAGAGAGGAGAGAGAGGAGAGAGGAGAGAGGAGAGAGGAGAGAGGAGAGAGGAGAGAGGAAGGAGAGAGAGAGGAGAGAGGAGAGAGGAGAGAGGAGAGAGGAGAGAGGAGAGAGGAGAGAGGAGAGAGAAGAGAGAAGAGAGAAGAGAGAAGAGAGAAGAGAGAAGAGAGAGTTGTGTTTATTTAGCTCAAATTAGCTGTAAGTTCTCTGTGTCTTCTTGATTTCTACCTGCTGTTCAGGCAGTGAGAGGTACCTCCTGCTTTCTTTTTCTTTTTTTTTCTTTTTTGCTGGCTAGGTGGGTTTGCTTCTCTCTGTGTCTACCTGCTTTTATTTGCTTCTTGTAGTACCTCCTCATTAGTGTGTGTGTGTGTGTGTGTGTGTGTTTTCGTGTTCTTGTTCTACCCTCTTACCCCAACTGAAAAATTCAAAAAAGAAAATTAGGAAACTATCCTTTAACTTTCCAACCTGCCTTTAAATCCCAGTCTGTCTGTCTCAGTCATTGTTTGCTCTTGTTGAAATCCGAGTTGCTTCAAAGCACCCTGTCCCTCAGTCCCGATTGTTGGTGTGTGTGTGTGTGTGTGTTACTGTTACCCCCATATAAAAGAATACAAAACCAAATATCTTTAGCTTTCCAATCCTTTATTGTACAGTGCCTGCTGTTATACTGTGTGGGTGGGTGTTCAGTCTACAACCCCCCCCTCTCTCTCTCTCTCTCTCTCTCTCATCTCCTATGTGAGCTCGTGTTTTCTACCATCTGACTAGTTTGTGTGTGTGTTGCAACACACATGTTTTTTCCAGAGCTCATGCGCAAGCACACATTTCCCCTCCCCACAATTCATCAAGGTTTCTTATCCCATCATGAGGCATGCAATGGGTGCTGCTGCTGGCTTTGGCTGTGTTGGGAGAGGAAGAGTTGTTTCTTCTAGTTCCCTCCCCCCTCCATTCCAGTTTCTGAAAGTTCTTTAAGCTCTCTTGAGAGAAGATGAAGTGCATATGAACAGTTCAAGTGTGTGTGTATGTGTGTATGTGGGGGGAATGGTTTGAGGGGGGAATTTTAAAAAAGAATCCTAAAAAATCAAGGAATGAAGGGATCTGCTTCAAACTTGACGGCTAAAGCCCTACTGAAGAACTACCAGGGTGCCAAGGTTCATCTCTTTATCTTTAAAACTGACGGAGTTGTGTGCATTTTTTAAAAAATTCCCATTGACGATAATAATGCGGTTCTCTGAAAACGGAGCAGTTTTCTGACGAGTAATTCGGCAGTGTGGAGAGATGGACCCTTTCCAAAAATTGGAGTGGAGAACCCACTCAATGGAGCTCCACCCAAATTTTGGGGCGGAGCAGACCCGCTCTGCACACCCCTAGTAAAGGCCATTATGTTCATTGTGACCCATTCCTTCATTCCTTCTTCCTTCATTCCCTATAGCCAAATCTATGAGACCAAACAATATCCCACAAACACTGCCTTCCAGAGCTGACAGTACAAGGAGTGAAGCCACAAGAATGCAACACCTCCCATTCCCAACCCAGACAATTGCCCCAGTCACCTTGGTAGATAGTATTGCTAGCCACCATGAAATCATGGTGAATCAATAGGGTCACACTTCCCCTGTCTTTCTTCCAAGGTAGGTCATCATACACAGCAAGCAAAGCTGTGCCCATGCCAAACCTGGCCTGCACCCCAAATGAAATGAATTGAGATAATCAGGTCCCCTCTACAAGGATTCGCTTTTGCGCCCGGTTAGGCGATTATGCGCATAATCGCTGAAGTGCATTTACACCTAATACCTCTGCACGAGAGGCGGCGAGAGGCGGCGAAGCGCATTAACGGATGACCAAAATGCGCTTTACAAGTAGTTAATGCGCATAAGCGCTTGTTCACATAGTCAAAATGCGCTTTAACGGCCGGAGCAAAATAAAACTCGCGATTTAACGCGCATTCGATAATGCGCATAATCGGAGAGATAACGTGCCTCTATGCCCGATTTGCGCTCCGTTCTTGAAAGAGGTTTAAAGCGCCTTGAAAGAGCTTTAAACCTCTCTTGTAGAGGCAGCCTCAGTCTCACCCAAGAGCATCCAGAGTCGGCTGGCAACCAGCCACTCAAGGACCATAAGTTGGCCTGTTTTTGCTACAGCATAGATATAATCCACAGGAGTATTCTTTTAAAGAACATCAACTGGTGATAAGAGTTTATTATGGTGAATGTGGGGAGGAGAGAAACCTTCACTTTCTGGTATATACTGAAGAGAATTCATTTACATTTCATAAATGTACTGTATTATTTATGATAGCATCAGCTTTTAAAATTAGATTTTTTTTTCAATTGTGTTTCAAGCAGGTACGCTTCTCTTTTCCCCATGTGTAGGTAAAGTTTTACGCAATGGCATAAGTTATTGCAATATTTTATTCATTGTCCTCTGGACCCTCATTTTGCACAGTAACACTCAAGGTTAGACCATTAAGTGCTGGTATGATGAAGCAATATGAACTCAAGGGATTCGGAAGAAGTTGGAAACAGCTGATCAAAAATCAATTTGCTCTTTTTTCTCTGTTTCCCCCTTCCCTTTAGTTTTTCATCTAAAGGTCAAATCCTTTTCAAGCTATATTCAGAGATCTAATTCTATAAACTGTGCCATAGATACATTTAAGATAAAGTTAAATGTCTCCTCCATCATGGCATGTTTCTGTCTATTTTTCTCTTTAAGCTGGGGTGAAGGACATATTTTTGAGTCTCAGATCACACTGTGGTAACATGAGATGAACTTAGAACCCCCCCCCCCGCCCGCTCCCTTAGGTTGTATGTCCACAAAATTAAAAGAGTTTCATTTGAAGAAGAAAAAACCCGCAAAAGGTGGCCTGTGCATTTCTAAATTACGATGGCTATAGCTCCATGGAAGAGAGGCGTTCTACCCACCAAGCTGAGCACTTGACACATTCTGAGAAGTTACCACTTCCTTAGTTTGATCACAGTCAGAATCTTCCAATATATGGCATTATATCGACACAGCAACCCTATGGTTCCCAGAAGGGCATCCTAGGGCCAAAGGATATTTCAGATTTCCCACCCACTCATCAAGCTTCTAGACCCAGCTACACCCTCAGGAAGGGAAATTCTAAGCATGGATTTCTCCCACCACAGGCAGCTGCTGCACGAAACCCTAGGGTGGCTCTTTTTCCAAGGATGGAACAACAGCAACCTCAGGAAAAGGTCGGAGAAAGAGAACAAAGGGCAGGGATGGTGGGCAGGAAGGGGAGGAGAAGAACAGTCATGGATCCATTGGATCTGCAACCCTCTCAGTCACCCATTCCACCCACTGTAAGTGAGATGGCTCACAGGCCTGTCTAGCTTAAGACAACAAAATTGGAGGAAAGAGAAGGTGTAAAAGCCACCATCCTCCCTCCCTCCTTCCTTCCTTCCTTCCTTCCTTCCTCCCTCCCTCCCTGCCTGGCTCTTGCCCCTCCCTCCCTCCCTCCCTGCCTGGCTCTTGCTTGCAGAGCCCTGGAGAAAGACATCTGGTCTCAGTCCATGACCACTGAGATTATTGTCAAATCTGCCATTTCTTTGAAGCAATCTGCTTTGTACTGAAGGATTGCGTAAGCTGGCAAACACTGCGAAAGTGTACATCATAGATTTTTAAAAGAAGTTAAAGTTACGTGCACACACTCTCTTACTTTTTCTCCGTCGTACACCCCCCACCCTCCAAACACACAGAGGACATGTCCTTTACCTTCTACAGATACCATGGCCAGATCTACACCAAGCAGGATATAGCAGTGTGAAAGCAGTATATGAAAGGCAGGAGCCACCCAACTGATTTATAGTGGTATTGAAATACACTGACAACTGTTGGGGCCCATTGACACATCACATGTACCGCTATATCCTGCTCAGTGCGGCTCCTGACTTTTATATATCGCTTTCATATGGCTATATCCTGCTTGGTGTAGATCTGGCCCTAGACACCATATTTGTGTTTTGTTTTTAAAGAAAGGACAAAAAACAGAACTCAGTGCATATCAAGAAGCAGGCACCTTCCAGATAGCACAAAATTCCCTGCAAAAAAAAAAAAGGCAACAATGGATTTGGAACGTTAAAAAAAAGATGACTTCTTGTCATGTTTCTCTTACAAAACACACACACAGACACACACACACCAAAAAACCTATCAGCCCATTCATTTTCTGTTCCTGGAACATGCATCCTTTATGACAGATAGCTCCAAACAAAGAGAAAATAACTAATTATTTACTCGAACATCCTATATTGCATTTGCCTTTTTGATGCATGCGGCGGAAAGTGCCAAGAATCCTGCTGCCTCGTTTTCCTCCAACCTTAGAGTAGAAATCACAGTGTGAGACCTATAACAACAAAACTGCCCTATATTTACCCACTGGCCTCCAGTTTGGAACCAAAGTCATTAGGCAGTCTCACAGATGCCATCAATTAGCACCGTGAGCTATGGAGCTGGCACTAATTATAACCCCAATTGTCATTCTGAATTGCAAAGCCAAGATGTTGAATTGGCATGGAGAGGACAGTCCTTTGTGGCTTTGCTTATCTTCTCTCCCCCGCCCCTCCCTGAAAGACAACTCACTGCAAATCCTGGAAGCCAGCTCTTGTACGCTAATGGTTGTTTTATCTCCGCCTTTCAGGAACCACCAATTTGGTGGCAAGTCTCGCTTATTTGGGGGGGAAGTGTTATAAAAGCAGCATGGCTACCAGGAAAACACAAGGCCCGTGTCCAGTTTCTCCTCCTTCCCCACATTGCCTGAGGTAAATAGGAATGTAAGAGAAATATGTTCCCACAGTGGCCAACCAGGAGCAGAACATGAGGGCACTTACACCTCCAACTCATGTTCCCAGCAACTGGCTTACAAAGGCATAGTGCCCCTAATATCGAGTAACACCTCATCAATCCCCAAGGGAATGGCATGTCTGAGCTGACCAAGTATTGCACTAAAATCACCACACATCCCCTGATACCCCGCCAGAAACCTCTTTTAACACTATGGTCAAATAACAAGGGACATGTAGAGAAACAAACCCTATGCAAGCATCTGACTGCTCGCATGTAGGGGGAAATATGGAAAGGGTGGTTGGGCGCACATGTGAGCCATGCTGCCAATGTTCCTGCACACTCAGCTGTCAAGCCAATGTTTACATACTGAGGGTGGCCTATATAGGGCTCTTTAAGCACATTCAGCTGGATGTGCTTACGGAAATGCCATGATCGCCATCCCTGCCTGATCAGGGTTTCCAGTCACAGAACTTCTGTAGGCACGTTCAGCTGGATATGCTTACAGAGCCATATACAGACCTTTGTGCTCAATGCACAAGAATCTGACAGACAGACAGGAATACAGGGACATTGGGAGCAGAATATATGTGTGCACACAATTTCCTCTACACACGCTTGACCTAGGTGTGAGCAGGCAAGCACCGGTGTAGGGATGCACTCTGAATTCTAAGTCATAGGATCCTATGCATAAGCAACCAAGGTGCAGAGGGAGAAACAGGATTGCTCCACCCAATGTACATATTCAAGTCTGCATATCTGTACATGCTTAGGATCACTAAAGGTCATGAATCCAGTTTATATCCCTATAGATGCTTTGCAGACATGCAAATGTATATCTCTACAGCAGGAAAAAGGCTACACAGGATGATCTGAATCCAGTTCAAAGAAGCGACTGGCCCATCTCTTGGAGATCTGCCAGGATCGAAATATTTTTGTTGGTTATATATGTGAAATCTACAGTCACTAAAACACGATAAGCTGTGAACAGCCTCTGAAAGACAAGGGGGGGGGCATTGTAGAGGTTCAAGCAATGTTTCATGGTGTAGAGAAGTAAAAGTGGGCAAAAGTGCAGGCATAACCATTTAGAACTGCAATTTTCTGCAAATCGTGATTACTGCAAATAGTCATACCTGTGATTTTGCACAAATTGCAGCTTGCACGTATAAAACAAAAATGCAGAAAATCTCCAGAGATTCAGGAACTGACCCACTACTCAGCTTGTGAAGTCAGGGGTGCCGCAGAGATCCACTGTACTTAAAGTGAACAACATTTTCCTGCGACTCCCACCTGTCATGGCTACTAGCCATGACAGCTAAAGAGAACCTTCAGGTTCAAAGACATGTCTATTTAAACAAGGTGTTCCTAAATGACAGTTTCCCTTTACTGCTCACCACTCAGATATAGAGCACCATCCCATGTGTTGCACCCTTGATGACCGAAAGCCCTTGAACTTGGAGTCTTATGATCATGCTGTTCATTTTTGCTAGATGGGTGATTTCGGGCGCCTCTCACTCTGCATTTTTGTTAGATGGGCTATTTTGTGCATCCAGCTGGAGCTGTGTGGTGGGGAAGGGAAGAAAAGGAGGGTGGAGTAGTTCAGGATTCTTAATAACCTGGCCACCCTGGTCTCCTCCTCTCCCTGCCCACAGAAACACTCCCTTTCCCTTTCTGTGAACTTCACTTTGTGAACTCATAGAGGCAACTGGCATGATTCTCTCCATGGTGTTGGGGAGGGGGAGGGGGCAGGGAGCTCTTTTCCTAGCTCTGAGGACTTTCTATGACCTTGGTGCTGGGAATCTGAAAATCCTACCCCATAGGATCGCTTCCTAAATGATGTAAATGAATAAATATTTCTCATGAGTGGAAATATGAGCATGGGGGGGGAGGTGGAACTTCACCTTAAAGAAAATATGTTAAGGCCCTAAGGCCTTAACATGAATTTGTTCCAGAGAACCCAGAGCAATTGCTGATGAGCCTTGCAATAAGAAGTGCATCCCCATCCCCTCCGGAAGCTGTTTTGGAAGCTTTTTCCCTTTTCATTCAGCTACAAAGGAGGTGGAGTGGGGCGGGGGAGGGAGGGAGGGAAGCCGTTCTTTTTCAAGAATCATTCTTCAGTACAGAATAAATCCCTGCCTGGCCATGCATCTTTAGCAAATTCATCAGCCAAATCCGTTTTTCAATGCCATTTAGGAAAAATATATATTACAATTCAAAAGGCAGGCAGGGCTCCTTTCTGCTAGAGAAGGCATTTTAAAATTGATGTTTGGTAGAGATGTGTATAAATGAGGAAAATTTACAAATGAGGACACGAGGCAGGACAGAGATAGAGCATTGTTCCTGACAGCGGCTTCAGTGATCCAAGCCATTGGGTCCCATCCACATTTTTGCAATGTGTTGTACGTGGAGCGAACTTCGAAAAGGCCAAAAAAAAAAAACCAAAAAAACCTTCAATTGGTGAGAATACAGTTGCTGGAATGATAATTAAGACTGGACAACATGAAGTATTATCCCAATGCTTTGATTTCTCTGTTACCTCTCAATCTGTTTCCAGGCCCAATTTCAAGTGCTGTTTTTGACCTTTAAAGCCCATCATGGCTCTTAGTACCTGAAGATTACCTCTTCCCTCATGTACAGTATAGACAGTAATGTGCACATTTTTATAAGTGTACCTTTGACAATCACATACACACCCATTGACTAAAGTCGTTTGTGTACACTTTGGAAATGTATTTACTTTGCACACTTTCCATATGGGAATTGCATTGGCTACCTATTGGCTACCAGGTTAGGTTTAAGGTTTTGTTACTAGTGTACAAAGCCCGAAACAACATGGGACTGGGATACCTGAGAGAGTGCCTTCTCCCTTACCAACCCGCCCAGTCAATGAGGTCATTGGAGGGCATGCTCCTGGTGGTTCCACATGGACCTATGACCCATTTGGAATCCACCAGGAGAAGAGCCTTTAGTGTGGTGCCCCCTTCTCTTTGGAACTCCCTGCTCCTGGAGGTCAGGCAAGTGCCAGCACTAGGGTGGTTCCAGTGCCTCCTGAAAACAACTCTATTTCGAGTTGCCTTCCTGAACTCAACTGACTAGCCACCATTTTTACTGGTCCTTTGTTTTAAATTGAACAATTTTAATTTCCTTTTTTTAAAAATCTTTCTTTTTACTGTTTATACCTATGTGCACCACTCCAGAATCTATTTTAGATACGGAGCAGTATATACATATTGCAAATAAATAATAAATAATAATACGTGTGCATGTTGACAAACATATTATTATTATTATTTTCCCATTTCACTTTGTGGATTGGATTGGGGGAAGGGGAATCTTAAGGTTTGGGATGAACAGGAGATTAAGAGAGAGAGAGAGAGAGAGAGAGAGAGACTGCAGCAGTGAAACAGGGATGACAGCAACACAAAATTGACAGATTTTTTCATCCCTGGTGCTTATCAGGTCAATTCATATCAGGTCAGTTCATATGGGAATTCACAAAGATCAAAGTCCTCAAGCATACGGAGCTCATGTGCTCCCAAGGTCACTGGCCTCATCTACACCAAGCAGGATATGGCACTATGAATGCAGTATGAAAGCAGTATATAAAAGGCAGGAGCCACACCAAGCAGGATATAGCAGTATGAAAGCGGTATATGGTATGTGTCAATGAGCCCCAACAGTTGTCAGTGCACTTCAGTACCACTATAAATCAGTAGTGCGGCTCCTGCCTCTTATAGACCACATTTTCATACCACTTTCAGAGTGCTGCATCCTTCTTGGTGTAGATGAGGCCCTGGCCTATCTAACCCAGGGTTGACTGGACAGAGGAAGGAGGGTGGCAGCAACAAATTCAAGGAAGCAAAAGGGAGGGAGAAAGAGAGAAAGGCTCAGAATGGTACAGATAATAATAGGAAATTTAATAAAATAGCTAAAATGTCAGGACAACTTGTTGAAGACCTTCTTCAGGCTCACTGAAAGAGCAACAATGATATAAATGAATTCAATTAACAACAACAACAAAAAAACCTTCCTGTTTAACATGTTGAACAGTTTCCCATCTTAACTGAAGCTCCAACATGCTGGAGAATTACAGCAGCTAAGGTATGGGTCAACTCACAGGAGGATTCCTTTAGCAATACAGTAAGGTTCAGGTGCTTTCTCAAGCAACAAAAGACTAGGGCCAGATCTACACCAAGCAGAATATAGCACTATGGAAGCAGTATGAAAGCAGTATATGGTTTGTGTCAATGGGCTCCAACAGTTGCCACTGCACTTCAGTACCGCTATAAAGCAGTCGTGTGGCTCCTGCCTTTTATATACCACTTTCATACCACTTTCATAGTGCAATATTCTGCTTGGTGTAGATGAGGCCATTATGTGGGAGTTTTTGAACTACGCACTTGCTATATAACCCGTGTCTCCTTCACTGTTTACATATCTACCACCTACACTGACCACTTGTATTTAACAAAGATGGCTCTAGACAAAAATGCCCAGACCACAATATTTTTTTAAAGTAGTCTGGAGACTCCATAAGTAGTCATTGTTGTGGACTGGATTGAAGGTTCCCTTACAGTGTAATCCTTTTCATGTCTACCCAGAAGTCATACATACTGAGTTAAATAGACTAATACCCCAGGGCCATATGACCCCACCAATTCCTGTACATCCTGCCCATTCCTTTCTGTAAGTGGAGGGTCCCACCTAATCCATTGCACAAATAGGACCCACCGCTAGGGGGTATACAGTTTTTATAAAATCTATTCCATTTATATTTCACAGACTACACATTATTGGCCCTTTTTAATGCGGTTTTCTACAACTAAATTTGTATAAAAATTCAAAAGTAAAAAAAAAAAGTCCACAAAATTCATACAACATAGGGGAAACTGGTCAACTGCAGAATTTGTGGTTCGGATTCATAGAAATCTGAACTTATTTGATTCTATTGTGGATCTTTACCCACCTCTTATATTAAGGTAGATTTAGCACTTCCTAGAGAAAGCCCTGGAATGAGCAAAAACATTCATTTCTGGAAGGAGACAGATTGGCAGAGCTCCTTTATGTGAGATCTTCTAACCTTCCTTCTTCCAGAAATGAGTGTTTCCGCTTGTTTTGGGTTGCCCTGGAAGAGCTAAGTTGCACAACAGAATTGGCCTGCAAGAGCATGTGTCCCTTGTAAATGTAGGGTTGCATCCTTAGATACTTTGTCCTTTAAAAATGCATTCACAAATGAGCAGCTTTTGAGATTCCTGTTTGAATAAATCATTGTAGGGGGGATATACAAAAAGGCAGAAGAAAACTGGGCAGCAAGAAGAGACAGCCATCTGTGATCACACACACACACACAAAGATACAACCTCTGTGTTCCTATCTGTATAACTGAAATATGGCAGAATGAAAAAAAAAATATTACCTGCATATTCTGAACTATCTTCCTTTCATTTACACACTGTAACACTTCCCCTGCTCCAGATGTTCCTTCTGCATTTCCTAGCTGTGCATTTCCTTTCTTCAATTAACACCTCGTTAAGCCAAATGCCTGCCTTAACTAAGGGTTTATCAGCAAGCCGCTGGGTTCCATCACTAACCCCTTCTTAGGTATGGAATTGATTTGCTCCAGAAAGTAATATATGAAAAACTAAAGGTGGAATGAAAAAAAGTACAGAAAATAAATACTGGAACAAAAGTGAATATATTATAGATACACTCAGGGTAATTATTGGGTTTCATCTGTCCTATGGACTACTCCTATGGTCAATACAATGTGGGAACAGAGTATTCATGGATGACACTATGGAAAATGATGGGGAGGCCCTCCATTTTAGATTCTGGAGTCAAAATGGCCTCTCAACTCCCTATTCAAAGGTGCCTATCCTAACATTTATCCCTCACTGTATTAAAAAAGTGTGTGTGTGTGTGTATATATATATATATATATATATGATGGGCCACCATTTTGTTTCCTGTTTCAGTTCGGCATAATAATAGTCTAGATCTGCCCTCCCAAACTAGATGCCACCAGATGTATTGTCATGTTGTCATGGCCATGATGGCTGGGAATAGTGAGGTTTGTAGCCTGACATTTTTGGAAGGCACCAGGTTGTTGATTTCTGCTTCAGAAGGACCAATGATCTAGAAGGACCAATGATGTCATATCACTCTGATGGAACCATCTATGGAGGAAAATGGGAGCTCTTAGTGGGAGGAAGCCAAGGTGGCAACTGCCATTTTAATCCTACATCCTGAAATTCAGCATCACACACACACACACACACAAATCAGATGAAATGCCCCCCACCCCGTTTTACTATCAAAAAACGAAGCAGTAGAATGGGATGGGGGCATTTCAGCTTGGCCACTGAATGCACAATAAGGTAGGCTGACCATCTGAAAAGGAGGACAAGGCTCATGTAACTTTAACAGTTGTAGAGAAAAGGGAATTTCAGCCGGTGTCATTTGTATGCAATTAGTTCCTGGTGATATTCCCTCTTCATCACAACAGTTAAAGTTGCAGGGGCCCTGCCTTCTTTTGTATATGGCCACTCTAGTATAGTGCCTGCAACTTTAACTGTTGTGATGGAGAGGGAATATCACCAGGAACTAATTGCATACAACTGACACTGGCTGAAATTCCCTTTTCTCTACAACTGTTAAAGTTACATGCGCCCTGTCCTCCTTTTCAGATGGTCAGCCTACAGTAAGGTCTCTGTGCATAGAAAACTAGCCTGTCAGGGAAAAGAGTCTAAAACCCTCCCCCTTGACATTGTGTTGTCTATATGCAGGAGTGTATGCACACATTTTTGAATGTAAGCATGTATGTATGTATGTATTTTGTGTGGACCAGCACTTAATCGTGCAAGAACCCACTTCCATTGTGAAGTACCACAGCCCAGAAAACAGACACAGCACTTCCTCTGGTGTTTGTGAGAACCAGGCCTGAAGTGTCAATGCATTACAGATGGGAAGAGAGTCTGGAAGGCATTTGGGCAGAAGGCAATGTATCAGTCAGTGTTCTGTATCTTGCTGCATGCTTCGTTATCTTGCAAATGGACAGAGGACAATCAGTTTCCTCCACAGTGAGCACTGATCATTTTCTGCTGTCTCTTGCTCCCACTCTCTCTTTTTGGCCCCATGTTTGCTCTCTAATTGAACGTTCTCAAGTTCACCTTCCTACAGCAGATGCTAATCATCACTTCCAAAATAACCCTGGGCTTGTTTAAACCCTGTTGGCTGCAGCTAGAGGATAAAAGGAAGCAGGTAGCGCTAGAGATGAACTTGGCTTCAGTTTTATGGCATTTTTGTGATGTGGTTTTCACTTTAAAAGCAAGAAACCAAGACATGGAAAGGACAGCAGCCATGCCCCACAGAGAGGTGGATTCAGGCCCCTTAAATCAGTGTCCCTTGACTTGCGGGGAAGGGCAACCATGCTCATTATAAGCAACATGACTAACAATTGCAATTGTATCATTCCAAGTGATTCCACAATAAAGCCATCAATCGTTTTCACTTTTTATCATACCACAGGCAGCTGTTTTGAATGGGATTGGGGAAGAAGTAAAGCCACCACTCCTAATAGTTATCATTTCCTACCGAATGTTTTATTAAATGTTTCCAAAGGAAGAGGACCCCCCCCCCAAAAAAAAAATCTGCCAAAATCTAGAATTGGGATATAGTGCATGCTGGCTCAGATCAACTACTGAAATCTGGCTAAGAAATGTGTTTGCCAGGTTGGTTAAAAAAAAAAGTGGTTGTCAGAAAAGCCACCCTAATTTCCCCCAACATGTTACAATGCGGCAGAGCATGCTTGAATGCTCCCCTATGGCCACCAGAGAGTTTTCTGGTGATTTACATGCCACTATTGTTAACAGCTCAATGTCAGTAAGAATGCCCTTATTTCTTCACAATTAAAGACTGTAAATCCACTCACGTGACAAAAAGCTGTCTCGTTCACAATTGCACACCCCTCCAGGGACCCGCAGTGCAAATGAAATGCACCAAGAAAGGAGTTTTTGCTTCCGATCAATATCTCACCTGCCACTCCAATAGCTTGGGCCCCTTCAAGGGTATTGCTTTGCAAAGTTCTTTATCGTTGTCAATTGCATGCGGATGCACATCTCAGAGAGCTTTTTGCAGCATCTCCTAGGGCAGGAGATCAGTCAACTTTGGCTTTCTAGCCATGCAAAAGACTCTTCACATGGAGGAAAGGGGTTTATAGGAGCAAAGCGAGTACAATTCAAACTAGTTTTTTAAATTTACTGTAAATACTCGTATCCCAGCTTTCACTTAAAGTTCCCAAGGCACCTAAAAACCACCACAACACCACATACACACATGTTTGATTTGTTGGTTTGTTGGTTGTTGTTTTTTAATGACAGTAGATAAGAAAGATTGCTTTGTTTCTCCCCCCCTTCCCCCCCCCAAAAAAAAAACTAGCAGAAAACCATAACATCCGTAGAGAGAGAACTGGTAATTCAAACCTCATCATGTCATTGTGGACATGGTGACTGCGTTCAGACAACAAAATAGTCAATGGTGGGTTAATAGTCAACTCCATGGTTGATTATCGAGGGGGTACTCCCACACAACATGATTATAATCAAACATGGTGTGGATTAAGGCCAGTAACTGTGTGCTTGATTGACACAATGGTCACCCGCTCTCCCCCCTAAGTCCTCCCACTGGTATCCCATCAGCCATTGTGAGTTCTGCCAGCTGGACTAGAGCAGCAGCCTCCACCTCAGTCGCTCTTACCAAGGGGCTCTGTAGGCACCGGGAATAGCCAACTGTGCAGCAAAATAGCCAACTGTGTGTGGCAAAATGGTGCCCTGCACATTACTCAATAGCCAATGATTGTTCAAATAATCAACTCTGCACAGTAGTGGTCACTGGCGTTGCTTATTTCAGCTGAAGAACCAACCGTGGTGTGAAGAAGTCCTGACAGATGGTACAATAACCCACCATTGACTAACCCACTGCTGGTTATTGCACCATAGAACCTGCAGATTGCAACAGTGTTAAGAGGGATTCCGGGAGTAGTTATGCAGACTTAACTGACACGGTTGAGATGTGATCCCATGGATGGAGGGTGGGGGGGTGGGGAGTTGCCTAGGGATGAATGAAACTATCAGTTTTGGTTTCTCCCAGCTTCTCACCTTTTCTCCTAGTCTAAATTTCCAGTCGCGTGTGTGTGTGTCCATATGCATTTTGTGAGCATTCCTTCCAATACATATACATTTTTGTACACAATTGAATTGAATTTACACATTTCAGCAAAAAAAATCCCTAATTTCATGCATTTTGATTTTTGAATGGCATAGTCCATAATATATACATTTTAGCCCAATCTACAGCAAGCAAGATATAGCACTATGAAAGTGGTATGAAAGTGGTATATAAGAGTCAGGAGCCACACTACTGCTTTATAAGAGTAATGAAGTGCACTGACAACTGTTGGGGCCCATGACACATACTATATACGGCTTTCATAGAATCATAGAAACATAGAAACATAGAATAGTAGAGTTGGAAGGGGCCTACAAGGCCATTGAGTCCAATCCCCTGCTCAATGCAGGAATCTACCTTAAAGCATACCTGACACATGGTTGTTCAGCTGCCTCTTGAATGCCTCTAGTATGGGAGAGCCCATGACCTCCCTAGGTAATTGGTTCCATTGTCATATTGCTCTAACAGTCAGAAAGTTTTTCTCCTGATCTCCAGCCGGAATCTGTCTTCCTGTAACTTGAGCCCATTATTCCGTGTCCTGCACTCTGAGACGATCAAGAAGAGATCCTGGCCCTCCTCTGTGTGACAACCTTTCAAGTACTTGAAGAGTGCTATCATATCTCCCCTCAATTTTCTCTTCTCCAGGCTAAATATGCCCAGTTCTTTCAGTCTCTCCTCAAGGGCTTTGTTTCCAGAACCCCGATCATCCTCGTTGCCCTCCTCTAAACACGCTATATCCTGCTTGATGTAGATTTGGCCTTTGTATTTTTGTTTGTTTATTTTTTGTTTTTTTTGTTTTAGAAGGACAACTCCATTGGTGGAAAACATTGAGGAGGTATGTGCATTTTGAAAGATAACTTTCATTCATGTATCAGTCTGAACATGCAAAATTAGGTAAGTTCGCAAACCATATAGATCCCACTCAAGCCAGCCCTAGCTCGGATATGATTCATATGTAAATGAAAGGGGGGGAACATGCCTAGTTCATGTGGAGCAATATATATATATATATATATATATATATATATATATATATATATGGGACATCATAACGTAACACCTGAATGCTTCTCAAGTGCCATGTCCACATATGTTCACTTGACCCCATTTAATGGGGGGGGAACCGACAATACAACATAAAACTGAGCAATAAACCAACCAAATTGTTAAAATGAACTCTGCTTTCTGCATAGCTGGGTTCGCATTAGCCGGCGAGGCATCCTGCTGAATCATAATTCAGTCCACTCCAACGGTACCATATGGGCTCCAAAGATGCCATTAGCACCTTCTCCTAAGATACACCTGTGTGCGCAACTCACAGAACAATAATGATCTTATCTTCTCTAACAAGCCTGAGAAATTGGCTGCCGCTGAAGGCGCACACCGCCAAATGCGGCATCTGTGAATAACAGAGATCGCTTCATTAATGGAAGTGTTCAAATTAGAGCTGTAAGTCTCCGAGAATGGAGAAAAGCTGGTTCTGCCCGGCCAGTGCTATATCAGTTCACAACCACGACAAGAACTTAGTTAGTGATAACCGAGCCTGCTTTGAATGATGGCCATTTCGACTTGGATGGTTCTGACCCTTTCTAACCTGACCCCACCCCCTTCAGAATTTGCCGCAACGTCTAAGTGAATATCGGATTGCTTTGGAAGAAGCCAGGATGAGGAAGATTAGGCGCTGCAGTGCATAGAGTCTTATTGGTTCTGCTGCAGTAGGGGGAATTTCATTTAAAACCACAATGGCTCATTCACCAATGAAGCTGTTCACAATGGCCACAAAAGTGCTGTCATTTCAGCCCTGAAAATGGCTTTCAATATAGAGTGCTGCACAGAAGCAGTAAGAGTTACAGGGAGTTGTACGAATGTAGCTAATCCCAAGTTTGGCCCAAAATACATCCTCAATGGATTTGTGCCAAAGCTTTTCTTTAATGCTTCCAGTGGAGGGGGGGAGTGATCTGTTCCATTGGGGAACTGCTAATTAGGCATGTTGCTAATGTCCACCATTTCCCACACAAAGAACCAGCATGTTTGCTGTTCACAGGCGTGTGCAGCACATTTCATTAGGGTGTGCACCCTGGCTTGCTTTATTTATTTATTTATTTATTTTAAAAAATAGGTGAACATTTATTGAATACTCAATCAGAAATGACATTTTTATTCATTTATTTATGAAACACAGTAGACACTGATGCCCTACTCAACGTTTGGTCTTCCTGACCATGGGAGGGCCATTGCATGTAAGGAGGGAGGGAGGAGATGCTCCTCAGGCCCCAGCATTGGTGGGGCTTTGTGGTGACACTGGCCGGAGGAAGGGCTGATGAGGCAATGTGAGCCTTTACCCCAACCCCGGCCTCTTTGAATTGCGGCTCCCAGCAAAGTGATTCTTCTTCACTCCTGCTGCCAGGAGCAATGGCACACTGTTGGGGGGGGGGGTGGAAGTAGAACAGCTGGAGGGCAGCCAGAGGACTGTTCCTGCTGCAGCCGGATCCCCCTCTGGATCCCTACTCAAAGCCCACCCCCTTCAATTCAGCACATATTGCTTGAGACATTAGGATGTGCCTGGGTACACCTGGCACACCCCTTGTGCATGCCTATGTTGCTGTTGTGTAGGCTGACCACATGAAAAGGAGGACAGGGCTCATGAAATTCCCTCCTCATCACAACAGTTAAAGCTGCAGGCACTATACTAGAGTGACCATATACAAAAGAAGGCAGGGCCCCTGCAACTTTAACTGTTGTGATGAAGAGGGAATTTCACCAGGAGCTAATTGCATACAAATGACACTGGCTGAAATTCCCTTTTCTCTACAATTGTTAAAGGCACATGAGCTCTGTCCTCCTTTTCATATGGTCAGCCTACTGTTGTGGATAAATGGCATAAGCAAGTGGTAGATTTGAGAGAACTCATGCATGCACAATCTGATGAGCAATTAAGTGAACTGTGGATAAGAAAAATAAGAGAAATGCATTCACACAAATGATAGTGGCACACAACAATACACTTGTAATGCACAGTAATTCAGATTTGAATTGCTAAAGCCACACATCATGCTTTGCAGGTAAGTGTCCTGGGCAAGCAATGCAAGCATACTTCCCTGCTACTTCAACATGTGTGTGTATGTGTGTGTACACATGCACATGTGTGAACATGTGTGCACATGCACACACATGTGGGAGAGAGTCTCCAGGATCTTATGAACAAAATAACCCACAGGTTTGTATATGTGAAACTGGACACCAGTGCATATACTCAAGAAATGTTCATAATGGGGGGGGGGACACACAAAAAACACCCCACCACACACACACACACACAACCACAGAACTATATTATATCACAAGCTAATCTAAAATGAGAGCCACAATGAGGAAAGATCAGACATTCAATCCTGCTTAAAAGAAGGTGAGTAAAAATGTGAATATGAGACAGCAGAAAATCAGGGCAATGATGATAACTCACTGGCTCAATTCAGACGACACAATAGTCAATGGTGGGTTGACTAACCCTAACCCTCACGCTAACCCTAGGGGGCACTCCCCAAACAACATGGTAATAAATAATCAACCGTGATGTGGATTAGGATCAGCGCTGAGTTGACTATGGCAGCATTCGGATGACACAATAGTCAATACAACCGACGATTGTTTCCCCTCCCCCAGTTGCTTATTGTGTCATCCGAATTGAGCCACTGTGTTGTTGTTGTTTTGCAGAACAGAGCAAGCTAAGGGAGCCCTTTAATACCCTTCAAATCAGCCATTTTTATTTCAAAAATCCAAATTGCAAAAATTCAACACATATGACTTGGTTTAGAGATCCAAATCAAGACCTACAGAAAGAAACATTTTTCAAATATGTATGATGAAGTGCCTGTACGGGGTTTAGGTGGCTCTGGGCCAACTGAGATTTATTGTTATTAGCCATTCAGGAATATGTGATGGCAAATTTAATTCATTCTGTTGCTTTAAAAAGGTTGCTCTATATTCATGCTCCTGGAGATCATTTACTCAGGAGCTCCTGAAAAATGCATTGAATGTCGCAACTTACATTTTTGGGGATTGCATTTGTATTCCGTTTCCTTCCAAGCTGCACACAAGAAGCACCCAGATTAATTTATTCAGCATCCATTTCAAAGTCCTTTTGTTCTAAGCGCACATATAAAGAATGAAGCAATTATTTGCTCCTAGGGTCATGAAATCTAGCAACTTCCTGGTTAACTCAAAGTCTGGGAACGCAGCATGACAGACTGGGTCAAGCCAATTTCAAACAACGGATGGCATTGCGGTACCCATTTTTATTTCTATTATTTTGTTTGCCGGAATTTATACATCATTTGACTTCTAAACTACTCTGATGAAAGGCTTCCTCTGCTTCCTGAAAGCTCAACAACTTAATTTGGGCTGCTGATACTTTCAGAACACGAGTGAGATGAGTTTTTTAAAAAAATAAAATGATTTTAGATATATTTTCAATTACTGTTCCTGACTGTTTGGAGCTACAATGCAGATATTTCCCACAATGTGCCAACACTGTCATTACCCCTATAACACTTGCTAGAAATTCTCATAAAAGAAGTATGCCAAAACAAATTTAAGCCAATGAAGGGAGTTGGGAGCTGCTGCAGAAAATGATTCTCTTCTACCACTCTGGAGACACTGGAAGATCAATGTGAGTTTCATCCCTCCTGTAACTGGTATGATGCTGATGTAGGAAGTAGACACATAGGTTGGGTTCACACAACATGCAAAACCACCCAGTGTAGATTGTTGCAGGAAGTGGAGGGTGGAAATAACAAGATGAGAAACAAGTATGGAATTAAAATAGGGCCACATTTATTTAAGATCTGTGAGGGGCAAAGGCCTAAACGGGCATCCTTTCTTGACCAATATTCTGGCTGTGATTTGACTTGGGTGAGACATTCATAGCCTGTGAGGTGGTGCCTGTAGTTCACCACCACACTGGCTTGCCCCTAGTGGGGTAGGTAGTAGGGATGTGCAGCAGATCGGATTGGATCCATGATCAGGATCCGATCCAGCCAAAATCTAATAAAACAAAACAATTCCAATTCCGACCTTATGAACCATCCGATCTGATCCGATCCGATGGGATCCGATCTGTAGGGTGACCAGATAAAATCCAGGTCAGGGCTCATGTCACTTCAACAGTTGTAGAGAAAAGGGGATTTCAGCCAGTGTCATTTGTATGCAATTAGTTCCTGGTGAAATTCCCTCTTCATCACAACAGTTAAAGTTGCAGGGGCCCTGCCTTCTTTTGTATATGGTCACTCTAGTATAGTGCATGCACCTTTAACAGTTGTGATGAAGAGGGAATTTCACCAGGAACTAATTGCATACAAATGACACTGGCTGAAATTCCCTTTTCTCTACAACTGTTAAAGTTACATGAGCCCTGACCTCCTTTTCATATGGTCAGCCTAGACTAATTGCCATATCTCCCTTTATATAGCCTTCGAATCCTCACACACTCAAGCCCTTCCCACCTTTCACTCACTCTCTAGTATATTATGAACCCTTTTTTACCCAGGTTCCCTCTTCATCACAACTGTTAAAGGTGCATGCACTATACTAGAGTGACCATATACAAAAGAAGGCAGGGCCCCTGCAACTTTAACTGTTGTGATGAAGAGGGAATTTCACCAGGGACTAATTGCATAGAAATGACACTGGCTGAAATTCCCTTTTCTCTACAACTGTTAAAGTTATATGAGCTCTGTCCTCCTTTTCAGATGGTTAGCCTAATAGTTCCTGCACCTTTAGCTGTTGTGATGAAGAGGGAATTTCACCAGGGACTAATTGCATACAAATGACACTGGCTGAAATTCCCTTTTCCCTACAACTGTTAAAGTTACATGAGCCCTGAACTGGATTTTATCTGGTCACCCTACCGATCCAGATTGGAAAAAATCGGAACATCGGACGCCATTTTGAATGCTTTTCCCCATAGCCTAGTATTGTGTTACAAAAACGCCTATAACTTTTTCATTTTTAAAGTTCCACACATGAAACTTTGCCACACTGCAGGTCTGATACAGTGGACCTCCAATTTTTTCCGATCCATTTTTTAAAAAAATCCAATTCCGATCCGATTTTTCCATCCGTGCACATCCCTAGTAGGTTGGCCTTCCATTGTCACTCCTCCCCTCGTGCCATGAAACTCCGAGTGGGTGAAGAAAGCTGGCCTCGGAGGTAACCCTGAGGTGAAAAAAAACCACTCATAACTAATGAAAGATTATCAACAAAAAGAAATCCTACTTGGCCCCCAAAGGATGACCAGCAAGCCCACACTGCCTACAGGGAGGGACGGAGGGAGCCACACATCGAAGAGGAAGCTGGGAGGGGCAAAAGCAGCTAACAACCCATGGCATCCCCTCCCAGTCACAGTGGCACCAATAGCAGGCTTTCACCCCTCACCTCTCCCACCCCCATGTGTAATAGCCCCCCATGCCCACGTGAGCCAGGCGTGGGTGTAAGGCATTTGTTGAACCATGGGTTAGCGTGTTGTCTGAATGTAATGCACTTTCTGCAGGATGTTGTCTGAATGCAGGATTTTTTCCACAGGGTTAACCATTTGACATAGCTTGTTAACCACTCTAAGCTACCCAACATCAAGCCATGGGTTCTCAAGGTGGCTTGCCCAAGAAAAATAAACCATCCAGATGAATTTTAAGATGTTTTTAATGTTGCATTGTTCTCTTGCTTTTTAAATTTTTTAACTGTTGTTATTTTTATGTTTATATTGTTGTTGTTCCCCACCTCGATCCGGAGGGAGAGGCGGGTTACAAATTATTATTATTATTATTATTATTATTATTATTTTGCATGGTTAACGGCCACCCTGGAGAAAATGTGCTGCATTCAAACAACACGATTATCCACCCTGCAGAAAACATGCTGCATTCAGACAACGCTACAGCCATTGGTGGGTTAGTGTGTGGTGTGAACCCAGACATGGTTCACTTCTTCTACATAGCACAGAGTTTCCAAAAATTACCCTATCAGAGATATGTGCTTTAAGTTGCAATCCTTTGCATGTTTAAACAAAAATAAAGGAAGGAAAGAAAGAAAGAAAGAAAGAAAGAAAGAAAGACTCCAAAATTCTCCAGTCAGCCATGCTGTTTGGTGGGCTGAAAGCTGTGGTGTTGGAGGAGTAGAATTCTGCTAGGAAAGAAGGTGCAAATTCCCCATAGATCCAGTTTCGCAACAGAAACACTAGTCCTGAAAAGAAACAGCATGCATGAAGGTCGTGTACCCTGTTTTTGTGCAAAGGCTTACTCCCTCACCAATTCAAACAGAACTTACATAGCACAATTCCACTGGGAACAAGATCACACTGCCCTCACACCTTGTTTTCCAACAGGCTAACTAGGGACACAGCCATGTCGCCACTTCTGGTTTCAGTGTGGTCACTTCTGGTGGCAGCTGCGGTGAGCGAGGGGTGTAACCCCTGGTGAGGATGTTGGAGAAATCCACAATGGAATCAAATGAATGCAATTTTCTATGAATCCAAACTGTGGGTTCTGCAGCAGATCAGCTTGAGTCGTATGGATTCTGCGGTCTTCCAGGTTGTTGTTGTTGTTGTTTACTTTCTAGAATTGTATACAAATTTACTAGTAGAAAAATATGTTTAAAAAAATATATCTGAAAATGCTAATTTCCCCCATAGGCTTGAAAATGTGCATTTGGGGAAGGTTTGTGCATGGGGGGATTTGTGTATTTTCGTCAGTACGATAATAATAAAACGTTTTTTCCCCATTATATATTATGCCAGATGCCTTTATTAATATTGCCTCAGCTAAGGGAACCTTAAAGTTGAATAAGGTACTGCCTTTCTGCTTTTGCTTGTGAACCATAACAAAATAAGGTATATCTGATATGTTTGACTATTTTATTGACTCCCTGATCTCATACCTTTGAGGGCTAAAACAAAATGGGGAGGGAGGGGTAAAAAAAAGAAAAGAAAGAAAGGGAATTGAATTATCACAAAGTATTGTCAATGCCTCC
The DNA here is from genome assembly GCA_029215795.1 of Anniella stebbinsi. Classification (NCBI taxonomy): domain Eukaryota; kingdom Metazoa; phylum Chordata; class Lepidosauria; order Squamata; family Anniellidae; genus Anniella; species Anniella stebbinsi. The sequence continues at coordinate 12,687,836 of JARDYH010000001.1, read as the reverse complement.
ATCTCAAGATTGGCCTTTCTAAGGGTGCCCTGTGAATGCAATACAATATAGGAAGTTGCTTTACACTAGGCCATGGGTGGGCAACTTTTTTTTTTTTGGCTATCAGCATATTTGACAATTTAAGAAAGTGTACTTTACACTACCACAAAATGGCTGCCACTGTAGGTGTGCCAAAGGAGAAGCCGCCTAGGAGACAGCTAGCTATGCTCACATACTGTAACATCTGTTTTGAAAGAACTGCACTGACTGCCTGTCTACTGAGCCACATACAAGGTTATGTCATTATTCTATGAATCCCTACACAACTTGGGACCATTGCCGTTTCTATACCGGCCTTTTGAGCTGGGATAGACCCTGGGTGGTCCCTGTGAGTTTTCCCTGGGATAAGGGATCCCCCAGGGGAAATGTGATTCTTCCCGTGGTCCTGGGAACGTCCCAAGACAGCGAGAGGTGTGGGCGGCCGTTCCGTGTGGTGCCTGCTTACTTGCGAGTAAGCGGGCACCAAAATGGGCACCGAGCCATGCAGCATGGCTCCATGCCCATCAGGGAAGTAGGGCAAGTTCACCATTCCTAGGATGGCGGGGGGGGGGGCGCGGCGATTTCAGGCTGGATTTCATTTTTGACTTACTGTTTTCCATTGGAGCGCAAGTGCACTCTTTGTGGAAACTCTAAAACAATGGCGGCCGTGACATGCCACAGCCCGGAAGGAAGCTGGGTCATCACACTTCCTTATTTAGACTACAGTGATGATCCCGGAAGCAGCTACTTCTGGGACCACCACCCCTCCCTCCCTCTGCACCCTTTTGGTTTAGAAATGGCCCAGGATACCTAGCAGACTGCCTTCCCTTATATACACCCAGATGGCATTTACAGTTTTTACAGGGGGTCCTGCTAGTCATTCTGAAATGAACTGAAAGTTGCCATGAAGAACCTCAATGGCCGGCCTTTTCTGTAGCAGCACCCACCTTCTGGAAAACCCTCTCTCATGCAGTTTGGGAGGCAGGAAATGTCACATCCTTTAAATGCTTCCTGAAAATGCATCTTTTCACACAGCCTTCCCCTGGGCAGTAACTGCTGCCGGGTTTATTTTGGTTTTACATGGTCTTGTTAAACTTTTAAAGCTTTATATTATCTCTTGATTTGCTGTATTTGATGGTTTTAATTGTGACCTGCCCAGCGACCCTTGGCTATTGGGCACCAGAAAACTGTAATAAATAGCAGATCAAATAAGTCACCTGCCCAGTGGAGTGAGTGCATAGCAGAGAACATACTACACAATTGCCTTGAACACACAGTTTTCAACACCAAGAACATAGGAAGCTGTGCTGTACCAGGTGAGGTTGTCCATAAGGTGACCATATGGAATGGAGGGCAGGGCTCCTATATCTTTACCTAGGCTGACCATATGAAAAGGAGGACAGGGCTCATGTAACTTTAACAGTTGTAGAGAAAAGGGAATTTCAGCCAGTGTCATTTGTATGCAATTAGTTCCTGGTGATATTATCTCGTCATCACAATAGTTAAAGTTGCAGGCACTATACTAGAGTGACCATATACAAAAGAAGGCAGGGCCCCTGCAACTTTAATAGTTGTGATGAAGAGGGAATTTCACCAGGAACTAATTGCATACAAATGACACTGGCTGAAATTCCCTTTTCTCTACAATTGTTAAAGGCACATGAGCTCTGTCCTCCTTTTCATATGGTCAGCCTATCTTTACCAGTTGTATAAGAAAGGAAATTTCAGCAGGTGTCATTTGTATATATGCAGCACCTGGTGAAATTCCTTCTTCATCACAACTGTTAAAGCTTCAGGAGCCCTGCCCTCTTTTGTACCTGGTCACTCTAGTATAGCTCCTGCAGCTTTAACTGTTGTAACAAAGTTGGAATTTCACCAGGTGCTGCGTGCTTACAAATGACACCTGCTGAAATTCCATTTTCTATGCAACTGTTAAAGATGCAGGAGCCCGTTCCTCCTTTTCACATGGCCACCCTAGTTGTCCATCTAGCCCAATATTGTCTACTTTGACTGGCAGCAGCATTATAGGGTCTCAAGGAAAGGTCTTCCCAACCCCTTGAGATCTTTTTTAAGGACACATACCAAGGATTGAAGACGGGACCTTCTGCAAGTACCATCAATCAGGGATGGGGAACTTCCACCCCACAGGTATAATCCAGGCTGCAGATATCCCCCATCTGCCCCCAGAGGCTTTGGTTCTCCCCCATCCCCACCTAAATCTAATTCTCCTTCTCTCCCATAAATAGCAATAAATAAAACTTCATATTTGCTACACGGCTGTTTCTATCACTGGTTCCCTTACAGCTGGTGGTCTCATCTGACCCCAGGCTATTCTAATTCTTAAGCATTCTAGAAGTAAAGATTATTGTTTTGGGGGCATATGAATTTATTGTAGCTCTCATTTTGTTTTGTTTTGTTTTATCGGTGGGAGAGGTGTTTTCAGTATCAGAGGTTTGGGAGACACTGAATTATGATAATGATTGCTAGGTAGAGGATTGTTCCAGCATGATAAAAATAAAATTAGTCAGGGCATCTTAGTGAAAAGAAAACCAACAAATTTAAATTATGCATCTAAATATGATGGATCATCTGACATAACATTTGTTTTTTTCTTGACAATGTGACACCTGGTAACTCTGTAGTGATTAACTTGATAGAAAAACCCATAAATAAAAGAAAATTTAGACACCACACTATTTATTTAGTGTGTTTACTCCTTTGATATACATATATAATTTGAGTGTCTGTCAAAACTAGAAAACCAAGGGATGCAGAGAAAACCAGGGGATGAATAACTCTTATATAGAGGAAAGGATAAAAGCTTCGAGTATCCTTATTAGCTTCTTCTTGGCATCATGGCAGCTGATGAAAATGCAAGTTTCGATCACTTCATCTGTAAGCTGACAGACCTGACTGAATTGCTATGCAAAATTATACTTTCAAAATAATGCTGTCTAAGAACACAAACAACAAAACCTGGCTGAATGTCGGAGAGAGAACCGGGGGTGGGGGGAGGAGGAGAAATACGTATGAAAAGATGTGGAATGAGGAGGTCTTCAGGTCCATCCCAAGATATTATTTGCAGGAAGAGTAGGTGCCACTAGGTGACTTTTCCCCTTAATGTTCAAGAAGCTGTCATGTGGCGTATCCCCTCTACTTGATCCAATCTCCAGGCAATTGTGCTCTTGAAGTAAACACTGAGAAACAAAGGTTGTCTCAGGCTGTGGTAACATGTGAACATGTCTCAGGAACATGTGTTCACAAGTGTTCACGGGAAAGCCATCTTATGACAGAACCTTTGACTCATGTGAAGGAGTTCTAGGAACCTGGGTAGGTTAGGCTTAGGATGCTTAAGGTCATTCTAGGCTTTGAACTTCCTTCATCAGCTGACATTCCAGTCAGCTCCCTCGATGGTGAAAATCGATCGCTTCGTCATGTTGGGGTAAAAAATATAGATGAACTCGTAATCATTCTCTGTCTGAATTGCAATAAATAAATAAATATTGAAGTTCATCAGACTGCAGTCAGGAATGATACATATGTGAGAATCATGTGTCTATTTGTTTTGACTTAGGAACTGACTAGTTCCGAGTTTTGGCGCCATTACTACTAATACATAGTCTAGCCCTGATGTCATATTGAAAAGATGATCCGTCAAGCAAATTACATTCACTAAGTGGTTTGTACTGGATAATAAGTCTGCAGAGTTAATTTATTATTTGGAAAGAAATAGCACTAGAAGCTTTCCAATATTCACACATTACATCATAGCCTACTACTGATGTTGAGGAAGGATAGCTAGCCCAAAAAACACGGTCCGGTGACCACCTTTCGACCAGGCTAACAGAGCCCCTTTACATCCTGAATCCAGCTTTTTAGTCATGCATTCTGACTGTGTCTTATTCAAAGGCATTACAGAGAAGGGGCAGTGTTACCCTGTTCCTTACCACACTCCCCCATCACTTGCTGAAAGAGAAGCCCTCATTAGTGCCTAACACACTAGCTGTCCAGATACATTAACCCAGACTGCCTTCCTGATCATTACTGGTACTCCGAGAGCTCAGGAGGTAAAATCGGATAGAAAATTGAATGGTGATAGCGGTAGGAAATATGATGGCAGGCAAAGAGGTGATTCCACCTCCTCTTCCTTCTTTCTTTCTTTCCTTGAAGATCCACTGTTTTCCTTTGGGATGATGTATGACCATGAAACATGCACCCTAGTGACTTTTTAAAATAATATATATTGCCCACTATGTAACAGAATTCTTCCACTGCTATTGACACTGGCTGGTTTTGGACGACACATTAGGCAACGGAGGGGGAAATAGCATACTGACCGTGTGTTAGGTAGGCGGTGCTCCCCACACAACATGCTGCAACTCTGGTCCTTGTGCAGCTGAAAGTTCCGGCATCCATCTTGGTTGCTCCATCTGCTCCTTCTCCCTCCCTCAGTCCTCCAGCCATATCCCAGCATGCACCGCGAGTTCTGCTGGCTGTATAGAGCAGCCGGGGGTTTTCAGCTGCTCCGGCCAGCAGAACTCTATTCTCACATGGAATAATCCACGGAGAGAGGGGGGTTGGTTTCGGATGAAACTTTAAACAATGGGACTTCGGGCTAAACAATGTGCAAGCCCGTTGTTTCTCTCCGTTGCTTAATTGGGCGGAATAGCGTACTGTCAGTTGTGTGTGCATGGTGTGTAACCCTCCACACAACACAATAAGCAACACAACTGATGATTGTTTCCCCCCCTCTGTTGCTTAATGTGTTGTCGGAAACCAGCCTCTCTCTCTCTCTCTCTCTCTCTCTCTCTCTTTCAATACCTCCTCAAAATTCAACCTTTTCAGCGAAGCCCTCGGCTTAAGTCATCTCCCCTTTTTGTCCCAATTCCTGAACTGAAATTAAACTCAAACGTGTGTAACTAAATGTACTCATCTCTGTCCTTTAAAAAAACACAAAAAAACTCATCTATTGCTCTTCAACTTCTGCTTGACCTGTCCAAGAATTGCCAGCATTATCCACTCCACATCCAGCTCAACCTCGTCATTTTTATCTTCAGAACCCTCCATGGTCTTGTACCCTGTCCCATTATCTCTCCACTCTTCTATTCCATTCCATTCTTGCCCATGACCTTTACATTTCCATCTACATCACCTAAAGATGTGCAAATCAACAAACTATCAGCTTGCCAAAGCTCTCTGAATTTCATCTTGAAGCTTGTTCTGGGTCGAGTCCGTATCAGATTGAGAACATTGTTGTTGTTGCGTGAAAATCCCTGTATATTTTCATGTATATGTGTGTATATATATATATATATATATATCCCAAATGTATGCATCAATTGAGCTCATCTCTGAAATGTATGCATTCTTTTCCCATTGATCAAAGTGCATTTGTGCACATCATTCAAAAAGTACAATTTTTTCAAAAGTACCATTCTTTTCATGCACGTTTTCCAAATGAATTCATGCTGTCAAACACATTTTTTGGGTCTGCAAATCACATAGCAAGCTCGGGAATATATGGACGTTGAATGAAGATTGTGTCCAAGTCTGCATTTGGTCCGAAAGCTGCAAATGGGGTAAATCCTGATCAAAACCAAACTGAAATGAATTTGCCATACACCCCTACCATCACCTTCCTCTGCCTCTGCTGTTTCTGCTGCGTGGAAATGTAGACTGTGAGCTCTCTGTGCATGAGTTTCCTGTTCTGTAGTGATCTCCATCATCGGGAGAAGAGGCAATGGCCCAAATGACACGGTGAGAGGTAGTTCTAGGACTGGAGTGAGTCAGAAACAAGGTGCTGGGTCCTGAGAATTCTGACTCACAGGCAGGGACATTACAGCTGAGAGGACGAGGAACAGGCTTTCTCAGCACTGGCTTTCTGCTACTTGAGCCCCCCCCCCCAAAAGGAAAACCCCAATAGTGATGGCAAAAAAGCCAAAGGCAAAGGAGTAGGATGTAGTTTGTTTTAAAACCCAAATCCGATGTGTTTCGGACCCTAGGGGTCCTTCCTCAGGGTGATTTGATAAACGCATGATATCATTTCTATTTCATGCCCTCTGTCTCCTGTGCTCCGCCAACACTGCCCCCCTCCCGGCTCTGTTTACAGCCTGTCTGCATTTGCTGGCTGAGAGTGGAAATTTATGACTGTTCTTATCAATGGGAAGGCTGAGCCAAAAACAAAACCTTTAGCTGGAAACTCTCAGTAGCCAAGGATGCCAACAGAGTGGAATAACATGGTCACTGAGTAGGGCTTCAGACAATGGCAGAGTTGGGGTCGCAGTCCGAAGGGTCAAGGCTCATCAGAGAGTCCAAACATGAAGAGAGCTGGATGGGTTGAACACTGGGGTCTGAACGTTGTTTCCAGTGTCATCCCTGGACTACTCTGAACCTTTTAACTTCTGACAAGGTGCTGGCAATGAGCTCCATAGCTTTCAAGCTCTGGCAGCCTGCAGACACTGATCCCCGATTCTCATTAGCCTGTGCTTAGCTTGAGTTGGAGGAGCGTCATGATCCCCTTCATCATTGTCAGTCTCTGTTAAAGGGGCTTCAGCCGGGTCTTGCCTGCCCCTTGCAGGTAAGGGGTCTTGTTCAGCTTAGCAGCTAGTCCGTTCCCCAGGATCTGCTGGAGCTTCCCCTTCCCCTTCATCCTCTGATGGTGAGGATTCTAGGGGAGGCATGACATCAATCTGTACAATGTTCTAAACAGCTTGGGAATGAAGTACGTGCAGAGCTTCTTCCTCCCATGTGAACACATCTCGTCACTGCAATCTTCTTTGGAAGCCCTCATCTGTACACCTGAACATGGAGCGCTCAGGCCAGGATACTGGGGAGAAGGATGTTCCTGTGGGTGTTCCTCAACTCAAGAACTCTCTGCCCAGATCCCCACGGGATAGGCTTTTGCCAGGCAAAATCCATCCCTGTTGCAACTTGCTTGGGGCGTTCAATTTCGGTGTGCTTGTAAGTTGTCGTTTCACCTGTCTGTGCTCTTTGTGTTCTGGCTCCGGATTTACAACATTTGACCTTTTGTTTTTATAAGCCTGCTCTTTTGTCCACCCATGTTTGGCTGCTGTTGTGTAATTTCATTTTTAGTTTTATGGTGTTTCACCCTTCGTCTAGCCAATTGAATTAAATTGCAGAAAAATGGCTCACAAGGTCCCCTCCCCACACTACTTAAATAAATAAATTCATACACGCACACACACACACACACACACATATATATAGATATATATATATTCATAATTATATAATTCATATATATATATATATATATATATATTGCCGGTGGGGGGAAGACTTTGAAACAACAACATCAAAATCCCAAGGAAAAACCGCATTATAGCATAACTCCATAAGCAAATTTATATAGTTCTAGTTTAGCAATTTAAACTGTTTGTATGGTTTATGCAGCATATAATTCACCCTTCTTAGCACGTTAAATATTCATGCAGGCTCTCAGCATCTCTTTCCACAACACCGCCAGTGTGGGATCATAACAGCCCTCACTTGGGCAATTCCATCTTATGGACCTAATAGTCTCCAAGGGAATTGAGCACCATAAAGTAGCATAAAATGACTTCAAAATCAAGGAAAAATGTGTGTGTAGGGGGGAGGGAGGTTTGTCTTGATGAATATAGCAGTGTGGTTCTCTGATAGAGCTTAATGGCAAGGTCAGACCTCCAGGAAAGGTAAAAAAAAGAAAAGACAGAGAAGAGAGGAAAGATTCTATTGCATACTGTTCAGCATGCATTAATTAAGCAGCAAAAAACATGATCTTAATTTCTTGAAGCAAAATAATCACATATTCTAGAGATAAATGAGAAATTTGTTCCAGTTCTTTTCTATCAGGATTTACCCAGTTCACACCTTCCAGACCAAACAGGAACTCAGAAGAAATCTGCGGTCAAAGTCTGTACATTTCCAGGCTTGTAATGTGATTCACAGACCCCACAAAAAGGTGTTTCGTGGGATATTGGGTGTGTGTTTGCATGGATAATGCATACTCCTGATAAATTCGCACAAATTCGCTTCAATTGATGGGAGAATATGTATGTGTCAAAGATGCACATAATTGGTGTGTATATTTGGAAAAAATGCACATTTATTTAATTATTTATTTATTTATTACATTTGTATATCGCCCCATAGCTGAAGCTCTCTGGGCGGTTTACATAGGATTAAAAACAATTAAAAACAATATACAAAAATTAAAACAGCAAAAACATACAACATACACACATGAGGATATGCAGGGATTTTCATGAGAAACCGGGGTGGGAGTGAGAAGCTTTCACTCTGATACAGACTTGAATTAGGACAAGTTTCAACATGGAATTTGGAGAACCTTCAGCAAGCCTGAGGTTTTTTTTTTTCTGATTTGCACATCTGTATAATCAGGCCCAAATTCAGATTGAAATGGAACATTCGTACCTTCACCCTTGCATCAATGGGGCCTTTAAGGTCGCCATTGGCATGAGGGGGAATGCACCATTTACAGAGGTTCCCAACAATATGCATTTCCCTCTGTTGAGTCAATGGCAGCCGCCATTGATGCAGGAAGGGGGAAGTGCAGGATTTTGGTGCAGGCAGCTGCCCAACACTCGCCAGGTCAAGCTGGGTTTCAGACAAAAGCTGCGCCCACATCAAGCCTGGCGTGGGTGAATTCACACATCACTGGGCTCAGTATAACGCAGCTTCCTATAGTTCTAGGAGGTGGTTTTTTTTGTTTTTTGTTTTGGTTGGTTGGTTGGTTTTCTTTTGTTTCCTTAGATTTTATTTTTTAGTATCATACTGTTATGGCCCTATATAGATGGCTAGATTCTGATATTCCTAGAGGTTAGCAGTAGAAATATCTTTTACAGAGTCAGATGTGTAGTGAACAACTGAATGCAGCTCTAACGGTCTCTGCTTTTGCTCGAGGTGGATTCAAAAGCAATGCCTTCAAATCTAGCATGGGGCCATGGAATGATAATTAGCCACGATAAAGTTAGAGTTAAGTCTTTAATCAATAGCTTTTCAGGTTGCACAGACAAAATGTAGCACCAAAGCCAGAAGTAATGAGATGAAACTTTGTTAGCAAAAGAGTTCCATCACCAGGGCCTTGTGTAGCAATCACGAAGGAATGACTCCAGGCCTACAAGTGTTATGTGAGACCACATCAGAGCAATCTCTAGTTCATTTCAGCTGCCTGGTTCCTTTCATTAGTCAAGCATCTGTATGAATAAATGGTACAATGGAACCTAAATTCTTGATGGGTCGACCTGCAAATCTCCATTTGTGGCCTTGAAAACAACAAAGGCTATTATAACAGTAGGGGTGAGTTGAAGCAAATTGTTCCACTCCACAAAATTTTGATATTGATTGGAATGGATTTATTCTGCTCTAGCAAAACTTTGGATTTTGGAAGCATGGTAGAATTCTGCAATCCCTTCCAGGAATGCAGAGAGAGGCTTGGCTGGCCCCTCTTTTTTTGGGGTGGGGGGGATGCATGATCAGCAGGCCATGCAAATAGTTACCTGTGGACGGTAGCAACTCTCCCCTTCCCCATATATAAACAAATTAACTCTTAAAATCAGAAGTCTCTACTTTGATGATATAAAAGACCTGGCAGTACAAACCTAGCACTTTATAGTGAAATAACAACTTGGGTTTCTCTAGGGAGGGTGTCCCACACCTATGGCATCACTGCAAAGAGGGAGGCATGTTGTGTGCAGACCATGGACTGCACACAACAACCTTAGTTTGTGGACAATGGTGATATCTGTCAGCATGGATTAGTCACTGCATAGTGTAATCATTTTGTAACCATAGAAACATAGGGATGGATGAATCTGTCACTCTCACTTTCTATATTAGTCCTTTCCATCTCAAATAGGGACACATTCACAAATTTTGGTAAAGTCCTATCAAAATTGGACCACAATTAAATCCCACCCTCTCCATGGTCAGATCTACACCAAGCAGGATATAATGGTTTGAAAACTGGATACAGAGTGTGTCATGGGCCCCAACAGTTGTCAAAACCATTATAAGCCATTTTAAAGCGGTGGTGTAGATCCTACCCATCTCCATCAGCTGTGTGCAATATGTACACGGACAGGGAAAAGTTTTCCTTGCTTGACATCTAGGAGTTAAAGATGTGGAACCTGTCAGGAAAAGAAAAAAGAGCTAGTGACTCTAATTGAGCACCAAAACATGGCTTAATACTGATGATCCCTCATTCATTTACCATCAGAACAGCAACATGTGTGTCTCTAAAAAGCACACAGGCCTATCAAAAGCAGTAAGAGAGTGAAGGCAAAGAACTGAGTGATGAATGGCAAAGTTCTCATGGGAAGTGCAGCAGATCAGTTCAGTTTGAATGTACACAGGAGGACAGGGTTAAAATAATAACAGTAGTCTCCTTTGTATTCAAATAGAGATGTGTGTGTTTTCAACACCTGCTCACCACCAGGGGGGAATGAAAATGGAGGGGGGAGCTAACCATCCCATTTCCTCAGATTACCACAGCCCAGATCTGAACTGGGCCTGCAGCACACACCACATCTTTAGGAAGCTGAAATAATTAGCGGCAGCAGAACATTTAGTTTGTCCCTAGACAACAGGTAACAACAACACAGAGACAAGGCACATGATGACAACAATAACACAAAGGCACACAACCCTATTCTGCATAGGAGCATTCAAAATTCATATAAATGAGCACCCAATTTAGACTCAGTACACATAAACAAATGACTTGTATTTGGGAGGATTCAATCATCCTGGTTATTTCCCAACTTCCGCATATTGGCTCAACTTGCTACAAGCCAAGTCAATGCGAATGGGAGAAAATGGAACAAATGGAAAACCGGTTAAACGTTCACTTTAGACCCCCTTTTCTCATAGATCCCTACTGAATATGCAGGGATTCAAACCCAGCTTTTGAAGATCAGCACACTAAGAGCCCTTAGCTTGGATGGATAAATCTTTTACATTTACTTCCTCTCACGTTCTTTTTTTTTAATGACCTAAATGTCTACCTGTCCTGAATATGAATAAATCTGTGAATTTTGATAAATTCTTATCAAAACCAAATTGAAACGACATTCTCGCCACCTCTGTGAAATTGACCAGTTGTGAAGAAACATGGAAAAGCCAGCAGAATGTGTTGAATGTTTCAAATTTCCACACTGGGGATGCACTGGCAGGTTTCCCTTCTCGCTCAATATATGCCAGTGCAGGGGGATAGTCCTCCCATAGAAGATTCAATATGGTTTGGTTTACTTTGCTGTTTCATGTTGTTTGCCTCATTTTGCTTTATTGATTGTACGCTTGTGGGAGGCTAGAGACAAATAATGTAATAAAGTGCCCTTTGGGGAATGGTCCAGTATTTGTTGAAAGACAGACGGAATAATGTATGCCTTTTCAAAGCTTGAGCCTCTATCTGCCAGATTTTCTCTTTCATCTATGCTTTTATATCTCTCACGATCATTTTACTGGCATCATCAGATTTACTCCTGATGAGCGCAAGTAAGACAGGAAGCAGTTCTACAATAATCACTGATTTAAGAAGAGTTACATAGAAGATTACTTCAACTCTGCGATTCTCTGTGTTTATCAAGTCGGCTGATAAAAAGAAGAAAAAAACAATTTCCTCCTTCAGTTTACTGCATTGACTCAAAGTCAGTAGAGAAAAGAACAAACCTGTCTGGTCAATATTACTAATACTAGTGCATGTTTATTAAAGGGATGGACTCTGTGTTCAGTGAGAGAACCCCTAACTTAGGCTGACCATATGAAAAGGAGGACAGGGCTCATGTAACTTTAACTGTTGTAGAGAAAAGGGAATTTCAGCCAGTGTCATTTGAATGCAATTAGTCCCTGGTGAAATTCCCTCTTCATCACAACAGTTAAAGTTGCAGGCACTATACTAGAGTGACCCTATACAAAAGAAGGCAGGGCCCCTGCAACTTTAACTGTTGTGATGAAGAGGGAATTTCACCAGGAACTAATTGCATACAAATGACACTGGCTGAAATTCCCTTTTCTCTACAACTGTTAAAGTTACATGAGCCCTGTCCTCCTTTTCATATGGTCAGCCTACTTTGTAGACAGGCCCAGGTTAAATTCCTGGCATCTCCAGTTAAAGGGAATTGCTCTCTGGTTGGTTAAGCAACTGCTAGATCTGTGTTCAGCTCCCTCATGTGGTGAACCACCAAACTGCAGGTGGCTGTGAAATATCCTCAGGCCTTGGACTGACTCCACCCATTTAGAATGGCTATTAGATTCTCCTGGACAGGAAGAGGTATAAAGGGGCTTTCTGCTGCAGCTTGCCCTTGTTTGAACCACAAGGTCTTCCTGGTCTCTGGCAGGTTCCTGTACCCTTGGTTATTCTTTGGTCCCTGCTCTTCCTGGTTCTTCATTTATCCTTTACTTCTGACTTGTTCTGTAGCCCTGACTAATGGGTCCCAATGCTCCTGGATCCTAGCCCTCACCTCAAATTGCTCCCCGTTGCCCAGCTATCTTGAAGAGTGAGCAGCCCAGTTTTGAGCTATGTAAATCTGCAGTATGAATGAGCAGAAGATAGCTCTTTGAATCCTAATAACATAGATAGAACCCTGCTGGAGCAAACCAACCATCCTGCATCATCTTTCAAAGGTCATAGGAAGGTGTGTAGAGTAAGGTCTCCCCTGCCCTTAGCGCTCCATCCCCAGCAATGGGCATTATTCAGGGAAAACTTTATTCAGTGCCTCAATGTCTTGGGCTTTCAGCCTCTTTACAAAACATAGAAGTCCTGAGTGCAAGGAATGGATGCATCTGTCAAATTCTATTCAACTTTGTTTCTCATTTTCCCTGCATTAAGTCCATTTCATCCCATTTCTGCACCAGTTTGCTTTTTTAAGTCTGCATGAATAGTTCCATATATGTTGTGGGCATTTAGGTAGGCTTTTTTGTACACACTTTCCCCAAATACACATGCTGTTTGATATGCTTTCTAAGTATACACATTTTGCAAGTAATTTCCTTAAATCAATGTAGTTTTGTGCAGACTTTCCCCTAACATAACATTTTGTGCATATTGTCTTTATAATACACATTTGGGATGCATTTGTTTTGATCCGTAAGCTGCACTGCAAAATTCATAAAAGTATGAATATCACTGTGTCCCTGCATTCCACTTCGTAGGGTCAGGAAATGTCTAGATATGTTTGTGTGTGTTTGTTTTTTTCCTTGAGAAATGAATCCAGAAAGGAATTGAAGGAATAAAATAAGAAATGAGGGCTTCCTGAGCCTGTGGAACAGTAAAAGGGCAAAAAGGAGGAACCTGTGAACTACAGACCACTTAGTTTGACATCAATCCCTGGGAAAAATTTGGAGCAGTTCATAAAGAAGTCCGTCTTTAAGCACTTTGAAAACAATGCAGTGATTACTAGAAGCCAGCTTGGATTTGTCAAGAACAAATCATGTCAGACTACTCTGATCTTACGTTTTGATTGGGTAACCTCCCTTGTGGACTGTGGGAATGCTGTTGACATAATATATCTTGACTTCAGCAAAGCTTTGGACAAAGTGCCCCATGACATTCTGATTCATAAACTAGTGAAAAGTGGGTTAAATGGAACAACTATTAGGTGGATCCACAGCTGGCTATAGAATCGGACTCAAAGAGTGCTTATCAATGGTACATTCTCAAACTGGGGGGAGGTAACAAGCGGGGTACCACAGGGCTCAGTTCTAGGCCCAGTGCTCTTCAACATCTTTATTCATGATTTGGACAAGGAGGTGCAGGTAATGCTTATCAAATTTGCAAATGACACAAAATTAGTTGGGATAGCCAATACCCTGGAAGACAGAAACAAACTTCAAAGTGACCTTGATAGACTGGAGCGCTGGGCTGAAAACAACAGAATGGAATTTTATAGGGATAAATGCCAAGATCTACACATAGGGAAAAAAACAAATGCACAATTACAAGATGTACAACAATGGAACCAATGACCTAGGGAGGTCCTGAGCTCTCTTACACTAGAGGCATTCAAGATGCAGCTGGACAGCCATCCGTCAGGTATGCTTTAAGGTGGATTCCTGCATTGAGCAAGGGGTTGGACTCAATGGCCTTATAGGCCCCTTACAATTCTACTATTCTATGATTCTGTGAATATGGCAGAAGGCATGAAACTGCCCAATGAGAGGAATGTGCAAGAGGAAAATATTCCCCAATGGCTTCCATACACAGCCAGAGGTGACACGTAGATGAAACAATCAAACAAACAAAGAACATCATACTCTTTTCCTGTTCAGTCCATCAAGATAAAGGGTGAAGGTGCAAAAATGCAGTGAACATGGTCCACACGAAGAGGAGTGAAGTATGTTGCAGGCGTGTGTCCATTTAAATGTGAAGAAATAAAAGTGAATTCTAAGTGAATGAAACCTGGAATCAAGCCCCTCTTTTTTTTTAAAAAAAGAAAAGTACATTCAATATAAATCCAATGGTGCAAAGTTTAAAACAAAAGCATTTTAAGCACTCTGCGTACTAAATATTTCTGTACTTTATTAAGCTGTAAATCAAACCTTTTTTAAGAGTTTCCAAAGGAAAAATTGCCCGACAAGCGTCTCACAAAAGCCTTTCTCCCTAAATGAAAGAATAATCACCTTGTGGAAGGATGACTAACATAAAACCTGCAGGCACCAAAGCCTCCCAGCGTATTGTCAGATGGAGATAAGAGGTCAAGCGGCGACAATGCCAGCCGCACAAAAGGAAAAGTCTGTTCCCAATAAAACAAAACAACAAAGGGAAGCAGGTATTAAAAATCCATACTGCCAGCTGTAAAATAGATTACTGTCATGGATATAGACCTGACAGGACCGGCCGTCGTGAAAGTGCTGAAACAAAGCAGTCCCAGAGTTAATGAGTTGTGTGGTGCACTTAGTGAAAGCCAGCCATGTTGGTAGGAGTGCTTGTTTGCTGATTGATAATGACGTGGGGCTGGTTCATCGGTGATGAATTCCGACATGAGGAATAGCCTCATGGGCACTGTGAACTGGTCTTGATGTCCATATCTCCAATAAGCCAATATCCCTTCAGCCTTTGCATGCACCCCTTAATTCCTCTCTTTGCAGGAACCATGATTAAACAGGAGAGCTTCTGAATTACTATAGTTCCCAGTTTAATCCAAACTGGGGAAGTATGGTCACCAGTTTCAGAACAAACCGGGATATTGTGCTGACTTCAAACCATGATTTATAATCCTGGTTTGTTCAAAAGCTAGTTTCCGATTAACCTCTATTCCCCATTTCATAGAATCATAGAATCATAGAATAGTAGAGTTGGAAGGGGCCTATAAGGCCATTGAGTCCAACCCCCTGCTCAATGCAGGAATCTACCTTAAGGCATCCCTGACAGATGGTTGTCCAGCTGCCTCTTGAATGCCTCTAATGTGGGAGAGCCCACCACCTCCCTAGGTAATTGGTTCCATTGTCGTATTGCTCTAACAGTCAGGAAGTTTTTCCTGATGTCCAGCCGGAATCTGGCACAATTCTACCATTTCAGCATGCCACTGGAAATCCAACCGGATATATCTTAGTATTGTTGCAGGAAACCATGGGCTTGGCTCCTACACCTTCCAGTCCTTCTATCTTAGCTCACTACTTCCTTCCACCATCATGAACTAACATTATAGAGTCATCCCATATTTGAGTTGATATTTATCAAAAGGAGATTATCTGAATACGTTCTTTCTGCCCAAAATACTATTGAAAAATCCCCTCTCCCAGAGAGCATTTGTTAAAACGGCACTCCCTCTTTCACTTCCCACAAATTGCATCTCCCACAAGTAGCATGGATATTTCAGGAGGCCAATTTCACTCAGCCCTATGCATCCTTGTCACTACAATAGCCAGATGTGACACAGGCCTAATCCATACTAAACAGGATATAGCACTATGAAAGCGGTATGAAAGCGGTATATAAAAAGCATGAGCCACACCAAATTTTATATAGCACTTTGAAAGCGGTATGAAAGTGATATATGGTATGTGTCAAAGGGCCTCAACAGTTGTCAGTGCACTTCAATACCACTATAAAGCAGTAGTGTGGTATACCGCTTTCATACCGCTTTCATAGTACTATATCCTGCTTAGTGGATTTTCTGGTTCCTCTTGCTAACTATGATAGATAGAAGTCTATGGCTGCACAAGGCGATTTCTCTCGCTTCTAAAGCAGAACTCATGGGTCCCTATCACTGGATCACAAACATTATGCTTTTGATAAGAGTGACAGTAAATAATGTTTTGAAATAAGGAGGTGGTTTAAAGCAGCGGGGAGAAAAGGAAAAATAAATAAAAAACACGGAGGAGACTAATAAAATCAATGATCCAACAACTTGCACCACTGAACAAAAACAAAACATAAAAACAACAACCCTGAATTGATTAATTTCCAAGACGTTGCTCTGATGGACCTGGGGCACAACAGCACTGTTAATGGGACCATTTAAAAGAGCAATTGAAACAAAGCTCTGCTTCCTTATAAATGACAGCATCGTTCGGGGGGGGGGGGGAAGCAAATGAAATCTTACCACATCAAACATCCATGGAACAAAGAGTTTGCTATTCAGATTATCTCCCTGGATTTCCTTTGGAGAATCAAAGTTTAAACATTTATCAGACACACTGACACAGAAAGATATCCTGGTGGTCTAATCAGGAGAGGCTACAGGAGTCGAACTTTCATGTCCGAAACGCTTTTGTATTTTGGCTAGTTGAAAGGCGCAACCGTGGGAACAGTGATATCTGCATTGCTTTGAAGAGAAGTTGAAATGTTAATGGCAGTTTAGTTTTGCAACGGGGGAAGCTGAAGCTCCACCGAACGACGCCGATGTCCAAACCTGGTTCCCTGGGAAGCAAGGACACCCAGGTCCATCATCAAGGGATATGTTGATCTAGAGACGTCACCACAATTGACATTTCCTTAGCTTGGAATATGAGGTCAGCATTAGGACACCAACAGGTCTTCTCTGAGCTCAGATAGTTTAAGGCCACGTCTACACCTGCCATTTATCCCGGGGTCAGCTCAAGGTCATCCCTGTGTGCTCTCACTTGGACAGCCCCTAGGACTGTGAGTGGTGTGGCGCCCACTCCCAGGGTCATCCCTTCTTCACCGGGAGTAGCGGGGTTCTGCCACCAGGCATGGAGCTCTGTAGGGAGCTCCGTGCCCATCAGGGGGTAAGGGGGGGAGATGTTTTGCCATCACAGCGATGGCTCTCAGGTTTTATTTTTAAAGGCTTACTTTTTGGTGCATGATCGCACAGTCTCCTTCAAAATAAAAACGCGCTGCGCTGGATGTCCCTCTTTCCTTCCTCTCTTAATGTCCACCAGTCTCCCACCCAAGGTAGCCATGTTGTGAGAGCACCCACAACAATCTCTAAAACTTCAAAATGCGTCCACTGATGCAAAAAGGTTGTTCTAAACGTGTCTTCGTCATTTCAGATCAATGTCTGCCAAATTCTGGAGCTTTGCAGTGGCCCAGTCTCTTCCCAGGTATCTACGTGCTGGTTGTATTACATTGTTCCTGGGTTTTATTTTGTTTTGTTTTCAATATGGAAGTCTCTTAACCCTAGGCTGACGATATGAAAAGGAGGACAGGGCTGATGTAACTTTAACAGTTGTAGAGAAAAGGGAATTTCAGCCAGTGTCATTTGTATGCAATTTGTTCCTGGTGAAATTCCCTCTTCATCACGACAGTTAAAGTTGCAGGGGCCCTGCCTTCTTTTGTATATGGTCACTCGAGTATAGTGCCTGCACCTT
The DNA here is from genome assembly GCA_029215795.1 of Anniella stebbinsi. Lineage (NCBI taxonomy): Eukaryota > Metazoa > Chordata > Lepidosauria > Squamata > Anniellidae > Anniella > Anniella stebbinsi. The sequence continues at coordinate 12,670,028 of JARDYH010000001.1, read as the reverse complement.
TAACTGTTGTGATGAAGAGGGAATTTCACCAGGGACTAATTGCATACAAATGACACTGGCTGAAATCCCCTTCTCTCTACAACTGTTAAAGTTACAGGAGCCCTGTCCTCCTTTTCATATGGTCAGCCTACTTAACCCACTACAGCTTGCCCAATGGAATGTACTGATTGTAAGATCAAACAATAACAAAAAAAAATGATAAATGTATATACTAACACCATGGCTCTCATTTTGGCCCCTTTTGCAACATGCAACATATTGCAATGCACACCTAAATGAGTCATCACGAGAGGTGATGATGGATACTAATTTAGTATAACGAAGAAATCAGGGGGAATCAGCTGTGTGTGTACTAGTAGTGGGGTACTACTTGAAATGTAATATTGGACTAAATGGACCTTGGTCTGAGCTAGCCAGGGAGTTCTCAGGTTCTTAAGGAACCATTGACAAATGCCTGATGTACTTCCCTTAATTAAATAGAATTTGTAATCTCTATATAGATCCTATTAAAATTCTGTAAATAGTGCTCTAACAGAAGATGACATTTTAATGGGTCCTCCAACCACCTTCATTTAATTGTAGTTTTATAATGTTATGTCTGTTGTTAACAACATTACGCACATTGAGCTGCATACCTAAAGGCAGATTGATGGCAACACAGATGTTGGGAAAATGCCAACAAGCTCTACATCTGCATGGAGAGCGTTCATTTGCTCTTTTATTATTGCTGCTGCTGCGTAAGCTTACGTTGATGGCATTAATGTGGGAAGGGGAAGAAATAGCCGTCGTTGACATGCTTTATGAATACTCTAAAGTTTTCTTAATAATACTACCTCGGATATATCCATTTCCATAATGAAGTTCATGTTCGAGCTTTTTATAATTATTTCTACTTGGAACAAAATTACTTACACTTTGGATGAGAAGGGGGAGGAAAACGAATTGTGCGGCAATCAGGTAAGATAATAACACAGCATAGTAACCTTTTTCTTTGAGACATTACTTTCCGGAAACTATCACGGCTGCCTTTTAAAGTGAATTTTTCATCATATGATAATGTTAGCTTGCAAGCGCTGGTGGTTGACAACTTCTCCACCCCGGTTTGATTCAGAACGGAGCTTGAGAAACTAAACTTTTATTAAAAGAAAAAAAAGGGGGGGGGAAGATGGGGAAATGGCTTGGTTAATTTCAAGCCCAATCTGGAGCCTGCTGTGCTCCTGGTGATATCATAAGGATGCAATGGAGTCTGAATTCCTTCCCACCGACCCCCCCCCCCAAAAAAGCACCAAACCTGATTGTGTGACTTTCTGTTCTCTAGCGCTTGGAATCATTACTGAAGAAAATGTCCCAGGCATCAGAGATGCTGGGAAATGTAATTTTCCCAGGTCATTTCCCAGTTTTTTGTAATGTTGGGTCCATGCACATATGCATAACAGACCTGGGGTGGTGATGGTCAGGGGCATGCAAATGCACTGATGGAGAAAAAAACACACACCATGCTAATACAGACCGGGGGGTGGGGAGGGGAACATGCTAACAAACAAGGAACTGAAAAATGAGTCAAGAACCCCGTTATACCAAGCCAGACCATTGGTCTGTTGCTGCACTTTTGCACCTCGAGCCCCTCTCCCCGTGTTTGTGCTCCTTCGCGTTATCCAAAGGTGACGGAGCGAGCGCGGGGCTTACAGGCAAGGAGGAGCGCCTCCTCACATCCCCATTGTTGGTTTGTTGGTTTTCCTTTACTTTGGAGGAGGAGCTGTGCCTGTACATGGGGTACCCGCGCTTCCCCGCCTCTGTTTTTTTTGGGGGGGGGGAACCTTTACTTTGGAGAAGGCACCACACCCATGCTTGGAGCACCCACACTTCCTTGCATCCCCAGGTTTTATTTGTTTGTTTGTTTGCCTTTACTTTGGAGGAGGCACCATACCCATGCTTGGAGCACCCATGTCTTCTTGCATTCCTGTGTTATTTTATTTTATTTAAAAAAAAACCTTTTGGGGGCTTCTGCCCAAGCCGGAGAAGTGCAGAGGGGGACCAGCGGCCATTCAGCTTGGTGGCCCACCTCTTCCTCCTGTCGGGGCAGATGGCGACCAATCAGAGTTTGCCATCTGCCCAGGCACGCCTCCGAAGCAGCTCCGGAGCAAGGGACAGACAGCAGATGCCGTTGACGCCTCGCTCCAAATGAAAAAAAGTCCCAGTAAGTCCCCGACATTTTTAAACTGGAGCTTCAGGAAATGCCTCGGGATGGCTCCGTGATGGTGGCTGCATCATATAAATGACCTGCCACCACTGCGGAGCCACCCTGGGGCAAACCCCTCGTCAAGACTGCCCCCTGCTCTATTTTAATACTCTGTCTGGCAGCAGCTTTCAGGCAGGATTCTTTCCTAGTCCTATTTGGAGATGCCAGGGGCCAAACCTGGGACCTTCTGTATGCAAAGCAGGCAACCAACCCTGTGAGCAGAACGAGCATGCTGCAGCTCTCCCTATCGTTTTTGTTAGCGCTGTAAACGCCTCCCTCCCCCAAAACATTTGCAGCTTTATAAACTATGGAACTGGGCAATGGTGGGTGGTGGGGGCTAATTTTCAGCTAGGGGATTAAAATGCCCCACTGGGGGGGCTACCATTTTCCAGAAAGAACATGAACAGTGGCACACCATTATGTAGCATCAATCCGGAGAGCTCTGGAGAAAAAATGCTGGATAGGGGGTTGCATCTCTGTGTGATAGCAGCGTCTTTCACACCTCCTTGACTTTCAAATGCTTACCCCCGAAAACTGATGTGGGGATCCGCTCCCATTTTGCCTACCATGCTCTCCAAAGTAGATGTGAACGTTCTCTTTTGAGAATGTTCGGCTGTGCATAAGATTTTGCTTTTGTTTCATTGATTCATTATCATCACTATATTGTTATTTATTATTATTATTATTATTATTATTATTGGAAGCCGTACCGGGAGTCCTTTTGGACTGAAGGCAGGATAGTAAATACATAGATATACAACATGGCATTATAGCATCATGTGATGTGCCACTGTACAGAAAACTACAGGGGATGTTCGATGCGACACAAAGACATTTTAAAGCACTGCAGTAAAATTGGACCACTTTGATTAACAGGAATGTATCGGATGGTTCAAGAAAGCAAAGATGAAGCACACAGACCCTCAAAGAGAGAAACCCAGTAATGTGGTTTGCCCACATTTATTTGAAATGATATGAAACATCCCATTTTGGAGTCAGAGAAATGCAAAATACTCTTTCTTTCGACAACATCAAAGGCTCTGAAGAGACAAGAAAGAAAGAAAAGCAGCCTCGGAAAGGTTAAAGCCAATCTTGTAAAAGTCAAGATAATTTTGGTATTATGAATCACTGTTGTATCTGATTAGAGATTATTGTCTCCTGAGCTTGGGCGAACAATAGGCTCATGATCGCTTTAAGGAAACATCTTGCTTCTTGTGGGTTCCTCAAAAGCTAGAAATCAACTGGCGGGTCATCTCATCCTCCTTCCTTGTATAGTTTTTTTTAAAATTATTGTTTCAGAAGTGCTCTATACAATTTCAAAAGCTTCTCACAATAAAATGGAAATGGGGGGGAAGGAAAAAATGGTTTCCCTCTCTATCAGCAAAAAAAAAAACATTTTAAGACAAGTAACATGTACTTACACACATAGTTGCAATATATATATATATATATATATATATATATATATATATATTAGATGGGCCCAATATTTCTTTAGAGGAACAGGGCACTTGATCCAGCAGGTAGACATTATTCATTGGCTGGATCAAGGTGTCTAATTCAGGGATGCATAGTCAGAAAGTGAAATCAAGGTTAATTCCAAGCAAGCACAGCAAAGAAGAGAGGTGTATTTTATTATTATTATTATTATTATTATTATTATTATTATTATTTACATTCATATGCTGCCCCATAGCCGAAGCTCTCTGGGCGGTTTACAGAAATGAAAAGATTGAACATCAAATGTCAATATGCAAAATTTTTAAAACATAGAACATAAAAACAGCTAACATTTAAAACAATTTCAAACTTTCAGCCAGGCCAAAGAATCAGTTAGAAACTCAACTTAAGCTGTTAAATGCCAGGGAGAAAAGAAAAGGTGTAGGTAGCAGGGCTGGTAGAACCAAGGGTAAGGAGAAAAGCAGGAAAGGCAGATATGGATGAAGTAACCTATGGAGTCTAAGCTGCCCAATGGAAAGGAGTGCTTTGTAGAAAAGACGTAGGGCTCCATCACACCTATTTTTCCCCCCTGGTTTGCCTCCACATTTTTTTTTACCTCCATTTCATCAGCACATCAAGTGCTCCATCACACCCAGTCCTGCTCATGTGGGTTTTTGCTTGTTTGCTCTTCCACTCCACCCTGCCTGTTCTACTTCCTCCTGCAGTTCTTGATGGGCACGGGCTCTTTCCTCCCCTCACTCTGGCTTTGTTGACTCGTGATTTACTGACTTAAGGTTTCATCTGGGCTTCGTTCCTGTGGGCAATGGGGGGGGGGGTTGGAGCAGTAAAAAGTCCATTCAACCAACTCAGCACAAGTCTGTACGATGATGTGCTGGAGGAGGAGAACCACCCCGCCCTCCCCTTTTGCCAGCAAGACTCCATTAGCGCACACCTTCAACAAAGGAAAAAGTGAGATGGGGGAAAATCCAGACTTTCCCTGCACCAAAATAAAATGCAACAAGGGGGAGAAGAGGCAAGGTGAGTGCAAGACAGGGACGACATCATGTGAGTACTGCATTGCAAAGCCACATACCTGGAATGGCGATTGTGCGATAAATTGCTGGTGTGATGGAGCTCAACGTCTCCTGGCAGGGACGGTTATACTAGGGATTAGAGGTGTACACAGACCCCCCGGATCAGATCGGGACCTGGATCGGGACCACCAATTTTGTCCCGGATCAGATCGGACAAAATTGGAGGCCCCCCGGACTGGATCGGCTGCCATTTCTGTTTTCCCCATAGACTTGCATTGGGGGAAAGAAAGCATTCCCCCAATGCAAGTCTATGGGGAAAAAATGGCGGAAGGTGGGTGAGGGGGACTAGCTCCCTCGTCCCCCCTCATGGTTCTTACCTCCCGAGGCTGTCCGCTGTGGATAGCCCTGGCAGGTTAGCCCCCTCCCCTGCACTCCTTACCTCCCGGGGCTGTCCGCTTCCATTTGCTGGTGCCCGCGGGCCTCAGCGGATGGAAGTGGACGGCCCTGGGGGGGTAAGCCCCCTCCCCCTGCTTACTTGCTGGGGCTGTCTGCTCCCCTCCACCACTGGCCGCTACTGCAAACAGGCTTCGCGGCCTGCCCCTGAGTAACACGCCAGGTGATGACATCACCTGGCGCACTACCTAGGGGCAGGCCGCAAAGCCTGCTTGCAGTAGCGGCCAGAAGCAGAGGGGAGTGGACGGCCCTCACAGGTAAGCGGGCCGTGGGCCCCCCTCCCCCCCTGCTTACCTTCTGGGGCCATCCACTCCCCTCCGCCGCTGGCTGCTTCTGCGAGCAGGCTTCGCGGCCTGCTCCTGAGTAGTGCACCAAGTGATAACATCACCTGGCGCACTACCTAGGGGCAGGCCGCGAAGCCTGCTCGCAGTAGCGGCCAGCGGCGGAGGGGAGAGGATGACCCCGGCAGGTAAGCAGGCCATGGCCCCCCCTCCCCCCTGCTTACCTTCTAGGGACATCCGCTCCCCTCCACCGCTGGCCGCTACTGCAAGCAGGCTTCACGGCCTGCTCCTGAGTAGCACGCCAGGTGATGACATCACCTGGTGCGCTACCTAGGGGCAGGCCGCGAAGCCTGCTCACAGTAGCAGCCAGCAGCAGAGGGGAGTGGACGTCCCCGGAAGGTAAGCCCCCTGCCTCCGTTGTCTGCTTCCATCGGCGGGCACCCACTGGCACCCACCAATGGAAGCGGACAGCCCCGCCAGGGAAGCCCTCCCCCGCTGTCCACTTCCATCGGAGGGCGCCTGCTGGCGCACGCCAATGGAAGCGGCGGCGGGCGCCAGTGGGCACCCGCCAATCCTCCGATCCATTGCAACCTGGATTGGATCCTTTCCAGATCAGATCGAATTGGATCGAACGATCCAGCGGGGGGATCGGAAATTGGATAATTGTATCTGATTTCCCCTGGATCGGATCCAGATCAAGGATCGAACCCGATCCAGTGCACACCCCTACTAGGGATGTGCGTTTCTTGTTTAATCGTGTTTTGCAGATCATCAGGCACCTTTCATTCTGCTGCCCAATCATCGACAGGATCGTGTTTTTTCCAACCAGAATTTAATTTGATTTGTGCTAATTTGCATTAGTGCTAATGAACTGATGTTCATTAGCGCTAATTCAAATCTTCTCCCCACAAAAAAGTGAAAAACTGGTTTGCAAGTCCACAGAATTTCTGTGATTGGGACAAAAGCCTGTCCTAGATATCCATGCTCATTTGTTGCAGATTAGTCCAAAATCCCTAATTCATACAGAAGCCCAAAAAGGCTACAGTCATCACGTGCGGAAAGACAGAAGCTGATTGGAGCAAAGACAGAGATGTTAGCTTCAGTTACTGGCTTTTCTAGAATTTAAGAGAGTGACAAAGACTGATCTCTTCCGGCAGGCCTACCCAATCGAATTTTTAAACTTTGTTGATTTTAATAACGTATTAATTTTATATGCTTTTAATCAGTTTTATGTATTTTATATCATTGTACTGATGTTGTTCCCTGCCTCAATCCGGAGGGAGAGGCAGGTAAGAAATAATATATTATTATTATTATTATTATTATTATTATTATTATTATTATTATTGAATAAATTCAGTTCCATAATGTGTACATGATTCAATGGGTCTACTCTGAGAAGGATGGACATGGATTGCTGTTCTTAGCAAAACCGCCTTTAGCTGCCACTTCTTCCAATAAGGCTAAAAATGCTTGTTTGCCAGGCAGATGCTTCTGAAGCCTAAGCAGCACAGTACAGCCAAGTTTGGATTGAATTGGCTGCAATGTACAGAAGTTCTTATATACCATAATGACAAACATGGTGTCCTACTCAGAGGAGACTCATAGGAATGAGTGTATATGATTCACTGGTTTCACCCAATATTTGGCAGTCTATATATATATATATATATATATATGAATTTCAGAAGACTCCCTGCCACACATATAGCTGACATGTGAAGGGGCCTCATGGGGTCCTCCCACCAACATCTATGCAATTGATGCAACATTGGAAATGAGAGCCTACACATACCTACAACTCTATGAATATAGATTCTCTACTCTGTCAGGGATGCTGCACAATATGGATTCCACATATTATGGAAAACCTAAGCAAGTACAGCTATACAAAGGCAGGTGTCCCTTTCTAATATTGTGCTGAACCTGGGTACAGCAGACGCTGTACCCAGGAGGAGATGCACACATACTTTGGGGAGGTTCAGGAGAGAGACACTATTGCCCCTTCTGGCTGTATACATGAGGGGACTCTTCTGAACAGGTACATGGATGCCTATGTACAAGCATCATGAATGTTGAATCTTAATGTGGCTTAAATAGGCCCATTTTAGATTAATTTAGGTATCCGATCTATATTGTGATAAGTGTTCTCAAAGCAGCATCAAGGCTTTCAAACAGGTTTGATAGGCACCTGAATTATCTTTAACTGCAACATCCTACCGCGATCTATATGTGGGTGTATACCGCTGTGTAGGTCTTGTACCAGAACATTGTGTATCTAAAATTATTCATGCCAATCATCATATTGCCAATTAAAATAATTGGTTTTATAACAACGTTGACCCAACCCTTGTATTTTCAGCCGCCATCAAAATCTTTAACCAACTGTTTTGTTGTCTGCCAGGAGTGTGCAAGGAAGAATAATTAATGCAATTATCAAACTTTAATGCTTATCCTAAAAGTAAAGAGGAAGAGAGAGAGAGAGAGAGAGAGAGAGAGAGAAATACAACAACCACCTTCTGCAATAAATCGTATTCTGTACTTAAGAAGATTAAAAATCTTCCCCAGGAGTCCAGGAGACATTTATGTGTTTTGATCTTAAAAGGAATGTGAAATAATACAGATGACAGAAAAATCACATCACATCTACCCAGTGTGCTGCGCTTAAAGGGAGAGTACCGAAAGAAGGCAGTCTACTGGAAGGAAAGGGAGAGGATGCAGCTGGGAGAAACAGCAAAGTTCTGTCCATCAGTGTTAGCTCCACAAATCTAGGGCAAAGCACTCTGCAGGTACCGGTGTATACAGCAGTTGACTTAGCTGCCCTTACCTGTGTCTGACAAGCATCACTGTTCCATTCTGTGGTTGCAGAGGGCCCTCAAGTGACAGGGATCACCTCTGGTTTGAAAGGAAATGAACAGCATGGTCAAAGAGTAGATGTACCAGAGAATTCCGCCAAAGGAAATCTGGAGATTCCAGCTGATGCAAAAGATCTGGGGAATTCTGATGACTAAGAGACTAGATGTGTGTATGTGTGTTGCTCACTCCTTGGTTGCCATCTAATTTTGCTGGTAGGAAAAACAAACAAAACTTAACATAAGAAAATAGGGAGATTCCTTCAACCAGCCTACAGCTGTCACAGAATTCCTGAAATTCATGCTTATGCAAAAAGCAGGAAGGTGCAAAAGGACTGAGGCGTTCTGCGTACTCAAAGACTAGATTGAGAGGTCCTACCCTCCTTGGTTGCCACCTAATTTTGCTGATGGCAAAAATAAACGTAAGAAAATTGGAAGGGTCCTGGCAGATGAAACCAAAGGTCCATCTAATCCAGCAATCTGTTCTGACATGGTGAGCTAATGCTTCCATGAAGACTACAAGCAGAATATGAAGAGAAGAACCATTCCTCTGGTTCAGCACTGGAGGGAACAGCATCTCCCTGCACTGGCTGAGACTGGTGCCTCCTTTGCTCCACCCCCTGTCCTACTGGGGCAGTATGCAGTGTGCCAAAGGACATCCCTGTTGTTACCTCTGATCAGAGATGGCAGTAGATATTCCTGATCAAGAGATGGCAGTAGATATTCCTTTCCCAATGGAGAAGGGGTGGGGGCTTGAGGAGGGGGCAGGGCTTGAGAGGAAAGCTCCTCTACAAGCCAGGTGGAGAATCTCCGCAGGCCACATTCTGCCCACAGGCTAGGCCATCCCTGTGCAACAGGATACAACTTTGTCCTTAGTGCTTTTTAATATGTATATGAAGTGGTAGGGATCAGTCTTATGGAGATTAGGAACAAAGTGCCATCAGTATGCTGATGACACGCAGCTTTGCTTCTCAGTTACAACTGAATCACTTGAGGACCTGCAGGACCTACACCAGTACCTGGATGCAGTGGTAGGATGGATGAGTGGCAAGAAACCAAGGCTGAATCCTGGCAAGATGGAGGCCTTCTGTGTGAGTGGTTCCCAGGTTTGAGAAAAAAGTAGGCTACCTGAACTGGGTGAGATTGCACTTCCTCTGAGGGATCAGGTGCACACTCTGGGATACATCTGGATCAGTCACTGTTGTTGGAGACCTAGGTGGCCTCATTGACTTGGAGTGACTCTCAGCAGCAGCAGACTGTCTTGGACTGAGATAGGTTGGTTACATTGATTCAGGCACTGGTAGGGTGACCAGATAAAATCCAGGTCAGGGCTCCTGTAACTTTAACAGTTGTAGAGAAAAGGGAATTTCAGCCAGTGTCATTTGTATGCAATTAGTTCCTGGTGAAATTCCCTCTTCATCACAACAGTTAAAGGTTCAGGGGCCCTGCCTTCTTTTGTATATGGTCCCTCTAGTATAGTGCCTGCAACTTTAACTGTTGTGATGAAGAGGGAATATCACCAGGAACTAATTGCATACAAATGACACTGGCTGAAATTCCCTTTTCTCTACAACTGTTAAAGTTACATGAGCCCTGACCTGGATTTTATCTGGTCAGCCTAGGCACTGGTAACCTCAAGGTTAGGCTGACCAGATGAAATCCAGGTCAGGGCGTATGTAACTTTAACAGTTATAGAGAAAAGGGAATTTCAGCCAGTGTCATTTGTATGCAGTTAGTTCCTGGTGAAATTCCCTCTTCATCACAACAGTTAAAGGTGCAGGCACTATACTAGAGTGACCATATACAAAAGAAGGCAGGGCCCCTGCAACTTTAACTGTTGTGAAAAAGAAGAAATTTCACCAGGAACTAATTGCATACAAATGACACTGGCTGAAATTCCCTTTTCTCTACAACTGTTAAAGTTACAGGAGCCCTGTCCTCCTTTTCATATGGTCAGCCTATTTATATCTGGCATACACCACTTTGAAATCTGTATATGTAAGCACTTCATAAATACCCATTATTGATATTTTTGTTGTTTTTGTTGCTGTTGTTAAAATTAAAAAAAACCCCAACAGAATATAAGAAGAGCCATGCTGGACCAGAGCCAAAATGTATCTAGTTCAGCATTGTGTTCCTACAATGGTCAGTGACATGCCTATCAAAAGTACACGAGCAGAACATGAATGTATGTTTGTGGTCCCCACAACAGCATTCCAGAGGCATTACTATCTCTGATCCTGATTCTAGGGGAAAATAAATAAATAAAAGGGGATAGAGGGTCAATTTACAGTATTGTCAAACTTCCCTCGAGTCACAATGTTCCATGATAACAATTGCTATATTGGGATCTACTATGTTCCATGTTATTATTGTCAAAACTGATCCTGATTATTAATAATAATAATAATAATAATAATAATAATCCTGGACTTTAGTTGGTATTATGCTGTGGATTAACATTTTGTATATGAATTGTTTAATTCTGGCCACTGGGTGGCAGGTGCTTGCACCCATTTTTTTTAAACACCCTTTATTTGCAATGTTGTAGCTACTTAGATGTGAGGTTATATTGTAAATGTTGCTGGAAACAAAGTACAATATTTTGAAGAATTTGTCGTTTGTGAATTTGATTCAAGATTATTTGGGGTGAATTTATTTTGATCCTTTTGTGCAAGATATGCATCCCAATGACTGCTTTTGCCTCTAACTAGTCCTTTCTCTAATTCCCCAGATTAACAAAAACCTTGACTAACACTGGTTAATTATTTCTGAAGCTAAGCTTTTAAAAATTGCATGATAGTAGTTATGAGCCATTAATGTAATCTTTTTGCAACAAATACTGCATTAAAATCAAACCACATGAATGTGTAATAATGTACAATTTCCCATCATTTCTAAGATTACTTAATGGGTTATTGCCCATCTGAATGAGATATTCCAAGCATTACTTATTTAATAACACTTGCCAGCTATTGCCAGGAATAACGGGAGCTTGTTATTTATAACGGCAACTCTGGTTACAGGCTTTGTTCAGACCTTTTCAGTTGTCCGAATGGAAAGAGGAGGGATATTCTAACATCAATTTACTTGTAATCTACAAATGCAAACATGGATCAGAGGAAAGAGATGGAAGATGGACTTGCTAAGGAATCTTGCCTAAAGTGAAACTGAAGTGTGTGGATATATCTGCTCAGGCAAAATGCCTGAGGAAATTGAGGAAAGCCAAAATACATTTAAATATGCTAGTGAATTTTCTCAGGGGTATCCCTATGGGATTTGGGACATCTACAACATTAGTTCTTGACGATGATGATGATGATGATGATCATGATGATGATGTTTACTGTCCAGTCCTGAATTGTCCTTGCCTCAAGACAATTAAGACACTACCAGTGTCTCTTGTTATTGGCTTTCTTATGGAAATCCTGACCCCTTTGTCCCTTTGAAGCATGGAATTTGTTTTTCCCCATTTTTATTGTGAATAAAGGAGTCGTGAGGAGTCTCCATTCATAAAAACAAAACAAAATGGGGGTTTCAAGAAAAGCAGACCAAATATCCATATATTTATCCACTTGCAAGTTGTGCCTATATAACACCCGTTCAAATGTTGATAGTGTTATTAAGTCCTCAGTCCATTGCATTATTGGAGGTGAACATTTATCCTTCCAATGTGATAATATAAGTCATTTGGCTGTTATATTGGCTCTGAAGATCCATTTGCGCTGACCATGTGTTAATTTCCAAGAAGCTGGTACATAATTTAGGAGGACATGCACATTGTTCCATATTATAGATAATTTTAGAATAAAGTTTATCCTTATTATAACCTCCTCCCAAAAGGAGGCGACTACTGGGCATTGCCAAAACATATGAATAAGGGCACCTGAATATGCTTGATCTCATCTGAAGCATTCCATTCCATTATATAGAAAATCACTCAGAAAGCCAGGAACCTCTGGAAGACTCTTATTCACACCCCTGAGCCAAGTTATTAATTCTTTTGTTTAACTTTCCTGAAGCTCAGCCCCTCTTTGAGATTTTTGATCATGGGCCCTGCATGAACCCTTTCTTGCATGGCTCCAAGATTCTCTTGAGATTCACTTAGGGGGAAAAATGCCTGTACTCCACGATCAATTCCTATGCACTTGTCCTCCTTCTGGGAATGAACTTATGTTTCCAGGCCCAGAACTCCCTTCTTTGCTTGCACCACTGTGCTTCTCTGTATGCCCAGATTGATCTGCTGTCTTGCATACCCAGGCAGTGCTTCACAACCTGTGAAGCACCCATTGTTCCATTTCAGCAATGCCCATACTGGTGGTACTGCCCAAGATCACTGAGAGTATGAACTCCTGCCCAGGACCACAGGATCTTCCACAGACGTACTGTGGAAATAGTTAAACTCAGTGGTTTACCTTCCTGGTAACCAAGTAAAGACCCAAGGTTTTGCAGGATCTAAATCCAGGTATGCCTAACTTTCAAGCTTCCTTACCCACTTTTCTCAGTTCCCTTACTTCTATCCATGTATGCTACTTTCATCAGGGACCCAGGACAGGCATCACTTCATTAGCCTCCATTTGAAATTCTATGTTTTATTCAACACCATGCAGCGCATAGGGGTTCCTAATAACAGCTTAGTCTGTCATTGGCCCCCATCATCACCTTTAAAAAGCCACTCTCTTGGCTGTTTCTAGACAATAAGGAGCATGCAATTGTCTAGGAAGCTGTGGTGATTATCCCATGTTGAACACCTGACGAGAAGCCTGGAGAAGCCAGGGAGCCTCCATGAATTTCCAACGAAGCCGAAGTTTTAAACTAACCACAGTTTAGCATTATGTCTGCACAAGCTTTAGGGAGACTTAACTATGTTTCACAGTGAAAAGGCCAACTTCAAACTGTGGTTTATGAAGCTGGCCTGTTTCAATAAACCATAGTTAGTATTAAACAAAGTTTCAGTGTCGGATTTAATAGTAATCTGTAGTTTAATGAACAAAGCAGTAAAGGCTTCTAGTCTCCTCACAGCTGTTCCAGAGGAGAAGGGAGGGTGTGAGCTTGAAATTCATGTACATAATGTTAACCCATAGTTTATCCTTACACCTGAATCTTGCAAAACAATCATTTTCATGTACTCATAAAGCATTCAGATGCATGGTCACAAACATTTCAATTGCAACCTAAACCACATTCAATTCTCGCTATGTATCTTTAATTTCTGCAGTGAGTGAAGGAGCGCTTCAAAATGTCTCACTATAGGACTGTAAAATAAAATCTCAAGCTATCAGAACTATAATGATACTATAACGGCTGCCAAACAATAAATTTATCTCACTTTTATACCATCTGTAAAAATTGCAGAGCAGAACAGAACCCTTGTTTTACCAAGGAAGTGACAGATTTGCAAAGAATCATTCATAGACAAAAGGAGGGGAGGGGAGGTATGTGAAAAGATTATCAATTACGGGGGGCAGATGGTGAACACAGGATAACTATTAACCTTTAACATCCTTCTCAGAGGACCACTCCAAGTCTTCTGTTCCCATCATGCCCATTTATTTCAAGGTCTAGGACCTGGTAAAGATGCAGGGTGTCGCAAACGGAAACACAAGGAGGCTTGCCTCTGCTAGGGCCAAGTCGGGGTCAGGAATTGATATGCTTGGCCTAGACTAAATGTTCTCCGGGCTTAAGTTCCTGCAGTCAGTTGCTGGAATTGGGGACCTGACTAAGAGCTGGAGGTTAGGGGGGAGCCGGAGGTATGCACCTCAGCCAGGCCAGATCTACAGCAAGCAGGATGTAACACATTGAAATTGGTTTGAAAACGGTATGTGGAATGTGTCATGGGCCCCAACAGTTGTATAGACCATTATAAACCATTACAAAGCAGCAGTATGTATCCTGCCCAAGAGCTGGAGGCTAGAGGGCAGCAGGAACATTTTGTTGCTGCACGACAGCTGGCTCCTAGAATTTTATAGCAATGTGAGGCCCCAGGTATGTGTGACTCTGGTGTGACTCCAGAAGCTCACTCTGAACCACCATGAAAACTCTCAGGCACATAGAGTTGATGGCCTGTATGACCCATGTAATGGCTGGAGACAGTACTACTGCTCTTCAGCCTAGTCAGACAAGATGTCCTGAGGAAACTATAGAGGGCTTTCTGACCTCATATTGTTGTTATCTCTCAGAAAGTCTGCCGAACATTCTCTTTGTCAGCCTGCTCAGAACCAGAACGAGCCTGTCTTCTGCATCTGGCCCAATGGGATGTTGTCTGCCTGCATCGTGATTGGGGCCTGAGCCAGACCAGGAACTCAAGGTTGCTAAGCTTGGATGAAGTCTAACAACGAGCCCTGGCCAGTTCAGAGTGTTGCTACTTCCTGACAATTAGAGGGGCTGTTACACATGGACATTCAAATTGTTCCCCCGTTCCCTTCTGTGGCTAAGGAAAGCTCTTGGCCTTAACACATGCAGCCATCCCAAGTAGCTTGCAAGACTAGGCCTCAGACTCCAAGGTACATGGCAATTCGATGAAATACAGCTAGTGAATATCCAGATAGGAATGTAAAATAGCCATCCATTATCTTATATAATGTTCCAGATATCTGTGAGTCTGTCCATACCTTTCTACTGAGCTACTTCACCTGTATGAGAAGAAACATGCCATTAGGAAGCAGAGAAGAAGGTGAAGATAACAGAGTAGTGTTTAGAGAAACTGTGATCTTTTCCCTTGGGAGAGAAGTCCCTCTAAACCGAATTTGCAGTAGGAATAACAGTAAGGCAAAAGGAGATTCACAGACAAGCTTCCACAAATTTAATAAACAAACAGGGGGACTGTTTGGGTCAACTCCACCAAGATCTAGAACTGTACACACACTACCACCTCCTCCCATGATGACAAAGATGTCTTCTCAAACGTACACATAGAAAATACATTTTCATGGAGGCCCATTGACCTTCTATCAGGCACGCAGTTCTAACAATGGATGGAACTAATCCATGTTGCTCCAAGAACCCCTCTAAAAGCTTTCCCAATCCAGAATTAAAGGCCACTGTGACATGATCAGCAGGAAGGCTTTAATGAACCCTTATGCATTATGCAATTCATGTACATGCAATGGTCTCTTCCATTGGGTTGTTGAGAAACTGCATTTAATCACAGGTGATGTGTCTTGCATTTCCATCGTATATTTTCCATTTCACTGGGGCTCTGTTCCTGGCCTATACCATGAATATACAACGTGCCTGCCAGATGAAAAGACTGATATGCAATTTTGGGTTCCGAGTACATACAGACCTGTGGATAATCATCATACGGAGGAATGGGAGAAGGCAAAACTACTTTACTTCATCATAACAGCCCATGCATCTCCACCAGGTCTTTTTACTGACATTCAACAGACAGTTCTATTAAACAGAACTCTATGACTACCTTTTTTTAAAAAAGCCTTGACCTTTCTTCTCACCCTCCATCCACTTTCCCACAACTAAGGTGGTCTCCTTTCAAATGTCATGGAAGGTGTAAAAAAACTTAATCTCTGATCTGTCATATGAACTGAAGATTCATCACCAATGCAAGGTTTTGCTCAGCCTGTAATGTGCAAGCAAACACACCATCTTCAGAATCTCTTCCTCTCCTAATTGAGACGACACCAGAGAGCAAGATTACAGGAGACAAAAGACCTTTTTAGCATGCTACCTATTTATACGCTTGCTTAGCTTTCCACTGCAGGTTTATTGACTGCTAAGTGTGTCAGTCAGGATAAGTGATTCCTTTCTTCACCCCGCCTCCGCCTCCTCCTCCTCCTCCTCTAATCAGAAAGAGTCAAGGAAGAAAGCTACATAAAGGATTTAACAATGGGTTTTCAGCAGACATGGGAAAATACCATGTCTGCAGCACTTATTTTAAGACGTGGAATTCGTGTTTGCTTTACTAAACAACAGCACACAGATTCAAAAAGCCTTCCGGTTTTGATTAGAAACAACATAGGAACATAAGAGGAGCTATGCTGGATCAGACCAAGGGTCCATCTAGTCCAGCATTCTGTTCACACAATGGCCAACCAGCTGCCCATGGGAAACCCACTGGACATGAGTGCATCAGCACCCTCCAACCCATGTTCCACTGCAACTGCTGTACACAGGCATACTGCCTGTGATACTGGAGGTAGGTTATAGCCATCAGGACCAGTAGGCATTGAGAGCTTTGGAAAGGAACAATATTCAGACAGAAGAAGGACAGCAGAGTTTGCCCCAAATTAGCCAAGATGGTGCAAATCCATGAATGGCTGTCCCATCTCTTTAAAAGTAGTTGCATATGGGGTTAGAGAGTCAGAAACTAAGGAACTGGAAGAGAAGAGTTAACCTTTTCCCCCTGTACCATTTTCCCAATTAAATTTCCCTTCTTTCCCTGATCTTTGCCCCATTAGGGAAAGAGAGTGAGAGGAATGATTCCCAGAAGTACGTAATGATGATTTTCAGAGCTCCATCACACCAGAGTTTTACCACACTCTCATCATGCCTGCTTTGCTGTTTTGCAGTACGGTACTCACATGATGTTGTGCCTGTCCTGCCGTTATCCTGCCTCTTCCCCTCCATTTTTTGTGTGTTTTCCTAGAGTGGGGAAAGTCTGGTTTATTTCCTCCATGAGGAATTAACGTGCCAATTGTTACGCCATGTCCCTTGTTGGGGGCATGTGCTTGCTGACAAAAGAGGAGGGCAGGGTGGTTCTCCTCCAACACACCATGTCGAATGAAGGTTCTTGTGCTGAGCCGGTTGAGTGGGCTTTTGCTGCTCCAACCCCACCCCTGCAGACATGGCACCCAGCCAATTAAACACTAAATTAGTAAAATGTTAGTCAACGAAGCCAGAGCGAGGGGGGAGGCTCCCACATCCATCATCTGACAAAAACCAATGAAGTGGAGGGGGAAGTAGAAGGGGCGGGTACAATAATAGTAGAGCAAACAAGTGAAAAGGAGAGTCCTCCGCGACAATCATGAAAGGGACCAGCACTTGCTGTGCTAATGAAATTGAAGTCAAAACCGCCAGTGCATGCCAGGAAAAAGAAGTAGGTGTGATGGAGCTCTCAGTGTGAGAATAAAGGTCATGCAAGTGTCCCTATTTTCATCCACAAACTATTAGCTAGCGTGCTTTAACTACCTCTTTGTCATACCAATATTCATCTTGATGCGGGGAGGGGGTTGAAAGTGAGCAGCGCACTACAGAATTGATCCTGACCATCACAATGGAGGGATCTACACTACTGCTTTATAATGGTTTATAACAGTTTTAAACCATTATAAATGGTTTATAACTGTTATAAACCGTTATAAACCATTTTAAAGTGTTATATCCTGCTTGGTGGAGATCGGTCCTATATTAAACCAACTTGGGAACAACATCAGTTGAGGCTGCATGGTTCTCAAATCAGGGAGCAGCCTGACGTGGAAGCATTTATAGAAGTTCAGAGAGCACCACCTGGCCTCTTGTTAGGAGGATGTTAATGGATCAGGAAGTGTTAGCTGACCTCATCTGACATATAGGAGAAAGGATGTTTCCTTGGCTGACCCAAGGGTGCAGTTAGGTAATGTTCAACTCTGGACATAAGGGTTTTACAGGGGCCTCCTCTTTACATGCTGTGTATTTCTTCACTTACTTCAAACTCTATTATACAACCCCTCTTTAGAAAACATTGACTATTAACATCACTTACTTCAGAAAGTGGTACGGCAGCCCTGCTGTGTTTGGGGGCTCCCCTATTCTTTGTGCTGAGCGGGGCCCTGGGCATCTCCCCCAAATCCTACCATGATAGCACCACTGGGTTGATTGGATGCCCAACTAACATGCTTCAGTTCCCAGGTTCTGGCAGAAACTCCAATGCAATGCATGAAGAATGTTCTCGCTGCAATGATACAACTAGCATTCAGATTTGACTTTGGTGGGTCAAAAACCAGTATTTCTTCTCATAAGACCAAAAAAAAGTGAAATAAAGACTATCAACATCAAGGGGTTCTGCCTGCTTTTAGCTCAAGGAACTCATTAGCAAACGGTGACATCTTAATGGGTGTGATTAAAAAGAAACACATTATTTCATTAGGAGAGGGGATTCCTTTTTAAAAAAAAATAACTCAAAAGCTTGCTACATTTTCAGCTTAATTACTACAGAGTATAGAAAATAAGTAATCCAATAATCAGGAAGAAGAAAAAAAAGATAAAAAGGATGTCATATACCCTTTCGAACAGTATAATTTAATCCTGTTCAGTTTGAATCTCTTTATAGCTGAGCTGACTCAAAGCAAAGACTTTGAACTTAACCCCTCTAAGATTTTTTCTTCTTCTCCTTGCCTCCAACCCCACCTCTTATTTTTTTTTGACCAAATACAAAATCAAAGCATTAAAAAAAATCAGTTTTCATGCCTCAGGTTTAGGACACCAAACAGCAGGGAACACAGATTGATGCATAAGCATACTGCATTGGAATGCAAATTAATGAGTCATGCTGTAGCACAGCTGAAATGCCCTATACCAGCCTCAAAGGAAAGGGATGAGAGGGCAACCAGCTGCTGAGTCATCTTACATAACAGACTCGGGAATGGATCGGAACTTCACTACTCTCTGGAACGAGGTTATGGGGTTGGGGAGGATTGCCCAGGGCTCCCCGCAGAAAAGGAGGAGAGGCTGGCAAGAGACAGGCCTGGGCTGGATATATTGGGCTAGATCTACACCAAGCCGGATATAGCACTATGAAAGCAGTATGAAAGTGGTATAGGGTATGTGTCTATGGGCCCCAACAGTTGTCAGTGCGCTTCAATACCGCTATACAGTAGTAGTACTGGTTTCGACCTTTAAAGCCCTAAAAGGTTTGGGACCAAGTTACTTGAAGGTTCGCCTTCCCCCATATCAGCCTGCCCACACTTTAAGATCAAAAAGAGAGGCCCTTCTCACCTGCCCACCAGCGAGATATATTAGGTGGGTTTCCACACTGGAGAGGGCCTTCTCAGCAGTCTGCCAGGCACCATCCTTACAGGCTATTCAGAAGGCCTTATTTTACTATGGCCTTCTCTTAAATACTGTTTTGCTGCTGTTACCCTTGCTGTTTTATTTCTAGTTTTTAATGTTAGCTTTTATTGTTTTGATTGATATTTTACTTTTATGTTGTTATTGCTTGTAATGTGTATACTGTTTTCATATATGGTTGTAAGCCGCCTTGAGAGAGCTTCTGCCCTGAAAGGCGGCTAAGAAATGTCTTAAATAAATAAATGAAAAAAAAGATCATGGCTCCTGTCTTTTAGATACCATTTTCATACCACTTTCATTGTGCTATATCCTGCTTGATGTAGATTGGACCTGGGTATGGCATTTCCAGGAGAATGTTCCCTTTAGGTGAGAACCAAGAGGGGTTTCTGCAAACTTAGCCTCTGGCTTCCTATAGTATTCCCACATTAGTCTCCCAGGGAGCTCTTTTGAAGTGCAAATCTGACAAGTTCATTCACATGCACACATTGCTTTCAACTGGGGCAATACTGGTTTAATTGTGGGAGGTTTGATGCTAGAACGAGACGATGATACAAATCCCCCAAAGGCCCAATTGGGATTTTCATCTTCGGACTCCATTCTGGCAAGGTTGGCTTCAGAGTTTAGTGGGCCCTTGGGCAAGGTCTTTTCACCCTGAATGCCTGCTCTCCCTCACTGGGCCTACTTTTCACTGACATTGTCACCAGCTGCTCCTCCTCCTCCTCCTCACGGCGACATCATCTGCCAGATAGAATGCCAGTGAGCAAGCAGGTAGTGGCATCTACTGTTCCTCTTTACCACCCCCACTGTCTGTACCAGAGCAAGAGGCAGGTGAACAAGAAGGTTGCAACGATGAAGAGGAGGGACTTTCATTGGTGGCCCCACTGGAGAAGAGGACCATGACAAGTACTCAGTCATGTTTTCCTTTGACATTAGCCATGCATTCTGAAAAAAATGAAATATTTTTCTCCCTCTCCCATGAAGCTGATTGGTGGGAGATTCAGGACAGATAAAAGGAAGTACTTCTTCACACAACACATAGTTAAATTATGGAATTCGCTTCAACAATATGTAGCGATGGCCACTAAATTGAATGGCTTTAAAAGGGGATTGGACAAATTCCTGGAGGAGAAGCCTGTCAATGGCTACTAGTCTGGATGCCTGTATGTTATTTCCAGTCTCTGAGGCAGTATGCCTATGTATACCAATTTCTGGGGAACATGGGTGGGAGGTTTGTTGCACTCATGTCCTGCTTGTGGGTTTCTGGTTGACAGTTGGTTGGCCACTGTATGAATAGAGGCTGGACTAAATGGACCCTGGGGCTGATCCAGCAAGACTCTTCTTATGTCCTTAAGTTGTTCATGTACGTCACCACCAAGACTGAAGCTACTGCCTCAGTTTTAAATACCTGACCATTGCCATTCACGTTCACGAGACTTTTAGTTTAATCTACTGAGTCATTTCCCAAAGAAGTCCTTTATTGCAACCTTATTGGCCCTACACAAAAATTGACCCTGAGCAGAGATGGCCATGAAGGTATTTTGACTGGGGGTAGGAAACAGGAGCACATGAATGAATCTCATTATGCATTCCCCTTCTCTTTCCAGTATCAGAGGCAGTAAGGCTCTGCACACCAGTTGCTAGGGAATATGGGTAAGAAGGTCCTGTTTGCCCTCATACCTTGCTTGTGGGTTTCCCATTGACAGCTGGACTAGATGGACCCTTGGTCTGATCCTGCATGACTCTTCTTATGGTCTCATCAACTCAATCTACAATGGCATTATTTCGGGTGTATGTATATATGAAGTTTGCAATCAGCTCTACCCGCTCAATGGAAATATAGTTAATTCGCAGCTGTTCACCTTAATGAACAACAGATTGGGAATATATTATTAACCAGGATGGGGAGGAAGGGTAAGTTTGCATATGTTGTCAGGAACCCATTTTTGATCTTTACAAGAGCTGGGCTCATGTGACTAATCAATTAATAATTGATTAAAGGTTTCTTCCCTTTTTATCATTCTTGCGCATACATTTATTTACTCTCCTCTGAGAACTTGGTTCTCGGGTGGGCTTCTGAGTGATTCTTAGAGCAATGGTAGGTACACCTTTGATTCAAATAAGTTTCCCCAGCCCCAATTTCATGTCATTTGGGGTTGCCAGATTTTAGGCTCCGGAATAATTGGTATGCAATAGGCCAGGATTCACTGGTTGAATGGTGCTAAGCTACCAATTGCCGTGGCTAGCATAAAATGTCACTTAGGGATGAGGGAGACATTGGCCATGTCTACATCAGCCTTTTCCCCCGGGGTCATCTTGAGGTCATCCCTGTTCATCTAAATGACACACGGGGATCCCAGGAGCAACCAGGGATGACCAGGGACTTTCCCCGGGATATCTGGGACCGTGGATTTCCTGATTGTTTCTGCGGTCCTGGACCATCTCAAGGAGTGCGGTCATTGTGGCTGCTGCTCCCAGGTCATTCCTTCTTCCCTGCGAATTGTGGTGCTGGGTTCGGAGTTGCGCAGGGAGGCTCCGTGCCCTGTGGAGGGGCAGCATTTAGCCATCCCTGTGATGGCAGGGTGGGGATGTTGGGGCCCAATATCGTCAGGGTTCTTTTTTAAAAAAACTCACTTTAATGACTGGGCCCTCTTCAGTAAAAAAATAAACAAACAACACAAACCATCTGCAATGTCCCTCTTTCCTCCTGGGACATTGTGTGGGCGTATAGATGCTAGGCAAGGATCACGGAAGCAGGTAAGTCCACGATCCTTCCCCCTCCCACCCGCTACACCCTTAGGTGTAGATGAGCCCATTGGTTTGGCTGCAATCCCACTGCTTACCTGGGAGTAAGTAGGGATGCCTTTTCTTCGGAAATCTAGTTCTTTTATGACGTCTCAGAGTTCTGCGACATTTATGACTCAATTCGTGTTTGCGAGTCGATTTGCAGGCTTTTCCCTAGACTCCAGGAACTTTCTTGGCACTCATCTTCCCCCCCACACACACACACGTTGTTCCACACTTTGCACATATTCCTGAGCTATTTGCACAAATTGCAGCCAGGTTTGTGCAAATTGCTCAGGAAGTTTGCAAATTGTGGAACCTGCAAGAAATAAAATAATAATAAAAATGCCCGAACTAGCCCAACTCGCAGCAGATTGAATCTGGGGGCGGGGGGGCACACCTAGGAAAACCTGTTGTACACCACCTCCCAAATGGTTTTCTAGGACATCCCTAGGAGTAGGCCCCATTGAACTCAATGAGACTTACTTCTGTGCTCCTTTCCCTAGCTTGCAACCTTCAAAGGAATTACAAAAATGGGTTCAAAATTAAGGATTGAAGGGATGACATTAGAACGAAGCCAAAGGGAGAGGTGTCATCATAGATGCACTGGGAATATTATATTTTGCCAAACTCATTTCATGGAACCTTTCTCCTCAACAATCCTCTGGGCCCACTGTTTTGATATTACCCACTCTCTCTCTATAAAGCATCGGCTCTAGCAGCCATCTAGATTGGGCCCTATGGTGGCAGGGTGGAAATACTCAGCCCGTTGATGTTATTATCGCTCTACACAAGCAATGCTTCTAGGAGAACCTCCTATATTCCCCAGGGCCAGTTCAACCTGGTGCGTTGAAGAGCCTGCTATTCACAAAGCTATGGGCATCTCCCCACCCCCTTCTCATGACAACGTACCTGACTAATTCACACATTTGACTTGGCAGCCACATGCTGCCTTCCCTGACAGGACTGTGCTTCCAGGAATGCCCTAGGGATACTCATTTTCTACTTCAGTGGAAATATTTGTGCACAACTGCAGATACATGAGCCAAGATGTCTGCAGAAGCAGCATTAATACACAACAATTATTATTTTTGACTGAGAGACAGAATAGGAATATCACAGGGTTTTTTTATTCTAAATGGAGAGAAGTTTAGGGGAAAGGAATACTTCTCTACAAAAAATGTCAGGCGGGGGCTCTTGGGGTGTGTGTGTGTGTGTGTGTTGGATCTACAGGAGAGCCATGAAATTAATAGGACTGGAATGGAATATTGGATGTTTTGAGGGATTCTATCTTTGTCCTGATCTATGCCTCTCTGACTAATGCACAAATCAGAACATAGCTCCCCCACAGATTTAACACTTCTCCAAATGTTGTGATGCAGTTCTTGACAGTTCAAATGTAGCAAGACGTGCCTTTAGCAACAGAATCACACACATTTAAACACATATTTGAAAAGAAACTATCCTGTCAAATACATTTTTTAAGAGAAAATACACAACGAAATCTGGGAGCTTAAACAAATGTTTAAATTCATATTGATATGTGTATTTTGAGTGGATTTCATTTTATGGAGTCACAGATCAGTGTGGAAATGGAATAAGCCGGGGCTTATGGATAAAAAACAAAACAAACAAAAATGTGAAAGTGTAACAAACCTAAAATATGCAGAATTCATCCATCCCTAGAATGTACCTGACAAGCCTCATATTCCAAATCCTACCCTAAATAATATTCTAAATCTTTTTTTTTTTAATTTCGTGTAAAATATAACAATGCTAACTAATAATTTGTATAGCATTCAGTAGTTTCCCCTTCTCTGAGAAGTGAAAATGGCATCAGATCAATATATTTAGACTGAATCAGGCCTGGACAAGGTATTCTTCCTTGTGCGCAATTCCCCATCTTTGCAATGAGCATATCAAAGACATACCTTAAAGAGTTGTGGTCAAGGTGAACAACTGTTCAGACTCTACTCTCTGTACATATAGCCTACAACTTGTGCACTGGGTGGAATAATTTTAAAGCTATGGCTGGGAATCACTTTGGGTCCAAGAAATGTTGCCCAAAATGGATTGGGTGCCATCAGGGGCATAGTATAAGCCAAATTAGAGTCAGGCCTATGTTTCCTGCCATCACTTTCGATTCTTGTGGGAGGAAAAAAATGGTACCCAACAGCAGCCAATGGATGCAGCTGGTAAGTTAACAGAGGCCGTGCAGAGGAGGGCCAGTGGGGCCATTTGGCCCGGGGCCCATGATTTTGAGGGGACACTCCAACGAGGAGGTCCCCCCTAGGTTATGCTACTGCTTCCGTAGAATAAGCGGCCCATCAAGAAGCAAGGAGCCCGCCTTGCAGAAACAGCGCAGAAGCCATCCGTTGTGAATACCACGGTCAGACTACAAGCTCCAGAGGGCCATATGCCGCATGTGAGGTGGGGATATATGTGCCTTGAGGTGTTGTAGAACAGGTTTAATGTGGAGGTGTTATGTAGAACGGACATGTTGGTGGGCATGCTCCCTTGGGGTGGCCATGTTGTCCTCCTTTTTTGAAATGGGGGGGGCACACACTTCCCATCTGGCCTGGGCATATTACCAGCTCTGCATGGCCCTGTCTATACCCCTGATAAAATCCCTACCCAAATTACTGAAATGCCTCCAATTTCGCATAGTCATAAAGTTGAAAGGGGAGGAGGGACATTTGGGCTCAGTACAAATCTCAATGTGAATCTCCTGCCTGCATTTCACCTGGCTATATTCTGTTGCCCACTGGCCAGGTGTGACTGACATGTTTTGAGGAATGTAGGAAACAAGACAGGCAACTCAATGCCTTCGCAACTCGAGCATGAAGCATCTCATAGCCGTAGGTTAGCACATCCTCTTTTCTGTTCCAATTTGTCTCAGGCAGATTACAACAACAAAACAGTTTATTCCTTTCTTTTTCTTTTTAGAAGACAATCAGAGATGGTTCCAAACTGAGCTACAAAAGGAAAATGCAGCTGGCATACCATTTAATGAGTGAAATTACAAACTGCCACATTAAGGAATAGTCCATGTTTTTGTTGTGGAAATGTTTTGTAAGTGGGAGCACAAATGCATCAAGTGGAATATACATAAATACAATCAAGCCCAATTATTTACGGATTCAGTTTACATGTATAAACCACCTCCATAGAAATCCAGTCTGTCTGTCCTTGGAGTCTTTTCTGTAAATGAATATTTAAACAATTCAATAAAGGGAGACGACACAAAACAACATTTGCAAGAGCGGAATGGTGTATGGACTCAAGCAGGCTGTTTCAAGGAAAGAGAGGAAAATGAAGAAAGGAAAGGGTTGGACAGAGAGCTTGCTATTAGGATCAATCTAATAGTGTGAGACATCCGTGTCCAAAGAGAATGACATCATAAGCAGAGAAGAACGGGACTGACTACTAGATTTTATTCTGATGTTGAAGAGCTAACACAGGCAAACGTAAGTTTGTTCATCTTTTCATAATGTTGCATAAATTTTACCAAGTGGGACATCCAACAAAATGGTCCACTATATACCGACGTCCTAGTAGGAGTTCTCCAGGGTTTGTGCCAGCCAGGCATGTGCTCCTACAGGAGCTGTAAGTTGCCATTAGAGTTTCAAGCAGGGCACTCTCCTCTCCCCAACTTCCTTCCTTCCTTCCCTCCTTCCTTCCTTCCTTCCTTCCCAACTGGGAGTGAATATCACATAGCTACTGAGCATGCTCATACCTCTGTGAGCTTTTTATTTTTTTAAAACAACGTTGATCTCTTACTTTTTCTTAAAGAGTGTTTGGACCTTTGTAAGCAGTGGGGTCATTAGAAAGATGCCAATCTTCTTCTTCTTCTTCTTCTTCTTCATAATAATAATAATAATAATAATAATAATAATAATAATATATATTATTTATTACCCGCCTCTCCCTCTGGATCGAGGCGGGGAACAACTTCATCATAAAACACACAAAACTGATTAAAAATACATAAAACCAATATATCATTAAAATACCAATAAAACACCAATAAAACACTTAAAATTAATCTGAGTAGGCCTGCCGGAAGAGCTCAGTCTTTATAGATCGTTTAAATTCCTGAAGACTGGTAAATTCACGGATCTCTCCCGGCAGGTCATTCCATAATCTGGGAGCGGCAGAAGAGAAGGTCCTCTGGGTAACAGGTGTCAGTCTAGTTTTTGTTGACTGTAATAAATTCTTCCCAGAGGACCTAAGCATGTGGGGCAAATTGTATGGGAGAAGGCGATCCCGCAGGTAACCTGGACCCAAACCATGTAGGGCTTTAAAGGTAATGACCAACACTTTGTACTTCGCCTGGAAACTAACTGGCAGCCAGTGGAGAGATTTCAAAGCTGGTGTAATATGGTCACCCCTAGGTGTACCAGTGACCAACATGGCTGCCATATTTTGAACTAGTTGAAGTTTCCAGACTGGGCACAGAGGTAGCCCTATGTACAGCACATTGCACAAGTCAAGTCTCGAAGTTACCAGCGCGTGCACTACCGTCTTTAGGTCTTCCAACTCTAGGAAGGGGTGCAGCTGGCGTATCAGCCGAAGCTGATAGTAGGCACTCCTGGCCGTTGCATCTATCTGGGATGTCATTTGGAGCGACGGATCCAGGAGCACCCCCAAGCTGCGAACACAGTCTTTCAGGGGGAGTGCAACCCCATCCAGAACTGGTTGACACACCTCCAACCCCAGGTTGTGGCCCTTGACATTAAGCACCTCCGTCTTGTCTGGATTCAGCTTCAGATTGTTTTTCCTCATCCAGCCCATTACCGCCTCCAAGCATTCATTCAGAGGAGACACACTATCCTTAGCTGATGCTGTTCTCAGAGGCATAGAGAAATATATTTGGGTGTCATCAGCATACTGATAGCACCCCGCCCCATGCCTCCAGATGATCTCTCCCAGCGGTTTCATGTAGATGTTAAACAGCATTGGGGAAAGGATAGCACCTTGTGGTACACCACATAGCAGCTCCTTCTTTGAGGAGCAACTATCCCCAAGCATCACCATCTGGAACCTGCCCGAGAGGTAGGACCGGAACCATTGAAGCACAGTGCCCCCAAGTCCCAATCCCCTCAGGCGTTCCAGAAGGATACCATGATGGTATCGAAAGCCGCTGAGAGGTCCAGAAGTACCAGCAGGGACACACTCCCCCTGTCAATACTCAAGCGTAGATCATCCACTAAGGTGACCATAGCAGTCTCAACTCCATATCCTGCCCTGAAGCCGGTTTCTTACTTGTTCCTGAGTTTCCCCAGTTTGAATACCCCCAGCACTTGACTTCATTATTAGGGAAGAGGTGACGAATAGGGATGCGGATCGGATTTGGCCAAAGGCCAAAGCCTGAGCTGAACTGGTCCCGTTTGAACCATTGGTGGTGCTTCCAAGGCGAAGCAGGGTTCCCTCCGAAGTGACCTGAACCAAAGATGGACCTGCATGAGTCGACTTTTACATTATGGCTCTGCAAAGGCCAGGAATAGTGTCTTTTGGTTTCTTTTGCTAAATGTAGATAAATGAGTGAAGGGGAGGAGGGTTGAGTAGGGGTTGCACGGGCACCTGATGGGGTCTGGGGGTCCGATGGGCTCCCAGGCACCTGTCCCCAAACTGTGCTTGCGAAGCCACAAACACTTCCTCTGCCAGGTCCAATGGTATCAGTGCAGTCCATGAGCATCTGGCTACTACCCACTCCTTCTCCAAGTTACCAGGGCTTCCCTTCCTTCCTCTTCCTCCCCTGCTGGTGCCAATGCTGCTGTGGAGCCAAGATGGGAAGAGGGAGAGTGACCCTTCTCACTTCCCATCCCGGCTACCACTGGTGGCAGTGGTGATGGTGGGGCAGGAAGAGGACAACAGCACCTTCCTTGAGTGGCTGCCCCATTTGCTAACCAAGCCACCAATATGTGCATATTATGGCTCAGTTATTTCCTTAATTCCCAAGTTGCATGAACTGCCATCTTAAAGTAGTGGTGGATGCAACATTAAAGGTATAAAGGGCCCCTTTACGCCTTGAATGTTGTTTCATACATTGCTGCAGGGGGCTATCCCACTGGTTCCCAACATGTGCCACGTGAGATAGCTGCTTCACTTAATTGTAGGATTGGCACTGGTTGAGACATTATCCCAGAGAGGTAGAATATAATTGTACCGTTCCACTCTTTAAACTGGAAACACACTTATGGTCAAAGGGCTTTTCTATATGAGGTGATTAAGCCACACCATTCCTGAGGTCTCTGCTTCCAGATTCTTTGCAGGGTTAAGATTGGCTGCTTTACATGTGCCCCCCACTCCAGTTTTTTTTTCTCTACCATTCTATATATTCCATTACACTACCACTAGGTGGAACTGTTGTATAGTGGAATTGTGCAAATACATGAGACTTCTATGACACCATTCAGAAAAAATACCAGTCATTCCTCATTTGGAAAACAACAATAACACAAGAATGGTTACAAAGCAGGGGAGAAGCTCTTGAGGATAAGGATGATGTGTAAAGGACCCACAAACTACAGTGAATGAGGAATCACGAGGCTTATGTAGATGAAGACCAAAAATAGAGTATGGAAATCTGTTCAAATTATTACATATTGCTGATGCCTTGTAGTATTTACAGTATAATGCAGGGATGCTAGGATTTGATATTAGAAAGAAATGTTTTGGAGTTGTTTTGGTTTTTTCCCCAAAGAAACTGTATATGTAAAGAAACTGGTCACCAGAGATATTTAATAGGTTTGTTAATTCAGTTTGTTTATTACAAGTTCTCAGCTGTGCTGAAATATTAATAGAGTTTTCTGAAAGTCACTATAATGAACCTAATCCTCAGATGCGTAGCAAATAATTAATATGCCACAATTTTAGAGAAATGTGCTCACTGCAGCATTGTTTGCAAACATATCTGACTCTGCATACACAGCTTTAAATACAGGAGACAGATGGGCTTTAAGGAACAGGGGCCAAAAAGCTACCTGGTCTGATCTTCAATCAACATCTTCCACCCCGGCCAACAGCTCAATGTCATTCGGTTGATTGGGTCAGAATCTCCTTAAAGCCTTAGGGGGCAGGAGAGGGTCTTCACAGGGTGCTGATCCAGTTATGGAGCAGGCGGTGATAAATGAATGGATCTCCGTAAGCAAGAGTGCCAAAATGAGTCATCTGATTCAGGGATGAAATGGATTTGTAATGAGAAAGACAAGCTAGATCAGTTTCATAAAACAGTTCAGACAGGCAAAGAAGGCAAGAGAAGCAGAGAAAGTCTAGCGTAAAGGTATAAAGCAAGGGGATATCTAGGGAATGAAGAATGGAGAGAGAAAACAATGGATCCGAGCAAGAAAACTGGGAGCCTTTGTCTATGCCAGGATGTATACAGGCAGGAAAGAAACATTCATATTGGAGTTGCTGGAAAGGGCTGTAAGCAATTATATAGAGAAGGGACCAACCTATGCTATTTTGACCACAATGCAATACTGCAGTAATATGGCAATAACATTGTGTGACCCACAATTGGATATGTGTTTCATCTCTCTTCAGAAGTTTTGCTCATCTTACTGAAACTCTTCCTCATATACCATGCTTCTGACCCCCCTGAGGGTTGTCTGTTCTCTCGCTTGAATTTGCCCATTTTCTCTAGCTGCTCCATATTCCTGGAACTGCCTTCTGGAGCATCTGAGCCTTCAATCTCAGTTTTTAAGGCTCAGTGAAAACTTTTCTTATTTTGGCCATTTCTACACCAGGCTGTTTGCCTGGGATGGCCCCTGGCTGGTCCCTGTGAGCCAGTGGTGTGTATTAGGTACTTGCGGGATCACCCTCCCTCCCTCCCTGTGCGCCGAAGGTGTGTATTAGGTACTTCCGGGATCACCCTCCCTCCCTGTGCGCCAATGGTGTGTATTAGGTACTTGCGGGATCGCCCTCCCTCCCTCTACATCTCTAAGGTGTAGAAAGGACATTCTAAAGCTTTTGGAATTACTACTTGAAAACTGGGGTCTACGCTTGTCCTTTCCTTACCACCTCCCCTTTTTTCCAATTTTAATTTTAATCTTTTACAATTTTTTTACAATTTTATTATGATTTGATGTTGAAATTTCTAGATTGTAAGCCATTTGGGCAGGGTGTTATTTATTGTTTTCCCTCTTTGTACAGTGCCATATAAAACTATCGTGCTTGATAAATAAATGATCATCATCATCATCATCATCATCTTGCAACCACTTTTGGAACTGCTTGAATATTTTGCCTGGGGAAGAACACCAGATTCACTTTGAATTGCACTGTAGGTAAAATGTTGTGAGAAATCAAAACACGAAACAAAACAATAACAACTCTGCAACATTCCCACCAATATATAGTTGTGATGGCTAGAGGAGCTTGCAAACTCCTTATTTCTTCATGGCCTTATTAAGACAAGAGCATCCACTCAAATGAGTGAGGACTGAAACATTATTTTGCACATGACAGTATTGGTGAATGGAAACACAACAGAAAGGTGAGGTTCTGCCCAATGAAGCCAGGGAGAGCCAAACAACAATGACAACAAAAATTGGGAAAGACAGTCGCTGGGGATTGTGTGCGTGTTCCAAATCAGTCTGGTTTCTCCAGATAAAGTAATTGCTTTTGAACACTGTAAACATCTTCTATAAGCTCTGCTAGAAGTCACCAATGAATGAGGGACAGGACAAGTAAACACAACTTCTGCAATGATAACATCCTTGTGGAATCGGAGTTTACTTTTACCGCACTTGAGCTAAATGCCCTTCTGTGTCTAGCTTTTGATGGATTGGCCCACAGGCCCATAAATGGGTCATTGGCTTGGACAAATCTGTTTGCTAGCTCCCTGATTAAAGACATACATTTAAGCAGCATGTAAATATCAGACTGTCGGTATGGGAGAACTAGCCATTTTTGAGCTCACCTAAATTCTCCAAAAATCACTTCAAATCTCATTTCAGCTCACTCCCATTTTCCTTTCAATGTGGGATTTGGCTTGTTTGAAGGGGGAAAGTGTACATTTTTTTTAAAAAAATGAATCTGTGCATATTCCCCCCTCCCCCCAAAGTATTCACTTCTCCCCCATGGACTAAAGAATGACAATGCATTTTTTAAAACTGTGTTTCGAAGTGTGCATTAAATATCTATCAGCTATCTCTATCTATCTATAATCTCTCTCTCTCTCTCTCTCTCTCTCTCTCTCTCACCTATCTATATATGCATTTTTCGAACATGATCACAGATTTAGGAAATTGCAAACATTTCTCAAAAGTGTGCTCACATTCATGTTCAGGACATGTCTGCATGATTTGTGAACAGAAAACAAACTTCTTGGGCATTCCTATATTAGTGAGAAACTGACACTGTTTGAGTAATTTTCACACAAGGAGAAAGCCCTCCATCTCTGGCAGGAAAGAACTGATACTCGATGAGGGGTGTTTCTGGAGTGTTTGTGGCAGGTGATCTAAGAGATGGTGCGCTCATAAGGTTGAAATGTAGAGAATGCTTGTGAGCTTTCAAACAGGGTCATGTGCTTTTGCAAGGGCCAGGATCTCTTCTCGATCATATCAGAGTGCAGAACACGGAATATTGGGCTCAAGTTACATCCCAGACTGTGGAATGACCTGCAGGAGGAGACTTGCCAACTTAACAGTCTTTTAGAATTTTAGAAAGCTATAAAGACAGGTCTCTTCTGGCAGGCATATCCAGTGGAATTTTAGAATGCTTTTAGGATGTTTTTTTATGATGTTTTATTGCTATTTTAAAAATGTGTGCCATGTTTTTAATCAGTTTTATGTATTTTATCATATTTTATATTTACTGTTGTCCCCCGCCTCGATCCAAATGGAGAGGCAGGTAAGAAATAAAATTATTATTATTATTATTATTATTATTATTATTATGATGCCACATTTTGGCTGGACATCAGGAAAAACTTCCTGACTATTAGAGCAGTACGTCAATGGGACCCATGACCTAGGGAGATCATGGGCTCTCCCATGCTAGAGGCCTTCAAGAGGCAGCTGGACAGCCATCTGTCAGGGATGCTTTAAGGTGGATTCCTGCATTGAGCAGGGGGTTGGACTTGATGGCCTTCGAGGCCCCTTCCAATTCTACTATTCTATGATTCTGTTTTGTGTTTGTGATTTGGGGACAATCTTTTTTAAAGTGCACTGGCTTCATACAGTATTACATGCTGGTAGCCTCCAGGCCATCTACTTCTGCTGGATCCTAAATTTTTGGTAATTCGTTCACTATGGAACTCCCTGCCTAGGAAGTCCACTGAGCCCCCTATGTGGGTGTTTAGGTGACTGGACACACCTTTTGGGGGAAAAACAGCACTAGTACTTTAATCACTTGTTGGATAGTGATGGCTATTGTTAACCCAATACATGGCTCATTACTTACTGGCTTGTTGATGGGTGGATGTCAATCACTTTACATTGTGTGCTTTTAATAGATTTAAATGGACCGGATTACAGTTTGCTGCTATGTGGATCATCTTGAATAGATGTCAGAATCGAAGTAAAATGAACGAAACAAAACTGGAAGAAGACTCAGCAGCTGCCCAAGTCATTGTGAACTTGACAAGGGAGAAAACCAGGATGAATTCATTCCCCATCTCCTATGTGCAAGGAGAATGGACGCCCTTCTACAGTCAGTCTGCCCATGTGGGAGCAATGTGTTAGAAATAAAGGACCATGCTTTTATTTATATCCCTTCATGGAGAGAAACCCATATAAAAATAGTGCTATGCCAGCCAAACTGGTGCAGCTGACAGGTATAGAGCCTCAAAATATTGCCGCAATTAGGTACTTTGGCTTAAAGGGAGTGCCTGAGCATACTCAAGCAAACACATGCCAGGTTTAAGTATTTCAGCTGATAGAGCTGCCAACGTTTTTAACAACCTCTGAGACAGCAACGTATTTGTAACCAACGATAATGTTCCCTGGTGGATATGGATCTTCAATCAACATGGCTGCATGAATCAAACCTTGGGAAGGTCCATAGCTCACTGGTAGAGCTATGCAGGCTTTGAATGCAGGAAGTCCCAGAGCCAATACTCGGAACTGTCATGCCTTACCTTGAGGAACATTCCTCTTATGAGGAAGAGGAGGGGGAAAGCCAGTCCAGCAGACCCCAGTTGGAGCCAGGCGGAGAGCTGGAGGTTCCAGCTGACAACACTCCCATGGGACCACTGGAAGAGCAGCCTGGCACCTCTGGCGATATTCCTGGACTTCCCCAAATGCAGGAAGCTGAGCTGGAGATAATTCATCCCTTGGAACAATGCAAGATCAAATGCCAGCAGCAGAGAGACAGGAAGAGGTCACAGCATACAGCCTCCTTTATGAGCAACACGGCCAGCTATAAATCAACTCAGCCCAGGCTGAATCTCTGCTGCAGACAAAACAGCTCTTCAACTGCAGCGTTCTTCCTTCTTGGACTATAACGATCCCTGGACCCTCAACAACCCACCTAGACTAGCCTCCTGGACAATCCCTGACAGGCTTCGATGTGTGGATCAACTACTTTCTGTGAATTGACTGCTGGACTGTTTTTGACCTTGCCCATGTCTTCTACTGCACTATTTGGAATCCTGTATACGACCTTGGACTGGACTAGCTTCTCACTTTCTTCAGCCTTGGAACTATCTGAACCTTGACCAGGGCACTTGCTAGCCTTAAAACAGGACAAGAACATCCAGTTAAAAGGATCTCAGGTACCAGGGCTGAAAAGACATCCTGGAGACATCCTGGGGAGTTGCTTCTAGTTAAAGTAGACAAGCTGTTACTCAGTGTAAGGCAACTTTGTATGTTCAGATTTTAGACGTTCCTCCTAATGTAAAATATCCACATAGACACATTCCTCAATGTGTGGATGCATGTTCATTCCCACAGTTCTCACATTTGCAACAATTCGGAGGTTTCCCCCTGTCAAGTGAAACATGGACAGATTTCAAGGAAAGCTCAAGATGCAAGAACTTTGTGGAGGGGTATTGAAAGAAGGGTGGAAGAGGCATTTACAGCATGACCCTAAGCATTTTTATTCAGAGGCAAGTCAACCAGCCTTAATATGATTAGAATACACACCTTTCTGGCAGGGACCCAGTGTTTTATTCTTATTCTGTACAGCGTCATGTGCATTGATGGTGCTATATAGAATAATAATAATAATAATAATAATAATAATAATAATAGCAGGGCAGGGCATGCCCAAGACATTTTGCCCATTCCATGTGCCAAAGCCAAGTGGAATGGCAGTTGAATCTGTCTTCAACACTGGAGACAGGATAACATCCTCCACTGCACCTAAATGCACCAGTTTACCTTATGGGGCATAGGACAGCCACACAATAATCAGTGGTTGTGGGGAAAGGGGCCAGGGGAAAGGGGACATGGTCATTTGGAGAAACCTAAATGGCTGGATTGGGACCCTGGGGCCCAGTTTGCCTATACTATACTTTTTTGGGGGGTAAAATGAAGTTAATGGGCCATTTGGCCATTATGGTGAGCAGTAAGGACTTTTAGGATTGAGGTTCATGACTAGAAAGGACAAGTATGTTGGCCCTGTGTGTGTAAATACTTCTACACATGAAGTCCCACTTTGAAAGCTTGCTATAAAGTTGGCTGTAGTCCACAAAAGATTAGGTCATCATAAATGTGTTAGTCTTTGAGGCAAAGAAACAAGACTCTTTGCTGTCTTTGCTGTGACAGATGAGCATGGATAACCATATTTTCCCATGGGCATCCCACATAAAGAGATAAGTTGGTTTGACTTTCTGTGGAAAAGGGGGAAAGACCCCCCCCAAAAAAAACCAATCACAAGATCACCTAGAATTTCCCAGTTTCTAAGAGGTGAGATGTTTTGGATGCAGACAACAGCTGATTCACCAAAGTTCAGGTGGGCCACGCAAGTTGGCTGGCAGCTTTCTCTCGTATTATTTCCTCCAGCTGTGGCAATTTGTCAAGCACATTGTCACAAAGCGATACGGTATCAGAAAATGTCAGACAAATACTGAACAGCTCCAAAATCCCTTTCCTCCCCCCCCACCCCACTCTGATAAACCACAAGGGAAGGGGGAAATACTAGATACGGTTACTACAGCTGCCTACACAGCTGTGTTTCCACGGCAACATCTCACAATTCATGCCGCTTCTTTAAAAAAAAATAAAAAATCCGCTACTCAATGGGGAAGTTTGTGAGATTAAGCAGTAGACAGAAACTAAAATGCAGTAAGGGGGGATGGAATAAAAGATACAGAGCTATGAAATTATGAAAGAGGGTGGGGGGAAAGTCTCCTGTTTGGGTCGGTATGTAGGGTTGGTGTTTCGGTGGACTTGAGAAATCACAATCCATCATGTAAGTCCTTTTCTTTTCGTCAACTGCATTCCAAAATGCCCATCTCTTGAAACCACAGGGAAAAGCTATAAGCCACACATTGGTAGCATGTTTTCCACTCCTTTCTCTCATCTCAAAGTAATAGCCCCATCCGTCCCGTGTTATTTGCTTGCTTAGGCAAGTAACTAACCAATTAACAACCCAGTGCATTGTGATAAACAAATACTTCATAAACATTATATAGATCCAGAAAGCCCATTACTTCCCGTTTTAATAGTCTCATTGCGCTTCTGTGCACAAGCTTAGAGTATTAACGTCTTCTGTTTTTTTTTTTTTTTTAATAGAAATAAAAAATAAAATAAAAGGAAATAACGGAGAGGGGAAAAAGGCCTCTCTTCATAGGAACTAGATTATAAGGGTACTAAATTATTCAAAAACTATTTTCACAGCTTGCAAGCCACCATCTCTTCTACTTTTTAATTTTTTTTCTTTTATATAACACTGCAGATATTATCGTATGCCTTTCTACTCACGGTCCTGGAAATAAATTGAGTATCCCTGTGTGTACATACCAGAACTGTGAGAATGTCTATGTCCAACCTATCTTTTCTAGCATTAAATAGATAATACTCAGAGGTATCAGGTGGGGAAAAGAGAGACAGAGAGACAGAGAGACAGAGAGACAGAGAGAGAGAGGAATATGGGCAGTCTCTGCTACCAAAAGAACAGGAAATCTTATTGAATGTCTCTGGTTCTCTCCATCAATATATCTAATTCATTTCCTTGCTGAGCAAGGGTGGGCTCAGGGTGGCATACATGGTCTCCCTTCCCCCCTCACAACAACCCTGTGAGGTAAATTAGGCTGAATGATAGCAACTGGCTCAGGGTCCCCCAGGGAGCTTCATGGATGAGGAAGGAACTGAACCTTGGGCCTCATCTACACCAAGCAGCATATTCCACTATGAACGTGGTATGAAAGAGGTATATAAAAGGCAGGAGGCATGAAAGTGGTATATGGTGTGTGTCTATGGGCCCCAACAGTTGTCCGTGCACTTCAATACTGCTATAATGCAGTAATGTGGCTCCTGCCTTTTATATACCGCTTTCATACCACTTTCATTGTGCAATATCCTGCTTGGTGTAGATGAGGCCTTGGTCTCTCCTGTGTAAATTTAGAACCCTCATTAGGGATGGGCGAATGGGTGATATTCAAGA
The DNA here is from genome assembly GCA_029215795.1 of Anniella stebbinsi. Lineage (NCBI taxonomy): Eukaryota > Metazoa > Chordata > Lepidosauria > Squamata > Anniellidae > Anniella > Anniella stebbinsi. The sequence continues at coordinate 12,633,388 of JARDYH010000001.1, read as the reverse complement.
ATGCAATGATAATCCAAATGTCCTCTTGCCACTCGTCTTGTGCCTGATTCCCTTTCGGGTGTGTGATCGCTGCTCGCTCTACACGAACGCGAGCAGTGATCAAACGTGAAATTTGCATGTATTTCCTCAAATTTGTGCAACTTCCTACAGATTTGCAAACTTTCCTAATTTGCACAGCTTCCATTCTTAGAATAAAATAGGCCTTTCAGTCTGCAGGGGGGCAATTTATGCAACTTAGGGAATTTATGCAAAACCAAACTGGGAAAGTTGTACAAATCAAGCACAAGCAGATGTCCAGGTATTTGCAAACATTTTTGGCAGACACATGCTGGCAATCACATTCATGTTTGGGGCTTCGAAAAGGGCATGTTTTGCATGCAGAGATGAAATTCTCATCCATCCATAACTCTAACCCAGAAGTGAGCAACATGTGGCCTTCCAGATGTTTTGGCTTTCAACTCCCATCAAGCCTCAGCATTGGTTATTCTGGCAAGGAGATGTCAGCCAAAACATCTGGAGGACCACAAGTTGCCCAACCCTGCTCTAACCTCCAAACCTCGTTGGCTCTGCTTAGACAAGCAAAAGTATAGTCCATTTGGAATAGTTCTTGCACAAGCTCGCTGAAACGTTCTGGATATGCACAGGAGCCTGCAATTCTAAAAACCATAAGGTGTACCAAATATTACACAATGTACACATTGCTGAAGGTGTATCTTCTTGTAGATATATAGGTCCAAGATTGCTGAAGCAACCTCAGTGAAGCTAAGATGTTACCACCTTACCAAGTGGTCTAAAATTTATACTACTGGCCCACCTATTCAATCATTCCATTTATACTATACCATATTGCTATGATGGAAGTCAAGGTGGTGTGCATGGAGGTGCCAGGCAGGCTCATCTCCAGATGTTGAGCAGAGCTTATCCAAATGGGGAATTGGCCCCCAGACTGAAAGTGGTTCAACACCTTGTCCTGGGCAGTAAAAATTCTCAAATCTAGAATGACTTCACCCATCCAATTGGCTCTTCTCAACAAGAAATGATGTCATGATAACACATAGCGTGGTCCAGAAACCAATCTGAGCAACAGCATTGCTGCAAATACACCCAAGGGTGCTGGTGGTAGTTGCATTTCATCCTACTATGTCCTCCACAAACTGCCTCACGAGCCACCAATAAATACCCAGTATGGATTATTATTATTATTATTATTATTATTATTATTATTATTATTATTTCAGCAGAACAGAATGGGGTATTTAAAAAACACCATAATGCACTTTTGTGCTTCTGAAAGCCTGTTAAGAAATCCACAAATTAGGCAGGTTTGAAAATAAGACAGAGTTGACAGATCCAGAGGGAAAAAAATTAAGAAATATATATATATATATATATATATATATATATATATATGAAATATATATATAAAAAACACTGTGCCCATTTTGTGTTACTCCTGAGGATGTTCAAGTCTTGCTAACATATGTTGACTATCCAGAGGGAGTCTCAGCACATAAAAACAGAAACAAAACATCTGCAAAACTCATGAAATGCTATTTTGCTTGATTTAAGAGATTGTTTTTCAAATGCATCTTCCCCAGACTGTGTTCTCCACCAGCAGCACAGAAGGACAAAGCAAGAATAGCATTGTGAAAAACAACACAAGATGACAGAGAATGAGGTGTGTGTGAGAGAGAGAGAGACAGAGAGAGCGTGTGCCTGCGAGCGTGTAGGAGGACAGTGGAAATAAACCACGTTATTCAAATCAAATTTGCCACCAGATTTCACATGATGTGGAATTTTGAGATAAATTTGGAGGTTCCCTTCCTACACCATCAAAACATCTTCCAAGGGGAGCCAGGGCTGGCCCTGCAATGAAGCAGGGTGAAGCAAACTGCTTCAGACATCACTATGAGGGGGGGGGGGGTAAATGAAGGCAGGAACTCATGTCCGAATGGTGCAGCACAACTTATGTGTTGATCTGTGTGTGTGTGTGTGTGTGTGTGTGTGTGTGTGAAGAGGAGCATTTGGGTCACTCTTCAGGCAGCAAAATCTCTTAGGCCAGCCTTAAGTGGAGCGGAATGAGTTTTGATATGACAGGCAACATTTTCTTGGGATGAGGTATAAGACTGCACATCCATGATCATTGAATGTATAACTGGGTGTTCCTTTTTTTTCTGTGGAAAGGATATGGTTAGAAGAACCATCATGGTGGAAAGGTCTTAACAAGCACAACTGGAAGAGCCTGAGCTGGAAAGGTCTTAACATGCACAACTGGAAGAGCCTGAGCTTGCGTGGCAATTTTGGAAACCAGTAGGGATACATCCTGGGAGGAATCCACAGCAGTCTCACAGTCCAGTCGAGAAAGTGCTGGACACTGCCTGTCGTTACTGAGGTGTCTTTAAGCCAGCATCAGACACGGGGACCTTGCCATCAAGGTATTTATGCCATAAACTCCACAGGCTGAAGCTATCTCAGAGGTACAATCAAAGCTGCAACAGAGGCTGACTTAGCACTCAGTCAGCTGAACCCAATCTGGCCTTACAAGTGTCTTACCTCAGTGGAAATATTACTTCATAAGCAGTGTGGTGTCGAGAAGAGCCAGGGTGGTGTAGCGATTAAAGTGTTGGACTGGGACTGTGGAGATCCAGGTTCAAGTCCCCACTCAGCCATGAAACTCACTAGGTGGCTTTGGGCCAAACACTGACTCTCAGCCTAGGCAAAATCACAAGTTGTTGTGAAGATGAGATGGGGAGGAAAAGGACCATATGAGCCACCTTGGCTCCTTGCAAGAGGAAAAAAGGAGGGATAGAACTATAATAATACTAATATTAATACTAATACTAATAGCAATATGCCTGTTCTCATCTTCCACATTGACAATGCAATTCAGAAATTAGACTCCACTTGTTCTGGACCATTCTACTCATTTCTAGCCCATCAAACTGAGCTTTTCCCCACCCCCAGAGACCTAACCCTGCCCATCTGGGCATAACTCCTGCTGGGCCCTGACAGCAGGAGAAAAGAATGGAGCTGGGAAATGTATTTATCTCTCCCTCTCTCTTATCTCAGTCTGAGCTCCTAAAACTCCATTGTCAACTTAATACAAATAATACGGGCATGCTTACCAGGGAGACATCTGTGACCCCCAATTGTGTGCTTCTGTTTGGCCACTCACAGAAGTTTGTGGGTCTGTTACACAACATTGCCAATGAGCAGGACATCTCCTGCGGTATCCTCTGGAAATCCCGTTATTAAAAGAACAGATGATGTGGTAATTTCCAGAAAAAGTGGGACCTTCCAGAGTGTACTCTAACTCTGGCATTGCACAATACTTCCGCCACTAGATGGCAATGTCTCACAGGAAGTGGATGGAGCATGTAGAGAGGGGAAGTATTCCAACCAAACTACATGGTCGCTCATGTAATTGTGTTGATTGCAATCCCAGAAAGAAAGCAGTAGCAGAAAGCCCTGGTAAGGCAGTGGGATTTCTTTTTTCCCTTTAATGTAGAGAAACTCCAAGACTTGAATATCATGGCTCAGCACTGGATCCAGGAGTTCACCCAAAGTGCCAACTTGAGTTTTCAAGGGAAGCGCATCCCACGCCAAGAGAGAATAAACACCTGGCCCTGTCAATGTAGCAATCTATTCTTTTCTGCTACTGCTACTACTACTTGCAAAGAGCTCAATACCAATAGGAACACTTAGAAATCACTACCACTCAAAGGTATGTGTATGCATTTCAAAGGGATGTGTATGCATTACTGTGAATTAAAAATATGGAAACTGTTATGCAACCCCCCTTTTTTGCTGCCAATTTGCACTTTCCCCTGAAAAACAAAACTCTTTGAGGCCACCCACATATTCAAAATGACAGCAAATGTTACACTGCTGCATATCAAAGATTTCTTCCGTTTTGAAATATCATCTTCCGCGTAGCAGGTAAAATGACAAACTCCATAAAATCATCTTAAAATGAGGATGTTGTTCAATGATGCTAACTGTTACACTGAAAGAGTTTATATTTGTCATTGATTTATAGTAGATGGATCCCTGCAGCAAACTGGAGGTTGCTATATTACAAGTCTTCCTCTGGCATTAAAAAGCAAAAACCATTGTTTCATTATATTTTATTGTAAAAGCTTTCACTTGCAATAAGAACACAGAAAGAGCCATGCTGGTTCAAACCAAGGGTGCATCTAGTCTACCACTCTGTTCACATAGTGTCCAACTGTTGACCAGGAACCCACAAGAAGGACATGGATGCAACAGCACCCTCCCACCCATGTTCCCCAGCAACTGGTGTATATAGGCTTATTGTTTGTAATACTGGAGGTAGCACATAGGCATCTGGACTAGTAGCCATTGGCAACTTTCTCCTCCAGGAATTCATTCAGCCCCCTTTGAAGCCATCCAAATTGATGGCCATCACTACACCTTGTGGTTGTAAATTCCACAGTTTAACTATGTGCTGTGTGAAGAAGGACTTCCTTTAATCACTCCTGAATCTCCAACCAATGAACTTCATGGAATGACCCCAAGTTCTAGTATTCTGAGAGAATGGGAAAATGTTCCCCTATCCACTTTCTGCACACCATGCATAGCTTTGTACACCTCCATCATTAGATGTGACATTAGACTCAACAGAGGAAACATGAGACAACATATTTTATTTGGGATAGAAGAAAAGAGGGGAAAAAAGGAAGAAGAAAGGAAGGAGAAAAGAAAGAAAAATACTTTTGTTAAAGACTAAATTTGGAAGTTTCTACTTGGTCATTTGAAAGGACCGAAAAGGGAAGGTCTGTAGCTTACTAGTGGAGCAGAATGTCCCTGGTTCAAGCCCTGATCCAATGGAGACCTGCTTCTTCCAGCCAGTGTCAACAATACTAGTCTGGATGGACCAATGGACTGACTCAGTATAAGGCAGCTTCATGAATTTTACCAGTCATGGATAACACCTATGGATGTTTCCACTGAGGGTCACCCCAAATAAAGAGTAAGGCAGAAACTCAAAATTGGGGGTAAGGAGAACCTTCTTCTCCAGAGCCATATTGGATTGTAAGGGCAGGGGAGTATATTTAGGTGGGATACAAGTCCCCATTTCAAATCCAGCAAAGCTCCAAGGAAGGCTGACCTCACGTGTGATGGAGGTGCGTATTTTCAAGACTCACCCGTTAGGACATAGCTCTCGTGCGGAGTGCCTGGAGTAACTCTGTACAAGAAGTTAGTTTTGAAACAGAAAATGGAGGGGAAAGCATCTTAACAAAAAAAGAAGCACAGGGAGATATGGGAAGAATGAAGGAGGGGGATGGAAGTTGCAGTAGAGTGGCTTGGGCAAAAGAGAAGAAAATATTTAAGGGGAAACCTGGGAGGAGATGCAATCAGTATCAGAGTGGTGGAAAGATTGAGACATAAGGCTTAGGACTTTGAAGCTGGCAAGAAGCACACCAGGGGAACAGCAGAAAGGCTAAAGGAGCAAGAGTGATGCGGTCACAGCAATTGGAGAGAGAGCGGACTTTAGTGGAAGTCTCAGAAATTGCCCAGAGAGTGCAGACATAATAAGAAAGCAAGACATCCACACTCTCCATTTGAGCAGATTGCAAATGGACAAATAATTTACTGATAGATACTAGGGATGTGCACTGGATCGGACCCGATCCACGATCCGAGTCCGGTCCAGTGGGAAATCGGATAAATTATCCGATTTCCGATCCCGCAGCTGGATCGGCCGATCCAATCCGAACCGGTCCGAAAAGGCTCCGAACCGGTTCGGAGGATCGGCGGATCGGCGGATCGGCGGGCGCCCACTGGCGCCCACCGCCGCTTCCATTGGCGGGCGCCAGCGGGCGCCTGCCGATGAAAGTGGACAGCGGGGGGGAGGGAGGAGGGGGGCGCTTACCTTCTCGGCCCGTCCGCTCCCGTCCGGCACTAGCAGCTACTCCCAGCGGGCTCCGCGGCCTGCTCTAGGGTGGCGCGCCGGGTGATGACATCACCCGGCGCGCCACCCTAGAGCAGGCCGCGGAGCCTGCTGGAAGTAGTAGGCGCCGGCGCCGGATGGGAGCCGCCGGGCCGGGAAGGTAAGGAGGGGGTGCGTGGAGGAGAGGAGGGGGCGCGCGGAGGGGGGAGGGGGGCCCTTACCTTCCCGGCCCGGCGGCTCCCATCCTGCGCCGGCGCCTACTACTCCCAGCAGGCTCCGCGGCCTGCTCTAGGGTGGCGCGCCGGGTGATGTCATCACCCGGCGCGCTACTCTAGAGCAGGCCGCGGAGCCTGCTGGAAGTAGTAGGCGCCGGCGCAGGACGGGAGCCGCCGGGCCGGGAAGGTAAGGAGGGGGTGTGTGGAGGGGAGGAGGGGGCGCGCGGAGGGGGGAGGGGGGCCCTTACCTTCCCGGCCCGGCGGCTCCCATCCTGCGCCGGCGCCTACTACTCCCAGCAGGCTCCGCGGCCTGCTCTAGGGTGGCGCGCCGGGTGATGTCATCACCCGGCGCGCTACTCGAGAGTAGGCCGCGGAGCCCGCTGGTAGTAGCCGCCGGCGCCGGACAGGAGCGGACGGGCCGAGAAGGTAAGCAGTGGCGGGGAAGGGGGCTTACCCCCCCCCCCGGAGCCGTCCGCTTCTATCCGCTGGCACCCGCGGGCGCCAGCGGATGGAAGCGGGCGGCCCCAGGGGGGGTAGGGAGCGCGGGGGAGGGGGCTTACCTGCCGGGGCCGTCCACAGCGGACGGCCCCGGGGGGGGGAGGGAGTTAGGCCCCCCCTCACCCACCCGCCGCCATTTTTTTCTCATAGACTTGCATTGCAATGCAAGTCTATGGGGAAAAAAATGGCGGCCGATCCAAAAATTAACGATTTTTGGGTCGGGATCGGACTCGATCCGGTCCGGGGGGCCTCCGATTTTGTCCGAACCGGTCCGGGACAAAATTGGAGGTCCCGATCCGGGTCCCGATCCGATCCGGGGGGTCCGTGCACACCCCTAATAGATACACAGAGGAGGAAAAGGGGGGACATAGTAGGAAGCAGCCTTATAGTGAGTCAAAGAATTGGTCTAGCTCAGTATCACCTACACAATAAACCAACAACTGAGATGATGACTGGGACTCAAAAGAGTTGAAGGCCAAAACATTTAGAGGACCACAGCTTGACCATCTCTGGTCTACACTAGCTGGCAGTGGATCTAGGGCCAGGGTGAAGAACCGGTGTCCTTTGTTGCACTACAACTCCCATCATACATGACCACTGGCCATGCCAGCTGGGGCTAATGGGAGTTGGAGTGCAACAACAGCTGGAGGGACACAAGTTCTTCACTCCTGTTCTAGGGTTTCAGATGGTCATTTTTCCCAACCGTACATGGGGCTTCCAGGTTGAATGTGGGACCTTCTGCAATCAGGTTCTACAGAGAGAGAGAGAGAGATGAAAGGAACAGGGCCATTCTGCGAGCCTTGCTGAAAGATGTTCCCTTTGAATGCCCCCTCCTCCCTCACCTGTTGCCTGGAACAGCCTTTCCAGCCAGAGATGTATGAGAAATTCATTTCAGATCATTTTTGATAAGGATTTTGCCCAGTTTGCACCTTCCAGACCCAGACTCAGATGCAATGTGCGGCTGAAGTCCATACATTTCCAAGTTTGCAATGTGATTCATGCACACCCAAAAAAGAAAAAAAAGAGTGTTTGACAGCATGCACACATTTCAAAAACATGGTCATTGCAAAATGAATACATTTGAAAAACATGCACAAATACACTTTTAATCATGGAAGAAGAATGTGTATATTTAAAAATGCATGTACTTGAAAGTGAATACATTTAAAATGCATTCATTTTTTTTAAAAAATGTGCACAATTGATGTGCGCATTTGGAAAAAACTACGTACAGATATAAGCATGAATTTTCATGTGGAGCCCCCCCACACACATACACACACACACAAATCTTGCAATCTGATTCAGACTCGAATCAGAACAAGCTCCAAGATGGAGTTCAGAGAACCTTGGTGAGCATGACTTTTGCTGATTCGTACATCCTTACTTCCAGCAGGCTGTATACAGGGGATTAGAAGCAAAGCAGGACTGTTTCGCCAGTCCTGCTTGAAATATTATTTCCCCCTGCTTTTCCCTTCCCATTCTGCTTATTTGTGTTCTCTGCCTTTTAAAAATGTAAACCTGCAGGCAGGACCTTTTTTGTTTTAGTGACTGCGTGTAACATGTCCCAGGAGGCATTTTATTTTAACACATACATTAGTGCAAAGTGCACACTCTACCCATGAGCTAGGACACTTTTCCAGGATTTTGAAGTTTAGGGGAGAGATCAGGTAGTTACGGGTTTCCTATTTCTGGTGCCATTTGGAAAGGGTGGATAACGCGACTGGGGAAGAAAGGACCAGGGGATTTATAGATCCACACATGTTCTCTGGTCTGGCAACCCTTTAATCTGCGCTGATGCACAGATTAACCTTTCTGCACTCATTAAGTGCATGAAGCATCATTTTGGAGAGAGGAATGATGGCCAGATCTACACCAAGCAGGATATTCCACTGTGAAAGTGGTATGAAAGAGCTATATAAAAGGCAGGAGCCACACCAAGCAGGACATAGCGATATGAAAGTGGTATATGGTATGTGTCTATGAGCCCCAACAGCTGTCAGTGCACTTCAATACCACTATAAAGCAGCAGTGTGGCTCCTGCCTTGTCTATACTGCTTTCATACTCTTTCATAGTGCAATATCCTGCTTAGTGTAGATCTGGCCGATGTGTGAATTTAGAACACAAAATACAGAATAATCACCAAAGTTTCGGGTCTCCCCAAAACTTGGGAGAGGCACAAAAATGGCAGAACTATTAAAAAAAATGCAGAAAAGGTTTTGTGTGTGTGTGTGTGTGTGTGTGTGTGAGAGAGAGAGAGAGAGAGAGAGAGAGAGAGAGAGGTGCAAAGGTTTCCCCTATCTTCTAGCATTTGAAACATATAACTTCTTAACTAATTCATGAAGAGAGAAGTTCTAAGAAGATAAATGATAGATAGATGACAGATAGAAAAACAGACCGAAATAGCACCAAACACTAGCAAAGCTCTTTTATATGGTAGAAAGCCACACGGACCCCTTCCCTTTTGCCCATTCACTTAAAAAAATCCCAAATCAAAACTATTCAAAAAGCATTCTCCTCATCCAAGACATTTAGGATGGAAACAATTCTACTACGTAGGAGCTATGCCTGAGCTACCTATACTTTCTGAGGCCGCTGTAGAATGATATGAGCTCCATCGCACTGATTGTTCGAGCTCTCATCATGCCTGGTATATGTTTTTGAGGTGCACACAGGCATGCCCAGCTCATTTCATTTGGGTGTGCACCTTAAAGGCCCTGATTGGACTAGAGGAGGGGAAAGTGCGCTTTCTCACCCATCCACTGCTCCAATCGGTTAAGAAAGCACGCTTTCCAGGGGCCTCCAGAAAGTGCATAGTTCCCCCAGGGATGCTAATGGCGGCTTTCTGAAGGCTTTCCTGTCCTTTTAAAAGCTCCAATTCAAATTTGGGGGGGCAGGAAAGCAGAGGTGCCTTAAGAAATTAGGGTGTGCCTGGGCACACCCAGCACACCCTGTGTGCACACCTATGGCAGTGCGGTACTCACATGACATTGTCCCTGTCCTGTGTTCATCTCACCTCTTCCTCACAATTTTTCATCTTAATTTGGAGCAGGGAAAGTCAGTTTCCCCCCCTCCATGTGCAATACAGCCGCTCCTCCCTCCCATGTATTGCTGTCCTTGCATGATATTACCCCATTCTGTTTTTTGTTGGGGGTAGGGTGACCAGATAAAATCCAGGTCAGGGCTAGGGTGACCATCTGCCCGGATTTGTCCGGACATGCCCGGGAAATGGTGAGCAAATCCGCATCCGGGCGGAAAAACTGTTTTGGGGGGCCAAATCCGGAAATTTAGCCCCCCAAAAGGGTGACCAGATGGCCCTGGGGTGATCCGGGCCAACCGGGAGGTGGCGGGGGCAAACCAGGGCGGGGGGGGTCATGCGGCGGTGGCAGGAGGCTGGCGGCGCGAGGCACTTACCTGCTGGGGCGTCCGTTTCCCTCCGGTGCTCGGAATCTACTGAGAAATAGGCTTCGTGGCCTGTCCCTCAGTAGTGTGCCGGGTGATGATATCATCCCCCGGTGCGCTACTGAGAGACAGGCCAGGAAGCCTGTTTCTCAGTAGATTCCGAGCACCGGAGGGAAGCAGACGCCCCAGCCGGTAAGGAGCGCGGGGGCGGGTGGCGTGGGGGCGGGCGGTGCGTGGGCAGGCGGCGCGGGTGGGGGGACAGCGTGGCGCGGGTGGGTGGGGGGCAGCACGGGGCGGCGCGGCGCGGGGGGGTTGTTTTGGGTAGGTGGGGGGGCGGGGGGGTCCGGGATTTTGATCCTCAAAATCTGGTCACCCTAGTCAGGGCTCATGTAACTTTAACAGTTGTAGAGAAAAGGGAATTTCAGCCAGGGTCATTTGTATGCAATTAGTTCCTGGTGAAATTCTCTCTTCACCACAACAGTTAAAGTTGCAGGGGCCCTGCCGTCTTTTGTATATGGTCACTCTAGTATAGTGCCTGCACCTTTAACTGTTGTGATGAAAAGGGAATTTCACCAGGAACTAATTGCATACAAATGACTCTGGCTGAAATTCCCTTTTCTCTACAACTGTTAAAGTTACATGAGCCCTGACCTGGATTTTATCTGGTCACCCTAGTTGGGGGCGTGTGTGTTGAAGGGCGGTCTCATTGACAAAAGAGGAGAGTGGAGCGGTTCTCCACTCAACTGCTCAACCATGAAAGGGGAGGGAGAGAGGGCACCCAAACACCCCACAGAGAAGGCGAGCTAAGCCGCTGCCGCCCATGCCCAAGACTCAGTCCCATTCAACTCTATTGTTCTTACTCCTGAGTAGACATGTTTAGATTTCCTGACCAGAACAATGTTGGCTTCCCCTTGCCATGCCAACATTGACCACAAACTTCTCCAAAAACTAATTGTAATACTTTTTTTTCATTAAACTTGGTTAATATGATCTTAGGGGAAAGCCTAGTGTGTTGTTTTACTGCAATTGCACAGTTTCAGGCTGCCGTACTATTGTATTTGCACAGAAAAAAACACATTAAAATTTTACTGCAGGGGGAAGAAGAATGTAGGGGGATGGGTGGGAGATTTCGGCAGCATAGTAGAGTACAGGTGAAAAGATACATGAGCTGAAATAGTGTAGAAATGCACAGATGTGAAAGTGCCCAGCACTGGACTCACTAAGGAAATGGAGGGAGAACCCACGGATGGAAACCAGGGGAAGAAATGTAGATGTGATGGAGCCCTATGTAAGCTACCCCATCCCACTGTGTGTGTGCAACCCAAAACGTACAACAAATTCACAAGCACAAATGAATGCACATGTAGATCAACGCTCTGACGGGCAAGACTTTCAGGGCAAATATCTCAATGCCTTTATTTTAGCTCTTGTGTTTGTACACAATATGGATCAGAGCACAGGGGCACAACCATACACCAAAGTGATCTATCCTCAAGGTCTCCGATCGCTACAGTTGCCAACAAGCTGTCATCTAATGTCTAAACAAAATAAATGAAGATAATTCAGGGTTTCCTGCTCATGGATGTGGAGGGGTTCCAGAAAAGTTTCAGTAAGGCTAGTGAAATCTCTTACAGGGCTTCTGCCTATTGCCAGAGTTCTCAAAAAAAAAATTCAAAGTGAATGTGAACATGTCTTCTCACATGAGACATACAAGAGCATTGCAAGTGAACATTTCAAAAAGAGAGATGATATGTCTAACAAAAATGGCCAGGTATGCTTTTTTCTTCTTTTGCACATCTGTACCTAAAACTGATTATCTATTGCTCGATCTATCATCTACATCATATATATTCTTTGCAACTATTATTTTACCAATTTTTGAAACGTCTGCTAAGGGAGGACTTCTCCTTTTACTTTCTCAAACATGAGAGTCTAACAATCCAACTTCAGAGTGAGATAGAAGCCAAGGGAAGTATAGGTACCACATATGATTATGGAATTCTTTCTATAAATATACAAGGAGATGAGCAAAAGCCCTGAACAAAGAGCTGAGAACTTTTAAAAAGGGAAGAAAAATGGGGGGGGGGGAGAGCTTTCTAATGCAGACACCGTGTAGCTCCCTACGCAGACAAAGGAGAACACTGTTAAATAAATGAAATGGTAAATCAACAGGGGAATCACTGTGCAAGACTCGTGTGCCTTTCTTGATTTCAGAGACCGCTCATGCAGAATAAACCATATGTGTGAGGTGATGTGCTATTGTGGCAGAGACTATGAATCCTGCAGTCTGGCTTTCAGCTCGTTGCTAACAAGAATGCTGGACTTGTTGAGTTCAGGTCCACGCGACAGAGAGCCACTCAATTAGAAATGACAGGCACATCTCTGTCTTCCAGCTCGCAGTCATATTCCCGGCGGGGCACCGCACTGCGTAATGCACCCAGTTCTACGGGATCTGAAGTTCAAAGCTTTTGAAACGGAGGCAAAAGCAAAGCGAACCAACAACAGCAAAATACACACACAGATGCAGAAATGCTACAGGTGCATATCTCAAAGCCAAGTTTGGCATATTCTTGGTCACAAAGCAGAATGATGGTGGCTCAGGCGATAATGTTCCACGCTCCCCTCCCCTCTCTGAGCGGTAAGGAGCGGTCAGGTTGTTCAGGGCATACCCAGGTTTGGATGGTAAGCAGGGCTCCTGCAGCTTTAACTGTTGTGATGAAGAGGGAATTTCACCAGGCGCTGCATGCATACAAATTAGACCTGATGGAATTCCTTTTTCAACACAACTGTTAAAAGATACAGAAGCCCTGTCCTCCATTTCATATGGTCACCCTACCTTTGTTTCCTTCCAGAACAACTAAATTGCACTATCCCTATGGCAGATTTGAGAGACAGAGATGTCTTTTTTCACTATTTTCGACCCAAGGCTGTTGAAACTCTTTCAGCAGGAGGGCCACATTCCATTTTGGAGAAGCTCTCAGGGGCCATATTCAAGTGTTGAGAGGGGCCTAAGAAAAAAGGAGTGGGGCTAAATACAACAACAACAACAACAACAACACAAAGCCCATGGCATATTTTAGTAGGGCTGTGCATGGATCCAGATCCTGAATCTGGAGCAGATTGGGCTGATCCAGTCCTCCTGGATCTGGATCGGAACCAGATCAGGCCCAGATTAGGCTGGATCAGATCCGGTCACAGCACTCCCTTCCGCTCTCCCCCTCCCTCCCCTACTCTCCCAGCTTACCTGCTGCCTCCTCCGTGTCGCCCCCCCCCCCGTTGTCCTCTCTCCTCACTGTGTGACATCACCTGCTGTGACCGGCAAATGCAGCGGCACACAGTGAGGAGAGAGGATGACGGCAGGATGATGTGGAGGAGGCAGCAGGTAAGCAAGGAGAGTGGGGGAGGGGAGAGTGGGGAGAGCAGGAGGGAATGCTGTGCATGGACTTGGATCAGATTTGGATCGCGCCCAATCCGGACTTGACAGATCGGGATCGGATCGGGGGGGTCCGTGCACAGCCCTATATTTTAGCTTAAAGCTCTTACAGCCAATACCCTAAGACTTAGGAGAAACATTTCAACCATTTAGAATGGGGGAGGGACACATAAAAGCCAAGAAACCACCCAATTATGGAGTTCTGGCTAAGGGAAGTGGGCATGGAGAACTGCAAAAAGCTGGATTGGACCAGAAGAGGGCTACATTTGCCTCCCTGGCCTCAGGTTCTGTATCTCTGTTCTAGAGATGGGTACACAATAAGGATATATGAGAAATATGTTTCAGTTCACACCTTCTGGACCGAAGTTGGACTCGGACACAATCTGCACTTGCAATGTGATTCATGGACCAACAAAAATGTGTTTGGCAGCAGGCGCACATTGGAAAATTGTGCATAAAAAAAATGTACTTTTGAAGAATGTGCACAAATGTGCTTAAATCAATGGGAGAAAATGTGTACATTTCAAAGATGTACACAACTGATACATACATACATTTGGGAAAATACACATGGAAATACAGATGGATTTTCATGTGAAAACAAAAATGACGTCACAATCTGATATGGACTCAAGTCGCAACAGACTTCAAGATAGAATTTTGAGATTTTTTTGTGAGCTCAGGTTTTGCTGATTCACACGTCCCTAACAAACAAGTGCTGTTTGTGTTCACCCAGATTCTCTGAGCATCAACATGATGGCCATCCCTAATTTGATTTCCATGAACACTTGTGATTTCTCTTTGATTTGCACAAAAATGGGAGCATTCAGTATTTTTTTAAAAAAAAAAAAGTTGCACGATTTCCCACCATACACTAAAGTGTGAAAGTGCATTTAAAAAAGTTGCAATTCCTAACTGCTTTTTCTCAATTTTCAAATACAAGTGCATGTTTAAGAATTTGCAAACATGTTCTACTGTTGCTCTCATGTTTGAGGTTGTGAACAGGACACACTTGTCTATTTTCTGAGCACAGACAAAACTCTCATACATCCCTACCTGTTCTAGTCATTCCTGTTTGTCATTTACCTGCAATTTCCCTAACAGAGGTGATACCTCCCAGCAGTCCTTATGGGCTGCATTACCCTTCTCCTGTCCAAGGCCAATTTTACAGCAATCTGTTACATTGAACGCCCAAACCCTGATGAGCACCTACATTCATGTACAGCAATTCCACCTTGGCAATCCCAGACATAACACTTGAATCTCTGACAACTCAAGATACACAGCAATGAATGTGATAGACTGCTTTCCCTGATCTATTTGTACAATGTCTACAATTTCAGACATTTACACATGCGCGTACACGCACAATGTCTAGGAGTGACTCACATTTCATAGAATCATAGGATCATAGAATAGTAGAGTTGGGAGGGGCCTATAAGGCCATCGAGTCCAACGCCCTGTTCAATGCAGGAATCCACCTCAAGGCATACCTGAAAGATATTTGTCCAGCTGTCTCTTGAAGGCCTCTAGTGTGGGAGAGCCCATGACCTCCATAGGTAATTGGTTCCATTGTCTTACTGCTCTAACAGTCAGGAAGTTTCTGCTGATGTCCAGCCAGAATCTGGCTTCCTGTAACTTGAGCCCATCGTTCCGTGTCCTGCACTCTGAGATGATCGAGAAGAGATCCTGGTCCTCCTCTGTGTGACAACCTTTCAAGTATTTGAAGAGTGATGTCTCCCCTCCGTCTTCTCTTCTCCAGGCTAAATATGCCCAGTTCTTTCAGTGTCTCCTCATAGGGCTTTGTTCAACTCACTCACTCCTGTTGCATCTAACAGCATTGAACACGAAAATCTTATTCCAGGCATGAAAACCCTTTCTGGCCCCAAGGGGTCTGGTCAGGGGCTGCACGCACGCATGCACACATGCTCACACACACAAATACATGTTCCAGGAACCCCCCCCCCCTTAAATGCACACTTGTACAAACACATTCACCTCCCAGTAACTTTAATACAGATTGCAATTTTTTTGCTGCTAGCAGTGTTGGAAACAAAGCAACCTTTATGAGGTTCTCTTGGGGAGGGAGTGGAGAGTACAGGAGGTTGTGTAATTGACAGGGGGGTTTACTTGGTGGAAGTGGAAAGATCAGAGAGCCTTGGAGGGGGCAGCATGCAGTCTCTGGGCTGCAAGTTCCGTGCCTCTGTCATAAACTAACTGGAGAAAGCTCTCTTTAAAGACGAGTGTCTAGTAATCCTACTTTATTGTTGGATAGAAAAGGAAAGGAATTATAGAGCCAACATGGTCTTTAATCATAATGGGATTATTTTCATAAATGTACAAGGAGACCAAGAGATGAGAACATATGGCAATAAAAAAAAATGTGAAGGGGGAAAAATCGCCACCAGAAGAAATTAATGGCTTCAAAACACATAGCCTATAATTAGGGCTGCAACATGAATAGATTTAGACTGAAATCCTATGAGAGAGGACCACAGGGACCATAGGCTATAGGCGTTAATGTACTGGATAGTCCTCTTTGCAGGCATAGCAGTGACAGAAAGATTATTCTCTGTCATCACTGCAACAACACTAGAAAGGGCAAAAGGGGCCTGTTTGGGGAGCAGCTTTTGGCCCAGTCACGTGCAACATTAGCTATCTTGGGCACCATTGTGTTTGGCAGAAAGATGGGGTACACACATTTTCATCATCATCATCATCATCATCATCATCATCATCATCATCATATACTTATCATCCCCACTTCACTGGATGATTCCCTAGAATGGGGAGGTGGGGATACACTAGTCCTGGTACTTGCCTACCAATTTCTCCTCCCATTGGAACTAAAATAACAAGTTAAAAAGAATGCCAAAGGGCGGTAAAAAACCCTGCAAGTTTTTGGATTTCATGGGATTCTACTCTCCCTATCCCCATAGGATTGCTCTGGAAAGATCTTCCGAACAACGGAAATATGACCTTAAGTCATATTAATTTCAACACTCTTTTGACAAAGACTGAAAGGAATAAATCCAGTTTTTTTAAAAATAAAAATACAGCAGGACACCTAACTTTTCAAGTAAAAAATGGAGGATTTGCTAGGATATTTTTTTAAGGGCCATTCGATGGGCAGGAATGCAGTGCTCACGTTGCAATTAGCTACTGAAACTGACCGACTTAACAAATTAAGTCTGAGATCCCTTGTATTATTCATGCTGTCCTACCTGTCAACACATAAAATGTTCATGAGTGGCATGGCAACTGATTGGCGCGAGACAATTTCATTGCACACACACACGCACACACACACACATACACACACACATTAATGATTCCAGTTGATCCCTGCTCAGAAACTGCCATTGATCTCAGCAACAAACACTATGCCACCAGCTGGTATTTTTAGACAGGTTCCCTTGTTAATTACAGCTCACTCAAAACTTTACACTGTTTCATTAAGGTGAACAAATTGGAGGAATTAAATACACAATCCACGTCAGTTTTTTACCGCACTGCCTGCGATCCTACTTTCCTGCTCCCAGAATGCCAACAGCTAAAAGGGGTTCTTCTCTTTCTCCCTCATTATTCCTGTCCTAATATTTCCAAGGTACACTCCCTCTCTCTGTAGTAATCACTGGCGGTCTTACATTAACACGGAGCACAACTGTGGAAACATGGGGATTGCCCCAGGGCAATGACATATTTTCCCCAGGGCATTTTCAGCCATACATGGCTTATAATAGATGGAAGGACATGCACACACCAGAGAGAGAGAGAGAGAGAGAGAGAGGCAGAGGCAGAGGCAGACAGAGAGAGGCCAGATCTACACCAAGCAGGATATGACACTTTGAAAACGTTTTGAAAACTGTATATGGAGTGTGTTGTGAGCCCCAACAGTTGTCACTACTGTTATAAACCATTTTAAGGCAGGAGTGTAGATCCTGCCAGAGAGAGAGAGAGAAAGCAGTTTGAATGTACAAGCAAGCAGGTACAAATGTGGGGATGCCAAACCTCCAAGGCTCCCCTGCCCATGGTGGATAATGCCCTCTGACCTCCTTTGGGAAGGATGCCAAAGGTTTAAGATTATAAGAGAGAAAGAGAGTACAAATATTTTACATGGTCGGGGACAGTAGCCTTGGCTAAACTAATGGCTTGTTCTACAATTTCCTTTTCCCATCAAAACATCTTTGTCTCTCCATAAATGAAAATCCCTTTCTGAGGTACATCAATTAGTAATTCATTACAGAACACAGGAATCCGACCTTCTGCAGTCAATACCAATAATTAAGGTTTCTGTTCCCGCAAAAGGGATTGCGAAGCCGGGCCTTCTCGTTTTCATGTCTGCGTTTGGTGCAAATTGACATCTTGGATTTAGATTGGCTTCACCTCTTCTCTTTACTGCTGACTGTACCAATTCACAACAGCTCCGTTCTCATGCCAGCTCCTATCCTTTTGTTGAAGAAAAGCCGGGCTGTTGAAAGGATGACATTATCTCATAGCTTCCCCATATATGGAAGGATACATACTCTCTCAAAATATCTAAGTACATTCCAATTGATACTGTTCGGGAGATGCACACATAAATTGCAAAGCTGTGGGATTTGCTATCTTCCCCCCACCCCGGCCTTCCCCCGGCCCCAACCATTCCATTCACCAGTTTTTCTCCTCCTCTCCTCTATCTACTTTGTCTGCCTGAAATGGACCTATCAGCTATTAATGCTGACTGGCAGTGATGAGACAGCCAAAATGTGACAACCTTATCTGCGGTACAGCCTGCAAATTGCCAGCCATTGATCCAAGAGCATGGACCATCTGATTAGCGTGAGGAGGCAAGATGGATTTCAGAAGGAGGGAGGGAAAGACAAAGACGGACAGAAAGAAAGAAAGAAAGAAAGAAAGAAAGAAAGAAAGAATCGAATTGTGCCTTCTGAAAATTGTTCTCGGTGTCTACCCTGCTATACCGAAATCTCGCTGAAATCAATCCTTTTGAGAAATAAAATTATAGTGGAATCGGCCATTATGATAAGAAGCTGCTGCTTAGGTCTCAACATTCCAAGCAGGGTTCATTCCAGGTGTTTTTCTGCTCAGTGCAACGTAAGTAAGGCTCTGCAGTAAAACAACAACAACAACAACAACAACAAAACCAAGAACTATCCATAGCCCAATGGAATGGCATAGGCTTTACATGCAGGAAACCTCAAGGTCAACCATTACCACCTTCAACACAATTGCCACCGCCACCACCATCATCATCTCCAGTGGCAGAGCTGGTGTTGTCCTTTGCATGAGATCCTGAAGAACCGCTGGTTGCCAGAATAAGTCGGCACATAGCAATCTAGCTGCCTTATATTGAGTGAGAACGTTGGTCCCTCTAGCCCGGTATTGTTGACACTGACTCCCTCTAAGATTTCAAGCAGGGGTCTTTCCTAGTCTTACCTAGAGATAGGGATGCTACTGGTGTCTGTTTTGGGCTCGAAGCTTGGGGATTTCTCACTGGCTCGCCCCCTGGACTGGAGTCCGTGAACTGCCGTTCTTACCTGATTCAGTGTGTACCAAGTCAAGAAAGCATGGCGGGCTGCTCCTTCACTGAGCTGCAAAATGGCAGCTTGGGTTTTTTTCCCCATAAAGGGCCCTTTTACGCAAATGGCAGTCATTAAAAGGCCAATTTGTTCGAAATAACAGGCATGAATAGTCTAAATAGACCATTTACACCTGTATTTTTGCATAAATGGCAACTGTAAAGGGGCCATTTATGCAAAAGTGCAGGTGTAAATGGTCTATTTAGACTATTTATGCCTGTTATTTTGCACAAAAGGGCCCTTTACAAAACAGGCAAAGCCATCATTTTGATGCAAAAGTCCACTTGCCTGGCATCTGAAGACCATCCGGTTGCTCAATGTGCATGGCAAGCAGGGCCTGGTGGCAGGCAGGGATCCAGGAAGTGGCATGTAGCATGGATGGATGTGAGTCCATTCATCCCTACTTAGAGATACCAGGGACTGAAGCTGAAACTTGCTGCATACAAACCATGTGCTCTAACACTGAGCTATGGCCATTCCCTAGTACTGGACAAGGCAGACTAATAGTCCACTTCAGTAGAATGTAGCTTCAAGTGTTCAACACCCTCAGTTCAATCCAAATCTTGAGCTTATTCAAAGGCACAAGCAAACTTGGGCAGGTGACCATCATGTGTAGCCCTGCTCCCTGACATAGGAAATCTATTGACCAATATCCACATTTTGAGCATGATTGTTTGCATAGGAATCTCAGTGCTCCCATGTAAGGGTTCCAAATGATCAGGATACAGCAGCAATCAGGTATCTCAGTCACTCAGAGTCGCTACATGTGAGCAGCAAACAACCATGCTCTATACACATATCCGACAACAGTGATGGAACATTGCAGTTGGGGCTAATAGTGCAGCCCCATTCCCACTTCAACACTGTAAGGCCCTATAGATGAGTAAAACGTGAATAGAGCTTAAGTTTTGCATGATATGTTGGGTATGCTGTGATCCTGTGTTTGCACATCAGGAAGCTTTGGTTAAACTTCTGATTGATTTTTGTCTCTATAAAACTGCTATTCCTGCAGTTTTATAGCACTGCTTCTTGATCAGCTGACCAAAACAAACCCTGGAACATTTTTAATAGGCAGGCAGACTTACGATATCTCCCAATATTCAACGATCAGTCTTCTACAGGTGCTCACGTCTTAAAGCACTGATCAGCTGTTCATTAAAACATTGCAGTTGGGGCAAATAGTGATCATTTCCACAACCTCTTTCACTATTCTTCAGCTCTGCGTTTACTTTCTCATGACCTTGATCCATAGACAAGATGATGTTGTTATTCTCTAAAGCCCTAAACAACTCGGGACCAGCATACCTAGCAGATCTCCTCCCCTATACACACCCAGACAACAGTTATGATCTTCAGAGGAGGTCCTGCTGGCCATTCCGAAATGGATGGAATGTCACCATGACTTCTCTGTAGCAGCACCCACGCTCTGGAAAACCCTCCCTCCTGGGGTTCGGGAGGCGGGAAATGTAATAGCTTTTAAACGCCTCCTAAAAACATACCTCTTCACACAAGCTTTCCCTGGACTGTAATTTATCTGATTTTATATGGTAATTTTACCTTTTAATGTTTAATTTATTGTATACTTCTTGTATTTGTATGTTTTTTGGGCACTGCCCGGAGAGCTTCAGCTATTGGGCAGTATAAAAATGTAATAAATAAATAAAGTATATGGCATTCTCTCTCTGCCCCACTTTAAGGAAAAATTAAATAATCATATTCCTTCTGCTGTATTTCCTCTTTATTGTTCTATTTTGATGTCTTTGATTCTTTGCTTACTCCTGTGTTAATTACCATATATTTAACTTTCCCTTCTTTTAGTTTTCTGTTTAGTGCAAAATTATCTTCTCCCCCCCTCTTTGTCTCATTTGTTTGTTTGTTTTAAGACTGTGAGCCTGCCATCAGGAACTGTTGACATTTGAACAGTTTCTGCCTATATTTGGGCACATTTATAAATAGTATATATCATTTTATAAACTATACAAATAGCTGAGTTGATTGTCTTTTGGTTTTAAAAAAGCAGAGCATAATGGAAAGGAAACACACACTCACACACACACACACACACACACACAAATAGACATACATAGAGAGACTGTAATACATGCATATATTTATTACATGTATAACTCACCCCTTCTTCTGAAAAGCTCAGGCAATATACAAAGATCTCCCTCCCATTTTTCTCCTCACAACAACCCTGTGGAAGGTTACAATAATTGGGATTGTTTAGCTTGGAAAAAAAGAGTCTAGGGGGAGACATGACAGAGATGTACAAAACTATGCATAGTGTGGAGAATGTGGGTAGGGAGACATTTTTCTCCCTCAAAATACTAGAAGAAACCAGGGCATCCCATGAAGTTGATAGGTGGGAGATTCAGGACAGATAAATGGAAGAACTTCTTCATACAGCACACTGTTACACTATGGAATTTGCAAGCACAAAACTTAGTGATCACCACCAGTTTGGATGGCTTTAAAAGGGGATAGATAAATTTCTGGAGAAGAAGGCTATCAATGGCTACTAGTCCGGATGCCGGTATGTTATCTCCAGTATCAAAGGCAGTAAGCCTATGCACACCAGCTGTTGAAGAACATGGGTGGGAGGGTGCTGATGCACTCATGCCCTGTTCGTGGATTCCTGATTGACAGCTGGTTGACCGCTATGTGGAACTCCTGGTTGACAGTGGCCAAGCAGGAAATGGTGCAATAGCACCCTCCCACCCTTGTTTCCCAGCAACTGGCGTATGTAGGCTTCCTGCCTCTGATACTGGAGGTACATGAAGGCCTAAAATGTTTTTTTTTAAAACAGTACTACAGCACTGGTTGGGCAGCTGTTAATAACACAGGAGTGAGGCCTTTTTTTCTTTTTTCTTTTTTTAAATAAAAAATTAGCTTCATTTAGCACGTTTCCTGAAAAAATCCCAAGCGTTCAAACACGTGTATGGTGGCATTTCCTTAACTAAAGTTGTTTTCTCACCTGCACAGTTGTTGGGAGGAGGAGAAAACTAAATGATATTTGGATAATATGAGAGTGAGAAAGTGCTGAGATGTAGCAAGCAGGAAACTTGCAGGGCTCTCTACTTGAGTGCGCTTGGGTGTGGGCGGGTTATTCTCCTTGGTAACAGACCCACCGCGGCTCTACCTGATAGACCCCGATGGATCTTCTTCAGCTTCTGGCTGCCTGACGTTTATGTAAATAGCTTGGGGTTGCAACATCTCAGTGAAGGATAGAAACTTAACACCTCTCATTACGTAAGGGGAGAAAAAAAATGTGAAATATGCTTTATGGCAGATGAACACCCTGGAGGGTGGGGAAAAAAAAACTTGTCACATGTTATAATGCTTCTCCCTTCCTGCTACTTCACCTTCAATGAACAGCAAAGAAGAGAGATAAATCAAAGGAGACATCGGCTGCAGTCCACTCGCAACTGTTCAGTAATGTTAAAAGAACCTTATCGGAGGTGTACAGTGCTATAACCAGCCTATCAAACATATATTCCATGAGATTGAAGAATAAGGGGAATTGATGCTACAATCCTATGCTTACCCTCTTAAGAATGAGTTAAGTGCCAGTGAACCCAGTGGCAGGTATTTCTGCATGTCGTCTCAAGTCATTTTACTGCCTGAGGCAAAGGACGACATGGCGCCTCCTTGCTTTCCATGGAGAAAAGCTGACCAGACTGGTAGTTAGTAGGGCTGTGCAGAGCAGCTCGGCTCCATTCTGAAATTTGGGGTGGGGCTCCAATGTGCTCCAACCCTATTTTATATTATGTTTTTTATACTGCGGTTGTTTTATATTTGAATGGTTTTTATGGTTTTAATTTTTGTAAACCGCCCAGAGAGCTTCGGTTATTGGGCGGTATAGAAATGCAATAAATAAATAAATAAATACTTTATAAAAACGTGCATCCAAATGTGAAACCAAACCAAACTGCATGGTAATATTTTTTTTCCCATTTGAATGGGATGGGGAGTTCCCAGTCAGGAATGGGAATGAGGCAAACTGAGCATCAGGGTGGAACTAGGAAATCCCCTTGAGCTCTAGCCTCGCCGATTTCCCCATTCTTACTGGCAGTAGAATCTTACTTAGGGATGCATGTGAAATTACTTTCAGTTTGATCAAGATTTACCCAGTTTGCCCCTTCCAAATGGAACATGGACTTTGCCGATATCTCCATATCTTTCTGAATTTGCAATGTGATTGATGGACAAAAAAAAAATGAGTTCGACAGCATGCGTGCTTTTGAAAAAAAAAAGTGTTCAAATACATTTGTTCAATGTAAGAAGGATGCACACATTTCAAAGATGCGCACAATTGATGTGTACATGGGGGGAATGTATGGGTAGATTTCCATCTGAAAAGAAAAGATCACACTCTGATATGGACTCGAATCGGAACGAGGTTGAAGGTGGAATTCAGAGAACTTTGGTGAGCTGAGGTTTTGCTGATTGGCACATCCCTAAACAGCTCTGGTGATGGGAGAAGATCCTCCACTGGATCTGAGGGGAGAAGGTTAGCTTAGGGGCCTCTGAGAAGGCACACACAGCTGTATCTGCTTCCTGCTCCTCGGTATCTGCTGCCTAAGGTGGCTGCCTCACTCTGGCTGATGGCAAGGCTGATCCTGCTTGGATAGGGTTGTGTTTTAAGATGGCAAAGTTGGCATTGCTCTGACACGAGTCCTTGCTTCTGTAAACCCTTCTACATGGAAGGATGCAACACAGAGGTGTTGTTGCCATTCTTAGAAGGGGGAAATACTGGTAGTTTTCAGTGGCATGCACTGATATAATGGCAGCTTTTCAAATGGTTATCAGGAACCTAGGCCAGATCTACATCAAGCAGGATATAGTGGTATGAAAGTGGTATGGAAGGGTATATAAAAGGCAGGAGCCACACGACTGCTTTATAGTGGTATTGAGGTGCACTGACAACTGTTGGGGCCCATTGACACATACCATATACTGCTATATCCTGCTTGGTGTAGATCTGTCCCTACTCTCCCCAAAGAACAAGGATGGGGGGGGAACTTATATTGGACAGGATGGTATGAAATTAAGCCAATTTCCCAGCATGAGGGAGGATCCACAATAACTTCAGCACAATATACAAGAGAAAGCTGGTAAGCAACTCAACCCGAGAACCCTGTCCCTCTGTGAAACAGCCAACCAGTCAGAAATCTGAATGAGGAATTTGAGAATTAAGAAAAGGTGGGTCAACAGGTGATATTTGTGTTCACCCAGATTCTCCATAAATCAAGTTGATGTTCATCTCTCCTCAATTACCGCAAAATTTGCAATCCCTGCTTGTTTCATGTGAACAGGAAAATCGTGCAAATTGAACACAATCCAATGGGAAAGTAATGCAAACATTTCCAAACGTTGCACAACTTTGCCCCATAGACTAAAGCATGAAATTGCACAAATTTAAACTTGCACAATTTTGAATTGCTTGCTCATTGAAAATTGCACTTTTTTCGAATGCATGTTTGAGAATTTGCTAACTTTTCTGAACAATGCATTCTCCTGCTTGTGTACATATTTAGGGCAGCACACAGGACATATTCTCGTACATCCCTAGAACTAAGCCCATGGTGCAATACCCAACAATCCAAAAATTGTAAGAACAACAATTTGGGAAATCCTAGCCTCAATAAAAATCACATCCTTGATTTTCTGGAGAAGTGTCCGGATCCAGCAATTCCTCTTTTCAATGAGATGGGGGAAAATGTGTAGAATTAAATTGGCAAATGTTGTTCACGCATTCCTAAAATCAAGCTAATTTAGACATTTGTTCTGAAATAGAACAATCAGGAATGGTAAGATGTACAATTTAAAGAAATTCCTCCTCTTTTCTCCTTCAGCTATGGACAACATTTGCTCCCCCTCCTCAGCATACTTTGGTCTATTGCAGCAAAGAATGGCTATATGGGAGAGAGAGAGAGAGGGGGGGGAGGGAGGGAGGGAGGGAGGGAGAGAGAGATTTACAGCTGCTTTTGCCTTCTACATCAAGGCTTTTCATCCATATCCTTTTCATCCATGGCTTTCTGCAACCTTCATATGCCCCTCCTTTGATATGTCTCCTGGCACCCTCTGTCTTCCGGCTTCTACTTGATCCTCCCTGTTCCACTCCAATCCACACCAGTCATGCATTTTCCAAATTAAGGTATCCCCACCTCCTACATCCAGTCACTAAATAGGGATGAATGTTCTTCGATCTAAGAATTGTACTTATTTTTTCAGACCTTTGCAAAAAGCAAAATGCTAATTTTGAGAGTCGCTCGTTTCCACTGCCTGACTAAGAGATTTCACAAAACTTTGCATGTCCAATATCCCATATCACAACCTACACTTTACCATCCTTTCCAATGGCTTAAAAAAAAACTTCAGGGATGCCTGATTCATATCCATCCATTCACGGATGTGGGCAAAATAAACTCGCTTATTACATGTCGCCTTCAGGCCTCGAGTCTCTAACCTTCACACTCGGCCCCTGTTCAAGTCAATAAGTGGTTTAGATTAACACTAATTCCAAAGAGTTCACTTCAAAACCCGGCATGTAGAAGAGGCAGGCGTTGATTCCCACAGCGCCTTATGCTGCCTTTAATTACACAGCATGGCTCGAGCTGCTAACGGAGCTAAACACAAAAGAGTAATCCCCTCCCTCCTACTTATATTCTGCAATGGCTTCAAATACCAAGGGTATTTGAGCATAAACTTACATTAGTGCAACATTATGGAATGGAATCCAAAAGGGAATCGCCCAAAGCAAAGGCTAACTGCATTGGCAAAATAAAATAAATAAATAAATGAAGCCAACAGCATTCAGGAAAAAAATGAATTAGAAACATGGCCACAACTAGAAATGTTGTGCTGACGCAGTCCTAAGTATATGCGGGGGTTGGAAGGAAGCTAGAATCAATACCAAACTCCTAGATCCTAAATACAGGGAGAGCTAGATATGTTTATATTTATAATACAATCAAAATTATTATTTTAATACTAAAGAGCAAGTGCTAATCACAGCACCTTTGCAATCATTAGCTGAAACGATGACAATGGACAGGAACCATGCCTGATCGAGTACATGCTCCACTATGGTGAATTCCAAAGCTTCCAGTTCCATCACAGGTAGTGATTGATAAGACCACGTTTCCCCAACATGGCATCTGCCAGATGTATTGGGTTGCAGCTCCTTTCATTCCGAGCTGAAGTTGCAGTCCACCATATCTGGAGGGCACCAGGTTGGAATAGGTAGTACTGGACTAGATGGACCAAGGTTGTGATCTGTAATAAGACAGCTTCCTGTGTTCCTAATGTGAAATAGAAGCAAGTTTACTTACTTCTGAGAACATAAGAATCATTCTGGATTAGACCAAGGTTCCATCTAGTCCAGCATTCTGTTCACACAGTGGCCAACCAGCTGCCCACGAGAAACTCACAAGCTGGACATGAGTGTAACAGCATCCTCCCAGCAACTGAATGACATAGGCATACCGCCTCTGAATATGGAGGTAACATAACCATCAGGACTTGAAGCCATTATTATTATTATTATTATTATTATTATTATTATTATTTAATTACATTTATTTCTATCCCACCTTTTTCCCAGGGCTGGGACTCAAAGCAGTTCACAAAGTTAAAATATGTACAATTAAAACATAAATATTAGGGATGTGTATCGTATAGTTAGAATTCACGATAACGATACGATATGCTCTCTATCGTGCCTAAAAGTTACGATGGCGATACGATAGAAAAACTTGCGATAATAATCGGAGGTGATAATTTTCAGGTGATTTTATCGTTTTATCGGACTGCCATATAAAAATGCCTATAGCTTATGTATTTTAAAAGTTAGAGGCTTAAAACATGGTCACAGTGCTTATGGGGTATGCCTAAGTATGGGTATGAAATTTGAGATTGATCCCTCCAACTCTCGATTTTATATGAATTTTTTAAAGATCGTTTCCGTTCTGACAGATCAGAATGACAGCTTTCCATGTGCATTCATTCAGACCTGTCAGAACAGAAACGATCTTTAAAAAATTCATATAAAATCGAGGGTTAGAGGGATCGATCTCAAATTTCATACACATACGTAGGCATACCCCATAAGCACTGTGACCAATTTCAAGCATCTAACTTTTAAAATACAGAAGTTATAGGCATTTTTTCTGTCTGACAAAAATATCATTTTTTAACGATAATTATTGTGAAGACGATACGAATCACCTACGATATGAATGAAGATGATAATTTTTTTGGTCCGAAATGACGATAACGATAAAAGAGGATATTTTTTGGTGTGCACACCCCTAATAAATATAAGCTAACAAAAGTTAAAATAGAATTAAACCTAAAGTAAAATTAAAACATTATTTTTTTTTAAAACAGTCACAAATTTTAAAAACAAACAAAACCATACATTAGGTCCACCGTATTTCAAAAAATCTGCTGAAATAAAAACATTTTTGCCTGCCTCCGGAAGTGCAGCATGAAAGGAGCCAGTCTGGAGTTCCAGAGCCTTGGAGCAGCCACAGAGAAGGCCCTCTCTCGTGTACCCACCAGGCATGCCTGGGACGTTGGTGGGCCTGAGAGAAGGGCCTCCCCAGAAGATCTCAGAGCACAGGCAAGCTCATATGGGAGAATATGGTCTTTCAGATAACCTGTACCTGAGCCGTATACGGCTTTATAGGTGATAACCAGCACTTTGAATTGTGCCTGGAAACAAACTGGAAGCCATTGGAGTTGTTTTAACAGGGAGTTGTATGCTCCCTGTAATCAGCCCCGGTCAATGAAGAGTTCAGGAATGTGTCCAATCCCTTTTTAAAGCCATCCAAATTGGTGGTCATCACTAAATCTTGAGGCACCACATTCCGTGGTTTAACTATGTGCTGTGTGAAGAAGTATTTCCTTTTATCTCTCCTGAATGTCCTATTATGAGTGTCACTTGTTCTTATATCAACACAAGAAAAAAAGGGTGATACTTTGACATATTTATTTATTTATTTATTTATTTTAAACAAAAGCTGAAACTTCATTTCTAATATGGGCCCAATTTCAATTGTTTTAATAAAAAGCAACAGCATGTAGTTTATGGGACTCCTTTATCTAGGCTGACCATATGAAAAGGAGGACAGGGCTCATGTAACTTTAACAGTTGTAGAGAAAAAGGAATTTCAGCCAGTGTCATTTGTATGCAATTAGTTCCTGATGAAATTCCCTCTTCATCACAACAGTTAAAGTTGCAGGCACTATACTGGAGTGACCAGATGCAAAAGAAGGCAGGGCCCCTGCAACTTTAACAGTTGTGATGAAGAGGGAATATCACCAGGAACTAATTGCATACAAATGACACTGGCTGAAATTCCCTCCTCTCTACAACTGTTAAAGTTACATGAGCCCTGTGCTCCTTTTCATATGGTCAGCCTAACTTTATCAGAGGGAGAGAGACCGGGGGGGGGGGGGGGGGAGAGAGAGAGAAAGAGAATCTACCGTTTGTTTTATTTTCACAGGTAACCAGAAATCTATGCCTGTTTTGGTGCTTTCTATGGACAGATCTTGCTTCTGCCCCATGGGAGGTGGAAAAATGGCCCGACTGGGGGGAAAGTTACACTTCTAGAAGGCACTAATAGAAACTAAACTATAAATCAGGAAATCCCCAGTCTGAATGTTGCTTCTGCAAGAAAGTAATTCAGTGTCCTGAGCCGAGCCAGCCATTCTGAGTCACAGCCCCATATATCTGCCATGATAATACTAGCTGAACATATGGGTTGTTGCAAGGATTTCAAGATAATATATGGAAAATGCTTTGAATACTCTCAATCACAATGTTAATGCCATGTATTTTAGCATGTCTAATTTGGGCCTTACTAAAATAGGATTATTCAAAGGTGTAGTCTTACTAGAAATGTGGATGTTGCTTAGGGTGACCATATGGAAAGGAAGACAGGGCTCCTGCATCTTTAACAGTTGCATAGAAAAGAGTATTTTAGCAGGTGTCATTGATATGCATGCAGCACCTGGTGAAATTTCCTCTTCATCATAACATTGAAAGCTGCAGGAGCTATACTAGAGCGACCAGGTACAAAAGAGTGCAGGGCTCCAGCAGCTTTAACCATTGTGATGAAGAGGGGATTTCACCGGGTGCTGCATGCATACCAAGGACACCTGCTGAAATTCCCTTTTCAATACAACTGTTAAAGGTAAAGGAGCCCAGTCCTCCTTTCCATATGGTCATCCTAATGTTGCTTGCCTAGCATTTAGAAAGCTATGTACCCCTTCCCTACTTCACAGCACATTCAAATGTAAGTGCAAATACCCCCTAACATAAACACTTGTGCCTCATTAGAAAATCTCCTGACCCATCTCTCTACTTGAATTAAATCAATCATTTATTTGCTCTGCATGTGTTTTGTAATTGCAAACAAACAAACAAACAGGTAGTAGAATGGAGTCAATAACTGTGTAATCTTTTCACTCCCAACTAGCTTCAAATGAACACTGAACGATGCATCACTGTATTTCTGCAGATAATGAGAACAGCATAACATAGATGTTCGGTACTTAACCGATAGGCCTTTAATGTGCGTTGTTTTCAGCATGGTTGAAAAGGAGATCCCTGGTTCAATGCTCAGGTGTAATCAGGAGATGGATGCAAACTGACATTATTGTTTTTGTTGTTCACTAGAGGCTCCTCATTATTTCACATAACTACAGATAGAACATAAATAAGTAAGAGCCGATTCCTACTGGTTACTTGTCCAGGCACTTTGATTCTGCTACTCCTTGTAAAATTGATATTGGTACCCATGCAGGAGATGTCCTGAACATGAGTCAGGCTCAAGCATCCACCTGAGAAGGCAAGTATTGGAGTGCTAATAGGGATAGTGGAAAGGATATAGACAGTTTTGATCCACAAAGGCACAATCCATTAGGACGTTTCAGCCTAAAAACGTTTATTCTCCTAAAGTTCTCTGTCATTTCTATGAGGCTCCCACAAAAGGACTTTCTGGAGCACCATGTTAATTAGCAAGAGGGTGCCATATTGAATTGTTTAATTTTGCTGTCTAAGGTGAGCATATGGAAAGGAGAACAGAGCTCCTGTATCTTTAACAGCTGCATAAAAAGGAGAATTTCAGCAGGTGTTATTTGTATGCAAGCAGCACCTGGTGAAATTCCTTCTTCATCACAACAGGAATCCTGCCCTCTTTTGTAGCTGGTCAAACTAACCAGGGCTCCTGCAGCTTTAACTGTTATGAAGAAGAGGGAATTTCACCAGGTGCTGCATGCATACAAATGACACCCACTGAAATACCGTTTTCTACTCAACTGTTAAAGAAACAGGAGCCCTGTCGTCCTTTTCATAGGGTCACCCTATTGTTGTATAAGATGCTGACTTGTCTCCCAGGCTTACATGGAAGGGGGTCCAAAAATATCCTCACACAGGCCACACAGTTTGCCCCATCCCTCCAGGCCCTCAGTTTTCAGATCTCCCCCCACACACACACACATAGACTCAGGAATGGCCCATGGTAACTGGCCTGTCAAAATTATTCACCTTGGACGAAGGCACAATTTTCCATGTCATCTTTTAACTTTTAAAAAAAAACCACGGTGGGATTTGTGCATGTGAAATAAAGTAGTGAATCACAAGTGGAGTGATTGTGTAAAGCAGACATTTGTCCTTCTTGTTTGTGGCAAGAGACACTGTGCCATGCTGGTTCTGTGAACTGCTGAATTATAACACAAAGATAACTCCAATGTTACCGCCACATCTTGACACAAGATGACAGAGTGAGGAACGAATCTGAGAACACGCAGACCAGAGCATTTTGCTTCCTGAGACAAAGGACAAGATTGCACCCCTCCTATCCCATGACAGAAAGCAAGGAGGACAAGTAGTTGAGTCTAACTTGAATACTGGCAACAGAACAGTGTCCTGCATCTTGGGGCACCCTCTTAGTTCATACATGGTAACAATCAGACTGAACAGGATTCCCAGATACAATGGATGACTTGAGTGTACAACCAATTACACGATCCAGACAAGCCAACGTGGAATGGCTATGCCAGACACCTCAATGGCCAGCTAGTTTGACACATCTGGAGAACACCAAGTTCTAGAAGTCTGCGCTAGAGAATTCTAGGTCCCAGAGTTTTCAGAATCACAATGTCACAATTACAGAAACATGGGGGAATTGATTTGACTAGAGATTTTCTCCATCTCATTGCTGTGTCCCCAATGGGGGAAAAATAGAAAAAAATAAAAGTAGATAGGTTTGTTGTTGTTGGTTTGTTTAACTTTAAAATGTCAAATTCTACATTTGCACACATTTCTTGGGGCAATTTCTCCCTTCTAGAGTCCACACTCATTTCAATCTTTTAAGAGATTCAAACTGTGCCATTAAATACTATCATTTGCCATAGCAACTAAAACTGTCCAATTACATAGGCAACCATAGATATTAAGCGAGTTGTGCAAAGTATCACAGCTAACGTGGATTTCAGCAATTTCGGGTTGTTAAAAAGCTCAGGAAAAAAAAAACCAGGGATTTTTTTTTTTTTTTTTTTTGCAGCTCTCGCTTCCACAAATTGTACTACATTAGGGTAATTTCAAAGCAGGCAGAAATTCTGAGCAGCAACTCTGATAAACTGAACTTTTTTTGCAGCCTGAAATAACCTTCACAACCACATATTTCCTCCATGCTACCTACTGAGGTAAAGGGTTTTGCGCTGTTTTTATTGTTTTAATGAGCAAACAAGAATGCTGGGTCTTTAATTAAACCTAATAGCAAGAGGTGTACACATATGATTGCTGTAAATGTTGCTGATAGGCACAAGCTGAGGGTGATGTATGCATACGTAGGGAAAGCACTTGGCATAAGTTAACAGTGGTTCTGAAAAACGAAATCACTCAAGCCTTGATCTGGATCCAATCCTTTCTACCAAGGTTCAAACATGCTTGAACAAATAGCAACATCCTTCTTGTTCAGATCCAGAAGGCCCCCTAGCTAGGAGGAAATCCAATTCATGGTTAGAAGGGTCGGCAAATCTCACCTGGACATCTGTTCGTTTAGTTCTGCTCTAATCAGAAGCGAGTGTGCGCAGGCTGCCCAGACCCGGGGGGGGGGGGGGAATGGTATCAGCTATGACAACTTTGTCATGCTTCCACAATGTGCAAAAGATTTCTAAGCACATTTTGCAGGAAGCCGGAACAGCAGGAAAGCATCAAAAATGGACTCCCCAATTGAATACCATTCTGTCTCCATCTCCATAGTGGCCTGGAGAGAGTCAGAAAAAGCTAACAATGCTGGGAAAACAATATTCTTACTGGGACTGTAAAAACAGACAGAGAGTGCTATTCATTTGTCATCTACAGTCAAGTTCGATCCCCAGTTTGTATTTGGTATTGTGTGCTGCTCACTGCTTTTCTTCCCCATCTGTAAGCTGTTTGAAACTTCTAAGCCCGTATGACTCAGACTTATTTGTCTATTTTGTTACAGCGGAAGCAACCAACTTTTTGATATAGTTTTCTTCCCATTAATAACCAGGACAGTCATTGCAGTGAAATGCTGTGCATGTTTCTAAGCATATGAGTATAATGTTATTGTTATTATTATTATTATTATTATTATTATTGGATATTGTTAGCTAAGCTACTTGAATGTCTTCTGCATATTTACTTATTTGGAGATGTTTTAAATGGACTGAAATTGAGCTAATGTTGTATTGTAATGTATTAATTATGTATTAATTATGACTTGGGCCCAGGCTATCTAAAGGAACGCCTCCTCCCATATGTACCTGCCTGGACACTAAGATCATCCTCAGGGGTTCTTCTCTGTGAGCCCTTGCCAAAGGAAGTGAGATAGGTGGCTACCAGGAGGAGGGCCTTTTCTGCTGTGGCACCCGAGCTGTGGAATGAGCTCCCTAGAGAGGTTTGCCTGGCACCTACAGTATACCTTTTCAGACATCAAGTGAAGACCTTTTTCATTTTCTCAGTATTTTAACAGTTCATCACCTTAATTTTTTTTAACTTTGTTGTTTTAACTTTGTATTTTAAATATGTATTAATTTCTGCATGGCTGCTCGGTTTTATCTGGGTTATGCTTTTACATTGCATTTTATACCATGTTTTTTTATACTGTTGTTTGTTTTATATTTTGAATGGTTTTCATGGTTTTTGATTTTTGTAGACCGCCCAGAGAGCTTCGGCTATTGGGCTGTATAGAAATAAATAAATAAAATTTGCAAATCACGTTGACCACAATGCAGTACAATGAACACAGTTTGCAAATACACTGGCTATTATTATGTTTACTAAGAAATAAATCCCAGTATGTTCAGTATGTACACCTACCTTAGTCCCAAGTAGATGTGCGTGGGTATGCAGCTTCAATGTCATTCAGCCATGCACATCTAATTTTATTTTACATTCATCTCTCTCCCCCTCCTGATCAACTGCTTCTGAAATGTCTGCATTAGCTCATCTTTCACTTCCAACATTAGAGTCAATATTCCAGGGCTTAGAGCTGGTTAAGACAGCAAAGAGCGTCACTTCGTTTCTCATCGCTGGCTCACCAAAGCTGAATGTCCAAACGGGCTCCATTGAAAGGAATTGTGGGTGAACTGATATGACAGTCCTATTTGCGGTGTTTCAACTGTGATGGCATTCACTCAGGCGAGTCACAAATGGATGCTGAAGCTAGGCCAACCCTGCCATTAGGCAGAGTGAGGTGGTTGCCTCAGGCGGCAGATGCTTGGGGGGAAGGGGCAAGAGTAGGCTGACCATATGAAAAGGAGGACAGGGCTCATGTAACTTTAAGAGTTGTAGAGAAAAGGGAATTTCAGCCAGTGTCATTTGTATGCAATTAGTTCCTGGTGAAATTTCCTCTTCATCACAGCAGTTAAAGTTGCAGAGACCCTGCCTTCTTTTGTATATGTTCACTCTAGTATAGTGCCTGCAACTTTAACTGTTGTGATGAAGAGAGAATTTCACCAGGAACTAATAAAAATGACCCTGGCTGGAAATCCCTTTTCTCTACAACTCTTAAAGTTACATGAGCCCTGTCCTCCTTTTCATATGGTCAGCCTAGGCAAGAGCGGTGATGAGGTGAACATGATCACATTGACAATGTTGAACTAAATTTGATTGCCAGTCTAGTTGGCTTCTGTAGATGGAATTGGGAGGAGGAAGTCGGCCTTGTTCTTCAGCTCAGGCAGCAAAATGTCTTGGGCAGGCCCTGTGCTACATTCTCAAAGGAAGGGACTCAAAAACCCTGAAAACACAAGGGCAATGAGCACAATGCACGATAGGAGTCATTCAAATCACTCAAGTAGGCATGCTTTGTGCATTCTTCACACTCTTTTGTGGAGATAGAGCTGAAGGTGACCATCTTCAGGGGGAGCTCTACAAATAAACACTTTTTTCATACCTGATGGGATTGGGACAATTAGGAACCTATCAACTAAAATGGAGAGTTTCCCCACAGTCCAAAAGACACTTTATTTCAGAGAGGGTTTTTTTGAAGAAGCTTCTAGGGAGTGGCCATCCTAAGGGACTGCCTCCCACCTCCTCTCAATTCTCCCCACTTGACCCTGCAGCGGACTCTGGGATCTGTCAACTCCTAAGTCTCCTCCCCCTCCAACAGAAAATGAGTTCCCAGGGTGGGAGGAGGATGGTTTCTGAGTCTTTGGTATACTGACTGACGAGCTCCCATGAAGATTCATCCTTGACTCCTGAAGAGTCTTGGAGAATCTCCTCCCCCGCCTCCTGTTTTGACTGGTATACTTCTGGTCCTGGTCCTTCTTCTCCTTCAGATTCTGAGTCCAATTCAGGCCCTGAAACCTCAGCCCTGATCCTGACACAAGCACTGCACAAGTTTATTTTGTCTTTACCCCTCCCCCCCCCCACTCTCTTCTTCCCTCACTCCCACATACTGTTCCTCTGCTGACTATGATACTGGAGCTGAAGCAGCATTTTCTGTCCTTTGCTGATTTTATAAGATAGGAAGGCAGATAAATAGATGAGGCAGGGAACGCTGAGATGCAGCAGAAGCTCCTTGAATTCGCCTGACAAATTACTCTCCCTCACTGCCCTCAGTATCCCCTGTTGCTGAGGAATGACTACTGGCATTGTAGTGACTAACAATCTGTATTCCGTTCCAGCTGTGAGCTCTGCACAGTACTTTTGTGAGCCAGAAGGATCGTTTCTCATCCCCCCTCCCCATCCTAATGTGTTTTCACCTACAGCTACATGATATTGTATCAGCTATCACATTTTAACAGGGAGCGTCAATATCTTTTTTTTTTTTTTTGGAGGCTTCAAATTTGTTCAAAGCTAGGCTTTCTAAGGAAGATATGCTGCATTTGCGTAAATACAAGGAGACATTAAAGATAACTTGGGGGCAGGGGGTCATTTTGGCTCTGGAAATTTTGAAGTGTGGGCTGCAGAAAGAAAGCTTGCCAGGTGCAGGAGGCCCTTCCATAGAAACTTATCTCTTGCAGCACACCTCTTGAAACACCTACGCTGATCAACCCTATTCTCAGTGATTATTCTGTTGCAGGTAACAGACCCCAACTGGAAAAAGAAAAAGCCCAAATGGAGCTCTGCTAAGAGACTGGCAGGATGTTCCTGAGGTATGGTCCTGGATGTACCAGAAGTAGGTTCTGAGGTAGAGATGTATGAGAATTTCATTTGGGATTGTGTTTACTTTGGCTTCACCCCATTCGCAGCCGTGAACACAAATGTGAACAGTAGTGCGATTTTTGGGAAGAGGTCACAAATTCTTGAACTCGTGATCATGTTTGAAAAATGTACCTTTAAAAAGTGTCTACTGTCACACTTCACTCCAAGGGGAGAAAGTGTATATTTTGGGTGCACACTTTTTTAAAAAAATGCACACTGAAAGATGCACATTTGGGGTTTAAAAAGAAAAGGATAAGCTTGTATTGGCGAATGGGGATGCGATTAACCTAACTCTGATATGACTCTCCCATCTCCAGCTTGAAGTCACACCATGGCTGGATCTCCACTGCTGCTTTATAGTGGTATTGAAGTGCACTGACAATTGCTGGGGCTCACAACACATGCCATATACCACTTTCATGCCACTTTCCTAGTGTTATATTCTGCTTGGTGTAGATGTGTCTTATGGGCCCCAACAGTTGTCAGTGCACTTCAATACCGCTATAAGGCAGTAGTGGAGATCCTGCCTTTATATACCACTTTCATACCACTTTCATAGTGCTATATCCTGCTTGGTGAAGATCTGGCCTAAGACTACAAGCTGTAAGACTTCATGTCGGGCTTACATAACCAAATGCAGAATGAAGCCACTGGGGTGCAGAACCTGGCAACTAGAACACTTGTAGAAGCGAAGCATGAGTATCACATTATTAACATTCTGTGTCAGTTATATTGGCTGCCTACTCATTTCCTTGCCCAATGTAAGATTCTGGCATTGGCCTTTAAAAGTACCAAACTATGTGAAGGATCACCCATATGAACCTGCTAAGAGTGTTAAGGTCACTGGTGAGAGCTGTGAAGTTGGCAAGTGCTAAGGACAGGACCTTTTCTGTGGTGGCACCTCTGGAGTTCCTTCCCCAGAAATCTACATGTGGACACTTCTTTATTCCTGTTTGTCCATTTGCTTGAATACATGGGGCCTTAAAGTGGGTAGATGATGGCCCGTGGTAAAACAGGGTCTGTGATCTACTGGTGAGTTCTACTCATGTTCAAACGAATGCAAGCAACCCTTCAGACCATGCCGATTCAACACAGCAAGCTGAGTGGAGTGGGGCAAAAAGAAATGTGGGAGGCAGGGCCAATCGCACATCCCAGTCACTCTACTGACTTTTAAGCCCTCACATGTTCAGGTGAACGCCTGAACCATGGCTAATGTTGTTTCTTTTTCAGTTGCACATTTGGATAATTTGTATGGAACTCTGCTTTAACAAAGAGTTATTTGTTGTTGTTATTATTATTATTATTATTATTATTATTATTATTATTATTGCCAATGCTGGTTTTTTATGCTATTTTAATCATTTGAGATTTTCTTGTATCATTGCTGTATTTTGTTATGGTACATGTAAGCCACCTTGTGAGAGTATATACTTTGAAAGTTGGTGTAAAATCTATTAAATGGAATAAATGCATACATACATAAAACACAATCAGACTCTTAAGATATAATGCAATAATTTAAATACCACAAAAACAGCAAAATGCACCCTACATCATCATCATCATCATCCTCGATTGACTGTTGGGCTTCAGTGAGAAAGCTCATCAGAGTGCAAGATGGAGAAGCTCTCCCTCTCTCATATCTAGTTCCCTCTGTACAGGGATTTTTGTGTGGAGGAGCATTCAGCCATGTGATCCACCAGCTGCAGGCTGAAGCGATACAGCTCAGACACATAATACATGGGGGAAAGTGTGGGAAAGTGTGGAAAACGGGGGGGGGAGGGGAAATGATAGCCCTGAGGCTGGTTCTTTCTAAGCTTTGCAGAATTTAGAAAGGGAAAAATAGGCAAAAGAGAAAGGACAAAACCTTACCCCCACCCCCACCCCACCCTTGAACATTCCTCAAGGAAAGCTCAGAAAGACCAAATCGAGATGGGCCGGTGTTGCCCATCACTAATCCATTCTGCTTTTCATTAGAACTTTGCAGTGTGCAACCAAGCAAGCCCTTTTCAGATGTTCTTCCCTCATGCAATTGAAAATTTATTTATTTACCCTATTTATACGGACACACATCGGCGTACATTTTCTGCTTGGCTAACAGAACTGAGAATAAAAGAGACTCTTGAGATATAATACAATCTTTTAAATACCACAAGAAAGGAAAATGCACCAATCATCATCATCATCATCATCATCATCATCATCATCATCATCATCATTGCATGTGGTGGAAGGGAACAGACCACTCCTGACTTCTCCTCCTCTTTAGAATCCATGTTTCCCTTGCTTTCTCACTGGCTTTGAAGAAGGAAGCCTGATGTACACATGGAAGATCCCAACATTATTTGGAAGACAGCACAACAGCAGTGGGCAAGGTGATGGAGGGAGCAGTAGAAATGGCTGAATCGATCACTTTTGGGCCTCATCTACACCAAGCAGGATATTGCACTACGAAAGTGGTATGAAAGTGGCATATAAAAGGCAGGAGCCACACCAAGCAGGAAATACCAGTATGAAAGCGGTATGAAAGCATGTGTCAATGGGCCCCAATAGTTGTTAGTGCATTTCAATACTGCCATAAAGCAGTAGTGTGGCTCCTGCCATATATATGCCACTTACATACCGCTTTCATAGTGCTATATCCTGCTTGGTGTAGATGAGGCCTTGGTTTCACTCAGGTTCTCAGTTTCCCACATTCATTTCAGGCTGTTTCTACAGCAGCTTGCAAATTCGGCAAAATGAAAGAAAGAAAAAGGCTGCATAAAAAGTAGGGATGTGCACTGACCCCCCGGATCGGATCGGATAGCGGATCGGAATCAGACCTGGGGGGTCGGATCGGATCGGATCGGAGGATGGTCGGATCGGATCGGACCGGATGTCTGATCCGGATCGGACGCCATTTTGAATGCTTTTTCCCATAGCCAAGTATTGTTTTACAAAAACACCTATAACTTTTTCATTTTTAAAGATAGAAGGATGAACTTGGGCACATTATACACTGGTTAGGGATAGTTATCTGTGAGAAATTTCAGAAAGATTGGTGCATGTGTTTTGTGGCAATTAATTTTTTAATAAATACCCATGAATGCCTATAACTTTGTCATTTTTAAAGTTACACACATGAAACTTTGCCACATTGTAGGTGGTACCTTGGGACCTATGTGTGTGAAATTTCAGAAACGTAGGTGCTTGACTTGTGTGGCAATTAATTTTAGAAAAATGGGTAGTAGTGGGGTAAATACATTTACGCCTCCCATTTTTTTATTTTTAAAGATACAAACAGGAAACATGGGCACATTACAGGGAACACTTCACTTGATATGTGTGTAAAATTTCAGAATGATAGGTCCAGGCATGTGGTGGCAAGGTGTCTGCACACACCACTTTGAAGACTGTAGAAAATTTCTCCTGTAACGATCCTAGCGAGAGAGAATGATCCTAGGCTCAGCCGTTCTGCTTGAGTAAAAGTGAAAGTATCAAAGCAGACACGAGCCAAGTGCTACTTTGTTTCTCCTTTTGTAATGGATACTAGCTCAGTTGCAGCCAAGCGTGCAAGGATCAAAGAGATGAGAGAAAGTGTTTCCTTCTTCTTCCCGGGAGGCGGGAGGGTGCAATTGACAGCCCCAGCCTCTGTGGAAAAATGTTTATAACTTTTAATCTAAAAAATTCGTAGCCACCAAATGCCTGGACCCAGCTTTCTGAAATTTTACACACATATCAAGTGAAGTGTTCCCTGTAATGTGCCCATGTTTCCTGTTTGTATCTTTAAAAATAAAAAAATGGGAGGCGTAAATGTATTTACCCCACTACTACCCATTTTTCTAAAATTAATTGCCATACAAGGCAAGCACCTACGTTTCTGAAATTTTACACACATAGGTCGCAAGGTACCACCTACAATGTGGCGAAGTTTCATGTATGTAACTTTAAAAATGACAAAGTTATAGGCATTCCTGGGTATTTATTAAAAAATTAATTGCCACAAAACGCATGCACCAATCTTTCTGAAATTTCTCACAGATAACTATCCCTAACCAGTCTACAATTTGCCCAAGTTTCCTGTTTTTATCTTCAAAAATAAAAAAGTGGGAGGCATAATTGTATTTCTCAATGGGAAAGTGCTTTCCAATGATTTCCTATGGGCAAGTACTGTCCAATGATTTCCTATGGGCAAGTGCTTTCCAATGATTTCCTATGGGCAAGTACTGTCCAATGAATCCCTATGGGCAAGTGCTGTCCAATGAATCCCTCATTGTTTCAAAAATTAATTGCCACACAATACAAGCACCTACGTTTCTGAAATTTCACACACATAGGTCCCAAGGTACCGCCTACAATGTGGCAAAGTTTCATGTGTGTAACTTTAAAGTTATAGGTGTTTCTTTCCTCATTGTTTCAAAAATTAATTGCCACACAAGGCAAGCTCCAATGTTTCTGAAATTTCAAACACATATCAAGGCAAGTGGTACCTGTAATGTGCCCAAGTTTCCTGTTTGTATCTTCAAAAATAAAAAAATGGGAGGCGTAAATGTATTTACCCCACTACTACCCATTTTTCTAAAAATTAATTGCCACACAAGACAAGCACCTACGTTTTTGAAATTTCACACACATAGGTCCCAAGGTACCACCTACAATGTGGCAAAGTTTCATGTGTGTAACTTTAAAAATGACAAAGTTATAGGCATTCCTGGGTATTTATTAAAAAATTAATTGCCACAAAACGCATGCACCAATCTTTCTGAAATTTCTCACAGATAACTGTCCCTAACCAGTTTATAATGTGCCCAGGTTTCATCCTTCTATCTTTAAAAATGAAAAAGTTATAGGCGTTTTTGTAAAACAATACTTGGCTATGGGAAAAAGCATTCAAAATGGCGTCCGATCCGGATTGGACCTCATCGGATCGGATCGGATCGGATCAGAGGTTGATCGGATCGGATCGGATTTTCCCAATTTTGGGGCGGATCGGATTCGGATCGTGGATCGGATCCGATCCGATGCACACCCCTAATAAAAAGGCATACACCAATTTCAGAATTTCTCCAAATATACTTATAACATCCCCCAAATCCTAATTTTTGTACAATATATTTCCTACTGGGTTCACGTTTTGCAGGCAGTTGTCACCTAATGCAATCAGGGCACAATCCCATCAGGATTCCCATCAGTCTCCAAACTTAGAGGCTGGAGGGGATCCTTTGCACTGCAAGAGGAGCATGGAGGCAATCTTCACCTCCATGCTCCCCCCCCTGCTTTGCATTTTCATTAGATGGGTGATTTCGCCCATCTAGCTGGGGCTCTGCGGAGCAGAAGGGAAGGAGGCTGGAGCAGCCAGAGGATTCTTCAGAAGCTACCTTCCCTGGAACCACCACTTTCCCTCTACTCTGAGGTCACATTTCTAAGCTCAAAGGGCAGCCAGCATGATTCTTTCCATGCTGGCTACAAGGGAAAAAAGACAAAGACCTGAGACTCCTGGCTCTGAGGACAGAGCTCTGTCTCCAGCCTCGGATCCTGGAATCTGCAGTATCATTCCCCCCCCCCCCCCAATTCTGTTGAGGGCCATACAATTGCTCTCCTTATTGTTGTTGTTTTTTAATCTTCCCTTAATATATGCATTTTTGTGTGCACCAGTCATTGACAATACCTGATGGAACGCCTCTCCCGACATGAACCTACCTGTACACTACAATCAACATCTAAGGTTCTCCTCCAAGTGCCTACTTCAAGGGAAGCTCGGAGGTTGGCAACAAGGGAAAGGGCCTTCTCTGTGGTAGCCCCCCAATTGTGGAACGATGTCCCCGACAAGGCCTGCCTGGTGCCAACATTATTATCTTTCCGGCGCCAGGTCAAGACTTTCCTCTTATCTCAGGCATTTAGCAATATCTGATGAGCCTGGGTTTGTTTTGTTTTTAGGCTTACAGCTTTTTAAAGTTATTATAGTGGTTTTAAATATGTGTGTATATTGTATGTTTTTGCTGTTTTAATTTTTGTATATTGTTTTTAATTATTTTAATCTTATGTGAACTGCCCAGAGAGCTTCGGCTATGGGGCGGTATACAAATGTAATAAAATAAATAAATAAATAAATACACATTTTATGTTGATATTTTGACTTGTGAATTGAATTGCAAAATTCCAAAAGGTTTGGATTTCAGTGTACAACTGTGTTCTGGTTCAAGTATAGATTTGGGAGGTGCAAATTGTGTAAATTTGTGTAAAATTTCAGGATAAACTAATCCCTGTTCCTAAGCAGCAGGGACAATGGGCATGGTTGTACCATCCCCCACAAGAAATTGTGATTTCATGAGGGGAGAATGTTTGAAAAGTGTTGCCATTTTGTCCCAAAAGGTGGTCCTGATGAAAACATGAGCTGCTCCAGTTTTCATAGAATTATGCACAGTTGTGATGCAAAACAAAGACATATTATTTTATTTATTATTGCATTTATATCCTGCCCTTTTTCCGCCAAGGAAACCAAGGTAACAGACATATTCCTCCTCCTCCTCTCCATTTTATCCTCACAACGACAACCCTGTGAGGTAGGTTGGGCTGAGAGTCTGTAACTGGCCCAAAGTCATCCAGTGAGCTTCCATGGCCGAATGAGGACTAGAACCCGGATATTCCAACTCCCAGTCCAACACTTTAGCCAGTACACCACACTGGCTCTCCTTACATAGAAAAAAAAATCCTTTATATAGAAAAAAATGGCTGTTCACAGTTTCATCTTCTTACCGGATCTCCTCTGGAACATTTTCAGCTTGTAGAACAATTCAACAAAGCATTGAAGTATTATTATTTTTTAAGAACTCATATCTAGTATTGTTGGGGGTTGAATTCAGGCGTTGACATCCCCTACCTGGAAAGGGCAAATTGTATTCCATATATGAGATTGAAATGAAAACACTATTTAATTTGCTTCTATTTGCGCTGGTACGATCAGAGTCCCACTGCTACCTCATTGGGCTGGCTATCCAAGCTGTTAAACCCCCATGGAAATCACAGCAGTTCAGGGTTGGCTATCCCACCCTCCTTTTCTTTTGGTAAAAGTGCAATAAAGACAAGATGACATAAAAATTCTGCAGTGTGTGTGTGTATTGGGGGGAGGGAGCTGAAAAGGGTGACACTCAGCATAGATAAAGTAGCTAACACAGACTTGGTTTGAATTTAGGAATTGGGGAGGGGGGGAGATGCTGTCGTCCAAAGAAAGAAGGGAAGACAATGCAGAAACACTCTCTTGATAACACATTTCGGTCCCCAGAGTCTGTTGCCTCGATCACAATCGATGTCTCTTCCATTGTGCTGAGTCTTGATGGATAAAAGCAAAAAGCTATCCAGGAATTGGGAAAGTTATTTTGCTGTAGTCAACATCTTCTCCTGGATAGATGTTTGCTATTAACCATTCAAGGGATGACTAGGAAACATATATTTGGGTGTGCCTTTCATATAAAAAAAAGAAAACTGTGCGTCCCAAAATGCATGCTATCCTCCTTTGACCAAAACATGAAAATGTGTATTTCCCCCCAAAATGCACATTTTAAAGTCCACATCTCCCCCAAATATACATAGTTGTAACGTGAACACAAGCTCAAGAATATATGAGGGTTGTGTTCCTGAAAAACATGGTGCGAGAGGGGGAAATTCTCTGTGTGTGTGTGTGTGGGGGGGAAAATGAATCAAAACAAAATTCCCGTACATCCCTATTCCTTCCTTAACCAGCTTTTCCAGCCAATCAGCTCCTACACCCAGGGCCA
This sequence comes from Anniella stebbinsi, assembly GCA_029215795.1. NCBI lineage: Eukaryota > Metazoa > Chordata > Lepidosauria > Squamata > Anniellidae > Anniella > Anniella stebbinsi. Next base: position 12,589,902 of record JARDYH010000001.1, on the reverse strand, counting down.
TGCAGAGCTGGTCATATGCCAAGGCCAGATGGGAAGTGTGCCCCCCCATTTCAAACTGCTCATTAAGTATTTTTTTAATGTTTTTAATGCCCACCAACATGTCCGTTCTACATAACACCTTAATATTAAACCTGTTCTACAACACCTCAATGTTGAATCAGAAATTAACATTTATTTTCAGTTGCTGTACAAATAGAAGTGACAACAATAGAACAGTCCTTCATCATTATCATCATCATCACCCTCACGGTACCATCATCATTATTATCATTAATAACTATCATCATTATTACCTCACCCTCCCCTCCAGAGATTATATGCCATGGAGAAGATTGAGGAAAGAGACGCAGTAAGGACAACCATTGCAATTTAGGCCATATATCCCCTACCCGCATTCACCATGGCCCTCTGGAGCTTGTAGTCTGACTGTGGTAACGGACGGCTTCGGCACTGTTTCTGCAAGGCGGGCTCCTCGCTTCTCGATGGGCCACTTACTCTATGGAAGTAGTAGCGTAAGCTGGGGGGAACCTCCTCATCGGAGTGCCCCCTCAAAATCATGGGCCTCTGTCCAACTGGCCCCACTGGCCCCCTCTGCACGGTTCTGACTACACCTCCTTTTCCTCTTAGCCATCATTTGGACTTAGTTGTGGTTGCTGAGCTTTGGGGTTCTATTTTTTTTAAAAAATTACAAAATAAAGTAGATCCCAGAGCTTGAAATCTGCTCAGTACTATTTCACATGGAAGAGCATAGCTTTGCAAGGTTTCCACAGTAGAAAGATGTACTACTCCTGCAAAACATTGCTCAGATATTGTTTCCCAACAGCTTTAAAATCTCCCTTAGGGTTGGCGTTACAACAATTCCTGTTGTACAGATGGGGAAGGGAGGTGACAGTACCATCCCATGACTCATAATGGCTCATCACCAGCATGCTACCAGCAGATGACCCTGCTCTCATTTTCTGTATCACCCCATCCATACACCATGTTCTCACTGGTTACTAGGGGTGTGCACGGACCCCCCGGATCGGTTCGGGACCCGGTTCGGGACCTCCAATTTTGTCACGGACCGGATCGAGTCCGATCCCAATCCAAAAATCGGAAAATTTTGGATCGGCCGCCATTTTTCCCCCCATAGACTTGCATTGCAATGCAAGTCTATGAGGAAAAAATGGTGGCGGGTAGGTGAGGGGGGGCCTAACTCCCTCCCCCCCTGGGGCCATCCACTGTGGACGGCCCTGGCAGGTATAAGCCCTCCCCACGCTCCCTACTCCCCCCTGGGGCCGTCCACTTACATCCGCGGGCGCCAGCGGATATAAGCGGAAGGCCCCGGGGGGGGTAAGCCCCCTCCCCCCGCCACTGCTTACCTTACAGGGACGTTCGCTCCCATCCGGTGCCGGCGGCTACTGTCAGTGGGCTTTGCGGCCTGCTCTAGAGTAGCGCGCCGGGTGATCACCCGGCCCGCTACTCTAGAGCTGGCCGCAAAGCCCGCTGGCGGTAGCCGCCGGCGCCGGACGGGAGCGGACGTCCCAGAAAGGTAAGGGCCCCCCTCCTCCCCTCCGCGCACCCCACTCCTCACCTTTCTGGGATGACCGCTCCCATCCGGCGCCGGCAGCTACCACCAGCGGGCTTTGCGGCCTGCTCTAGAGTGGCGCGCCGGGTGATGTCATCACCCGGCGCGCCACCCTGGAGCAGGCCACTAAGCCTGCTGGTAGTAGCCGCCGGCGCCGGACGGGACCAGACGTCCCGGAAAGGTAAGGGCCCCCCTCCTCCCCTCCGCACGTCCCCTTCTCCCCTCCGCGCGCCCCCCCGCTGTCCACTTTCATCGGCGGGCACCCGCTGGCGCCCACCAATGGAAGTGGCAGTGGGCGCCAGCGGGCGCCCGCCGATCCGCCCGAACCGGTTCGGAACCTTTTTGGATCGGTTCGGATTGGATCGGCCGATCCAGCTGTCGGATCGGAAATAGGATAATTTATCCGATTTCCCTCTGGATCGGATTCGGATCGTGGATCGGATCCGATCCAGTGCACATCCCTACTGGTTACCATGACTTTTTTTTTTCATATAATGCCTTTGACAAAAATGTACCTCATGACCCCCTTCATGTGTTAATCATGTGAAGAATCATAGAATAGTAGAGCTTGACGGGGCCTATAAGGCCATCAAGTCTAACCCCCTGCTCAATGTAGGAATCCACCTTAAAGCATACCTGACAGAGGGCTGTCCAGCTGGCTCTTGAAGGCTTCTAGTGTGGGTGAGACTACGGCTTCCCTAGGTAATTTGTTCCATTGTCGTACTGCTCTAACAGTCAGGAAGTTTTTCCTGATGTCCAGCCAGAATCTGGCTTCCTGTAACATGAGACCATAATTCCACGTCCTGCACTCTGGGATGATTGAGAAGTAGGGGTGTGCATACCCAAAATTATCATATCGTATCATTATCGGAAATCACTTTTAATTTTTTTTTGGATCAGATTATATCGGAGGTTAATTGTATCGTCTTTCCGATAATTATCGGAAATCTGATATTTATTTCCGATCCCTATTTTGCCCTTTAGAGTTGCTTTTTGAGACAGAAAGGCCTAAAACTTCTGTACTTTCAAAGTTAGAGACTTGAAATTTGGTCACAGTGTTTATGGGGTATGCCTAAGTAATGTGTATGGAATTTCAGAACAATCCCTCCAACCATCTATTTTATATGAATTTTTAAAGATCGTTTAATTTCTGACAGCTCAGAATGACAGCTCGCCCAGTGCATTCAGAGATCTGTCAAAAAAGGTGTACGATCTTTCAAAAATTCATATAAAATACATGGTTGGAGGGATTGTTCTGAAATTTCATACACATACTTAGGCATACCCCATAAGCACTGTGACAAAGTTTCAAACCTCTAACTTTGAAAATACAGAAGTTCTAGGTTTAGTTATATGGCGGTCTGGTAATCCCCCCCAAAAAATCCGATATAATCGGGCTGAAAATTTTCGGATCAGATATTTATCAGAGGTTTTTCTATCTTATCATTAATCGGATGTCTGATAATGACCTTATCATATCGTTATCGGACATTTGAACAATACGATACACATCCCTATTAAGAAGAGATCCTGGCCATCCACTGTGTGACAACCTTTCAAGTATTTGAAGAATGCTTTCATTAATAGCCACACTTATACATGTCTATGCATATAAGCTTCCATGGGAGCTGGAAACATGCGTGACTTGGATTCCAGCTCTGATGCAGCTCTGCACTCATGTGCTTCCCTTTCCCAGGTGGATGTTGGACCCAGGGAGATGTTCCCATCTTTGGGGACAAGCCCAGCAGCCCACTCCCAAACCCCCTTTTAGATGTGGGCCCCCTGAAATGCTTTATTCTGGAGCATTCTGGAAAACTAAGAATGACTTCAGGCTGGAGCAAGGATCTAAGGGCAGGGCAGGGCAAGAGCCACACCAAGCAGGATGAAAGCAGTATATAGTATGTGTCTATGGGCCCCAACAGTTTTCAGTGGAACTCAATACCACTATAAAGCAGTAGTGTGGTTCCTACCTTTTATACATACTTTCATAGTGCAATATCCTGCTTGGTGTAGATGAGGCCCAGGATGCAAGACAGGATGCGGTTGTGGGCTGAAATGTACGGATCTTCTTTTTCTCATTCTGGTTTACTACATTTCTATTTTGTGTACCTAACATTCCTTCTTTCATTTCCACTGAGCAATAGAGTTTGGGGGGAAATAAGTGCCTTTGTGACCTGAGCGGCTACATTTCAAAGAGAGAGAAAGGAACAAACCATTTCACAAGATCTTTAATCATTTAAGCAACATGTTCTTGTCCTCATTATTGTGTAGGGACATGAACTCCCCCCACCCTTTAGTTTGAAATATTTCCCTCTTTCAATTCGATAATGTGCACAGAATTCAGTGGCTTCATGATTAAAGACAACTGGCAGTGGAACAGGAATGTGGGGAGGAGAGAGAGAAAGAAAAGAAAACATTAACTTCAGTCATGTATCATGGCTAATACATGTAGGTGTGATTAGAAGTCAAGCAGCTTTCAACAGAAGCTTAATCGTAATGCATTAATGCGATCTAATTACAATTGGGTTCTGTTTAAAACAAATGATCCAGAAAATACCACTATTAGGTGCTAATTATATCATTGACTTCTTAATAACCTAATTTGTAAAATAAAAAGGGGGGGTATTATTTCTAGATACATATTGGGGACAAGTTATTTCTCAGTTATTATGTTCCCATGGGATATTTTCTTATTCACTGCTCAAGTGATTCCTGTGACGTCAAGTTTCATAGCAAAGCCTACACCTCTAAGCTGGAAGGAGAGTTCTGTTGTTCCCAGAAACTTGCTTTGAGATCAACATGAGGTGCGGTGGGCAGGGCTGGACCTATCATTAAGAAGACTGTCGCCCTCACTTCAGGTGGCAAAGCAGTGAATTATGCTGCCCTGCTGCATTCATCGGGTGCTCTGGAGAGCCCACCAGCTACTCTTCTACCATGACATTGGCCACAGTGAGAGAACAGCTGGCATGGGTCTCTGGAGCAGCAGCTCGTCCCTTTGTTTCCCTCGTGTTGCCCACCCCTTTCCCTCAGTTTTGCTGCTACTGTGGCCAGAAGGAGCTGCCACAGTGCTTCAGTCAACTGAGCTCTCACGAGCCCTCACAAGACAGCCTGAGCTCCCACAGGAGTCCCATGGCATGAAGAACTGACATGGCAATAGCTAAGGTAATGGGAAGGACAAGGTGAGGCTGCAAGGATGTGTGGAATCATAGAATAGTAGAGTTGGAAGGTGCCTATAAGACCACTGAATCTATAAGGCCCTCTGCTCAATGCAGGAATCTACGTAAAGCATACCTGAGTAGGACAGTGAGAGACTTTTGGCCAGGGTTGACTGCAGGAGACTCTGGGATGATTCAGATAAAGTAAACTCCTTTGGGTGGAGCATCTAGAAATTTCCAGGGATGCAGCTGAATGGAGAAAGTAAAATCTGACTTGGTATAACTGCAAATAGTGCCACTGCTTTGGGCCATTATTTTCCATGAGCATGCCAATGCATTTATTCAGCATTATTTGAATGTTAAACCAGGGATGTGCATGATTGAGTATTGTAAGTGAAGGGGTTTTCTGGAAGGGGTGGCACCATCAAGAGACTGAGCCACTGTATTGGCCTCTCCTGTCTGGCTCAGATCTTTTTGACATTACAGGACTGGCAGAGGGGAAGCCCATGTTGAAGCTCCTCCTCACAATTTTTGGAAAGATGATGCTGTAATGGGGAGGAGCCACAGTTTGGACTTCTCTCACATGACTGAGATCTTTTGATGCTACTGGAGCAGCACAAGCAGAAAAAAAACATGCTGAAGCAGTTTTAATGAACAACAACATCAAGTTGGAAGACGCCCTGATTGCTCACATGTAGAAATAATGGTTTTGTAAGAACTGGACTTAACATAGTTAATATTTTGAATTCACACATATCAAGGCATGTCTATTACTCAAGAAGCATGACTTAGCAGTATCGAGAAATAGTCAACAGTTGAGTCCTATAATAAATTTAAAATGATTTTATTTAATTAAATTATTATATCCTGCCTTTCACAGCTAGGTCCAAGCCATCTAGTAAAAATCAATAAATTAATGTTAATAACAATAATAAACTAAGAAAGCAATCCAATGTCCCCTAGACGGTATCTAGGGGGACATAGGGTTCTTCGATTTCTCAGACACAACCATATTTTGATTGTTATGGAGGGATGAGGTAAGAACATACTTGAACAAATAATGCAAAATGAAAGGTGTGGTATTTTCTGCTTAGAGATCTAAAGGTTAACAGCAATACCTTGTATTGGACCTGAAAACCAAATGGGAGTCAATGAAGTGGTTTTAACTAGGGATGTGCACTGACCCCCCCGGATCGGATCGGATGGCGGATCAGAATCGGACCTGGGGGGTCGGATCGGATCGGAGGTTGGGCAGATCGTATCTGATCCGATTCCGATCCGAAAATCGGATGTCCGATTTTCGGATTGGACGCCATTTTGAATACATTTCCCCATAGTCTATTATTGTGTTACACAAACGCCTATAACTTTTTCATTTTTAAAGGTAGAAGGATGAAACTTGGGAACTTTGTAGATGGGTTAGGGGTAGTTATCTGTGAGAAATTTCAAAAGGATTGGTGCAAGCATTTTGTGGCAATTAATGTTTTAATAAAAAACCAGAAATGCCTATAACTTTTTCATTTTTATTGTTTCGCACATAAAACTTTGCCACATTGCAGATGGTATGTTGGGACTCATGTGTGTGAAATTTCAGAAACATAGGTGCTTGCCTTGTGTGGCAATTAATTTTAGAAAAATGGGTAGTAGTGGGGTAAATACAGTTATGCCTCCAACCTTTTTTATTTTTAAAGATACAAACAGGAAACTTGGGCACATTACAGGTAACACTTTACTTGATATGTGTGTGAAATTTCAGAAAGCTAGGTGCAGGCATGTAGTGGCAAGGTATTTTTGAACCAATGAGGAAAGAAACACCTATAACTTTTTTATTTTAAAAGTTAGAAGTCTGAAAGTTGCTCACTTTGTAGATGGGTTAGGGGTAGTTGTCTGTCAGAAATTTCAGAAAGTTAGGTCCAGCCATTTGGTGGCTATGATTTTTTTAGATTAAAAGTTACAACAACATGGAGTTTTGACAGATAAAAGAGGGAGGGGGAGGCGGGGGAGCAGGGTGCAATTGTGACTGTGTGGCAGGAAAGGGGGGAACGTAATTGGAAATGCATAATTATGTGAGATAACAGCAAAATTAAGTGTAATAAAGTCATACAAGGAAGTAATTACGATGGCAATGTTCTTGCGACAGGCAGCAAAGAGGTTCACCTTCACTTAATTGAAAACAAAATATATTTGTAAACATGATTAAGACAACCAGGCAGGTGCTAAATATTGTTTTGGCGCCTTCATTTTAAATATTTGTACCAAGATATCATACTGATATGCTGCTATAATACCCCACACATGTCTCAGAGAACATAATGAATTTATTCATTTACTAGAGAAAAGGGGGCCTCATTCACATACTTACCTACACTCCATAAATTACAGTTGCTATATTCTGCCACTCAAACCAAGGACCACATTTGATTCAGGATGCTTTGCAACATATAAATAGTGTAGGCAAATGATGCTTCAGCACTCCACTTAGCTTCTATAATTGGGCCTGTTCAGACAGCACGCTAAACCATGGTTAGGCCGCTAACCCATTTGCAGTAAATGGATGTTGAACATGCTTAAACTGTGGTTATGTAGCCACCATGGTTAGGAATGGTTCATATGACATGGTAAGCCATAATGTTTAACTCAAAATGCTTAACCATTGTGGCTTAGTGTGTTTTCTGAACAGGGCCATTGTAGCTTTCTTAAAGTGGAGGGAGCAAGATTGGCATCAGAGGATAATTTGCAGGGACAGCTGCCAAAGCTGCAGGAGTTCAGTAGGGCCCATCCTTGTCCCTGCTGACCCACTGACATTGAGCCACAACCATATACCCCCCCCCCCAACCCTGCCGACACAAACACATCCCCCTGGCAAGTTACAGAAACAATACTTTTGAATGAGAGCCAAGCTGGGCCACCGTTCATATCCACTCTGGCTACCTACCATTAGATGAACCAAAATGCAATGCATGAACCATACATTTGGACCATCTAAAACAGCAGGAGGCTGGCCTTGATCCATGAGAAGCCAGGCTTGGTTCCTACTCAGATGCACTGCCATCACCTGCTAGGAAACAGTGTCAGGGCTAGCTCAGAAAATAAGTGACTGGTGGTGACAGAGCAAAGTGATGGCAGAAGTAGGAGCAGCATGGGGGGGAAGGCATCAAAGTCAGCCTGACGCTGACAGTGTTGCCAAATCTATTCTTTCTGTGTTTCACAGATTACCAGTGTCTTTTGTTCCATCATCCGCTCATTGGCCGAATTGGATTATTTTCCGGTTTCCTGAATTTGTACAAATTCGTATTTTCATAAATTCTAAATTGCGTAAATGTGCAAATCCCCCTATAAATGTGCTTTAAAAAAAACAAAAACAAAAACAAAACGAAAAGGTGCATTTTCATGCTCAATCCTTTGGACAAAATGAACATTTTCAGCCAGTGGTTTGATGATGATGATGATGATGATGATGATGATGATGATTAGTATTATTATTTTTCTACGACTTAATTTGCTTAAAATTCCAGAAGGTAAAAAATATAGTTTTTTTTTTAAAAAATGGTCCACAAGTCCTTGGAATCCGTTCTGCTGAGGAATCTGCAGGTCAGATTTATAAAAATTAAAATTTATTTGATTCTGTTGAGGGTTTCTCTGATATCCCTAACTGGCATCAAAGTCTGGCACATGGGCACAGGACCCATCAACAGCATTATGCTGAAGGCCTGTTTGAGTCTGCCACTGGCCCTGAGAGGAATAGGAAACCTGCCCGCACAAGGAACAAAGTGAATCTCTATATTGGAGATTCATAATTCACATGAAATTAGAAAGCCAGTGTGCTGTAGTTGGAACACCCTGGAACAGGGGTGTCCTGAATTCAGTTTTTCATTCAGTCATAAACCTCACTGTGTGATATGGAACTGGTCATTATAGCTCAGCCTAGCATCCTCACAGAGTTGTTGTGAGGATTGAGGAGATGGAAGAACCATGCCTGGTGTTTTAAATGAAGCCACAACAGTTTTGATAATGCTGGGGGGGGGGGTCATGGAGGGTTCCACATATTCCTATCCTGTGACTGGATTTCACCTTCAATTATATGAGGACAGTTCATCCATCAGCATCTGATGTCACTACATTTGTCACAAATTGGGGTGCGGGATGTGGTAGGAGTCACCGCAGGCATAAACCAGGCTTATCTGTTTTCACATTTTACTATCCTGCGATGAAGGATGATCAAACAAAACCAGACCACCACAACAACAAAATCTTAACATTTATTCTGACGATACATTTCTGTGAATGGTTTGATCACTCGACATAAAATGGCAACATTCTGACATGGCAGAGGACTATATACTCCAAGCCAACTAAATATACCTTAGTTTCGGCTGTCCTGTGTGTCCACTTTCAATGTATTCTAGGCAAAAGACAGGTGGGTAAAACAACAGTACATTTGGGTCACCACCAACAAAACAATGGAAAGAAGCCCATCTGTGAGCACAGTATCCCCGATGATCTAAGGGCTTCGCTTACATTACTTCATTCTACTCAGATGGCCCAGAACTCCCTGCAAGGATATATGGAGATGCTTTAGAGTCAGTTGAATTGCCCATCTGTCTTCAGCTGTAACACCAGCACTCTTGAGATCCCCCACCCTCACCCCTAAAGAGGAAGCAATACTGGAACCTTCTTCATGATAAGCAAGTGCTCTAAAATTTCTGGGTGCTCTTCAAGGCAAACCCCATTTAGAGCACATTGCAGTAATCTTAACATGGGCCTAATCTACACCAAGCAGAATATACCACCATGAAAGTGGTATAAATGTGGTATATAACTGGCAAGAGCTATACCAAGTAGGATATAGTGATTTGAAAGTGGTATGTGGTATGTGTCTCTGGGCCCCAACAGTTGTCAGTGCACTTCAATACTGCTATAGTGTAGATCTTGTCTTTATATATCACTTTCATACCGCTTTCATAGTGCAATATCCTGCTTGAATAATTGTTGCCAAGGCAGAATGACTTAGGAAGGGTCTCAGCTGAATTGTGAAGTGTCATGGTGCAAAGGCACTCCTTGCCACTGCCACGCCCTGCAGATCAGCATAGAATCAAGGAGCACTCCCAAGCTATGAACCTGATTCTTCAGGGGAAGCACAACCCTTTCCAGAGCAGGTCAAGGCCTAATTTCCGAGTCAGGCTTTCTTCTAACCAGCAGCTCCTCCATCTCGTCTGGTTTCAACCTCAGTTTGTTGTCCCCTCATGCGAACCATTATCGAACCCAGGCAATGTTAACATATTCTATCAAACAATCTCAACAATCACTCTTTGCCCTATGACCATTACTGTCAATAGTCACCAGGGGGAGATGTTAGCCTTTGTGCCACTCAAAAGCTACACCCAGCAATAGCCAAGGAATTACAATACAGCTTTATGGCACAATGCTGGATGGCCAACATGTAAGAGCTTAATTTGATGAATTATATGCTGATCTTTCAAAGAGGGAAACTTCAGGACTGTCATTCTTGTGGTCCTGGTATGCTAGTTCATCGTGTGCAGCCTAAGATAAGCTGTCACAGTGTAATGCTCTGACAGTAATGGAATTCATCTTTAAAGAAGAATTAATGTAAGTCGGAAGACCTAGCTTTACCATTTAGAATTATTTTTTTAAGGAAGTTAAAAGGACTACAAATGCAACAGTTGTTGTATAAATCAATGTGTAATAATAACAATTACAACAACATCTGAATTCACAAAGCAATTTGCTTTGCTTTATGTGACAAGCATTGCATTACCTCATGGAAAAGGTGAGATACCCCTTTGCTTACACAGGGAAGTATAGATAGGTTACACTCATATTGCAAAGGGAGAAAAAAACATTTCCACCTTTGGGATCACTTCAATCTAGACTTCACATTGTTCTAAATCTTGGAGGGGTCTACCTCTCAAAAGATTTGGCTACATATCTGTGGTTGGTTACATGGTTGATTGTTCATGTTGATGTCTCTGTGTTCCAGTTCAGAAAAGATTGCCCATGATGCCAATACATTAGGCATAGACCACTACTAGGGTTTCAGGCTGATCAACTTCAAACAGAAGCACTGTTTATGAACTGGTGGATCCATACGTGAGGTGTCCACATGACATAGATGATTTGTGGCAGCCTTTTTTCTTCTTCCCCAAGTCATTACAGTGAGACAAAACAGATGGGCTACATGAGCCACTGCCATTTTGAGGTATCAGTCCTCATACATAGTATCATTGAGTGTGTGCATGAGCCTAGAACATGGGTGCTCAACATGTGTGTCCCCAGATGCTTTGGCCTATAACTCCCATCAGCCCTAGCCATCATAGGCAATGGTGATGAATCAAGGGAGTTGCAGGCAAAATAGCTGGAGTGACACATGTGTCATGTTTCCAAGCCCTCCCGCTGCCATACAATAAAGAGGTCTGCTAAGTAATCCACAAAGCTTTATTCATCCAATTAACATCTCTTCGCACCTGAAGAGAACTTAAACACTAGGAACTTTCCTCTAGGCTAACTTAGCTAACTAAGAGAGGCAATTGTCCTTTCAACAGAAGGGAAGGTCTTTTCTAGGGGTGTGCACGGACCCCCCGGATCGGATCGGGACCCGGATCGGGACCTCCAATTTTGTCCCGGACCGGTTCGGACAAAATCAGAGGCCCCCCGGACCGGATCGAGTCCGATCCCGACCCAAAAATCGTACATTTTTGGATCGGCCGCCATTTTTTTCCCCATAGACTTGCATTGCAATGCAAGTCTATGAGGAAAAAATGGCGGCGGGTGGGTAAGGGGGGGCCTAACTCCCTCCCCCCCCCAGGGCCGTCCGCTGTGGACGGCCCCGGCAGGTAAACCCCCTCCCCCGCGCTCCCTACCCCCCCTGGGGCCGCCCGCTTCCATCCGCTGGCGCCCGCGGGCGCCAGCGGATAGAAGCGGACGGCTCCGGGGGGGGGGTAAGCCCCCTTCCCCGCCACTGCTTACCTTCTCGGCCCGTCCGGCGCCGGCGGCTACTACCAGCGGGCTCCGCGGCCTACTCTCGAGTAGCGCGCCGGGTGATGACATCACCCGGCGCGCCATCCTAGAGCAGGCCGCGGAGCCTGCTGGGAGTAGTAGGCGCCGGCGCCGGACGGGAGCCGCCGGGCCGGGCAGGTAAGGGCCCCCCTCCCCCCTCCGCGCGCCCCCTCCTCCCCTCCACGCACCCCCTCCTTACCTTTCCGGCCCGGCGGCTCCCGTCCGGCGCCGGCGCCTACTACTTCCAGCAGGCTCCGCGGCCTGCTCTAGAGTAGCGCGCCGAGTGATGACATCACCCGGCGCGCCATCCTAGAGCAGGCCGCAGAGCCTGCTGGGAGTAGTAGGCGCCGGCGCCGGACGGGAGCCGCCGGGCCGGAAAGGTAAGGGCCCCCCTCCCCCATCCGCGCGCCCCCTCCTCCCCTCCACGCACCCCCTCCTTACCTTTCTGGCCCGGCGGCTCCCGTCCGGCGCCGGCGCCTACTACTTCCAGCAGGCTCCGCAGCCTGCTCTAGAGTAGCGCGCCGGGTGATGACATCACCCGGCGCGCCACCCTAGAGCAGGCCGCGGAGCCTGCTAGTAGTAGTAGGCGCCGGCGCCGGACGGGAGCCACCGGGCCGAGAAGGTAAGTGCCCCCCTCCTCCCCCCCCCGCTGTCGACTTTCATCGGCGGGCGCCCGCTGGCGCCCGCCAATGGAAGCGGCGGTGGGCGCCAGTGGGCGCCCGCCGATCTGCCGATCCGCCGAACCGGTTCGGAGCTTTTTCGGACCGGTTCGGATTGGATCGGCCGATCCAGCTGCGGGATCGGAAATCGGATAATTTATCCGATTTCCCACTGGACCGGACTCGGATCGTGGATCGGGTCCGATCCAGTGCTCATCCCTAGTCTTTTCCCTGAGTCCCTTTCACTTCAAGGAAGATTCCACTGAAGAAGACTTTGGCAAGATGCTAGCCAAGCTGATCACCTCTCACCTACTTTTAGCTCTGTCCATTTGAACCCATGTCGGACTCTGGGATCAGCCAACTCTGAAGTGCCTTCCCCTTCTGAGGATTCCTGAGTTCCCACAGACTATGAATTGTTAATATTTTTACTGATAAGGTCCGGTGAAGAGCCTGGGAGAATCACCTCCCCCACTTCCTGTGTAAGGTGGGATGTTTCTAGTCCTGTTTCTTCAGCTTCAGAATCTGATTCTGATTGATAGCCTGAAACTCCTTCCCCCACACCAAAGGGAACAGGCCTGGTCATGACAACATGTTGCCCACCCTAGTCCTAGAGCATATGCCTAATAGTCATGTCATTTGATGGTCACACTAAGTCTTAAGTTAAATACTACTACTGCTACTAATAATTATTTATTTATTCATTTATTTATTACCCGCCTCTCCCTCTGGATTGAGGCGGGGAACAACATTACGTATTTAGTAACTTTTATTAATAACATACGCACACACACACACACGCACACACATACAACAGTTATTCTTAGTCCTCTGATGGGTATCTAGCTCTTTATCATTTATACCTATGTTGTTATGTTCTTTCCATGCAATGACCCATCTTGCTTATTATGAGGCACTGTGTTGTTGTGAGCAATTGTTGTAGAAAAGGAAAAAGAAAGAGTCTTTTGAAAAGGACTAGTAGTATCCAAAATTGTTCTCTCTCCTACTCTATATGGCTACTGAGGGCTAGCCCCCTTGAACCTTGGGGCCTGGGAGGTGCCCTTAAAACTAAAATTTGCAAACAAACTAACAAAACAAAACCAGAAAGGTTTCACCTCTTAGTTCTGGAAGTATGAATTAGGTCAGTTTGTATGAAAAATGCTAACCGCACAGATTTCTCCCACATCCCTATAGGATGAATCCTTGACAAATAATTGTCTGAAAAACCACCATTACAAAACGTTAACACTGAACAAGATAACAAGTCCCTATGCCCTTGATGTAAGCTGCTACTAAATTTGGCTGTTTTTATCTGTTGAATATTTCCAAACTTCATTTGATTTTCCCTAATTACCACCACGAGAACATTGGTCTTATGCTGTCTCATTACAATACACTTACTTGAAGATTGCGTTATCTTCAGTCTCGTCCTTCAGCTATCAAATTTGCCCTGCCTTTTCAGTCTCTCAGTTTGATCAAATGTCTCCTCTCTGCTCTTCGCTGGCTTCCCTTTTCATGTCAAATGTGGAAGATATATATATTAAATAATGCATAGTCTGAAACCTTCTGCTCCTTGCATTCAAATGCTTACATTCTCTCAATGTTCCTGCGCTGCATTGCATACCATTTCCGCGGTGCAGTTGGCACCTTTCGACTCCCCATGTGCTGGATTTCATTCCTCTGCTTCCCAACATGCAAACATCTCCATCTGTCCCCGTATTTAAAACAGTCACTGAAAATTCCATCTGTTTTCCTAGTCTCTCTCTCTCTCCCTAATCAGCATCCCTATCCCTAACTCCCTATCCTCATATCCCATCCTAAATTACTGCTTTCTTTAGACAGTGCATTTTTGTGTGCCTGTGTAAATCAGCAGCGGGTAACAGAGTAGTGACTATGAAGCAGTGGCCAAAATAGCAGCTTTGGTGATGGCAAACTGTGATTCCGCCCAGGTGATATTCAACAGTAGGCTACTGGGACCACAACAGATCAGGGGGAGGGTTGACCCCCTAACTGACACCCCATCCCTGATGTTAAGCAAATAGTTTTATTTTGTTAAACACTATAGATGATGATGATGATGATGATGATGATGATGATGATGATGATCCATAGTATTAACAGTGATAATTTATGGCAAAGTTTGGGGTAAAGAATAACATTGATTGTTTTTGGGCTTTTTTTTTTTTAAGAAAGCAGGTCAGATATGTATTAGAGCTGTGCAGAAGACCCACCTGTCCTTTTCACAACCTCTTTGTTTCTCAAAAGCTGAGTCAGCAGTTTTTTGTGGTTCTTGAACTTCTTGTTAAACGGACAACAGAAATGCCTCACTCAGCTTTCAGGCACTCAGCAGGCAGCAGCATAGGAAAGCCCCATGGAAGGAAGTCCTGTTTACGTCCTCTGCAGCTGTCCAGGAAGCACAGGCAGCCAGAGAGGCTGCAAGGATGGAACAATTTTCTCCCTCTCTCAAAATATTAGAACCCGGGGTCATCCCATGAAGCTGAACGGTGGGAGATACAGGACAAATAAAAGGAAGGACTTCTTCACCCATCACATAGTTAAATTATGGAATTCACTACCACAAGTTGTAGTGATGGCCACCAATTTGGATGGCTTAAAAAGGGAGGGGGTGGATAAATTCCTAGTGGAGAAGGCTATCAATGGCAACTAGCCCTGATGGTTATGTGCTACCTCCGGTATCCGAGGCAGTAAGCCTGTGTGCACCAGTTGCTTGGGAATATGGGTGGGAGGGGGCTGTTGCACCATGCCCTGCTTCGTTGGTCCCCGCTCGACAGCTGGTTGGCCACTATGTGAGCAGTGTGCTGGACTAGACGGAATCCTTGGTTTGGGCCAGCAGGGCTCTTCTTGTGTTCTTAGGATATACATTGTAAAATAAAGAGCACACACATATACCCCTCAGCCACCTCCGAACAGTAAGGTGAGCGTTGAATTCCAGCACACTGAGAAAGCTCTTCAAAATCCTCACCCCCATCCCAAAATTTCCATATGCAGTTTTCTTTTGCCCACCCCCTCCCAATGTATGGTCAGATTTTTTTAAAAAATGGCACTGTGCTATGATTTAATATATTCACACCCACACATAGAGGATGTCTGGTGATGGGGAAGTTAGTGTGAACAGTTTTGCCATTGACTACCACTGCCTAAAGCTTAACCCACCCAGAAGTCATTAAACCGCATGTGTTTACATGCCATGGCACAGGATTATTTGGGTTGATTGTAGCCATCTGAACTCAACTGCCACTTGACAGCAAAATAGAAGCTGCTCAGCTCTTATTACCACAATTCTTAGCGTTCATTTGGAGAGCACTTTTACTGTGCCAATTGCTTTTTAAAAAATCCTTATTTTATCCATGCTCAAAACAACCTCGTGAAGCAGCTTGTTATTGCAGTGGTACAAAATGGGTAGCAGACTGAGAGCTAATCTTGACTTGCCTGCATTGCTGGCCTACAGTTAGCAGTAGGAGACATTATCTCTAACATGAAACCCTACAATACATGAATTGAAGAACTGTTTTGTGGATGAATCTGAAGATTCCTTTGGCTTAGCATTGGGCAATGAGAAGTCCCCATGAAGCTCACATGTGGGCTGGGATTGAACTAGACAATCCCTGAAGTTTGTTCCCAGCATTTTGTAATTAGAGGCAGACAACCTTTGAATATGGAGACCCCATAATGGCTATATAACAATCAGCCTTTTGTTGATTGGGCCTCCCTGAATTTGTCTTCCTCCTAGTCTTATTCCAAGCAGTGGCCACTATCACATCTGGGGTGATGTTCCTGGTTCTCTGAGCATCAACTTGAGGCTCATCAATCCTCCAATTTCTGTGTTCGCTTGCAATCTCTGGTCATTTTGCGCAAACAGGAAAACTGTGCCAATCAATTGTGATCACATGTGGAAATTGCACAAAAAGTTGAGTTTTTTTCTTCTTCAAACAAACACTCACTCTAACCTGCAGACTAAAGCATGCTTTTTTCCAAGCTACTTTTTCTCTGAAATTTGGGACCTAAGGAGGGTCAGATTTTGCTGCAGGCCTGAGGCCCTACACCCCTGACCTAAAGCATCTATTCAAAAGCAAGTCCCATTGAGTTCAATACGGATTACTCCCAGGCAACTGCATTCAGGACTGGAGCCCCTGTCAGGAATTCTAGGCATGTTTAAGTTATCTTGATTTTACATTTTAGCTTTTAAAATGCAACACATCGCTCTCGCATCGTCCACTAGATCAAAAGCTACATAACTCAAATAAATATTGTCATGCCAGCTCCCTGCTGCAAGGTTAGGATAAAGGCCATGGCTTTGCTGATACTAAAATAGCTAGCCTTCCACAGCAGTGGCTGTTTGACTGCCAGCAAACACCAAGATATTATTGACAATGAGAGCAATTTCCTCTTGGTGGTAGGGTCACCTTCATCTCAATGTTTGCTGTTACTCATTTATTTTTCTGGTAGGAAGATAAATAATCCCCTCCCCTCTCTCCTGATTCAGAGTTTTGTTTCTTTGCTCCCTACGAATGCTTTCTAAGCTATAATTTGGGAGGGGAGGGCTTCCTTGCTCAGGACTGTGTTCTCCATTTCGTTTTCTCAAGTAAATCTCAAAATAAATGAGAGAACTGATACACCGTGGCTCTGTTATGTTTTAACCTGGGGTGTTTTTTTCCCCCCACATTGTAGGTTGATCTTTAGTTTTAACAGAACCTATATTATATAATACTGCACAGTATTATATAATATAGGTGTGTGTGTGTGTGTGTGTGTGTATGATTGTGTGTGCATTCCTTATACTGCAATAGCCCTTATTTGCCCTCCCCCCCAAAAAATACATTCTCTTGAAATACATAAATGAGGATGGGAGAATCATCAAAGCCTAAACTTCTACTTCATTCATTCAGCTTCATTCCTGTTCCCAATTGTGACCGCCCCCGTTGCCCTTGGTTCATATGGGAAAAATAGACATTTGGATACCCAAATGCATACTTTCCCCCAATTGAATAAAGTATGGAAATGCCCATTTTTTTCCAATGAGCATTTTTAATGGGAAGTGTCCAAAATGGCCGCTCCACCTCTACTAATTCTGTTGTGTTCACAGTGCCAACTTACTTGTGCAACAAGGCATTTGCAATTCTCAAAATAACCTCAGGTATGAGCAGAAATGGTCATTTACAGATCAGGACTGATCTGTAAGCTCCTACAAGCTCTGCTGGCCTGACTCGGTCTGGAATGAGTCTTTTTGTTTGCAGTTCTTTTTACCGTAACAACCCCATTGTGCAGGTGGTGGGTCTCAACATGCCCATTTTCCCCCTAAATTACACATTTTGCAAAGAAGCATTTCAAGCTTGGGAATGTGCAAGAGTTGCCCAAAATTCACTCTCACACTTGCGTTCGAGGGTATGTGAATGGGGTAAGTTCCGATTTTAAACAAATTGAAACTATTTTTTTTTTCATTCATCCCTATTCTTAAACAAAAAAGAGATAAACAGGATAGGGCGCTGCTGAGAAAGAGGCCCATCTCAAATAAAATAAGCCACAGTGGCTTATTCCTCCTGCCGCGCATGCCAGTCACATGCTGGGTAGAGGGGCGGTTAGCATAATTATTCCCAGAAGCACAACTTGTCATGTCAAGCAGACCAGACCAGGTTTGCATGACATAACAAGCCACCAAAAGCCATGGGATGTTGTAGGGTTCGGGCGGTTTTGTTGTTTACTCATGGCTACAACCCACCCTGACCCAACACAATAATCCATGCTACTGAGGGCAATTATACTACTCTCTCCTGGCACTCAACTGACACATGCAGGGTTGTTAACAAGCCACTGTGACTAATTAATCACCTTGTGAACTAGGTCAGTTTGTGTGTGTGTGTGTGTGTGTGTGTGTATGAGAGAGAGAGAGAGAGAGAGAGAGAGAGAGAGAGAGAGAGAGAGAGGTTGCTGTGATTCCTCCCACCATCAGCTCTGGCCCTGCCCACCAATTCCCTCTAACAGAATGTATCACACGACAGGAAAAACATTGCACACTACTGCTATACATCTTTACTCAGAATTAAATTCCACAGTGTTAAATGGGGCTTATTCCTAGGTAAACATGCATAGGACTGCAGCCTTTACAATCAGAATTCCACAACTCCTTTAAATGGCAGCAACGTGAAGACACCAGTCATGACAATGCTGGGCTGCAACCAAAGAGTCACAATGTAGTGTGGTCAACTCTGCTCATCCTCCTTAGCCAGACCCTTCCTACCCCATCAGTTCAAAGGCATCTTTTTGCTGCTAACCTTGAGTCATGGAAGCTTTCTCAGTGCCCTAAAGAGCAACTTATCTCAAGTATCCCAACCGTTGGCCTGCATTTCATCTCTCTTCATCCCCTCCACACAAAAAGTGTATTTTCGTTTTTCTTTGTTCACAGTTTCCTTTGTTAACTTTGTGCTGCTATCTTCAAGAAAGAATATAGAGATTAAATACAGCACAAAAATGGAAAATACTCAAAGTGTATTGCTCTTAGTAGTGCTACAGTTTACCCCAAATCCTCCCCCTACACCTGAACCAAATGAAAACAGAGCAATAAGCTTCCATTTGCTTCAGCTTCATCACCCTGTGGAACCACTTGATTCTCTTTCTTGCTTTCATATTTCATCAAGCGGCATCAAATGTCGCCTCAAATAAGAAAGGATGCCGCATTAAAGTACCATTATCCTCAATATTTTCTTAACAGACAATGGGACATAGTCAATTGGTTTGAGCTGAAAAGCACTGAAGATTTTTTGAAGTCTCAAATGTCAGTGATGGATCATCAGCTTAGATTCTCTTTCAGGAGTTCGCTGTTGACTACTGGCTTTCTGATGAGGAATCTCTCTTTTTAAAAAACAAACAAACAAACAAACAAACTACCCTCTTGCCCCCCAAATAGTCAAACTGCTGTACGCTAGGATTCATCATTAAAGCATATATATATATATATATATGGGATGTGCAGGGACCCATTGGATCGGGAACCGGATCAGGACCTCTGAAGTTGTCCTGGATCGGTTCAGACAAAATTGGAGGTCCTTCAGATCAGATTGTATCCGATCCAGATCCAAAAATTGGATGTCCGATTTTCAGATCGGCCGCCATTTTTGGTGTTTTCGCCATAGGCCTGCATTGGGGGAAAGAAAGCTTTCCCCCAATTCAAGTCTATGGGGAAAACATGGCGGTGGGTGGGTGAGTGGGGACCTATGCTGCCCGTGGGCGGCAGCGGATGGTAGCGGACAGCCCTGGCAGGTAAGCCCCCTCCCGCCCCTCGCGCTCCTTACCTGCTGGGCCGTCTGCTGCCACTCACGGGAGGCAGTGGATGGCAGCAGAAGGCCCCGGCAAGTAAGGAGCACGAGGGGTAGGAAGAGGTCCGATCCTCCAATCTTATCCGAACCGGATTGTGTCCTTCTGGACCGGTTCGGATCAGATCGGACGATCCAGATCTGGGGATCAGAAATCGGATAATTGTATCCGATTTCCCCTGGATCGGGTCCGGATCGTGGATCGGACCCAATCTGGTGCACACCCCTAATATATATATATATATATATATATATATAGTGTATACTGAAATTACGCGATCTACATTGCTAATGACTGTACCAGCAGTGCCTACAACAACCAATCCGCAAACTTGATCCAGGAGGATACCATGGTTGGTAGTATCAAAAGCTGATAAGACTTAGTAGAATCAGCAGGGTCACATCCATGCTGATTTAGGTCATACATGAAGATAACTATAGTCCACTTCTGTCCCATAACTAAACTTGAAACCTGTTTGAAATGAATCCAGATAATTGGTACCCTCCAAGAGTGTCCACATCAAGCCTGCCACTCACTCTTGAGAGCCTTCTCCAAAAGGGGGTATTAGCAAATGGGCAGTAGTTATCTGAAACCATAGGTCCCACAGCAGTTTTCTTAGGAGAGGTTGCATTACCGCTTCCTTGAGAGTAGCAGGTACCCTCTCACACAGAAGTAAATATGTGTTTACTACCATCTGGACCAACCCAGTCATAACCCCCCACGCCCCATTAGCACTCTGCATTTAGCCATAGTGGACAAGGATAATAAGGGTACATTGCTGCAGTAACTAAAATTGTTCCACAAAATCGGGCAGGTGGAAGCATCTTGCATGAGGTGACCATATGGAAAGGAGGACAGGGGTCCTGTATCTTTAACAGTTACATAGAAAAGGGAATGTCAGCTGGTGTCATTTGCATGCATGCAGCACCTGGTGAAATCCCCTCTTCATCACCACAGTTAAAGCTGCAAGAGCTATACTAGAGTGACCAGATACAAAAGAGGGCAGGGCTCCTGCAGCTTTAACAGTTGTGATGAAGAGGGAATTTCACCCGGTGCTGCATGCATACAAATGACATCTGCTGAAATGTCCTTTTCTATGCAACTGTTAAAAGTGCTTTATCACATGGGCGGTTTGATCCACACCTGTCACATGACATCTTCCCCCTCACAATGCTCTCGTGCCCTAAGTGCTCCTTTTTTCGTTCCTCTTTCAAAATATCCCTGAACAGGGATTGTCCGTTTTCTCCCCTTTCAGCAGGCTGAGCTGAGGTATTGGAGCAAAACCGACCATGTGTGATTCAAAAGGCTACACTCGCATAGGAAACGAAGGAGGAACCCGCAGAAGCAAACCGGGTAGGTGTGATAAAGCTCAAAGCTTCAGGAGCTGGATCCTCCTTTCCATAGGGTCACCCTAATCTTGCACCTCAACTGGATCTGGTACAACAACGACAGCAAGTTCACTGTGATGACAAGTAATTCACAAAATATCCTAACAAGTTCTTGAGGGGTCAAGGGAGCCATTTCCAGGACTGTGTGCTAATAACCCCTGGACCACTCGGGATAGCTACCATTTCTAATAAGAATAAACAAGGACGTGCAAAGCTTTGGCTTTCTCAAAGTGGGGTTCTGATTGACTGCTGAGTCGAATCTGGCAGCCTCCAAAGTGGTCCCAGCGTGTTAGTGTGTACGTATGTTTATGAGCCTGCTATTGTGTATTCTTTTATGTGTGCACGCATGAAAGAGACAGAGAGAAAATGAGAACAACCTGGCAATCTATACGACTGGCTGCTCCAGGAGACCTGCTAAAAAAGCAAACAAACACACACAGCACAGAAATCTGTAGCAACGCTAGTATAACTATCTGGCACTCTTCAACGTGGATGCGCTTGTGGTATTACAGACTCCACCAGGGAGTCTCCAATGAAAATAATATCATTCTCAGCCAGCAAAACTAGAAGCAACAATAATGGAGGGCTGCAGTATACTTCTGTACGCAATAAATATATGTCTTCAACGGCTCTGTTGGGCCCCATGTAGGAAAAGTTCCTGGCACCATACAGTGGATTTCTGAGACACACAGAACTTGTGTGCAACAAGGACATCTATCAAAAGGACTCAACAACAACCATTTCACAAGTTAGTTGGCCCCCCTCTTCCCTCTCTTAGAACCAGGCTTGAATGCGGACAGTAAATATGGACTAAGATAGGAAACAATCCTAGACAGGCGCTTGTAGGGCTTCCATGTACAATGCTATTATACCTTTGAACAACAGGTGTTGGGGACAAACAGGGCTAGTAGTGACTACCATCGGCATCATCACACCAGCTATTAAAAACCTAAAGCTGGTCTACACAGATCTTTGTCAGATCCAGCAAGGAAATTCTAGAATTGCCAGGTACAAGTAAATTGAGTATATGTCTGTAAAATGAAAATCAAATGAAAAAAGAAACACGTGCAGCCCACCCCATTTTACCTAAAGATTTCAGTGGCTAAGAACAGGACTTTAAGGTGAATTCAGCCATTCTTACCAAGCAGAGAACATAACCATAGAAATTCTCAATTGGGTATTTTTTTTCCTAGTTAGGGAAGGTGGGAATATTTCTCCCACTTGGGTGATGCCTGCAATTTCAGGATTCAAATATTTGGTTCAGTCAATGTAAACACTCACACACACAAATGTCCACCTGTTTTGTTTTTCCTTTCTCACTGACTTAAACTCACCAGTGCAGCTTCATTCCTGCTGTACATCCCTGTTCCTCCTAAGGTCTAACAACTTTTCTACATGACTCATTGGCTCAATTCGGACGACACGATAGTCAATGGTGGGTTGACTAACCCTAATCCTAACCCCAGGGGGCACTCCCCACACAACATGGTAATAAATAATCAACTGTGGTGTGGATGAGGATCAGCGCTGAGTTGACTATGGCAGCATTCGGATGACACAATAGTCAAAACAACTGGCGATTGTTTTCCCCACACCAGTTGTTTATTGTGTCGTCCTAATTGAGCCTGTGTTAATTGCTATATCTACTTTTGGTTTCATCGCAGACGTAAGTTCCAAGCTCTACACAAAGAGCTTTTTGTTTCCTGCTTTTCTGCTGCATAACCTCTAGGACGATGCTGTGCTGTGGCAGCATAGCGCAAACACACAAGTCGTTCTTTTGCTTTCAGATATAACACTCCATTTTCTCCCATCTAAAACCAAGCAAATCAAACAATCAAGCAAAACAAATTGGGAAAGTGCTCTTAAAAATCAGAAGTGAAACTGGAGGATCACACCATTATTTAATGAACCCGTAAGTAACTATGAGAAAGGAATCATGAAAGCACAATGCATGCCTTGTGTAGAAAAGCTCTAAGACTCCAAGTATTGTTGGACTATAATCCCATTTTTGATTGTTTGCCACTTTTGCTGGGGTTGATAGAAGTTGGAGACCAACAACACCTGGAAGCCAAAGGTTCCCCATCTCTGGTCTAAGACATCTTCTTTCAGATAGTCACCATCACCAGCTTCACACTCTTCATGCAGATGAATGGCAATATTTGACTCTGTTGCTTCCCCCTGCCTGCAAACATACAGAGCACTATAGAGACATGGAGCTATATTTTCATGAACACAAACATATCCCTGGGGAATACTTCAGTAATACAGGTCCCGGCTCAGATACAGTCATTTTCTTAAGTTAATGACTGCAGTGTCTGTTGATGAGTTGTAGGAGTGAATGAGCCATAGCAGATATAACACCACTTTTATGTCAGTCCTACCTATGGATGCATGAATAGTGTGTTTTGTAAGCACTCTCTTTTGCAAAACACCCCAAGGGTTTTTGTGAGTAGTTTAATGGCTTACTCAAACAACAGAAGCATCATTGTTCTTTCCCTCCCACTTACACACACTTTGAAGGGCTGTTGGTAGGACAACTCCCTCACACAGGGGACCCACTTGCCCATGAATCCCTTGAGAGCAGATGGTTAGGCCTTATACTTCTGTGGCAGTTTTCCCAGGAGCAGCCCAGAAATTACATTCTGTGCAAATCAAAGGAGACAATAGCCCTATCTAGACATTGCCTCCATCTGGGTTTTCCTAGTTAGGGCAGAGTCTAGGAGGACTCTGAGACTATACACCTGTTAATTTAGGGGGAATGCAACACTATCTAAAACCAGTTGTGAAACTCCATCCAGAATAATGGTTTTCCCAACCTCTGCCTTGTCTGAATGGGTTTCAGTTTGTTTACCCTCATCTCCCTTGGAACAGCCTCCAGATACTGGTTCATGAGTTCAATAACCTTCCTTGGATGTAGAGACTGAAATAAGAGGTAGAGCCAAATTATCATCACTGATAACAGTTCGGCCCAAACCTCCTGATAACTGCCCCCAGTGGTTTTGGACAGATGTCAAGATGTCGATTCTGCTTACACCAATTTGAGCATCGTTGTTCAACCCTGCTTTCAATTCTCACCCCATCCTTACTTAAAACATGGCAATTTTCAATCAAATTGGTTCACAACTTCTTTATCACTTATCAAAATGTGCAGATATCCAAATGCAAGGAGATCAGGTTATGCCCAGGAATGCCCTAGGATATGCAATTTCTTAGCCTGGTTGAGATAAATGTCTGCCCATACTAGTGCCAGCCAAGGCAGTCTCATTTCCCACCCTCCTTGAGTACAACTTCTCACCATGAATTTCCGCGGCTGATCTTGCTCTTCATCTTCATCATTGTTACAACTTGCTTCCTTGACAAGACAGTGAGCAAGTAGGAAGTGACATCTACAGTTCCCCCTTCTCATCATCATCATTGTCTGGGACAAAGCAAGATGAAGGTAAACAAGCAGGTTGCCATAATGAAGAGAAGGAACAATTCCAGGAGGGATCTCGTCAGTGGGTCCTTGCTGGAGTGTGGGCCATTGACAGATGCATAACTGACCATGCTTATACTTGATGCCAGCCCTGACCCACACATTGATTTGGGGGCTTTAAAAGCATTTCAGGAACAACTGTGTTGAATGCCTGGGGGTTGATTCACAGGCTACTATTTCTTGCATTATAAATCCATCTATAGAGATAACAATCCTCCTACTGTTTCCACCATCCCTTCATCCCAACCTCAAAGAGGGATCAAGAACCCTTGAGATTTCCAGGATTTGGATAACCCCTCTGGTACAGCTGAACTTGTGATTCACCCTTTGAAAGGTTGAAGTGAGCTGAGAGGTTGTTAACCCAAGATAGCTGATCATGCAGTTCTAATTCATTACAATGCAGCTTATGCAGGAGGTGATACTTGTGGAGGGATGACAATTTCAGTTGTGACGGAGTATTAATCCAAGGACATGTAACTTTGCAATCTACTTTGACTTCCAGGGTTTCATGTGTTCATTTTTAATTTACGTTATTGTTGTTGTTGTTGTTGCAAGAGACTGTTGTTTGATCGGACTAATTGTGTTTGGACACTGCCTCTAGAATGATGCAGTTTGGAGAGCTCTTTGCAATAATACATTGGTCATCAGTTAAGTGAAGTAAGCAGAGCACAAAGCAAAGTTATAATGCATGGGGGTATTACATTTATATCCCACTTTTTTCCTTTCTTGCAAGCAACCCAAGGTGGCTTATACAGTCTTCCTCCTCTCCATTATATCCTTACAACCACCCTGTGAGGTAAGTTAGCCTGAGGCTCAGTACTGGCCCAGTGGCCAAATCTACACCAAACAGGATATAGCAGCACTATGGAAGTGGTATGAAAGTGGTATATGGAGGCAGGAGCCAATACTTTATAGCAGTATTGAAGTGCACTGACAACTGTTGGGGCCCATTGACACATTCCATATACTGCTTTCATACCACTTTCATAGTGTTATATCCTGGTTGGTGTGGATGTGTCCTGGGCCCCAGCAGTTGTCAGTGCACTTCAATACCGCTATAAAGCAGCAGTGAAGATCTTGCCAAAGTCACCAACTGAGATTCATGACTGAATGGAGACTAGTGCCTGGATCTGGTGTGTCCCTATCCAGAATTCTCATCAGTACACCACACCGGCTTTGGACCAAAACAGATCAAAGTCTAACATCACAGTCCTCCAAATATATTTTGCATGTCTCTAATGAAATTGTGTCCTATAAACACAATACTGAAATTGTGTCTTATAACCATGGGAGAATTATAGATGCCTTGTGATTTATAGTGAGAACTCACTTCAGTACAAGCTCCAGGATTGGAAAACTACACTCAATATATTCTCAGACGGTAAACAAATTAATCTGATGTACAGCTGCTGTTTTAATACAAGTAGCACCTACCGAGCAGCAGGGATAGGAATTAATGGGATCAGAACATGAATGGAGACAGAATTTTAGCCTTTTCTTCCTTGCTATATTCTCGAGGAGACCTGCCTTTCTGAAGTGGTCATTTGCTCTGTGGGGGAATATCTCCCATTGGAGACAAGTCAGCTGTCAAGTTCCTCTGCAATATCATCGTTCCAAGGGCATCGTTGGACAAAAAAACAAAAAAAGCAAAAAAGCCAAGAAGATGGTGGTAGCACAGTTCATAAATAATAAATGAAAATGAAACAGTGCATCTGCCACGATGCTGCCATTTGTTAATTAAAGATTAGTTAAAGGCTTCATCCACACCAAGCAGGATATAGCACTATGAAAGAGGTATGAAAGCAGTATATAAAAGGCAGGAGCCACACTACGGCTTTATAGTGGTATTGAAGTGCACTGACAACTGTTGGAGCCCATAGGACACATACCATATACCACTTTCATAGTGCTATATGTGCCTTCACAATGCGCCTGGCTCGCCTGGACGCATGTAGGCCTTTGCGGGTAGGAGTGGGGTGGCGAGGCAGCTTGGGATGCTGCCATTGGCTGCTCCCATGGTGCCACCGCTGCAGGGAGGGGAAGGAGAGAGCTTAAATTGGGGCTCACCCCCAGGGCCGGATTAAGGCCAGCTGATGCCTGAAGCACAGCCCAATAATGGTGCCCCCTTGGCCCTTCCATTGCTTCGCTGGCAAGACATGAAGACCCAATAAGTGCTGAAGGTGAAATAAGACATTAAAAACTCAGATTTCTTCAAGGCCATCCCCCATGCCAGAAAACACAACTATATTAAATATAAACGTCCGATGACGTTGTGGGACACATAGAGCCTAAAGCTGGTTGATTGGGTGTAATAAAATAAAGCACAAATAATAACAATTTGCCACTTTTGGAATATGCCTCTAGGCCCTTTCTATGAATCTGGAGTTCCTTAAAATTAGGCAGCTACCGCTATGGTACCGGTACTCTGTGGTGCCCCCTTACCTTGGTGCCCGACCGAAGCACATACTTATATTGCTTAAAGGTTGCTCACCCCTCCCTGCCGCCTCTTCATTCTGCGGCGCCCTCCCTCCCTCCCACCCTCCCTATAGGCATTATGGGTTCACTGGTCGCTCTTCACAGGGGCCAAGTAGGATTTTCTTTTGCTCATAATCACTTTCTGGTTATGAGGTTTTTCGCCTACTTCACACTGCAAGACAGCCAGGGAGGACAAACTCGGTTAATGTATTATTCACTGTTTCGGCCACTATCTCGTTTAGGCAGATACGTGCGGGCATCTGGAACAGGATAGGGTAGATGAGCATTCACAGACACTGTTACGGTGATCGGTAATGCCTGAGGGCCCCCAGCAGTGAGTTATATAGCCTCAGCTGGTGGTATAAGGGTTATTTTTGAGGCCAACCTTCCTCAGCCACTCGGAGCTGGATGGTGTGGAGGGGGGTGTTTGACACTGGAAAGCCTCCCTACCCCACAAGGGGCAGCCTGAGTCGTGGCAAACTGGGAAGGGCCACTTCACAAGCGGTGAGTGGCTTGCCCCTAAAATAGAGAGATGCCCGCCTAGGTTTGCCCACTCTGCAGATCTTTAATAAAGGATCCCTGTTTAACTCCACTTCTGTGTCTCGCCTCGTTATTTCTCCATCCTCCATTACCCACAACCTGCTTGGTGTGGCTCCTGCCTTTTCTATACTGCTTCCATGCTGCTTTCCTAGAGCAATACCCTAGAAAAGCCAACAATTCTCAAAGTAAGCCTTTCCCAGGGCAATTATTACTATATTAGGGTTTGCTTGTTTTTTACCACCTCCCCCCCCCAAAAAAAAGAATAAGTACTTGACTACCCCCACCTGTGTTTTATTTTTGTGTTGTGTTTTTTTCCAGTGGAGTGAGAGGAGAAGAGTAAAAAATTTCAGCTCAGTTTCAGTTGTCATGCTAACAACTACCGCATCTCACAGCAGAAAAAAGGCGCTTTGATTGGTCCAAGCTTATTCTTGGATTTAAGAGATCACTCCTTGTAGGCATAGCAACAAGAAAGCTGGTTGAAATGACCAAAGAGAAACATGGAGGGTTTTTTTCCCCCGTCCACCCATTGCAGTGATAAGATAAAATTGGTAGTTCAGCCTAATGGGTTAAAAAAAGGCACAGTGTGACACTTGGAGGCACACTGGAAGGTGTGCAGCCTAACATATGTTCTCTCAAACCCTCGCACAGTCCGCACACCTTCATGTTAGACACAAACACACCAACTGCCCTAGTGACAGCTGTTTGGAAGAAGAATGGCCAGAGGCAGGTGGAGACTTTTACATTAACAGCTATGAAAGCTCCTATTTCGGCTCCCTCCTTGACTAAGCTTGATAGAAGCCACTTCATAAATTCACCTCAGGCAAATATGGTGGGATAAGAACAGGGCACTCTTTGGAGAAATCCCACTCGGTTCAGCTCCTGCCACCTTGAGTTTAGCACTTTGGTGAACACTCTCTTTTACAAGACTGGCCATTTGTTCCAAGCCTGAGGGCAATTTCAGTTTCAGACATTAGTGAGGGCTAGGAAGGAAAAAAAGAGGTGAGGGAGAGAGAGAGAGAGAGAGAAAGAGAGAGAGTGTACTGAACAGAAATGTGTCAAGATGGGGTTCAATCATCCAAATTTAACTTGGAAGTCTTGGAGAAAGAAGAAAACAGATCAGGGAAACTATTTTGGCTTTCAACGCATGGATTGTGTGTGTGTGTGGGGGGAAATCACTGCAATTTCAAATGCATTCATTAATTAATGTGGTGTATTTTTAAAGCACTGTGTATTTGTTGGTTGGATGTTCACCACACTTTTCCACAAAGAAAATGGCACTCAAGGTGGCTAACAAACTTTGGGATTCAAAATAAAATAAAATTTGGTCGAAACAATAATAAAACAACTACATTGAAATCTCAGTTTAAATGGGCAACAACGATCATGGAATAGAACAGCACCCAGCCAACATGCCAAGGGCCTGCTTGAATCAAAACACCTTTGCATGCCACAGGAAAGACATCAGGGAGAGAGAGAGAGACAATGGCTGAATTCAGACAACACCATAGTCAATGGTGGGGTAATAATCAACTTTACAGTTGTTCATCTAGGGGGTACTCCCCACACAACATGGTAATAAATAATCAACTGTGGTGTGGATTAGGATCAGCGCTGAGTTGACTATGGCAGCATTCGGATGACACAATAGGCAATACAACTGACGATTGTTTCCTCCCCCCCTAGTTGCTTATTGTGTCGTCCGAATTCAGCCACTGTGGCCTCCCTCAGCATGAAGTTCCACAGCCTGGAAGTAGCTAGCAAGAAGGTCCTTTCTCACATTGCCAACAAATGCATCTCTGAGGCTGGTGCGACTGAGGGAAGGGCCTCCCTGAAAGATCTTAACACAGAGCCTATCTATACATGCAGGATAAAACACTTTGAAAAAGTTTTGAAAACTGTATATGGAGTGTGTCCTGGGCCCCAACAGTTCTCAAAACTGTTATAAACCGTTTCAAATTGTTTTAAAGCAGTAGTGTAGATAGGCTGTCTTTCCATCTTCTAAGCACTTATTTCTGGAGGAGAAGGCTATCTACAGCTACTAGTCTTGAAGCCTCCTCAAGTATCAGAGACAATAAGCGTACGTACACCAGTGTTCGGGTTACAAGGGCAGGAGAGTGCTCTTGCACTCATGTCCAACTTGTAGGCCAATGTTTGGCCTTGTCCGGCTAGTTGGTCACTGTGTGAACAGAATGCTGGACCCCTCATCACATGGAACTGGCACAGAATGGGTTTGCAGGTGGGAAGAGAAAGTAGTCCACAGAATTGGACATGACAGATCTGCCCATCCCTAGCTTTCACAAGCACCGACAGTAGTTTCTGAATGATCTTCAAAGGCAGTCCCACATAGAGTCCATTGCAGTAATCTAGACTGGATGTAACCAGGACCTGTGTGTCACTGAGACAAGGTTGCTTCCTCTAAATGTATGAACATGTAGTTTAGAATCAATTTTCATCCATTCTGAGAACTAACTTCTAGCCTCTGGGAATGAAAGTGACTCCTAAGGAACTCCAACTGCCAATTTGGGTCCCCAGAAGTTGGGGGGGGGGGACTCCCAAGTTTATGTGTTCATTTTTAATAGAAATAACTCAGAACATCTACTGTAAAACATTCGTTCTACCACAGAGCTAAGATCCCTCCCCTAACTCCAGAGCAGAAGCTCTGTTTGGGCTGAGACCAGAGCCTAATCCGCACCAAGCAGGATATAGCACTATGAAAGCAGTATGAAAGTGGAATATAAAAGGCAGGAACCACACTTCTGCTTTGTAGCAGTACTGAAGTGCACTGACAACTGTTGGGGCCCATGACACATGAAACATACCATATACCACTTTCATACCATTTGCATAGTGCTATCCTGCTAGGTGTAGACCTGACCCCTATGTAACAATACTAACCTAGCATTTGGGCTAGGGTAGGCTGACTATCTGAAAAGGAGGACAGGGCTCATGTAACTTTAACAGTTGTAGAGAAAGGGGAATTTCAGCCAATGTCATTTGTATGCAATTAATTCCTGGTGAAATTCCCTCTTCATCACAACAGTTAAAGTTGCATGCACTATACTAGAGTGACCATATACAAAAGAAGGCAGGGGCCCTGCAACTTTAACTGTTGTGATGAAGAAGGAATTTCACCAGGAACTAACTGCATACAAATAACACTGGCTTAAATTCCCTTTTTCTCTACAACTGTTAAAGTTACATGAGCCCTGTCCTCCTTTTCATATGGTCAGCCTAGGCTAGGGCCCATTCACATGCCAAACTTTCTTCGTCCTTGTCCATGGGATGGAAGAGACCTGATGAGATTGAAATGCTGCTCCTTTGCCTAGATTCCTGTCCAACAATCTGTGTTAGCTACATCTTGTTTTCCTCCGGGAGCCCCAGCTCCACTCTATATGCTCTCTTTTAATAGAACTATTGGATACTGAATCCCCAGAGAAGCTTGGGAAGCTTGCAGTTAAATGGAAAGTATAATAAACTTGAACCTGTGTCTTGCTGGGCCTGAAAAGTATATCATGTGAGTGTTATAAATAAAATATAAATGGCATGGGTAATGGAATAGGACTGCCTTAACTTTGCTTTCCTGTCCTCATAAAATCCGGCATCCTTAGTAAAAGAGAAAGCTAACAAGGGGTTCTTTTTTTGCGTGTATGGGCATTTTAATGTCAACTATTAAAGTACATTTAAGTGAATAAAAAATAAAACAAAAACAAGACAACAAGAAAATCCACCCTGAGCTATAATTATTCAAACCAAACTGCTTGGATATTAGCCATGTTGACATGAGTGAGTTTGACTGCGAACATTTTGGCTTCTTGCTAGAATGGGCTTCAAGTTCAGGTAAATGGGCCTGGGGGGGGGGGAGGGTGGAAATAAACATGATATATAGAATCACAGAAAGATGTGCAAATCTGAATCCCACCATGGATGTTTCTGATGCATCCTGATCACTCATGAAGGATTCAAATTTATTTTAACTTCATAGTAGATTGTGTCTAGTTTGTGTTCCATTGGGAAGGCTTGAGCGTTATGCGATCCACAGTATGTCCAAACATGTCCTTGCCACTAGTTTTGGTTTCCCTCCATTTCTCATTGTTCCAATTTTAAATTCAGTTCATCGTACATTTTTGGAAAAAGTCCACATGAAAATTCGAATGCATTTCTGTGTGCGTATCTACCAACACAGGCATTTTGTATGTACTTTTCCTAATATTTTGCAAACAGGTTTCCTAATATAAAGCATTCCTGAACATTATTTTTCCCTAATCTACACATTTTGTATGCATCATTGCAATCAGAGAACTCAACTGCCAAACCTAGAGAAATGTGTCTTTCAAAGGATAACTGAGTTTTGATTTGCACAGTGGTCCAAAAGTGAGAAATTAAGCAAGTTTGCATTCAATTGTGAAGGTAATGAATTTCTCCCCACCCCTCCTTCCCATCAGAGCTAGCATTTGCCATGCTAGTCAGTCTCAGGGCAAATGCTGAACACTATCAGTTGCACAGTGCCTTCTAACCACATTTGAAATAAACAAGCAAACACTGAACAGTGACGTAGGTCATGCATACATGCACACATACATGGTTTGGGTCCAGGTTACCTGCGGGATCGCCTTCTCCCATACAATCCGCCCTGCACGCTCAGGACCTCTGGGAAGAATTTACTTCAGTCAACAAAAACTAGACTGACAACCATTACCCAGAGGACCTTTTCTTCTGCCGCTCCCAGATTGTGGAATGACCTGCCGGGAGAGATCCGCCAACTCACCAGTCTCCAGGAATTTAAAACAGCTATAAAGACCGATCTCTTCCGGCAGGCCTACCCAGATTAATTTTAAGTGTTTTATTGGTGTTTTATTCATATTTTAATGATGTAGTGGTTTTATGTGCTTTTAATCACTTTTGTGTATTTTATGTTGATGTTGTTCCCTGCCTCGATCTGGAGGGAGAGGCGAGTGATAAATAAATATTATTATTATCATTATTATTATTATTATTATTATTATTAACTTGATTCCTCTACACTTGATTACTGTACATTCTGGGTAGGTTTATACATGCATGTTCATCTCTTGATGGTGCAACATCTTGATGACTATCATGCATACACTGGCTATTGAACATCTAACATTGCAAAGCTTCTGTGTCGCAATGTCTCCCCTCAAACACAAATTTTTAGCAATGGTATCAGCTCACACATTCACCAAGTATTTGGTAATCAATCACGGGCTAGACGTACAGGTATCAAGCTGACCCTGCTCAGTGTGTAAACTTTTATTGGAAAGTGTTGTTTATGAGAGATATGAAAAACGGGATATGGAAGTTCTTTCTGTGACTTTAATTATATATCCCAGAGGAATTCAGTCTTTATGGATTCATATATGAATGGATCTGATCCTGATTCACTGGACTAGTGCTAATTAGAGCTTAGTCATCCAGTGGCTTTTGTATTTCCCAACGCTCTGATATATGTTCCCTCTTTTTTCTCTCACCGTCTCGCCCGTGTCTTTAAAACTGTGTATATTCAGAGATAATACATTTAGAAATGGCTATTTCAATACAAATTTAAATGCAAATGCAGAAATGGGATGGAAGTTATTTTTGCACAGGCAAAACTGACATGGCCTAGAAATAAGACTGATTAATCTACTTCTACGGTCTCATCTACATCAAAGACCCACACTAAGCAGGATATAGCAGTATGAAAGCAGTATATGGTATGTGTCAGTGGGCCCCAACAGTTGTCAGTGCACTTCAATACCGCTATAAAGCAGTAGTGTGGATCCTGCCTCTTATATACCACTTTCATACCGCTTTATCCTGCTTAGTGTAAATCTGGACTTTGTCGTACTTAGAGCAGACCTACTGAAATCAATTGGACTTGATATAGTCATGACATAGTTGTTCCATTGATTTCAATGGGTCTACTCTAAGCATGACAAAGGCCAGATCTACACCAAGCAGGATATAGCGGCATGAAAATGGTATATAGTATGTGTTCATGGGCCCCAACAATTATCAGTGCACTTCAATACTGCTACAAAGCAGTAGTGTGGCTCCTGCCTTTTATATGCCACTTTCATACCACTTTCATTATGCAATATCCTGCCTGGTGTAGATGAGGCCAGGTCTTAGATCTAGGATTGGCCATTCACATGAATATTATGTTGAAATTGTCAAGTGATAAAAATGCATGTGTGAACCATCCTTTATCGCCTTATCGAAAAGAAGCAAGACATATGCCCTGGGTTAAACAATCTGTAAAAAAGACTAACGTTTCCAAATTTGTAAAATGGCTTTTGATTGCTTTATTTATTACAAAGTCATTTAAAAAAAACATATAGAGAGAGAGAGAAAGATAAAAAGAGATAGGTGTAAAGTGGTGCAAGAGCAAAGCAGCACAGAAGCTCTGGATCCACTATAATCTTAAGCTAAAATATATAATAAAGCTAGAAAGACTAACAACTGAGTATTTTTAAAGTCTATCTATCTGTCATCTATCAAGCTAAGCATTTCGGTCTCTGCCCTTATCAGTAGCTGTGCTGTGTAAATGTATGTGATTTCCCCCTCCTCCAAGGTGAAATGTATTTTTGGGGGGTGACTTGCAGAAACTTTGATGCACTTTTCCAAGTGTTATTTATTTATTATTATTATTTATTTTATTTTTTAAAAGTCTGTCGACTGTGCACAAACAACATAGTGCTGAAGACATCATTTTGGAATTTTCTCCTGTAATGGTTATGTTATGATAAATTTCAGCAATAAAAAGGGGCCATTTTGGTGTCAATTTACCATTTAGCCATGACAGCAAAATGTTAGTAAATGGGAGCTTGAAAGAGATGAGCCAGGGTATTGGGAAGTCTTCCAGGGATGGCTTTGCAGTGAAATGCCTTGCACTTGGTTCTCTGAAATCCATCTCTTTTCTTCCTAAAGCAATTGTCCATTGACACATTGTGCCTCTCACCTTTCAACTGACTTCCTTCACAATTTCTTCAATAGATTCAATTACATGCAGAAAGTCTCAAGTTCAATCCTCAACATCTTCAATTAAGAGGATTTTTTAAAAGACCAGTTAGGTAAAGACCTCTGTAGCCTTATTGTAGGGTAAAGATCTTTGTACTTCCAATGGCTGTCAAAGCTTTACTAACACATCAGTTTTCCTGCAACTACGGATGTACAAGAAGTTCATTCCTGTCCACAAATCATGCAAGCATGTCCTGTCTGCAATCATGAATTTGAACACAAGGCAGGAGGCATTTTATTTCAAGAATAAAGTGCCTCCTGCTTTATTCCTGAGCCAGTGTGGTGTAGTGGCTAAAGTCTTGGATTGGGAGTTGGGAGATCCGGATTCTAGTCCCCACTCGGCCATGGATGCTCACTGGGGGACTTTGGGCCAGTCACAGACTCTCAGCCCAACCTATCTCACAGGGTTGTCATTGTGAGGATAAAATGGAGAGGATGAGGATTATGTATGCCACCTTGGTTTCCTTGGAGGAAAGAAGGTGGGATATAAATGCAATCAATCAATCAATCAATCATCAATCAATCAATCAATCAATAAATAAGAAACATTTGCAAATTCCAGAATGGGGAAAATGTTGTTGTTGTTGCACATTTTTAAAAGGAGGGAAAACATTTTCATAATTTACTCAATTGGGGGACAGTACACTCTGGGGTGGGGAATGTACACATCAATGCATACTTTTCCTGTTCATAATATGCACTTTTCCCATTCAAACGAGCTGAAAAACAAGTCAAGAATGAAATTGAGAGCAAGGTGAAATGAGTCTCAAATTGATTTTCAGAGAATCAGGTGATCGCTGCTTCTTCCATCCCTTGCTGCAGGAGCAAACCTTCAAGATGTAGGAAGCAATTTGGTCCCATGATTGATCTGAATTTTCTGTCTTGTTCCTTTCCAATGTTGTTGGTTTCTTTGTTTGGCAGAAATTCATGCAAAACTAGCACGTCTATGGGACTGCACCAAACATTTGTCAGTGGCATAGCATGCATTTTGAATGTGAACAAGTTCCATGTTCAGTGTTTTATTGGTGTTTTATTTGTATTTTAATGATGTATTGGTTTTTATGTGCTATTAATCAGTTTTGTATTTTGTGTTTAATGCTGTTCCCCACCTCGATCCGTTGGGAGAGGCGGGTAATAAATAAATATATTATTATTATTATTATTATTATTATTATTATTATTATTATTCAGTCCCTGGTGTCTCCACGCAGGACTGGGAAAACACATACACACACACGAGTGGCTATAGTTCTGTAAGCAGAAATGCAGAAGGTCCAAAGTTTGATCCCTGTCTTCTCCAGGTAGGGCTGGAAAAACTCCTGCCTGAAATCCTGGAGCGTGGCTACTAGTCAGTGTTGACAATACTGGCCTTAGATGGACCAATAGTCTGACTCAATATAAGGCAGCACCCTATGTTCCTACATTTATCTGAGGCCCTTGGGGACCACGGCGAATCAAGGGAGGCAATTCTAGTCTGAATGGATGAATAGTCTAAGCTGGAAAAAGGCAGTTTCCTATTTTCCAACCTGCCAAATGGCTGGGATAGCTAGGCAGACAAACAGGTGGCCAGATAACCTGCTAACACAAAGAAAGAACTTCCCTTAATGACAAATTTGTCCAGACTAAGGAGATGCAGTAGATCTGCATCTTTATAGCAGATGAAGAATGCACTTTAGAGCAAACAATGACATGGATTGGTTTTTGATTTCTTTCCCCATGATTCCCATGAACAGGGGGATTCTGGGATATGTTCCTGGCTTGAACTGCCTGCAATTCCCTCATTTGACCAACAGCCCTGGTGGTACAAGGAAATAGTGCCTGCAGGACTTCTAGTTCAGGTACTTGCCATTCCCCAATATGTTAAAGTACAGTTACCTTGCAGAGTAATATAACTCAACAGCTGCTGCCTTTGGCATGAATCCTCCAGTAGGGCATTATAAAGTTGAGTCAGGCCAATGACTTGAGAAGGTAGGGGCATATCTTTTCTAAAACAAATGAAATAAAAAGCTATGCCCATTCAAAATCCATATTTAAATGTTAGCACCACTATTGCGTGTTAGCATTTTCATTACTTTCTTTGCTACTTTTATTGAACTATGGACTACAAATTTAGCTACATAAAATATATTGCAATGGCATCTTTGCATCATGATCTTTTACTGTTTTTCTCCATGTGTGTATGTGTGCAAGGGGTTTTTCGATTTCCTGAAAGCCATTCTAGTAATAAGCTCCAGTTTTATGCATATTTCCTTTCCTTTTCTTTTTTTTTGTCACCACGGGTAATTTTGACCTTCCTCTTTCAGAAGTTCTGTCTCAGTAAAATAAAGTGCATTTCTTCTAAAATAGATGCATTCCCCTTAAAATAGCTAACCTCCATGTTTAGCTGTCTAGAAATCTGCAAGCTTGCACAGCCGTCGGTGAAAACCGCACAAAGCAAAATTTCAGTTTGACATGAGCCACAGGCACAATGCCTATGGTCTGGTCTGCTTTGTTGGAGCTTTCTCTCAAAGCGTGCTGGGTTGCCTGTGGTCTGTCCGTGACCTTGGCCAAGGATGCATCACTTGCATGTACCATTCACCGCACACAGACGCCTAGACAAATGATGAAATGTCTACCTTTGATTCATGAATGTGTTTGAGATACAAGTGAGCACATGCTTATAGGGATGTTTCCAAAATTCCCTAATCCAGATTCCCCCCCCCCCCACCCTTGGTTTTAGAATTCTAAATTAACTAGCCTTACTTGATGGGTATTCCTATATAGGTTGGAAAGACCATTATGATGTGTCATTCTTTTTCATAAGAATGTAAGAAGTGCCATGCTGGATCAGATTGAGGGTCCATCTAGTCCAGTACTCTGTTCACACAGTGGCCAACTAGCTGTCAACCAGGGACCAGCAAAGCAGGGCATGGTGCAACAGCACCCTCCCACCCATATTCTCCAGCAACTGGTACACACAGCCTTACTGCCTCGGATAGTGTAGGTAGCACATAACCATCAGAGCTAGTAGCCATTGATAGCCTTCTCCTTTCGGAATTTATCCAACCCCCTTTTAAAGCCCTCCAAACTGGTGGCCATCACTACATCTTCTGGTAGTGAATTCAATAATTTCTTTCTTCCTTTTAAGTTTTCCATTACTTCATATCCCCCACTTCTGTTTTACCAATGTGTGCGTATGTGCATGCACAATTTGTAAAAAACAGTACACTGAAATGCAAATTTAACGTGATGCACGAATGTGTCAAGATCAACTTTGTCTAAAGCTTTGCTGATATGCAAGTGCATTTGTATCTGTTAGGGGCTGGGGCAATGTAAGTTGATCAGCAAATATGCCTACCAGTCTCACAGTTTGCACATTCAGCATGCCTCATGGAGAAAATATGTGCATAGCCTGTCCATGAAGAAGGAATTATACTCCATATACAGGCACTCTAATGGGCTTCAGGTAATGTTCATATCCCAAATGCATTTTAAAAGTTCTCTGGTCATTATGCATAAACTCTCTACAATCCTTGAGGAATGCGCACCTTACCTTCTCTGGGCATTCTGCACATTCTCCAGACAATAGGCACAGTCTCCAAGAAATATGTTTTTTTTCCCTTTTATCTGTCATTCAGAGGTGGGCAATCCATTTTAGCAGCTTTGAAACAGCATTCAAAAATCCAGTGTGTTCAGGTAAGCATGTCATTGTGACATTTCTAGTTAGGAATTTTATCTTTCTGCTGTAGAGCCTTTTGAACAACATGTGCTTAAAAAGATAGAAAATAATCTAGATTCTCAACCGTTGAGTTATAGTTTGTTTTATATTCTGAATGGTTATTTATTTATTTATTTATTTGGTTTTCTTTTCTTCTCTCAGAAGGAATGCCTTTATGGTACATTTTATAATGTGTGCCTTTTCAATGGCATTTTAAACTTTGTTTCTGTGAGGTGCTCAGGGAGCGTTTGCTGATGGGTGGCCATGCAAATTCAGAAATAAATAAATAAATAAATAAATAAAGTGGAAACCATGCAAGCTTCCCATGGGAGATAATCCCATGAATGAGGCAAAATGGTTCTTTCATTAGTCTACAAATTGCCATGGGCACAGGTGTCTACATTAAAGAGAAATGCTTTTCATGAATGGATTACTGCCATGACAGCTTGCTCTAACCAAGGGGGTCAGTGGGAGATGAGATGAATACCCACATAAAAACAAACACCACCGTTTAAGAGTTGAGAATGGGCTCTGTGAGTTGGTGAATCTATCCATTTTGCTTTTTTCTGCATTTTGTGTTTTTAAATCTCAAATTCTTTCTCTTACCCCATTGAGACGACACACTAAACCACGGTGGTTAAGCATTTTATCTTAGCGTGTCATGTGAACCATGTCCTAATGTTTTGTGTGAACCATTTAGAACCATAGTGCTTACATAACAATGGTTCGAACACACTTACAAACCATTTGCTGCAAAAGGTTTAATGACCTAACCATGGCTTAGCATGTTGTCTGAACAGGCCCATTCACTATTTGCTGCAAAAGGGCTAGTGGTCTAACCATGGCTTAACATGCCATTTGAATAGGCCCTCTATATAACATGGAATTTTATCAAAACAAATGTATAAAAAAGGAACTGGAATGAAATTTGCACCCACCTACACTGGCCAAATTCAACAGATAAAACTGAGAGGACCATGAAGTATCTGCCTTCCATATTTCCATAAAATATGAGGAGCCAGTTAGGTAGCAACCCGAATCCATCACTAACATGGTTGAATACACAGGGATTTGAATCAGACTTTAAAGAGCAAAGCACCCAAAAGCCCTAGGCGTGGTTGGATGATTCTGTCAGCCCCCCCCCCCACACACACACACATTCAATTTCTATTCTATTTTATTTTAGTTTTTCTTCTCAAGTTCAAGTTGTCCTGAACATGGAGGAAAAAATGAGAATGTTGGTAAATTGTTATCCACTAGAGGCAGGAGCTTTGTCACGTCCATCACACGGAAGACAGGTGTCCTCACTTTACAGCTGTCTTTCCACAAAGTGAGTTCCACAAGTATTAACTTATTCTAAATTGATATTAATAACATCACACAAGCATCCAAAGATTACCAGATGGCAAACACAGCAGACACTATGTGTATTTTTGTCTGTCCCTTCACAATTGCTTATGTTCATCAGTCTCGCTCTATTAATATAGAAAACTGATCTAGAAATAGACATTTGAAAATCAGTGATCTCCTTTAGATTTTTTTAATGTCCCAAATTACACAGGTTGCAACATTTCATTGATTAATCATTCCGCTTAAACTAATAAACACACAAACAACCAAACAAGCAAGCACACAAACTAAAACCTTTGGGTCAACTAAAACGAAAGCCATCATCAGCCTAGCCCAGAAATTACTGAATTCTAGCATCCCACTCTGTCTGTGGCCCAATCAGTCAAGGATGAGACAATGATATTTTGGAATATCCCAGGAGCTATTTCAGTGCCTGCTTTGGAAGGCTATCAGAACTGTGTAAAGACTTCTGTCATGCCTGACTCAGACCTAGGCCAGGATGAGTCTTTGGATGAAGATCCTGACACTGCAGAGACTAAGGGTCCTGTGGGACACCCCTGGCTCTAGTGATACCCCAGACACTTCCGTAAGCTGCGGAGAAGTTATATTGTGAAGAAACAATGATGGACCTTGAGTAGGCTGACCATATGAAAAGGAGGACAGGGCTCATGTAACTTTAACAGTTGTAGAGAAAAGGGAATTTCAGTCAGTGTCATTTGTATGCAATTAGTTCCTGGTGAAATTCCCTCTTCATCACAGCAGTTAAAGTTGCAGGGGCCCTGCCTTCTTTTGTATATGGTCGCTCTAGTATAGTGCCTGCAACTTTAACAGTTGTGATGAAGAGGGGATTTCACCAGGAACTAATTGCATACAAATAACACCGGCTGAAATTCCCTTTTCTCTACAACTGTTAAAGTTACATGAGCCCTGTCCTCCTTTTCATATGGTCAGCCTAACCCTGAGGAACCCCCGAATAGTCCACCAGAGGGTGGACATCATCCATGGAATCAGAGGAGGAAGCCAAGCATCTTCCCAGCCCTAGAGTGCACCAGCACCAGAAGGTGGAGATATAGGCCACCACTCAGAAGTGAAGTGCATATCTCAATATCTACAGCATCCAGGTTCCTTGAGAGTAAAGGCCTACTCAAGAGCAAGCACTTCCTTGGAAATAGGAATCCTCTGAAGCCAGGATGAATGGCTTGCAGCTGGACTGGGAGGCATGACTATATAAGCTCTCAGTTGAGACCTGCTTGCTGCTGAAATGATGTCTTTATTTCAGTTTTCCTAAATCCGCTTCTTTGTTTTGGCTGGATCTCTCATGTTTGCTGATCCTTGGACTGTTCTTGGTTCATGGATTGTGCTTGATTCAAACTTTGGCTTCACTGTGTTTCTGATCTCCACCAGTTTTGTTGCCAAATGGCTTTGCCCCATAATTATCCCTTGGACTGAGCTTTAACCGGTCATGGCAGGGCAATTATGACCATTCTGTTGGGCACAGATGCAATGTGCCCCCCTGAATGGTTCAAAGACGGACATTAGCCTCTCTTGGAGTATGCAGTTAGGGCATTAGTGCACTAGCCCTTTTATTTTTAAATGTTGATAATGCAGTTTTTGTGCAACTGGTCTCAATATAATGGAGTGTAATTAGATAGCCTTTCTCAGTAAAATGTATTGGTCATTGGGGTGAATTGAAGCAAAACAAATTTGATCATGATGATGTTTTAATATTTAATAATGTTCAAATAAAATAGCAAATCAATAACAAATAACTAAAACACTGGGTCATGTTCACCCTCTTAGCCTGCGATAGTTGTTGCTTGTTTTCTGCAGATTTTTTTTATCTGTTATTCTGTCACTGATTTCAGCCACAAGTGTTTATATTTCCATATTAAAACTTATTTTTTGTTCTTTGCTGTCCAGCTCTTGGCATTGATTTTAAGATTGTCATGTCTTCCCATGCAATTAATCATTAAGAACACATAAATCTGCAGGCAATAGACTAGTTCAACACAAGGATTGACTACATTTGTTCACTTTGAAGGTTTATATCCAATTCTATCCTTGAGCTCTGGTCAGTTTACAATGATTTTCATGACATGTACTTATCAAATCTATATACCGACTTTCTGCTAAAAACATTGCTCAAGGCAGCTATCAGTAAAATGCAGGTTTGGAATAGCAATCCTATGCCCCCTAGACAGAATCTTGGGGTTGTGTGTCATAGAATATTCCTGAATCTGAGTTTAGAGACACCATTTGACCTCAGTGCTAGGAGTCTGAGCTCCATTCCCCCTAATTATGACATGTATGTCTGCAATTTTGCATAAATGGAGCTATTTACAGCCACCATTACATTTCATTTCATTTCATTTTATTGATTGATTAAAATATTTCTATAGCGCCACCCCACCATTTCTAGCATTGTGGCGCTTTACGATAAGAACACAAAAAACAGTTCAGCAGTTTAAATACAAGGAAGCTTCCCATTTAAATTCCTCAGAGTCCACATTAATATCCAAGCTGCCACTCCCCCCAAACTCTTGTGTAAATAAAAATGCCTTACACAGGTATTTAAAACAGTGCACAGTGGGGGCCTATCCACTTTCCACTTTCAAATCGTTCCATAGCCGGGGGCCAGCATCGAAAAAAGCTCTTTCCCCCGCACATTCTATTTTGTAGTGGGGGACCATCAGGGCGCCCTGCTCCTGTGAATGAGTCTGCCGGTATTGGGATACCGGGGTGAGGCGGGCACTCAAATAACCAGGACCTAGTGAAGACCTTTATAGGCAGTAAGACCTTGAAGTGCACCCTGGCAGTCAGCGGAGCTCTCAACGTATTGGAGTAATAGAAGACTACTTCAGGAGTGAATCATGATTTACATAAGTAGCCTACCCACAATTTTTATGCAAATAGGTGGCTTGTAGGAAAAAGAGGAGCTGTGAGCTCTCACCAGGAATGCATTGATTTTTCAGGTGGCTCATCTCATGTACCCGCTGGGTTTAGGAAGCCAGCAGAAGTCTGGTGATCTGCCTCCGAACAGGACACAGGGGAGTTCGTCCATCCCTATTAAAATGTTTTCAGATTTCTGTGAATTCAACCTGTAGATTTGCAGCAGACCGGTAATTTCTGAATCGCATGGATTCCATTGACTCACGGATCATTTATTTATTTATTTTGTACAGCTTTTTGAAATTGCACTCAAATTTAGTTGTACAAAAGTTAATGGCAAATACACTCATTCATATACTATTAAAAACACACTCGGTGTCTTATACATCTCCGATCTCTGTTCAGACTCCAGTGTGTAGCACTGAGAAACGTGCGCAGCAACAGAAGTTACATAAGTTGTGGCAGATGGTTCTGCAATCTTTTCTGTAGGGGCAAAAATCCAATTCCGACAATGAGCAGACTAAGATGCCTGACAATCCATGCAACACACATGGAATGGATTGAACAAAACCTGTACATCCCTACTGAGGTCAGAGTTCTCTATAGGCAACCACAAGATTGCTTTGAGAGGGGGAATTGCATTTCCTTGCCATTGCTTCTCCACCGATGTGTTTGACCAACATTACTTCCTCTTTCAAAAGAGGAAGTAAGCAACTTGCACGTGGCCCATTCAGTGGGCCATTTTGAGTGTACTGCTTCTCCTGCACACAACAGGAGATAGTGGCAACTTCCATCTCAAAAATACTTCAGATTTACCGGGGTGTTTTTTTGTCATGCGAAGAAGACTAGAAGGGATGGGAGGCGCATGGGACGCAGACAATGTAGTGAGTAGGACTCGTGAAAATTTGTCCCAGTAACAAGTGTGCAATAAAACACTAATCTGATGACACCCTGAATGTTTTTACCACCCAGCTTTCAAACTTGCCTTAACCAGCCCTAAGTTTACAGTTGTTTCTATTATTGCATTCTTGTTTTGATGTGTTTTCCTATGAGCAGCTTTAACTTTCTAGATAAAAACAAAGTGGGATAAAATGTATAAATCACTTAAAAATCCTTAATGAATGTGGACAATTAACAAGGCCCTGAAATTCAGTTTCACAGAACCCTTATCCTTTAAATGAGGTTTGCTTAACCATTCTGAATATAGACTTGAGTGCCCCGAAATTTTGTATTTTTATCAGCTTTTGGAACTTTATATAACTGAAATGTCTGTATACCACACAACCA
This sequence comes from Anniella stebbinsi, assembly GCA_029215795.1. Taxonomy (NCBI): domain Eukaryota; kingdom Metazoa; phylum Chordata; class Lepidosauria; order Squamata; family Anniellidae; genus Anniella; species Anniella stebbinsi. The sequence continues at coordinate 12,546,057 of JARDYH010000001.1, read as the reverse complement.
TGAGGATGAGTGTATATGTGGGAAGGAAATCTATATTTCATTTGATGTGCTTTAAAGCTTTCATTACATCATATTTTATGAATGCATTTAGTTAATATTTAATATATTAGAAATGTGTATATTCTAAGTTAGACCTTATGGTAAAAAGTGTAATTCTGATAGGGACCCATCCAAGACTACTCAGTCAAATGGTGCTTGATATAAAGGCAAGTGGGCTGGATCCAGGCTTAGTCATACTTAGAGGAGACTTATTGAAACCAATGGGTCTGCTGTAAGTGAGACAATGGCTCAATTCGGACGACACAATAAACAACTGGTGTGGGGGAAACAATCGTCAGTTGTTTTGACTATTGTGTTATCCAAATGCTGCCATAGTCAACTCAGCGCTGATCCTAATCCACACCACAGTTGGTTATTTATTACCATGTTGTGTGGGGAGTACCCCCTAGTTGAACAACTGTAAAGTTGATTATTACCCCACCATTCACTATTGTGTCGTCCGAATTGAGCCACTGTCTGGATCCAACTCATTTATCAATGCTTTATTTGAAACCAAACCCCAAACATTTACAATTTAGGAGATCTGCAAAGTCATTCTTTAATGAAGGGATGTGTTAGACTGTGTCTCTTTATTTCAGCACGACATTCTGTTTGCTTTCCTATTATCCTGGATATCCAAGTTCAGCAAAAGGAATAACACCTGGGCAAAGACTGGATTAATGCCTCTGTATAAACTGCAGACATCATACACATTCAGATAAAAATGGTAGGAAGAGATAATAATATGAACAATGCTACCCATTCCTGGAATTGAGTCTTGCGTAAGATAAGGCAGATCACAGAAACAGTGGTACCATTGGATACTGTGACTTTGATACTAGTTCAAACTGCAAACCTGAGCTGAGGTTTCATTTGTTAATGGCTGCAAGAAAATTACTATCCCAGTATACAATAGTGTGAAAATGACAGCACTAAAGTACCAGGAGGAACATTGTTAGTCAATTATATATATAATTTGAAACTGGCAAATCTTTACTGTGTTGTATGGAAAGAGAGAGGTGCCCCACCGCCAGGGACCAGTATTCCTGAGATGCACACCCTATGGTCTCCTTATTATGAATGCCACGTTTCAGATGTCTAGCTTTCTTGGCACTATGGTGCTGATGGACAGACAGACAAGCATCCCCTTCTATTATTATAGAAGTTTACTTGTGTAAACTGTAGGGACCAATATGCAGTGAATACCCCCATACCCTCTGAACTGTAAACCCCTTACACAGGCTATTATGTGCCTATTAGCATATGTTGTTTCCCAGGGTCACAAAGGATTACAAAAAACTCACCCTGGATGGCAACATAACAATCTCCTCCTCCTTTGTTGCTCCTTTGGTCTGAATTCAGCAGAAGAAAAAAAATACTTTTCTCTCTGGCACAAAATATCAAACAGATCTCTCATTTTCTAACTCATTATGCTGCATGTATAAAATCTGTACATCTCTGTTGTCTCATCTCATTTGGCTGGCAGCCTCAGGAAGACAGTGTCTGCCATTTCTTGATGCCTCAAAATTCTACAAAGGATGCACTACTCATGTGTGAAAAATTCCCTACTTGGAGGCTCAAATTCGACAAAAGCAAATTCCAGCTTCTCTATGCATCTGAAGAAGTCCACCATTTGAAAGAAAGAAGTGGGGGGGACCACAAGACATTAATTTGCTAATGGGATATGGCTGTTCATGAGGTCATCTCTGTAGCTCAGTAATGCAGCATGCCCAGGGTTCAAAGCCTAGATCTCCATAGCTGACTCAGAAACAGGGAAAAAGTGTATCTGCAAGTTTCACTTTCTTCTGCATTTGGATTCATCATCATCCCAACTTCTTTCCTCCCAAATATTCCTCCTCCCATAAATTCTTATCAAAAGCACACTGAAATGAAATTATCTTCCATCCCTACTTGTAACGACTCCTCTAAAATCCTGGAGAATCACTTCCAGACAGTATTTGAACTAGCTGGACCAATGGTCTGACTCTGTAAGACAACTTCCAGTGTTAAATGAGACAATGTCAGACATCATCTGATCGTGAAAAGAAAATAGTAGCCTGAATAGACCTAAAGGGCACATATTGTACACAAAGTTTCCCAATACAACCAACTCATTTTAAGCCAGTTAAACTATCCTAAGAATGTTACTTGGATGAAGTGGTTGAAGTCTCTCCAGTTACTTCTGATAACTTTAGTTCTCAGGATCCCTTGGGGAAAGTCATAACATATATACTGCAGTGAAGACAGAAGATATAGAGAGGAGAATAATTTCAAATCCACCAATTAACCGTGGTGTAAAAGTCAGATACACTCTAAGATAAACCAGGGCTGAAGCCTATCCCCAAGATGGGTTCACCACATTGAATACCTCCGTTAGAGTTCTGACAGGTTGTGACAGAACCCAGAATGGAGTCACAGCCCCACCTGAATTCTTCCATTGGCAGAGCACTCTGGGAATATCATTAAATTATAGCAAATGGTCTATTATTGAAATTGTGGTTATGGTATTATGGCAGCAGAGGTAACAAATTGTCTTGGCTTATTTCTGATCTTGTAGGAAAAGCTCTACCCATCAGTATGGTCTATTATATTTGCCATTCCCCTTATTTAAAACGCCCTGTCTATATTTCTGCTGCCAGAACCTACTGATTTCCTGCCAGAACCTACTAATTGTACAATTAGTAGGCTATAGGGTGGTATAAAAATGCAATAAATAAATAAATCATCAATAAATTTTGGGTTTTTTTAACACTTGGCATCTGATCATCTGAATATGTTGTGTGGGTGTGTGTGTATGTGTGTGTGTATAACAGATTCATCGCTGCATTTGTGCAAAATTTTATTTTAGGGCTGTTCTTCTACATACTTTGATAGTTTTTCTCCCTTTTTGGTTCATATGCAGTTTTGGAAAGGGGGGATGACAAATCAAAGGCATTTATAAGGGCATTCACAAGATTTTAGAAAAGCGCACACAGAATTCAGACACAAACTAAAAAGAAAGGGAAGGTAAACTATTCCTAAGTTTCCTCCTGTTCCCCATTGAAACTATGCACGTAATTGTTTAAACAGCAACTGAAAAACTACCAGCAAGAAATTGCACAGACCAGCAAGAACTTGTCTGGCACAGGGTTAGCAATAAAATCAAATTTACAGCCACTGACGTTCCCAAGTCTTGACACAAGAATTACTTTTATTGAAATCTTTGGATTCTCACCCAGCTAGTTTGAAGCCAAGTCGTTCTGGGGACAGCACCCAGAGATAATGAAAAATAAACTCTGGGGAGAAGAAGTCACAATATCAACATTGCTGTGAAGCATCAAGAAAGAAACAATAAAAGTTGGAATATCTCTTGTAATTCATGGGGAAGAACACACATACACACACACACAGCACTGGGGGGCAGGGAAACATATATGTGGAGAAGAAGTTGAAGCTGGCCCAATTCACACCTCCGTGCAAGATGTGGGGCACCGTTCCTGCAGCAGTATGTAAATATTATAGATGATGATGACGATGACACATAACATTAACATGAGTGTTGCATATGGATGCCCAGTGTGTTCAATCTCTCCTCCTGTTGAATGGAATAAATCGTGCAAATCAAAATGTGTCACACATGATGGTTTCTCTCATGGCAGAACAGTGGGCTTACCTACTCCTCCAACATGCAAATGACATCTGTGTGCTAAGCAGACCTGAACCAGGCCATGTTTTCAATATAGTAATGAGGGCTGGAATCAAAGAAGACCTCTACTATCTGAAATGTAGCCAAACCCAAAGAGTGAGATGTAGAATCCCTCCCTCCCTGGATTAAGTCTTCTGAGCTGGACCTTCTTTGGAATCAGGAGGGAGTGGAGCAGAGCACTCCAATAGCAAAGCCTTGCAAAAGCTCAACCCATCAGCAATCCAAGCAAGGTGACCGGGTAAAGGACTATTCAGAAGAGCAGGCAGGAATTACACCATGTCTGGTCACTGAAACTGTCAGAGAGGAAGCTGGGAAGGAATGGCAGGCACCAGGTACACCAAGGAACAGGAAATATTGTCCCATCAGGATCAAGGCACGAATGTGACAGGTGTACCTTTCTCTCAGTAAAGGCCTGAGAATTGGTGTCAGGTACTGCTACAGAAAGCAGTTGAAATATTCTTAGGATTTGGGGTGGGGCTTGGGATGGGGAGTTGAAAATGTTTTTGTAAATACACTTGGATTAATTTGCCCCAACTCCAACAGCTGCCATTAAGTGGTTGCTACGATGTTCTTTCAATGATTCTGAACTCTACTAAATGCCTGAGCTCAAAGTTAATATGAATAATAGGAGACATATGTTCCACAAACAGCCTTCTGTCATAAGTGAAACAGAACAGGTGCCTCGTTTGGTTATGCAGCTATTTCTCCAGAATAACCTTTGTGGTCCATTTTCAATATTTCAGCTTCACCCAGTTTTCACAATACCATATATGAGTGCTCTACTTTCTACTGGGTGCTAAATAAAAGGAAGGGGTGTGCAGAGTGGGTCTGCTCTGCTCTGAAATTTGGGGCGGAGCTCCTTTCAGTGGCTTCTCTGCTCCAATTTTCAAAGCGGCTCGGTTGCTCCGCTTCATCAGGTTATATGAAAATACTCTCACTAACGTGCTTGATTTTATAATCTCACCAAAACAGCAGGGTTGTTTTGTTTATATAATCCTTAGGATTATAAAACAAAGCATTAGACAAATTCATGGGTGATAGGTCAATCAATGACCATTAGTCATCATAGCTAAACAGAGGCCTCATGTTATTTACATATCAGATGCTGGGGTGGGGTGGGGTGGGGGCAATGTTCCAGTGCTGAACCCCTCCATCAGTGGATTGTAGCAGTGGTGGTGGGGTTTACCTGATGGCCTTCATATGAGATAACCAGCAGGGGTAAGTCTCAAAACCTTTGGCCCAGTCCAGCCATGCTCTTCTTGTGCTGTTAATTTGTCTATAATCTATGGTTGTTTCTAAACACATTTGACCATTACATACATAAGAGTCAAAACACAAAGAGATTTCAAACAAGACAATTCCTTTATGGCCCAGAGAACAAATATCCCTCTGTACAAGCCTGCTGCTACTGATTTCAGACAGCAGGTTGAGCTGGGTTTATTAAAGGCTTCAAACATTTATAAACCTCCAGAGACACAGGGATTTAATGGATGACATTTAATGTTAAATCAGTGGTGTAAAGAGAGAGTTTCCTTCTTTGGGTCTTGCGGGACCAGTGCTGAGTCTCCTTTATCACACAGCCTCTTAATTGTAGTGCATCTCAGAATGATTAGATCTATTGTTAGCAACAGGCCTTTGTCAGGGCTTGCGACCCTGTGATGAATAGGAATTTCTCTTTAATTCCTTTGGATGCAAAAGCCTGGAGTCACAACTGAGCCACAGACCCCAATTATTAAGTGATTAATGAAATTGTAATTGCCACCCTTTTGTCCGCATTCATCACCTGGTTCATTATTAATCATCACAGGCAAGGCAAAAAGGAAAATATTTTCCCTCTGAAGGATGCTAGATGGATGGAAAGGGGTGGAGGGTGGGAGACGCTACCCAGCGGAATGGAGCAGACACCAGTTATTAAAAACAAAGTTTTGTAAAACAGGTTAGAATCATAGAATAGCAGAGTTGGAAGGGTCCTATAAGGCCATCGAGTCCAACCCCCTGCTCAATGCAGGAATCCACTTTAAAGCATACCTGGCAGATGGCTGTCCAGCTGCCTCTTGAATGCCTCTAGGGTGGGAGAGACCACAACCTCCCTAGGTCATTGGTTCCATTGTTGTACTGCTCTAACTCAGAAAGTTTTTTTCCTGATTTCCAGCCGGAATCTGGCTTCCTGTAACTTGAACCCATTATTCCATGTCCTGCACTCTGGAATGATCGAGAAGAGATCCTGGCCTTCCTCTGTGTGACAACCTTTTAAGTATTTGAAGAGTGCTATCATGTCTCCCCTCAATCTTCTCTTCTCCAGGCCAAACATGCCCAGTTCTTTCAGTCTCTCCTCATAGGGCTTTGTTTCCAGACCCCTGATCATCCTCATTGCCCTCCTCTGAACATGCTCCAGCTTGTCTGCATCCTTCTTGAAGTGTGGTGCCCAGAACTGGATGCAATACTCAAGATGAGGCCTAACCAGTGCTGAATAGAGGGGGACCAGTACCTCACACAATTTGGAAGCTATACTTCTATTAATGCAGCCCAAAATAGCATTTGCTTTTTTTGCAGCCACATCACACTGTTGGCTCATATTCAGCTTATGATCTACATAATTCCAAGAACTTTCTCACCTGTAGTATTGCTGAATGAAGGACGAAACTTGCAACAACTTAGCTTCTGGGTGCTGAGAAATACAAGCTTTGTCATCTTGTTGCTACTGGAAAATAGGGAGTACTTCTCTCCTCAAACCATGTGTGGGTTGAGATGCAGAAATAGTAGTAATTTTTAAATGACTTTTGAAAACACAGTGATTCACACTGACCTGTGAGGGACTCTATTACTACTAGTACTATCCTGTTGCTATTGTCATAGCATTGCCTTGCTTTTAAATGTTTTAATCATTTATTATTTTATCTGGGCTGTTAGATGGTTAGGCTGCATTTTAACGTGAACTGCTGAGATTTTAATAAATGATATAGAATAATTTAAACTAAAAACAAACAGCCCCCCCTATTCATTGTCCCGTTATGGTGGGTTGCTTAGGAGTACTTTCCCCCATCATGCAATAGGCTCCGCTTCTAAACTGGGCAGCCATTGGTCCATTTGAATGTGGAAATTGCTTACTACTGATTATGGGTCAAGCCAGTTCCAGAATCTCTATGTGCAAGGTAGAATCCTTACTGGGTAGGATCCTCACCATGTGCAAGGAACATAGAAGAGAAGGTGGAAGAAAACTACCTACCTTGCTGTGGCACAATACATTCCTGAAAACCATTGTGCTTATCATGATGTCCTCTGTGAACACAAGACAACTTTCTCTAAAAACATCACTTGGCCATCACTAATAATCTTCCCCAGTGCTGTGCAACCATGGGGCAAACGGTGTGTTTTCTAGGGTGCATTTTTGGTTCCGGTGAACTATTATGAGGCAATCCAGTTGAGCTGACAGTCTCTAGACAATGACCCAGAATTAGGGAGAGTAATCATAATTGTAATGGGTGGTTGTGGCTCATAATGCCGACCTTAGGAGTTAGCCAGCCAATCCCATACTCCCACCGTTTCTTCAAGCTTTTTGTGAGCTTGACTCTGGCCAGATCTACACCTTGTGTCAAATCATTATGAATGTGGAAGAAAAAGCAGGAAATAACACGACGAGAGCGATATACGGAATGTGTCTTTGATACCGCTATAAAGCAGTAGTGTAGATCTAGCCTCAGCATCAATGACATGTACCTTTGTGATGGCACTGTGAATCCCAATTGGTCCAGGAGGAATTGGAAATGTCAGTTTCAATTCCTCCTGGCAACAGACGCTTTGAGCATGCTCAGAAGTATCTATTGCTGCCAGGAAGGTGGAGATGGAAGAATGGGGGATCACTATTGTCAGTTCTTTTCATAAGTAGCTTCTTGCACATATCACAAATTAAGGGAGGCAAGGTATGAGTGGACGCCTGGTGATACCAGAAAGCTTATGGCGAGTTCCAGTCCAGTAAACCCTGAACCTCTCCTAGGGATTTAGTAGGAGAGGCATTGAAAGACTGAGCCAATTACTAATTGAGCTGAGCCATCACTATCCAGAATCCTCTTCAATTCACAGGGGTCACTCGCCAGACCAGTCAATGTAGAGAAAGTACTCTGAAGGTACCCTGAAGAGCCAGTGTGGTGTAGTAGTTAGAGTGTTGGACTGGGAGTTGGGAAATCTGTGTTCCGCTCCTTGCTCAACCATGGAAGCTCATTGGGTGACTTTGAGCCAGTCACGGACTCTCAGCCCAACCTACCTCACAGGATTGTTGTTGTGAGGATAAAATGGAGAGAAGGAGGATTATGTATGCTGCCTTGAGTTCCTTGGAAGACCAAAGGACAGGATATAAATGCAATAAATAAAAATAAATAAGTTCAAAAGATGAAACTCACTCTGGCATAAAAACCTCCTCCTCCTCTTTTGATGGATCTACTATTGCTATTATGGAAATAAATGTACTAAATCCATGAGAGGAAGTCCTAATGTTCACTAACTTATCACAATCCAATGTTGTAGTCTCACAGGGCAGATGAAAGATCTTACCTAGCGCATGGTGATGTAACTCACCATGCAAGAAGTGCTGGAATGGGCTAAAATTGGGTTACCAGGGTAAATAAATAAGCACAATGAATGATGAAAGAGGAATAATAAAGTGCTATAGGGATCCATTACACTGTTCAGACAGACATCTTGTCATTTACTGGATGAGATAAAGCCAGTATTATCTATCTGGCTGTCTGGAAATTCAGGAATACACCGAGCAATAAAGTGATACAAAATTGAGTTATAATGGTTAAAAATAGGTTGCGACAAATATCTGAAACAGAGAGCTTTAATTCTGTCAGAAAGAGACTCATTCAGGGTCCAGATCTGGTGTGTGTGGGTATGTGACAGAGTAGGATCCCTTATCCTAGAAGAAGTGGGACATCCACACTAAGGACTCATCTTTCTCCCTGCCTCTGAACCTTTTAGTGTTCCATAAAAAATCTGTGGAGGGTTGGAGGGCCAACACCCAGGCCTGTTCACATATGTTCAGTTAACCTATCTCATAAGGTGGTTGTAAGGATAACAAGGATAACCACACATACGCTACCCAAGAGCAGCCCATAATCCAAGGGTGACACTGAAGCTCAATCCAGAAAGACAGATGTATTGTCAGTATGTTGTTCTTCTGTTCAGATGTGTAATGTGCCACCTGTTCCTGAGAGTTTCCCCTGCTCTAAAAAGAAGCAAACAAACACCTCTCACTGAAAGTGCTTTTTAAAAACAGAAGTGAAACTGGAGGTTCACAGTGTCATGTAAAGAACCTATAAATAACAGTGAGTAGGGAATGAGGTTCTTTTTGGCCTAGATTGCCTCATGGCCCAATAATTCAGAGGACTGAACACAGCTTTGAATTCATTTAAAGGATCATCACTTCCTATGTGGACTTATCCAAGTCCTATGGCCATTGATGCAGGGCCTTTTCTGAAAACCCCCTCAATCTGACATATGGAAGGTAGCTAGAGAGAGGGGTCTTTTAAATGGTGGCCCCACAGCAGTATAATATTCACCCTAGAGAGGCTCACTTGGCACCTCTGTTGATCCGTTGGGAGAGGCAGGTAATAAATAAATATATTATTATTATTATTATTATTATTATTATTATTATTATTATTATTATTATCTTTGCAGTGCCAGGAAGATACTTTTGTTTGCATTCTCCATGGCCTCTTAACATCATATTACTACAATTTTAGCAAGGTTTAAAGCATTGCCATTTATATTTAACAGCTGCTTCTACGGAAGCAGATTATAGTGTGCTTTTGGTCATGTGATGATGGGTCGTACTGAGCTTACTTTTAGTGCTGTGTCATTTCCAAAATTCCGATTGTGTTGGATCCAAGAGCATTTTTTTTTGTTGCTAAATGATTTTTAATTGTTTAACTGTATGTCACCCAGAAAAAGATAGGTTATGGGGTGACAAACAAATACAATAAATGCATCCATGAGAAAAGAAATAACAATAAAAGAATGGACATCTATTGTACACTCTTGTACACTCAATTTAGAAAGTTGAAATAAAGCTCAAGAAAACAGAGCAGTGCCATCAAATTGAAGAGCTCAAGGGAAACATTGATTTCCTGAATATTAGAACTGCATGTTATTAAAGTGTCATGCATTTGTACTATTCTTACTCATTGGGGGAAGACAGAAATGGCTGGCATTTATTAAGTGGCCTACATAATGCAACAAAGTATTACTTCACGGGGAAAATGACCTACTTCAGTCCTCAAAGAGAAGGCCTCAGAAGTGACAGGTGGAAAGCATGTTAGCTTGCGGCAAACTTTTTGATGGAATGGAAGATTCACGGGCGGCTCAACAGTCTTCATGACAGCTACAGTCATGGAATTCTCTTCCACTGGGATAAGTATGGCCTAAGTCAAGGGTGGACAACACAAGGCCCACAGGTTGCAGGCAGCTCCTGATGACCCCAGGGTGCCTCCCTGCCCTAGACACCCCTGTTTCCCTCCTTTTTAGAGAGAGAGAAAGAGAGAGAGAGAGGGAGGTGAAGAACTTATGGTTTGCTGCTGAAATTGAATGAAAAAGCACTACAGAAGCTCAGAACTGACAAATACAGCATGTTAAAAAACATTTTATTATGGCACAGGAATGGGGTGGAAGGGTATGGCCCATGGTAGGGCCGGGGTGGGTGGCATTAGTCCAGATTTCCCAATGTTGTCCACCACTATTCTAAGGCATAATGCAGCATGCACATCTTTCTTTCTTTTTTCTTGTAAAGAGAGGGTGGAAGGACAGTTCCCTCTTCAAGCTGCTACCACAGTCTAGCTATTTTTATTTCTCTATGGAAAGAGAAGCATGGCCAACCTTAATAGGAGGCATCTGTTTGGCAGCTCCCTCTCAGGATGGGACCATAGCCAGGGTCAGTCCCATCATCAGGCAGTATGAAGCTGTTGCCTCAGGCAGCAGAGGCTGGGGGTTGGCAGCAACATTTTGGAGGACGGAGCTGTGTGCTATATAACCCTAGCTCAGTGGTAGACCACCTGCTTTGCATTTAGATGGTCCCTCCCAAGTTCGATCCCCCAGCATCTCCAGGCAGGGCTAAGATGTGCACCATCTTGATTTTCTGATATCCTGAACCTGCACATAAAATAACTAAGAAATGTATTTCTTTATTCAGTGTGTTCTCTGACTTTCTACCAAAAAAAAAAAAAATGCCACTCCATTTCTATGTTTTAGATCTAATCATCCAAACCGAAGACTGTAAAATGGGATTCACAGGATACCAAGTTCACATATAGGAAGAGTTGGCAGGATGATGCAAACTTCCCCATATAGCCCAGTGATATTGGCAAATGCAGGTATCTCACCTCTTATTTTGATCCAGGCTGCCATATCCCAGTTAGCGGTGGGTCAAAAAAGGAATGTCAGATCCTGGTTTCTCATATTAGACCCTTCCCTTCTTTCCCTTCTATCACAAATATACTGCAGTGGAAAGCAAGGATGGACAATAAACGAGATGAAACCCATTCCCCTTGGGTGTACACGTGCCCACACACTGAGAGAGCACTAAAAGTGGTGAGGAACGAAGGCTTGTGTTGCCATAGGAGAGACTGCCAGCATCTGCTCCTAATCAGAAGAATTTAATTCAATCTCTGCATGGCCGGCTTTCCTTATGCCATCACATTATTTCTATGAATGGAAAGTGAATGTTTTTGTCCCTGGTCAGGCGCCGACACGGCAAGAGAACAGGTCCCTTCTGATTATGAGAAGCACGCGTGTCAGTAGGGGACAGAATTTAAAGCAGGGGCCCTCCTCAGCCGAGCTATTGGCAACGTTTTGTGCTAGTTGTATGTAGTTATTATTACAAACAAGCTTTCAGGAACTGACTTGGGGGATATTGGTGCTTTTGCCTGGCACAGTGGACCCTGTAAATAGGCTGCAGAGATGTGTAATTGCTAGCCTTTAAATGCTTTAGGATTTACCTGTCCTGTGTTGTCTTTGTGCTAGAAAACAGAAAGGATGGAACACACTTACACACACACACATACACCCATCCCTTTCATGCTAATCTCAGGAAGGCCCAAGCTCTCGGAACTGACAATTTATTTAGACATCATAAGATTTTTTCTAATAAGAATGCCTTGGAATGAAACAAAGACTGTTCCCCCCCCCCTCCCTTCAGGGAATTTACTAATCTCTGCAGACGTGAGTAGGAGTGGCAGGTGTACTGTGAAAGACCAAGGCTTTTCTTCTTGTTCTTCTGGCAAAGAACTACTTTAGACAACGGCTAATGCTCACAGTTACACAGCTAATTGCATGCCAGGTTGCATGGGTGATCTCTAAAAGCAAGCAGGCGACACAAGAGCACATTTGCCGTAAGAGTTTACTGCCAGAACGGCTGAGAGGTGGGTGACCCATCCCACGCTGCAGGATTTGCACCTAACCAGCCATGGTTCAGAATCACATTTCTGTGGGATAATCCAGCAGTTATTTATTATGACTGTTCCTCCTGAGATGGCTCTGAAGTACGTGCTACCTAGCACAGTCCTTCTAGGCAGAAACTTTTAAATAGGTAAAATCTCAATGCAGGGGGGGGGAGGATACTAAAGCTGCTAGGTCTCCTTCTCCCAGTGTGTGTGTGTGTGTGTGTGTGTATAGGGAGGAAGCAAAGAAAAAATGACAGTACTTCAAACTCCGTTGGCTATTCAGTCTATACAGAAGAAAACAACTTAACTGTTCAATGTAGTCTTCTTTGAAAAGGTCATAAGAGTGCCTGCATGCTTTGATATAAAAAGTGCTCTACCCCAGGTAAGATGAGAAGCCCAGATATGCAAAGCATAGAAACATGGCACTCTCTGGTGGTCCTAAAATGCCAACTGTACAGTTTCTCCTAGGCTATTGGTATTCCATCCACTTCCGTTCTGCATAATCTTGTCTTCCACTTTAAATAAATGCCAAGTTTTCAGTCCTCCTTACTGTAAAGAAGTCCCCACCCACTGTCTCAGTGATACATTATCTATCTCCATCTTTGCAAGCCTCCTTCTCTTAATCCAGTCCTTGTGGGTGTCGATATGGTGGTGGGTTGCAGTCATGGTAATCAAAACCCTGCACTTTTGCTGCTTTGGGGTTGTGGCGGCTATTCCTGATGCAGCAGCAAAAGTGTGAGGTTTCTGTTGGCCGGGCCTGCCCGCCACCCTCTGCCCAAGCAGAGGGCGCCCAGTCAGGGCTCACCAGCTGCCCAGCCACATCAATGCTATGATTCCAGAGCAAGGATAGATTGCTGATGCGCCCTTCTCACCTCGCTCTGGAGAAAAAAGTTGGTGTAAGACCCTGACTTTTTTTCTTCGCAGCTTCATAGGAAAGCCCCGTGATGGCAGCGACGTGGCTGCTGTGTTGTATAATCAATTCAGCACCATTGTGCATGCACCCCGGGACTTTCCGTGCGTATAGACAATCCCCTTGTTTGCTTTTCCCTGGAAGCTGATTAATGATAGCAGAATTACACAAAGCCATGAAGAACCTCATCTCCATAATTTATTCTAACTGCAGAACGTATATTTCTTTAGCACGTCATTTGAGAACTGGGAGAAAGGACAATTAGAATACAGAGTTTGAGCAGAATACTGTTTGCATTTAGACTGGTAATATCCATATGTAACTTCCCATAAATACCACTTATTTGCATGCTTGTTCAATTGAACAACCGAGCAATATGCATTTTCAAAAACAGTTGCAAAATGAGCAGACATTGCTCCAAGCAGTATGCAATGAAATTGAAGCCCTTGGAAAGGGAGGGTGGGTAGAGTACTTTATGTTGTGAAACAAAAACAAAAAACAAATGAGCACCGACCCCCTCGCACTGCCCATTGATGTGTACAAAGGAGACTGGAACTTGATGAAACATGCTGCAAGGTAGATTGTAAAAGTCCGGAGTGTTTGATCAGCAATCACTTGTACTGTAGTTGGCAGCCATTTAATGCTTGTGGTTTGAATGTGCTCGGTATGAGTTCGGGTTTGCTCTGTACATGTTGCAAAATTGCTTCTTGGAATAGTCAACCTTTTTGCCCCTTTGCCTTCCCCTTGAGGAAGAGGGGAATTCTAAAGGCAACATCTAATAGTTCAGCAACTGCTCTGCAGGTGCTGATTTTTTTAAAAAAGTGCTACATAGAAATCAGTGGCACATGTCTGCTCTCTTAATGATAAAATCAAAGGACATGCAGAAGAAATAAAAGGAGGCAGGAAATGGACTGAGGAAGGAGAGGAGAACAAGGAAGAATGTCTGATCACTCTTGGCATTAACCAGGAAGCAAGAAATGAATGTTCAATACTTTGCTCCAGATCATAATCCCTACATTTTAGTTATGCATTTTACTGTGCGTGCTTATCCACTGAAATTCTATCCCATCTTTTATCAAAGGAGGATCTAATTTCTTTAACTAAAAAAAAAAAGTTCAGAATGATCAAAAACGTGAAAACAACAGAACATGACATGGTATAACGCATACAGTCAAAACAGCATTATTATTGTTTTTAAAAGTTTTTTAAAAAGTAGTTTCTGTAAACATATCTATATAACATGTCTTTCACCCAACCCACCCCTTAATAACCCCATTATAAAAGACCTTCCTGGGGTAGAAATCGTATAAACATGGAAGCTACAATGTAGCTGCGGGTCAAGCAATATTATTTAGCCCAGAACTGAGAAAACTGCATATTCAAACCATTAATTAGAAATGGGGGGGGGGGGGGGAATCCAAGGGCAGCCCTTAGTATATTCCGTAGAGGGCTGTTGAGAATCTAAATGAGAAAACAATTATTACATAGCATTTATAACATTTTTGATGATATAACATTGATAATAAGCAAGATACTACAATCAAGAATAGACTCTATTCTTCTAGGTTGCATTCTGCCATGAAAAATGCTAGTTTTTTGTATGTTAGGGTAAATTCAGCCACATTTCCCTCTCAATCAAATGGCCCCGCACAACTGCCCTCAACTGAAGGCAAACATACAGGAAGAAACTAAGGAAAGTGTGCATGATTCACCTGGGCCCACATTGGGTTTTAGGGATCTTGAAATTAAATGGTTCCCCCCAATTATCCTCAGAACTGGCAAACGAAATGCAAGCTGGCATGTTGGATTTCTGCCCCAAAGTTGCCATTTTGTGGAGATGTCAGGGGTGAAACCCAAACCGACTTTGGTTATCAGTGTGTCATGTTTGGCTGTGTGTCCTTCTTTACAGAATCCTCTATTTCAAGGGCTGTCCAAGGATCGTTCTCTATTTGAAGGCATCCTCCATTTCAAGGGCTATCCTGTCCAAGTCCAGTTTAACGCTTAATATTTATAAAGACGATGATCAGGGGCTTCAAAGTTGCCCATCAACTGTTAGCACTTGGACAGCAAACTAAACAGGCACACATAGCACATGGGCACAGTCTTTTATCAGTATGGTAAAATGTATTATATTTCTATTTAAAATATAGTATTTTTTCCCCAAAATCTGCATTTGTATGTACAAATTAGGATGTGCCTTCCCTCAGCAAATTGGTGTCTTCGTCCTCTTTCTTGATGATGTGCTTCTTTTTTATTGGTGATGTGTAATGGCCAGCCTACCAGTCCATTTGGCATTCTTAGATTAAGGTCCCCTCTACAAGAATTTGGTTTGACGCCCAGTTGTCCGATTCTGCACATCTTTTCGCAATCGCTTTTACGGCAAATCACTATACGCGGGAGGTGGTTAAGCGCATAACAGGTTGCCTTACCGGTTGTATGAAACACAATTTAGAGGTGTTTAATGCAGAGAATCACTTGTTTACATGGTCATAGGGTGCTTTAACAGCCGCAGTAAATTAAAACTCACTATTTAACGCGCATTCGATAATGTGCATAATTGCATAGAAAAGCGCCTCGACCCCCGATTTGTGCTCCGCTCTTGTAGAGGTCAAATTTTTAATGTGCCTTGAAAGAGCTTTAAATCGCACTTGTAGAAGCACCCTGAGATGAGCTTGTTCTCCTAGCCACATTGGGCAAATCCATGGGTTTTCTAACCTTCTTTTAAAGCCATCAAAACTGGTGGCCATCACTGCATCTTGTGGCAGTGAATTCTATAGTTCACCTACAGGCTGTGTGAAGAAATCCTTCCTTTGATCTGTCCTGAAGATCCCATCAATCAGCTTCATGGAATGATCCCAGGTTCCAGTGTTAGAAGAGAGGGAGAAAATGTCTTCCTGTCCACATTCTCCACACCATGCATGCTTTTGTACACCTCTATCACATCTTCCCTTACTCGCCTCCCACTAAGCTAATCAGTCTCAGTCATTGTAACCGTTCCTCATTAGGGGATTTGCTACAGCCCCATTTATCCCAACTCTACAGTATCCTTTTTTTCTTTTTTTTTTTTGAGATGTCTAGGGCAGGATCTACACTACTGCTTCAAAACGGTGACAACTGTTGGGGCCCAGGACACACTCCATATGCAGTTTTAAAACCGTTTTCAAAGTGTCATATCCTGCTTTGTGTAGATTGGGCCCAGATCTGTACTGTATGCAGTTTTCCAAGTGTAAATGATGGGATCAGAAACTCTACACATTCAGCAGGTTTCACACTGATAGACGTGGCAATAGGAGACGTTAAGGAAACATAACTTTGGATCCGACCGGAAGAATGTTGAGAAGGAAAAGGGGAGGAAAACACATATTTTAGGGAGGACTGGGGAATAATACTTGCCCCTCATTCCCAAAACAGAGGCAATACCCCAAGTTGATCAACATTCAGTGGCGCCCTAGCAAGAACAGGGTGGGTACAAAATGCAACTCAGGCTCCTTAAACTGAAGTAATTGTGATAGCATAGCTTCCAAAGCTAACTCCTGCCATGACGAAAGGTTCACTTTAAATGTGCAAGTAACAATGGAGATATTGTTCATATTTAAGCCATTACTGCTTTGATTGACCTTGTTCCACTTGCTTTCTGCCCCTCCTTCCCTCCTATATATATATATATATATATATATATTCTTAGCCGAAAGCAGGTTGTCAATTCATCCATCATTCTTAAATAACCATCCCCACAGACATTTGTTTGCCATAGCTGTGTTCATTTGGTCTTTTTCTTTATACGTTTCTATGGAATGAATCCATTAGTAGTAGTAAATTTTATTGTATATAGCCACCAGCCATTTATACAACTTCTCATATACATTAAACTACATCCCTAGAATTGACATTTACTCTCACATTCATGGCCAACACCAGAAATTTCGCTGTTCTAAAACTTATATATTTAGTTCACGCAATAAAAAACACAACTTTTCAGCAATTGTTCTTCCAACCAAGAGAATATACATTTTCCTGATTTCTGAATAACTTTCACATGTTAAAATAAAATGGGCAATGTCCTCCAGTATCAAGTGATTGCAATGACAACCTCTAAATTCCTTTAGGATACCTTGAAGGCGACCCGTGTGATCTGCCACCGGAAGAACATTGAACCGTGCCCAAGAAAACACCACTCTCAGCCTTCTTGAGGGTAAATCTACCAAATAGTTTGAGAGGGAGAAATGGGGAATGGCTAAATGCATATACAACTTATTTGATGCACAACTTGTAATTTCGGCCAGTTGTGATTGCAGTTCTATGTCTTTAAGGCGCTTTATCATAACTTGCTTAGCTCTGTCATAACCCATAGATGTCAGAACGGGTGTAGAGAAACCCATTCTAAAGGTGAAGTTAAAAGTCTTTTGTTTCCCAATTCTGACAGCATCACATCATACTTTGGTATTTGTTTTAACTCCTGATGGATTCATGTTTAGGGTGACCATATGAAACGGAGGACAGGGCTCCTGTATCTTTAACAGTTGTATTGAAAAGGGAATTGCAGCAGGTGTCATTTGTATGCATGCAGCACCTGCTGAAATTCCATTTTCATCACAACAGTTAAAGCTGCAGGAGCCCTGCCCTCTGGACCAGATACAAAAGGGGGCAAGGCTCCTGTAGCTTTAACTGTTGCGATGAAGAGGGGATTTCACAAGGTGCTTCATGCTCTGTTTTGCAACGTGGGATACCATCTGATGAGTAAACACCAACAAACTCTATGGGACAGCATGTTGGACCACATCACCTGGGTCCCAGGCCATCAGTGCCAGATTCACTACAGATCTGCAGGATCAATGCTTTGCCTTTCAGCAGGGCCAAATTGTTGCCCTCAAGATGCAGCACCCAGAGCAGAGAGGAAGAGGTTGTGGAGAAGATGCTCCCATCTCATGCCACAAATGTCCAACCACTAAAAGCTGGCATATTCATTGAGGCTGAGCTGTGATCTAAAGGCTGCTCTCTTTGCCCCATGGCCAACGCAAAAGAACATGTTAAGGCTGCCCACCAAAACTCTCAATCAATCTAGTCCCAACAATCAAGCTGCATAACAAAAAAGATGATTAAACAACAGAATGCACAAATACTTCCCAAGGTGGTCAGAGAGAGGATGGACATAGATAGGATCAGAAGGCCCACAAATACCAATGGCCAATGGCATTAATTTGCCATTTGTCCAAACTAGCTGCAGATGCTGTGGATATAGCACCTACATGAAACAAATGAGTACCAAACTTGAAATTTCATAAGACCAAGACCAGCAATGCTTTCTTCGACAGAGCCCCAAATTGATACATGGTGATGACTAGCAAGGGTGACAGGTTTCAACCATCAAGAATGGCTACAATCCTGAAATGCCACCACTGGACATAAGAGCTGTATTGGTGAAATAGGCAGTAATATGGCAGACCTCTTAAGCCTCTGATCCACCTTGGAGCATCTAAGATTACAACAGGCCCTGGTGTCCTCCAAGCACAATTCCCAACCTCTTAACAATAATACTACAGTCATTTTTAAAGATGCCGATTATGTCAAGTTTATGTTTAAGATTTATCATGTATTTGTCAAAAAGATTTTGGGCCTGTTGTCCCATATCAATTCTTCCAATGCAATATATGTGCTCTGTTTCTTTTTTCATTTAGTTTTTCAGTTGTTGAGCCCTCTAAAACTGAAAAAGAACTAATTTTCATCGCGATAATAAGCTTCTTCTAGTAGGAAAAAAGGGGGATGTAATTAACCAGTTCCCCTTTCCTCATTTACGTGAGGATGGGGGGGTGACTCTAAAACCTCACATGTTTCTTAAGGAATTAAAAGAGTTGAGGAACTTTCTAAAAATGGATCCAGTTTGATCACAGGTTAGAAACCCAACATGTTCAAGTAATGATATAACAAATCCCATTTGAAATTGTCTCCGCTTTAATTATTCTAAAGAGCAAAATGGATTACATTAGCCTAAGCTATTTCATCTTATACAAACGACCCCTGGCAACGACACAGGTATTCAAGACCCCCAGAGGTGACCTCAGGATTTCTTGCAGGTGCTGTCAAAGTTTACATGGGCAGGGGAGTGTGTGCTTTGCTGCCAGTTCACTAATGCAGATTGAACATTAATTAATAGCTTTGTTATGGAAACTCACGGCACCAAAGGGAGAAATGAGCCAAGAGTGAAGTTTGCTAAGCTCTGACATTTTCTAATTTCAGCATAAAATAATGAGCAAGAATAGTCAGCTGAACAGGAGATTCCATGGGATGGATGGAGAAGGCTGTTCCTGATCCCTACGAGTGAGGGACAGTGGTCTCAAAGGCCACAGGACCACAGTTTACTTCTTCAACAGTTCCCTCCTGTTGTTCCATAGGACAACAGAAGAAAGACACGCCTTATATTGGCCAGACCTCAAGAAACCACTACACCCTCAAATCCTGGCATTGCCCATCTCTGGGATACTTCCTGCCCACACAATACACAGGGCTGGTCCAACACAGTTTCCTGTCTGAGGTGGTGGGACAGCAAATGGCACCCCTATTCCCAAACTCAAGCTGCATAGTAGCCAAGACCCATCAAGCTATTTTGGCATCTGAGGCAAATAATTAATAATAATAATAATAATAATAATAATATCTCAGAAGTGCCTCTCGGCCGCTAAGTAACTAACAACTTGTTGCCTTTTCATGCCACTCAAAATTAACTACCAAAGGCAGGCACTGTACACTGCTTAACGATAGGGCCAGCGCTGACTCTACAGGAAAGGGCTGTAGCTAGGGATCAAAAAACCAAAAGGAGGAGAGAATCCAAGTCAGGACAAAAAATGGAGAGAAGCAGGTTCTCAGGATGCTAAAATACTTTTTTGCAAGGCCCAACGGCTTTACAGATTGGGCAATCTGTACAACTTCAGATAATTGAGTTTCTCTAATTTCTGCCTCACAGCTGATCTGACTCATGACTGTGAGCTTCGCCCCTTTCATTCACACAAACATTTACACATATTTAACTGCACATTTCTCCCCCCTCCCCCTGAGATTTGCATTTTGGGGTGCATTTTTCCCAAATGTATACACTTTTCTCTCATTGATGAAAGTGTGTTGGTGCACTTTTGTTTCTTCAAAAGATCTCTCTTTCATGGGCAGGTATCAACTGCACCCATTCTCAAACATTATTTTCTTTCCTCCGCAAATCACATTGCAAATTTGTGTTTGAGTCCACATTCGAGGGTAGGAGGTGCGAACTGGGTAAATTCCACTCTGTAACGTACAGGGGGGAAAAAACCCTCATACATCCCTAGTTGTAATTGAGAAATATATCACATTTCTGGTACACAGGAGGGGCCAGGCTCAATGATCAAGCCTGTTCCCCTTAGTGTGGGGGAAGGAGTTTCAGGCTAACAGAATCAGATTCTGAAACAGAACTAGACATGTACCAGCCTACACAGGAGGTGGGGGAGGAGATTCTCCCAGGCTCTTCACCAGCCAGGGATGAATCTTCACCGGACCTTATCACTGAAAATGTTACCAACTCAGAGTCTGAGAGATCTCAGTAATTCTCAGAGGGGGAAGGGATTTCAGAGTTGACTGATCCCAGGGTCCTCTGTGGAGTAAAACAGGTGCAGCTAAAAGAAGGTGAGAGGCAATCAGCTTGCCTAGCTTCTCACCAAAGGCTTCTTCAGAGAAACCCTCCCTGAAGTTAAGGAACTCAGGGAAAAGACCTTCCTTTTTTTTGATGAAAAGAAAATTGTCTCGCTTAGTTAGCATAGTTTTTGCGTAGAGGAAAGTTGCTGGTGTGGACTCTCTTCCAGTGGGAAGGCATGTCTATTTGCTGAATAAAGTTTTGTGGATTACCTGGCAGACTGCAGAGAGAGGGCTTGGAAACATGACAGTAGGCTTGGCCAAAAAGTCTCCTGTCTGAAACCATGACTGGAGAGTCATTTTATTCATTTATTTTATATATTAAAACATTTGTATCCCACCCTATGTCACAGGGATCTCAGGGCAGCATACAGATAAAATCATATAAACAATATAAAACAATAAATATACATAGCTAAAAACAAATTAAACCATCAAACCATTCATCATTGCCAGCCAGCGTAGAGAATACTAAGCTAGATGGGCCAGTAGTCTGATATAGTATGATGTACTTTCTGTGTTCCCAAGGAGGTGCGACTAATTGCTAAGGGAGGCAAGCTGTTCCATATATGACAACAGATTTAGACAAGATAAAGCTCATATGGATCCCAAACCAGTGGAGGCTGGCGACTCCGATTTCAGTGGGGCTGTGAAGCCATTCTGAGTTTCAATCGGAACCAGACAGAACTCTAAAAGGATATACCCAATGTGCTGAACTGATTTTGGGGATAGAGTTCATCACTTTGGAAACTCTTTTGCAATTCTGGTTGAAACCTAGAGGATTCACAGCCCTGGCGAAATCAGAGCCACCAGCCTCCACTGTCTCAGCTCTATTTAAATGTAGGTGTTCTCCCTTCCCTGATATTTTATTGATATAATTCATTTATACCCCACCTTTCAAAAAGCAATCTTTCAAAGGTGACTTACAGTAGAACGGGTAATAACACTGAAACAGGGAGTTTGTAATGCATATCAGCCTAAAATGCTTTTAAACCCAGAATTTAGAGCAGAGAGACAATACAGCAATTTGTATTTTTGTCATTCAAGTGGCGTGTAGCACTCCTTAAGCCCAGCATACATTCCATGTTTTCCTTTCCACTCACCCACACACCACACGTCTGGCTCTTCTTGGGAGTGGAGGGGGATGGCAGCCAAAGCTAAACAAAACACAATTTTCACCTCCTTTGAAGGAACTTAAATCTGTATGCCTAGCTCTCTCCAGCTGCAGGCTGTTTTGAATGTAGACAAATTGCCAGAGCTGATTTTGTCTAGAAAAAACTGATTAGTGAAACCCCTGTGGATTCTTTAACTGTACCGTTGGCAGCCTAAGAGATTAGTGAAGCAATTGCCATCATCAAATTATTTACTGTTAAAATATTGGATTAGGGATGTTATTATCCACTGCTGAGATTACAACGTGATTCTGTAAAGATGAGAAAGGAGGGAAATAAAGTTACTCTCAATCACCGGTAATTAGGATTTGACTTTTGAGCTACTTTTCCATCTCATTACAAAAGAAGAAAGTGTCGAGTTTCTCAAGATTTACTTGTGCTCGTTACAAAATCTCCTCCTAACTTTGTATGCCCAGATAGTGGTTCACACCGGGATGGGCGAAATCCCCCTGAGAAATTCCACTAATCTTATTCAAATGAATTTAGCAAAATGTAACGACATCCCTACAGCTCTTTAAATGGAGCAGGGTATTCCAAATTCACCTCCAGGATCACTTTGGGCAATAACTCCAATGGCAGTTCACACACCCTGCCCTGGGAAATGTCAGTAGTCTAATCAAAATCCTCTTCACTTGCATTGAAATAGGGAGTTACACTGATTAATCACAGGGAGGGATGCATGTGAATTTCATTTTGGTTCGCAAATGTGGGAGGCTGACAGCAGTAAGACGGAAATGATAGGGAATGGCAAAGGTGGCAAATCCTCCTGCTCCATCTCCCATGTGTGCGACTCACAAGTCTTACTGTGCTGGACTGAAGAACATAAGGATATAAGTGGGACTATGCTGGATCAGACCAGGGTCCAGCTAGTCCATCATTTTGCTCACATAGTGGCCAACCAGCTGCCCAAAGGGAATCCCCAAGCCAGACATGGGTGTGAAAGCACCATCCCACTCAGGTTCCCCAGCAACTGGTGTACCTAGGGAGGTTGTCGGCTCTCCCACACTAGAGGCCTTCAAGAGGCAGCTGGCCAACCATCTGTCAGAGATGCTTTAAGGTGGATTCCTGCATTGAGCAGGGGGGTTGGACTCGATGGCCTTATAGGCCCCTTCCAACTCTTACTATTCTATGATTCTATGATTCTTCGTAAGCATACTGCCTTTGTTACTGGAGGTAGTGTACAGCCATCAGGACTAGTAGCAATTGGTAGCATTCTCCTCCAGGAGTGATTGAAAACCTCCTCCCCATTATGGTAATACTGTTGAGTAATCTTCTTTTACACTACCCCCTACCCCCTATCATGGTATTAGGAGTTTATATTGTAAACTACCCTTGATATTTTAATAGAAAACAACAGACACTACTTTAAATAAAGGCTGTTTCTACATCAGCCTGTTTGCCTGGGATGGCCTCCAGCTGGTCCCTGTGCGCCAATGGTGTGTATTAGGTACTTCCAGGATGACCCTCCCTCCCTCTACACCCCTATGGTATAGAAAGGACCAAAGCAAATATATCCTCTGCCTGTGTGCAACTTCCACGGTGAACATACAGGGTAGTTGCAATGTTAAAACTTCTGCTGGGAACAAAATACCTCCAGCTATACCTGATGAAGGATTGTCTCCCTCCTTGGCATATCCCCTCCCTTGTAACCCAGGTCTAGCACCCTCCCCGGAAGCAGCCACTCAAACATTTGCAAAACCTACTTTTCTAAGCATTTCTCATGCATCTTCCTGCATCACCAGTAGGCTGACCATATGAAAAGGAGGACAGGGTTCATGTAACTTTAACAGTTGTAGAGAAAAGTGAATTTCAGCCGGTGTAATTTGTAGGCAATTAGTCCCTGGTGAAATTCCCTCTTCATCACAACAGTTCAAGTTGCAGGCACTATACTAGTATGACCAGATACAAAAGAAGGCAGGGCCCCTGCAACTTTAACTGTTGTGATGAAAAGGGAATTCCACCAGGAACTAATTGCCTACAAATGACACTGGCTGAAATTCCCTTTTCTCTACAACTGTGAAAGTTACATGAGCCCTGTCCTCCTTTTCTATGGTCAGCCTAATCACTAGTCAATCACTTAACGGTGGCAACTGGTAATACAAAGAACCAACATCCTGTATTTATCAGTTACGTCCATCCTATAAAGCATTCACAGATGTCCACCAGCTGGAAATGATTATAAATGAGGCTTTAATCACTAGACATAGAAGTCTGATAAGAAAGGGCTGTATTGAAAATGCTTTATGAATGAGTAGGATGACCTTCAGGGTCACTGGTGTCTTGGCTTTAGCTCAAGGGGAGGGCCCGTGGATATATGGTGGCTGACAAGAGTGCCCATACATTACTGAATCTATTGAACTGGTTTTCCCACATGGAGAAGCCAATTCTGTTTGATGTATACTTACTCCTGGGCTCTGTCTATTGGCAATGTGTTCAAGCAGCTTGAAAGGCAAGGACACAGGAGCCATAAATTGCATTGCAGACCCTGGTCTCTGTACCCTTTCCTGTGCTCCTGCAATGCATCCAGCCATTTTTGAAATAAAGCTGCCCCCTGGATGATGTCAAAAGTGTGCAGGAGGAGGGAGCATGCTGCCATTGATGCCACAATATATTGGCTCTTGTGGGCATACGGGTAAGCTGGCAAATGGCCATCATACAAAGTCCCCCACCTCTACCACCACTTCCAATGGACCAATGTTTCTGTAGGGATGCAATGAAATTAGATTCCAAGCTTGTGTTAATCAACCCTCTACTCCAATCCTGGCCAACTGTTCCTATTCTTTTTTCTGAGCTGCTTTTCATTTGCAGTATACAACCTGGTTTGCACAATCACCGGTTGCATACCGGCCACCACTGCAAATATTCAAACCGCATGGCAAGAGGGTGCCACCGCTTGTTGTGATGTGTCAACATGGGCAGGGTGGCTTGTTGCCCTAGATAACAACAAACACCCAGAATGCATGGGCTACACTTGGTTTCCAAGGTGGGTTGTTAACCGTGGCAACAAGCCACTCTGCATCATAATAAGTCATGGTAACCACCCATTGAAGTTCGAATATTCACAATGGTGGCCACCATGTGCCACAACCCTTCATAAGCACCAGCAATCACAAAAATGGCCCTACATGTCTCTTGATTCATTTTTCAAAGTCTATGATCTCCATCATCTCATGCGTCCTCCCAGGCCACCAACTTGGATGGCTTTAAAAGGGGATTAGATGGATTCATGGAATATATGGCTATCAAGGGGCTACTAGTCATGAAGGCAATATATTGCCTCTAATATCAAGGGCAATATGTCTCAGTAGGCCAGTTTCTGGGGAAGACAAGCAGGATGTTGCTTTTGCATTCATGTTCATGGGCTTCCCAGAGGCATCTGGTTGACAACTGTGTGAACACAATGCTGGCCTATGTAGGCCTTTAGTGTGATACAGCATGGCTCTCTTTATGTTCTTATGTCACCAATAAGACCATCTGCACATACAGCTTGTGATAATCACATTGGTAGTGTGATTTAATTGCTGGCAATGCCATCAGTGTACCTAGAGTTTTACTAAGTAATGTAAGAAAAGAGAGACCGGTTCATGCCTCAAGGCATTGTGACTCTGAATGGCATGTAGCTCTTGCATGCCACAAAATGATGTGACTTGTTACATACTTCCAACATGGTACCCAGAGCTCAAATTGGTTTGTTCTATCCTTCACTCTTCCAGAAACAGAGGTCTGATCTGACATCCTTTGATCTCTGCATCCAAGACACCACTGTGGAAAATTGAATTTAAAAGAGATTGCTCCCCAAGCTGAAATAACCATAGACAGACTCAAAGTATGTCAAGCTAACTGACCTCTATAAAATTGAAACTGCTTATTGGTCTCCCTAACTGGAAAGCAGAAACAGCTTTGCCAAATGCCGACATAACTTACCAGCCATGTGCTTAATCAGGGCAGTGGGGAAAATAACAGAAACAATGCATGATGTTTAATATTTTAATAAGCCCTGTACACAGCTCAGAAAATGTAAGACACAACTTTGCTCTGTTTCCCATGCTTGGATATTTTTTTAAAAAAATCTTTGCAAATATTTGGCCTACACCTTTACCTTGAGTGTTTGTGGGATGACTGATTAATGCCCAGACAATGCTCCCCATCTTTACCTTCTATGATGGATATGTATTATACCTAGAAAGAACAGAACTTCCTGAGCATAGGTGTGTGGACTGTGTGCATGAGGTGTGATATTATAACACAGGGGTGTGACACATCAGACCTGTGGGCCAAATCCGGCCCTCTCGGGGCACCCCAGAAGGCTATGCCATTTCCCTGGCCCCACCCTTCCCCCCAAAATGATCAGTGAATTCCCCCACCCCACAAGTATTGATCATGTGGTGCTTTTCTGGCTTTTGTGCAGCTTCCCCGTCCCCAATTCTAAAAGTTTGAAATGCTTCTGCAGCGGCATAGTCACTGGCACTAGGAGCTTTACGCTAAAATGGGCTGGTATTTTTGATCCTTTGGCACAATCTCTTTTGCCTTTGGCCCCCTCCACTACTGAAATGACATCCCCAAGAGCTCCTCTGAAATAGAATTTAGCCATGGGGCTGAAAGAGTTTTGCAGACCTGCCATAATGCTACATATCCAGATAGAGTGACACAAAATAGTCAGCAAAGCCAATTGAAAGGGAAGATGAGTTACATGAGTGATCCTCGCCAATCATGAAGGGCGTAATCAGACTTGGCTACAGTGGCAAACACAGGCATGCTGGGGGGGAAATGCCCTCACTCTGAATAGGCATACAACCTTATTTCCTTTTGATGTATTGCTTATATTTGCAGATACATTAGCAATTGCTTGCAATGTTTGAAGAGTCAAGATGCCCCCTCAATGTTAATGATGATGTTGCTGCAATGAGGGTACAACAGAAATGCCAACAATCGTATGGGGGGGGGGGGGAATTGCCAGCTTGCAGTTGTATGCAGGTAGAACCCAAAACAAGTAATGTACAAAGCAAATGAGAGACTGGGGCTATGTTCAGCTAGTTTAACCAGATTCAATTCCTGAATTCCCTTCTGTGGGAACAGTACCAAAGTAAGATACGTGTCCCTAATTAAATTCTGCAGAAACACTAAACACTATTTGCCTTTGAGCATCATCATATGGGGGAAATCACATTTGCTTACCGTAGCTTCTTCACCTGTGGATTTGTCCCACATTACTTCCCCTTTTGAAAGAGGAAGTAAACAACCTGCATGTGGCTCATTCAGTGGGCCATTTTGATCATGCTGCTTCTCCTGCACACAGCAGAAGATAGCGGCAACTTCTGTCTTTAAAAATAAGTTGGACTTACTAGGGTGTTTTTTGTGGTGCGAAGAAGGTTATAGGGGATAAGAGGCATGCGGGAGGCAGACGATGTCGTGAGAGGGACCCGCGAAAATCTGTGAGTGCCCAGTAAATAGTGTGCAATAAAACACTTGTATGATGGAGCTCTTTGTCCATGTGAAGACAGTGATGTTGAGGAATTGCAGGAGGGGGAAAAACATTGAGAAGGCAATTAAGTGATATAGCATTTCCTATTCCAATGGAGTTCTTCCTCTGCCTTGTTTATCATCAAAATGCAAGCTCCTTGGGGTAGCGAGCGATTAGTTCCCCTTTGAGGCCAGATAAATCCACAGCTCTGCATTCTTGTGGCATGACAAGCGCCATTCTCCAGTTCAATGATCTCAAGGTACAAAGGCCCTAATGGGTTCTAGTCATCTGGCACAAATTGCTGTATGGTTTATTTCCCTGCAAAGTTCAATTTGTAATGCAGTGGTTTCAACAAAACATTTTTGGACACATCCCAAACTATGGTAGATGCAAAGGTTTTTTCTTGCAAAATAAGGTTCCCATTGGTGTAGCAACCTTGCATCATTAGAGGTGGCAGGAAGTTACAGAGGGAAAATATGAGAGAGAGGGGAGGGAGGGAGGGAGAGAGAGAGAGAGAGAGAGAGAGAGAGAGAGAGAGAGAAAATATGTTGTACTCTAGCTTTCCTGAAAGACAATTCAATTTCAAACTTACCGGCTCATTGGCCTCCTTATAGCACTGGCATTTGTAAAAAGGATGGTCCAGGGAAAACACAAACTATGATTGAACCTGAAACAACTAAAACCACTAACAAGAGCAATAACTCTTGGTAAACCTGCACCTGATGCCCAAGGTTGCCGATAATGGCTATATTTCCCCCAAACTGTCAACTTCAGTACTAGTGTTCTTCCATGTACAAATACCGGTAACATGCCAGACCTGTTGTTCAATTCAAATTATGAAACAACTACATATAAACAGTGAAATCTGCCTGAACTGTTCTGCTAGCCAGGCTTACATAATGCAACCTGAAAATAAAGGGTGTGCATTGGAATAGGAAGGTTTTTATTTCAATTTATTTATTTATTTATTTATTTATTTATTTATTACATTTTTATACCGCCCTATAGCCGGAGCTCTCTGGGTGGTTTACAAACAGTTTGAGACCTCAGCATGTGTGCAAAACCTATCAACAAGTAGACTAAAGCCAGAACATTTGTGTCACATCAATGTGGACCACATAACCAGGTTATTTTAGCCAAGCTCATTTATAAAAATCAATTTTTAACCCAGGTGGTTTTGTATTTGAAGCCTGTTAAAACACATGGCAGATTAGACAGCTTCTGATCACCTGCAAAATTAGGTAGTTGTCTTTAAACCCTACATTAACTGTTTATGTATTTAGACCATTTATGCCTGTAATTTTGTAAAAATGACCTCTTTATGGCTGCCATTTGTGCAAAAGGTTCCTTCATGAAAAAGGCCAAGCTGCCATTTTGCAGTTCAATGAAGGAGCAAGACCCATCACAGTTGCCCGACTTGGTTCAACCAGAGTCATCAAAAGCAGTGACCTTTGCACTCTGGTCCAGGGAAGAGTGGGGCAAGCTGGTGAGAAATTCCTGAGTTTCGAGCACAAAATGAACAACCACAACATCTCTTGTTAATGGCTTCCAAACAAGCCAGGATATGGAAGTCAATGTTGAACACAGGCTTCCAGTTCTAGCTTTTTTAGAAGCCATTAGCCACACTTTCCCAATTTGGCCATAATAGGACATTGTGGTTAACTGAAGCTTCCTGGCTTCTTTTCTCGCTCATGAGAAGGCCCCATTGATTATCCAAATGTGGCCATAGTGCCCCTTAGCAAGGAGGTATATGTTTCCTGAAAAGTTGATATAGCCTGAAGAATGAAGATTGAACAGGTGATCTTGAAGTGTGAGAAAGCTTAATTTTGGAGAGAAGTTTTTTCTCTTACTGGGCTTTAAGTAAAGTATAGAAGATCCACCAAGGGATTTCTTCTACTGTCTTGCCCAAACAACTGCAGCCATCCTATTTTGCTACTTGTCAGTAGAAGAACTCTGTAGTTTTGCTAAGTTTATATGAAATCTGATATTCCCAAGTTTGCTAAATGCCATCTTCCCTTCCTTTTTCCAAAAGAGCCATTTTTAAAAAAAGTTGAAAGTCTGCCAGCAGAGACATTCTGGTTTGTTATTGATCTTAAGTAAGCCATTCTGGAAGCAGAATAAAATTTGTATAACTAACTAACTAACTAACTGACTGATATAAGCTGAGAGGAACATTCCTTGTGCAAAGATTAAGTCTCTGGAATTTAACTAAGATAGTTCAAAATGAAAACAGCAAGAGAGCAAAAACAGCTGTGCAAATTATCAAGTAGAAATCTAGACTAAATCTAGACACTAGAGAGTGAGAAAAAAACATACACAAAGCCTGTCAAAACAGAAAAAAAGTATTATAATTAAATTCCTCCCATGTCTGACAATGTGAAAACAATAATATGCAAAGAAAGTGCAGATTTTATGTGAAGACACAAAGCAATTTGAAGCAATGTAGCCAATCAAGAAAGCATCCCCTTATAGCACATTATATGATCTTCAAGTTAAATGTTGTGCATCAATGTCCTCATTCATCAGTTTTCCCATCCTTTGAATTGAACGAACATAATTTCTTTTCTGGTGGGTCAAAACCGGTGGACCTTAAGATTTTAAAATGTTCAATGGATAAGCCTTCGCCCTTTAAGCTGTCATTCTGCAGACTTAAATAGAATTCCATCACCAGAGTTAATGAGCTGCTCATAAGTTCCACAGACACTAACTTAATTTGTACATTTCCATTTGTCATTGGGCTTGTTAGAGGCTCTGCACCACCGCAGTTTGCCTTGAGTATAGACTATGGGCTAACTCATATGGCCCATTTGAATTCCCCCACCCCTATGCACATATACCCGAAATAGCGTGCAGGCCATCTGTTTGTAGCATGCATACATTAAAAGCCATGTTTTATCATTGCTCTGAATGGATGAGCTGATCCATGAATCACAAGTGCAGTAACGTCCAAGGTGTGGCAAACAAAATCCTTCATGGCTACAAGGAAAATTGACATGTTGGATGAACTAGTGATGTGAAAACCCAACGTTCATTTTTGATGCCATGAAGCCACATGCACATGATGAAAGGGTGAATGTAAATATATAATATCAAGGTATACTATAATGGATACTGTGATTTGAGCCACCAACCACCCCACACTCATCTCTCAATGGCATAGATGGGGTTTTTTTAGAATTCCTACTGAATGCTACACACACACACACACACACACAACACCGTCAATGGGTTTTGTAAATATTTAAGAGTCATAGTATCAACAACCCAATGGGTAGTGTGGGGGAGAGGAGACCACTTTGTGGTCTCTATAACCACGTCACTTATCAACATGAGAACTGGGCCTGAAGTCTGGTCCACACATAAAGTAGATAATGGTATGAAACATTTTTGGGGACAGCATCATATGCAAAGGCAGGCAAAGGATGGCATGTGTGGATGCTTTCTTTTGGGAAAACCAATCAACAAACCACATACACATATACAATTAACGTATTAGGAGGAAATTCCAGATTTGCTTCCTCCTATCTACTGCAGTATTTGATCATGTGCATGTAGAAGTGGTACAAGTCCACAGGCTCAGCATCAGCACACAGCACCTCCAAGCAACTGATTTGGTCCTCAGCACCCTACCAGGGCCCAACAGCACTGATGCTTTCCCTGGGCTCTCACACCAGAGGGTTGAACAGATGAGCTGTTCTTTAATCTATTCTTTTCACAAGTTCCAACACCCCCCAACATATTATCAGTCCAGGGCATGTGGAAACTCAACATGGCAGCTTATGTGTGCTTGCCACTACTCCCAGGGAAGCCTGGACCTGGGAGACCAATGGTGTTGGAGGGGGCACCCATTTTGACAGCCCCCCCCACTAAATATAAAGCCCTCCCTGATGACATGACAACTGCTTGTAGACAACAGGACAAAGTTCAAGCATCAACAAAGCTGGATACAGGATAATCTTGCTCGCCCTTCCCCACCCTGTTTTGGAAGGTGTTTTGGAATCTGGGTCCCTCCAGATGTTTTGTACCACAACTCCCATCAGCACTAGCCAGCATGGTCAATGTTCAAGGATGATGGGAGTTATAGTGCAAAATAGCTGATGGGGGATCCAGGTTGTGGAAGGATGCCCTTTTTCCTAGCAACATCTTTATAGGATCAACGTGTGTGTGTGGCTGGGGGCAAATAGCCTTGAAGTGCGACACCCAACAGAGCCCTTTATCAGGTGTTATATGATGGTCTCAAACCAATGCATTTGCAATACATGTCATCCTCTAGAAGAACATAAGTAAAGGCGAGAGACTGATCTTAAATACTCTTGCTTACCTGTGGCTGAGTCCACGACTCTAGACTTGTCTCTTTTAATGGTGTCTGTGGTCTTCCCGCTTCTTTTGAATGCTTTTGAAAAGAAAGAGAAATACTAATAGTCAATAATTTGACTATTCAGCATACCATTGTGAAAAAGGATTGGCAAAACGAAACAGAAAATCATTAAATAACAATAAACACGGATTGTGGATTTTCGCAATCCAGGTCTACTGAATTATTTTGATGGATATCTGGAAATAACTGGGCATGTCCAAATTGTTTCTTGAGTGGATGACCCCTTTGCTAGGCCTGGGACATGTCCTGGCCTATTGATATACTTTCACCAGCCTCATGTAGCAGAGGCAAGGTCATTTCCTCTCCCTCCACACAGACACAGATGAAGAACCCAGATCTGCCAAATGAATGTGTCCACATGTTGTGATTGTCTTATTCATGTGATCCTATTTTAAAATATCAATCCTACATGGGAACAGAAGGCACAGGCATGGGAATAGCTTTTTTCAGGTGAACGAATCTGAGTTCCTTTCCTTTCACTTTCCTTTCACTGTGGAATGCTGAAGGGAATCAGGATGGTGCCAAAACCTTGGACATCAGTTCACCTTCTCTGAGCGCATTGTTCTTGAATCAGAGGAAAAATAGTTGACTGTGTTAAAACTAGACACTGAAGGGTGCCCTGCTTTACAATTCCCTATCCGAATGATTGTCCAGTATGAGTCAAGATGATAGAAGAAAGAATGAGAAGGTGTGTGTGTGATGAGGGAGAGGTGCTTGAATTTGCTAATCAGCACTTTGCACCTGGACAGCAAGCAGATTGACCAGGCCCACAGGTCACCTGGTCACAACCTTGACTACGGTGGTGAGATGGATTTTATTTCTATTTAATCATCAAAAAACCTGCCAGCTTAAAAGACCAGATTTTCTCATGTTGTTCCAAACTCCAAAAACCAGGAAACTGGAAGCTAAGGCAGCTCTGACATGTCACATGATCAGTTCTGATGTCATGCAATGACACAAATTGTGCTTACTTACAACTTACCCTCCATGCACCCACACTGTTCCTGGATTTGGGTCTTTCTGTCCCAAATCGACTCGGAGCAGCTGGCAGAATTTCCATAAATTATCATTTTTGAGTAAAAAAAATAATTGCACACTTTACAGCCACAAATTAAGCAAATTTCTGCAATTTACAACCGAAAATTGCACAGATTAAACAGGTTGACTGCAATTTGCATGAATGGCACTCCTGGATGCCATGTTGGGGATCCTGTGGATTTTTTTAAAAAAAGAGTTCATGGATTTAGGGGGAAAGCCCATGGCTCAGCTCGCAAATGCAAGCTGAGTTAATGGCATGAGGAAATCTGATGAGCCCCA
Organism: Anniella stebbinsi; assembly: GCA_029215795.1. Classification (NCBI taxonomy): domain Eukaryota; kingdom Metazoa; phylum Chordata; class Lepidosauria; order Squamata; family Anniellidae; genus Anniella; species Anniella stebbinsi. The sequence continues at coordinate 12,513,007 of JARDYH010000001.1, read as the reverse complement.
AAATATCCAAATTCCCCCATTAGGATTAACTCCCCCCAAGGTGAAGAGGGAGAGTTAATCCACCCTTCTACACTGTCACCCCAATCCGAATTTAGCAGCAAACAATAAGTGCAAAAAAAAAATAAAATGCAGTTCCATTGATACATCTCTAGCATCATTTCTACTTTGGCCATTAATTGGTTACCCTACGCATACTCCAGTCTGGATAATCTAGGCTGACCATCTGAAAAGGAGGACAGGGCTCATGTAACTTTAACAGTTGTAGAGAAAAGGGGATTTCAGCCAGTGTCATTTGTATGCAATTAGTTCCTGGTGAAATTCCCTCTTCATCACAACTGTTAAAGTTGCAGGCACTATGCTAGAGTGACCAGATGCAAGAGAAGGCAGGGCCCCTGCAACTTTAACTGTTGCGATGAAGAGGGAATTTCACCAGGAACTAATTGCATACAAATGACACTGGCTGAAATTCCCTTTTCTCTACAACTGTTAAAGTTACATGAGCCCTGTCCTCCTTTTCAGATGGTCAGCCTAGATAATCTTTATAAGCTTAAGTATTGTAACAGGTTTCACACACACGACTATTGCATTCTCCTTATTGTAGGCCCTGAAAAAGGGACCACTTTCTTCAAAGTTCCTTTGAAAACAGCAGCACCATTTGGCAAAGATGAGGAACTTAATCACGCATTACCCTTGCACCTTAAGGATTCTTAAGTCATCCCTGTCCTACAAATTAGAGATAAATAAGTGAACGAATATCAACAAAATATGAAAAGGCTTCTGATTTAAATGAACTGGAGTCATCATGAAAGAATGCCTTTTGCTGAGGCAGCCCATTTTCCCTTCTCTCCTCCCCAGTGAAATTACAGCTCGTTTTCCAGCCATCTTGCAAAACCTGCTAATGTGCATAATGATTGCTCAACTCTGCCCATAAATGTTCTGGGTTTTATGAGCGCAGGGACAGAGGTGCCATTGCAGCCTCTAGAGTATCTTCACTGCACTCTAGTATGAGTATATTGCACCTACTCACCTAGAAACTCAGCCTGAGATGAATAGCAAACACCATATCCACTCCCCATCACCACCACGCCACCACCACTAACACAGGGAAATGGCCTCTGCCTGTTTTGTTCTACTCCCTTTTCCTTTCTTCAAATGGCATCATATGGTGGGATAATAGATTTGGTAAACAGAAAAATGCATCCTCGGAGCTCCTGAAGGGCATTGACTGAGCTGTTTTGATAAAGCTAAAGGAGCCGAGTGCATGTTAGCTGGAAGCATTAGGTAAAGCTGGAGAGAAATGGGCAAATAAATATAGCTATCCTCATGCAGTGACTGATATACCAATAATAATTGATAAAAAGTCTCCCAGAGGGACGGCCTTCATAACATCGCAGGTAATGCACACTTCATTAAGGGCACTGCTCTTGAGAGGGGCTAAGTATCTTGCTCTTTAGATATTTCCCTGGAATGGATTTCTTGGTTGTAGGGATGTGGTTCTGCACATTGTGCTGCAGAGATGGAGTAGAAGGACAAAGTCAGGAAGCAAGAGGAAAACAGCGTTTATTCAGGGATGGGGAATGTGTAGTCCTTCAGATGTTATCAACTGTAACTCCATCTATCTTAGGCAGAATAGTCAATGGTAGGCAATGATTGGAGTTACAAACCAACAGCTTTTGGAGGGCCATCCCTGGTTTAAATGGACAGAACCAGTTCCTTCATGTATACACATTTCCAAAAGCCATTTCCTTGCATATATTACACTCTTACACCACACCAAAGCTTCCGCACGAAACACTGGGACCACCCTTCTAGAATCCTTTGTTTATGTTCCCATTACTCTCAAACATCTGACATTTAAACTTAATACACAGAAGAAAATTAAATCCATAATGAGACGAAGATGCTATGATTGATTTCGGCCTGAATGTTACATTATGGCTTTGGCGGCACAGTTACAAGTCCCAAAGCCCCAATCCTGGCACCAATAAAAAAATTCCCTGGCAGCGAGGCATGGTTGTTAGCAGAAAACAGGCTCACATAATGGCATGCTTAACTAAACCTCAAGTAACTTTTCAAACTATAGTCCTTCGAAATAACCTGCAAGTGTAACTGGCAAACAGGTTCAATAAGGATGTTTGCAGAACATAGATGGACTGGAGCTAACTCCGATGGTGCAAAGATTGTCAGTGTCAAAGTGTGTGCAAGTTACTCACTGGCCTCATCTACACCAAGCAGGATATTCCACAATGAAAGTGGTATATAAAAGGCAGGAGCCACACCAAGCAGGATATACCGGAATGAAAGTGGTATATGGTATGTGTCTATGGGCTCCAACAGTTGTCAATGCACTTCAATACCACTATAAAGCAGTAGTGTGGCTCCTGTCTTTCATATATCGCTTTCATACTACTTTCATAGTGCAATATCCTGCTTGGTGTAGATTTGGCCCTGACAGGTTGGGAAAAGGGGACCAGATTGTCCACTTAGCAACATGATCCTAAGGGATTGAAATGTTGAACAGACACTTGGGAGAACCCCTCTCCACTGTGCCCTTGCTTCAGTGTCAAGCAAGGGCTTTTAATGTAGTTGTAACCCACACCACGAAGGAAACGGGGGTTGACAAGTTGCGTGATGAATATGGAACATGGCTCTGTTGGGCTAACCAAAATTATATGTGGAGAGGATGAAACTGACAAGGATATTGACAAGAAGGGGAATATGCCTCTGCAGAGCTAGATGGTGGACAGGTGGTTGAGTGCAGTTGCACAAGAGCATCAATAATAATAATAATAATAATAATAATAATAATAATACTTATCCTGACAACATTTATGCACATTTGAAGATACACACACACACACAAACCCAAATAACAATTTGCAAAATGGCAGAAGCCACAGAGAAAATGTGCAAATTGCAGCCATTTTAAAAAGAATGGAAATAGGCATATTGGCTCAATTCACTACATTGTGAGTAAAAGCCAGCAGAGGGAAATGGAATGGATCTGCAGGGCTGAAATGGGGGAAGAAGAAGAAAAAAGAAGTCAATCATTGAGCTGTTTATTTGATTGTTCATGTTATTTTAGTTCATATGATTTTACAAATATGTTTGATATTGAATTGAATTGTTTCCATGATGTAATCTGCTTTGGAAGCCTATGGTGGACAAGAAATAGATTACATAAATGCAATATATAAAAATATGGTCACTTCAAGGATTTGTTGTGTGATGGGGATTAGAGGCCGTGCCCATGTGGAAACCATTCATTTTAAATATGGATGGATATTGAGCATCTTTCAAATGTTCTCATTTTTCAGTTTGTATTTTATGTTATCTTACTGTGTTTCTCAACTATTATGTGACCTGAAACTCAGTTATCCTTTAAAATTCGCACTTGTCTGAAGATTGCAATGGCATTCTCTAATCAAAACAGTGTGTACACAAATCCATGCATTAGGAAAAATTGCTTGCCAAACTGTGTGTTATTAGTCAAAATGCATGCAATAATGAATGTCTTGGATGTAATGTTCACAACAGCGATCTTGAATTTTCTTGCAAACATTTTTTTTAAAAAAAACTTTGGGATGAACTAAATTTAAGACTAGAGTGAAACAATAATTGACAGGTTATTTTCCTTCTTAAATTCCTACTCGGGACGTGATGCCTTGAGACCATCATACAGGGCCGTTCGCCAGTTGGAGAGAAGCTGCCATGATGACAGTCAAAAGAGAACTGAGGGAAATGGGCAGGAACCCCTCAGTCATGCGCAGTATTCAGCGAGGGAGGGGTTCCTGCCCAAAACACCCCAGCTATAGGAGTTCCCTGAACGAGGCTCTGCGCAGGCACAGAACCCATATGTGTGAATCACAGAGACCACAAAGAACTGAAGTTATTTTGTGTCAATCTTCCCATCCCAGTAATAGCTGTACAAGGCAAGCTGGCATCTGTCTTGAAGCTAGCAATTCTCGTGACAATCCAAATACCATTTATTTAGCTGGGAAAGTAGGTACGAAACCCATCACTGCAGGCAGGAGATGATTCAGAACCGTTCAGCCACGGCAGCCTAGTTTCACCAGCCCATTCACCATGCAAGACTGCTCTGCCAAGCATCATCTATCATGTCTTTTCTTCTGTTTGTTTGTTTGGGAATATGCTTATTGTTCCCTCCTGATCGGCCAATTAAATGGTATCATAAAATACATAAATTCAGAATCCTCTCTGCCTGCAGTCACTACTTGTGAGGGTGTTGTATTCTTTGCGAAGAACAAATGTTTTAGAAGATGAAATGGTAATCAATTTATTTACATGGAAAAGCTTTAGAGGCTTAAACATCATGCCAAAGGGATGCTTCTAAGGAATTGCTTAGAGTACTCCTGTGCCATATATTTGAACAAAAGTATCCTTCGCCCTCGTTCATTTCCCTCTTCAGTGCTGGCACATTATTTTAGAGAAGTGCACCGCATCTGCATTATATAAAGCTACCCTTAGCCATCCTTGGTATTTTAAGAGTGTGTTATAGGAATTAAACAGTGGTGGGTGGTTTTTTTTTTTTTTGCATATGTGTGTGGATTGGGATGATACATAGAACCATCGGGCTATATATTTATTGAAATACGTCTACCTCTTTGTCAGAAAGAATACGCCACCATGACGAAAGTGGCTAACAATAAAATAACCCACATGCCCAAAAATATTTATTTATTTTTTTATTGCATTTCTATACCGCCCAATAGCCAAAGCTCTCTGGGCGGTTTACAAAAAGTAAAACCAATAAAGATCTTTGTTCTTTAACTGTGCTTGTTTTAGACTGCTCGCCTGTTATATACAGGATGGGGCAAACTTGGATTTTTAAAAAAAATGTTGGAGAACATACAACTGACAGAGTGTTTTGTGGAAGCCAAAAGAAATAGTGGCCAAGCAATCGAAAGCCACTTTGGTATGGAAAAGGAAAGCCATTACAGTTGTTGACAAATTCTGTTTAAAGCAAAGATTTAGGATGAATTTGCAGGTTCATATTTCAACAAAACATCTGAGGAATTTCAAGGGAAACAGTGTTTGCCTGTCTGTTTGTTTTTAAAGATGCATGACATTTTCCAGGGAAAGATCTTCACATCTGAAATCTCAGGACGGATTAGAAGTTCTTGTCTAGAGAAGAGGCAAAGGATGTTGAGCAAAGTGTATTATTATTATTATTATTATTATTATTATTATTATTCTCTGGGTTGTGGCTCATAACATCATACAGAGCTACCTATGTCTGCTCAGAATAATGTACAGCTCACTTACCACACAGAAGGAATCACATCACTGGGTGAAATCTGCATGATATGGTATTGTGTGACCACCTTCCAATCACATCATCTTCATGGGATATTTCCTCTTCTTCTACAAATTCTCTCACAAAGAACATCCTCCTGTGATTCCTTCCTCCAAATCCGTCTGTAATGTCCATAGCTGAAACCTTATCCCAGGCCTATATCCATGGCTGTGGCCAAACACAGAGCTTTTATCTTGAAATTATATGCTTCATGATATCAATAAATCACTTGGCAAACTAGCCAGTTTACAGCATGATCCTCAAGATGCTCCAAGGACTCAATATGTGTGTTGGGTCCTCAGAATATATTTATGGGAGCTTTTGAGAATTCCTGTGGGGAGGGGATCATGTATTTTTTCCACTTTAATATATTCAGCCACCAGCAAATATCATATGGATTTGGGATTTCGGGGAGAAATGGCTAGCAGTGGGAAGGAAGATGGAGGGGGGAGTGTCTCTAACATGATAAGAAAAGCTCAGGAGGTTTAACAAGACCTGCCATGAGATTTGGCAGATGGTTCTGCAACGGATTGTCAAACTTTAAACTCATCTTCATTTAAGAGTTTTAAGGGTTGTATCCCTACACTAAAGCCTCTTGCTCTTTTGCCGGGTTGATTCTAGTAAATTATAGATCAGACTTTCTGAAAACTGCTTCCATGAACAGAGGCTTCTTAAATCGCAGCTAAACTGAGCAAGAAGATTACATGTTATTATGATGGGAGCCCAGCGGGTCTCCCCTCCCCACCTTCTCTCTCTTTTCTCTTTCCACAGCAAACATAATGATGTCGAGAAGGATAAAGCAATCATACTGTGCAAGGAGGTCATCCAGACAAGAACAATGACTTTCAACTCAGGGCACCGGCAAATCCCTCTTTTGGTGAATATTCATGCGGCAAATTCTGATTCTTAATGGCTTCATAAAACCCAGCCACTCCTAAGCAGAGAATCCCAACCCGTGTCCCATGACTAGATGATTAAAATTGCTCATTGGTAGAAGGAGAAGTCACTGGGGGAAAACGATGCTGAAGACATTCTATTTCATGGGCAATTTTTAGCTTAATTGCATCCTACCTTTATTTTATTTCCTTTTATTTCATTTTGAAAAAAAGAATATATTTTCTAAAACTCTAACCAAAGTGTTAGGCAATGTAAGTGGCATTTCAAATTAAAATCATCACTAATATCGAAAGGGTCATTTATTCTTTTAAACACACAGATACACACAAACAGACGTAAATAAAATTGATGGAAGGGGGAAAGTCTCAGTGAAATCTATCGACACAGCTAGATCCTAGGATGAGTTGGACAGGAGAAAATGTGAGTAGAATAAAACACAAAGCTTCTTGCACTGATACAGTTCAGTTACGGAGATTTAAGGAATGTGAGCACTGTGAATACTGATACAAAATAACCTGATCCTGCACATCTTGGATAAATGTGCTGATTGGAACTCAATTCTTCTTCACTGTGAGCCTATCTACACTACTGCTTTAAAACGGTTTATAACAGTTTTAAACCGGCTAATAATGGTTAACTGGTTTAAAACTGTTATAACCCGTTTTAAAGCAGTAGTGTAGATAGGCTCTAGATCTACTCATAGGCTCAATTCGGACGACACAATAAACAACTAGTGTGGGGGAAACAATCGTCAGTTGTTTTGACTATTGTGTCATTCCAATGCTGCCATAGTCAACTCAGCGCTGATCCTAATCCACACCACAGTTGATTATTTATTACCATGTTGTTTGGGGAGTACCCCCTAGGGTTAGGGTTAGGGTTAGTCAACCCACCATTGACTATCGTGTCGTCTGAATTGAGCCATAGTCTAGGTGATCAGCCAAATGAATCCAAACATTGTAGCACACATTGTACTGTGATGTAAGACACTCATTCCACTTCGTCAATTTGTATTTAGAGTTGGGTAGGGGTGAGCTGCAAAGTTCAGCCATTCATTATGACATCTCACTATCTCTCAGTGTGGGCTATGCAAGCAGGGAGAACAGAATAGTGCACACCATTGCTGTGGAGGTAACAATTCGGGGATATTTCAGAAGCCAATTTGCACCCTCGGCCTTACACTTTTTCCTCTCTCCGTCTCTCTCTTTGTCCATCTTCTTTTCTTCTCCTACAGGTGGCCCTATTACCACTGGTGTAACACAACTTAGGTAAAGTCATAACCAGGGCTGATGCCAAGGATAGGTATGGTTGGGTACTGGCCAAGGCCCCACATCCCAGCAGGGGCCCACTGACAAGAGCCTCGTCACCATTGCAATCTGAGTATTCCCCTGCATCTCACGCTGGCCCAAACAACAGTGGTGATGAGAAGGAGGAGCAGGAGATGCCACTGCCTACTTCACCACTGCCTGCCTGCCTGCCTGTCAATCAAGCAAGTGGTAACAATGATGAAAAAAGGATGAGTAAGAACAGCTTCTCACAATGACACTGGGAAGGTCGACTCACATCACACCAACCCCCCCCCCCTGGTTTGCCTCCAAGTTTTTTTATTTTACCTTTGAGGCAAAAGAGCATCAAGCTTACGATTCCTTTCACCTGAATGGCTGCTCTTTCACACCACTCCACACCATCCTCCCCGGGTGCCTCTACAGGAGCGATTTAAAGCTCTTTCAAGGTGCATTAAAATTTTTACCTCTACGAGAGCGGAGCGCAAATCGGGGGTCAAGGCGCGTTTTCTCTCCGATTATGCACATTATCGAATGCGTGTTAAATAGCGAGGTTTTTTTTCTCCGCAGCCATTAAAGTGCATTTTGACCACGTCAACAAGCGATTCTCCGCATTTCAGCCATTTTAAAGCATGTTACAGTCTGCCGGTTATGTGCTTCACCACATGTCGTTTACAGGAATTAGCCGTAAAAGCGATTGCGAGAAGATGCGCATAATCGGAGAACCAAGGGTCCAACTGAATTTTTGTAGAGGGGACCCCCTTCTCTTTCTCCCTCCAGTCAGGTCCTGGCAGATGAGTACTTCAACCAGATTGCCTTTCTCCCAGGCAAAAATGGAATGACCCTTTCATCTGGCTCTTTGGGGGCATCAAGGGAGAACAAGCCTGCCTCTGCAGAGATTCAGGCATTATATGATTTTTAAAAACGTTTTTGAGCCTGGGATGCAAGGTTTGGGTTTCATATTGAGGCTTGGAGCCGGCTACTGGGAGAGATCACTTTTCCCTGACAGGACCTAATGCAATCCATTCAAGCCTCCCAGTTCCTTTAAAACTACACAGAGATTTGGGGTGCATTAAATGCGCTTAGGAAAAATAATCCAGACTATTAGCGTTCTAGGAAAGGCTGGGGAAGAGGCGGGGTGTCAGCAGGACAGGCTCAGCGTCGTGTGAGTCCCGTGCTGCAAATCCGCACACCAGGCATGGTGAAAGTGCACTAAATCGCTGGTGTGATAGAGCTGGAAGGGAGGCATTGAAGGTATTTTGCCCAAACCTAGAGCTGGCACTGGTCCTAACCCAATAGTTGGAGATAAACGATGTAAAACACTGTACCCAACAGCGAGGGGCCAAGGCACAAAATCTACATTTGCAGTGGTACTTTCCCAGTACGGATTTGAGTAAAGAAAGTGTTGCATGATCAATCAAGGATCCAAACCACTTGTTCTTTTGCGTATGACAGTAAAACCAAAAATAAAGCAATTTTGTACAGTAACTCACTGATAAGAACTAACAGCATCCTCCCACTCGTCAGCACAAATTCTCCCATGGAAGTATTTATATTTTAAAGTACTTTAATGTGGCACTACGTGGTAAAGCGCTGTTTATCGCGGGTAAAAGGAAACACAAAAAAGAAAACAAAAGCACAATATTTAATCATTTCCTACCAGAATGTGAAAGGAAAAAATGATGACAATGTATATGATTTCATCTTACTCTTGTCACAGGAAATTACCTTGTTCGCCTTCAACATAACTGGGATAGAATCAGAGGAATAGCCCCACAAGTGTTTGCTGAGTTTTTTAGTTGCAATCCATTGGGTAGGGACTGGAGCTTAAGTCATCTGCAGGAACCCAAAGCATCATAGATTAGGTAACTGATGCTAATTGAATAGCTAGATTATGAAGCTTGGCCATTTGATAACCGGCTGTAGAGCCCGTAATGCATTCAAGTACATTTTTTAAAACCCCAATTATATTCTGAAACATGGATGATCTACAAGTCAACAATGGGAAAATTTCATTTTTTCTGGTTGCATTTTATTTATTTTATATTGATTTATGTACAATATGTTTGGAGGACCACTCTCAGGGGAGATGAATAATTCTGGCCCCTGGGACTGGATTGCCTTCTGGCTTGCTCTCCAGAGAATTGATGGTAGCAGGATGTGGATATACCCTAAAGCCTCAGTCCTGATTTTCTAGAGGTTCCTTTCTCTAAGAAGAAAGAGGCAATGAGTGATTATTACTGCCTCTCTTTGCATGGAGAAAGGACAGTCCCGCTAACACTAGAGAAAAGGAAAGTGAGGGACAACATGATAGAAGACAGGATCTACACTACTGCTTTATAACAGTTTACAACAGTAGTGAAAACTGTTGGGGGCAAGGACACTCTCCATATACAGTTTTCAAACTGTTTTCAAAGTGTCATATCCTGCTTGGTGTAGATCCGGCTGAAGTGTACACATTTATGCCTGATGTGGAGAAAGTAGATAGGGAGACATTTTCTAGGGTTGTGCACGCCCGAAAATATCGTATTGTATCGTTATCGGAATTTTGAACCAAAAAAATTATCGTCTCCGTTTATATCATAGGTGTACTGTATCATATCGTATCGTATTTCCGATAATTATCAGAAATCCGATATTATATCATTTCTCCATTTTGCCCTACAGAATCTACTCTAGAGTTGATTTTTGAGTCAGAAAGGCCTAAACTTCTTAATTTTCCAAGTTACAGGTTTGAAACTTGGTCACAGTGCAGATTGAGTGTTGCTAGACTTATGTGCCAAATTTTAGAACAATCAGTGCAAGCGTTACTCAGAAGTAAGCTTTCAAATACACTGTTTCAGGTGGCTGAAATGTAGTCCTTTTTCAAGAGACGTTGTCTATTACTCATGGGCATCTCACAGATGGCCTTGAGGGGACTCATCTGTGCCCAATTTCAGATGCACAGCTGCAGGCGTTACTTGGAAGTAAACTCTCAACAACATGCACTGTTTCCGGTAATGCACTCCATGCTGCTGCTGCTGCTGCGACTTATAGGTATATTTTTATGAATACAATGAACTTTCAAAACCTGTGGATAAACCTAGGCAGTGCCTTCCATATGCAGTCATAAAAGTAAAATGTGTTAATCAGAAGATGGTGAATTGCTGCTGCCTTGTCTCATTGATTAGGTCACGCATGTCTACAAATGAAAAGCATTAGGGGGTAGTGGAATAGCACGGGTGTTACATTTATTTTAGAGCCAACCTTAGCAGGCAGGGCCTCATTGGGCCAGGAGATACCCCGGAAGCGTGCCAACCTGCAGGATGGATCCCACTAAAACTAAAAAAAACCTAAAATGTATATTATTATTACCTGTGCCTATGTGTGCGTGGCACAGTGAGTGGACACATTCCACCACAGAAGCAGAACTGCTGCTGCCTTGACTCAAGAGATTAGGCCATGCATGTCTAAGTACAAAGGAAATAATAAATGGATAGGGGGGTAGGGGAGTAGCATGGGTGTTACAGTTTTTTTAGCCAGCCTTAGCAGACAGGGCCTCATTGGGCCAGGAAATACCCCAGGTAGCAAGGAAACCTGGAGGATCCCATCAAAACAACCCTCACACACTGCCTTGACCTCATTGTGCTTGAAAAATGATCCAGTCTGCCCGCCATCCCCGTGCAGGCAGGTGAGCAGTTCTTCATGTCAGAGCTGCACACATTGGCTGGAGCAGTGGCAAATAAAAGTCACGTTCTGGGTAGGCACATTGGTAAATTAATATGTCATGTTCAGGGTAGAGGTGGGCACATTGCCAAATTAATCTAAGTCACGTTCAGGGTAGAAGTAGGCACAGAGTCAAAAAAAAAAAAGTGTGAGGGGGATGCTTCTGCAGTCCCTCAGTAACAGACTCCACGACCTAGGGATGTAGGTCGAGAAATAATAATACAGGAATCTCTCAACTTGAGGCTCACTATAGCAGTCCCTCCAGACTGGAAACATTGGATGGAGCAGTGTCTTTCAAAAAGAAATAAAATGTGTGAGAGGGAGAGACAGGCACCCCAGAACTGCCCCCAGCAGCAACAGCATCTCTCCTAGACCCAGAGCCACCTCGCCCAAGGCACGCTTCAGAGCCGCGTTTCATACTGCTACAAAGTGATTGCAATTAATAATTACAATGTATGCTTTGCCCACAGTTTGTGAGTTTGTGTGCTGCTTTGACCACACAGATCCTGTGTAGCAGGCTACATGACACACCAGCACACTCACAGTCAATCAAGCAAACACACACACCCAGAGGGAGGGAGGGAGAGAGAGAGAGAGAGGGAGAGAGAGAGAGAGAGAGAGGGAGGGAGAGAGAGAGAGAGGGAGAGAGAGAGGGAGGGAGAGAAATATATTTAAAAAAAAAAAAATCAAGAAAGTTAAACAGGGAAGAGGACAAAACACACTCCCTCAGTCACAGTACCCCCACTCATGCTAACCTAACCCTTCAATCAAACCAACCAGAAAACGTATAAAAACTATAACTCAAACACATAAGCAACACACAGCCAAATGAACCTGAGACACAAAGAGACAAGACTACAATGAATCTCCAACAATTCACCACCAAGTAACTATAAGGCCCAGAAGCCAGGACAGAGCTCCAACAAAATCCACCCTTCTCCCCTCAATGCCTAACTCCCAACAGAGCTGGAACACCAAGTGTGGGGGTTTTATGTGGGGATATCCTTAGCCCTCCTCCAACGTTGTGATTGGAGCCTGCTGGAATCCTTGCTGCACGATTCATCACTGAATCTGTCAGTCTCATCAAGCACACCCCACCTTCTAGCTCCGTCCGTGTGGCGGCAAAAGAGAAAGAGCCTTCAGATAAAAGGATAAAATACGATAATTATCGTAGGATTTTTTATCGTCTCCAATAATTATCGTAGGGTTTCCTATCATATTGTTATCATTAACCGCATGCACGATAATGAGCATATTGTATCGTTATCGTACATTTTAACGATATGATACACATCCCTAACATTTTCTCTCTCATAATCCTAGAATCTGGGACCATCCCATTAAGATTCAAGACAGGTCAAAGGAACCTGCCTACCATGTAGTGGTTAAAGATGAGGAGCCTGTCAGAAAAAAAGAGTTGGCAACCCCAGTTCAGCATCAAAAATATGGTAAATACACAGGCGTTCAAAATCAGACATTTAACAGCTAATTGGTCAAAGTCCTGGGACATAAAAAAGAGCTATGCTGGATCAGACCAAGGGTTCATCTAGCCCAGCACTCTGTTCACACAGTGGCCAAGGAAGACATGACTGCAAAGCACCCTCCTGCCCATGTTCCCCAGCCTATTCACTAAATTGTTGTATTCGACATGATGATTATAAATTCCGTGGAGTTCCTACTATGCTTCTGCCCTCTATAGAGAGCCTAGCTCAAACAGAGCTTAAAATGGTGGCTGAGGCCAGATTTTCAAATAAAGTGACTTCTGAAATTATCTCATTTCTAGAGTGGAACAAAGGCCCTCCCATTTCCCCCACTGGATTATACACATTCAACATCACCCTTTTCTGGGGTTTGCCTAAAGGCACAATCTGCTCCTAATACGTTTGGAAATTATTGTTCCATTATAGCCACACCAATATGCAATCAAACGGAAATTATAGGGGAGGGAAAGCGATTTGTCTTCTTAATGAGAGTCACCTTGCTGATTCCCCCCCAATGCCGTCGGCAATCATTAGCCAAGCTGGTGAAATAAACAAGACCAGTTGCTCTTTGGGTGGTATCCGCAATCCACGGTGAGACCAGATGGACAGGCCCGCAAATGAATAATCCTATTTTGAGCATAAAACATTTGTCTTTTTAAAGTCTTAGCTCCCCCTAGCAAAGGTCCCCAATTCTAATGATGCATCCAAGTTTTGCATCAAAGCTCACACACTACAGGGGAAGACAGATCAAACCCTGAGTGTGGCAAATGAGGTAGGCTGTCTGTCTGGCAGTGAAGATTGAGACCCCTGCTGCTTCTAAATGGGCTTGATATATTGTTACTGCCTACTGCAAAAAGATCCCATGGGATCCATCAGCGACTCTCTAGTTTGTAAACATTTTCCAATCCTGATGTTATTTGGGAAATGGGGAGCTGGTCAGACGAGTCCCAGCAGTAAAGGCAACAGGGAGCACTGGAGGTAACAGAAATTGGGGTGGGGATCATAAGTGACTCATCCAACTGCAGGACCACTATCTTTTCCCAAAATGTGTCCCTGCAAGTTGCAAGAGGAACGTTCACACCCACTCAAGGGAGTGTTTGCAGATAGCAAGGGTTGGCCTCCATGAGGGCATGACCGTGCACTGTGAAGTCCCAATTGCAAATAACTACTTTTTTTTAATGCATTGTGTGACAACCAGTGGTTTACACACATTCATCACGGATTGGATTGGATTGGATTGGATTGTAGCAATCTTTGCTTGGAGAGGTCATATTATCACTGCATCAATTTACATCTGAGTAATGCGATTTTTTTTAAAAGAAGCACAAGGTAAAAAGAGAGAGATACCTGCTACAAATGTGTTGCTGTACATTGCAAATGTCCCAGACAACAGAAGCCCAATTTCACCTTGGGGAGGGAGGGGTATACTTTATTGTCCTCAGCATCATCATGAATGGGTCAGCCTTACCTTTGAGTGATTCTGCGGTTTCTTATCGCTTTGTTTGCACTGACTGACAAGGAACTTTTTTTGGGGGGGGGGATGATGTACATTGCTCTCCCTTCAAAAGTTTCCTTGGTTTTCATCAAAACTTAAACTACAACCCCAGTCTATCACTTACTCTGTGCAGTAGCGAATTCCCATGACATCTATTCTTTCTACCACCACACAAAATTTCTAATTCTCACTCTGTTCTGTTCTAGGGAGAAGATGAAATTCAGAAACAACAGAAATGATGGCTTGTTCTTACATTACACATGGGAAATCTAGGTGTAAGGACTCTCCAAAGCCCAACTGCTCATGCAGAAATGTCCATCAACTTCTCAAAAAAAAAAAAAAATTGCAGGAAGATTCAAGTCTCCGTTATAATAATGACACATAAGTTTTTGAAGTTTGCACACTACTCGTGGATTTACATATCAATTTCATGGCCATCTTTTTGTTTTAATAGGTCACATCTATGACTTTAAAGCATTTATGAGAGACATGAACATAGGGATTGGTTCCCTCCAGATCTTTTGGACTTCAATTCCCATCAGCCCCAGCAGAAGTGACCAATAGTCAGGAGTGCTGCTGGGACCGAGCATTGGCCCTGTATATGCATATATAACTTATTACATGAGAGGACAGCATAGTGGATATCAGGATACATAAGGGTTAATAAACTGTATAAACTAATAATGACTTCGTATTTTGATCACTCATTGATTCTTATATGAGTTTTGGGATTTCCTACAGAGACTTTCACTGGAGAAATTAAAAACTCTTGTTTCAAGCTTTGCAGAGGCCTTCTTTGGTAAAATTTGGGCTACATATCATAGCAGCCTTTCTTCTGACCCAGCGATCCGTGTCAAGGTATGAAATGAAGCCAATTTGGTACCCTAATGCTAGAATATTAGAAAATATGCAAAGGGGGTCACAGCTCAGTTTGGGCTTCAGATTTCAGCTGAACTCGAAGCATAACCCTGATAGGAACTAGGAATAGATGAATATGTCAATTTCAGGGCCCCCCCATTTCTCATTTTTCTAATCCTCAATCCTTCTAATCCCATTTGTGCATCTGTTTGCACATTAAAAATAATCTACATAAAAATTACTCTGCACCTTTGTGATAATCTCTCCCAATGTACACAGTTGTGTACATAGGTTTACAGTTTTCATTTCTATCACACACACACACACAAATACACATTTCCCCCTCGTATACATATGCTTGTGTGCACTTTGCCCCAATGTATACTTTTTAATGGCGTCCCCTTGCCCCGAAGAATGGCATCACATAATTCGGAGACGTGCATTTACCAAAGGATAATCCAATGTGCATCTCCTCAAAATGCAAGAGGAACAAAATCCTCCACCGTCCCTAAGAGGAAATGCTTCTCCTGCTTTGTTGTAGGCTCATTTTTAAATACATCATTCACTTGGGTACATCCGGAGGATAATTGCATCCCTTGTTTCCCTCTGCAAAAGCAAAACGCATATGGCAAAGTTATGCAAACACTTGCTTATTTTCCTTACACTGTCGTATGTCCATGTATCGTTGTGTGGTTCCCCCACCCTTACAAAGCATGCCACATTTCAGCTTGATATGTAATAACTGAAGGGTGTGTGTGTGGAGGGAATGATGATTCACTAGTAACCAGGCTCAGACTGGACGTGAGGTTAAAGGTCTTTTTGTATTTGACATGCGAGTATTTTACAATGCAGATTGCATCAGCTGTGGGTGGGTTGATAATTATCAAAACTGAGATGGGCCTGGAGGGCGAATTTAGCCCTTTCTGCTTCTGCTGCAGTCCTGAGGAAAAACTGGTATTTGTTTTGGAGTGAGACTGTCCGTTCGTGTCAAAAAATGGGGGGAAGCATCCAGTGAGGATGGGTGGGTTGATAAGTACTGGGAGGGTTTGAGCAATTGCTCTGATTTTCCCCCCCACAAACGACCAGCCAGATCCCATCTTCAATGTCCCACAAGTTTCAAGTTTTTATCTTTAAAAATGAAGAAGTTACAGTCAGGGGTGGAGCTTTTGGGGGACCCCCTATAGCTTTTTAATTTGAAAGATAGAGATGTGAAACTTTCTGGACATTGCAGATTGGATCTTGCTAGTCCTGGCTCCCCAAGTTTTATGTCATTATTATTTCAATTAAAAAAGTTATGCACACATTTCCCCCAATGCAAGCCTATGGGGAAAAAAGCAGACAACAAGATGACAGCTGGGAGGCCCGGTCAACCAGCTCTCAATAAAGTTGCACAAACTTTAATAAATTCATATAAAATCGAGGGTTGGAGGGATCGATCTCAAATTTCATACACATGTCCAGCACATGTTGCTACACATATGTGCCAAATTTCAGTTCAATCCCTCCACCCCTGTATTTTTTTAAAGATCCTGCAACTTTTTGACAGGTCTGAATGAATGCACATGGTGAGCTGTCATTCTGACCTGTCAGAACTTAAACGATCTTTAATAAATTCATATAAATTCAAAGGTTGGAGGGATCGATCTTTTTTGGACCAAAAAAAATTATCATCTCCAATAATATCGTAGGTTAATCATATCTTCTTCAAGATAATTATCGGAAATCCGATATTTCATTTGCAGCCCCATTGTGCCCTATGCCTATAACTTCTGTATTTGCAAAGTTACAGGCTTGAAACTTAGTCACAATGCTTATGGGGTATGCTTAAGTATGTGTATGAAATTTGAGATCGATCCCTCCAACCCTCGATTTTATATGAATTTATTAAAGATCCTGCAACTTTTTGAAAGGTCTGAATGAACGCACCCGGCGAGCTGTCATTTTGACCTGTCAGAACTTAAACGGTGTTTAATAAATTCATATAAAATTAAGGGTTGGAGGGATCGATCTCAAATTTCATACACATACTTAGGCATACCCCATATGCACTGTGACCAAGTTTCAAGCCTCTAACTTTTAAAAACAGAAGTTATAGGTTTATTTATATGGCAATCCAATGATCCGATATAATCGGGCTGAACATTTTCGGATTGGATATTTATCGGAGGTTTTTCTATCGTATCGTTATCTTTAATCGGATGTCCGATAACAACCTTATCATATCATTATTGGACATTTTTACGATACGATGCACATCTCTAATGGTAAGTGCAGAGCTGCTGACAAGTATAACAGGTGGAATGGCCCTTAGGATCGAGAAATTGGAATAGAATCGTAGAATCATAGAATAGTAAAGTTCGAAGGGCTTATAAGGCCATCAAGTCCAACCCCCTGCTCAATGCAGGAATCCTCCTTAAAGCAAAATTAGGTCACCCAAGTTTCTTACACACCCTTTTATCTACCAATCCCTCTCTATCAATCTCCTTGGTCCTGCTCAGGATTAATAGTGCCCTGGTTCCATCCTCCCAGGGTCAGCTTTGCCGAGCCACCCAGGGTATCTATAGGGCCTGCAGCATGTGTGATGTTAGAGGCCCTGCTATTGAACTCTAAGAGAACCCATGCATATGTGTACAAAGCTGGGAGGGGCAGATGCAAGAATTATTGCATGCACAGACTGTATTTCAAGTGCTATGCGCTCAGTGCCTCAAAGTCAAGCTGTGTTCCACTGATTCTTACCTAGGCTGACCATATGAAAAGGAGGACAGAGCTCATGTAACTTTAACAGTTGCAGAGAAAAGGGAATTTCAGCCGGTGTCATTTGTATGCAATTAGTTCCTGGTGAAATTCCCTCTTCATCACAACAGTTAAAGTTGCAGGCACTATACTAGAGTGACCAGATACAAAAGAAGGCAGGGCCCCTGCAACTTTAACTGTTGTGATGAAGAGGGAATTTCACCAGGAACTAACTGCATACAAATGACATCGGCTGAAATTCCCTTTTCTCTACAACTGATAAAGTTACATGAGCCCCGTCCTCCTTTTCATATGGTCAGCCTATTCTTACCTAGCGCAAATGACATCAAAGTGGAAATTCAAAAAGAAACACACTTTAAAGCTAATTGAAGGAAGATCATTTTTGTAGTGAGGACTCAATGTGTAATGCAGAAAGGTCACAGTAGGTCTCTGATGGGGCAGGGCCCCATTCACTGGGGAAAGTGCTAACAGCACTCGGATCATGTGGACGAGCCATGCTGGACGGGTACTTCAGGATGCAATGGAGGCAGCAAAAAAGGCCTTCTTTGCTGCTTGCCCTGCCACACAATAGGCATGATTGTGTGCCCCAGAGCATGGAGTCTCTGCTTGGAGTCTTGCACCATTTGTACTCTAGCCAATGTCCAGACTGTTTCAGTATTCAAAAGAGCAGAGCAGGTGCAATCAAGTCAAAGGCTTCCACTTAACGCAAGTGACATGTATGGTCATCAGGTATTGAAAAGGTCACACACACTAACACAGAGAGAGACACAGGAGAAACCCTTTTAAAGTATTGAATTAAAAGCCTGAGGTCGTCAAGGCCAGATCCCTGATGCTATATTCAGTATTTACAAACGTGAAAATCTTCTGGTTATCCAAGACTTGCTATGATGTCATTTTCTCATTAAAAAAACGAATAAATTACCCAAACAAAACAACATTTCCAGAATTTCACGTTTTAGCCGTTCTGCTCTAACGAGACCCTTGGTGTTTTCAGAGCTTCCAGTTCATTAGCAACCATTGTGTGATTTACAGACGTACGTTGTCTTGGGTTCGTAAATGAAGTGAGGTTTACAACTCAAAACTGACAAGACAATTTCCTCTGCTGCCTTTGGATTCAGTAGCAGCGTCTCCGACGCAATAAAACTTTACGCGGCGATGCACATGGGTTGTTAGCTGCTGCCCGTGCACAAGGGTCAGATGGTTGCAGAAAGGCCACAGACGCATCAGCATTTCTCATTTTTAAGCGCCCAGGCATCACTTGCAACTGCTCCATTTGTTAGTAACTAAAGCGGGCTCCCTCAATGAGATGTAAAACTGAGAGCCAAATGCAAAACCGATGCCCTCTTCCACTGAAACAGGGAGGGCTCTGCTGAATGTTTAGCCTACCTCCCAGTACTGTCCACAGAGCTAGTCATCATATTGACAACTGCTTTTTACTACTTGCTCCATATCACCAGTCCCTGTCAGCTATAAAATTCTGTGTGCAAGCAACTACCAACCAGTCAGCTACTTGCTTGGTTAGAACTGCAGCTCCCGAGGCTTCATTTTCTGGGGCTTCTCTCTAATGAGCCTCGGCGCATGTGTCGTCCTGCTATTTAGGGATGGGATGACATTTGATTGTTTTGCATTTTAATATGAACCAGCCTAATTCGCACTGATAGGCGAACTGGAAAGCAATGATCTTTCCATGTCATACCCTCCATATTTTGTGATGCATGTCGTTCGACAACCAAAAATGGTGTACATACATTGTACGCGCATGCAGGCATTAGAGAGCGTTCAGCATACAACTATGTAATAATAATAATAATAATAATAATAATAATAATAAATTTATTTATTACCCGCCTCTCCCAACAGATTGAGGTGGGGAACAGCACCAAACACAAAATACAAAACTGATTAAAACACTTAAAACCAATACATCATTAAAATACCAATAAAACACCAATAAAACACTTTAAAATTCATCTGGGTAGGCCTGCCGGAAGAGATCAGTCTTTATAGATCTTTTAAATTCCTGAAGACTGGGGAGTTGGCTAGGCTGACCATATGAAAAGGAGGACAGGGCTCCTGTAACTTTAACAGTTGTAGAGAAAAGGGAATTTCAGCCAGTGTCATTCGTATGCAATTAGTTCCTGGTGAAATCCCCTCTTCATCACAACAGTTAAAGTTGCAGGGGCCCTGCTTTCTTTTGTATATGGTCACTCTAGTATAGTGCCTGCAACTTTAACTGTTGTGATGAAGAGAGAATTTCATCAGGAACTAATTGCATACAAATGACACTGGCTGAAATTCCCTTTTCTCTACAACTGTTAAAGTTACAGGAGCCCTGTCCTACTTTTCATATGGTCAGCCTAGAGTTGGCGAATCTCTCCCGGCAGGTCATTCCACAATCTGGGAGTGGCAGAAGAGAAGGTCCTCTGGGTAACGGTTGTCAGTCTATAAGCCATTTTGTGCTTGCAAAAATAATAATAATTGTATATTAGGGGAAATTGAGTAGAAAAGTGCCATTCTCCCATGCCTGATCTAGCTTGGGTGTGGGGAGGCCTTTGAGGGTGGGGGAAGGGTGGCAAGGTGTGGGTGTTCACCATTGGCAGGCCCAGGCATGGTGCCACCAGGCTGGGAGGGGACTCTCAACTCATGAAAGGGTCCTTACCCCTCTCAGCATCCTCACTGGCACTTTTGTAGTGATCGGTAACACCTGGGGCTCGCAGCTTTGAGCCCCACGGTCTAGCTGGTGAGATAAGGGTTGGCTTGGAGAGTGTCAACCCTGGAGCCCTGCAGCATGGGGAGGGTGTCAACCCCGGAAGGTCTCCCTACCCCCAAAAGGGATGGGCCCATGGGAGGGCGAATTGCCCAGCGCCAATCCACGGGCAATGAATGGCTTGCCCAATTTAGGGTTGGGCCCAGAAAAAGGCCCATACTGGATGCCCTATAGGTTTTCCACCTCCTTTGCAGATCTTGAATAAAATGTGGCCCTATTTAAACCCAATGTACCTGTGTTGTCTCGTCATTTTACCGACCTCCACTCTGCAAAATGCAGATGGGTTTTCATACGGATAAAAATAAATGCAAATGCAGAAATGTTGGGGGGGGGGAGTGTGCTTGAAATGATGTGAACGTTATAGAAAACAAAACAGATCAATTTGTGCATCCCTTCTGTTCTTGACTCCTGTCAATGCCCAGTTTTTGTGTCCCCCACTAAAATGAGTTTTTAAAGTTGACATGCTTCAGAGTACACTAGGGTTTCATGAGAATTTTGTTTATGCTCACAAATCATGCAAACATGTTCCGTTCACAATCCCAAAAGTGAACAGGAAAGTATGTTGTCTGAATGTGTTTGCAAATTCCCAATTTGTGTTCACATATTAAAAATGCACATTTGTAAAACAAACATACTTTTAAAAGTGCTTCTTTTAAAGTGCATTCTCACACTTTATTGGGGGAAAGTACACATCTTGGTGCAGATTTTATTTTAATGTGCATTTTTCCCATTCAAAATACACATTTTTCCTATTCACCATTAAAAAAAACACAATGCAGGAACATGAGGCAAGTCTAACTCCTAGGTGGTTTTAGAAGACTCTGAGAGATCACAAACATCCCTTATTTCCCCGTCGGTAGGGTATGTCTCCTTTCCTAGCATCTCTAGATGTTACATTTCTGAGTGGATATTGCTGACATTTTTTAAATTATCCTTACCCAAAATGTGTGCATTGTTTTTCAACTCAGCGGAGGGAAGCACTTGTACATAGGAAATGCACAGGTGGTGGGAGCCTTTAGCCATACCTAAGAATGGATTGAGTAGGGTGATTCACAAAGCCATTTTTTGATTTGAGAATAAGGGTGTTAGAAGCTTGTTCCTGTTTTCACCTGTGCAAGAGGCATTCAAGAGGCAGCTGGACAACCATCTGTCAGGGATGCTTTAAGGTAGATTCCTGCATTGAGCAGGGGGTTGGACTCGATGGCCTTATAGGCCCCTTCCAACTCTACTATTCTATGATTCTACAATTCTATGATATCCCTGCTAATGCTGGAACCAAACACCCTCACTCCATTTAACATTCCCAGTTGCAGAATGCAAAAGTCTAGGAGGGATTTTGGCTATTTTCAAGTTAGGGGGCAAAATTCTTTGGTGCTCTTTCTGACTGGCAGCCACATTGAACTTACACCAGAATGTCCTGAGGTATGATTTCTCATGATTTTGTGTCATTACAGGACATTCTAGTGGAACGTATTTATTAAAAATATGTCTTGTTCTCCTTTCAGGGCAGAAGCCCTCCCCAAGGTGGCTTACAGCAACAAGATATATAAAAAAAGTTAAAATGTTAAAAGTGACAGTAAAAATGTTAAAAGTGATAAAAATAAATAAAGAAACCCAAGAATAAAAGCAACACTAAAACCATTATCAACAACAAGGCAACAACAGTCATATCAAGAGAAAACCAAGGTAAAATAATATGTTTTTAAGGCCTTCTCAAAAGCTTGCAATAATGGACCTCCAATGGCAACTTGTTGCAAAGATGTGGGGCCACTGCAGAGAAGGCCCTCTCACGTGCTGTCACCCACCTCACTGCTTTCATGGATGGAGAAATGAGAAGGGTCTCCCTTTCTGATCTTAAAGTGCAGGCAGGCTGATATTGGTGAAGACATATGGAAGTCATATAGTAGCCATCTGTCAGCTGAGAGGGTTTTTTTTCCTTCCAGGCAAGGTAGTTTTGCTCCACTTTGTTCCTTACCCCCCCCCCCCATCAAGTTTTCCTTATTTGAACACTTTTTGGCTTAAATAGTACCTGGAATAGCACCCATCAGCAACAGGGAAAGAGAAAGGCCAGATCTACACTCAGCAGGATATGACACTTTGAAAACAGTTTGAAAACTGTATATGGAGTGTGTCCTGGGCCCCGACAGTTGTCACTACTATTATAAACTGTTTTAAAGCAGTAGTGTAGATCCTGCCTGACCCTTCTTCTACAAAATAACAATAGCATGGAGAATAAAGTACCTCGATTCCATGCTAAACCCTCAGGTCAAGAATCCTAACACCGTATGCATCCTGCATCTCAACACATGTTTTCCCCCTTCTAGAATCAAGTGAATTGCAGGCATGGAAACTAAGAGCCCTGGATAGATTTTTCCTCCCCAAAGGCAAATAGAAAAAGTTTATGTCCCAGTGTGCCAAAGCAGCAAAGAGAAGTCTTGGAGCATCAAGTTGACTACATTCTGAACAGAAGAAGAAGAAGAAGAAGAAGAAGAAGAAGAAGAAGAAGAAGAAGAAGAAGAAGAAGAAGAAGAAGAAGAAAGTAGAATGTATGCTACTTCTAAAGTGGTACGATTTGCAAATTCTCCATGCTGCCAGTTTCCACCTCATGGTGGCTAAAGGAGGCTGACAAAGAAGGTGTGTGTAATGTGATTGACTCCCTGATAAACTGTTTCATGTCAGCACTTTTGCTTCTTTGAACATCTAACCGAAATGTGTAAGCCCGGGTACATATTAGGTGCTTTAATGCCGGAACTAATATCGTGTAAGGAGACCCGCAGTGTGGCTAACCATATTTAATAAGCGTCTCAAAAAGCAACATTTTCGACCCTTGAAATAGAAACTGGTATGAAGTTCTAATATGGAAGAAGGGATAAATAGAACTTACCAGAGGGACGTTTTTGAAAGGATATGTCAGACCTTAGCAAAGTTTTCTAAGAGCCGATCTACACTCTAGCTTTGTAACGTTTCATAAGGGTTACGAAAACTCTTCGGACCATATGACATACTCCCTTGAACGATGTACACCCGAGGTTTTTTAAAACTCACTTCAGCTATATACAACGGTTTTTACTTTTAATAAATCATTTTAAGTGAAATAATGGCTCAATTCGGATGACACAATAAACTACTGGTGTGGGGGAAACAATCGTCAGTTGTTTTGACTATTGTGTCATCTGAATGCTGCCATAGTCAACTCAGCGCTGATCCTAATCCACACCACAGTTGATTATTTATTACCATGTTGTGTGGGGAGTACCCCCTAGATGAACAACTGTAAAGTTGATTATTACCCCACCATTGACTATTGTGTCGTCCGAATTGAGCCAATGTGTCTGTCCTTCCTTACCGTTTGTGATTCGTGGGGGCAGTGCTCATATTGAATCAGAACCTTGGTCAATTTAGTCCAGTTGTCTTCAACTGGCCAAGACATGAGACTCATTTCAGACTCCCAACCTGCAACACGGGATCCCTTCCACAATTGCCCAACATGGTGGCAACAGCGTTACTGCGCCCATCTGGATTGATCTCGCAACCCACTTTTGGGTCACAACTCACCAGTTGAAGACCACTGGTCTAGACTACATGTTGGTAAAAGTTCTCCAAGGTCATTCCAAGGTCACAGGGAGGAGGCTTTCCTAACCTTCACTTTTTAATTGCAGATACCAACAACTGAACTGGAGAGTCTCTCCAACGCTGGAACAGGGCCTGTCCCACGACCTTAGGATCCATGGTTCCAAAATATGAAGCTTCCCAAGAGTCATATTCAACTATTAGGGACAGAGATTACCAGCCCAGTAGGTAAGAATGAACTTCACTCTGGAGGAAAACCAACCTCAGTTGAAGGCGAGAGAGGGATATTTTTTTTCTTCAAATAATAATAATAATAATAATAATAATAATAATAATAATGAAAAAAGCCTATATGTACACGATTTATATGAAACTGCATAACTCCATATCCTTGCAACTCTATCGTCTCCAGAGAACTCTCAAGTTTTAATAGTGTTGCATTTTGTTTTCTTCCTGCTTTTCTATACATTATACAATATTGATAACTATTAATAAATCATGTGTGTTAACCTGCAGGGTATGGTACAAAGCACATCAATTTACTCACGCTCTCTCTACCCCCACCCTCCTGCTTTAGGGAAGTTATTTATACTCTAATATATATTTTTCTAGTTAACATTTAATAGCAATTTTGTATTGTCTGCTTTTGTACATACAGCCAGAGGCAGCATTATTGAAATGAAATAAGCAAATACATATTCTACCAACAGGAAACAGGAAACCACTGTTTTCATTTCATTCCTCATACCAAACTCTCAAATTTGGTGGGATCTAATCTAAGGTTTCACCCACATCAGCTAATGTAGTGTTCAGGTTAAGGGACTGTGCTATCAATGAGGAAGCAGATTAATGCAGAAATAGGACAGAGCAGACTTATGCATAGGTTTGGGTGCAAAATTTGTTTGGTTCTCATTTGAATACGAAGCAATCCAATTCACATTTAGCAAACTAATATAAGAAGCAGAATACAACGATCCTTTGGGTTTTGGGCCCTTCTCCAAATTTTGCAATGCAGTTCTCTGATAAAAAAAAATGTGTACAAAAGGATGTGAACGTTAGGGAAAAGTCTGCGCAACAGAACATCTTATGTTATGGGAAATTGCTTGCAAAAAATCACATACTGGAGAAGATGTGTATGGATTTATGGATTTGGTCATATGGAAATGCATGAAAAATACCTAAAAATATATTGTTTGGGGTTCCACCCCCCCAAAATGCAATCATATATGAAAAATTGGATGGTTTGTCATTACATGTAAATTAGGTCAAAGTGGATGTGGTGTAGTGGTTAGAGAATTGGACTAGGACTGAGACCCCGGTTCTAGTTCCCACTTTGACATGAAGTTCAATGGGTGATGTTGGGCCAGTCGCTATTTCTCAGCCTATCATACCTCACAGGGTTGTTGTGAAGATAAAATGGAAAGAAGGGGATTGTGTAAGCTGCCTTGCATTCCTTGTAGGAAAAAAGGTGTGATATAAATGTAATAATACATAGATTAGGCTGACCATATGAAAAGGAGGGCAGGGCTCCTGTATCTTTAACAGTTTCATAGAAAAGGGAATTTCAGCAGGTGTAATTGGTATATATGCAGAACCTGGTGAAATTCCCTCTTCATCACAAAGTTAAAGCTGCAGAAGCCCTGCCTTCTTTTGTACATGGTTAAGAGACAGGGCCCCTGCAACTTTAACTGTTGTGATGAAGAGGGAATTTCACCAGGAACTAATTGCATACAAATGACACTGGCTGAAATCCCCTTTGCTCTACAACTGTTAAAGTTACATGAGCCCTGCCCTCCTTTTCATATGGTCAGCCTAACATAGATAAAATCATAAAATACAAGAAATTAATACAGCAGGCAAAGAAATACCTTCACCAATGTGTAAGGTATGGGCAGGAACTAAATGTTAGTTTGAAAATAGGGCTGAGGATTACCGTTTTGTTCATCCCCAAAGGTGTTGAGGGTGTTTTTAGTGTTCCCAATGAACCTTCCAAAAGATTTCAGATACTCCGTGTTTGTGGGTTTGACTGAACACTAAAAATAAATAAATAACCACACCTAAAAAAAAGATATTACAAAGCTGGAAAAAGTACAGAAAAGGGCAACTAAAATGATTAAGGGTCTGGAGCATCTCCCCTATGAGGTAAGGTTATAACAGCTGGGATTGTTTAGCTTGGGAAAAAGGAGGCTAAGGGGAGACATGATAAAGGTGTACAAAATGATGCATGTTGTGGAGAATGTGGAGAGGGGGACATTTTTCTCCCTCTCTTTAAATACTAGAACTCAATGGGGTCATCCCATGAACTTGATTTGTGGGGGGTTCAGGAGAAATAAAAGGAAGTACTTCTTCACACAGAGCATAGTTAAATTATGGCAATCACTACCACAAGCTGTAGTGATGGCCACCAATTTGGATGGCTTTAAAAGGGGGTTGGATAAATTCCTGGAAAAGGCTATGAATTGCTACTAGACCTGATGGTTATGTGCTACCTCCAGGATATGAGGCAGTAAGGCTGTGTGCACCAAGTGCTAGGGAATATGGGTGGGAGAGTGCTGTTGCACCCTGTCCTGCTTTGATGGTCCGTGGTCAACACCTGGTTGGCCACTGTGTGAACAGAGTGCTGGGCTAGATGGACCCTCAGTCTGATCCACCATGTCACTTCTTATGTTCTTAAAAATTAAAGGTTCTTGTAGTACTGACAACCACCTCTGCCTCTCCCAGCTCCATGGAAATGTTTGGCACCCTTGCAACCAGCGGATATGGCAGAGGAGAGGTTCAGCTCATTTATGCTAACGTCCCTATATAGGGCCGTACAGAACAGTCTTTCTATTAATACCTATGCAATGTTGTAGGGTAGCATTTTGGAAGTTCTTAAGGAAATGCCTTCAATTTTCATCCACATCTGTTTGTCTGCCCACCCACTCCTCCAGTTTTCCAGACCCCAGTAGCTGAAGCCATGCAGAAATGGGCCAAATCAGAAAATACCCATCTCCTAATTGCCCTTCATACTCCCACCACACACACACACACACACCACAGAGTGAAAGAAGCTTGTGCTGTCCTCCAGCAGAACACTTACACATTTGGAGAACTATTCTATCACGGGATGCACTGATAGACAGAGGCTAGATCGTCTCCAAACTCGCTCTCTGCATAAAAGACTGTGTCCGTAATAAGAGATATAAGTCCTAGGGGGAAAGATTCGATTCTCACATTCCTGTTTCATGCATACTCTTCTTTGCCTTTTTTGCTGTTGCTGTTGAAAGTAACAAATGACTCCTTTTTCCTCTACCCCACAACCACCCATGACCCCCGAGAGCCATATATTCTTGTCTAGCTTTTTGCTTGATGGATCCATTCTTGATTTTCAGCTCTGAAATTTCCCAAAGGGGGCATTTTATACAATGATACAAATTGCATGTCTGCGTGTCTTTGCTTGATATTAAAGTATGGTTTTTATGCTTATAAAGGTGCAATGGTGTGTGGGTATTTTGGTTTGTTTAGGCAAAATGAGATTTTAAGAACAAGCCCCAGTCCCTTTTTAACTTTGTTCTTGTGAAGGGGTTGTGGGGGGCAGGGTTTGAATGAAATGATTTTTCAACCATTTCTACACCAGGCCTTTTTCCTGGGATCGCCCCTGGCTGGTCCCTGTGAGTCCAAATGATGCACAAGGACTCCCAGAGGTGGGGGGGACAGGCACAGAATTTGCCAGGGATAAGGGATCCCTGGGAAATCCTGATTCTTCCGCAGTCCCAGGAACTTCCCGAGACCGCGGAAGATGTGTCCACCCATCCCGGGTGCTGCCGCGCTTATCCGCGTGGCTCCGTGCCCATCAGAGGAGAGGGGACGGGGAGAGGGGTGTTCGTTGGAGCACAAGTGCACTGTTCATGGATTTTCTAGCAAAAAATTAATGGTGCCCGTGACTTGCAATGGCCTGGAAGGAAGCCAGGTCATCATACTTATGGTGTGGATTAAAGCGACGATCCTGGAAGCAAGTACTTCTGGGATAGCCACCCCTCCCTCCCTCTAGGCCCCTATGGTGTAGAAAAGGCCTTAGTTGAGATGGGTCAGTGGCTTTTGTATTGTGTGTAGCAGCCAGCTGCACAGTAGCCCAGGTCACACCCTGGAAGCCAACAGATGCCAGGACCTACATGGGGACTGTTTCCTTCTGGTCTGCTCCTGGGTTATAAATAGGGTGTCCTGAACAGTAGATATGGTATTACCATCACTGACCATTACCAGTCCACTTCTGGACATTGACACTCATTATCTTGCTATAAAGAAAGCTTAAAGGGTGATTATCGGGACAGGGAAGGATCCCCGCCTACATATTCTATAGGCCTCAACAATGTGAGCATTTTGCCTTCCTCATAGCCATATTGATAGTTTACCATTTCCAAGCATTGTTTTATATTTTGGACAGAACATTTATTTGCTGGTGTCAGAGCGATTGGGCCAGATACATTGCAGGAGCTCAGCGAGGAGAAGATCAGAAACTTTAGTTCAAATGTTAGATTAACCTCAGTTTATCTTTATGTTTCCATTCTAAATCAAGGTTAATTTTAACTACAGCTACTGAAATGTCACTGGTTTAATTGACGAGAATGAGAGCTGATTAGGGATGGGCAGATCTGTCAAGTTTCATCTTACTGAGGTTCTCAGTTTTATACTATGAAGATGGTTCCATCTTGTTTCTGATCATTTTTTGTTTCCTCCACAGAAATCTATATACATTTTTAGTGTGTTTTTTCTGTCTCTCTCAAAAGGATGCATTTTTGGGTCCGTTTTTCAAAGGTGCGTGTCTTTGTCCACATGACCAAACACGTTTCTGTAAATTTTAAAATTCTTTTCTTTGCAGGGTTGTGTTGTTGTTGATGTGGTTGTTTCCAAATGTCCTTTCTTTTGCGTAACACATTTGCAGTTGGGATATGTGTGGATATCCAAGCACAAATTGCATCCGGGTCCAAGAGAAATGAATTGGGTAAATCCATAAAAAATAATTTGACATAGCAAAAAGTTTACCCATCTCTAGACCTAAAATAATTTAAGGGGGAAAAAAAGAAGAACACTAATGGAAAAACAAGGCTTTTAAAAATGTTTTTTAGAATGCATTTTTAAAGGGTTGTATAGGAAAGATATGAATATCGGCTGGTGACATTTGCTACACTTCTAATGTTGCGTGCATGTTCCACAATGATTAACCGAAGGGCTGTAGTTGGGACATGAGTATACAAATTGAACCCTTAAAAAGGATCCCATTTGGATTCTTCAACTTACCTACATTATTTGGGTCACCTGGGTGAGGACCATCTCTTGCTAGAACAGCTAATCGCAACCACACAGCAGAATACAGAATGTGTAGGAAATGTATCACTCTGTAGAAAATGCATGCTATTCCCTATGGATTCGTCGACAGACTCACCTGAGCATCGGTAGCTAAATTGGAACTAAGCAAAATGCACAAGCTCTCAGTTCATTCCAGGAGCAAAGGTGTATCTAGGATTTGCCAAAGGTCATTAAATTTCAGTCAAAAGCATTTTCATGTTTATTTATAGTTCTCCAAAGCACACGTTTTATTAAACACCCTACACATGCAAAGCCTAACTTTTTTTTTTTTTTGGCAAGATAACAATGCATAAGATTTGCACAATATCTTGCTACAAATAGCATACCGAACAAGGCATGAACATATAGCGAGGACAAATGCGAATGTTTGAATATATTTCCCTGAATACTACATTTTCTTTTTCAACTGATGTCTATGGGGATGCCATGGAATGTTCACAAATGTTCTAAACATTCTGAGGGGGGTGGGGGTGGGGGGGAAGTGCTTGTCATGGAATGTTGAAACAAATCATTGTGGATGCTATAGGTAAGTAGGATTTTTTTTTCTGCTGCCTTGCAGGCCAAGAAAATACTGTGTGATATCGAATGGGAGGAAGACTAAGAGACAAGGGATGTGCAGAAGCAATGTCCTTTTCTACACCTATGGGTATAGAGGGAGAGAGGGGAAACGATCCCGGACATACCTGCTTCCACGATCGTTCTCTTCTTTCTAAACAGGAAGTGCAATATCCGGGCTTCCTCCCAGGATTCTGCACAGTTGCGGGCACCATTTTTGTTTCAAAGGAGCTGAGAGGAGAGCACTTGCACTCCATCAGTAAGGTAAGTTTCTTACTTTCTTTCCCTTCAAATGAACATCCGGTTATCAGGGGGGCCATCCCTCCCCTACCATCCTGGAGATGGCGGGCTTGCTTCTCCCTTCCTTAATGGTCACAGAGCTGCACTGCGTGGCTCTGTGCCCATTTCTGGTGCCGCACTTACTCACGAGTAAGTATGGCACCAGGTGGTATGGGCACCCACATCTCCCACGGTTTAGGGAAGTTCCCGGGACCGTGGAAAAACCTTATCCCTGGGAAAAATCCCTTATCCCTGGGAAAACTCCTGCCCACCCCGCCTCTCACCCCAGGAGTCTCTGTGCATCATGTGAATGCACAGGGAGCACCCGGGGACGATTCCATAACAAATGGCAGGTGTCATGCAGCAGGTAGAAGAAACTTGCTTCAGGAAGCCCCATCAGTGCAGGCGTGGCGGTAGATGGAGGCAAGGATGAGCATCATTCGTAGCAGTTTGAGGAGATATTTGGGCTGTGCTTAAGGAAACAGTATGCCTTGGGACAGCTCTGGTGTCAAGAGAAGTGGTATCTCTTGTGATGGTCTGCTATCCTCCCAAGCAAAGGAACAAACATGATCTGCTTGCTCTCGGAGGAAAGAAAGGATGCAGGGACTGGGCATGTGGGGGGGGGGGAATCAAATTTTCAAAGGGACCTTTGTGCTAATATTTTGGACAGCTGACCCCCCACTCCACCTCAGAGAAACAAGGACTACTGGGACCAGAAGTGGCAGTGATGGAGGGGATGCCATTTACCTAGAGTCAAATATCTGAACAAATATTTCACCACAGTCCATTTCTTCAACATTTTTGCCCTTTCAGTAAACTGCCATTCACATCTCCATGGCTAGGGAAAAGGCATAAGCCCACAGACGTTAAACACACACCAGGTTTGCCACCCTTCGTGAACATTGTTGGGTCTTGGTTGCAAGGGACAAGTAAAATCGCCAGTGCTTTTAACACTGAATTGTCAAAGGTCCACCCTGCTCCCTTGTTCTCGCCGTTTGTCATAACTTCTGGATCTTTTGACGGATGGCTTTTCTGTCTTCCACCCCCTCACCCCTTCTCGTCTGTGCTAGACAAGCCATCCAACTTAGGCTGACCATATGAAAAGGAGGACAGGGCTCCTGTAACTTTAACAGTTGTAGAGAAAAGGGAGTTTCAGCCAGTGTCATTTGTATGCAATTAGTTCCTGGTGAAATTCCCTCTTCATCACAACAGTTAAAGTTGCAGGGGCCCTGCCTTCTTTTGTACATGGTTAAGAGACAGGGCCCCTGCAACTTTAACTGTTGTGATGAAGAGGGAATTTCACCAGGAACTAATTGCATACAAATGACACTGGCTGAAATTCCCTTTTCTCTACAACTGTTAAAGTTACATGAGCCCTGTCCTCCTTTCATATGGTCAGCCTAATCCAACTCTCACACTGTATTGTAGTAGAGCAAGCAGGCCCTCTACTGAACACTGAGCAGACAATGTTTGGCGTACTAATGCGCAGCACATTAAAAGCAGAAGCATTAGAGGCTGCGTGTGTTAGCCTGAGTGATGGAGCAGCTCCTCAGCACAGAGGGATTTATCTCTCCATAAAAAAAAATGCTGATCTTTTTAATGACTGTTGAATGATTGCCGTATCATTCAGGGAGCAACTACATCTTACTTCAGTGAAAAAAAATATTGTTCCCAAATCCATGTTTTCTGCATTAATGAAAATAAAGGACCAGGGAGAGAAACTTGACAGGAGAGAATCATTGGGATTGTGTGCTTGGGACACCATGCACCAAATAATTCTTGATGTAAAATGGCTGTACCTCCTAGCTTGGCCTTTTCAAATCTAGTTTTCTTGCAGCCAGGCTCTAAGATTGGAAAACAGGTAGCACAGCGTTCCCCCAGCTAGTGTGGTCTGGTGGCCACACTTAGAATACCATGTACAGTTCTGGTCACCACACCTTAGAAATATATATATATATATATATATATAGTGGAGCTGGAAAAAGTGCAGAAATGGGTAACTAAAAGGTAGGGGTGTGCACGGACCCCCCGGATCGGATCGGGACCCGGATCGGGACCTCCAATTTTGTCACGGATCGGTTCGGACAAAATCGGAGGCCCCCCGGACCGGATCGAGTACGATCCCGATCCAAAAATCGGAAATTTTTGAATCGGCCGCCATTTTTTTCCCCATAGACTTGCATTGCAATGCAAGTCTATGAGGAAAAAATGGCAGCGGGTGGGTGAGGGGGGGCCTAACTCCCTCCCCCCCCGGGGCCATCCGCTGTGGACGGCCCCGGCAGGTAAGCCCCCTCCCCCGCGCTCCCTACCCCCCCTGGGGCCGTCCGCGGATAGAAGCAGACAGCTCCGGGGGGGGGGGGGTAAACCCCCTTCCCCGCCACTGCTTACCTTTTAGGGCCGTTCGCTCCCGTCCGGCGCCGGCGGCTACCGCCAGCCGGCTTTGCGGCTTGCTCTCGTGTAGCACGCCGGGTGATGACATCACCCGGCGCGCCACCCTGGAGCAGGCCGTGGAGCCCACTGGTAGTAGCCGCCGGCGCCGGACGGGAGCGGGCGGACCGGGAAGGTAAGGGCTCCCCTCCTCCCCTCCGTGCGCCCCCTCCTCCCCTCTGTGCACCCCCTGCTTACCTTCCCAGCCCGTCCGCTCCCGTTCGGCGCCGGCGGCTACTACCAGCGGGCTCCGCGGCCTGCTCTAGAGTAGCGCGCCGGGTGATGACATCACCCAGCGCGTCACCCTGGAGCAGGCCGCGGAGCCCGCTGGTAGTAGCCGCCGGCGCCGGACGGGAGCGGACGGGCCGGAAAGGTAAGCGCCCCCCTCCTCCCCCCCCCGCTGTCCACTTTCATCGGCGGGCGCCCGCTGGCGCCCACCAATGGAAGTGGCGGTGGGCGCCAGTGGGCACCCGCCGATCCGCCGATCCGCCGAACCGGTTCAGAGCCTTTTCGGACCGGTTCGGATTGGATCGGCCGATCCAGCTGTCGGATCGGAAATCGGATAATTTATCCGATTTCCCACTGGACCGGACTCGGATCGTGGATCGGGTCCGATCCAGTGCACATCCCTACTAAAAGGATCAAGGGGCTGCAGCATCTTCCCTATGAGGGAAGGTTACAACAACTGGGATTGTTTAGCTTGGGGGAGGGGGGAAGGAGGCCAAGAGAAGACATGATAGAGGTGTACGAAATGATGCATGGTGGGGTAAATGTCGATAGGGAGACATTTTTCTCCCTCTCCCATAATACTATAACCCAGAATCATCCCCTGAAGCTGATTGGTGGGAGATGTAGGACAGATAAAAAGAAGGACTTCTTCATACAGCACATAGTTGGAATTCACTATCACAAGATGTGGTGATGGCCACCAAGTTGGATGGCTTAAAAAGGGGGTTGGATAAATTCCTGGAGGAGAAGGCTATCAATGGCTACTAGTCCTGATGGCTATGTGCTACCTCCAGCATCAGAGGCAGTAAGTCTAAATACACCAGTTGCTAGGGAAGTTGGGTGGGAGGGTGCTGTTGCACCGTGTCCTACTTGTAGGTTTCCTGATGACAGCTGGTTGTCCACTATGTGCTGGACTAGATGGACACTTGGTTGGATCCTTCATTGTTCTTATGTTCTTATTAGGGATGTATATCGTATCATTAAAATGTATGATAAAAATGTATGATAAAATGTATGATAAAAACATAAAAAATGTGTTTAACGATAATGATACGATAGAAAAACCTACGATAATATTGGAGACGATAATTTTTGAACAATTTTATTGTTTTATCGGACTGCCATATAAATATACCTATAACTTCTGTATTTTAAAAGTTAGAGGTTTGAAACTTGGTCACAATGCTTATACGGTATGCCTAAGTATGTGTATGAAATTTGAGATCGATCCCTCCAACCCTTGATTTTATATTAATTTATTAAAGATAATTTCAGTTCTGAAAGATCAGAATGACAGCTCGCCACGTGCGTTCATTCAGACCTGTCAGAACAGAAATAGTCTTTTAAAAATTCATATAAAATCGAGGGTTGGAGGGATCGATCTCAAATTTCATACACCTACTTAGGCATACTCCATAAGCACTGTGACCAAGTTTCAAGCCTCTAACTTTTAAAATACAGAAGTTATAGGCATTTTTTTCTTTTAAAATGGGGCTGCAAAAATATCATTTTTTCACGATAATTATCATGAAGACAATAGGGTTCACCTATGATATGAATGAAGATGATAATTGTTTTGGTCCGAAATGACGGTAATGATAAATGACTATATTTTTTTGGTGTGCACACCCCTAGTTATGCCCTCCAGATCTGTTGGACTACAACTCTCAGTGTCCCCCAGCTGGAGGATGCTGGGAGCTGTAGTCCACTACATCTAGAGGACACCAGATGAGGGAAGGTTGCCCTAGCTGATTTCCAGTACTGGAGCCTGGCTGCAGGAAAACAAGGTTTAAAAAAACCCACTGCAGGGAGTAGGTAGTGATACGCAAAGCTGCAAAACTCAATCTTGTGAAAATTCTCCAAATTCCACCTCAAAGCTCATTCTGCCTTGAGTCTATTTGAGCTTGCAAGCATCTTCTTTTTTAACTTGAAAATCTGTGCATATTTTTCCTAATAGATGGATCAGATATGTACATCTTTGAAACTTACACATTCTTCACCCGTTGATCAAAACATATCTGTGTGCATTTTCAATAGTTCACATTTTTCCTGCACGTTTCTGAGATGTACACATGCTGCCGAACCTCTTCCCCCTTGCAACATAATAATAACAATAACAATAATAATAATAATCTTGCACTCTTTGGTGTCCTGCAGCTAAAGAACAATTCACCCATCATCTGAGAGCCTTGGTATAGAATAGCAGCATCCCAGTACAACTTTGATATAAACCAAAGGCTCAAAAAACACCAGAAGGGTCTCATTTTCCCCCCCCCACACACACACACACACACCATTTCTTAAAAAAGAGAGGAAAAGATCAACGTATGCACCACGTCACCTTTGGGAAACCTGAATGAAGCCAATATGTCTAGTTATTGCCAGGAATAGACTACAGTGCTCTGATAAATACATTCCAGAACATAGCAGATAAAGATCCAGTTTTCGGTTGGGGCTTTTTATGCCATGGAGGAAAACACACACACACGAAACCCTTTGTTTTAAAGTCCCTCCCCCAAATACAAAGACTTTGCAAACTTGAAAGCAGAAAGCTGCTGCCATCACTAGCTTAAGCTTGGTTTCCTCCTAGGTCTACTTTGATGTGAAATCTCCTTTTGTAATCTTTGCTTTTCTCTTCGTGCATTTTAGCCTAACTCTAAGCTTTTATAGATGAATAATGGATGCCTTCCTTTTAAATACACAGAAAGTGTTCACTTTGACTGGGAAAAGGTACCGGCAGCTCATGTAAGGACAACGGAGGTGTGTTTATTATTATTTTAAGTTTAACAGCAAAGTACAAGGCTGAAATTGCCTGCTACACCACTGGATTCTCCCAATGGCTTTTCACAAAACAAACGGAAGAGATGTGTCATAAATATAGTGTGATCAGCTCCCCTGGAGGTGAAGAATAAAGATACCATGTGTTGGGTTCATTTACAACTATCCTTTTAAAAATCGTAAGAATTATTATTCCCCGTGCCATATGTAGAAAATCAAACTGGCAAATCCTAATGTATTTTGCTAATGGTGGACCATAAGAACATAAAGGCAGCCATGCTGGATCAGACCAAAGGCCTATCTACTGCAATGTTCTGTTTTCACAGTGGACAACCCAATGCCCATGGGAAGCCCACTAGTAGGACGTGATTGCAACAGCACTCTCCCATGCATGTTTCCAGGTAGGGATGTTGGAGGAATCCACAAAGGATTCAAAAGTGTTCAGATTTCTTAAAACCCGACTTGTGGACTCTGTAGTTGACCAACTTTTCTGAGTTGCATGGATCTTGAGGGCTGTTTCTTTAAAAACAACAACTTTGGTGGGGGAGATGCACTAATACACTTTAGTACACATGTTCATCAGTGCCAATCTACATTATTGGAAATGTTCATTTGCAAACAGAAATGAAATTCTCCTAAATTCCCAGATTTTTTTAAGGGGGGGGATTTTGTCAATGTCAACAGAAGTAAACATGCACAACAACCTTGAAAACACAGACAGAATGGACAAGATCCATACATCCCTTTTCCCAAATCATCAAAAAGCGGACCAGCTTATTATTATTATTATTATTATTCGGAATTTAGTGCAAATTTAATCCTAGAAAATATGTAAAATATCAGCATCATTTTCTTTTCTCCCAGGCATTTTAACAGCTTAAGTTGAGGTTTTTAAATGAATTCCTGGCCAGGCTTAAAGTTTAAAATGTTTTAAATATTAGTTGTTTTTATGGTTTATGGTTTTAAATTTTGCATATTGACTTTTTAATGTTCAATCTTTCATTTTTTGTAAACCGCCCAGACAGCTTCGGCTATGGGACGGTATATAAATGGAATAAATCATCATCGTCATCATCTGAAAATGTGCATTTACCCCATAGACCAAAGCATGAAAATGCACTTTTTTGAGGGGGGGATGTGTTCATTTGTGGAGTTACATCCATGTTCACAAGTGCACATTTGTGCAAACTCAGAAAATTGTGTGTGTGTGGGGGGGAATCCAATTCAATCAAAAAGTGGATGACAGAAGAAAAGAAGAAAAAAATCGCCGGACAATCTGTGAAATGTAGATGGAATGGATTCTACAAAATCTGTACATCCCTAGGTAGAGCACATGCTTTGCCTGTCAAGATTTCAGGTTCAATCCACAGCATCTTCGGAAAAGGCTGGAAAAAGTCTTGTTTGAAACTCTGGAGAGGAACTACTGCCAGTCTGTATAGACAACACTAGGCCTTCACCCATATCAGCCTGTCTGCTCTTTAAGTTCCAAAAGAGAAGCTCTTCTCATCTGCCCACCAGTGAGAGAAATTAGGTGGGTGTTCACATGGGAGAGGGCCTTCTCAGCAATGGCCCCAAACTCCCATCAAAGGTCCGCCTTGCACCACCTTGCAGGCTTTTAAGAAGGCCTTAAAACCTTTTTATTTTACTGTGGCCTTCTCATAAACAAGTACAGTTTTGTTGCTATTTCCTTTGTTATTCTTGATGATTGCATTGCTAGTTTTTACTGTTTGGTTTTAACTGATATTTTACAGTGTACGCTTTTATTGCCTTTAATGTTTATACTGTTTTTATGTATTGTTGTAAGACGCCTTGGGAGGGCTTCTGCCATGAAAGGTGGCCAAGAAGTGCTTTAAATAAAATAAAATAAATATATGGACCAGTGGTACAACTCAGCACAAGACAGCTTCCTATGTGTCTGAAAACTGAAAATGATTGTTCTCTAGAGCAAAGGTGTTATGAAGGGCAATCATAGCTGGCTTGAGACTTTAGAAGGGTAGAACTGGAGGGTAATTACTCAAATGTCACTCTAATGGCCTCCGAGGCATAATGGCGCCAGCTACATCTGTACAACTCTGGCTGTCGTGAGCTGCTCAGATGGGAAAACAACCAGACAAACAGCATAATGATAGGTCTTGCTGTAATTGCTTCATTGGTCCCAAGCCACTACATGCGCCACAGGAGTTATACAGACTATTGGACAGAGACAATAGTTGACACTCCATTGCTCTTTAGACTCACTTCCCAAACTTGTGTGCTTATGATAAAGAATACTTCCAAAGGGTCAATTGAGCTTGAAATTTAACATCCCTGAAAATGACCAAGTGCCAAACTGAGTTACCGTCGTTTGCCTTGCAACCAAGTTTTGAAAGTTATTGCCAAAGTATTTAGCTAATCACCCTTCAGACCTGGTTTGCCTCCCCCATGTATCATGGCCGGCAGCCATCCATGGTGTCGAGATCTTGTATGCTTCTTAGATAAGCAAAGTTTTGACAAGTCATTAGTGGACCACTCTGATGATGGATGTCAAAACTGGAACATGCCCTCAACTCCAGCAGTGACAAAGCATGGAACTTCAAGCAGCCACATCTACAAGAAGAAACCTAAAATGAGGGCAGTTATTTCTGTACATGCAGACTTTATGCCAATAACCACCAAACATTCAAAGAGCTTGGTATTGTCATTGACTATATATCCTAATGGGGAGCAAATGGGTATCCTCCAGATATTTTGGACTAAGCTCCCATTATCTCTGACCATTAGCCATGATGTCTGGGGCTGATGGGAATTAGAGTCCAAAACATATGGAAAGCAACCATTTTCCAATCCCTGGTATAACTGTGCAATCTGAATCCTGATTTCATATCCTAGTTTGTAAAGTAATGATTAAATTATCATTTCCCAGCTTGGACACCATAAGGAACTATGGTTTAACAAGCCAGGACAGAAGCCAAAACTGCAAGCATGAGGCACGCGGCTTGTTCACATTCCTGTGAACAGTGATTTGTGGGTCCGAATTTCCTTCCAATTCACTTTTTCTTTCAGCTCACTTTGGATAAGTATTTACCAAAATCCACAGATTTCTCCATATCCTTGATAGAAAGAAATTGAGATGAAATACAAAACAAGGGATGTGGTAAAAAGCAAAACTGACAGATTCAAGCATCCAGGCATTGGGATGGAGTGTTTCGTTCTTAAAAGTCTGGGTTTTGAATTCTAGTGTATTCAACTATGTTTGTGATACTGAAAAAGGGTTGCCATCTCTCTCTTTCTCTTTCTTCTCCTGACAGGCTCCTCATCTTTAAAAGCTACACGACAGGCAGGTACAACATGATGCTCTCCATGCTGGGAAGAGCAGCGACTAGTCAGTACAAATGGGTGACAGTTTTGTTGCAGTTTGGTTTGGAAATGAATTTATCAAAACAAACCAACTCAAATTTCATCACATTTGGATTGGAAAGAACTTGACCCTCCTTTAAAAAATAATAAAAAAAAGAATATGGGAAACAGTGAAATGGACAGACCCGTCCATCCCGAATCGTAATTCAGAAGACACTTCCGGCTCCGTGGCTAGTGAAACTGTGGTTCTCTAGGGTTAACACCAACCACAAGCCGTGCTGTCGCACACAACACTTTAAGCCATGGTTAGAGCTGCTAATCCTGCTGCAGACAGTCTGACTGTGCTTAGTGAGTGAGCAGCGTTTAGCAAAATCCATCGCACAAGAAACCTTAAGCCCTGCTGCTTAACCAAAAGCCTTAACCGGCAGGGTTTAAGGTGTCTCCTGAACAGGCCCAGTGTCCCCAACTTCACTCCATCTGTTCACCTAAAGGGAATCCTTTCCATGTTGATTTATCTGAAGGAGAACCTCTCTCTCTCTTTCTCTCTCTGTGTGTGTGTGTGTGTGTGTGTGTTTTAGAGGATTCTGGAGCATCAACACTAGGCTGACCAGATAAAATCCAGGTCAGGGCTCTTGTAACTTTAACAGTTGTAGAGAAAAGGCAATTTCAGCCTGTTTCATTTGTATACAATTAGTTCCTGGTGCAATTCCCTCTTCACCATAACACTTAAAGTTGCAGACACTATACTAGAGTGACCAGATACAAAAGAAGGCAGGGCCCCTGCAACCTTAAGTGTTGTGATGAAGAGGGAATTTCACCAGGAACTAATTGCATACAAATGACACTGGCTGAAATCCCCTTTTCTCTACAACTGTTAAAGTTATATGAGCCCTGACCTGGATTTTATCTGGTCACCCTAATCAACACTCAGTCCATAAAGGCAGGGACCTGGCTAGGCCTCTTAGGCCTTACCATGGGGCTGAGAGAACTGAAAGGGTGACCTAGAAGCTGTCCAACCACTCCGCTATGGATGCACATTTCAAAGGAAGCTCTTTGGTCATAGCAGGCAAGCTATCTTTCAGGGACGTTTCTCCATCATTATACATATCTTCTTACTGAGGAATGAAAGAGAAGCTGCCCAGGGACCCCAGAGACCCATGAAACACAGTTTCAAAAGCACTAATCCAGATGACAAAGGACAGAGGTGCCTAGATGAGTGTCAGCAGGCAAATCCCCTTGAAGTCACACCCCAAGAGCTTTTGCGAAGATACTTAAAAAAAAAAAGGAAATTAAAAGGAGTCTCACCAACCCTAACACATTAATTGGTTGCTTTCAGCTCCAACGTAAAAGATCTCTGCGTGTTAATGATATGTCAATGAGTTTGACATCCCCTCTGCAATGTTTATCCTCCTTTCTTTCAAACAGATTTGGCTCCCTTGTTTCATTAGACTTCTATTAATAGCCCTTTAGCAAAGATTGGATATGTCAGAATTCATACCTTCTATTTTTTTTAATACCCATTATAGGAGACGCTTCAGCTTCTCATTTGAGATCCTTGTCGTACTCCAGAACTGGCAGAGAAGGGTGGGATGGGTGGGGAACGTAAAAATAGCAGGTGAAATGATAGCGCTTGCGACTGAAAATTAAGGTGTTTGGGAAAGAAAAACGCAAGAGCAGATCTCCAATGACAGGCAACTGATTATTGTAATGTTCCTAATGATGAGACTTGCCAGCACAAGAATGAATAGAGTCATAGTTTACAGCTAGTGGTGACATTTCCTGTTGTCATTCAGCTAACTAATTGCCTCTTTTGTCAGGTATGAATTTCTCATCACCCAGATGTTAAAGGAAATTGTGTCTGGCCAAGCCAACACACCTATCATGCTTGGTGGGTTCTCTCCTATTGAGTTAAAATACACACATACAACTACCCTGCTTTGTAGCTTTCTTCACCATTTATGCTGAAGCCTGAGGAGCTATCAGCATCGCCCTTGTCTTCATTCAGAAACAAAAGGGAGAAGGAAGGCAGACGTGTTATGAAGAAATTTTCCAGCCTCTGTATAATAACCTAAAGGATGTATTTATTACTACTTTGGAGGATGGTGCCTATTTAATCATCCTGGGTGGTTATTCATTTCACATGACATTACAGCTAGCTTCTTGCTATGAAGGAGGGTGGGGGAAGGATGGGGTAGACAATTCTACTTGGAATAAAATTCACCATATAAAACGAACATAAATAGTCCTCACAATAAATAAATCTCCTGCAGTTGGATCCCCCGCCACTTCTCAAGGGGAATTGGGTTTCTGGAATCCTAAAAAAAAATGCATTAAATTCAATTGCATTATGGGTAGGAATTGATGCCATGCCAACTCGAGAAAGCCACTTACTGGGTATATTTAAACCTTAAGAATTTAAATAATTGGAAACCACTCAGATAAGTTTATAGAGTCCATTTTTTCTACTTGAGAGTAATCAGAGTGACCTAGTTTGCCTGCAACTATAACCTAAGGTTTAATTAACACATGGGATGTTGCATTACCCAGAGTTAACCCACAATTTGGCTGCTAGATGACAATGACCATTCTAGTATTGGTATGTAGAGGGGCTTTTTTATCACTCTTGCCTACCGCCTCTGCTGCCTCATGAAATAGTCCATAAACATCCCATGGTTCTGGGTTCGCGTATAATGACAACCTGTGGTTTAAACAACCCAGAGTCCACAACCCAACAATAAACCATAGGTTCTATTTGTGGGTTAATAACCTATGGTTAACTCATACTTCCAGGTTTGCACATAACAACAACCCACGATTCAACAACCCATAGTATAAGTTGTTAGTACATACAATCAGACCTACATCCTGTAAAGTTTGAATGAGAGCAGATCAACAGTGGCAAAAAATGAGGGATGTCTCCCAGGGAAAATGGAAGCAGGCCTGAGAGAAACTGATCTACCTTGGCCACTTATGCATTGCCAAATAAGAGGGAACACTTCACCAAACAAGAGGACAAAAGAGGACACTTATCTGCATGAGATTTGTTTGTGCTAATTCATCTGTCTAGATGCAAACATAGAAATAACTTCTATAATTGAAATAGAAGTACATTTGACCATAGGAAGACACTGAGTTAGGGATGGGAGAATCAGAAGTCTTGAGTTTGTCAAGGTTGCACAAATTCCGCCATGAAGCTTGGTCCACCTCATTCCCATACCCAATGATGAGTTCCCCCCCCCCCTTTGAATGAGATAAGTGAGCATTTTGGGTGCACATTTTTTTAAAAGTATGCCCCCAAATGTGTACTTTCCCCTC
The DNA here is from genome assembly GCA_029215795.1 of Anniella stebbinsi. Lineage (NCBI taxonomy): Eukaryota > Metazoa > Chordata > Lepidosauria > Squamata > Anniellidae > Anniella > Anniella stebbinsi. The sequence goes on along the minus strand of JARDYH010000001.1, from coordinate 12,470,616 downwards.
ATTGACTAAAGTGTGGAAATGCCCATTTTTCTTAAGCATGCATTTTGCAAATGAGCATTACAAGCTCAGTATCCTGTGAATTTTGTCTGCAAAATATGCTCAGTTTTGGATCTGGGAGTGAGAACAGGGCAAGTTCTGGTCTTAAATGAATTCTCATACATCCCCACTCTGAGAAAGTGGCTTATTAAATCTTCTGTCTGGAAGAAGATCCGTTATCGGGTGATAACTTTGATAAACGACTTCAAGGCTACTGTTGTTCTCCCTTATTTTGCTTTTTAAGCTTTAAACCAAACTTGGACTGGACAACCCCTCAAATAGGGAACAGCCCTTTGCAAAGTAGGACACATGGCTCTCCTAATCCTAATCCAGAAGCTTTTGCAAAGATCAGGGAGTGCCCTGTAGCCCTCTGTGGCCCTTTGGTAAGAATGACGCTTGCTAACCTGGATAGTTTCCTTGTAGGTTTCTCCTATGACCAGGACTAGACAATGGCATGCAGGATAGACCCATCAGGGAGGGTCCATAGCCCATTGGTAGGTTTAATCCCCAGCACCTCTGTGTGGGAGTAAGAAAAAATCCTGCTTCAAAACCTGGAGAGCTGCTGCCAGTCAGTGTTGACATGACTGGGCTAGATAGGCCAGTGTTTTGAACTTGGTATAAGGGAGTTTCCTACATTCCTATTTTCCCATGTTCTAGCTGGCACGTTGCTTTGATCCAGTCAAATAAATTGTACGCTCTTCCTCCTTTTGAATTATAACATATAAAAATCCCAATAAGCATATCAACATTTGTCAGCTTTGCAGGACTGTTTGAAATGAACACAAAGGTTTATGACGTGTTCCAGCTCTTGCACTTCAACAAAACCATTTTATTCCTGCTAAGGAACCTACACTTACACCCCCTCTCTCTCTCTTTCTCCCCTGCCCCTGTGATGCCCTGCCCCCAGAATCAAGCATTTCTGTAACACCCAGCTACATTAACAAAGCAATTTCACTCCGCATCTCTGCTCAAAGGATGACTGTTGCTCACTTCTAAAATTGCTTTAAAATCAATAATATATAGTCGAGATGTGCGGTCTTCCATAATTGCAGTGCCTACAAGCAGCTTTGCAATGGCGGTACCTTGCCCCAAAAGTCTTTGTAGCTTGTATTATTTCAGTGCCACACACGTATGACATTATAATGGATCCTGCCCCCAGGAATGGAAGCATAAAAGAAGCCATAAATGGCCTAAAATGTGTGCCAATCAATTTCCGGGCGAAGTATAAAGTGTTGGTTATTACCTTCAAAGCCCTACATGGTTTGGGTGCAGGCTACCTGTGGAATCACCTTCTCCCGTATAATCCGCCCCGCACACTCAGGTCCTCTGGGAAGAACTTACTCAAATCAACCAGAACTAGGCTGATGAGTGTTACAAAGAGGACCTTCTCTTCTGCCGCTCCCAGACTGTGGAATGGTCTGCCAGAGGAGATTCGACAAATTAGCAGTCTTCATGAATTTAAGAGAGCTATGAAGACTGCTCTCTTCCAGCAGGCCTATCCAGTTGAATTTTAAGATGTTTTTAATGATGTATTGGTTTTTATTGGTTTTTAATATCTCATCTATTGTGGTCTTTGTATTTTATATTTATTGTTGTTCCCCACCTCAATCTGGAGGGAGAGGCGGATTATTATTATTATTATTATTAATAATAATAATAATAATAATAAGTAGCTGGTACGCACACATTAAGGATCCACTATTTTACTGAGGGACATGTTACACCAGTCAGGCAGAAAGATCAAAGTCACTATTGGCTCAGCCTCCCCCACCCCACCCCACCCCAAAGATCTCCCAAAGCATCCACACTGGTTATAACCCATTCCGTCTGTACTGCTTATTCAGAGACTGACCCTGGTCTCTGAGCTCAAATTACAACCTATTCAGCAACTGGAAATTTCCTCTGTTTCTAGTTGACCTTGTCCTGGACACAACAATATAGGAAATACCATGCAGGTTAAGGCTATCAATGGCTACTAGCCCTGAAGGCTATATGCTACCTCCAGTATCAGAGGCACTATGCCTATGTACACCACGCAGTGGGGAACATGGGTCAGAAGGTGTTGTTGAACTTATGTCCTGGTTGTGGGTTTCTAGTGGCAGCTGGTTGGCCACTGTGTGAACAGAATGCTGGACAAGGTGGACCTTTGGTCTGATCCAGTACTGCTCTTACGAATATCATGCCAAGGTAGAACCATCACACTGCTAAGAATGGATCAAGGGCAGTTTACACTCTGTGGGTGCTGACTCATAGGGTGGCCAGGTGTCTTCTATTTGAAAAGCTGCCAGAAGACCATCCTCTATTTGAAGATGTCCTCTTTTTGGCAATACGCAATCACACATCAAACTATACTTCAGCAGCTACACTGTGTAAGATGATGGGACTGCACACTATATGATGGCATAGGCTGTGATCCTATGCACACCTGACTGGGACTAACTCCCATTGAAATAAATGGGTCTTACTTCTGAGTAGACACACAGGGGATTGTTATCATTCAAAGAAGAGCACACACACATATGCATGTACAAGTACTTCTACTGATCTTCCCCAGAGAGGTTTGCCTGGCACCTATATTGTACTCCTTTAGACGCCAGGTGAAGACCTTTTTTTTTATTTTCACAGTATTTTCACAGTTCTTCAGTTTGATTTTTAACCTTGCTGTTTAAATTTGTATTTTAAATCTCTATCAATTTCTGCATGGCTGCTTGGTTTTTATCCTGGTTGTGCTTTTATACTGTATTTTAAATTATCGTTGTTTTATATTTTGAATGGTTTTTATGGTTTAAATTTTTGTAAATCGCCCAGAGCCCTTCGGCTATTGGCGGTATAAAAACGCAGTAAATAAATAAATAATAAATTCCTTCCCAGCTCTGCTCCGAATGTTAGTAAGAATGGGGTGGGAGAATCAGTCTATTTCCAGTTGGTGTCATTTTCACATGTCCTCATTCATGAATCGATTCCATCCTCTTTCCATATTAATCTGCATATTTTTTTTAAAAAAAGTATTAAAATCTGTATTTAGATACTTATTTAAATATGCATTTTAAACACATTTCTCTCAAAATACACATTTTAACGGTCATTTGGATACTTTGCTTGAGCGAAGACATGTAGCCGAATATTCTGGAAGTATGAAAACCAGTGCATAATTAAATTCTGATCCACACATTATTCCTGCAAATACAAATCAAGTCAGTTTGTACTTGAATTCCCAAAGATCAAATTCTTCAAACATCTCTAAATTCTAGGGTAGATCCTCAGGCAGGATCTACCCTAATGCTTTAAAATGGTTTAGAACAGTATTGACAACTGTTGAGGCTCATGACACACTCCATATACAGTTTTCAAACCGTTTTCAATGTGTAATATCCTGCTTGCTGTAGATCTGGTCTAGAATTCATTAATGATTCCACACTAATAATGTACTATCATTTATACGTTGAGTTTCTTTTAGACAACCTAAAATGGTTTAATACATACCACTAAAGCAGAATTAATGATTTTATCACAAACTTCTTTCATTTAAGAAAGCCATAAAGAATGATCTCTTCCGGCAGGTGTACCCAGTTGAATTTTAAGATGTTTGACTGTTATTTTAATAATGTATTAGTTTTAGATGTTTTTAAGCAGTTTTATGTATTTTTGTATTCAGTGTTGTTCCCTGCCTCAATCCAGAGGGAGAAGCGGGTAATAAATAAATAAATAAATAAGATGATGATGATGATGATGATGATGATGATTGAGGGGAAGCAATGCTTTAATCATAATACCCCCCCATCCCAGGGACATAAACACAGAACCCTGGAATGGTCTTTGTTTCCATCAACTAGAGTCAATCTTCAGTCTGATTTACCTTCCTTCAGGTTACATTGTACAATGTTAGAAAACATATTTTACATATTATGACTATTTGGGTAATAATGTCCTCATCATTCTTCACACAGATAAAAATCTAATATGGGGTGTTGCCATTGTTCTGTTTAATTTGCTGATTGTGAGAGACTGCATTTGTTTGAATCAAACATGCAGAAGAGAACAGGGAAAATATAATTGGCTTTACTTCAGTTTCTCATTTATGCAGACTTATAGGCATCTGTTTTTACTGGAAGGGAAATCTCAGTTCCTTTTTTATATCATGAAATTTAATTCTATTTTTAAACATGATTAACAAAATAAAGTCAAGTAGTAGTAGTCAGAGAACATACATAATAATTAATCAGAATCACTAAAGAAAAAAATGGAATTGACTAATTATAAATCTTAGTCAATAACTGATATTTTTATGGAACATTTACCATTAAATGGCCTAGGTAGGAGCTCAATTCCTAATGAAAGTAAGATTATAAATTCTACAACATATAAAAGAAGTGTGTATAGGTTCATGCCATTTTGTGTGTTTGTGCATATTAATCAGAATATACACACTTCACTGGAACTTATCAACATAGCCTCAACATAAAAAATAAATGGAAACCATAGCATCATAATCTCATTCTTCACAATAGGATTTCTTGTTCACTGCTCTTGCTGAGTAAGTTTATACTTAAACATAGTCTCCAAGATTTTATTAACCCACTGCTCTTTAGTTTGTTGCATTGGAAACTTCTAATTACAAGCTATATATAACTTTGAAGCTGCATAGAATTGCTTAAGAAGGTCTTTATGCAGGAATCCAGGATCATTAGGTTCAAAACGATGAAGCGATGTTGCTTTAGGCATTACCAATAATCTAATGTGATGAAATTCCTGACAGCAAGCAGCAGTCATGTCCAAAACTCCTGCACTGTAGAACATTCCCACCAAAGATGAAAGTACGAAGCAATGTAATCACACCCCTTCTAACAATCTCGGCTGCAATTTGGAGTAATGTACCACCTGTCCAGAGTTTTATATTGTGCTTCCTTTGTGCCTAGTCCGGAAACTTCAACTAGTTCCAAATATGGCAGCCAGGTTGGTCACCGGTACACCTAGGGGTGACCATATTACACCAGCTTTAAACTCACTTCATTGGCTGTCAATTAGTTTATTTATTTATTACATTTGTATACCACCCTATAGCTGAAGCTCTCTGGGCGGTTTACATAGGATTAAAAACAATTAAAAACAATATACAAAAATTAAAACAGCAAAAACATACAACATACACACAATCTGTACATTTAAAACCACTACAACACTTCAAAAAGCTACAAAAACAAACAAACAAACAAACAAACAAAACAAAACAAAACAAAACAAAACAAAAAAACAAACCCAGGCTCCTCAGATATTGCCAAATGCCTGAGAGAAGAGGAAAGTCTTGACCTGGCGCTGAAAAGATAACAATGTTGGTGCCAGGCGGGCCTCATCAGGGAGATCGTTCCACAATTGGGGGGGGGCACCACAGAGAAGGCCCTCTCTCTTGTTGCCGACCTCCGAGCTTCCCTCGGAGTAGGCACTCGGAGAAGGGCCTTAGATGTTGAATGTAGTTTTCGGGTAGGTTCATGTCGGGAAAGGCGTTCCATCAGGTATTGTGGTCCCAAGCCGTGTAAGGCTTTATAGGTTAAAACCAGCACCTTGAATCAGGCTTGGAAGTATAAAGTGTTGGTTATTATTACCTTTAAAGCCCTACATGGTTTGTGTCCAAGTTATCTGCAGGGTTGCCTTCTCCCATACAATCCACCCCACATGCTCAGGTCCTCTGGGAAGAATTTACCACAGTCAGCAAAAGCTAGGCTGACAACCATTACCCAGAGGACCCTGTCTTATGCCACTCTCAGACTGTGGAATGGCCTGCTGGAAGAGATTCGTCAACTTAACAGTCTTCCAGAATTTAAGAAAGCTATAAAGGCTGATCTCTTCCAGCAGACCTACCCAGTTGAATTTTAAGATGCCTTTTAATAATGTATTAGTTTCATATGTTTTTAATCAGATAGATATAGATATAGATATAGATATAGATATATTGTATTACATTATTATTATTATTATTATTATTATTATTTTAGTGTTAATTGACGAAGATGCAAAAGAAGTCCAAATACATTGCTCATCATCTTGTTCGAAAGAAGGCTTCCTAAGTCAGTCTCCCATGCCTGCACAGAGGATGGCTTGACATCCAATCATGGCATTTGAAGGGTTTTCTAAATAGATGATATCAATCCTTAATTTGAAGTAATAGCAACTTCTAGAAATGATTCCAAAGAAGTGGGTGCTTGGCTGCCTTCTTCATGTGATTCAGGCTAAGAAAGTGATGCCACTGCAGATACTGATCAAAGGATATCATGGTTGGTTCACTTCTTTTCAAAACATGAATGCTGAAGCTGGGAGTGCACCTGTTCACTGATACACTTGGCCACACCTTCCTCCATGATAATCCATTCCATTTCCCTTCCACCTAGTTTCCTGTCCCTCCCAGTCAGTCAGCATCCCACGGCCACTGGGCATGCTCAGTGCTCAATCATGGGTTTGCCATTGGGGGTAGGAATGTTAGAGAAACCCATGATAGATTCAAAAGAGTCCAGAATTCTATGAATCTGACCTGTGGATTGAGTGTTGGATTGGCTTTTTCCGAGCTGTGCAGATTCCATGTCCTTGCGGACAGGTTTTTCAGTAGGAGTGTGTGCGGAGGATTTGCGCATCTGCGCAACCAGCAACTGTGCAACAGTGCATCACTGCTGGTGCTCACCTACAGTAATGAGTGTTAGCATTAATAGGATGCTAATGCTAATTTGTACAAATAGAATTGAATTCCATATTTATTTACTTATTTATTTATTTTAAAAACTGATTCTGTCAATGAGTGCCTGATGGAATGAAAAAAACCCTAGCAATCCATAAAACTCTGTCAGAACAGATTTAACAAAATCAGTACATCATTAGTTGGGATCTGAATTGCATAAGGAGCCTTCATGAGGAAAGCCTTCTGCCTGCTGCTGACATTCACCCTCCACTCATAGCAGATGATGGGCCTGGCGATGGGGTGGGCGGACTGAGCACCTTTGTCCCAGCTCCTACGTGATTCTAATTGCATGGGGGAATCTGAACACCAGGGTAGGGCTGCTGTCAGTCAATACATCTGAGCAATGGGAAATTGATATAACTGGATTAAGATGGAAATGCATAATTTAAAATGGTGATGAGCCGCTTGAACAAAACGGGTCAATTGGACAATCCTGGGTTTTTACTTAAGACTAGCTGTCTGAGAGCTTCACTTTCATACATTAGGAAGATGAATTATCACAATTAAAGAGAATTACACAAATGAAGGTGAATTACATGACAGGAAGCAAAGGCTAATTAAACTATTATGAAGTGGAGCTGATGTTCTCAAGGAATATAAATACGTTAGTCAGAGTTCTCATATTTTCCCACAGTCTCCACATATTTTTCCACCACGACACAGCCAAGCTGCCGCAGTATAGAAATTCTCAAGGATTTATTTGGTCCACCCCTTGAACTGAACCAGCCTGAGCCATGCCTGCTAGATTAAAGTCCAGATTAGAATGCAGGTATTTATTTATTTTATTTATTACATTTGTATACCGCCCCATAGCCGAAGCTCTCATATCCTTCAGATTTCACACTTTGCCAAATTTATTCACAGCTTAACAAATGTTCCAAAGTGTGTATAGAACACATGTTTTAGGATAAAATATATTTAGAAAGGCATAGTTTGAGAAAACAAATGTTAAGCAATATATACTCAATGAGAAAATGTGTTCAAAGATATGTATTTATGCACATATTTAAGAATGAATTTCTGGATGTATTTTATTTTTATTTTTAATTGCAGATTAATGCGGAAACAGAACAGAACAAACTTATGAAGGAACATAAGTGAAACTTACATGGACTAGAAATCGACTGATCTGTCCATACCTATTACAGTACAGGTAGCACCACAGTGGTTAATGCAGCAGTACAGTCAGGTGGTGGAGGGGACACTAAGGGGTAAGTGTGAGTGGACAGATAAGTACCATTAAAATTTGTAAGAATAGAAGAATCCCATTTACTCATCCTGGTCACATCGACATAGGAATTAGACTGTTGGTTGATCTCATCCAGTACTGTCTAGTCTGATTGTTGGTAATTCTCCAGAATTTCCCATTTCTGCTACCCGAGAATCTGAAGATGCAGGTAACTGAATATGGACCCTTCTGGTTGCAAAGCATATATTCTAACACCAAGCTACAGCCTCTTCCTTTCAAAGAGGACCACACAAGCACCTGCCTTTTGATGACCTTACTATTCTGTGTGTTGGAAGATGAGAAAACAAAAGAAGAGTCATGCAGGATGAGATCAAGGGTCCATCTAGTCCAGCACTCTGTTCACATAGTGGTCAACCAGCTGCCTACCAGTAATAATATATGCTTACTCCCTCGGGCACTGGTGGTAGCACATAGCCATCTGGACAAGTAGTCACTGATATCCTTCTCCTTCAGGAATTTATCCAACCCCCTCCCCTTTAAAGCCATCCAAATTGTTGGCCATCACTACATCTTGTGGCAGTGTATTCCATAGTTGAACTATGGGCTATGTGAAGAAGCACTTCCTTTTATCTGTCCTTAATCTCCCACCAATGAACTTCTTGGGCCGACCCCAGGTTCTAGTATTATGAGAGAGGGAAAACGGTTCCCTATCCACATTTTCCACACCATGAATAACAGCTGAAAGACTTAAATCCAAAGGGTGGGTGTGCGCATGAAAAACAACAACTCACTGGATCCCAACTTTTTTGCCTTCCTCGAAACTCATGCCACATTCAAATGTTAAGTCATACACACACACACACACACACACACACACACACATGTGTAAATATAAACCAGGTCACTTGGCCTCTAATGCTGGTTCATGCCTTTGGGTATTGTAAAGGAAGAAGGGGGGATCATAAGTTATGTCGCTGAAGAAATGCATATGCTATTTTGTGTCAAGAAAATCATTCCTGTGGATTCTTAGCACACAGCTTTAATCCAGCTGTCACTAATGCATAGTGACACAATAGACTTGCAATGGCTTTGAGGGAGCTGCTGTGCTATATCAGTTCTATAATCCGCAAACTAAGGAGGATTTACATGATAGGCCATACACGCTCCCCCCAGGAGACTTACTGCCTTTCTTTACTGAAATCCAGCTTTTTAAAATTAATGCGAGAATACATGTCTTTAATCTGATAGGCGGTAGAACCCAACTAAAGAGGAATCAAAGCCATTTGGACTTGTAATTCCAATTTGTGAGATACTTGGGAACGTGTTTCCAAAACTGTCGGTGGGAAGTAGGGATATATGGATCAGTCTGTGTTTCGCAGCTTGGAAGGCATCTTTCATTCTGTCATCTGCTCAGGGACAGAATTTGATTTTTTCCCCCCCGGGACGTGAATTTGTGCAAATTCCACCCAAAAGGTTTTTTTAAAAAACTGATTTGCAAGTCCACAGAAGCTAGGGTGACCATATGAAAAGGAGGACAGGGCTCCTGTATCTTTAACAGTTGCATAGAAAAGGGAATTTCAGCAGGTGTCATTTGTATGCATGCAGCATCTGGTGAAATTCCCTCTTCATCACAACAGTTAAAACTGCAGGAGCTATAGTAGAGTGACCAGATACAGAAGAGGGCAGGACTCCTACAGCTTTTACTGTTGTGACGAAGAGGGAATTTCACCAGGTGCTACATACATACAAATGACACCTGCTGAAATTCCCTTTTCTATGCAACTGTTAATGAGACAGGAGCCCAGTTCTCCTTTTCATATGGTCACCCTACCGAAGCCATATGGGGAAAGCTAGTCTGCTGTGGAATTGACAGGTCACATTCATATAAATCTGAACTCAACTGAATCCATTGGTTTTTTCCCCTGACATCACTAACAGGAAGTTGCTAAACCTTTCATGTCACTGGGTTGTGTGTGGCTTTGGACAGGAAAGCTAATCCAGAATAAGACAGAAAACACCACCGGTTAAGACGTTATAGTCTCAAAATCTAAATCCTGGGGAAAAAATCCCATGGGGATGCTGATGATATTTGGGATAGGGTTCAGCATCTTGGATAGCTCCTTTAGAGTTCTGACTTGTTCTGACTGAAACCCAGAATGGATTCATGGCCACCAGCCTCCACTAGCAGGAAGCATAGATGGATGGAGCAGAGCAAATACTAAGAAGTGCTAGGGAATCTCAGGTAGTCAGGAAAAACCAGGCAAAAAGGAATCAATACAGGGCCTGGAATCAGAGTTGGCCCTACCATTAAGCAAAGTGAGACAGACGTCTCAGGTGGCAGATACTCAGGTGAAGGAGGCAGTGGTGAAGCCTTCTGGCTATTCCCCTCCATTGGAGGTCACAGCTATGTGTTCCATGCAGCCTCCTCTACACCCCTGAAGCTAGCCTGCACTAGATGTGTTGGCAGTGTTCACCAGTCTGGTCAGTTTCTGTAGGTGGAGTAAGAGAGGCACCATATTGAAGCTGTTCCAAGCTGCAGTTGTTATAGCTCCCCACAGGGAAATGGTGCATGCACAACCTGTCATGAACCAGGACCTCAACCTCTTGTCCTCAGAGAAGGCTCCAGAGTTAACAGTTCAGGAAGAGGATTCAGCCCCTGAAAGGCAGTATGAGGGTTTCTCCTCCCTTGGATCAGTTTCACAGAAAGATAGTTTGGGTCAGCTTCCCAGCATCTTCAGACTACGTGGATCATGAGGACACTCATATGCCACATCCATGTCATCACAGCATGAGACTGCTAAAGCAGGTAAATCTACATTTTAAGAGACAGCCTCACCAGTTTAAAGTTGGCCAAATTCTTATTTAAGGCTCAGTCTTAATCTGTTTCTTGAAGGAGCAAAATACAAACAACTATGCTTGGCCTCCAGCCCCATATAGAGCTTTCCATGATGCTGATATCTTATCTTGGTTACATGGGAAGCCTGACCTAACCTGGCCCTGCTCAAACTCCGACCCATAGCAGAACTCTGGAACACAGAATACCATTCGGAACATCAATTGAGCCTGTGGCCTAAAGTGGTAGAGAACCAAAGATTCCAGCAGTTCCTGATACACCTAAAGTGAGAGATAAGAATTGCCTTATATCTTTCTCAGAAACATTTCATACAATATTCCTTTCCGATAACATTTTTGAGCTCTCCCCTTGACATTTCTAAAATTCAAAGATGCAAAGGCCTTTGATAACCAGAATCTCATTGTGTATAATAAAAAGTCCCTTTTCACACTATAATTAACCACTGTTAACAGTACAGATTTGTGAAAGTTTTGTATCAGTAAAAAACAAAACAAGAAAATGTCATAGCTCCAAAAGTGAAGGAGGGGGGAGTACTAAAGACGTACCAAATTTGATTTCTGACAAAGAACTTAGAGATAGATAAAATGCGCCCCTGGCTGTTGATTGAGCTACAGAATGAGAAGCTGATTGTGATCAAGACAGCAAAATAAATAGCACAAAGAACATTTGAGAGTTCATCAATAGTACGTTTGTTCTCTCTCCCCAACCACAATTAAAATAATGTCTACAGCAAAGTTTGCTTGTTTCACAGAGGCAAGCTCATCAAAATGTTTTCATCAAGGCAATTGGTGTCTGAAGTCCAAAGTCCCTGAACATCCTCACATAGAGGTCCTTTAACAAATATGAAAGGATGGATGGCATCCAATATATATCACATTGGCAGAAGGGAGTCTGGCTGCGGTATGGTGGAAGGGATTGCTGAAAATCAGGTGGAAGCACTTTCCATGAGCAGAGCTTTGTGTCCATGGAAGATGTATCTACCCAATTTTCAAGGACACCAGCTCTTTGCATCACACCCAACCTCACTCCGGTGCCAACTCCCTGCATAGCATTTGGGGCAGGAACTTTTGGGGGCTGTCAGGGGACAGAGAAGGTAGGCACTATAATGGAGATCATCCAAAAGATATAACCAAGCCTTGCAGAATGCATCAAGATCTTGCCCTTTTTATCATAATACAGATATTATACTCCCTTTGCCCTCTCCCATGAAGGTTATTACACTGGAGCTCATGATTGGGCTACTCGGTGCTCATGGGAGTGAATCCGAATGAGTTCAACTTTGCTTTCTGGAAACTAGCTCATGGTTGCCAAGTCTGTCTATCATCTGTCTATCTATCTATCTATCTATCTATCATCTATCTATCATCTATCTAGTTTCTTCACTACAGCTACAGATATGAGAGCCAGTGTATTGTGGAACTAAGGGGGACCCAGATTCAACAACCCATTCAGTCATGAAGCTCATTGGGTAACCTTGTCCAGTCACCATCTCTCAGCCTAACTTACCTTATAGGGTGTTTCTCTGTGTGTGTTTGTGTGTCTAGATACAACTGAGTGCAGGAGACATGTACACCGCCTAGGAGGAAAGGCCGGATATAACTGTAAAATACTCCTACTGCTTCCATTTCAAGCTTCCTCTCTAGCCTTCCTGCAAGCCCTATCATGGCCCCAGCTGCTGCAAACCCCTGCACAGCCCTACCCATCCATTCCAACCAATTGCTTCACATATCCTTCTTAAGAAGGAAGGCCAAAAGGTCCTGATCTAATTCTCTCTACATTGTTTCTTTTGGGGATGTGCCTCAATTGTGGACAATCCCCTAGAAAGTATTATGTGGGATATACATTAATTTTAGGGGCTTCCATTTCAGCTCCCAGGAACCTTGCAGAAGCTTCATTTCCTTTCATGTAGATGAACTTATAAAGATATTGCCAAATGTATACCAGCCTCCAGTACTTCCAGATACATACACATATGAGGAAAAAGCAAACGTCTCTTGGACCCAGAATCTCCCTGTGAGGGTATGTGCCATATTCTCATACTATATACACTCACTGTACTCTACAAATAAAGATCTCAGACTCAACCTGACCCCAATAAAAATAGACTTTCACTGCATGTGTTGGTTCAAGAGAATTCCTGTAAGTAACTGAACATCCTAATACAGATCAATAGGGGTTTGCTGGCTGAAAGTTTGTATTTTTCTGGGGCATCCTTGGATAGCAAGGATGGGTCAAAGAAGGATATGTGATCTGTATCCCAGAGTACAGGATGAGGAACAATGGGCTCAAGTTACAGGAAGCCAGATTCCTGCTGGACATCAGGAAAAACGTCCTGACTGTTAGAGCAATACAACAACAATGACCTGGGGTGGTGGTGGGCTCTCCCACACTAGAGGCCTTCAAGATGCAGCCAGACAGCCATCTGTCAGGAGTGCTTTAAGGTGGGTTCCTGCAATGAGCAGGGGGTTGGACTCAATGGCCTTATAGGCCCCTTCCAACTCAACTATTCTGAGATTCTATGATCTATGATCCCTCAGTCTGGTAACCATCCATCCTTCTTAAGGGAGGCCATTCCTATTGTGCTCTACTGAAATTCAGTGCTACCTGCAGGCAAAGTGCTAGGACACCATTGAAACTGACGCTCATGCGGCACAAGCTGCCAACCTTCCAATTTACAGAAACAGAAGCCAAATACATAAATAAATAATTGTTATCTTTATCAAGCATCACTTGCTCAATTTTCAAAGCATTGCAGGGGGAAGGCTGCAGAGAGAGAGATAGACTGTTCAAACGACATATCAGATTTGCTAGAATATCATGTTCTGTGACAGAGGCAGATAAGAAGTGTATGTTTATATGTGGGTTTTTTATATATAAAATCAATGAAACAGAAAAAAAAGATTTCTAAACAAAAGCGCAAGGCAAAAAATTGGAAGGGGGGTTTGAATGATTTATTGATGGCTTGAATAAGGTTTCTGATACATTTTCAGTGATAGCTAATGAATCCCCAGAAGCTATGCAAGCAAACATCTGTCCTGTTTGGTATATAATAATTACAGCCTCTCTCTGGGACACTCTGTAATGTGTCCTCTGGTGGACCTTCTCTGATGTCAGCCCTCCTTCAGCAATGGTGGGAATGAGGTCTTTGATCAGAGCCAGGAAAATGGAATAATCCACCTCCTCTCCATTTTATCCTCACAACAACAATCCTGTGAGGTAGGTTGGGCTGAGAGTCTGTGACTGGCCCAAAGTCACCCAGTGGGTTTCTATGGCTGAGTGAGGACTAGAACCCGGATCTCCCAACTCCCAGTCCAACACTTTAGCCACTACACCACACTGGCTGTTCTTCCCAAGAATTCCTCTGTGTCCACATAGGGTCCAGAAGCATTCTGACAAACAAAGATGGCAAGTAGTTGGGAGCCACTTCACTTTGAAGCCCTCCCTTCCACTTGCAGGTGCAGGGGAGGGAGGTGTCCGGGCAGGCAGGCACATACCCATGGGTATTACGTTGTCTATTCTTACAATAGGGAAACCAACATGGAGAGACATGTAATTTCTCCTCCTTGCCAGTCACATCCTTGTGCTCACCTGTCTTCCCTGTCTGGATGAGCAACCAAGCAGTGATGGTGAGGAGAGACATCAGCAGCTACTACCTGTTGCTCACACACTGGGTCTCTCACTGACAAAAAGAAAGCAGGGGAAAGCAGGTGGTTGCTGCAACTGTACTGGTAGAAAAGAGGAGATAGGCCTTCTGGAAAAAGATGCCATGGAGTATCTTGACTAACTGTCCTGCCCCTTCTTGATAAGGATGCACAAAGCTTGACTATCATGGGGAATCATGCCCTCCTAAATCAGTGAAATGGATGGCCCTGATGGGAATCATAATGCTGGACTAGATGGATCTATCTCCTGATACATCAAGGCTGCTTTTCTTGAATTGGATGGAGGTAAACACAATAATCTAGAATGATCAGAAGTTGCAGGTGATCAGAACTGAGGGATCCTGTGTTCTTATTTTAATACATAGAGACTCTGCCTGACACACATCAGGAGGTGTTCTTGCCGCTGTCGTCATCATCATCATCATCATCATCATCTTCATCACCACCACCATCTATACCCCACTTTTCTACCAAGAAAATTACTCAAGGTGACTAACATTAATAAAAATCAACCATAAACACCAAAAATAAATAAATAACCAAAATTGAATATTTGCTCTAAACAAACATAAAACAAATACTCTAAAAGCAGAATTAAACAAAACAATAACAGCAACAACAACACAAGAAGATAAAAAGTACCCAACCCAACAGACCAGCTTATACGTGAAAGGGCTTGAATAAAATAGATCTCCTTCAGAGACAACTGCTCAACTCAGAGAGAAGGGACAAAGGCCTGAATCAGTTCTTCCCTACTAGAGGGCTGAGTTGAACTCATGGGTCATTCCATAATTCATAGGTAGAGAAGCCTTACTTGGAAGTGGCTTCCTACATTTTGCTTTCCTGGCCCATGTCCTTCAACGGACATCTGCAAGGAAGGCACTCTGCCTGTTTTGCAAGACAGACTGCCAGGTCAGAATACGCATAGGTGCCAACTAAGTGGGAGCTTAGAATGAAAAGCTGCAGACTATAGGAAATGACACCTATTCTAGGAAAAGAAAAGGGGGAAAATACCTGGCAATCAGTGGTGCCAACTCGAGAACACCTGTTTCATTACAAAGAATCATGTTATCCCCTTACAATAGCTTCTTACGCCACATTTTGCCAAATCTGCTCCTGTAATTTCATTCACAAATGAAGGTCTTCTCAAGCCTTTTCTTTAAACAAAAAAAACCCAACAAAAAACTTCCCATTTATCATGTGATCAAACCAGTTGAAAAATCAGAATCCAGGTGAGGATTAGGACTTGGTGGCTCCCTTTGTCATTAAACGATTTCTTGCCACACAACAGCTCAGTTCAGACAACATGTTAGTCAACTCAGTGTGAAAACTCCACTCAGTGGTTGAATTTTTAGGAAATGCTCAACATTCAGCATGTTCTAACTCCACTGTTGTGTGACTGCGGGTTACCGTGAAGTTGAGTAAAATCCATTGTGATCTTTGATTGACAGTTTCTATGCCCTCCCTCTTCCCCCGGTCCTCCCAATGGTATCCCATCAGCCATTGCTGCAAAAAAAAACCAATCCCAGTGGCTCTCCTGGAGGGACACTCACTCCTTTTGCTGCTTTTGCCAGGGAACTCTGTAGCCAGTGGGAAAAGTCAACTCAACGCAACAGAAAACTCCACAGAGCCCTCCACACAATGGGCAACACAATGGCTGTGGAGGAACTCTCCTATGTACGGCATGGATATTCTGCATGGAGTGTTTCCCCCCCCCAAAAAAAACCACATTTCTCAACGGTGGTGTAAGAACTCCACCGCGGAGTTCCAAAACCACTGTTGATAAACATGTTGTCTGGAGTGAGCCAACCACCCTTCTTCTTGAACCCTCCATGCAATGTCTTCAGATTCACTTTCTCCTTGACCTCTCTCAATTCCTAAACTCCCCTACTTCCCCATCCTATACTTGTTCCCTATACTTGTTCATAATCTGCCATATGTGAAAGCAAGTTAAACTATAGTGTCAAATAATTTAAGTGGAAGGACTGAGCTTTACAAAATGGTATTAATCCTAAGTAGTGATGCCGCTGAATTTTGTAATTGGTTGGCTTGCTGGTCAGTGCTCACTTTTGTGGTGAACCTGGATTGATTGCTATTGAGTTTGGGATTGATTTCAAGCTTTGAAGCAGGTGTGATGTAGTAGTACAAAGGTCCCTCTCCCTAAATTATCAGTCATCCTACCATCATATTCATTTTATTTCTTCTGTCATTTTGGTTTGGCATTTCTTTTGCTTCTCATAACACATATGCACAGACATATCCATAAAACCCATCATACCATTAGAGCCCTGAGCAGCATTTTTTCCCTAATTGCATTTTGATGTTTGGGTTTTTAATTTTTTAAAACCAAGCTCTATGCCATCTCTAGAAAGCCAACATCAAAGATGTTAGTTAAAAGGCAGGCCTTCTCCTTGTCTAAAGTATATCAGTAAATAAATAAAACAAATCCAAATCTCAAATCCAAGGGAATGCTTAATTTTATTATGCCAAATGCAAATGTTTTGCATAAATATTCCAGAAGTCAGATAGCTACATTTAATGCATGCAGTCCACAATATAATTAATGTTTAATACTGAAGGAAATGCATATTTAGTTTTATTACTATAAAGATACTCAATTAAATCCATTTTAACCATGCAAAAGTATATTCCAGCATAAACAAATGTTACAAGTGTCATAGTGTTGTTTCGGAAAACTGGATCCCCAGTTTTCCCTTTCTGTGGTGAGTTTTTACACTTTATATATGTGTATATATATATAGTGGCATATAGTTTACATACATTTCCTACAGACACATGACACATGCCCCTCTTCTTTTCATTAATGTTCCCACACATGTATGAAATTACAAAATTGTCCACCATCACCAGGTAGGGGTGTTGTGAGAGAATAGGGAACATGTCCTAGTTTCTGAGCCAACCAGCTTGAAATCCCCCCCCCCACCTGATCTGGTTGTGTGTGCTTCATTGTGGCAGAATGCGTACAGGGATGTGTGTTCAGGATGAGCATCCACATTTCCTTGGGGAAAAAAATGCAACGTATAAGCATCCACATCTGGATGTTCACCCAAATGTACACCTGGATGCTCACCTGGATGAACATTCACATGGCGCAGCATACCAGTCACATGAACAGGATTGGACAAATCTAGTCCTGTACAGCACCGGTGGACAATGTGTTATGCTAGTCAAGATGCCATCATGTTGTAATGAGGTCATCAGCCCAAGCTTGCTCTAACTCAGCCAAGAATATGGAGTGTGGGCACGGGAAATAAGCACATGATGACTTCATGACTTGAAGCAAGTGACATGGAAGGAGAGAAAGTTGCATAGCAATCTCAGTTTTGGCCAGCACTCTATGTTATAAATAATGCTATTTTCAACCTCTGGAAATTAGAAGAATTTGTCTCTCTCCCATCCAGCTTAGTGCCAAAAAAAAAAAAAAAAAAAAAAAAAAAAAGCAAAGCATGTTTTTGTTCAAAGGTTGAGCCTCAGACAATGCTCATAGGTGGACAACATGTGGCCCTCCAGACGTTTTGGTGTACAAGCGCCATCAGCTAGCATAGCCAATGGTGAGGGATAATGGGAGCTGCTTTCTCATAGGCTCTGTTCAGACAACACACTAAGCCATGACAGTTAAGCATTCTGAGCTAACCATGATGGCTTAGCATATTACATGAATTACATTTTTCCTAACTACGGTGGCTACATAAACACATTCTAATCAAGCTCACTAACCACTTGTTGCAAAGGGGTTAGCAGCCCTAACCATGGGTTAATGTGTTGTCTGAACAGGCTCACACTCAAAAAGTACAAGAGGGCATCTGCACATACCGTTAATCAGTTATTCCTAAGTGGCCCCCAAACTGAGCAATCAACTGCATCAAATCATGTCTTGAAGTTTTAGGCTAGGGTGACCAGATAAAATCCAGGTCAGGGCTCATGTAACTTTAACAGTTGTAGAGAAAAGGGAATTTCAGCCAGTGTCATTTGTATGCAATTAGTTCCTGGTGAAATTCCCTCTTCATCACAACAGTTAAAGTTGCAGGCACTATACTAGAGTGACCAGATACAAAAGAAGGCAGGGCCCCTGCAACTTTAACAGTTGGGATGAAGAGGGGTTTTCACCAGGAACTAATTGCATACAAATGACACTGGCTGAAATTCCCTTTTCTCTACAACTGTTAAAGTTACATGAGCCCTGACCTGGATTTTATCTGGTCACCCTATGTTAGGCTCTTACCTGGTAGCCATCTTGCCTGTTTCACACTTATGAAAGAACAGAGGAATTTGGAGGTGCCACACCCACTCTCTTGGGCTCCACTTGGCATCACTTGACACAACCCAGCAACACTCAGAGAAGAGAAAGAGTTGTCTGTAGGGACGTGCAGAAAGAGCTGGCAATCCTTTGCTAATCTGAAAAGAACCATTTGCTTCTCTTCATCCTCAATTGTGTATTTCAACCCTAGCATGGAAATCAACATTCATTTGTGGCCAGAACTCAAGGCTATGTGGATCCCCCTAATGAAATTCCACATTCATTTTCTCTTCAGGCAAAACTGTGGTGACGACTCTACTTGTCTGGATTCATCAAAAGTTGATTCCTTCAAGCTAAGCACCTTCCAGCTGCTGCTTTTAATCATGATTTGTACCTTTCAGTAAGTAATAGGACAAGGGACCTGGAAGCTCTCTCTTAATCACTTACAACATGTTCTGAGTAGCCCAGAGAGAGGGCCAGATATCTTGGGGTGTTTCACTACCAGACTTCGGAGGTGAACTGTCAAAACAAGTTATCAGCCAGATTGGTATTAAGGTAGGATTGCCTTCCTGTATCATCCATTATCTCCTCATTGTAGGACATGTCCTCCTATGTATAATGACAACACTCCTCGTGTTTTTGTCTCATTTATTGCTGCAAGTCTTAAAGGATATTCTATCTGATGTTTCTGGCTCATTTCTCTCCATCAGATCTACCTGGCACTCTGCACTTAATTGGTGGGACTCGCTGCGCAAGCGTTTGTCCCAAGGTACCCAGCTCTGTTGACTTAAATGCTTTTTAAAAAAGTTAGACAGGTACCTTTAATACTTTGGCAAGGTGTGATTTCATTGCAGAACTTGAAATTGCCTGTCCTCATCATTTTCCTCTTCCTCTATATGGGAGGTAGGGGATAACTGATTGTTGAAGTAAACCATAAGCATCTTGGCCGATACTGTCAAGTTTGGGCCATTTAAGTTTCTTCTCTTTGCCGAGTTAATACACATATGCTTCCCTTCCCAACCCCTAGGCAAGTTTTGACACAAGCTTTGCTGCGGTATTGTCAAAATCTCATGAGGCTCAACACTTTTTCTGCCGTGTCAGGCAGTCTCCTTGAAGACAGCAATTTTGCCTTGCAGTTTCCCGTTCAAGCACAGTCCAAAACCAAATAAATAAAAGGGAAAGGGAAACCACGAGGAAATAAAATGTACACAGCGAAAGACGGATATGCAGGCAGAGGAGCATTTGTCATTGGTCTCGAATGGTGTGAGGCTTGCATCGCAAGTTGGAAACATTCAAATGAATTTCAATGTGTTCCCCAAACCATACACAGGTGTGCAACCCGCCCAGACAAAAGGCCTTGGCTAGCATCACTTTTTTTTTTTTTTGCACTTGGAGGGTCGAATTGACATTCAGCTGCAGAGCCAGCATTTTGTAGTGGTTAGAGTGCCAATCTAGGACCTGGAAGACCCAGTTTGAAATCTCTACTAAGTGCCCAAGCAGACACATTTTGAATCTGTGTCTACCAGCTACATCTTCTCTCTCCATTTTTTCATAGAATCATAGAAGAGTAGGGTCGGAAGGGGCCTACAAGGCCATCAATGCAGGAATCCACCTCAAAGCATACCTGACAGATTGTTGTCCAGCTGCCTCTTGAAGGCCTCTAGTGTGGGAGAGCTCATGATCTTCCTAGGTCATTGGTTCCATTGTCATACTGCTCTAACAGTCAGAAAGTTTTTCCTGATGTCCAGAAGGAATCTGGCTTCCTGTAACTTGAGCCCATTATTCTGTGTCCTGCACTCTGGGATGACCGAGAAGAGATCCTGGTCCTCGTCTGTGTGACAACCTTTCAAGTATTTGAATAATGCTATCATAACTCCCCTCAAACTTGTTTTTTGTTTTTATTATACTCTAGAGTAGGTGTAACCCCCCAATTCAAACCAGGACCCTAGCACGGGGATTAGGGGGCTTTTAAGATATGGATCAGGCCCCTGCACTAACTATACAACAACAACAACAACAACAACAACAACATGAACAAAAGGCAGAGCTGTTAGACACTTATTCAAAGTCATGTCTCTTTTGTCTCTCAGCCGTGAAACTCACTGGGTGAACTTGGTCGAGTGCATATGTATTTGTATGTCAAAGTGAGACCATGGAAGAGTATGGATAGATCTCTCAAGGGAATGTATTCCAGAGTTCCCAAACCATATGCAGAACTGTTGCAGTTAATTCAGGACTCATCCAACTCCGGGTCACTTGGTGACACTCCCAAACAAGCATGAACTGAGCTGCAGGTTTGCTTCTAAAATTGTCTGATCGTTCTGTGAAAGAAAAGAAGAGCCCCAAACAATGTGTCTCTCATCAAGTCAAACACATTTTGCTATCATTTGTATTGTGACTGCCAGTGATTGGATATATTACCTGTTGGGTTTTGTGGGCTTCTTTGGGGGGTTAGGGGGTCTTTTCTCTTGATTTGGGAAATTTAGGCAAGGAACAAACATAGATGGTGGTTGATCCAGTCCCAAGCAGAACAAAATATGTGCCTGATGAGCTCTGTTGATCATGGTAGCTCACAAATTGTGCACGTCTGGAATAAAGTTCCAACCCAAAATCAATTCGCTGAATTCCTAGGATTTTATCATCTCCTGGAAAAATGGAGGTGGTTCCCCACCCCCAGGAGGCTCCACAATCCAAAGTTCAGCCTAAAATGCATTAGGCAGGAAATGCTGGTAAACAAACTTTGTTTTCTCCTTGAGATCAACAGCTGGCCTGCTCCAGCTGTACTGCAGTGGTATGTAGGGCAGATCCTCAAGTGCTCCCAATGAGAACCAAAAATAAACAGTGTCTGCAAGAGTCTGTGAGGAACTCCCATATGAACAACCCTCATGTGAGTTCTGTTCTGTAACTTCTCCCCGCTACATGCTCTTAGTTGAACTGAGGTCTTTCCAACCACTAAGGATTACACTGTGCGCAACAAAAGGAAGGGAAGAAAACTGTGTTTCATGCTGCCCACTTTCATGAGAGGTAGGAAGTCCCTGGACAGATTTACAGGAGGGAGAACCAGAGGCGTGTGATGGGCTTCCCCACAAAATATTCATTTCTCTATCATTATAGAGGTAGAGTGGGTAGGAAGCAGGCAAGCAAACAAATAGTGCTATCCATGGAACCACAGCAGCCCCACTTTCCCAAAATTCTTAAAATAGCCACTCTAGATTTTGAATGAATACCTGGTTTATTGCAGTCACAGACCATTAGACAGTATGGAATTTGCCCATTCCCTTCTTGCTCTGTTCTACGCTCTGCTTTTCCTACCTTAATGTCTCATTTGGAGCATTGGTAAAGTTGACTCTGGGATCACTGCATGTATTATCATTATCGTTATTATATCTTTCTTGCTGGTGGTCTTCTCCTCCTCCTCCTCCTCCTCCTCCTCCTCCTCCTCCTCCTCCTCCTCTCTCCAGTTATTGACATGCACCAGTGACTATACACATTGATCAAATCACAAGACCAAGAGGAATCTGGGTGGGATTGCATTAATATTCTATTATGCGCCATGACTTTAGCCCTATTCAGGTGTTTGATAAAGTGTTTATTTAAAGTTGCAAGGAGGGAATGCTCTCCAACCCTGCCCCTCTCTTTCAGCACTCTTGTCACTGTGAACACATGAACAGTGACTGTCTAAAGTGGAGAGCCTCCTCTATCTGTGGAGGTGTCCATGCAATCTGAAATGCTGATTTTCAGCATGCTGGCTCACATGGAGAGCCGCCAGAGGTAGATTATGCTTTTCTCTTCAGATAGCCACCTTCCACTCATAGCGGACAACAGACACATTGGTGGGAAAAGGCAGGGCTGGAGTGCCCCCACTTCTCACAAGTTGCATTAATAGACCTCCAGAAATACCTGAACAGGGCTTTAACCTATGTATATAGCTGCAGGCAGTCATCAGTTACTTGCAAGAGGAGGAGGAGGAGGAAAGTGGAGCGAACTGTCCATGTTCAATGGTCTATTCTAAACCAAGCCCATAAATGAAAAAAATATATATGGAGGAATGGTAGATTACTAACAGCTCAGTGATGCTCCAAAGTCTGAGCAGAAATTTGGGTGAGGACAATTCCAGGAGCCTGCCCCCTCCCCCCCTCTCTCTTTCTGGGTAAATTCAAAATTGTATACATTCTTCCTTGTCTGTTGGCCTTCCTCAGAGAGTTTCCACCCACCCAAGGCAGGACATCTTATCTCAAAGCTTTATAGAAAAAGTAGCATGTGTTTGGCTCTCTTGGATTTCTGGATACCAGAGAGATTCTGTTCTGTTCTGCAGTTCTTAGATTCTAGGGCAGTTCCCTTGGTCAAACTGCCTGCAGATCTTCCTCTGATCAGCAGTCATTATTATTTGGCTCACAGGGCACCTGGACCAAGTCTTCTAGTGCCTGATGCCACCCTCTGCAAAGCCTACTACCGTCCATTTTCCCACAATGGCTCTATCCCACAGCAGAATGTGTGTTGACATTGGAGAGTGACCATTTAGTTTTATTAGCATATGACAACTGAATTATCTAGGAAAGAATGAAAGGTTTATCTTTGAACACAACACTTTTCTAAATTAAACAGTGTCCTTGCCCAACAAAAATGAGGATTTGATAATCCCATAACACTTTGCCTTTGCCTCTTTCTTTAATAAACTAAGTACTTTGTCTCATTCCCATACACACTTGCTGATCTAGCAAGCAGTCAGCTCTCAGATTCATATAAATATGACAAGCTCTGATTCATAAATGTGGCCAGTTTGAACAGCGGATGCACACCCTGAAAAATGGGGGTGGTAATGAGAAATGGCTGAGGTGCACAGTAATAGAACCAACCAACCAACCAATAAAACCATGTGTCCATCACATGGCAAATTGCTAAGGGATCTTTCGACAATTTCATGAAATTGTCAGAGACCAAGTTCTCACTTTGCAGGATTTCTCCCTATCCAGGCACAAGCACATCACTGACTGATGTTATTAATATCACAGTAGGTTTAGGATCTCCCCCCTTTGATGCCAGACCCTGATCCCAATGTATAACTTCTCTGTTGCCTGCTGTTCATTATTTGTATGGCCCATAGTTGATATTTGAACATATAGTAGCTGCGGTTTGGCAATACATCTATCTCTTGCTACTACATTCCTTAAAGGTTCAATAACATATTTCGGTGCTCATTCTAGCAACTTCAGGAAAGAAACTGTGCTGTCTGAAAATGGCAGCCCCTCCCATTTAATCATAGAATCATAGAATAGTAGAGTTGGAAATGGCCTACAAGGCCATCGAGTCCAACCCCCTGCTCGATGCAGGAATCTACCTTAAAGCATCCCTGACAGATGGCTGTCTAGCTGCCTCTTGAAGGCCTCTGGGATGGGAGAGCCCACAACCTCCCTAGGTCATTGGTTCCATTGTCGTATTGCTCCAACAATCAGGAAGTTTTTCCAGATGTCCAGCCGGAATCTGGCTTCCTGTAACTTGAGCCCATTATTCCGTGTCCTGCACTCTGGGTTGATCGAGAAGAGATCCTGGCCCTCTTCTGTGTGACAACCTTTCAAGTATTTGAAGAGTGTTATCATGTCTTCCCTTAATCTCTTCTCCAGGCTAAACATGCCTAGTTCTTTCAGTGTCTCCTCACAGGGCTTTGTTTCCAGACCCCCGATCGTCCTCATTGCCCTCCTCTGAAGACGGATTGGAGTGACAGTGAAATCTTTAGTCCATATGGGCAATAGAACAATGTCGTCCATTGCACCTGAAGACAGCAGACTACCTTAGGAGTCACAGAGCCATTTTTGTGGCACATGGTTCTCTCTTCCAGCACCTTGCTACCTCCTCCTAACACAGGCCACCACACTCAGCCCTGGATTAAGGAAACAAGAAAATCTAGGGCATGTCTTCTATTCAGCAGTGCTGGATCCAGGTTTTGGAAAGTCTTTTAGCAAGACACCCTCATCAAACTGCCACTCTAACCAAGAGCCCCCTTCTTCAGGGGGACCCAACCTCCTCACTACTTTTGTCACCAGCTGCTGCATTTCCATCTCACTACCACCAGGGCATAGGCCTCAGCACGTACCCCCTTGTTCCACAGAAGCACTTGAGCTAGGGTGACCATATGAAAAGGAGGACGGGGCTCCAGCATCTTCAACTATTGTATTTTAAAGGGAATTTCAGCAGGTGTCATTTGTATGCATGCAGCACATGGTGAAATTCCCCCTACATCACAACAATTAAAGCTGCAGGAGCCCTGCCCTCTTCTGTATCTGGTCATGCTAAGCAGGGCTCTTGCAGCTTTAACTGTTGTGATGAAGAGGGAATTTCACCAGGTGCTACATGCATAGAAATGGAATCTGCTTAGGCTGACCAGATAAAATCCAGGTCAGGGCTCATGTAACTTTAACAGTTGTAGAGAAAAGGGAATTTCAGCCAGGGTCATTTGTATGCAATTAGTTCCTGGTGATATTCCCTCTTCATCACAACAGTTAAAGTTGCAGGCACTATACTAGAGTGACCATATACAAAAGAAGGCAGGGCCCCTGCAACTTTAACTGTTGTGATGAAGAGAGAATTTCACCAGGAACTAATTGCATACAAATGACACTGGCTGAAATTCCCTTTTCTCTACAACTGTTAAAGTTACAGGAGCCCTGTCCTCCTTTTCATATGGTCAGCCTAGTTACGCTAACTTAAGCACTTTTGACCATGTCGGTACATCTAAATCTCAATAACTCTGCGGGGTAAGTAGGGACACAGACATAATAATAAAATGTATATTTTACAATGGCCACTCCTGTGCCAAGCACTAGCGGCCAAATATTGCAATGGGGGAGGGGATCCACACATTTTTCTTTCGAAAGAAACCCCCAGCTCTAAGATAGAGTACAGCTAGGTAAACAGACTCAACATTTCTTCCCCTTGGAATTGCTAGTAATGCCATTTGGCAGGCAAAATTCCTTGGTTTTGTCTGTCAAACTTCCCAAATGTACTGTTAGAGCTAAGCCATATAAGTCCTTTTTCAGCTAGCACAGTATACACTGTTGGGGTGGAGGCAGAAAGCTGGAAAGCACATGCTGTTCCTAAGGAACAGAGGGAGCTGCATTTCAGCAAGGAAGGCAATTGGTCCATCTATCTCAGTGTTGACTACACTGAGGAATCATCTACTCCTAGCAAGATATTGCACTATGAAAGCAGTATATGGTATGTGTCAATGGGCCCCAACAGTTGTCAGTGCACTTCAATACTGTTACAAAATAGTAGTGTGGCTCCTGCGTTTCATAGGGCCTATCTACACAGTACCTTGGAACGTTTGAAATTGTATTTTAAAACGTTCCAAATAGATGTGTTCTAAAATGTCTTAGACCACATTAACAAGTACACACGTTACAGGAGAAAAAATCTTCAGTCTTCAAAGCGGTGTGTGCTGTCTCACACACTCTTCTGTCCGTCTCTTTCTCTTTCGTTTTTACAATGAGTTTAGGGCAAAGAATTGTGGGAGTTGTAGTTCAGTCACCCACTTCCTCCTTAGTTCTCCTTTCATTCACTAGGTTTCAATGAGTATAGGGCTAGGCATTGTGGGTGTTGTAGTTTACTCACCCACTTCCTCTTTCTTCCCCACCAATCAACTGCTAAGCATTTGGGTGCCAGTCAACGAAGCACTGTGCCCATGAATCACAAACGGTAAGGAAGGACACATTATTTTACTTAAAACGATTTATTAAAAGTAAAAACTGTTGTATATTGCTGAAGTGAGTTTTAAAAAACCTCAGGTATACATCGTTAAAGGGAGTGCATCATGTGGCCAAAAGAGTTTTCATTACCCTTATGAAATGTTACAAACCTAGTGTGTAGATCGGCCCATATACTGCTTTCATACTACTATATCCTGCTTGGTGTAGATGAGGCCGGATTCACATCTTCTTTTTTCAGATAGTGTTGTTGCCCATCCCTACCTGGAGAAATTCTGAGCGTTCAATGGGCCTTTTGCATACAAAACATAAGTTTTACCATGGAGGTACAACCCTTCCCTCCTTCCTCTTAGACGTCAACAGATGTCACCAAATCACTCAGTTTGCAAAGCTCTACAAGGAGAGAGACATGTCACATTCAATATTTTGCTAGATATTTTTACTTATCAAATGTGAAGGCTAAAGTGACAAATGAAAGGTGTCATGGTTTCTCACAGATCTCCTGTACCAAAAGGTTATCTGACATACCCAACAGTGCAGGGTGCATGCTTAATTACTCCCCTATACTCGTAGCACCCATAGGAGATGATGAGGCTTCTTGTTTTTCTTCACCAAGTTTTTTTCCTGTGTTGAGAAGTGGTAATCATAGAATCATAGAATAGTAGAATTGGAAGGGGGCTATAAGGCCATCGGGTCCAACCCCCTGCTCAATGCAGGAATTCACCTTAAAGCATGCCTCACAGATGGCTGTCCAGCTGCCTCTTGAATGCCTCCAGTGTGGGAGAGCCCACAACCTTCCTAGGTAATTTGTTCCATTGTCATACTGTTCTAATGGTCAGGAAGTTTTTTCCTGATGTCCAGCCGGAATCTGGCTTCCTGTAACTTGAGCCCATTGTTCCTTGTCCTGCACTCTGGAATAATCGAGAAGAGATCCTGGCCTTCCTCTGTGTGACAACCTTTCAAGTCCTTGAAGAGTGCTATCATGTCTCTCCTCAGTCCTCTCTTCTCCAGGCTAAACATGCCCAGTTCTTTCAGTCTCTCCTCATAGGGCTTTGTTTCCAGACCCCTGATCATCCTCGTTGCCCTCCTCCGAACCCTCTCCAGCTTGTCTGCATCCTTCTTGGAGTGTGGTGCCCAGAACTGGCCATAGTACTCAAGATGAGGCCTAACCAGTGCCAAATAGAGGGGAACCAGTACCTCACAAGATTTGGACACTATAATGTGGAAGAAGAAGGTTGCATTCTGAGATGGAAGAGATTCCATTCTGTCCTTGGGAGCTTCCCAGTCTAGGATGGGATTAGCTAGTCACTCCTTTTGTAGGCAGGCTGAGTAGGATTTTTTTACCTCCCACTAAATGTGGGCAGGTTTTTGCCTACTCCATGCTGGAAGTTCTATGAGAGGAGGGTGGGTAAATAGGTTGATTGGTATAGGGATGTGTGGGAATTGGCAATATATTAGAATAGGGACGGTGAGCACTCTGGCACCTTTTGGTGACTGGCATATCTGGAGGACCTGCTCCTAGCGAGCTGGGAGGCTCACGTGTCAGGATATGGTTTTCCTTTGGAGACTCTCCTGCCTCACCTACTCCAGGCTGTGAGGCTTCGGGTGGGGGTGACGTTGGCTTGTTTCCCCACACTTGCAGAGTGTCATATAAGAAAGGACCCGGGGGGGCGGGGATTCCCGACTCCTAGCTTTGGAGAATGCTCACCCATAAAGCCAGGCAAGTGGCCTGAAGAAGGACCCATTGATTCCTGCACTTTCATATGCAGATCCAAGGAGAGGTGAACTACCCATGTTATTAAAATAAAGAGGCCCTTAGTTGAACCCAAGTTCTGGTTTCTTTGTCTTTACTCTGTGCGTCCTTCTCCCCTCGCAAAACTTGGTGTCTCTTGAATTCTCAGAACCCAGGCAAGTTGCCTAAACTATCTCCTAGGCTGGGCTGGCCATCCTGTCTTCTGTTTGCCACAAGTTGTTACAGAATTGCATATAATTCTGAAATTGCAAAATCCTCATCAAATGTCTGTCTGTCTATCTAGATCAGACTCTACTCAGAAAAAATATCCTTATATATGTCACATAAATACACCCTTATTTTTTTTAAAAAAAACATACCTTGTATAATTTCACTCCCTCCCTTCCTTGTATTTCATTCCATTTTCTTTTTTTTAAAAAAAAGGAAGAAACTTTCCCCAAACAAGGAAGACAGCAAAGAAAGAATGTTTTAATTGTAATTCTCTTCCCCACTAACACATTTTTTAAAAAAGACAAGAAGGCAGTGTACAAGAGCATACTGAAAGTGCATGCATCCGTGAACGGATTGATATTAAGATACACATTAGAGCATGAAAAATCCTGCCTAAGCTCAGTCATTTAAGTAGCAAAGTAGTAATCAAACCTCATTAAACACATAGTTTGCATGTTGTGGAATATCCATCAAGATCGCTCTAATAAAACGATAAGCTCACTGGCACAGAAGCATATATCGCAGAAGGAGGCTGGAGTAAACAATACATCCACTGTTAAATATCAAGTTACTTCTAAACAACCGATATAAAGGATTCAACTAGCATTGAGCACCAACTGTGCGACAAACGTTTGTTTGGGGCTCTGTCTCTTCCACTAACCAATCATTCATTTGCAAACACTGTAATTTGAGTTATTTTAAAGAACGCTATTGGATATTTGCAAGCTGTTTTCTCCTATTGAAAGAGATCCCTTTCCCATTACTCCACTAAGAAGCCAATTATCTGCTTTATCCTTAGTGGCAACTTCAATTTTAAAAAATGTGATGTTAAATTATCATTATTATTATCCCACCTTTTTCCCAATGCTGGGGCTCAAGGTGACTTACGAATTAAAACATGTACAGTTAAAAACAGATAGAGAAATATAAAAAAATAAAAATATAATTAAACATAGTACAGTATTAAAATATTTAAAACATTTAAAAATATTTATAATACAAATAATTTTAAAAAACAAGATACCAACAATGCATAAGCAGAGGGCCAGACTACTCCCCAAAAGCCTGCTGAAACAGAAAAGTTTTAGCCTTCCTCTGAAAGCACACCAAGGAGGGAGCCAGTCTAGTTTCCCTGGGAAGGGAGTTCCAGAGCCCTGGGGCAGCCACCAAGAAGGCCTTCTCCCGCGTTCCCATCAGGCATGCCCTGTGATGGCTGTGGGACTGAGGGAAGGGTCTCCCCTGAAGACCTCAGGGGACAGGCAGACTCGTAAAGGTGAATATGGTCATATATATGGTCATATAATCCTAAGAGCCCAGAGCAGTTGGACTAAAATATTTCATTTGGGGGAGTGGGAGAAACCAACAAAGTGCATTGACTGTTGTTTCAATGTTATATTTGAACAAATTCAACATTTTACCTGGAAATTATAAATAATTCCTGTACATATATAATAGAAATGTGCCAACAACACAACAGCGTACACTTCTCTTACATGATTTAAATGTGGGTAAGGGAATGAAGGAACTGAAAATGTTATCATACTTGAAGATCTGTACATGTAAATATGTGTGCTTCCTAAGGATAAGCGCCTGAAAGAAAATTAACACCACTTCGATTTTAGTTGTCACTGGTTTTGTATCCATTTCAGTTACCCAATTTGACCAGTATTACATTCACTCACTCGTTGGTCCACTCATATATCAACCATCCATTATGCCACTCATTTATTATCTGGACAGAGATAGCCTAGCTTCAATTGTCTATGCTCTGATAACCTCTCGTCTGGATTACTGCAATGCATTATACGTGGGGCTGCCTTTGGAAATGGTCTGGAAACTTCAGCTGGTCCAAAACAGGGGAGCAATATTGTTAACAGGGACTGGCCAATGAGTCCGCAGTATGCCAGAATTTTTCCAGCTGTACTGGCTGCCAGTCAATGGTCTGATTTAAAGTGTCGGGATTGACATTCAGACATGGCTTGGGACCAGGTTATCTAAAGGATCGCCTCCCCCATATGTACCTGCCCAGACCCTAAGGTCATCCTCAGGGGTCCTTCTCCATGAGCCCCTGCCAAAGGAAGTGAGGCAGGTGACTACCAGGAAGAGGGCCTTCTCTGCTGTGGCACCTCACTGTGGAATGAGCTCCCTAGAAGGTTAGCCTGGCACCTAAGTTGTGAAGACCATTATTATTTCATCTCTTTCTCACTTGTGGCGGTTTCTCTAGACGGACATGACAGGCTTTGCCAAGTCATGCTGTCTTTTACAGATTCAGGATTTTATGATCTGCATTTTCCAAGATTGTTTCGGGTGAGTATGTATAGTATGGTGTAGGTCGCTTGATAAGGTTGAATTTGATGGCCAGTTGTTGGTGAATTATTTTTGCAGCTGTATTGTGTCGGTCTGTACAGTCCATTCCTGCCAGAATTTTACATCCTTTTATATGGTCTATTGTTTCTTGGAATTGATGGCATTTCCTGCATAGTTCTGTTGTTACACTGTTATATTTTATGATGTATTTTTGGTAGTTCTTGGTGGCTATTATTATTATTATTATTATTATTATTATTAATTTTCCCAGTATTTTACCATCACAGTCCTTCAGCTCTGCTGTTTTCAATCTGTATTTTCAATCTATATTTTAAATATCTGCGTTGCTGCTTGGTTTTATTCTGGTTGTCCATTTGTATTGTAGTTTAAGTTTCCATATATTAGACCTTCAACTGTACTTTATAGTTTTGATTTTTGTAGACTGCCCAGAGAGTTCCAACTCTTGGGTAGTATAGAAATGGAATGAAATGAAATAAACAATTATACCACTGACGGGAGCAACTAGTATGACATTTTGAACTGGAAATAGAGTGCCTGCTTTTGACATGCAGAAGGTTGCAGTTTCAATCCCTGGCTTCTCCAGGTAGGGCAAGGAAATAATCCTGCCTGGAACTCTGGAGAGCTGCTGCCGGCCAGTGTTGACAAGACTGGTCCAGATGAACCACTGGTCTAACTCAGTACAAGGCAGCTTCCTCTGCTCCTATCTTCACATTTCTTATGGGTCAGACAACTGGGCCTATAGCCATGGTGCAGCCATATACTGCTTCTTTTCATCCAAGGCACACACAGATGCTCTGGCTAGGTCCACGGTGCAGACGCAGTAAGAGGGGACAAATGGACACTCAAAGACAATCACAAGGCAAAAGTAGTTTCTGTTGATTGCCTGTATTCTTGAAGTGAAACCCCACAGGTTGAATTCTGCAAAACAAAAACAAGAGCCAAAAGGGGAACTTAAAGGGAACAATAATATGCATGTTTAGACAGAAAATGTCCTCCAGCTTCCATCTTGCTGGGAGATGTAGGACTTTCTTTTTCTGTCTAAACACGCATAGGATTGTGTCTGAAATCCTTTTCTAGAGAAGGCACAGGGTCCTAATCTGGATCTTAAAGGTCCCTTTATCCTCCATCCTGGGGTGGGGGGATGCAGATCTGGACCTCCACATCTATTCTGGAGTAAAAATGAGGAGGAGGAGGAGGAGGAGGAGGAGGAGGAGGAAGAAGAAGAAGAAGAAGTAGAAGAAGAAGAAGAAGAAGAAGAAGAAAGCTAGACACACATTTAAAATAATGTCTGTTTGGGGCCTAAATCAAGATGAATTTACAAAGCCATGGAGGAAAAAAAGTTAATGAAATACCAAAACAACTGATAGATTATATGGTAAGTCACTGTTCAGAATGCAGATAATTAAACAGATTAATCACAGATGGGGTTGTATTCTATAAACATAGAACACAATCCGATTAGTTATGATGGCCATTCACTTCTGAGTCCCCCCCCCCATTCAGTAGAGTTAACAAATCTGTGGTGAGAGATTCAAACATCTTTTTTCCCCCTTCTTCTTTTGAGACAACTTCCCTTCCCTGCCCTGATTTTATTTATTTTTGGAATTAAAACACACACTCACACCTCTGTGATGCCTTTGAAAGCCAAATCAAAATAAAATCGCGATTGTCTTCTGCTGGAGGAATCCCTGCCTCCCGCTCCCCGTTGCTCCAAAGAAACGTGGCGATCTGTCTTCTGCCCACACATCAGTGCCTTTAAAACTACAAGTGGGATTAGCATCACTCTCCCAGGATACGCCGCTGCCTCATCGCAACCAATTTGTCACAATGAGAATCTAATTAAATGCATTATTCTTATTCAGGAGAGAAGCAAATAGTTGAACGACTTTCCTGACTTAAGCATGCAACTCCTCTCCTTCCTCCTCCTCCCTCCCATAGCGCAGCCCTTGCTGTGCTATGTCAGCCCCCATGGGACAGCCCCAGGCCCTTTGTGTCTTAT
Organism: Anniella stebbinsi; assembly: GCA_029215795.1. NCBI lineage: Eukaryota > Metazoa > Chordata > Lepidosauria > Squamata > Anniellidae > Anniella > Anniella stebbinsi. Next base: position 12,437,903 of record JARDYH010000001.1, on the reverse strand, counting down.
GAAATGAGTGAATCTAAGCTTCCCCCTCCCCCTCCCTCACCATTCGCTATAACGGTTGGATGAATAAGCCCCCATATATTCAAGGGGCTCACGCTTCGGGGTAAGCGTTGAACCGAACAGCTCTCTGTTCTCTTTAATCATTCCATTTCCTTCCTTCCTTCCTTTAACCACCCCCCTAACAAACCAAAAATGATGACATCAAAGCCTCAAGGCAGTGTGTGTGTGTGGGGGTATCATATAGATTGCTTAGTGATGTCAACTTGGCTTGAACGGTAGTCGCAGCGATGGGGCCACCAAGTCTGCTGAACAGGAGTTCAAAATTCAGTCAAGAGATTCCCTTCTGATACTGAAAGGGTTGTAGAATTAATCGATGGACCATGCAGCAATGTGTATTCTATTATTCCCTCCCTCCTCAGTTTGTACAAGAGTCTAAAGAAAACAGCATCATGGCTAAGGTGACCATATGGAAAGGAGGAGAGGGCCCCTGTATCTTTAACAGTTGTATAGAAAAGAGAATTTCAGCAGGGGTCATTTGCATGCATGTAGCGCCTGGCGAAATTCCCTCTTCACAACAGTGAAAGCTGCAAGAGTCTTGCCCTCTTTTGTAGAGTGACAAGGAGCCCTGTCCTCCATTCCATATGATCACCCTAATCATGGCTCTAACTCTGATTTGTTTATTACGATGATACCTGGAAAAGGAGAGTTGTCCAGAGGCTGAAGTAAGCACCGATCAAGGGTGAGGGGAAGAGCCCCTGAATAATGAGGGGCTTTGTATTCAGGAGAGCCAAATTAGCATAATGGCTTCAATTTTTATTTGCTCCTTCTGATTCCTGAACAAAGGGAGTTGATCAGTGGCTGAAGTGAGCACAGAAGAAGGGGAAGGGTCCCTGAATAACTATGGTACTTGTTTCATGACTGGAAAAAAAACAGTAAAGGCAGTGTGGCAACTAAGTTTTCTCGAGAATACAGAGGCAGACTAAACCCATAATTGAATGAAAGCTGTCTAGTACGAATAACCAGAGCAAGAGGAAGATTAAATCAAAGTCTCACATTCCTTGTCCATGAGTCAGAGGAGCTGATGAAATCCACTGGAATCATCTTAAAATATTTACTGTAGGTATGTTGTTGTGTAGCTCTGTTTTGATCCATTCTGTGTCTACAACATACCTTAACCTGCAGAGTTAGCTGAACCACACCAACTCATCATTATCAAAGGAAAACACATTGTAGGCTATAGAGATCCAAAGTCTAGCTGTGGTCAAAGTTCTCATGAACTAATTAACTGTAACATTTTCCCCTTCCAGTATCTTACAGATGAGGCTGCAATATTCCCAAAGGTCATAGCAGCAAAAAGTGATTTTTTTAAAAAGGGGGGCAGAGAGGAGAGCGGTCCCTTTCACTTTGAAACTTATATCACCACCCTACTCATGAAATTTATAACAACTTCTGCTTGCCCAACCCACCCAAAAACTGCATGAAATGCCTCCCCATCCTTGTGGCAGAACTGGGTTGTGACGTTATCAAGGCTCTTTCAGTCCAGTTTCAATTCAGTTTTGGAATTTGCACAGGTGCGAAACAGTTCCTCAAAACCTAGGCAGAGCTTTCACTTGGGCCAAAGTCTGTCCTTAGCGGCTGCCACTAGCCTTTTGTTAATTATATTGGGGAGATCTGCAATATAAATATCCAGCATAAGAAGAGCCATGCTGGATCAGATCAAAGATCCATCTAGTTCAGCATTCTTTTCACATAGTGGTCAACAAGGCATTGACCAGGAATCCACAGGCTGGGCATGAGTGAAATAGCACCCTCCCACCTATGTTCCCCAGCAACTGGTGTACATAGGCTTACCACCTCTGCTACCAGAGGTAACCTTAAAACCAGGAGGATGACACAAAGTAAAAGTATTATCTAGAAAAGCCCCCAGTCAGGGAAAATATACGACAGACCACTCATTTCATGTGGCAGATTACATGTGGCCAGCGGTGTACTATAACCAGGGCTCACCGGGACACAGCACCAGCACTTTTTTATTAGCAGGGATGATGATCTCATCTGCCACCACCGTCAGAATTTCATTTCCTTTGAGCTAAGCTTCAATCTCTACAGTAGCTTGGGGTAGAGATGGGGAGATTCCCAACAACAGCATGTACTTCCCTGTTGTAATGCAAAGCATTTTGGGTTGACTTCTTGCTGAATGGGCAGTTAAGACTTTTACAAAACACCTACTGAAAGAGATGAACATAGTTAAACTATGGAATTCACTTGCACAAGATGCAGTGATGGCCACCAATCTGGATGACTTTAAAAGGTGGTTGGATAAATTTCTGGACAAGAAGGCTATCGATAGCCCTAGTCCTGATGGCTATGTGCTACCTCCATTATCAGAGGCAGAAAGCCTATATACACCAGCGCTGGGGAACATGGATGGGAGGGTGTTGTTACACTATGTCCTGCTTGTGGGTCCCTGGTTGACAGCTGGTTGGCCACTGTGTGAACAGGGTGATGGGCTAGATAGAACCTTGGTCTGCTCCAGCATGGACCTACTTATATTCAAACTGGTTAGCTGGTATGGATCAACCCAGCTTCCTTCATTATTGGCCTCTCCTTGGGAGCATGGCTGTAGGGACTCTCATGATGAGCACCTGCACTTCAAAATGTAATACTGTGTCACTGCACATGGCAGATTAAACAGGATTAAACCAAGGCAATTCGGCAAAGGCAAATATCCTGTAAGACTGGCTTTGCTTTGCTGGCTTCCAAAACAGAGTTTGGCCAAGGGGGGAAAATCATGTCCAGAAGGGCAAGGATCACCCCACAAAACACAATGGACTAGGGATGTGCACTGGATCGGACCCGATCCACGATCCGAGTCCGGTCCAGTGGGAAATCGGATAAATTATCCGATTTCCGATCCCGCAGCTGGATCGGCCGATCCAATCCGAACCGGTCCGAAAAAGCTCCGAACTGGTTCGGCGGATCGGCGGATCGGCGGGCGCCCACTGGCGCCCACCGCCGCTTCCATTGGCGGGCGCCAGCGGGCGCCCGCCGATGAAAGTGGACAGCGGGGGGGGGGAGGAGGGGGGCACTTACCTTCTCGGCCCGGTGGCTCCCGTCCGGCGCCGGCGCCTACTACTACTAGCAGGCTCCGCGGCCTGCTCTAGGGTGGCGCGCCGGGTGATGTCATCACCCGGCGCGCTACTCTAGAGCAGGCCGCGGAGCCTGCTGGTAGTAGTAGGCGCCGGCGCCGGACGGGAGCCACCGGGCCGGGAAGGTAAGGAGGGGGTGCGTGGAGGGGAGGAGGGGGCGCGCGGAGGGGGGAGGGGGGCCCTTACCTTTCCGGCCCGGCGGCTCCCGTCCGGCGCCGGCGCCTACTACTCCCAGCAGGCTCCGCGGCCTGCTCTAGGATGGCGCGCCGGGTGATGTCATCACCCGGCGCGCTACTCTAGAGCAGGCCGCGGAGCCTGCTGGAAGTAGTAGGCGCCGGCGCCGGACGGGAGCCACCGGGCCGGGAAGGTAAGGAGGGGGTGCGTGGAGGGGAGGAGGGGGCGCGCGGAGGGGGGAGGGGGGCCCTTACCTTTCCGGCCCGGCGGCTCCCGTCCGGCGCCGGCGCCTACTACTCCCAGCAGGCTCCGCGGCCTGCTCTAGGATGGCGCGCCGGGTGATGTCATCACCCGGCGCGCTACTCTAGAGCAGGCCGCGGAGCCTGCTGGAAGTAGTAGGCGCCAGCGCCGGACGGGAGCCACCGGGCCGGGAAGGTAAGGAGGGGGTGCGTGGAGGGGAGGAGGGGGCGCGCGGAGGGGGGAGGGGGGAGGGGGGCCCTTACCTGCCCGGCCCGGCGGCTCCCGTCCGGCGCCGGCGCCTACTACTACCAGCAGGCTCCGCGGCCTGCTCCAGGGTGGCGCGCCGGGTGATGTCATCACCCGGCGCGCTACTCGAGAGTAGGCCGCGGAGCCCGCTGGTAGTAGCCGCCGGCGCCGGACGGGCCGAGAAGGTAAGTGGCGGGGAAGGGGGCTTACCCCCCCCGGAGCCGTCCGCTTCTATCCGCTGGCGCCCGCGGGCGCCAGCGGATGGAAGCAGGCGGCCCCAGGGGGGGTAGGGAGCGCGGGGGAGGGGGTTTACCTGCCGGGGCCGTCCACAGCGGACGGCCCCGGGGGGGGGAGGGAGTTAGGCCCCCCCTTACCCACCCGCCACCATTTTTTCCTCATAGACTTGCATTGCAATGCAAGTCTATGGGGAAAAAAATGGCGGCCGATCCAAAAATGTACGATTTTTGGGTCGGGATCGGACTCGATCCGGTCCGGGGGGCCTCCGATTTTGTCCGAACCGGTCCGGGACAAAATTGGAGGTCCCGATCCGGGTCCCGATCCGATCCGGGGGGTCCGTGCACACCCCTACAATGGACCCCCAACTTAGAAATAGGGATGGTAAGGAATGATCATTGGCTACAGAATTGCCTATCAATTGGTGAACCAAGTGCATGTACGGAATCAGTCAGACAGAAAATTACCTTCCCATTTAGATCCAGTTTAGCATGCAAGCGTCCATATCTGACTATTCTCCCCCCCCCCTCTTCTGAGTTGGCAGAACTTGCATTTGTGCATCTACTTGGGTTTGCATAAAAAGCGGCATCTCAACTAGCCGATGTTCCCCCTCCCTCCTTTTTTTACAAAATAGTTTATGTAATTAACATCCAAGGCAATGAGTGAACTATTGTTCCGTGCACAATGTCTATACCAATTGCCTGCCAAGTCACTGTCGCTACCAGTATTTAACTCATTACTTTGTCAATCCCTTTGCGATCTATGGAGTAAAGAAAAGCCTCTTTTGTACAGCCAAATTCCATTCTTTTTAGCATTCAAAAGGCCAACCCTTTTCAGTCCAGATGTGGGGATGCCTGTTGGCTTTAACTGTGCACCCAATACAAAGACGAGAACTGGCAAGTCCCACCCCCACCATTTTTTGTCAGCACATTTGGATTTGTGTCAGATTGCCCCCCCTTCATTTCTTTTTTTTATTATTATCTCAATTTCAGCACAAAAGAGCCTTTGTTGGAAAGGGCACGGTTAGCAAAATACAACTGGTAACAGAATGACAATCTGGGATGTGTTGCAGGACAGCATATCGAGGGGAGAGCAGTATTTCAGTAGGGGTACGGCTAGCAGGAATATTGACAGGAGCAAGGAACCATATGGGCAAATACCTTCCTGCAAAGCAGGGCCATCCACCACTGGTCACCTTCAGAGTCAGATCCATAATACATGAGCTTTGTTGTCATTGCCTCCTGATGGTGCCAACTAATGTGTGAAGTAGTTTATCATTTGAGAGGAGCAATGTCCATGAGATGCTACCATGCTGATGATCCCCGCAGTGCGCAGAGCTTATGACAATTCCCAAAGCCAAGTTTAGGCATGGTTGGGCACCTTTCAAGGCCCACACCATAGCAGCCCCCCCCCCCCCCGGGAGTTGCTCCTCGTCTTTACCATTGCAGCCTGCTTGGTTACTTGCCTCTTGTTCTGGCTCAGACAACAGTGGTGGTGAGCAAGAGAAGCAATAGATCCCACTGCCTACTTGTTCAGTGGTTCCCCCTGTCAATCAAGCAAGTGGTAGCAATGACGAAAAAGAAGATGAAGAACAAGAACAGCTGGTGAACACGGCGGTGAAACAGTAGACTCACAGAGGGAAGGGGCCTGTTGAGGGCATCTTGACAAACGTTCCTAGACTGGAGCCAGCTCTGGTGATTCCCTAAAGACAATCCCTTCCACCCGTGTAATTCCTCTATTACTGGAGCAGCCTGGGATGGAGCCATAATCCCAGGGGTAATGCACTGATCCGATGTAATCCATGCAAGCCTAGGCCACATTAGGCTACCAGGGGAAACCATAGAAAGGTGCAGTGAGGCCAAATAAATATTAATTAAAAATCAACCGAAGGGATTTTTTTTTTAAAAAAAAGAAAAGCTATTCCACAAACTACAAGAAGGAGGAAGAAGTCACCAACACTGAGGGCCTATTTTTTTTTTTTTCAAAAAATGAAGATGTAAATAATCACCAGTCATAATTATCAAAACCAGTTTGATTCAGAGAGGTTTTTCTATTCTATTCTATTTTAAACTGCCCTCCTTCGCTCAATCTGTCACCAATCTTCTCGAAATTTTCAGGTTATGTAAAGCCAACATTTCTTTCTGGCACCTGTAAATTTCAGGAAGGCTGGTGAAACATTCTCGATATAATGAATGTTAGAATGACCCCCTCCCCGTTACCCCTTTAACCTGGTGGAATGTGTTTTCCCCCCTTGTCGGAATGTGTTTTCCCCCCTTGTCGGACTTTAACAAGCCAGACAAGCCTACACTTCACATGCAAAAACCCTTCTTTTTTAAACAGTCTACAGTTTACCTCCACTGTCACAGTAATTTTACAGCAACCCTGTAGGAAACTCAGTATTATTTCCATATGGCTGTTGGAGATGTCAGAGAGGTGAGATTGAGAAATAAGATTTCAAAAGGGGAGTCCTAGTTGACAGCTCAATCTCTTTTGACAGTACACCGTGTTAGCCTGCTTAGAGATGGCTGGATAAATTTGTAATTAGAATCAATAAAACACATTGCAGCAGATTCCTAATCCGTTTGCTGTTATCTCCCAATTATTATGATTATTATTGTTTTAAATGGGGAAGAGAATTAAAATGGAACTTTGCATAATTTATTACATGCCAGCTTGCATGCTGAACTCTTAAATATCACACACTCTGACAGTGTACTAGTTTATTATAATTTGTTTTCTTCTCATACTGGTTTGGAACAAGGAAAGGTTCTGATTGTTGTGCTGACCCACTAGGACAATGGAAGGCAACCTGGCATTCTACATACGTTTTGTATTACAACTCCAAGCATCCCTGGCCATTGGCCATGCTTGCTGGGTCTGATGGGTATATGAAAAGAAACATGTCTACTCCTCAAAAACCACATCACACTTACTAAATATTAGGGCTGTGCACAACTTTGGCTATGGGTCTAAATTCAAAGCTGAAGCAGGGAGATTTGGACCAATCTGGTCTGAATTCAGGCTGGGCTCAAATCAGTCCAGAGTGGCCCAAAGAAGATCAAGCGTTGTCAGGGCCTCTGGATTATCTGCTCGCACCTGGGACTTGTTTTTCTCACACCCAATAGCTACCCGCTTCTTTATGGGACCTGCCATTTTTACCAAAGATGAGGGCTTCATCTCTTAATAGATCTAGCCTTAAAATGCTGGAAGCGGGGACAGAAAGTCGCTGAACTGGGTTCGGAGGGGTGGGGGTGAGCATAGGGAAGTCATTATTACTATTATTTTATTATTACTATTATGATTTATTACATTTATATACTGCCCCTTAACCAAAGCTCTCTGGGTGGTTTACAAAAATTAAAAGATTTAACATTAAAAAGTCAATATGCAAAATTTTAAACCATAAAACATAAAAACAGCTAATATTTAAAACATTTTAAACGTTAAGCCTGCCAAAAATTCAATTAAAAACCTCAACTTAAGCTGTTAAAATGCCTGGGAGAAAAGAAAAGTTTTGAACTGGTGCCAAAAATGTAACAGTGTTGGCGCCAGGTGGGCCTCATCGGGAAGATCATTCCATCATTCGTGGGGTCACCACAGAAAAGGCCTTTTCCCTTGTTGCCATTAGGGCACCCATGATCTCCCTCAGCCTCACACCCAGATGATCAGGAACCAGATCTGAAGCGATTCAGATCCAAAGTGGGTTGAGGGGCCCACATACAACCCTACAAAATATATGAAATAAGTCAAATAAATCCACAAATTACCTTCAAAGGTTGTGATCAAAGAAGCCAAATGAAGACCACATATGAAGGACTAGCTGGGTCTCAATAACCATTCTGTTTTTGATACTGCATTTGGACCTCAGAGATGGAGGACTAGTTGCCAAGCCCATGGAGGCCACAATGTTAAAGTTGGTGGGATACATTCAGCTTGACCAAGTAAGTTCTTGGGGATTCTTTTCTTTCTTTCTCTCTAAATCCAGTTTTAACATATAAAACCAAAACAAATGCAGATTAGGAGGCTAGCTGTGTTACAATGCCTCCCTCCAGAATTTGAATTGTGCGGGTGAAGAAATAAGGATTGCCGAATGGGAATTTGCATATGCAATAAATGGATACCACAGTTTTATGAATGAGTCTCGGTTTTCCAGTCCTTTTATAAGTCTCAGACTATGTGTCAGCTTTTTAGAAAGAGCAATTTTCCATATTCTGCTCATCCATTTTTGTATCGATAGTCCAGTAGATGATTTCCAAATTAATGCCATCTCAAGTTGGGCAGCTGCAGGCATAACAGCAATCAAGCCTTTTATGTAAAAGGTGTTCACAATGTCTCACAAAAAGCTTTACAATGTTTAATTTGCTGTTCAGTAATTTTGCGTATTGGAGAAAGAATTTGGTTCCAAAAGTCTACAATGATTGAACATAATTGCCACGTATGTACGAAGAAACCAATGTGGCCACATCCTCCTTAGCACAATGGTGAAAGTGATCTGTTAAAATTGTGTGGTTTAGTTGGAGGCAAAGTACCACTGGGTAATTACCTTCATTGTGGCTTCCCTTATTTGTGCTGAAACTGTGTGAAGAGAGGGAGTAGACCTCTTGTGGAACCACTACGATCGTTAGCTCTCAAGGAATACCTTCATATCTAGCTAGTGATTTAGCAAAATTGATTATATCATGTTTTTGTAGCCAGAGAACCCCTTGTAGGCACCTCTCCTGGATAAGGAAGGACATAGACTGTCCACTTATAAAGCATCCTCTTGTAAATAAGTCTCTTATCATGGAAAAATCCCCTCTCCCTACAACCGAAGAACTGTGCTGGTTGTCTGATCGTACAGATGGAGGGGATTCTTGAGGTATTTGAACTTTCTGAATTTCAATACCTCTCTGACTAAAGTGTAGAACTTAGCTATTGGCCAAATTTTGCCATATTCCAAATGTTGCAATGAAGTCCTCAGCAGTTCAAACATATCAAATTACACATTTGAATACCTTCTGTGTGAGAGAAAAATACACATTTGAACATGAATTTTGAGAGAAAATATGAGTTGGAATATGTATGCTTTGATTAAATCAAAAAGGAAATTAAAGCCCAAACTGAGCAGTACAGATATTATGGGTGAAAACTAGCAGCAATGTCACAGAGTGGAAATAGACAGATTGCTGTGGGCTGCTTTAGTGGCCTCTATTCTAGACTGTGGGGCGTGGGGGGAAATTGTATTTATTTTGGATGAACACTTTTTGTTTTGCATTCTTTTTAGTTTACATGTTTGCATTTTTTTTAAAAAAAATGTACTGGTTATAGTTTATATCAATTTTGGTTTTGTTTTGTTTTTCCCTGCTGTATTACTTATTGATTTCTGTATTTGTGTAAGACACTTTGAGACTTTTTTTAAAAAAATGGGAATGTAATACATCATCATCATCATCATCACCATCATCAAGGTATGGAGAAAAAAGAGGAAGGAACCTCTTCTCTCTCTCTCTCTCTCTCTCTCTCACACACACACACACACACACACACAGAGAGAGAGAGAGAGAGAGAGAGAGAGAGAGAGAGGCTTAATAAGGGCCCTGTCATGGCACCTGTGTCCAGATCCCAGTATTGCTCAGAGGAAGTTTCAGATTTAGACAAATCACAAGCCATCCCACTCAAGGAGAAGCTTTTGACATCCCGTTCTGTGCCATTTTGTCCTCTCCCATTATGGTCCAGAGCCAAGTGTGGCTGCAAAATCAGCCACGGGGTCTGTAAGATTTGCAGGCAGGGCTGTGTAGCAATTTGGAGACTTCTGAAGAAGTCCTTTGAAGGAACATGTTGCTGTGGTTCAGCTAGTAGTGTGCACTGAGAGCTATCCAGGGTCCTGAGTGCTCCTCCCTGACTATGCCGGGGGGGGGGGGGGGACCTTGCCATACCTTAATTTACCTCAACCTGATGGACATTGAGCAGACCTCTTTAACTGGACCTGCCTTGCCTTGACCTCCCTTGCTGTAACCTGACTTGTGTTTGATATGGCTTAACTTGACTGTACCTGATTTATGTCTACTGATTCTACCTGGCTCAGCTCAACTCTTCCTTTTCCGACCCTGAGCGACGATGAAAGAGGATAGGCTGCAAATATATCTGAGAGAGAGCCTTTCTTCAAAGATGCAATTTCAAGTGGCAAGTTTCAGATTGGTACAGAAAGCATTATTGTAACGAATTGCAAAGAAATTATGAAAAAGAAAGACACCAATTAATGCTGAAATGCCACCAAATTCTAGGCAACTAAAAAGCATGCAAAAGCGTTGCAAAATGGAAATAGATTTGTTGCCTACTTGTTCTATGGTAGATCACAAGTGTTGCTCCCTGTAAAGCTATGGAATCCCTTGATTGTGTGAATCGGGGTTATTCTGTTAAAAATATCCACCCCGTTTCAAGATAACAACCCATGAATTCTGACTAGGCAAATACAATCTAAGTTCATGGTGGCCTACTCTTTACTGAAAACGTATCATTTCTGTATTATACATACACAACATTTTCCCCCTTCCTAAACACAATGCAAATTTGTATCTAAAACAGACATACCACATTAAGTAAGGTTAAAGCCAAAGATACCATTTTCCTTCGATTAAACACATTCATTGATGTGTTTAATCAAAGAGATGCTACTTGGCAACCTCAGAATGCATCTATTCTCTCGAGATCCTCTGAACAATATTGGCAGGCAGGCTGCCTTTAACCAAACACGAAACACACACCACCAACAGAGAAAGCACACTTGGATCCCAGCCCTGTTTATAAGGTTTATTTTAAGAGTTAAAAAATAATAATTGCACCACTTCTCTCCTGACTCTTGTTTTCTCTTGCATGGACCATTAACATCCTTTGTTCAAAAAAGAAAAAGAAAAACATTTGACAGTCCAACTAACAAGGATTATAGTAACCTTGTCACAAATGGGGTAAAAGATCAAAAGTATTCCAGTGGAATACAATTGTTGTATTGTTATCTTGGTGAATAACAACCCTTTTGATGGTTTGGCTTTCAAACGTTATCACAATAAACAACAACAACAACCAACAACCCTGTATCTTCTTGTTTGGAATGTAAAATATTTTGCTTGCATTCTAACACAATGATATGTAAATAGTGAGGATATAAACTGGATTTGGCCATGATCTTTGTATTACAGTTACTTAGGGTGTGTTATAAAAAAAATCACTCCATCACACTATCATTTTATCACACTCTCATCGTGCCTGGTTTGCCATTTTGCAGAGCGGTACTCACATGATGCCGTGCCTGTCCTGCAGTCACCCTGCCTCTTCCCCTTCATTTTCTGAGTTTTCCTAGAGCGGGGAAAATCCAGTTTATTTCCTCCATGCAGGATTAACCCGCCCCTCCATCCCCATGTATTGCCGTCCTCGTGCTATCCTTTGTTGGGGGGTCTGTGCTTTGAAGGGAGGTCTTGTGGATGAAAGGGGAGGGTGGGGAGGTTCTCCTCCTCCAGCGTGCCATGTCAAACAAATGGACTTGTGCTGAGTTGGTTGAACAGACTGTTGCTGCTCCAACCCCACTCTCATTGCCTGCAGAACTGGCACCCAGCCAATGAAATGTTAAATCGGTAAAACACTAGACAACAAAGGCCAGAGAGAGGAGGGAGGTGCCCATGTCCATCACAATGTCATAACCAATGAACTGGAGGGGGAAGGAGATGGGGCAGGGTGGAGCGGGAGAATGAACAGGTGAAAGGAGGTTTCAATGGTACAGTGGTGATATCACAAACCCATGTGAAAGGGACCATTAGTTTGACATGCTAATGAAATGGAGGTGGAAATTGCAGAGGAAAACCAGGGGGAAAATAAGTAGGTGTAATGTTTTCTTTAAAGCGATATTTCCTTTTCACATTCCTGAGTTACTCTTCTGAAAGAAAAGCAACAAAAATACAAAAACAACATTGGCTCCAAAATGTCAATAAATCACAGTTGTTAATGACCATACCCTTAACAGTTGCATTGTTTAGGCAATATGTATATGGTATAGTAACCTATGCAGTGGTTAGTCCCATCCCCAACTCTACCCTGACGCCGGATGTCTGTCAGTGGCAGGATGGTGGACCTACATCCCTGATTAGACCATTCGCTGAAAAAGATACTGATGATATCATGCAGCTGAAGTTACCATTCCATGTTACAAGTACCAACATAGCAACAAATACTATCCCCATCAATAGTAGTTGGACTGCAGGGATTCCATACAATCCATCTATCATGCAGCACAGGATGAGTTTGCCAAAGTTGAACTTAGTTATATCTTTTGCCATCCACTTTTCAAACGACCTTAAACTGTCAAGCCCATTTATCCCAATACTTTGACTCAAAGTGGCTCTCAAATATCTCAGGCAAAGGCCTTTCCCAGATCCTTTTAACTCGAGACACTAGGGGACCTGGAACTTCTGCATGCAAAGTAAGCGTTCTATCACAAAGTGTTGGCCTCTCACACTGAGGTTTGTGATTATACCTGATTGGACAGAAATTGTGTAGCTGAAGTTAATATGGTGAAGCACACACACACACACACACACACACACACACACACACACCAAATTTTGCCATCTGCAGTCTTTCAATACTTCCAATACTATGATTCCAATGTGGCAGTAGGCACAAGTAAAGTAGAATATGCAGATTAGGTTAAATCAGGATTATCAGCTTTCTAGTTGCACAGAATTCTTCAGGAATGAATCTGTAGAGTTCTGTGTACCAAAAAACCTCCCTGCCTTTTTCTATTCACCTGACTTATTTGGATCATGCCTGCCAGTCTTTCAACTAAACATGATGTTAGTATTCTCCTAACTATCTTCCATTCACTGCATGGTTAAATGAGTTGCTTTTTTTCAAGATCTCCAAGCCAAGCTGGTGCCCACATTGATTATCCTGCTACAACATGCTGATAACTGATACCATACATTTTATGCCAGGAGCATTATGACTCTTTTATTACCATGTGCGTAAAATTCAAAATCCAATGTACATTACAACAAATCCAACCAAATATGAATGCTTTGTAGAATTAATTCTGTGCATCCTTAACTGCACCGAATTAATTGCTAACAAGTATTAAATTAACTGTTAAAATCAAATTACCCCATTTACCACTAATGACAGATACAATGAGCTTGGCATTTCAATATGGGCCATTCACATGCTGAAAATGTTGAATTTCGCTCTCCAAATGTATTTTTGAGATACTGCTGACAAAGCGGGGAAAGACTTAACGGTGCAAGAATCACAGAGAGAGAGAAAAATGGAGGGAGGGAGGGAGGGAGAGATTTTGTCTGCTGCACTCTAGATAGCTAAAGCAAGTAAAATGTCAGAGGAATCCCACTATTTATGCTTCAAAACTTTTTAGGAATGTGTATTATATCCCACACTGATTTTTCAAGAGGATCCACAGAGCGGAACAGCAGTTGCTTAACATGGTTTAGTGAAACAATGATGGATCCAAATACACTATTAGCCATTAAGAATGATTCAGAAATGGCAACATAAAGAATGTAATTCTAACAAAGAAGTCCATTGAAAAAGAAATGGGATCAACTAATTCCCCACCCCCCAGGTAATAACACAGGATGTCTCGGTTTATGAAGTTTTATGCCTCAGCAAGAGGAGCCTTCCCCAACTTGGAACCCTCCAGGGTATGGGACTACAAGTCCCAGAAGCCCAAAGCAGACCATGCTAGGCGTTGTATTACAACAGCACTGGTAGGTGCCCAGTTGAGGAAGGCTAAGCTAGGAAATGTGAATCAGAGTGTATAATTGCTAGGGCAAAGGGACATAGCTATATTTTCAGCAGGAGAGAAGGGTGCATCCACAGGTGTCATGACTAGGCCTGTTCCCCTTAGGCTGGGGGAAGAAGTTTCATACGATCAATCAGAATCAGATTCTGAAGCAGAAGAGGTGGCGCCAGAAACATACCAGCCTGTAAGGGGAGTGGGGAAGGTCACTCTCACGAGCTCTTCACCAGCTGGAAATGAACTTTAGCCAAAGCTTATCTCTGAAAGTATAAACAAGCCACAGGCTAAATCAGGATTCTTCTGAGGGGAGGGCACTGAAAGGCTAGCCTATCCTAGAGTATGCCACAGATTAAAATGGGCAGAGCTAAAAAAAGGTGAGAGAAAGTCAGTCCAACTAGCTTCTCTCCAAAAGCTTCTTCAGAAACAGTCTCCCTGAAGTTAAAACATACTGGGAAAAGGCTTTCTGTCCTTCTTGAAACGACAGTTGTCTCACTCAGTTCGCATAGTTTTGCCTAGAGAGAAGTTCTTGGAGGTTAGACTCTATTCAGGTGGGAAGAGATGTTTATTGCCTGAATAAAGCTTTGTAGATTACGTGGCAGACCTCTTTATTGTCTCCCAATAAAGCGGGAGGTTTTGAGAAACATGACAATAGGTCAGCCTGCATTGGTCTTTAATGAAAACTTCTGTGATAAACCTAAAGTGAGGTAACAGCGGCATGTCCAGGTTTTTGAAGGCCCTTGGGCAAGACATCCTCAATGGGGCCCCTCCCATAGTGAATCTACCGCCAGTGATAAGGTAGGCAGAGGCATCTACTGTTCCTGTATCAGAGGCCATTTCCATTGTCAGAGGCAGTAAGCGTAAATGTATCAGTTGCTGGGGAACATGGGTGGGAGGATGCTTTTGCATCGTGTCCTGCTTGCGAGTCCCTTGTCAACAACTGTTTAGCCACAAAGAGCTTGTCTAGATGGTACCTTGGCCTGATCCAGCATTGCTCTTCTTATGTTCTTATGTTCCTCCTTATTACCACCACCGTTGTCTGGGTCAGAGTGAGAGGCAGGTGAGCGATCAGGTTGCAATGGTGAGGAGGATGAGGATGAGGAGCAACTCAAGAGGGGTCAGTGCAGCCCTGCTGGGATGTGGACCCTCAGCAGGTGCCCAGTGACGCCTACCCTTGACACCAGCCTGATGTGGGAATAAAATCAGTATATTGGAATGCGTTTAGAACAGATGTGGTTTTGCATAGGCCTTTTGTTCCGCCAAAATAGTTGTCTGCTGTACTCACCAACGGTGAACTGCAACGCCAATTTTCAAATAAACATGCAAACAGAAGATGATAGGAGACGATACTCCAGCTCTTTCAATATACCTCAATTATTCAAAGAAAGAATGTTTTGCCTGAAGGAAGCCATTCTTTTTTTAAAAAAGGGGGGGGGGGGCTGAACAAGCTACAAAACCCAAAGGAAACTGGATTGAAAGCACAAATTGCTTCTTTGGTAGATTTCTCAGATAATGATAAATTGTACATTATGCTATAGGCAGAGTAGCGCAATAAGTTCTTTGCTAATTCACAATTGGAAAACTAGGAGTGGGTTGCTGTTCAAATCAAGTCATTTCTTTTGGTGATCTAAGTATGGAGGATGGTGTGTGTGTGTGTGTGTGTGTGTGTATAACCACACTACTGTTCTGTAGTGGTGCTGAAGCGCACTGACAACTGTTGGGGCCCATTGACACATGCCATATACCACTATATCCTGCTTGGTGTGGCTCCTGCCTTTTATATACCACTTTCATATCACTTTCATACCACTATATCCTGCTTAGTGTAGATCTGGCCTCAATGTTCATTCAGTGGGAAAATATATATACATATCTGCCATTGTGCACATTCAGTGGTCATTATGGATATAAATGGGATCATCTTAGACAGTGTCAAAGGAGGTGTATCTTCTGGTTAATATGCATATTCTCAAAGTAGTATTAGAAAATGTATTTCCACTCTTGGTACAGGCTAGAGACCATCTTTTCAGAGACATGGTGTGATGCTTTTTTGCCATGTGATCAAACAGCTGAATCTCAATTTAGTTTTGTCCTGAGTATGGAGAATGTTGTAAAGTTGGGTCGATACTTATCAAAACGGAACTAGAATGGATTTTTCATCCATCCCTAACTATTTATGTACCAAGAGGGACACTGGTAAACTTGACATTTTTCAGTGCTACTTTTACATTTCTGCTAGAAAACTTGTTTCCAGGATAGTGCCTTAACCAATCCCATCAACAGAATGCTTTTTCATGCATCATACTATGCAATTAACTTTTACTGAAACTGTCTTTCCGCAATCCCTAGGTACTGACTGAATCACTCACTATTCGGAAGATGCCCATTCATACACTCCACTCAGATGATTGATTTACAGGTACCGAAAGTGCTTTGGGCCTTGCAAGAAAAAGAAAAGGCATCCACCTAAAAACAGATAAAAGTGGCCAGCTCTTTGAAGCAAATCAGCTGTTTCATGCAAAGTACAACCAAGATCAGTCTCTAAGCATATACAGTGCGCTAGAAAACAACACATTTAGAAAGCATCAGATGAAAAAGGGGGAACAGGCAGAATCTATAACCCAAACGCAGCGAACAATAGCTACAACTTTGGGAAAGCAGTATCGGATTTCAACCAAATGGGTCAATCGTTGAAATGGCTAGCTGGGGACTGTGATCAAGAAGCTAAGAACCGGTGTGAATCCCTCTGGAAGGCTTTCAAAATTGCCATTGTGTGGAGCTCAAATATGAACAAGCTGTGTGTATGTGTGTGGGGGGCAGGGAGGGGAGGGGGATGTATAAAAAAGGGTGGAGTAGGGTAAGGATGGGTTGTAACAACATCATTCTGAATAATACCCTCAGGTGTCTTGGGGACCAAAGATGCTGACTTGCTAAATAGGCGGAGTGGTGAGATAATTAAGAGAAAATTAAAAGTATTAAAATGATTTAAACCCAGCACAGAAAGTTTAAGGTTAGCATAGGGCTTAGTCTCATATTCTCCATGCCCGCAGAGACCGCCTTCTCTCATAAAATGCAGCAGATGGAAAACTAAATGAGATCAGAGTGTAAATGATCCCTCTTGAGTCAAACAGCCTAAAAGGGCTTGAGGCCAGCAAAATATAGGGATGTCCATGGAGCTGTCCAATGCAAAGGAAGTTTTGGTACAATGCCAGTGTTGGTTGGTTGCAGGAAGCAATGTTGGCCATTATGCATGGGCCTTTATTAACTGCCTGAATTCGGATGACTCATTAAGCAACTGGGGGGGGGGAACAATCGTCAGTTGTGTTGCTTATTGTGTTGTGTGGAGGGTAACACGCCGCCCACAATCTACTGACGGTATGCTATTCCACCCAAATAAGCAACTAAGGGAAACAACTGGCTTGCAAGTTGTTTAGCTCGAAGCCAGTTGTTTAAAGTGTTGTGTGGAGGGGTGAGTGTGTTAATGGCATGTGGTGAGTGGGTTAAAACACAAGCCCATAGAAGCAGGCGGCAAGAGCGACCAAAGCGGCGGCTGCCAGTCTGCTACAACTGGTGCAACTTGCAGAGGCTGCTGGGATAGAACTGGGAGGACTGAGGGAGAAGGGAGGGTGGGGAGAGGGGTGTGGTCTGTGTCAGTCAAGTGCTAGGTTGACTATTGGTCCACTCAATGCCAGCCCTAACCACCCACAGTTGTGTAGGAATATGTTGTGTGGGGAGTACCCACAAAATAACCAACTGTGAGTTGGCTACTCAACCCACCATTGACTAATGTGTTGTCCGAATGCAGCCATGGGCTGAATTCGGACAACACAATAAGCAACTGGGGAGGAGGAAGCAGTCGTCAGTTGTATTGACTATCGTGTCGTCCGAATGCTGCCATCATCAACTCAGCGCTGATCCTAATCCACACCACAGTTGATTATTTATTACCATGTTGTGTGGGGAGTGCCCCCTAGATGAACAACTGTAAAGTTGATTATTACCCCACCATTGACTATCGTGTTGTTCGAATTCAGCCAGTGTGCGACTTCTTTTTTTAATGTATAGTTTGTGAAGATATTTCTGACGCGATTCAAAGATTCCTTCTCAGGGAGGGGGGAGGGGACCTGGGTGCAATGATATAATTAGAACAATAATTAAATAATTAGAGGCAGAAGTGGCCTCTTGAAAGTATTTACCCTATTTCTGGGCACAGAACATTGAAATGGGGGCAATTTTATTTCTCAAGGGGAAGGTGATATTATCCAACCGTTTCCAATAGGTAGGGGTCACTATTACCCAGGGTAGTAGTACACAGTTTTGTTCTTGTTTTGTAAGTTTGGGGGGTGGGGTGCTGCCTGCCCCTGTAAGTGAAAACAGTATCAATTGTGTGGGCAACCTGGCCCCCATTCTGCATCCTTCAGAATGCTCCAGCACTATTCTGGGGAACTGTGCAGGAAAGAGGGACATTGGAAATCATAAAAAAGATACATAAAATTGGAGGAGGGATTCTCAAAGTGGCCTTTTATTTCCAGGGCAGCAAGAAAAGAAAAATCTCTGAAATTTTCTGAGAACAAACACAAATATTTTCTGAGAAGTGTTGGCTGCCTTCTAGCTGTCCTCTTTTGCAGGATACATTACCTTCCCATGGAACTTTGAAATGTTACATTTCGGAAGGCTGGTTGTGTACACAACTCTTCCCTTGTGCAGATATATTCTGTTTGTATTACTGCTGCTTCTGCGGGAGCCTCGTAAGAGGTGTAAGGGCAGCAGTGTGATGTCCAGCTCTGGGGAAAAAGTCAGAGCTAGTGCTGCAGCAAAATCTGTCCTCCAGTTTCCTGGAAGTTTTCTTCCTCCATGAAAGAGGCTTCAATTTTTCTCACCACATTCTCAAGATGTTTTACTTATTTTGAATTTCTTTTGGAGGTGTTGTTGTGTTGACCTTATCTAATCACAGCAATGGTGGCTGACAGTACTGTGTATTCCCCCTCCTATTATCTCTCCATTGCTAAGGCTGCCTACCCTTCCTGAAAACAACACTACAGGAGGAATTACCTCAGGATGTCTTTCCCTGGGCTTTAACTTAAATCTGGGAAGCCAAGGAGGTTGCAGGCTGCTAGAAAGACGATTGCACAATGAAATGCAGAACACCCATGCACACTCCTTGGCCACCCCATATGTACATCAAACAACCCCATACATACAAAAACTCTGAACCAAGCCCATGGCTCAGTTCAGACAACACATTAGTCAACACAGTCTGAAAACTCCACTCAATGGTTGAGTTTTTAGGAGGCACTCTCCACACAACATGGTCAACTCCACCATTGTGTGACTGTGGGCTACCGTGGAGCTGAGTAAAATCCATCATATTGTTTGATTGACAATTCCTCCAGTCTCTCTTCTCCCCTGGTCCTCCCAATGATATCCCATCAGCCATTGCTGCAAAACAACAACAACAAAAACAAAAACACCAATTCAAGCTCTCCTAGAGTGCCACTCACTCCTTTCGCCATTCTTGCCAGGGAACTCTGAGGCCAGTGGGAAAAGTCAACTCAATGCAACGGAGAACTCCATGGAGCCCACCACACAACATGCAACACAATGGTTGTGCAGGAACTCTCCTCTGCACAGCGTAGGTATTCTGCGTGGAGCGTTTTCCAAACCAACTCCACCATTGCATGGAGTTTTCCTGGCAGACAACACATTTCTCAACAGTGGTGTAAAAACACCACCGTGGAGTTTTAAAACCACCACTGAGAAACGTGTTGTCTGGACTGAGCCCATGCGCATGTCTCCACAATTTTCTTCTCTTTTGAATTTGTTTTCTAACAAATTGAATGAGAACGTTAAAAAAAAATAAACGTGGGAGATTTTTTTTTTCTCACAGCACTAAAAATAATCTCCCCCTGCAGGGCTTATAATCTTTTACCCGTTCCAGAGGAGGAAAAGGAAGGGTGGAATGCATGAGCCCTAAGCAACAAACTAATTGGATTTATCATTAAATCTGAACCCGGCCGGTAAAACCTGTTCCAAGACTAAGAGAAATTACGATCAGCATGCACCGAAACAGCTGAGTTGAAGCATGAAAATGATTGGGGGGGGGGGAGAAGTGGGTGACAACATATTTCGAGAAAGGGGACAAATGAAGGAAAAAGGGAGGGTAAAACTGAAACAAATATCAGCAAGAGATTGATTGGGTTTGGAAAACTGAAAGAGATGCTGGATGCGGAAGGGGGAAAAAAGGTGCGGGTAAAAAGAACACGGTAGCAGGAGCTGCTAAGTGGAGACGGAGCCAGAGAGAGAAAGCAGCAGGCTATCCAAGCAGGAGGTAGAACAAGGAATGAGCCAGCAGGAGCCAGCAGGGCCTGTGGCAAAATTGTGTGGGTGGTTTGAAGACGGAACAATTGGAGATGTGGAGGAGGAGGAGGAGGAGGAGGAGAGGGAGGAGGAGAGGGGAGAAGGAAGATCAACCGCTCTGATGCACCCATCACAAAGAGAGACGCCAATCCTTAAATGAGGAAGAAAATGCTCCTGTCTGGCTTGTGGCGGAACAAAGGATTTGTAGCAGTGTCGGGCAAACTGATCCAGTCATCGCTTATTATTTGCTCACCAACATTTTCAGTCCCCGCGAAAGTTCTCAGCTATGACAATTTTCAGAGTGAAACAAATTTCAACTTAAGCTTCTTAATAATGGTAGCGAAGCCTTAGGAGGGGAATGGCCATCTTTTGGAGTGAGCAAGAAATCACAGGAGACCAAGAAGGCCTCAAAAAATAGGCAGTCAGAGGAAAGGGGAATAGCTATATCAGGAACTGGGGAGGGCAGGCTTAGGACCCCAGGCAAGTTGAATATGGCCTGTGGGCCTGGGGTTCAACGCCCATTATGTAGAACTATAAATGCTGCAGTTCCTAGTCCTAAAGACAATGCAAACAAAGTTTCCTCAACCCCAGTAGAATTCCATGGCAAAACTAGATTCTAATAAAAACTTGGCCAATAAGCAAACAGATATAAACAAGTATTACACAAAATAAGGATCTGGTAAATTCATGGAGAGAAGTGGTATCAACAGCTATGGGCCATGGACATAGACCATCTGTGTTTAGGAGCAGTATACCTCTTAATATAAGATGCTTTGGAGATAAATGGGAGGGGCATAAGAACACGAGAAGAGCCAGGCTGGATCAGACCATGCTTCCATCTAGTCCAGCACTCTGTTCACACAATGGCCAACAAGCTGTTGACCAGGAGCCCACAAGCAGGACATGGGTTCCATCCTTCTGCCCATGTTCTCCAGCACCTGGTGTATATAGGTCCATTATCTTCATGCTCCAGTTGTAGAATGCTGGACTGGATGGGTTTTTGGTTCAAGCCAGCAGGGGCCTCCCTGTGTAGCTTCCAGATGTAAAAGATATCGCAAAATAATGTTCTTCCCACTTGGGAGTTACTCCTAAAAGCTTCTCATGCCACAAACTAGTGGTGATCCTCAAGTATAGAGACTAATTCAGTGACATGTGAACCTCAACTATTTCTTTGGCTAGGCACTCCAGATCTCTTCCTCGCTTGTACAAATTAATTGGGACCAAGTTACACATTTCACTCATTAAAGTGAGTAGCACCCCCCTTTCCTACATGAACCCCAATCTCAGCCAGTGGCAGTCAATAGGCAGGGAAGCTCATGGTGTGGGCTCAGTGTAGAAATTGGTGATCCCAGTGGTAATTACATGGTGCTAAATTGGAAGACTCTGGGTATATTATCTAATTCACAACTATGCATCAATTTAATACCCATGTAACTGTCATGGCTTCCCACAAAGAATACTGGGAATAGTAGTTTAGAGCAGAGAATGTGGAAATTCTTATCCTTTCTCCCAAAGAACTACAATTGTCATGGCTTAATGGGGGGGGGGGGAGAAGAAGCCATTTTAGTTTGAAGTGCACATATGCACTTTGTCATAGAGAGATCAGATACTGAGCTATGGTCTTTAAAGGTCTGGATTGAAGCTAAATTCCTCCCTCAAGGTAAGACAAAATAAAAGTAGGAGGGAGGGAGTTTTCTTTGCTGCCTTTCTGACAGTAGAAGTTGCATCTTCCCATTTCAATGGGGTTGTTTGTGTTGTAAGGACAATAGCGAGAGGAATCCAGACCCATCGAAACCTATCATCGTGAAAGCTTTCGGGTTGAGAGTTGTCTTCTCCAAGGAGGAGAACATAAAGACATAAAACAACACAACAGAGTGGAAATACATATTTAGGATTGAAGTCTTTTAGCAGGCTAGAAAACAACTCTTCAAGCAGCGGAGTTGAAAGCAATTTAACCTTTCATCACAAGTCAAAATGACTGAATTGCAGAAATTGCTGCCATTATGATATGTCACAATGTTCTCTGAGAGCGCATTTGGAGTCATGACAATAAACACTACCCCTTCCAAAAAAACAAAACAAAAAGTTTTGTGAAAGTCAAGAGTTACACACGTAATGGTAAATAGTGTGTTTCTCTTAGCAAGCCAGAAATAGCAACATTGGGGTACTATTGAAGTATTCTCTCTCGGCTAGTTTCTTGCTTTTGGCTAGTTAAAAAAATAAATAAATAGGAAGTTGGATCACCCACTTGGCAGATGGCAGAGCAACTGAGAAGATGAAGCATCTGGATGCTAAACAGGGAGTCTGAGAATCCAGCTTGAGGGAAGAAAGTTGTTACTTCCATAGACAGTAAACCTCTCTTCTGTAGGTGGGAGGAAATGGAGGAAGAAGGTCATATCTGACAGGCTGGTGATTCCAGTTTTTGTACTCTGGCGTAAACAAAACCAGAGACCCAAAACACACATACACATTGGAATTGCCGCTTCTATATAAACGTTCAAATTGCCATTCCTACCCCATCATCCTTACTTACCATCAGCTTTTCACTGATCTCATTTTTATCCCACACCTCAGATTTGTTCCCCGCCTCGATCCAAACGGAGAGGCGGGTAAGAAATAAATTATTATTATTATTATTATTATTATTATTATTATTATTATTTTCTCTGTACACCCAAGTGAAATGTGTCCAACAGAGGCAGTGCCTGGCCTAAAGCTATCCATTGAGATAAGCAGCAACTAAGGCTCACTGCTTGAAATCCAACACACCACAACAAGTAGTTACAAAACCAGCACTAGTAAGAAGCCAAAAGACCTATGTTGTCCCACCACTTCCCTGTCAGGACCAGCTGATATCTGGCGATCAGAATCTGTGCAGAAATGTCCTCCTTCATGGACATTTCCATTGCCCTGTACTAATGTAGGGTGACAATATGAAGAGGAACACCTTCTGTATCCATGTGGGTGGTCCACATTATTAAAAACCCAGGAAAATTAGGGTTCTCAAATGTGTGGGGTGCCCCCACATAATATAGGAGGTGCTTGCATTCAGACGATCGCCATGCACAGCTACAGATGATGGAAATGTGGAAGAAGGGGGGTACGGCTAGGAAACTTCTTTTCCATGTATTTATTCTACACAGATACTGAATGACTGAATAGGGCTAGTTGCACATGAGGATGACTCCACACATGGAACCCAAGGAAATTCAACAACCCTAGACAAACATTCAGCATGACCCATCTTCTTTTCTTATCCAGATATGGCTACCTAGGAAGATGGTTTAACTCAGGGAGTTTGCAGAATCGGCAGATCCCCTGCATCCTGACTAATCACATGCCCCATCTCTAGGCCTTTCACAATCAGCCCAACAGATCAAGGAGGATCATACACAGCTGATAAAAAAATACCAAGCATGACTTTGGTTTGATAAAACCAAAACTTCAATGAGCTGCAAGACTGGTTTTCTGAAATGCACTGGGACATAACTACTTCCAGAGCTGTGTTTGTGTGTTTGTGTGTATTTATGAACAGCATTTATATATTGCTCCCCATCTAAACAGATTCCAGAGCAGTGAAAAATAAACTATAAATAAAATAAAACACCATATTAAAATTGTTTGCTTGTTTTGTTTTTAAAAGGTGTACCAATAAAGACTAGCTGTTCAATCAAGGAGGGCTTCTTGAAATAAATGTGTTTTCAGGAGGCACCAAAAACAGTACAATGTTGATACCTGCCTGACCTCCAGAAGCAAGGAGTTCCACAGAAAAGGGGCCACTGCACTGAAGGCTCTTCTGCAGGTGGATTCCAATTGAGCCATAAGGCTGTGCAGAACCACCAAGAGAATCCCATCTGATGACTTCAATGACTGGGCAAGTGGAGAAGGCACTTGCTGAGGTATGTGCGTGTACGTGCTTGTTCTTCCACAACATGGGAAGCAGGGACAGCAATTTGTTTTTCCACAATAAGGGAAGAAGAGACAGCAATGAATCCAACCTGAAGCTGTTATGTGTCTGGCAACAAACCAAAGTATAATTCAGACCAAAGCACAGCTCGGCACCGAAGCCACTGACGTTGCTGCTGCAACATCTAATTCTGTCCAGCTCCTACTTCTGCATGATTCCTTGTCTGGAAAGGTCAACTACTGATTCAGCAACCTTGCCTCAGACTCTACTGTGTCCTGCTGGACAGCTCTGCAACTCACTAGGAAATGGGATAACTAATCCACACCACTCAGAGTTGGAAAGAATGGAGCATTCGTACAATGGAAACAGCAGTTTGCTACGCACAACCTATTTTGCCAATGGTTCCCGTGGCACAAACTGTCTTCATGCCTTCCTTCCAGAAAGCCTTCCTAATCCCAAGTGAATCATCACAGTTAGTAACAGAAAGGGCTTTCTGAACATGTTGAAAAACAGCCATCCCTTATTGCCCTGGTATTATAAACAGGATCCAAACCTAAAGTAATTCTGGCTGAAATTAGTCTAGCTATCTTGTGAAATTAGATTTACAGGATTTCATGTGTGCATATATTTTTCTCTCTCCTTCTCTCTCTGTATGAAGGGAAATAAATAAGCCTGTGTATTGTTGTGTTTTATTTAGTTTTTTTTAAAAAAAAAAATGCTTGCATTTCCATTTTTTTAGAGTTAAGGCTAGAATCTTTAATGCCATCCCCTGTCGCGTACTAAAGGAGGCAAATTATATTGGTTTGCCTGTTGACACACCATCCAATTACCTTACTAGAGAAGCCTACCTGGGTTTCAGCGCTGAGAGAAAAAAAATGCAAAGACAGACATATCTGACAACACAGAAGACAAGAAGTCTGAAAACAAATCCATACTGGCAGCCTCATCTAGGAAGTAAAATGGAAAGTTGCATGCCGTCAAAAGGGTGGAACTCTGCAGCTTTTTCTCATCTTTTGCAAGGGGATTTGTAACCCTGCCGCCATTTAAATTGACTTTCTGTTTCAGAAGAAAGCCCTAAACCACTAGATCTACTACAAGGGGGATATATATATATATATATATATATATTGAAGTACCATCTCCACCAAAGCATTGCTGCTTATGTTAATATGACAGCGACTCAATTTATTCAAGTGCTGATCAATGCTAAACAATCAGAGGAGTTCATGTATTATGTATTTTTCTTTTAAAAAAAAATGATGCTAGCGCTTTTTAGTGGAATGTCACAAGGTTAACCAACTGGTAGACATTGGTTCCCTCGAGCCCAATTTCATCTGCAGTACTTGCTATCCGCTCGGAGAAGAAACAATAGCAAACGAAAGCATTGTTTGGCACACATAATGAACCACTCTCATAAACCTCAACCTTCAGAAGACATTATACTTTACAATTGGATACAGCAGACAATTACTGGATCTCCATTTGGCTGGAAACAGGCAACCTTGTGCTCTGTTCCTTAACCATATCTCAGTAATTATTGATAGCACAATTGCCTCCAATTGCCCTGTTAATACAAGTGCATTAGCAATTAAAACCACTTGTTATGGTTTTATTTCCTGTCAGGTGAAGTACGACTCCCTTAAATCTTCCTCCGCTTGTTAGAAGCATAGCCTATGCTACAGAGAGAGAGAGAGAGGGAGAGGAAAGATTTGTACTGAAACTGGGCAGTTTTTTTACTGTAATTATATGCTTTCTACTATCATTCTAGAAGGTAGTATTCAAAAGAGCAGGTCACATTTTGAATGCATTCTGAGAAACGGCAGCAGAAGGCATTACACCTCCCTTTGAGCCTTCAGGAACAGGATGTTCCTCTAGGATCGAGGATATTGAATCTTAAATGGTGCCCTGAAGTTCCACATCTTAACTTACCTATGGAGCGAGTAGCGATGTTACTGCTACTTGTAATTCCCGAGTTTGGAGTGCATAACTGGCCTAGCTAGTAACGTTCAAAATCCATATGATCTGAAAACTATTTCACTTCTTTTTCAGTGACAGGTTTCCGAGAGATGTGGGCGGTGGAGGAATTTTATCATATGGTGCTTTGGTGGGGCCTTGCACTTCCTTGAAAACAGTGCTGGTTCCACGTCCTTGGCAAAGACAATCTCAATGGTCCACCTCCCTCACTGAGCATAATTTATCACTACCATTGTCACCACCAGCTGCTATTGCTTCTCACCTGTCTTTCCCTTCATTGCTACCACTTACTTACTTGCTTGGCAGTCAGAGAAACAGTGAGGAAGTAAGAAGTGGCATCTAGAGCAAGAGGCAGGTGGATGAGCAGGTTACAAGGCGAATAGGAGGAACAAATTCTAGGAGCTTTTTTCACTGGGCCTCTGCTGGGGTATGGGCCCTTCTGGGCCATTGACCCATGTCATCCCTGCCTACCTTTCATGCAGGCCCTGCTTAAAGAATCACGGTGGTAAGAAGCAGGACAGACAGAGAATCACTCCAAATGAGGAAGGCGGGGCAAAGTGTCTGGTCAATGTGGTACCCATAAGGCAATGCAATGTGGAAGTACAGAGAGGCAATGTGGTAGTACAGAGAGGAAAAGGTAACAGGGCTTATTGCAGCATCAAGCGGCGGAGAGACAAGGTGCTGACTTTTGAGGTGCACACAGGAAGTACTTGATAAAGGCTGCTGACAGGAAGAGGGGCTTTGTAATAGGGGAAGTGAAAGGCAATCCCATCCCCAGGCTAGGGGTTAGAGGAAAGCAAAGGGCTGGTAAAACTGCTTCAAACCCAGAAGATTTTGACGGAATCAGCAAATTGCGCTCCGATTGAGTCCCCAGAAGATATCCAATCCCAGAAGTCCAATGCTGATGGTTTTGGGCACATCAAGAGAAAGCAGTGTTTTGATAAAGCCAAGCTGAGATCACATTCTCATGGAAAATTCTCATAGAGACCTCAAGTCTAGTTTCTTTCCTCCGACATCTTTTGGAATGCCCTTTCCTAACTATGCTGCGATAGCTTTTCAGATGGGATTATTACAGCTCCTGCAGCTGGTAAAGATAGGTGCTTTAAACCTTCTCCAGTATTTCTTACAACCATGTCAAGGAGAATATCTAAAAGAAAAAGATGTTTTACTCCACTGTGGAAATAAAACTCAGGGAGTTCACTGTGGAAAGAAAAAGAAATCTCAATGAAGATTATGCTGCTAGAATGGCCCGCTTATAATTTATGAAGATGGAATACCATGGAACACTGATAAAGATGTTCAATGACATTAATGCCAGACTTTGTACACCATGATGGCTTGCAAAGGATACTTAACATCTCCTCAGATTAGCAAGCCATTCAGTGCTAAATTAAAATTTATGATATGAAATTTAAATTATTTATAGAGATTATGTTACAATGCACTATCAGAGCTTCTTTCTGGTGCATGCCTATAGCCAGCGTGGTTTATGGAAAGATGGAATTTAGCACATACGTACATTTCTCAGATAGCTGTTTTTCTGGGTGTTGGGGAGAGAAACTGATTTCCCCCTTTTCTCAAACCTCTAGAAAAAGAAAGCAACTTTGCAGCTTTTTCTTTCAATATTATCCACTACTTTTGTATTGTGACAACTCCACATTTTTCACCCTCAATGTCCCTGGTACAATGCTAGATCTGGGGTATTATGGAGAATGCAAAATGGTGGCCAAGCTCCGAACACACTGTTGCAGCCCTGAGAAACTATTGGTCAATTTCTCCTCTTGCTGGAGAAATACATTACAATATTTTAAATTTCTGCATTGCATGAAACATTCCAAATACTTGTACCACAAAGCTTTGTAGCTGTGTGTGTAACACGTGTGTGTATATTAGGTCCTTCACCCAGTTTTTTTTTTAACTTTAGCTTTATTATGTTTAAAGCTTTTAATAGGTTTTATATTATGGGGAATGTGTGTGTGTGTGTGTGTGAGAGAGAGAGAGAGAGAGAGAGAGAGAGCATATTTGACCCCCAATATTTGCAGATAATATCTGTTTGTAATTTGGTGGTGTTTTGTGAAGGAAGTTTGAAATTCCAGGAGATAAGGGTGTGGCTCATGTCTAGGGACAATTTTGAGTTTCAGCCAGTTAAAAACTCACTTGAAACCCTGGAGTCCAACTGGAACAAAATGGGCCAAAGCCTTGACAAATTATGTCGCCACAGCAAAAGCTTCGGAGCATGCCAAGAAGAGGCTTAACAGACAGTGTCTGGAGCTAATAGGATCTGTGGACAACTGTTTCATTTGGCGAACCACTGAACTGCAGGTGTCCACTTCTCCGTGAAGTATTTTCAAGCCCTCAACTGACAGGCTGGCTATTGGATCCTCCTGGCCAAGAAGGGATATAAGAATACTTCTGGGTTGCAGCTGAAACTTGCTCTCCCTAAACTCTGGTGCATTCCTGTATCATTGGTTAGTATTCTGTCCTGACTTCTGGCTTATGTCCTGCTGGATCTTCATGGCTTCCTTCTGAGTACATGCATAGACATTTTCATTAGGGCTATTTGAGAACCAGTGTGCTGTATTGGTTAGTGTGTTGGACTAGGGTTTGGAAGACCTTGGTTCTGTTCCCCACTCTATCATGAAACTCACTGGGGGACGTTAGGCCAGTCACTGACTCTCAGCCTAACATACCTCACAGTGTTGTTGTGAGGATAAAATGGAGAGCAGGAGGATTATATAGGCTGCCTTGAGCTCCCTGGAGGAAAGGAAGGTTATAAACATAACAATTAAATACACTAGGGGATGTGGGCATATTTCCGCAACCCATTCTGAGCTCTATATTATCTAGGTGGCATTGTCCCAGCTAAGCCACTTGAATTTTTTTAAAAATGGTATTCTCAAGAGTCACATCCAGTACGACTCTGCCTGTGTACTACATTAAACTGCTAAGGCCTTTGTCCATTGGATGTACAGAAGGCAAGCATAAGAGGGAGAACACCATTTTTGCTAGCAGAAGAACACAGTTGAATACTGCCCAATGTGTGTGTCACTCAAAACCACCATTGACATCAAACCCAATTTATAGAACAAGCCAACAATCATAGAATAGAATGCTGGCAAAACACAGCTGTAGTGATTAGAATGTTGGACTTTGGGGGTATTTAGATGAAAAAGAAGCTATCATGCATGCAGAACCGTTTCTCTGTGCGCTGTGTGCATGACCGTCATGTCCATAATGCAATGCAGGTTGGTATGTTCTCTGAATCCAACACATGGTGTGGCGGAGGTGCCTTCGTACCCATCCTACAACCCCTACTGCAAGTCGTGGGTTATAGGGTAGGTACCAAGCCCTCCCTGCCATGCCGTGCCCTGAGTTTGGATGGCATGCCAACTTGCACAAAGTACGATCATGTGTGCAGCATGCACAGGGGTGGGGCAAGAAGCCACAATGGTTTCTTTATCCCTCCATGATTGTCTGAACCCAGACTTTGTATTGCAACAAGGAGAGCTCACAGCAGTATAATGTCGCTCGGGAAATCCACCCATCCACCAGCTACTGTGAGGATTGCAGCTAAGCACAGAGAGAACAGGAAAGTCCAAAGAGGTGGGGGGCACATGATGTCCTTGTCCTTGCTAAACAAAGAGTTATGACACTTCTTCCCTGCAAGCCCTGATTCCACGGCACCACTGTTTAATCTTTCACCACGAGAAACCTTACTACAGTTTATGAGATTTTGAACTGTCTTTGTCCAGTACCATTTCATTTCATTCTGGGCACCACACTTCAAGGATGCAGACAAACTGGAGCGTGTTCAGGGCAATGAGGAAAATCAGGGGTTTGGAAACAAAGCCCTATGAGGAGAGATAGAAAGAACTGGGCAGGTTTAGCCTGGAGAAGAGAAGATTAAGGGAAGACATGATAGCACTCTTCAAATACTTGAAAGGTTGTCACACAGAAGAGGGCCAAGATCTCTTTTCGATCATCCCAGAGTGCAGGACACAGAATAATGGGCTCAAGTTACAGGAACCCAGATTCCGGCTGGACATCAGAAAAAACTTCCTGGCTGTTAGAGCAGTTTGATAATGGAACCAATGACCTAGGGAGGTCGTGGGCTCTCCCACACTAGAGGCATTCAAGAGGCAGCTGGACAACCACATGTCAGGTATGCTTTAAGGTGGATTCCCGCATTGAGCAGGGGTTGGATGCGATGGCTTTATAGGCCCCTTCCAACTCTACTATTCTATGATTCTACGATTCTATGATCTAAATATCTCTCTGTAGTAAGAGAAGGGCTAGTTTTAAATAAAAAATATTGCAATTCTCTGGGTGCAGCATTTGCCTACATTTTTTCCAGTACAACCTATGGTGAAGGTCCATGGAACCGAGTGAAAAAAAATAACAGTGAAGTGAGCAAAGGAAATTAGGTTGCTTTGAAAAAAGAAAGAACAGCTAGATTTTCAAAATGCTAATTGTGGCATGGCCTAAAAGACTTAGGGACAAGTAATAAACTAGTGTTTTGTTTTGTTTTTAAGTGACAATAAAACAAGTGAAGGCATTATGCTTCAGCAGCAACACTTAGTAACAAATGTGTTAAATGTGTCTATGAGTTGAAAATGTACCTATGACTGATCAGAGATTGAGGAAAGGACATGCTGATGTAAACTAAAAGGTCAAGGGTTTCTTCACCTTTGGGTGGAAAAAAATATATAGGTCAAGACAGAGAGATACTTTGAATCCTCCAGAGGGGCAATTATCTTAGGATAACTAAACCCTAGACTTATGGTAATAAAGACTCTCTTTTTCAATGTTACATGTAAATAAATTATTCAAGTTGATTGCTTTGATCTCTGGAAACTGTTAGTTAATGTATATAATATTTCAGCTTAGAAATATTCAAAAAGATTAAACTTCCCCAGTAATATTCATGCAAAGATGAGGCTTTTTTGCTGTAATGAAGGATATTTATACACGATGATGATGATGATGATGATGATGATGTTGATGACAAGCAAACTAAGTGCTCTGGAATTCTCAAATTAGGAGAAGTATGCCTTTTTCTTAGGAATCTCTTGAAATAGGTCCCATGTTACGAATCCCCTGACCTGATTCATGCATGCATGTTGTTTGCTTGATGCCTTCAGTGCAGAGAGATGACTTGGATGTGTGAGTGAGCTCTGACAAATAGAACACCCGATGACATTTGAAATGCAGTGCTTTCCTAGAGAGTTAGTTTACATAGTCAACAGCCAGTCATATAGGGTTGGTTCATACATGCATGGGAAGTTGGGGGAAAACATTGTGTTTGAAGTGGTATGAAAGTTCTGTTTGAGGCCATTCCCATGTGAGAGTCATGATCTTATGTATTACTTATTTATTATTTATTATATTACTATACTGCCCCATAGCCAAAGGTCTCTGGGCGGTTCATAAAAATTAAAAACCATTAAAGTACATTCCATAAAGTATAAAAACCATTCATAAAACAAACACACAACAGTGACATATATCTAAAACAATTAAAACAATTCGTTAGAGACAATGCAGGGCCTGATCAAAAGGACTCATTATATACTGCCAAATACCCGAGATAAGAGGGCAGTTTTAACCTAGTGGCAAAAAAAATGACAACATTAGCGCCAGGCAGGCTTCATTGGGGAGATTGTTCCAAAAATGGGGCCACCACCAAGAAGGCATATATGAGTGAGGCAATCCTAAGGCCCTGTGTAGATGTTTGTGTGTGTTTTTAAGTGTACAAATGAGTGCACTGGGAAGGATCAGAGTGACATTTGTTGTCCCTATTCTCAGTATCAATGACTTGAAGATCCTATGGTTTCCCCCTCACAAACACATACACAGAGTTTTGATAACATGTATACAAAACAAATATGGTGAAAGAGGACAAGAAGGAAGACATGGGAAGGAATTACAGACTGCAAAGTGCTAGAGAAAAGAAAGTCACTTTAGATAGCTGAAAGGAAGTCCCTCTAGGTGGCCATTAAACAGGACAGCTTATGAATCAGTGTCCCAACGCCTGAAAACTGGTGGTTTTGCATTTTTATGGGAGATTACTCCATTGGCACCTCCCAGAACCCAACACAGAGTCAAACACAATTTGTGGTTGGAAATCCATACATTTCTGAGCATGTTCCATAAACCAACCAACCAAACAGACAAACAAACAAAAATGTGTGTACAACAACATACACACATTCGGGAAATGCACAAGGAAAGTGGTGCCTATTTCTAAAATGTGCATAAACACTTTAGTCAATGGGTGCATGCAGACAAGGACATGTATATTTGAAATATGCATAGATATGCACAGATAAATATGCACAGATAAAAAAGCACAGATAAAAAAGCACAGTAAATATGTATAAGTTTCATGGAACTGGAGCAGAGTGGACTTGTAGGTGGAAAATGAGAGCCTCCATAAGATTGAGCATGACAGATTCACCTACCCTTACTAGGAGGAGGGCCTTCTCTGCTGTGGCACCCCAGCTGTGGAATGAGCTCCCTAGAGAGGTTCGCCTAGCACCTACATTATTCTCCTTTCGACTCCAGATGACAATTCACACAATATTTTAACAGTTCATGATCATAGTCTTTTAACTATGTTGTTTTCAATCTGTATTTTTAATCTGTATTTTTAAATCTGCATTGCTGCGTGTGTGTGTTTTTTACTCTGGTTGTGTTTTTATATTGTGTTTTTATATTGTATTTTTATATCATGTTTTTGTACTGTTTTGTTGATGGTTATCATTTTTGAGACCCACCCAGAGAGCTTCAACTATTGGGTGGTATATACATGTAATAAATAAATGAATAAATATGAACATCAGAACAAAGGAAGTGGAGTAAGAGAGCTTGATCCCAGCAATGGATTAATGGGGAAAATATTAGTTCATGAGGGTGGGTTTTTTGGGGGGGAGGCAGCCTAGTTTATTAGTACTATTCAAGGATATCTGTTGGAGCAGCAGTGAGGATGATCAAGGGTCTGGAAACAAAGCCCTATGAGAAGAGACAGAAAGAACTGGGCATGTTTAGCCTGGAGAAGAGAAGAGTGAGGGGAGACATGAAAGCACTCTTCAAATACTTGAAAGGTTGTCACACAGAGGAGGACCAGAATCTCTTCTTGATCCTCCCAGAGTGAAGGACGTGAAATAATGTGCTCAAGTTATGGGAAGCCAGATTCCAGTTTGAAATCAGGAAAAACTTCTTGACTGTTAGAGCAGTACGGCAATAGAACCAATGACCTAGGGAGGTCATGGGCTCTCTCACACTAGAGCCATTCAAGAGGCAGTTGGAGTCAGGCATGCTTTAAGGTGGATCCCTGCATTGAGCAGGGGGTTGGACTCACTGGCCTTATAGGACCCTTCTAACTCTACTATTCTATGGTTCTGGGTGTTGTGCGTAATGTGGAAGAGGAATGAAGTGATGTATAAGCATATTTGAATCAACCCTCAGGCACATCTCTGGTTCAGAGCGCAGAAACACAAGCCTAAATTTCAGCCTCAAGACAGAAACCCTGACAATGCTATTAAGAGACAACATGGAATGGCACCACTCTCTTCAGGAGGTCTCTCACTTTTTCCTTCTTTTTTTTTCTCCACAGGAGGCTGAACTCAAAGAAGAAGCTGGGCTCAGGTGCTTAAGACTCCAGCGGCTTGACAGTTCCTTGTTCACCTCCCTGCCCTTTCGAAAACTCTGGATCATATCAAATACACTTAAAACCAGCACCTGCGAAAGGTGGATTTTTTAAAAAAGGGAAAAGGGGATTTGGTGTTGTCCTTAACTTTATCTTCTGATAGGGCCGTCTGTTTTATCTGGGCTTAACAATCCAAACACTACAGCCAGGTAATATGTCACAATAAAAAAGAAAGAAAAGGCTAGGGACCTGTTCTCATGTTACCTATGGGTTGCTTGGTTTCATTTTGCTTTGTTGGTTTGTCACCCTGTGCCATCCATTTGTGCAAGGAACCTAACATGTTAGCACTAGGGGCCATTTCAGAAGTCAGTGCAGGAGACCGTGAGAAAGCCAGAAATCATTAAAGGCTCACTCTTGGCTATAGTCAAGATTAAATAACAAAGATTAAGTTTGTGATAATTTACACAGTTACTAGAGGGAATCTACACATATGGTTGTAATGTTGTAAAGCAGTCGTCGTAACATTGAAAAATATCTCGACGTCAAACATCTCAGGACGTATTTTGTTATTGTAGTGTTACTGGGGTTCCTCTCTCCCGTTAGTAGTCCGTTAAGGTGGGTCATACTCTTGCAGTTCCACTTCGTTTCTTTACCCATCATATACCGCTACTGGGTAATTACAGTGCCCACTTCCTCCTAAACCCCTCTGTCTTTCCCCTCCTTTTTTAAAAAATAATAATAACTGTTATTCTTTCTGCGCATGAGCGGTAGTTCGAATAACTGTGGCAGTTTGAAAAGATCGTCGCGATAACACTGAGGCGAGACACATGCGCCACGTTGCCACGATTTAACAGAGGTAAGAAACGGTATATATTTCGGAAGACAGGAGTAAAAAATGACGATGAAAATACGTAACAGTAAGTGCGTCATGTGGCCCGTTGAGTGGTCGTAACCCTTACTTTACGTGGTATAACTAGAGTGTAGATTCCCCTTAGGAATAAGCCTAACTGAACTCAGTGGGGGTTTCTTCTGCATAGGGCTACACTGTAAAATGTATTTTAGGCTGTTGTCCATATTTACACTACAGAGTGGGACTTGCTATTGAAGAAATAGGATTGCTTTGTTAAGGACATTTTGCTGGGTGGGGTGGGGGTGGATTATATCCTATAATCATTATGCTATTGTTGCTACTGCTGCTGCTGTTGCTGCTGTTTATTCAATTTATATCCCGTCTAGATAAAGAATACCCTAAGCTACACAGACTAAACAGTTATACCTTAGAGTACAAGTTCTATCAGCCCAAGTCAGCATGACCAATGGCAATAGATTATGGTGACTGTAGTCCAAACCATCACTAGGTTGCCACTGATGGGATGCATTTT
The DNA here is from genome assembly GCA_029215795.1 of Anniella stebbinsi. NCBI lineage: Eukaryota > Metazoa > Chordata > Lepidosauria > Squamata > Anniellidae > Anniella > Anniella stebbinsi. Next base: position 12,402,820 of record JARDYH010000001.1, on the reverse strand, counting down.
TAAGACCGTACACATATAGCAGCGGAAAGCCAATTCTATCATTTCCGCTGCATCATTCTCCTGACACTGCGTTATCTCTTGGGTTCTATCTACCCCATTTGGATTCCAGAAGGAATTCCAGAACGTTGGGAATAACTTGTTTTACACATCCACTCTCACAAAACCTCCCACCATTTGCCTTCCTGTAAACAAGTGGGGATAAAAAAAAGAACCATTATTGCTTGAGAACCTGCTTGTAAGAATCCACCTGAAGAGCTCAGACATTGCCTGGATAGAAAGATCAGTGGTCTGACTCAATGTAAGATGGTTTTATAAAAAGTGAGATTTGTTTATTTATTTCTTACTTTTCTAGAACTGCCCAATAGCCAAAGATGTTCCATTTGGGGGGCTGTCTTCACAGGGGTTCCCCCCCCCCTGCAGCTTAGCTTTGTGACACATAACATTGTGGCCAGTGCATTTCCAACCTGCCGCTTCCACCTGGAAAAGCCACTGTATAGGAGAGTCCTTTTACTATGTTATTTTAATTTAAAGTGGCACCCAGGCACTTCAGCTGCAATGTGCCCCCGTGCCTCCACATTAAATCCTGGGTGTACTTGTGACCTGACTGTGTCATGGGCTGGCCCTTCTCCCATTCCCTCTTTTAGTCTTCCCATTGAGAGACGTCTATGCGCTTCCTGCATTAATTAACTCCAGAACTTCATGAATTTGCTTCTGTGATGGGATTTTAGCACCGTAGCTGTGGAGCTCCAGAACTGCAAAGAGATTGTATGAATTCGCTTCTGTGATGTGGGGTTAGCTCCAGAGCTACACAGCTCCAGAGTTAGGAACTGGCTCTTCCCTGATTCATTATTTTAGTGTTCCCATTGAGAGACATCTATGTGCTTCCTGTATTAACTCCAGAACTTCATGAATTCGCTTCTGTGATGTGATTTTACCATCGTAGCTGCGCAGCTCCAGAGTTGCAAAGAGGCTGTATGAATTTGCTTCTGTGATGTGGTGTTAGCTCTGGAGCTGAGGAGCTCCAGGGCTAGGAACTATGTTAACTGGGTTCTCTGATGTAGTGTAAGGCCTGGTGCAAGGATTTTCAGAATGGGGTGCATTTGTGCAAGTGGGGTGTTCTCATTGGAAGCTAATATTGTGGGTAGTTACTCTCCATTCCCATTTATTAAACTGTTGTGGCAGGGGAAACTCCCCTCTCTGAATGTCATTGGTTCTACTCTGCCACCCCCACCCCCCAACTTTGAAGTATGTATTTTCCAGCATTAAAAGGCCAGGTTTGGGGATGGCAGGCTCCACCATGTAACAATGATAGAGTGGAGCCTATTTCAGCATACCGTGGAAAATAACAACAATGGGCTCCTTGGGAAGATGAGGCCTTGGTCACCTCTTAAAGAGCTCCAGCATAAGAATAATAAACAGCCAGAAGGCACTAATTAATTAGTCTCCCTGCCCCCTATCAAAAGAAATTATTTAACTCCATTAAGTCATCTGGTATTTTAAAAGATCTGACTTAGCTCCATAAGATACCAACATTGACAACCGTCATTTTCTGAAAGGAAATGGGGTAACTCCAAAACCTGAGCTTGCCTAGCAGTAATACTTGAGCCTTTAACTACAACTTTTGCTTATTTGCATGAAAACTCACTTTATATCCATAATTTGCATAGGTAAAGCCTTCTCTTTAGGCCCTTCAAGTGTGGTATTCCCTCTTGTATTATTTTTTTTTCTTTTTTTTTTAAAGGAAAGGTATTCACTATGGGTGTGCACGGACCCACCGGATCGGATCGGGACCCAGATCGGGACCTCCAATTTTGTCACGGATCGGTTCGGACAAAATCGGAGGCCCCCCGGACCGGATCGAGTCCGATCCCAATCCAAATATCAGAAATTTTTGGATCGGCCGCCATTTTTCCCCCCATAGACGGCGGCGGGTGGGTGAGGGGGGCTTAACTCCCTCCCTCCCCCCCGGGGCCGTCTGCTGTGGATGGCCCCGGCAGGTAAGCCCCCTCCCCCGCGCTTCCTACCCCCCCGGGGCCGTCCGCTTCCATCCGCTGGCGCCCGTGGGTGCCAGCAGATGGAAACGGATGGCCCTGGGGGGGTAAGCCCCCTCCCCCGCCCCCTGCTTACCTTCCTGGAACGTCCGCTCCCGTCCGGCGCCGGCCGCTACTGCTCCCAGGCTTCATGGCCTGCTCCCGGGTGGCGCGCCGGGTCACCCGGCACGCCACCCGGGAGCAGGCCGTGAAGCCCGGGAGCAGTAGCGTCCGGCGCCGGACGGGAGCGGGCGTCCCGGAAAGGTAAGGGCCCCCCTCCTCCCCTCTGCGCGCCCCCTCCTTACCTTTCCGGGACGCCCGCTCCCGTCCGGTGCTGCCGGCTACTGCCAGTGGGCTTTGCAGCCTGCTCTAGAGTGGCGTGCCGGGTGATGTCATCACCTGGCGCGCCACCCGGGAGCAGGCCGTGAAGCCCGGGAGCAGTAGCGGCTGGCGCCGGATGGGAGCAGGCATCCCGGAAAGGTAAGGGCCCCCCTCCTCCCCTCTGCGCACCCCCTCCTCCCCTCCGTATGCCCCCTCCTTACCTTTCCGGGACGCCTGCTCCCGTCCGGCGCCGGCGGCTACTGCCAGCGGGCTTTGCGGCCTGCTCTAGAGTGCTCCCACCCGGGAGCAGGCCGTGAAGCACGGGAGCAGTAGTGGCCGGCGCCAGACGGAAGCGGACGTTCCAGGAAGGTAAGCATGCCGCGCGTGCCCCCTCCTCCCCTACCCCCACCCCCTGCTTACCTTCCCCGCTAGGGAAGCCCCCCCCCCCGCTGTCTACTTCCATCGGCGGGCGCCCGCTGGCGCCCACCAATGGAAGCGGCGGCGGGCGCCAGCAGGCACCCGCCGATCTGCCGATCCATCCGAACCGGATTGGAACCTTTTCGGTTCGGTTTGGACTGGATCAGCCGATCCAGCGGGGAGATCGGAAATCGGATAATTTATCCGATTTCCCCCTGGATCGGATTCGGATCGTGGATCGGAACCAATCCAGTGCACATCCCTAGTATTCACTACAACTGCTTTAATGGCCGCCTCCATGCAAGAGATGCCATGGTATGTTAATTCTGAATCCCCCTGGGAGACTGATCTCCTGTCTGAATTTAATCCAACCACATCCCTCGCAGTCAATTTCAGAGAAAAAGATATGTATCTCTGTTTGGATTCAACAGATTTCATAAAGCAGATTGCCATGGAGAGGGTATGTTCCCAGTCAGGTGAACAGTGATGCAACGTTGCTTTCACCAACTCACAGAGGTGGAATTCGGACGACACAATAGTCAACGGTGGGGTAATAACCAACTTTACAGTTGTTCATCTAGGGGGTACTCCCCACACAACATAGTAATAAATAATCAACCGTGGTGTGGATTAGGATCAGCGCTGAGTTGACTATGGCAGCATTCGGACGACACGATAGTCAATACAACTGACGATCGTTCCCCCACCCCTAGTTGCTTAATGTGTCATCCGAATTCAGCCAGAAAGTAACGCACAAACATTCAGGGATATCACTGTTTTCCTATAGTTATAAGGAGTTTTCAGTGTTTATTTGGGATTTCAAATGTTCATATGGTGACCTCCACAGTGTCATTTCACATCACTGGAAAGAACCTGCAGAAGGGTTGAACTGCTTGACCTGGCCCAAAATACTGGCTTCTGAACCTGTAACCAGATGCATAAATGTTAATGCCTTGACACGTTTATTTACGAGTTTTACATCCCACCTTCCTATTTTAAAAAAGCTTCCATTCAATTAAAATAAATAAACAAATAAAAGGTATCAATGAGAAAAAAATTAAAATGCAAACAACAACAAACAAAAATAGCAAGAGCGAAAGAACATGATAGAAACTGATACTAGTGCTAGTATTAACATTCAAAGCCCTAAACGGCTTGGAGCCATGGTATCTGAAGGAACGCCTCTTCCCATATGTACCTGCCTGGACCCTAAGATCATCTTCGGGGGTCCTTCTCCATGAGCTCCTGCCAAAGGAAGTGAGGCAGGTGGACACCAGGAGGAGGGCTTTCTTAGCTGTGGAACCAGGCTGTGGAATGAGCTCCCTGAAGAGATTCGCCTGACACCGACATTATACTGTTTTAGACGCCCGGTGAAAACCTTTTTATTTTCTCAGTATTTTAACCTCTTATTAGTCTAATTTTTAACTTTGCTATTTTAAATTTGTATTTAAAATCTATATTGCTGCTTGGTTTTATCCTGCTTGTGTTCTTAGATACTATATTTTTATAGTGTTGTTGTTTTATATTTTGAATAATTGTTATGGTTTAAATTTTTGTGAACCGCCCAGGGAACTTCGGCTATTGGGCGGTATAAAAATGCAATACATAAATAAATAAATAGTTATAAACCACACAAAGGGATCCTAAAAACAGTGGTGTAGTGGTAAATTTTGAAGTGCAGTCAGTCAGCGTGGGAGCACCCATAACCACGTCCTCAAGGAGAGTCCAAAAAATCAGGCAACATTGTTGGTCCATATCAATGAACTATTTCTTTGCTTTTAATATACCAAAGGAAATTAGCTAAAAGCAAGTCAAATTATCTGACTTTTATCAAATATGGCAGGACATTATTCTCTCTACAGATCAGGGACATACACAACAATATTTGTCAAAGCCTTTTCCTCAGGTTACGGAAAAGAGACTAAATATGAACGTCATAGATTGAAGACCTATAATGAAAACATGTATGCAGCACTTTGTAAAGCTATTGGCTCAATTTGGATGACACGATAGTCAATGGTGGGGTAATAATCAACTTTACAGTTGTTCATCTAGGGGGTACTCCCCACACAACATGATAATAAATAATCAACTGTGGTGTGGATTAGGATCAGCGCTGAGTTGACTATGGCAGCATTCGGAGGACACAATAGTCAAAACAACTGACGGTTGTTTCCCCTACACCAGTTGTTTATTGTGCTGTCCGAATTGAGCCATTGAGTCTTCACTGCCCATTCAGGACCAAATCAACCCCAAATGCTTTGCATCAATTGAGGGGTTGGACTCGATGGCCTTATAGGCCCCTTCCAACTCTATTATTCTATGATTCTATGATTTTTTTTTTTTTTATGATGGGAACATTCATTTCCCACTAGCCACTGTGAGAATTGCAGCTACGCTTAGAGGGGGACAGGGTATTCTGAGGGAGGGCAGGTGGCAGATGGACCTGCACATCTCCGCTACACATCTTCCATCCCTGTGATGCCTGGTTCCACTACACCACTTTGATACTAAAAATATAACAACAGAGTTGTCAAACACAGGGATGAAGAGAAAATTCCATGGTTTTTTTTGGTGTCTACTCCCTCATTTTACCAGGCAGTAGCAGGAAGTAGTTCCTTTTTCAATAATTTGGTCATGTGGGGGTTGGGGGCCAAAGCACCCTGGGTAAATGAAGTTGGCAGCAGTAGCCTTAGCAGGCACTTCACAGAACAGAGTGACTGCTCAACCCTTCCTTCCTTCTTTCTTTCTTTTATGGACATGGTGCAACCACTAGCATCAGCTCTAATGTGTGGCTACCCGTGACACCACTGTGTCTTTTCCCTGCAGCCTGCACTCTGGCAACCATTTGTGGGTTCTATGCTTCACGGTGCCCTGGATTTGGGCCTTGAGGTCCTCCCTTAGGAAAGCCACTGCCACTGTAGAAATATGATGCTGGACAAGACAGACCTTTGCTCTGATCCAGCGGGGCTCTTCTTCTTATTCATTATATATTATTACATTTATATCCCCCTCTTTCCCCCCTCTTGCAATGAACCCAAGGTGGCTTATATAGTCCTCCTCCTCTCCATTTTATCATCAAAGCATCACTGTGGGAGACGTCAGGCTGAGAGTCAGTTAGGCCCCATGGGCAAGTGGGGATCAGACCTCAGTGCTCCCAAGTCCAAGTCCAACACTCTAACCACTACACCACAATGACTCTCTTTAGGTCCTTATCGTTAGCCTTAGTACTGATGCTTTCGCTCCAGAAGCAAAAGGAACAATCTCTTGCCTTCTGTTTGAATTGTCCCCATCACCCTTTCCCGTAATTAACAGCTGTAACTGTGGCAGAGTTTTGATTGTATGAGGAGGCCCTTGAGCCTCATGTTTTTAAACACTTCTTTTTAAACACCTGCTTGGAAACTGCATGTGGAAAATCATCCAAATGGATGTCAGCGAGACGGAGTCAATCTTCTGCCAGCAACAATGCAGGCATCTAGTCTGCAGCAATTATTATTATTGTTATTATTATTATTATTATATTACCTCTTTCTTGCTCGTGGTGGTTTTTCTAGAAAGACATGACGGGATTTGCCAAGTCATGCTGTCTTTTACAGATTCAGGAATTTCCTGACAATTGAGCATGTTTTAATTATGACTGCTTTCTGGATGTTGGTGTGGATGTATTCTGGTAGGGCCAGTTTCTGGAGGTTTTCTGTATATTTTTTTGATGTGATGCATTTGACTGATGTGACTAATGGAATAATTGTGACCTCTTCCTGTAGCCACATTTCTTTGACTTCTATGGCCAGTGATGTATATTTGTCTCTCTTTTCTTCTTCCTTTTCAACAACATTTTTGTCATTCGGTATAGCTATGTTGATGAGGTATGTATTATTATTATTATTATTATTATTAATTTCATTGCTGTATAATTTCTTTTATTATGTACACTGCCCTGAAGGGTGAACTAGTAAATACTTGAAAGGTTATCACAGAGGAGGGCCAGGATCTCTTCTCGATCATCCCAGAGTGCAGGACATGGAATAATGGGCTCAAGTTACAGGAAGTCAGATTCTGGCTGGACATCAGGAAAACTTCCTGACTGTTAGAGCAGTACGACAATGGAACCAATGACCTAGGGGGGTTGTGGGCTCTCCCACACTAGAGGCATTGAAGAGGCCGCTGGACAACCATCTGTCAGTTATGCTTTAAGGTGGATTCCTGCATCGAGCAGGGGGTTGGACTCGATGGCCTTATAGGCCCCTTCCAACTCTACTATTCTATAATAAATTGTAAATAAACATATGAATAAATAAGGGCTTTTATTTCATAAAGATTTAACGATCAGGAAACATAGAGCATAACTATTCATTAGAGGGCAGACATGGATAGAAGTCATGGGGTGCTCAAGGGCCAGAAAATAGCAGAGATGGGTAAATTCCCATGGATTCATTCCATTGTCGTCCAAACATTCCAATTCCTCTGGGATACTGCTCTGGCTGAATTGTAGATTTTCGGATCATAATAATTTTTAGGTGAGGATGTTAATAATAATTAGGGATGTGCACTGGATCGGGTCCGATCCACGATCCGAATCCAATCCAGGGGGAAATTGGATAAAATTATATGATTTATCCGATTTCCGATTTCACCGCTGGATCGGCCGATCCAATCCGATCCGATCTGGAAAGGTTCCGATCCAGATTGGATGGATCAATGGATCAGCAGGCGCCTGCCGATGGAAGCGGACAGCAGGGGAGAGCTTCCCTAGTGGGGCTGTCCACTTCCGTTGGTGGGCACCAGTGGGCACCTGCCGATGGAAGCGGACAACGGGGGCAGGGGGCGGTGGATTGGAGTAGACGGCCAGGAAAGGTAAGCAGGGGGCAGGGGGGAGGGGGGGTGCAGGGGGCGCGCGGCGCGCTTACCTTCCGTGGCCGTCCACTCCCGTCCGCCGCTGTCCGCTACTGCGAGCAGGCTTTGCAGCCTGCTCCTAGGTAGCGCTCCAGGTGATGACATGATCACCTGGCGCGCTACCTAGGGGCAAGCCGCGAAGCCTGCTCGCAGTAGCGGACTGCGGCGGACGGGAACAGAGAGCCACGGAAGGTAAGCAGGGGGAGGGGGGTTACCCCCCTGGGGCTGTCCACTTCCATCCGTTGGCCCCCACGGGCGCCAGCGGATAGAAGCGGACGGCCCTGGGGCAGTAAGGAGCGCGGGGGAGGGGGCTTACCTGCCGGGGCCGTCCACAGCAGACGGCCCCGGGGGGGAGGAGGGAGTTAGGCCGCCCTCACCCACCCATTGCCATTTTTCCCTTATAGACTTGCATTGGGGGAAAGCTTTCCCCCGAAGCAAGTCTATGGGGGGGGGGGGAAAAATGGCGGCCGATCCAAAAATTGGATGTCCGATTTTTGGATCGGGATCGGACCCGATCCGGTCCGGGGGACCTCCGATTTTGTCCGATCCGATCCGTGACAATATTGGAGGTCCTGATCCGGGTCCCAATGCAATCCGGGGGGTCCATGCACACCCCTAATAATAATCCTCACCAAAAAAAAAGGGAGGGAGGGAAATGATCCCCCATCATTTGAGGTCCTGTGGGAAGATTAAAAACCAATGAGGAAAAATAAACAAAACCATTTGAAATGCAAAACAAAATATGAGATTTGGATTTTTAAAGTATTTTAAATGATTTTGTTTTAAATAAAAAGAATTGTGTACCCGTAGAATTATACAATTCCAAGCGCACGCGAGCACACACACACACACACACTTTTAAAAATGCATTGGCAATCCCTGAGGTGGGAGGGAGGGAGCCATCCTGATCTACTTCACATGAAGACATCTGCAGGTGAAGTTCCCCCACCCCCACCCCCCATATCTATGTAACATGCAAGCTAAATATGATCACCTGCTAATAGCTACATAGCAAAATTCTGTTCGAGGGAAGGTTATAGGGGCTGGTTCAGAAGTTGGTAACCCAAGTGTGGCAGGATTGTGGCACGGTAACAGCAATGTTTACTTGGATGTAAGTCCTACCATTTTGTTCAATGAAGCTTACTCTCAGGTAATGGCACATGGGATTGCAGCCTAAGCATCCCACACTCCATGACTCCTCAGATTGTCTTAGACTAAGTGAGCTATTTCCTTCTCCCCCAAATGAGGGGGGAATTAGATTATTCTGTGCCATTTCAAGTTAAATTAGATCCACTCACCAACAGCATGTCCCCATTAGAGGTCCAATAGGACCCAATCCATTCTTCAACTCCCAGAACCTTTGAAACCCCACATCCTTCCAACCTGGCGGCCACCTTAGCTTGAAAGCTGCTGTTGCTGTGACTCTGGCTTCACGGAGAGTGGAGGGAGAAGGTATCCCTACCCTTCCCCTGTACCAGATGGAAGGAGAGAAGCCTCTTTCCTGGGACAAAGGGAGGTGGATGAGCTGGAAACAAGCAGGTGGGTAGGAGGAAGTTGAGTTTTTCTAAATTCTAAGCCAGGGGTGGGAAACTTGGGGACTTTGATATTTTTGGGCCTACAACTTCCATTAGCTCTTGCCAGCATAGGCAATGGTGATAGATGATGGGAGTTGAAGGCAAAATCTTCTGGAGGACCCCAGGTTGTCCATGTGTATTTGCCACTCATATTGCTTGTTGTGCATTTGAGGTGACTATATTAACACTGTGGTTGATATTCCAAGCCAAAGACTTGTGAAGTTTGGCTACATTTCTTCACTGATTGGGTGTCTCTTGTAGATGTATGGAGCTTTTGTGATTGTGGTGGTTGCTGTCATTGTTTTCCAACTGAGCCAATCCTCTGGGCTAAAGTATATACTGTGCAGCTGATTCTCACCATTGTTTAACCTGGAAGTAAGCATGTGTGGGCCTGATCCCAGATCGAGACCACTGCACATGGATGGAGGAGGTTTAAACTTTCCCACTCAGACACTTTTCTATCCAAATCCACCCACACACAGAGTGTCTATGGGGTGTGGGGGGGAAGCAAAGAGGAGACTCCATTGGCACGCAAAAGGGAGTCATGATCCAAATTGGGACTCTGAATGAGGCTCAACAGCACATTTTGTATTTAATGTAGTTTCGAGTTTAGCTCTTGAGCACAACATGATTGAATTGAAAGTGATTAAATTGAATGGCAGGTAGTGGAGTCATAAGGAAATATGGAGATGTCGACTGACAGGAAATTGGTTCGTATTCTAAACAGCCAGTTCTAAACAGCCACCACTGCCTGCCGCCCCCAAGGAGAGAGATGTCCAGGTACCAAATGACACAAAGTGAGTGGAGACAGAACCTGTGAAACATTATGCATGCATCACATGTGTTCTGCCTCTGAGTTTCCCCATGAGCACATCAGACTTCCACTGATGTGCCCATCAGAAACCACTGAGTCAGGATTTATTTATTTATTTATTTATTGCATTTTTATACCGCCCCATAGCCGAAGCTCTCTGGGCGGTTCACAAAAATTAAAACCATGAAATCATTTTAAAATATATAAAACAAGGCACAATCTAAAAACACAGAATAACATACAATATAAAAACACAACCAGAATAAAACCAAGCAGCAGGAATTAATACAGATTAAAATACAAATTTAAAACAGCAAGGATTAAAATTAAGTTAATTTAACTGTTCAAATACTGGGAGAATAAAAAGGTCTTCACCTGGCGACGAAAAGAGTACAAAGTAGGCGCCAGGCGAACCTCTCTGGGGAGCTCATTCCACAGCCGGGGTGCCACAGCAGAGAAAGCCCTCCTCCTAGTGGCCACCTGCCTCACTTCCTTTGGCAGGGGCTCACGGAGAAGGACCCCTGTAGATGATCTTAGGGTCCGGGCAGGTACATATGGGATGAGGCGTTCCTTTAGATATCCTGGCCCCAAGCCGTTTAGGGCTTTAAATGTTAGTACCAGCACTTTGAATTGGGCCCGGACCTGGATCGGCAGCCAGTGAAGTTGGAAAAGGACTGGCGTAATATGGTCTCGTTGGCCAGTCCCCGTTAACAATCTGGCTGCCCTGTTTTGTACCAGCTGAAGTTTCCGGACCGTTTTCAAAGGCAGCCCCACGTATAACGCATTGCAGTAATCCAAACGAGAGGTTATGAGAGCATGGATAACTGTAGCTAGGCTATCTCTGTCCAGATACGGGCGCAGTTGGTATATCAGCCTAAGCTGGTAAAAGGTGCTGTTTGCCACCGAGTTCACCTGTGCCTCAAGCGACAGTTCTGGATCCAAGAGCACCCCCAAACTACGGACCCGATCCTTTAGCACTGGACTTTGGCAATTTCCTAGTGAACTGGAATGTAGCAATTAATGGCGGCATGTAGAACCTCGCTTGATTTCAGCTAGCAAATGTTGAGGGCTATAGCCTACCATTTGTTGCTGTCGTTGTATTCCCAAGGGTCAGGATACTCTATCGATGATCTTTCACGAGACAGGTACAGTCTCTTACCTCTGCATTGCTACTGCTTAACACCTCTGCCTCAGCAACAAACATATTTTAAAATCTGGAATGCAGCTTGGAACAAGTAACTGCCCCAATTCTTGGAAATACCTAGCGCGTGTTTAATTTTGCAGTTTCAATTTTGAAGTGCAACAACAGCCCGAGGAGTTACGAAAATAAGCTGGAGCCTTGAGTGCCTAAAAGTGGCACTTGTCGGCTTATGGAGCATTTAGCTGGACGTGCTTACACCATACAGATTCCCAGCCCTGGCAAGGAGTTTAACACTCATATTTCATTTCACAGCTTGAATAGGACTGTCTTTTAACAAAAAGGATGGTGCGCTGGCGCAAAACTGACTCAAATCCTTAATATTCCTGCCAGGAAAGCAGAGGCAATATTTAACACTCATATTTAGTGTTTTTCCTCCTATTTAAATAGAATTGTACCTTAACAAACTAGTCAGTTTTAAGCTCCTAATATTCTCACCATGTCAACACACACACACACACAGAGAGACCTAGAGAAGGTTTGACATTCAGCTTCAAAATATGTCTGTTTCTTCCTCAACTTAGTTCACTTCAGGGTTTGGGAACTGTTATGAAATCATATTGAACACAAACTGGATTCCATGCAGTAGTCTTCTCATTGAATGGGGAACGTTATTATGGCTTCTTTAATTAGGATGTGAGTCACACAGCTATATTTAAAAGTCTGTCAGCAATTCAATTTGAAAGGGTTCTCTTCAAGGGTTGGCATTAACATGGTCATAAAATTGTGGCCTACTTTGAAATTTAACATATATATTTATATGGGGGGGGGGAAATCAGCTCAGAAATAATTTTCTTCCTCCGATATTTATCTTTCTCCAAAGTAGATGGCATAATGAAAAATTGAATTTTAAGGAGTTTCAGATTTCCCAGCATACAGTGTGCAATTTTAATATGAAAATGTAAAGGTGGATGAATGAAACATAAGAGTATTGTAGTCTGCAGTTTTCATGTGGAGACATTTCTGAACAACTATTTTTTCAAAGTTATTATTAATATCATCACATCATTCCTCCTTTTTCTCCTTCTTCCTCCTCCTTCTACTAGGAATTGTTGTGAATCTTTGATTCAAAATTGTGGTATAAGGTATGAGGGCAGGCAACCCTGAAGACTGATGGATTCTGGGAGAACTGAAGTTATAGCAAACACTTTCTTATTAATGGTGGTTGAGCCCATTGAGTTGGCTTGGATATAAGCCAAGCTACTTTACAAATAGGTTTATTTCTGCATCAAGCCAAGTCACTCCCCATTGTGCCTAAACTCTCTCCCGTTAAGGGTGGATTCTTGCATTGAGCAGGGGGTTGGACTTGATGGCCTTATAAGCCCCTTCCCACTTGATTATGCTATGATTCCACAGACTTATCCAGCCCCATACGATCAATCCTTCCATCCTCCAAAGGTCTCACATACCCACTGGTGTGGGCAGTGGTGCTGACTTTGGTTCAAAACATCCAGCAAACTGCTTGGAATTTCGGCTTTGAGAGAACAGAATTCCCTGGCAACTAGACAAACAATATGGACAGGCTAGTATTCTCTTTTCATTGCTGGGCAATAAATGAAATGACTCTATTTCCTGAAAGGTGAACAAGCTGAACTGAGAACCCAATCCCTTAATCCTAAATGAGTGGGAGTCGAGGGCTCTTCTTCATACATTCATGCATGTGGAGGTGACAACATGGAGGTGTGGGTGTTGGATCATATCATATAGGGTAACTAGATAAAATCCAGGTCAGGGCTCATGTAACTTTAACAGTTGTAGAGAAAAGGGAATTTCAGCCAGTGTCATTTGTATGCAATTAGTTCCTGGTGAAATTCCCTCTTCATCACAACAGTTAAAGTTGCAGGGGCCCTGCTTTCTTTTGTATATGGGCACTCTAGTATAGTGCCTGCACCTTTAACTGTTGTGATGAAGAGGGAATTTCACCAGGAACTAATTGCATACAAACGACACTGGCTGAAATCCCCTTTTCTCTACAACTGTTAAAGTTACATGAGCCCTGACCTGGATTTTATCTGGTCAGCCTAATCATATCTCTTAGCAATGTACCCAGCTTCCATCAAACACATGATGTACAGAGGCAGATTCTGTTCATAGGTTCAGATCTACAGCTACCAACCGGTGATAGAGTCAGCAACATATCTGTTTATCTCTACATGAATGATTGTGTGAATTAGTGCTAGTTTGTATTGGTCATGATGCAAATAACAGCCGGCATGTGTATATTCAGTGGCATTTTGCCCAATTTCAGGCAGTTAAAATGGGTGCTGAAAACTGGTCTGAAATCTAATGTCTCCTTTCGCACCTGTGCAGCTCCTCTCCTCCATTCTTAAACCCTGCAAAAGGGATGGGAGTTCAGGGGAAATGGTGTATGTGTGTGTGTGTGGGGGGGATGTTTTACCCTATTCTCCCTGAGTGTGATGGTTATTATCTTAACTGTGGCCATGCACAATTACCCTAGGGTACATTAAAATATAACCCTGAGCTACATGCTATGAATCCAGTGTAATGTGTAGTTTAGCTCTTAGAAAGCCTGGGGAAGGGGTGGGTTCCTGAAGAAAGACAACACTAGCAAAACCCAATATATCCCTGAAATATTAAGAGGGATTCACCATGAACAGGTACCAGAAAATAAGGCTTGTCCCTGTTAAACAGGGGGGTGGGGGGAAACAAAGTTTAGACAACCTTCTCTGCGGGAATGCCAGTTAGCATCAAATGAGGAATTATCCCCCCCTTCCTTTTCAGTTCCATCTGCTTGTGGAAAATCATGCCTGCAAATATTGCTATTTGCTTAAAATGGCAGGCATAATTGCACTTTTACACAAATTGCGATTCCCGTAACTATTCCCAGCCACGAATGTATGCAAATCCCAGCTCATAGGCATAAATAAAAAGAGAGCTTTTGCAGGGTGCCCATGGATGATCCGGTGGCTTGCCCTGCATGCACATCAGGGTCAGTCAACTTGCGGGAGTCCAGCAAGCAGAGTGTGAACAGGACGCAAGGGTGTTCGCCCATCCCTACAAACTGCCAAGGGACATTGGGGAGACATATTCTACTCTTTGGAACCTGAGACGCCCCATATCTGGTGATGCATATGACCTGTCTGTGCACATGGGATCTTCTGAAGAGAGATAGGAAGGACAGCATTGTAACTGCCTGAACCATTAAGTGGTTTGGCCTCATCAGAATGGCTGTTGTCCACATCTCTCTGAATTGCTTTCTATATTGGAAAGACTGGTTAAAAATCAAATTATTTAAAGATATTGGTCACTGGTATAAAATAAAACGCTCAGTTTAATGGCCTTATTACAAGAGCATTAAGACCATTAAAACACTCTGGAGTATGTTTTAGGACCCCATTAATACACATTGACCAGCTAGCTGGATAGCCAGTTTGCAGCCTCTTGCCTGCCAGTACACCCAAGGCGTGGATGAATGAAGCAATAAAATATGCTTGTCATATCTTAATGCTACCAATGAAGCAGATATGAAGATCTCATGCCTTGTTTTAAGAGGTTAAGGTGTAATGAAGCAGTCTGAGTATACTGCACATTTATGGGGACTCTTTTTAAAAAACAAAGCTATTGGTGAATGAGAAGAAGGGGGGGAAAGTTACCCTTAACTTCAAAAAGGTATAGTATGCATATTTTAATGAACATATTGTTATTCAGTGTATCGTCTCCATTATACTCTTCATTGAAGAGATGCAAGAGTTTGGCAAAAGTTGCACCTACGACCTGGGATACCGAGTAATGATGGATTAGTGGAGCGGGGTTATTGAGATTAGAAATGAGATATCTTCACTCAAGTTTCTGCTCAGCTCTGGAATTTTCTAAACCACCTAAGGGAAGTTACTACTTTTCCACTTTATGTACTCCATGGCTGAATTCAGACAACACGATAGTCAATGGTGAGGTAATAATCAACTTTACGGTTGTTCATCTAGGGGGTACTCCCCACACAACATGGTAATAAATAATCAACCGTGGTGTGGATTAGGATCAGCATTGAGTTGACTATGGCAGCATTCGGATGACATGATAGTCAATACAACTGACGATTGTTCCCCCCCCCCCAGTTGCTTAATGTCTCGTCCAAATTCAGCCAACGTGTCATTCTGCAGGGTACCCAAAATTTAAACAGAGACAAATGATGTCTTATGCTTGATGTATACAAGAAGAGAGAATGTGTATGGCCACTACTGAATATGCAAAGTAATGTGTGATGTAAGCAGGTTTCTCCCTTTGTGTGTATTCTCTAGGGGTGTGCACGGACCCCCCCGGATCAGATCGGGACCCGGATTGGGACCTCCAATTTTGTCACGTTTCGGACAAAATCGGAGGCCCCCCGGACCAGATCGAGTCCGATCCCGATCCAAAAATCGGAACTTTTTGGATCGGCCGCCATTTTTTTCCCCATAGACTTGCATTGCAATGCAAGTCTATGAGGAAAAAATGGTGGTGGGTGGGTGAGGGGGGCCTAACTCCCTCCCCCACGGGGCCGTCCGCTGTGGATGGCCCTGACAGGTAAGCCCCCTCCCCCGCGCTTCTTACCCCCCGGGGCTGTCCGCTTCCATCTGCTGGCGCTCAAAGGCGGACGGCCCCGGGAGGGTAAACACCCTCCCCCCTGCCCCCTGCTTACCTTTCCTAGCCATCCGCTCCCATCTGCCGCTGGCTACTACTGCGAGCGGGCTTCGCAGCCTGCTCCAGAGTAGCATGCCAGGTGATGTCATCACCTGGCACGCTACTTAGGAGCAGGCCGTGAAGCCTGCTCGCAGTAACAGCTGGCGGTAGATGGCCAGGAAAGGTAAGTGCGCTGTGCCCCCCTCCCCCTGCCCCCTGCTTACCTTTCCTGGCCGTCCGCTCCCATCTGCCCCCATTGTCCACTTCCATCGGCGGGCGTCCACTGGCACCTGCCGATGGAAGCGGACAGCCCCGCTAGGGAAGCCCCCCCGCTGTCCGCTTCCATCGGCAGGCACCTGCTGGCGCCCGCCAATGGAAGCGGCGGCAGGCACCAGTGGGTGCCCGACGATCCATCCAAACCGGTTCGGAACCTTTCCGGATCGGATCGGATTGGATCGGCTGATCCAGCGGTGAGATTGGAAATCAGATAATTTATCCAATTTCCCTCTGGATCGGATTTGGATCATGAATCGGATCCGATCCAGTGCACATCCCTAGTATTCTCAATTCCTGCAATGCTTCAACCCGAAAAAAAGATGGTTAAAGGTACATGCAAATGGGACATACTCTCAATGCAAAGCTCACATCATACATATTTCACAAAGCTGATGGGGATTTCTGCTCAATCATTCTTTACTGCTGGTCTTTATCATTTCCTACTTGTTTTATCTTGATTTTATCCTGCTATATATCTATTTATTCTATTGGTTTAATATTTCCATTATTTGAGAACTTTGATTATTAGTCAGTTCTAAAGTACAATAAATAAATAAATATCGTTATTACTATCATTATTATTGATAACATTTGCATCTCATTCTTCACCCAAGGTACTCAGGGAAGCGTTGCAAGCCATTTTCCCATTTCAGCCTAACAACAACAAGCTGTAACCCATTTGAACTTTTCAACCCCTGACACTTAAACTGCTATATGGCGTAGTAAAATTTGTAATTAGACAGTGACTATTACATTTGATAGGAATCATTTTGTGCCTGCGCATTAACTGACTCAGTGAGATAATAAATCAATACCAATAATGAAGTTCACCTCTTAGGAACACGTGGGAAAGCTCTGTTGCAACAGCACGGTATTCAGTTTCAAATGGCAACTTCTAGGAAAAGACTTGATCCATGAGAAACTGTGTTTATTCCTTATCTAAGTTTCAAAGATAAAGAAACAGTGTATCACAGCCATGTTGGCATTTCGTTCTGTTTTATATTTATGGATCCTTTTTGCCTCAGAAGTTTAATGGAAGATTCACTGTGATTTTTATTCCTGTGTGATTTATAATACATCAAACAGTGTAAATCAATCAGTGTTGGCTTTAAAACCAGTCCAGGTTGATAGTGCTCCCATTAAAAAAAACAAAAACAAAACCACACTCACATACACACACACACACACACACACAAAGAAATCATTAAGGGATTGCATAGAAGTGTACATATTTAAAGACCTATTTTTTTCAGGTAAGGAGTACCCAATTCGTTTCAAAGAGGGAAGATAAGAGGCCGAGTAGAACGATCTAGATCCATGAGTTCCCATACCAATAAATGAATGATAATGATGAGAAACTTATCAGAGATTAATGTAAGAAGAACTCTGCTGTTAACCAGGGACCCGCAAGCAGGACTTCATGCAACAACACCCTCCCACCCATGCAACTAGTATACATACGGTTACTGGCTCTGATACTGAAGGTAGCACATTGCTATCAGGACTAGAAGCCACTGACAGCCTTCTCCTCCAGGGATTGATCTAATTCCCTTTTAAAGCAATCCAAACTTGTGATCATCACTACATCTTGCAGTAGTGAATCCCATAGTTTAACTATGCACTGTGTGAAGAAGTATTAGCTTTTATCTGTCCAGAAACTCCCACCAATCAGCTTCATGGGATGAACCCATTGGCTGTAGCATTATGAGAGAGGATGAAAAATGTCTCCCTAGCCACATTCTTGTTTTTTTTAAAAAAAAAAAAAAATTAAAAACTGTTGTGATTTTTATGTTTTATATTGTTGTTGTTCCCCGCCTCGATCCGGAGGGAGAGGCGGGCTACATAATAATAATAATAATAATAATAATAATAATAATAATGTCTCCCGTTACTCACCTTTTCCCCCACCCCAAACTAAATAGACCCAGGCTGCTGTAACCTTCCCTTGTAGAGGAGATGTTCCAGCCCCTTGATCATTTATTTATTTAATTACATTTGTATAACGCCCCATAGCTGAAGCTCTCTGGGCGGTTTACATAAGATTAAAACAATTAAAAACAATATACAAAAATTAAAACAGCAAAAACCTACAATATACTCCTAATATACACATACATTTAAAATCATTGTAATAACTTTAAAAAGCTATAAACCTTTCAGTTGCCCTTTTCTGCGCTATTATAAAGTTTATAGATGGACAATAAACATTAATATTTTACTGGTAGTTATAGATTTTGGAACAAGTTTATAATTCTCAATAAAATAAAATTAAAAAGCAAAACAAAACCTGAAGCATTTCTTGCACCAATTCCCCAATCTGATAGGTTGTCCCCTCATGTACCATAGAGTTGTTACCCGCTGCATGACAACTGTTCAAAACATGTTGTCTGCCCAGGGCCAGTTTGAAAACTGTGGCAGAAGAGAAGGAAGGGATGCACACAAAAATACGTGCATTTGCTTTGAAAGATGAGACTTGTACTATATATGCTCAACATATTTTGGCAATAGCCTTAACAATAGCATATACTGATGACAACAGCTTCACCGATTTACTAAGATAACATTCAGAGCTCTGTTCAGGCATTCGCCTGAATATGTGAATGCTTAAAGTTTGTCCTACACACAGCTGGGCACGCTGGCCCTGACCCCCTTTGTCTTTGGGTGCATTCCCCCTTCTTTCAGACCTTGCTGTGTTGAATCTGCAAGGTCTGGAAGGGAATCCTACTCATGTTCACTTGAATGCAAATATAATTCCCTGTGCAGTCTTACAGCCTGCCTGATAAGGGTTCGTGATTGTGTGGAAAGCTCTAATCCCATTTAAGTGAACATGAGTAAAAATACAGGAAGGTCTGAACCGAAAGGGTACATCAGGGATAGTTAAGGCACTGCCATGGGGTCTTGTAAGTGTTTTGTTTTCTTGTAAGTGTTTTGATTTTTAACTAAGATTTAATTAAAGTAGTCTGGAAGGCTTTGGGCCTGTTTGGCCTCTGGAAAGTCAGAATCTGTGTGAGTTGACCTCTGTCAGCCTTCTCAGAGCAGGGGTGGGGAGTTTCCCTACTCCCCACAGCCCACCTGCTTGCCTCGGCCTTGACAGAGAAGCTGTCTATGAGAATTTGATAGAGAAAAGTTGGGAGTTTGCAGAAGAATCACCCAGCTTGAAGCGCCATCTTGGTGGGCTGAGAAGCCAGCGAGTTTGGATGGGGCATTGCTGAAAGGCTGAAAGCCTTCCATGCTCGTTCTAATTAAATCTTAGCTAAAGAAAACTACAAGACCCATGGCAGTGCCTTAACTATCCCTGATAGGGTGCGGCCAACATGCCTGGAGATGCCCGACTCCATCCCAGAACACACTTTATGCCCTCAGGTGTGCATGTGGATCCCTGAACAGGGCTAAGAGTGTTACATTTAAGAGTTTTCATGTTCTTTTTCTTTGAAGAAATCACATTAGCTCAATACATATGGGTGATCTTATATTCAACAAACCTATACACATTCACATACTTTTCATGCCATTCTGCAAATTCAGAGGAACACAGAGATGTTAATGAAAGTCTCCTGTGACAGGATTAGAAAATATTTTTGGAGTTCATTAAATCCTCTTCCATTGGGGAAACAAGTCTTATAAGCCTCTGAATTACCATTTCTACATGAGTGTTTTGTTGCATGCTTTTGTTTGGGCACGCAGGACTCTCCTTACGTTCTCAGAAATATAGTTACATTACCCCCCCCCCCCCAAAAAAAATCAGAATCCTTCTAAACAAAGTATTTTAAATGATCCTACATGTACACCCATGATTTTTGTCCTGCATCCCTACGTATTATTATCAGAACAGGCACTTTGCACAGATTAACACAGATTGATTCTAATAGTATTTGGGGTCTTTGAAAATGTATTGAAGATTGGTTTCCACTTTCAAACTAATTGTTGCCCTCTGTTATACTTTTCAGTTATAGTTTAAAAATATCCCCCACCCTCCAAAAAGAAAAATAGCACAGCTTAAAATCCTACATCCATTTGGCTCTTGTATAAAGGATTTTATTTAGTGGGCTGAAATCAAATGTTGTGCTGATTGGAACATTTATTACAATAATAGTTCATAATTAAGGAGCGACTCATATTTATAAAAAGAAACATTCAGCAATTTGAATGCACAGCTCTCTTTTTTCTGTATGAATATGGAACTAATATTTTAGAGGCTGCTTACCTTTCATTTTTTCCCCTAAGCCATGAAAATAAAATAAAAGCCAGCCACTAGTTTAATTGTATTTGTTATGATATGCTGCAATGGACCCAGATGTGGGCAATAACCTTTTTTTCTACTGGGGGAGGAGGATTTTTATATTCCCACTTCTTAATGAAAAGTTGTGACTTTTTATTAGCTTCAAAAGGTGGTGGGTTCTGTTTCAACCTGTTCATTTTCTTCCTTGTTTTTCCCATTCCTATGAGTCAAGACCGCTGCTACGGAGCCTCTTCATCCATTGCTTGCCTTACTAAGTGTCCAGAACCCAGCCAGTGCTAGCCGTTCTAGTATGCAAAAGGTGTCAGGTGCTTGGGGCAGCCGTGGCAGGACCCCAGCTGTTCATCCTGAGCCCCCTGGGAATTCCCCTCTGTTGGGGGACATTGCTGTGTGTGCTACACAACCAGCCTTGAGCCCCCCCGAAAAAAATAATAATCTACTGTCCTCAAGTATGATAGAAAATACTGTCCTATCTCTACTGATAGGGAAAATTTTCTGTGTCTTCTTCAAGCTCAGCTCACTGGATACTTACTTGTTGCTTAACCCCAGTGGGGCAAACCACCAGAAAGTTTGCAAGTGCCCTGTAAGAGCTTGTGTTAGTTTCTTTCTTTTTTTCCTTTTTGGTCCACAAGTTGTAATTTGTGCAAATTTGTGGCTGGGAGTAAATACAGAAATTGTGTTTTGCGCGAACTTGCAACCATAACTATCACAATTTGCATAAAATATAGCATTTCTGCCTGCATTTTTGTGTAAATTGTTCTATTCGCAGCCACGATCATGTGCAAATCATGATTTCCATAAATGTTCCCAGTTGTGAATTTCCCAAGTCCTGATTTGCACAAAAATAGGATTTGCACACTTTTTTTTTAAAAAAGCAGGAAACCACAAGCTTGCCAAACTCAATGGCTCAATTCGGACGACACAATAAACAACTGGTGTGGGGGAAACAATCATCAGTTGTTTTGACTATTGTGTCACCCGAATGCTGCCATGGTCAACTCAGCGCTGATCCTAATCCACACCACAGTTGATTATTTATTACCATGCTGTGTGGAGAGTACCCCCTAGTTGAACAACTGTAAAGTTGATTATTACCCCACCATTGGCTATCGTGTCGTCCGAATTGAGCCAATGTGTGCTGAGTTGAGTCAGCTTGGGGATTTGCAAGCTGGCATCCAAGGGGACAAGCTGGCAAAAACCCACCGGGCTCCACCACCGAAACAGATTCCTCCAACATCTCTACCTATCACCAATATTTAAAGCCATGTAGGGCTTTAAAGCCCTACATGGTTTGGGTCCAGGTTACCTGCGGGATCGCCTTCTCCCATACAATCCGCCCCACACACTCAGGTCCTCTAGGAAGAACTTATTACAGTCGGCCAAGACTAGGCTGACATCCGTTACCCAGAGGACCTTCTCTTCTGCCGCTCCCAGACTGTGGAATGACCTGCCGGAAGAGATCCGCCAACTTACCAGTCTTCCAGAATTTAAGAGAGCTATAAAGGCTGTAAAGAGAGCACTACCCAGTCGAATTTTAAGACTTTTGTTAATTTTAATAATGTATTACATTTCTATGCTTTTAATCAGTTTTATGCATTTTATATGTATTTTATATTGTTTTTACTGATGTTGATCCCTGCCTCGATCCAGAGGGAGAGGCAGGTAAGAAATAAATAAATAAATAAATAAAATTATTATTATCCTTATTATTATTATTATTATTATCTACCAGTCCTTTTGGCTTCTGTACAAATGCACAGTGAGTCATGTACACCGCATAAGTCTGGTGAGCCCCAAAAGGGGCAGAAAGTTGGCCCTCTACAGGTGGTCACCTGCCAGCACATGAAGAGGTAAAACTGGGGAAGAGACACAGGCATGCACAACAAACTTTTGGCCATAATGTCCCCACATAGCTATCAGCATCCTGTGTCAAGTCATTTTCAGTCTCCCTCCCTGGTAGACCTCCCCTCATCAACTGCGACTGAAGAGTTTTCCTAAAAAAGGTTCTGTAATCTTTGGAGTTCCTCAAGCGTGTTGACGTCTTCCAGGTGTGCGCGTGTGACGGGGGCTGTTTAGGCTAAATAAGCATCACATCCTGAACATCAGAACTAGAGACACCGATTATTTTAAAGGAAAGAAAGCAGCTGCCCTTGTAAGATATTCCCCGCTTTCATATGCACAATAAAATGCGGAAAACAGGAGCTATTTGTTATTTATCTTGAAAGGGGGACGACTATTGAGACAATAGGCTGCTTAAAAATTAATCCTTTCCTAACAACCCACACAACAATGGGAAATGTATTCATTGCTATTTCGGCTCATAGCTCTTGGCATGGGGGGGGGGGGGCATAGACGTTGTCTGTGTCAGACTTACCTTGTCACTATTCCACCAAGATTTCATTTAATTCCTTTCAAGTCTGTTTCATTAGTTAGAGTAAATGCTATATATATATACATATATATATATATATACACACACACACACACACACACACACACACCGGGGGGGGGGGGGGGAAACAAAGTCAAACCCTGATTCAATAAGTGCTGCATTTGAATAAATTATTCCTATGTTTGTTGAACGTTAAATGGATTTCTCCACTGCATATCACCAGGCAACTAAAATATATCCTCAGGAAGTACAGTAATGTTCCCGTATTAACACTGCCATGTTAAACAAATGATTTACTGAGAACATGGGTCTAAATAACTAACTCCTTGCTTGTTAATTCTATCAATCATTTTTAAATGCAGACTTATAATTTATGTGGCTTTCGGTATGTTAAGTCTAAAAGAAAGCTTGTGCTTTACCTCTATGAGTAGGCTATTCTAAGTCTGTCTTGAATTCCTACACATCATAGCCCTATTCAGGTATGCAATACCCAGAGTCGGCCCTTCTATTAGGCAGATTGAGAAGGTGACTTCATACAGCAGGTAATGGGAGGCAGCAGCAAGATGTTGGAGGAAAGAGCTGTGTGCTGTGCTGGGGCAGCAGCATCCCATAACACCTGAAGACTCCATTAGATTGCATGGAGAGACATGACAGCACTCTTCAAGAACTTGAAAGGTTGTCACACAGAGGAGGGCCAGGATCTCTTCTCGATCAACCCAGAGTGCAGGACGCAGAATAATGGGCTCAAGTTACAGGAAGCCAGATTCCGGCTGGACATCAGGAAAAGCTTCCTGACTGTTAGAGCAGTACGACAATGGAACCAATGACCTAGGGAGGTTGTGGGCTCTCCCACACTAGAGGCCTTCAAGAGGCAGCTGGACAGCCATCCATCTGGGATGCTTTAAGGTGGATTCCTGCATTGAGCAGGGGGTTGGACTCGATAGCCTGATAGGCCCCTTCCAACTCTACCATTCTATGATTCTATGAAGGATAAAACTGGTTAAAAGAAATGCTGTCGAAAAACAATGCACAGCTCTACTTCAGGCAACAGATACAGGAATTCAATGTTTGAACGCTCCCCCAAGGGGCAAAAGACTCACCACACATAGAAAGCTGAGCATGCCAGGGAGAAGGCCAGGCTAGATTTCCACTCCCCTAAAGTATTGTGTTCTCAGTGTACGAATTGTATTTATACAAGGGAATATTCCACCATGACCTTCTTCCCACCTGCAGTTTGTACGGTTGAGCAAGAATGGGGGGGAAATAAAGAGCAGTTTAAAGAAGCTGAGCCTTGTATGGAGTCTCAGAGATTCCACATAATGTGAAAACCGAACAAAACACAACCATGGTTTTCATAATAATTCTAACTCAAGAGACAATGGCATGGTTTACCTTCTCTAGATTGCTCTAGGGGGACTGTGTTGGATTTAACTCCAATTACCTTGCCCTGATCTCCATGAAGGTGGGGTGGGATTCAAATGTGATCAAACCGTAAGTGTAGGCAGGATTCACAGAAGGATGGAATTGTAGATATGTATTTATTTATTTATTTATTTATTTATTTATTTATTTTATTAAAAAAAACACTTTGCAAGTCCTTGAAATTGTACAGCTGCACAGCAACTATCTCACCCTCTTTCATTTAAATGGAACATAGGAATTTTCTAACCACAAATGCACTAAATGATTTGCAGCTCAATTTGCTGGATTTTGCCAAAGCTGCTATGTAGTCACACTGACGACGTTAGTAAAAATAGACTGACATCTACTAATGGGTATGAACTAAGAGGCTTAGAATAAAATGAGGGCAATCAGAGTCTAATAGGGTAAACAACATGCTGATGTCTTTAGATGATGATATACTGTGATGAATAAACAAGCTGACTGGAAATGGATACTTTTCATTTGAACACCATAGGCATTGAACCAACAGCTACATATTCCAAAAAGTCGATGTAATTGGGTACAGCAACTTTGCAGCTTGATTCTTACGAACCATGTTTACTGAAAAATAAGAGGTGAATGTCTTGTTCTTTCCCATCCCAGAGGGATGGCCCAGACGTGAAGGGCTTACATTATAGGAATTTTGGTTAAGACATTTTGATAATAAGAACCATTTAACTTACACTATCTTACTATTGGTGGACTCTTGTTCACTGGGGTTTTCAAGCAGACCCTGGACAATCATCTGTTGGGGATGTTCTAGCTTTGGATATCCTGCTTTGAGAAAAGGGTTAGATTAGATGCTATGGAGGCTGGTGGCTCTGATTTTGTGAGGCTATAAATCTATTCCGGGTTTCAGTCAGAACTAGCCAAAACTGTAAAGAAGCTATCCAAGGTGCCGGAACATATCTCTAAAATAGGTCCACCATGTTGGATAGCTCCTTTAGAGTTTGGGATGTTTTTGACTGAAGCCCGGAATGGATTCACAGCCCCACCAAAATAGGACTACTAGCCTCCACTTATTATATGACCCTTAAACTCTCCTCCAACTCTTATGATTCTATAGCTCCGACTGATTTCAATCACAGTTTATTGTATTTCAATTATTTACACCCTTCTTTTCAAACTGATTTTCCAAAGCAGAAGGACCTTTATTGTAACAATGTGGGGTTTCTTTTTACCTGTTTTAATTTTTTTTCTTTTTAATTTTTAGTATGCTAAAAAAAATAGATCAATGTTTTATTAAGTTGTATTTTGAGGGTTGTAATTCTTGAGAACTGCCCAGAAGACATTGGCTATTGGGTAGTGGAGGAATGAAATAAATTAATGAAATGTCAAATGAAGTAAAATGTTGGTTAGCTGACTAAGCAGTGCCTGCTTTACCAGGAATTATGAATAGTTTATCCAAACCTATTAATTTATACTGTATTTTATATTGTATGGGTCTTGATGGCTATGTGCTACCTCCAGTATCAGAGCCAGTAAACCTATATATACCAGTTGCTGGGGAACATGGGTGGAAGGGTGCAGTTGCACCCATGTCCTGCTTGTGGGTTCCTGTTCAACAGCTGGTTGGCCACTGTGTGAACAGAATGCTGGACTAGATGGACCCTTGATCTGATCCAGCATAGCTCTTAACCTGTCCTAATACTTCCTCTTACAATTCAGAAGTCTGACCTTTCTCACACCTTTGCAGTTGTTGTTTTGCAATTGTTGCTGTTAAAGAAAATTATTTTTATGATGATCATCATTTTTGTAGTTCCTCTAAACCTAAAGTTAGTATGCCATGATTGAACAACTGTCCCTGTATTTTGTAGTAGATCAGAGTTTGAAGAAGAAAATTAATGGAAATATCCCATTTGACACATGGGCTGAATTCGGATGACACAATAAGCAACTGGGGGGAAGGAAACAATCATCAGTTGTTGTCCGAATGCTGCCATAGTCAACTCAGCGCTGATCCTAATCCACACCACAATTGATTATTTATTACCATGTTGTGTGGGGAGTACCCCCTAGATGAACAACTGTAAAGTTGATTATTACCCCACCATTGACTATCGTGTTGTCCGAATTCAGCCAGTGACTGCATTTGTATTACAGCTTAATGGTGAGGTCTACTTATATGGGTCACATCAATAATGCACATATAATCTGATACTGAAACAAATATAAAACCCTGCCCCATATATGTGCAACTTCTCTCTCTCTCTCTCTCTCTCTCTCTCTCTCTCTCTTTCTCTCAACCTCACTTGTATAATTCCTACATGTCTATGCATAACTTCCATGTGTGTGCTAATGAAATTCAGGTGCGTGCATCAAGGTGTGAATAGAGCCTATTGTCATTTTATGATGCCATTTATAATGAGAAACTGGATGAAGCAATAAAACTCTGAACTCTGAACTGTAAAGTGGTCTATTAATTACTCTTAACTTTTCTGCCATGTAAGCTGTTTATGGATGCTGTTCTCCTCCACCCCCACGTCAATACTTTAATGCTTCGAGGTAGGTGCAGTGGTGATGACTTAAATTCCTGGATTTATTTGAGGTCCCAATTTGGGTAATGGAAAAAGCTTTAGCTCAGACTGTAGCCTTCAGATTGCTCTGTCTCACTGTTTTACCATTGTGATCCCCCTATCTATTGAATAAAAACAATTTCCAATTTCTGTCTTTCGGTGGATTATTGCTTAGAATTCCAGTGCTTTGTCTCTTCATGATACTGCTTCCTTCCCGATGGGAATAGTGTGAAATACATTCAAAGCAAATCAGCTCTGTAAACTCTGGATTTACTCAAAGCTTTACATTTACGATATTTTCTGCATTTACTGCGGCCACATTCGGATTGCAGAGACAGGGCAAAAGTTCACACCCAATCCACAGGGCTAGCTCTGCTCAGAACAGAGAACCAATTTGGGACTATTATGAGAAAATAACTTTCATTAAGCTTTCATCATATATTTTTTTCAGAACACTGAAAAGGCATCTTGCCTAGCTAAAATGTCAACAACTAAAAGTGGCATCTGCCTTTATTGCACTGCAGAGGAGAGGGAAAGATCAAATGGAAATCAAAAGGCACCGGTTCCCCTTCGGACAGGCGATAAGAGCATGGAAGTCACCATCCTGGTTAATAAGAACACTTATACTGAGGTTGTTTGCTCACTATGAGAGCTGACCACACATATGGAGAGAAGTCTCTGACATAACTAACACAAAGGCAAGATTCCACTTTCTTCCCTGGGGTTCTGAGTGTGGTTCTGCCCATATTCAAGTCACGGCTAACCCAATCGTTATAATCGTACAATATATCGCTGGTGCTCTGTGGAGCCAAGGCTGGGAGGAGTGACCAGAATGCGCACAAAGGACCTTGTCGTGCAAATAATATATATTTAGCCGTTCTGCAGAGACGAGGACAATTAGGGTGCAATCAGATGCATGTTTGGACAGGAAAAAAACAACAACCCTACAACTCCCAGCAACATCCAGCATGGCTGGCTGGCTGACTACTGAGAATTGCAGGACTTTCTCCCCATCTCAAGATTCATAGGATTGCATCCTCAAATAACAAAATGCATGCCCATAGAAGTTAGCATTCAATCCGAAGAAGTAGTAAAGTACACACACACACACAGCAAGAACAACAACAGCAACAACAACAACAACAACAACAACAACGATGTGCTCTTTTGGTTTGATTTGGTTGATTTGGTCCAGGTATTGTATTGTTGGTGTTTTTTGTGTAGCTTCTCCCTTTACTTCTCATTGCTAAATAAGAGACTAGTTCTGTACTATTCATTCCTTTTAAGTTACCACTGAAGAAACCATTGTGTCTTGTAGGTCTGGCTCCAGTTATCTGCCTATTTTTAAAGATTTCAATCCACAATGATTGTGGTTTTTTTTTAAAGAGTTTGGTCATAAACCCCTCGAAAATGGGGATAATGAGAAAAGCTAACGGATTCTTAAGTACATTAGCATGCTTTAAATTTAAGATGATTTCAGCTCTGTAATGGCTACTTTTTATGCATGAAATGGCCCTCTAGATATAATTGATGCATTAGATATTCATGACTGAATGAGACAAAGCATGGGCTAATATTCCTATTTCACTATATATGGGTGGATAACCATGATTTATGTGACAGATGTATGTAGCTCTTTCCATCGCAGGGATGGGCAACGCATGGCCCATGGACCTCAAGCAGCTACCGAGTGCCCAAATGGACACAATTAGATTTGTTTGCAAGCTAAATCTGGCTGTTCAGGCATTCTGTTTCTGTAGCTGCTATGGAATGCCAAAAGGGGTAATCTAGCTGGGAAACAAGCTAAATTTAATTGCTGTAGCGCTATGGAGTGGTTTACTGCTGAATTTCCATGGCAAACCAGCATTTCCCCCCTCATTTTTTCCTGGGCGCCCTGCGGTTGTCGTATTTCAAATCCCTCCCGCTGCCGTGCGAGACAATGCAGAGGTCTGCCAAGTAATCCACAAAGCTTTATTCAGCCAAGAAACATCTCTTCACACCTTAAGAGAGCTTAAACACTAAGAACTTTCCTCTAGGCTAAACTTGGCTAAGTAAGAGAGACACTTTTCCTTTCAACAAAAGGGAAGGACTTCAGGGAGGATTCCTCTCAAGAAGCCTTTAACGAGATGCTAGCTAAGCTGATTGCCTCTCACCTACTTTTAGCTCCGCCCTTTTGAACCTGTGGCAAACTCTGGAATCGGCCAACTCTGAAGTCCCCTCCCCCTCTGAGGATTGCTGAGTTCCCACAGACAGTGAGTTGTTAATGTTTTCACTGATAAGATCCAGTGAAGATTCATCCCTGGTGGGTGGAGAGCCTAGGAGAATCATCTCCCCTACTTCCTTTGTAAGCTGGGACATTTCTCTAGTCCTGTTTCTTCAGCTGCAGAATATGATTCTGATTAGAAGCCCAAAACTCCTTCCCCCACACCAAGGGGAACAGGCCTGGTCATGACAGCGGTGTCCCAGAGAGTGAGGTCCACACAAAGGCTGCAGGGGTGAAAATGTCCCCCATACCTCTGGATGGTGCCCACCCCTGTTCTATGCAATATTTCATGTTTTCCAGGCTATGCATATAACAGATCACAACAGCTGGAGTGTTGCGATCTGCCGAGAAACCATATCCAAGAGGCCCGTCTCCATCAACAGTCACCTGGCAGCAGCCATTACATAGCATTACAGATAAAGCAGGTGGAGAGAGGGAAAGAGAGGCAGGACCACTCCATTAGCTCATCTGAGACATAGTATCTTTCAGCTCCCCTGCTTGAACTGGTTTCCATTCCAGATGGTTGTAATGACAACTTTGAAACTAAGAACTAATATGTAAGAACGAGTCCACTCCTTTTTCCAAATCCCCTTTCCTTTTGAGTAATGTCTTTGACATCGTATGCCCGCATGCAAGGCACTGTCTTACATTTATCTTTATAAGCTTCCATGGGAACCTTTTCTTTGGATGAAGAGATAAAAACAGAGTCCTTTAAATAAAGCAATATGCAGTAAAAATGAAAATATCAATCTGAAGCCTCCTGCTCTTCTTTATTTTCTGTCTTGACTTCTTAGGCCACTGAGACACTAATTAAACACTTACTGTATATGAATCAATAACTCCCCTTTTAAATTATCCAAGGCAGCAAGAAGGCTAAATAACATTAATGAACCAATAATTAGCATCTTGTTCTGACAGTGACTCTAACAGAAGGTCACAGACATCATGCAATTGTCCTTTTCTAGAGGGCAGTTTATGATATTACATGTTTGTCTCATGAACCAAATCAACTTTGATAAAGAAGAGAGGGAATACATTACAATGGACGTACAAAACTTCTTCCAAGACCTGAGGGAAAGGGAATACTCTCTCAAACGAGTTTTGAAATGGGTTAGATTTTCCCACCCCCACAGAAAGATTGAATATCACATTTTCTCAAACTTTGGTTTATTCCTCCAAGACTTTTCAATTCCAATTACAAAGGCTCCTTTCTAAAGGGGACATGTTATGTAGATCGTTTACAGCTCGTCAAACTTTCTTTCATTTTCCAGCTTAACTGGCTATGTCCCCTTTCAGGAACTGATTAGGTTAAAAGAGGATATAGAGAATAGTTTCAGTTAGAAAGCACTGCTCAGAATATCCACTTGAGTGGGCTTCCCAAAGAGATGGCCACTCTGAGAAACAGATGGCACTTCGCTCTGATCCACCAGGGTTCCTACACTTTAAACTTTTGTGTATGACCTGTGCCATTAGAGTGGATGTTTCTTCGTGAAGCAGTTAGTCAAGCAGAGAGGTGAGATGGGCAATCAGGGACCACAGTCCGTCCGTTGAATAATGAGCTTAAAATGAGATGTCAGACCAGGTGCACCAGCTGAAACACACTCTGAACTTCACTGGTGGTGACAGCAGCAGTAATGAAAAAGAAAACAGCAGAACCCAAGCAAGGTAGTATGGCAGTGCCAAGAGTAATATGCCAAGCTATTACTCCCAGAGTCCCCAGCTCAAGACCCGCCTTAGCCACGCACCTAATAAATTATGACATTGCTCTGTATTACAGCTTTTGTTGTGACATTTTAAAGATATTTATTGTTTCATACCGCTTTCATGTTGGTTTTTATATTGTATCATATTGTGTGTTTTTATGTAAACCACTTGGAAACCCTGGGATGTCAAGCAGTACAGAAGTCGCTGACAGGCACAATCCGATCTGGATGCCCATCAGCCTCCAAACCTCTGTGCTCCTCTTACTCTGCATTTCTGCAAGACAGGTGATTTTGTCTATCTAGCTGGGGCTCTGCACAGAGCCGGCCACCCCAACCCTCCCTTTTCTGCCCACAGACCCATCCCTTTCCCCCTCCTCTCTGGGCTTGCATTTGCCAGCTCACAAAGGCAGTGTCGAGGGGGTCGAGTAAAGCAACCCATAAAAGTTTACTGCAAGACCACAAATGGGTTAATACAGGCAGTTGAGCTATCAAAGTAATGTGTTGAGTCAAATGCTCAAGGCCCCATTGAGCAAGAGGAAGAGCAGCAAACACAGCAGGGCTATCTGATCATATTTTGAAGCAAATTCAATAATACATCTTTGCGTCTAAAGAGCAACCCACCATCACGACCACCACCACCCATAAGACCATTAAGTCCAAAATGATCACCTAACTGCACCACTGGCTACAGGATAGCCTGTTCTACTCATCTAAATTAGGACCATCAAGGGTGAGCTATTCCACCTGCTTCCCTAACCCCCCCCCCCCAACCTGGAGACTTTAAAAAGCAAGTCTGGAGCTGAAGTTTAGGAGGCACTGCTTCAGGGGGAGAGATGTTATTTCAACCAAGTTGGTCCCCCCCCCCCCAATTTGTTCTGTTTTGCAGTAAACTTGTATTTAGTATATTTTTGAGTATTATTGTGATATTGTTTAGTATATTGTTAAATATTGTTGTATATTGTCAAATTTTTTTGTGGTAGTTCTGTTGTAAACTTGCATTTTGTAAACCGCCCAGAGAGCTTTGGCTATGGGGCAGTATATAAATGTAATAAATGAAATGACTATTTGGGCAACCGTTAAGAGAAATAAAGGTTCTTCCAAAGGAGCCCAACTTATTTGTACAGAGTGTTGTATTGGGAAAAACCCAACTTGCCAACTCCAAAAACAGAGCTTTTCCAGTAGGGAAGGCAAATATACACAATTAATTTTCTGGTGACCTGGTCCTTCATTGATCGTTTCAGCAGACACAACCAGTAAACGCCGGGACCAAAAGGTGTACAGAGAAGCAGCTAAATAGGGCATATGTTCCATCTGCTTCGAGGTTACAAACTCATGACCAGCTTAATATGTTTCCTTGAGCAAAATGAATTCCTCACATCTGTGCATAATTTTATTTCACCGTGCCCTTTTCTAACAGTAATTACAGTCATGGTGGCCTAGAATTACAATCCTTTTTAGATCATAAGTTGCACAATTTCTAAGCTAAGACCTAAATTATGTAGTAGGTGTTTATTTATTTTTTATGATTTTGTCTAGGGTTGGTACAGTTATCGTGGAAGGTATTTGGGATGAAAGAGAAAACAGGGAGCAAATGATAGACTTTGAAATTCAATGGGTGTGTGGGGAGAAGGTAGCAGAGATATTGACTGTCTGATCAAGGTCAACATGTTTATCTTGGGAAATAATGTTAAAATCCTCTTGGTTTCCATAGACCTAACAACTGCTAACACCCCTCCGCTGTCCCCATTCAAAACAATGGGAAACAGAAATGGGCACCCTGTACTCTTTATTTATTTATTTATTTATTTATTTATTTAAATATTTATATCCCACCCTATATCACAAGGATCTCAGGGCAGCATACAATAAATATACAATTCTAAAACTAATTAAACCATTAACATGTTAAAACCAATTTGAAATTTTAAAACAGTAAAATCCAATTAAAACAAAACAGTGTGCAGGCTGGTGGATTTAGCCATCAAAGGCTTTGTTAAAAAGCCATGTCTTAATCTGCCACCAAAATAAAGCCAGTGCCGGCGCCAGTCAGGCCTGCAGGGGGAGAGCATTCCACAGCCGGGGTGCCACAACAGAGAAAGCCCTCTCCCATGTCCCACTATAGTGTATATCTCACATTGGTGGAGCATGGAGAAGGGCTCTTCCGACAGATCTTGGGCTTCAGGCAGGCAGATATAGGGAGAGGCGCTCCCTCAAGTACTAGCAAATATCTCCATAGAAAGGAGGTCCTGTTGCTGCAATGCGGATATTAGCAAAACTCAAGTCACTGGCTCAGTTCGGACGACATATTAAGCAATGGAGGGGTAAATAACGTACTGACCGTGTGTTAAGCAGGAGCAGCTCCACAGACGACACACTGCAGCCGGCGCTGCTCAGAACCAGCAAACGCCCCGGCTGCAAGGAACTTGCGGCGGCCATTTTGGTTGCAGCCTCTCCTCCGTATGTGTCCCCCAGCCGTATCCCAGCATGCACCGTGAGTTCTGCCAGCTGCAAAGAGCGGCTGGGGGTTTTTGGCTGCTCTAGGCAGCAGAACACTATTCCGAAAAGGAATAGTCCACGGAGAGAGAGAGGGGGCAGAATTTGGATGACACTTTAAACAATGGGGCTTTGGGCTAAACAACGTGCAAGCCCGTTGTTTCACTCCATTGTTTAAAGTGCCTGATTAACGTACTGTCAGTTGCATGTGCATTGTGTGCTGCCCTCCAGACGACATAATAAGCAACACGACTGACGATTGTTTCCCCCCTCCTCCGTTGCCTAATGTGTCGTCCGAACTGAGCCATTGAGTTTTTCTGAGTTCCACCATGAAGTTCAGTCCTACACCTAGTTGCATCAGGTTGTGAGCTTTTCTTGCCTTTTCACATGAAAATTTCAAAGTGTGTGTGTGTGTGTGTGTTTGTGTGTATGTTGAGTGCATATATTGCTTATTTACTTATTATATTTATTTCTCACCCTTTTTCCTCCTTCAAGGAACCCAAGGATCCTCCTGCTATGCATTTTCTCTTCACAACCCTGTGATTAGGGTTGTAAGGTTAGGCTGAGAGTCAGTGACCGGCTGGAAGTCACCTAGTGAGTTTCATCGCTGTGGGGGAACTACAACCAATCCAACACTCTAACCTCTTTCCCACACTGGTTCTCATTGTCATTATTAGCTCCACTATCCAGCTTAGTGGGCTTTGCCACGAATAGCGAGTACTCTCCTGCACACTCATGGTGCGGTAGGAACTCAAAGAACATATGGACAAGGGAAACTGCCTCATTCTAAATCAGATCATCAGTCCATCTAGTCCAGTATTGTTGACACTGACTGGCAGCAATTCTCTATGTTTTCAGGCAGGAGTTTTTCCAGCCATACTTGGAGATGCCCAGGAGCAAAGCGGGGAGTGTTTCCATGCAGAGCAGGTGTACTGCCACTTAGCTATGGTCACTCCCCTCAATGCACAGATATGGTCCCTATCCATCAAAATAGTGCTGAGACAGTTTGCTTCAACTGGGATGGTATGTGGTGAGAGAAGAGGGACAAAGCAGTTTGAATGTGGACAGGGAAAGAAGTACGATGATTTTTTATTATTTTTATTTTAAATATTGTTAGTAATTTTCGTCAGCTGTTTGTTTTGGGTACTGATTAAATTTTAGGAACTAGTGTTGCCTGTACCTACTCAGACCATACATTTGTAAAATATACATTGCAAAAAGGTGCCATACAAATCCGGCATGACCTCACCATGTTGAAATTGACCTTCTACTGCCAATGAAACAAACAACATCAAAACATGTTCTGTTTCGTGTGTTAACAACGTTAAGAAAACAGATGTCCCTTCGTATAATAAGGATGCAAATGCAGGACCACATAGAAAGCTTCAAATTACACCAGTTTCTTCTTTCCTCTTTCCTTATCTCTTTATGCTTCTTCACTATATCAGCAAATTCCGAAAGCAATTATAAAGACAATATTGCTTTAAACATGTAAAAGGTTGACTACCTCAGTCAATGGGCAATCACACAGGATCGCAAGGATAGGCATTGTGAACATTTGCATTTGGGATGCAAGGAGGAGTTACAACAGCAAAACAAGACAAAAAAAATCTGAAATAAAACTCATCGAATTATTTGTGTATCTCAATCCATAACTGGCTAATGACTCTAATTTCATAAGGTTTCCCAACCATGCATGCCTAAGGGGGTATGTTTGCTGGTTAGGTTTTCTAATAAACGTCAAGGTGCGTAGGCGCATTAGCCCATTTGAATGAAGGATGATTTCGTATCTGCTGACTATTCCTCTGGGTCCATTAAGAACATTGTTTTGTTGTTGGTTTAAATTAGCATTAACATCTCCTAAGAGTATTTTCAGGGACCTTTGGTTTTTAGCCAATTTTAGTTATGGATCAAGGGCAACATTTCAAAGAAAGGATGCATGTGGGAGGGAATTCTCCGCACAGGGAAAAGCTTGCTGTTGGATATATCCAAGATCAAATTGACCCCTAAAAAGTGCATTTTATTTTTTTGTGATACAACCATTTGCTTTTAGGTTACAAGTCTCCCAGTTCACACCCAGAGCTGTAGTTGTTACGAAGTGTGCATTGCATATCCTGTGGGATCTTCTCGGATTGAGTGAGCTGCCCTTTTACATAGTTAAAGTGTTATTATTCCCTTTATGACTGCCCACACAATTCACTGATATGTGGAGAAGAATAGATAGGAAAATTAGTCAGGAGAGTTGGGGAATAGTATACTGTTTCTTTGCATGTATAATAATAATAATAATAATAATAATAATAATAATAATATTTATTTGTAGCCCGCCTCTCCCTCCGGATCGAGGCGGGGAACAACAACAATATAAAACATAAAAATCACAACAGTTAAAAAAATTTTAAAAACAAGAGAAAAATACAACATTAAAAACATCTTAAAATTCATCTGGAATGTATGACTGTTTTTGCATGTACATAAAACCAGGCATTGCTTTGTCTTGAGAAGTCAAAGTGCTTTTAGTTTGGTTGGTTGATGTTCTGCATCACTCAGAGACTAGAATGTTTAGCAGGCATCTCTATTAAGGATTGGCTTTACGGCAGAAACATATGCCTGGCATCAGTGGCGACTGGTGTCTCTGATTTCAGTGAGGCTGTGAATCTACCCTGGGTTCAGAACCAGTCGGAGCTATCCACAAAGCTGAACACAATACCCCAAATAGGTTCAGAACCTTGGATAGCTCTTTCTGAGTTCTGACTATTTCTGACTGAAATCCAGGGTGGATTCACAGCCCCACTGAAATTCAAGTCACTAGCTTCCCCTGCTTGGCATGCAAAAAGTGCCAGGTTCCATCCCTGTATCTGCAGATTGGGTTGGGAAGACCCCCCCATTAAATACTGGGGACAACATCCCTCCCAAAAGAACAATGGCTTTTGTTCTCCAGGAGTCACACATGTTGAGTGCCAGGTGGAAAGAAATGGAAATCCAGAAGGAGATGTTGAAGAAATCTGTCTGGTTCACATTTCAATAGGAACCAAATCAATTTACATTTCCCAAACTAATATGCAGGAACACAATTGCCCTTTAGTTTTCACACTTCTCTGAATTTTGTGATGCAGTCTTTTGATTTTCTTTTTTTTTGGGGGGGGGGGGTACACAAACGCTAATACACAACATACCAAAAAAAAAGACGCACGTTTGTGGAATCTGCTTGCAAAAAAATATGTATATTACAGAAAATATCATACAAAAATGGATACAGATTCCTACGAAATGCACGAAAACATGCATGGAAATGTATGCAAATATTCATGGAAACATTAAAAAAAATCAAGCTGATGTGGAAACAGGATGGAACAAAGTTGTGCTTCAAAAAACATGAAGCTTATAGAAAGTGCAACCGACAAGTTTGTCTATCGCTAGAGTAAATTAGCTTGCTCAAGACCCTGACAGCTTATAGTATCCTGGGAGAAGACATGAGATGCTTACTAGAATCTTGAACAGGAACACTCCTGTTAGGGGATGAGAATATACTGCAATGTTTTGTTGCAGGACCCACTTTATCCATATGACCTGATTTGAAAAGAGAAGACATTATCTTCTAATAGCGATTTTACTACACTGCAAGTCGCCACACTCCAACAAACAATCGGGAATGCAATCTATCAAATAATCCATCAATGTGATAAAAGCCAGAAAACTGATTAAGAATTAAACAGTTGGCTGTCCTACCAGTGACATAATTAAATCACAAACGCAATATACATGCACAATGAGATTACGTATGCAAACCTAATTAATTTGCCTGGTTTGTTCCGATTCAAGTTCTGTGGACTCCTTAGTGAAGGACTTAGATGAGGAATTTTTCTTCCACTCCTTGCATACTCAGATTTCCATTCAAATGCCAAGCAGGTCTGCATTTTTATTTCTATGTCCATTACACATCTCATTTCCATGCAGCAAACGCAAGGTTGTATGTGATCCACATAAACAAATGTCCATATAAACAGAATGACCAATAGCGGTTAAAATACACCCTCATCAAAAATACTATTGAATAAAATAGCAAGCTCCGAGATCAAAAGGTCAACAAGAGAATAGCTAAGTGTGTGAGTTTCTGACTAGACCTGCATTTTTTTTTCGCCCTGACAGCCACCCGTGAGTGGCATTTGGGCAGCAAGTTGGACTACGCCAATTATCTGAACCAGTGCTCACTGCTAGCTACTTTTAATACCTAAACTCCTGAACCAAACACGTGTATTTCCCCAAGGCAAAGGCAATGGGTCATCCTTTGATGTGCAGAAGCAATGTCTTTGGAGGTTCTTTAAATCTAGAGTTTCAGTAACACTTTCTGAATCAAGGGCCCTTTCTTTCACAATAGTAACAGATGAGACATTTCAGATGAGACATTTCACCACATCCTTCTTTTTGAACCCAAGGAGAAATGAATAACGAAGAAGATGCTATTCGATAGAAGAAGTCATACCTGCAAAACATCGATGCGGTGGAGAAACACTAATTATAACTGCTTCCCTGCAAACCTCTAAGTAAAGCTGCAACTTGTAACCAGTTGGTTATATAGATACATTACTTAGTCAAGAATTGAAAACTAATTTGGTTTTAATCAACTTTGCAGGGGGAAGGTAATAGTTTTTTAATAGAAGTGCTTATAAAACTACATGAACATCACTGGTTCTCCCATGCCTAACTGTAAGCAGCACAACCTTCTGTCCTGTGTCAGAGTGAAATGGGAGACATTTTGTGCCTTCAGCTAGGAGTGACGTGGGACAAGGGAGGAGAGGATGATGACAGACACCAAGATTGATGAAATCAGGGCAAAAGTGTATTAAATGATAACTTCCGGATGGCTATTAGTATGGCATGGGTAAAGGACCAAATACCACTGCAGCGAGCCTGATTTCAATGGTACCTGGCCCCTAACCCAAAAGTTCTACAGGGGAAAAGAGCAGGTTGTCATGTCGCCTGCTGCGAACAACCAAGGCAGGGTCCTGAGGTCAGTTTAGAGCAGGGGTGAGCAACTTCCAGGGTTTGAGGTGCATTGCTCCCCTGCATCCCAGGAAGGACAGCAACCCTAACTCCACTTTCCCCTCTGCCAAAATGCCAAAAATTCAGCAGCATGGGAGAAAGTCCCCTTGAAAAGGAGAACTGGCTATCTGCAAACAAATATTGTTGGCATTGTGACTGGGGGGGAAAAATGGCTACTTTGTTTTAAAAGGAGCTTTTCCTATTGCTGCCACCAGGGTGGCCCTACCATTAGGCAGGGTGACACAGTCCCCTCGGGTGGCAGTTACTGGGGAGGCAGCAGCAAAGTGTCTGTGCCTTGCAGCCTACTCTGTGCTCCCAAAGTTGGACTGCTGGCTTCAAATTAAGGGGAGAATATCCCCCCCCCCCCATGACCTGCACTCTTCTAACTTTGGCTGTGCCCCACTTCTGCTGCCTGTGCCACCGCCGCTGCCTCCTCCTCCTCCTCTTCTTAAATCTCACACACAGCTATAGCAAGCATGCTCCCATTTCCAGTGACACCACCAAACTGAATTTAAATAGCTGTGTTGTCAAATGGTCTCACTAGCACATAACTGCTTTGCCATATCTTGAACTCTGCACAGGTTAATTGAGCTTACATCTTCAAGATGTCAATTTGTTCATGCGCAGTGGTCTTTAATTTGAAATGAGGATAAACGGGTTAGGAAAAATAATAATAATTTCCCTACTTCTTAAACGGAACAGACTTCAAAAGGAACAAAATGTGGACCAGCTAATGTTCTGGAGTTATGTTATTTTGAGTTATATTGTGTTTCTGGTAAGATGTATGTGCAATGTCGTTTTTGAAGTTTTTTTTTTAAAAAAATGCACACTCTAACAAGTAGAAAGCTTCTATTTATAAATTCACCATCTGACAAGTTGTCTTCAAGGGGTGCAATTCAATTTGCTTGGAACATCAAATGATTCCTTAGTCAATTAGACCTTGTGTTCAGAATTTTATTAGCCACAATTATAGGACACACTAAATCTGCTTTAGACTTCAGCAAAACTATATTCAATTCCAGCATACTTTAGTGCCCAGAGTTTGAGACATGAATCTATTTTACACATTTAAAAAATAGTTATGCAGGCATACACAACTTCCGTCTCTCCAACTGTTTTAGAATACAATTCCCATAAATCCCAGCCAACATGGACAGTGGTTGGAACTGTACTCCAAAACATCTGGGAGTTACTGGGATTTCTTCACCTGAGTTACAGGTATCACAGCTAGGAATAATGAAACAGGAAACAGCATTCGATGGGATTGTACACACAATGACTGAATTCGGACGACATATTAGGCAACAGAGGAGGGGGAACAATCGTCAGTTATGTTACTTATTGTGTCATGTGGAGAGTAACACACAACACACACACAACTGACAGTACGCTAATCTGGCAATTTAAACAATGGAGGGAAACAATGGGCTTGCACATTGTTTAGCCCGAAGCCCTATTGTTTAACGTGTTGTCTGAATTGAGCCCCCCCTCTCTCCGTGGACTATTTCGTTTGGGAATAGAGTTCTGCCAGCCAGAGCAGCCGAACCCCCCTGGCCACTCTATACAGCTGGCAAAACTCACGGTGCATGCTGGGATATGGCTGGGGGACTGAGGGAGGGGGAGGGAGCAGATGCTGCAACCAAAATGGCCACCGTTCATTATTAGCAACCGAGGCATTTGCCGGTGCCGAGGAGCGCCGGCTGCAGCATGTTGTGTGTGGAGCTCCGCCTGCCTAACGCACGGTCAGTATGCTATTTACCCCTCCGTTGCCTAATATGTCATCCGAACTCAGCCATTATGTTTGGTGATAGTACGGGTGACCATATGGAAAGGAGGACAGGGCTCCGTATCTTTAACAGTTCTATAGAAAATGGTATTTCAGCAGGTGCAATTTGTATGCATGCAGCACCTAGTGAAATTCCCTCTTCATCACAACAGTTAAAGCTGCAGGAGCCCTGTTCTCTTTTGGATCTGGTCTCATGCCCCACCAATTCTCATCCACAGGGTCCAGGGCAACTTGAAATGAGTGCAAACACTTGTTTCTGGAACCAAGCAGGTCAGCAGAGATCACATAATGGAGCTCCGTTGAGCTGTCTTAATTGAGAAATAGTTGTTTCCACTTGCTTCAAGGCTTCCTCTGGGAAGTGCTAAATCTCTGTTGCACAAGCAGTACGTCCTACTTACATGATGGAACCAGCAGCACCCACAATTTTCACAATAGTATCTGCAGGGCACAAGAGAATCGGCAGAGTAATTGCCACTTTGGATTCCACCCATGCTTGGTTCAATTGGGGTGTTAGCCAAGACTGGTTGAGTTCCTGTTGCTCAGCTGAAGCAACGGATGCAGCCCAACATACCATAACAGATTGATCTTGGTGGAAAGGTGCCTTTCAGGCAAGCATAGCTCCCATTACAGATCATTTCCCAGAAGCTTATAAGCTTCCCTGGAATGCAGTTTGGAAACAGACTTCTGTGGGCAACATGCCACTGGA
The DNA here is from genome assembly GCA_029215795.1 of Anniella stebbinsi. Lineage (NCBI taxonomy): Eukaryota > Metazoa > Chordata > Lepidosauria > Squamata > Anniellidae > Anniella > Anniella stebbinsi. The sequence goes on along the minus strand of JARDYH010000001.1, from coordinate 12,362,095 downwards.
AACGGTTCTAATTTTCCCAATATTAACTTCAGTTCATTCTGAAGTTTTCAATCTTAGGTTTGGTTCATCCCAAATTCTGACTCCCCCCCCCCTTAAGATTTGCATGAAAATTCCTTCATATTTTCTGCATATTTCGTCCAATGTTTGTATACATTTTTGCCTAATAGAAATAAAGTTGTGCGAGCAATGCATTTTGGAACATTTGCGTGTGTGTGTGTGCACGCGCTTTATTCTAGTATAAGCATCTTTGAATGAATATTTTGGGGAGAGTTAATCATGTTTTCTCCATATTTTTCCTAGGCCAATGACCATTTCCCAAGTTAGAAGAACTGATAGAACTCTTGTTTGGATCATATATATTTCAGTCCAAGTTATAATTGGCTTGAATATCTGTAACGTAATTTCTAGGAGGAGGAGGAGTATTATGAGCCACAACCTAGGAGATAGATCTCTCCAACACTCAGAACCATCCATTGGTCCTTGCTATGGAATCTGAATGTTATTTGGATAAGTCACATGGGTGTGGCTTCCTCAGAATTCCACCATCCCCTTTAAAGGAATTAGTATTATCGTTGTTGATATTTTGTTTTAAATAATGGTTTTGGGTTTTTATACATTTATTTTGTTTTAATGGCTTTACTAGATTTTTTTTAATAGTTGTATTCCTTAGTGTACACTGCCTGGTGGAACAGGCAGAAAGACGATTTTAGACATAGAGTTCAAACAGAAACTTAAGGCATCATCCATTTCTACCGTTGAAGCTAAGAGGATATGGCCGTGAGGGCCTTCTTCTCACCAAAAAAGTATCATTTTCTGCTAGGATGTCTGAGAATTGTAGCTTCAGGCCCAATCCTCAGCAGGGCGGAAAAAAAGAAAGAAATAAAAAAGAAACTTCCAGGGAGTGGGAGTGCTCACCACTACCTCCTCTACTCCAAGACAATTTAGTGAGCTCTTGGATGGAGGAAGCGGTGATGAGTTCTTCTACTTCGGTCGAACGCTTAAAAAGCTTAAATTCCTTTCAAAGAGGACCATCTCCCATAAGGAAGTGCCCACAACCCATTTCACTTTAATCCAGTACATGAAAGCAACCAGATAGTGAAAGAGATAGGTAGTATGCATGGGGGAACAGCTGCGTAAGGTTAGCTATGTTGTATTTTAGCATAGTGTAGCAGCTAATTTTTAAGCCAATATGACCCTCATCCAAATCTTGCCTCAGACAGGAACTAGGTGGCCTCTGACATGTCATCATCTCTCAGCATCTCACCTTTAATAAGGGAATAATATAATAGTGAGATGCTTAAGGGGGGGTTGTAAGGATTACTGATATAATGCATGGCACGATGAACAAGTGCTAAGTAATATTACCATCTAGTCCACATAATTATCAGCTGCAGCACTAACAAAACAAATACAGGGATTAACTTCAAAGCCATAACTATTATGAGTTCTTCCATGTGTGCGTGCGTGTATTTATGTATCTATCTATTGGTCGATACATAGGTATAGACACGCAGTATAGTGGTCAACAGACTGAGTTATGTTTCAGGATTGCTGGTATGAAACTCACCCATACAATCCCAAACCTCTTTCTGACTCCCACCCCTCTATAATATGTGGATAATATTATTGAGCTCACCTTACAACAGTGATACCAGGCTAGCCAAAGCAAGGTATGTGATGCATTTGCAACCAATCTAAAAATGCTATGATATTTTGATTATTATTATTTGTGGGGGGGGGGTGGAAAAATCCACCCCCCTGAACAGTTAATTTAATCAAAAGCAACCTAATCTCTGATCCTTTGAATACATAATCAGCTGCACACTTGTGCACACTTGAAAATTATTGATTCCTCATATTTAAACAAATGCAGATCCAGGTGATGTATGTCATAATCATCTCCACTAATGTGATTACTGCTTGTAAACTGATTACTATAATTAGGAGTAGGTTATTTGTATGATGCCAGAGAGAGTAGGGGAGCAACTTGCCTGGTAGTTTTTGGAATGGCCCAAAATAAATAAATGATCAAAATACCCTTTATCCCTGCAAAGTGTTTTAAAAGGAATTAATTGTGTGGTCTGTTTTTTTTAATGGGCCATACAAAGTATTAGGGTTCATTGTTGTTTAGAAATTATTAATTCTAGGACAACAGAGACTTGAAGCTAAAGATTTGGAGGGTTTAAATCCAAAATTCCGGCTTACAAGGGTTGCGATTGCAAATTCACTTAAAGTGAAACTTGAAGCAAATAGTGACATAACAGTGGGATTTTGAGAAAGCAAATGAATATCAACATTTGTAGTGAAAATAGGGGGCACATCCATTCCCATGTTGGCACCAGATTTTGCTTAAATAGGGAACCGGGGAGGAGGGGAGTCTCAAATCAAAACGTCCATTCGCCAAATTCGGACATCTCTTCACTACCTGTGCTGTTTCCACCAGAAACCTGACAGGTCTGAGATTAGGAATATCCATTGGCGGGACGTCACATTCTTTTTTGACTCAATGGAGTTCTACAGGGAACACAACTTGATTTGCATCTGTGAGCTGAACTGTAGGCATTTCCACGACCTCCAGGAACTTTCTGGGCATTTTTTAAGGGTCTGCATTTTGCACAAATTCTGACCCAACTCGTGCACGTGACGACCAGATTTGTGCAAATCCAGCTGTGATTTGCGCAAATTTGTTCATAAATTTGTGTGAATTGCAGAACCTTCCAAAAATGTGCAAAATCTCTGGAAAATCCATCAACTGACCCAACTAGCTGGAGATCAAATTCAGCGCCGGAGCATGATCCCAAACAAAGTCCATGAGGCTGAGCCGGGGGATTTTTTTTAAACCCCAACCCCTCCCCCTAATGCAAGTAAGTAAATAGTTTATTTGTGTATCAAGAGCCATTGCAATAAACAAAATACATAAAAAAAACAAGAGCAAAATGTGCATCAGTTTAAAACAATAATAAAACCTAACAGTAAGGGATTACTCATTGAGACAGTTCAACATGTCCCAAAATTTCCTCCTTAGAATTGCTGCTCTGAAAGCAAAGCGGGCCACCTTTTGAGAAACCTGGGGCAATCTATCCCCCAATAAGAAAATGATCAGATACTCATCGGATCTGCCAGATGGCAGGTCTAAATCCCTAAACAAGGCTGTCCATAAATCTTCATAAATTAGGCAGACGACCCCCAATGGGTTTCTCTGACATCCCTAATTGAGACCTGTGTTTTGAAGGATCCAACTGGCCTGCAGTATGAGCTTGACTGCCTAATACACTATCAGCTTACATACAGGACCTAGTGGACAAGATGAAAAATGGGTTATATGCAGCATATTCCTTAGCCCAGTAAAATACACAGTCAAAGTATGTAGCAAGGAGAGGTTTATCCTTTTGTAGCCCACCCATGTCTTACTCCTTCCCCTGCAGTTAGGAATATTAGTAAAATAATTCCCATTTGGTACCAATGTGAACTTTGTTATTAAAGACCCTAACCACATTGCAGAGGATTTGGGGAGGAGGTTCACACATAAGGAAGGAAAGTGAGAGATTAATGTATATTACTATCATTAACAGTGAAACAACATATTTATGTAGGAAATGTCATCAATTCCAAGGAACATTATTATTATTATTATTATTATTATTATTATTAGAGCTGTGCAGCGGATCGAATCCGAACCATGATCCGGAACCGACCAAAATTGGATAAAATGAAATTATTCTGATTCCGATCCTATGAACCATCCCATCCGATCCAATCCGAAGGGACCCAATCCAGATTGGAAAAATTGGAGAATCGGACCTCCATTTTATGGTGTTTTAAACTGACAGTGGACTTAGAAAAATAATGTGTGGTAACTTTATTTTAAGAGGTAGAAAGTTGAAACTCCCTGACATAGGAGATTGGATGTGGCTACTCATGTGTGAAAAATTCTAGAGAAATTCGTGCAAGGCTTTAGTGGCACTGAGTGGTTTATTATTTTAAACTTCCATAAAGGGGGGGGGGAGGGTGTGTGTGTGTGTGTGTATTTGACAGCTTGATCCACCAATTGTGCTTTACATCAGTGCATTCCAAGTCATGCTGTCTGTTAAAGATTCAGAAATTTCCTGACAATTGAGCATGTTTTAATTATTATTGTTTTCTGGATGTTGATGTGGATGCATTTTGGTAGGCTCAGTTTCTGATGGTTTTCTCATATATATATATATATATATGTGACTGATGAGACTAATGGAATATTTGTGACCTTTTCCTGTTGCCATAGTTCTTTGACTTCCATGGCCAGTGGTGCATATTTTTCTCTCTTTTCCTATTCCTTTCCTACATTTTTTTGCCATTGCATATTGCTACGTCAATGAGGTATGTGTGTTTTTCTTTTTTGTCTATGACCATTATGTCTGGTTGGTCGCAAGGTATTGTTTTGTCTGTATGAATTGTTCTGTCCCAGTATATTTTATGATCTGCATTATTATAATTAGTATTAGTATTATTTTCATAGTGTTCCCAATAGGAGTCTTGACAGAGACACATGGCTCCAGGACAATCAAGAAACTAGCAATTCAAGAAGCTAAAGTGTGTGTGTGTGTGTGGGGGGGGGGTCCTAAAAGCACTATATCCCTGACAAACTTACACAAACCCACTTTCCATCCCATCTACCAAAGGGAGGAGGCAAAACGGAGGTTCCCCTGACTGACAGCTGTTGTAATGAAGATTTTATTACATTGTGCAACACTCATTCCTCACATGGTTCTACATTCTGTCAACCTCGGCACAGAAGACAGTCCTCAATCATCGAACAGCTTGACTTGGTTAGAAAAAAAAGTGATGGTGTTAGTCTCAAAAGAGGATTTGTCACTTTTGACACACAGAACTGTTGGAATTTGTTTATCACCTCTAGGTTTCTTCTGCATCCCACTGTGTGCATTTTGTTACCCCAATCTAAATGTAAAATGGCAGATTAGTCAACTTCCCTTCCTTGGTTGCTTTGCCCATGGAATCTGGCTAGATATCCATCACCAACGTCTTGGTGGTGGGCTCCTCCTTCCCTCCATTGCTGGAATGGTTGCCTCTGCCTAAAGTCTCTCTTCTTTCCTCCCTTGCTTCATATTCCTTTTCCCTTTCTGTTTCCCTTCCTTTAACTGGCACTCTCTCTCAATACCATGGCAAGCACCACATGTTGGCATGGACGGGTAGGGATACTGGAAGGTTCTTTCTAAGAAGACAGACCATTGATCCATCAAGCTCAGTATTGTCTACGCAAAGGGTATTGAAGCTATTTCAGCCAGTGCCAAATTCTATTTCAGAGACACTTTAAGGTGCTGCATTCCAGTGGTGGGCAGGGCAAAAGGCAGAAAGGGCAGGGCCAAACATACCAGCATATTGTAATTAATTAAAGCTCTTACTGCCAGTAACTAAAGTAACTAAAGGGAGGAAATATTTTAAACAGAGGGAGAAGATAGTAAAATGCTTCCCTGCAACAAAGTGAGGCAGATCTGATCCCCATGTGTCTACTCAGAAGTATGTCCCATTGTGTGCTGAGGATTGCAAACTTAAAGCACAATTTTAGTTCTACTCAGAAGTAAGTCCTGGCTTCCCTGGGGGGGGGGGGTGCGAGGAAACAGAAGAAAACAAGACTCCCCCCACTCCTTTACACACATGCCAGGGAGGTGTTCCCTTGATTCAACTGTGCCTGCCATTTAAAGGAGCCCTGGGATGCAGCAGGATCTTCTGCATTGTCGCCCCTCTCCACCTGTGTAATCCAACTCTTATCAATGATGCCAAAGAACCAGGAAGCACAATGGCACCAGATAAACAGTGGGATTTCCCTTAATGTAGAGATGCCCTAAGTCTTAGGAGGCACTTCAACCTTTTCAAATGGTGGTGGGGTGGGGGTGAGATTGCACAAAAGCTGCAACCACCAAACTCTCAGGGGAAGGGGCCATGGCCTTCTAGGGAGCCCCAAGGACCATATTGGGAGAACAGGTGGTCTTAATTTGGCCCCCAGGGTGGAGGTTCTGCAACCTTGATCTATACTGAATTGGTGGTGACTCTCCAGAGTTCTAGGGATTCATCTTTCCCATCCCAACCTGGAGATGCCAGATATTGAACCGGGAACCATTATCTTGGTTCTCACTGGCTAGGACTAAGACAGACCGTACACCTAGACCCCCTCTAGATGGATTCTGTTTGACGCCTGGTTAGCCGATTATGTGCATAATCTCTGAAGTGCTTTATCGTAAATGCTTGTACGCAAGAGGTAATTGAGCGCACAACTGGTGGCCTTAACAGTTGTTTGAAATGCGCTTTACAAGTAGATAATGCAGAGAATCGCTTGTTCACATAGGCAAAATGCGCTTTAACGGCCGGAGGAAAATAAAACTCGCTATTTAACGCTCATTCGATAATGCGCTTAATCGGAGAGATAAAGCACCTCAACTCCCGATTTACGCTCCACTCTTGTAGAGGTAAAATTTTTAATGAGACTTCAAAGAGCTTTAAACGTCTCATGTAGAGGCAACCCTAGAAACCACTGTGACAATGCAGGTTGCTCTAGAGAATACTCTGTTTCCTTTTCCAACCATATCTTTACCTCCACTGCCTAAACTTTAAAGAGTCCTGCTATGTCAAGTTGACCAAGGCAGTCCAAAGCGGGGTGGGGAGCCTTACAATATCTTTGTTCTTTTCCCTTTTTGATCTCTTTTTTTCTTTTTGCCTTAATTCACTCTGAAAGAAATCCCTCTTTCCTTCCTCCCCTTCTTCTTCTTCCTCTTCTTCCACCTCTTCCTGTACAACGATGACTCCTTTAGCCATCGTTGGACTCCCCTGAGGTTCTCTGGCTCCTTCAGACTCAATCCTTTCCTGTCTGATTCAAACAAAATCTCCTGCTAAAAGGGTTTAGCAGAGATGCTGAGGCTAACATTTCTGAAATAAGCTAATTTGAGCAAAGCATTGAAAGCTTTGATGGAAACGCAGTCTTCAGGACTGAAGCCTGCTCAAAGGCAACGATGCATCTGCTGCCCTCACTGTAAGTGATAGAAATCCCTGCAAAGAGCAAGGAAACAGCTGTGTTGTGCGGAGACCCGGGGCATTTGAATAACGTCTTCTGTGGCATACATTTTTAGTTGTGATACTTTGGGACCTGAGGACAAATGTCATTTTATGTGATGGTTCCCTGATCTAAGTATCGTTTGCAAGCTGCTGTATAGCTTTGTTTACAGACACACAGCTCCATGAAAGCATCTTTTGCATAACCATGTAACTTCTCTTGAAGTTAACCCAAAGAGCGATTTTATGTCCACACCCCTGATCAGAACAGCGGATTGAAAGCCCCTCTTACCTTCATCAGGAAAGCATTTACGAGAAATCATTGTAGATTTCTTATGTTACCCTAAAAAAATAGCAGTTTTCTGACAACCTGGGGATGTAAAATTGCAAAGATGTTTTTGAGAGTCAACAAACCAAATGGTAACAGGATCAGGAGCTCTGAGTGGACAGGCCCTCTAATGCTGCATAACAGTTGTCTCAAGGTATTCAGTTCAGACCAGGGTGGTAATATAATCTACTTTATAGATGACAGTCCTGTATTTGAAGGGTTGTCAGAAGGTCTATTTGAAGGGGTATCATACAGACAGTATAAAACAATAAATATGCACAGCTAAAAACAAATTAAACCATTAATTAAGCTACAACCGGTATAGAATTTAAAAGCAGTAAAAACAATGCAAACAATTAAAATTATGTGCAACCTTAGTGAATTTAGCCGTCAAATACTTTGTTAAAAAGCCATGTTTTAATTTGATACCTAAATGAGGTCAGTGCCGGCACCAGTCTGGCTTCCAAGGGGAGGACATTCCATAGCCGGGGTGCCACAACAGAGAAAGCCCTCTCCCATGTCCCACAATGGCATATGTCTTGCGTTGGTGGAAGCAGACGAAGGTTTCGCCAACAGATCTCAAGTCTCAAGGCAGGCATATATAGGGAGAAGTACTCCCTCAAGTATCGAGGTCCAAAGTCATTTAGGGCTTTAAATGTTATTACCAACTTGAATTCTGACCGGAAGCATATAGAAAGCCAGTGCAATTCCTTTAAGACCGGTGTTATATGATATTTGTGGGATGTACCAATCAGCAGTCTAGCTGCTGCATTTTGCATTAACTGCAACTTCTGAGTCATCTTGAAGGGCAGCCCCAAGTAAAGTGTATTGTAGTAGTCTAATCTGTGCCATCTTTTGCAGCAGAATGCAGTGACAGACCCAGCCACTTAGAAGGAGAGACAAGCATTTCAAGTTCCATATCACAATGGATAGCTACAGACTGGTCTGCCAACTTCAAGCTCCTGGATCCATTGCTCCAAATGAAAGCCCAGATAGATGCGACTGCCAGGAGTGCCTACTATCAGCTTCGGCTGATATGCCAGCTCCGCCCCTTCCTAGAGTTGGAAGACCTAAAGATGGTAACTTTGAGGCTCGACTTCTGCAATGCCCTGTACATAGGGCTATCTTTGTGCCTAGTCCGGAAACTTCAACTAGTTCAAAATATGGCAGTCAAGTTTGTCACTGGTACACCTATGGGTGACCATATTACGCCAGCTTTAAAATCGCTCCACTGGCTGCCAATTAGTTTCCGGGTGAAGTATAAAGTGTTGGTTATTACCTTTGAAGCCCTACATGGTTTGGGTCCAGGTTACCTGCAGGATCGCCTTCTCCCATACAATCCGCCCCGCACGCTCAGGTCCTCTGGGAAGAACGTACTACAGTCAGCCAAGACTAGGCTGACAACCGTTACCCAGAGGACCTTCTCTTCTGCTGCTCCCAGACTGTGGAATGACCTGCCAGAGGAGACTCGTCAACTTAACAGTCTTTTAGAATTTAAGAAAGCTATAAAGACTGTTCTCTTCCGGCAGGCATATCCAGTGGAATTTTATAATAATAACATAATAATAATAATAACGATTTATTTCTTACCCGCCTCTCCATCTAGATCGAGGCTTTTAGGGTGTTTTAGGATGTTTTTAGGATGTTTTAATGCAATTTTAATAATGTGTGTCATGTTTTAATCAGTTTTATGTATTTTATCATATTGTTGTTCCCCGCCTTGATCCAAACGGAGAGGCGGGTAAGAAATAAATTATTATTATTATTATTATTATTATTATTATTATTATTATTATTATCTAAAGAAAGCAGACCTAGGCTGAGTTACACACACATCCATTATATCTAGGGATATACAAATCTGTCAGCTTTGCTTTCTCCCATATTTAAATTGTTTCCATCCCATTCCATGCTGTACAATGGGGAAAGTTTACAGCTGTGTGCACTATATTTTAAGTGTGTCCAGATGCGTACTTTCCTCCATTGACTAAAGTTTGAAAAGGTGTATTTTTTTTTCCAAATTCAGGATTTAGTTCAGATGAGAAGTAGTATGCAAATATTGCAGATAGATAAATAAATATTCTTTATTTGCGAACGAATAAATAATGTTCACAAGTGCAAGCTCAGAAACATGTGAGCTTGGCCTGAAGGATCACCTTCACACTTGGGGTGGGTGCAGCCAAGGCAAGTTCCATTTATTTTATTAAAACATTTGTCTCCCACCCTGTATCACAAGGATCTCTAATAAAAATGAATTGACACAAAGCCATCATACATCCCTAGATTAACAAAGCAGTCCTTTTTAACACCAATGGGAACGAGACAAGAGTTTGGGGACAGGAATCTAAGGAATGTGTTCAAATAGTGAAGGCAAACTAGAGGAAGAGCATTCTTGGGAAATCCAATGGTAAGGATATAACAAGGGAAAAGACACCTCTTAGAGATGTTGATAGATGATGGCCAGAAATTCAGGAAGAGAAAAATGTCGACAAGGTAGGCACCTGGATGATAAGAGAGATTTATGGATCATCAACCCAGAGATATGAGATTAAAAGCTATGGAACACCTGGGCCGTGATTTTGAAATAAAAGAAGAGGATGGTCACAGGCAGGCAACACAGAGAAAAGGATGAGTGAAAGCAGAGCTAAATCTCTGTCAACAGATAAGGAAGTACTTTGAATGCAAGCTCTTTCTGAAAGTGGAGCCTAGGAAAAGGCAGGTATTTTCTTCCACCCTTCCAATTTCCCCCCACTTTCCTCCACAGATGTGTCCACCTCTGCAGAAAATGTGAAGGTATGAAACCAGGCCACCAATACTGTTTAATGGTCCCTGTGATTCTGAGTTACATATGACTTCTCTTACCATACAAGAGGTTTTGCCAGTCATATCGATTTCCTTTCAACCTCTCTTTAATTTCATACAGACGTTTGATCCCAACAAGACCCTGCAAATCTACCTCTAATGTAGCCTTAGAAAAAAATGTATTTGTACAGAGATTTCAGGAATTTTATGAGAACTAACATCATTTTAGCATCTCACCATGTTTCTACACATACCTCACCTGGCGAATTTCACCTCAGGTGGCCTTTGGTAGTAATCTTAAACCAAGTATTTCTCTCTTTACACCTGGAATGGAGAACCTCAGGCCTAGGTGTCAAAAGAGCCCTCTGCAGTTCCTCAGGGGGCCATGCCCATTTCCAAGGTCTCACACCCTTGCCCTCAAACGACCTATCGTTTGGTGGTCTCCTGGCTGCTGTGAATAATCTTTGCCATGTTCTAAAAGGTTGAAATGCCTTTCCTAAGGCTTAGTTACTGGCAACAGGAGTTTTATGCTACAACCGGCTGATAGCGAGTTTCTTTAAATGAGCGTTTTATAGCACACTCATTACTGGCCACTCGCAGATGTTCATGGGTGATTCTGATGACGCCACCAGCCTCCTGTGCATCTCCCGCTCCATTTTCCTGTTCTAGATCCAAAACGAAAACCTCAGGAGACCCGACTCTTCAGGGATAAATCAATATTTGCCAGGTTTTCCTGCCATGTGCAGGCAAAGTTGCTCTATAAAATGCCCACTAACGGGTGCTGTCCCATTCAACTGCATTGAGGCTGTACAAGCTACATGATCACTGTTCTCTTCCTCATGTAATTACAGCTCATTGCAGAAGCAGAAGAAATGCAGGAAGCAGAGTCACGGTAAGGGGACACAATTCCCCCCCCCCCCCACCTAAAGGAGCTCAAGTTTGGTGCCACCCATTTTGGCTTTGGACACTGTGCCCCCCTTGTCCTCAGTCCTGCCCGCTGCTGGGATATAGCTCCTGGACACGTCTACAAACTGGTCTTCGGCGTCAGTCCGAAAGAGGCTCTGCACACCTGCTTTGCACAATCCCTGTATTTTCCTTGTGCACGCTATGATCTGCCAGATTCTTTTCACAGTGGCTTTATCCCCAGAAAGTTCACTAACTACGCCTAGCCCGGCATTTTGGATAACAGAGATTGATCAATTTATTGATCAGCATTCATTACAAGGCAGTCACGGTTTTATCAAAAGATAAGAGATTTTAAGAAGCAAAAGAGCACAGCTTACTCTGTCTGGAGCACATACGTTAAATTCTAAGAAATATATGGTGCACAGCCAGTGTTGGGATATTCCAACTTAAATGAAATATCACATATCCAAGCCCTGTTAGCCACAGATGCATAAGGAGTCCTAGGCCTTTATCACACCTACCCGGTTTGCTTCTGCGGGTTCCCCCTCCGTTTCCTATGCGAGTGTAGCCTTTTGAATCACATGTGGTCGGTTTTGCTCCGATATCTCAGCTCAGCCTCCTGAACTTGCCTGAAACGGACTTCGTCCATTCAGGGTTAAATCGAAATATAAACGAAAAAACGATCACTCAGGGTGAGAGAACAGCATGAGGAGGACGATGTCATGCGAGTCCCTGGCTGAAGATCTGGATCGAAGTCGCGGTGAGTGTGCTTAAAACCGCGCGTGTGATAACGACCTTAATTAGTTGAACTGTGTGCTTCATCATAAGCATCGCCTAGAAGTCATTAAAACTGTTCTCACAATAATACAACCAGAGATATGAGAAGCTCATTTTCCCCTCTTTGTTAATATCATAATTGACAGTGCTGTCCAGTTTAGCATGCTCGTTATTTTAATGAATGCAGAAGTTTCACAAACTGAAAGGCAAGTCCTAAGTTAGCCATCCTTCAAAGATGTTGCTGTTCTTTTGAGCATCAATATTCTTCCACCTTTATTAGCCAGTGAGAATAAAGAGCAGAGAACCCAACACACCCTTGACTAACTCAAAGCAAAATCGTTGCCCAAGCCCTGACCTAAGCAATGGTCTGATGCCTCTCTCATCTCATGGAAGGCTCATAAACTGTGTATGTGATCACAGGGTAGCTGAAACAGTAGAACCCTAACAGAATATTTCAAAGGGTAGATTTATCAGGAGTTGTTAAAAAAAACAAAAAACCATTGAGACTCATTCATTTGTTATATTCTGGGGACTATCAACAAACTTTATGCTTGGATGATCACCAAGAATCCTTGCTCATTACAAACAAAATATGATGACATCAAAGAACCTTGTGGCACCTTAAAGACTAACAAATTTATTATGGCTTACGTTTTCATGAATCCAGTCCAAACTGTTATCCTCAATTCTGTGACTAAATCAAGATTGGAAGTCCCTTCGTTCAACAATGTCCACTACACCCACCATATTGAGAGTCACGCTCCACGCATCGGATGAAGTGGGCTGTGTCCAAGAATATGTATGCCAGTCTTTCTATGGTTGTATACTCTGCCCTTGAGGCACTGGGTCAAGAGTTCTGGTAGGGGTTTTGGTCAAATAAAGCCACTGCTGCATCTAGTAGTCTTCAGTGAGTCTCTGTTAGGTAGGGTGTCCATGGGAAGTATCCAATGGTATCATTCTGTTAACTCAAATACACTAGCAGATCTCTGCAGAATCTTTCTGTTGGACAAGCGGTTGTGTGTCATGCTTGCGCAACCGGCTGCACAACAGGTTGCACACATGGAATGTGCTAGGGGTTGCAGAAGGGTTATGCAAAACAGGCTGCACAAAGGGTAGCCCAAGCATGATGCACAACTACTTGCAGAACTGCACCTGCCCAAACATAACTTTAGTTGGATTCTTCTCTTACGCATAGTGCGGAACTTAGATCCGTTTGCGCAACGTCATTCGCGCTAACGGAATTACACAGCTGGATACTGCCCCATGTGTCCTACTTTGCAGAGGACAGTCCTCTCATTGAAGGGCTGCCAGGGAACAGTCCTCTATTTGAAGTTGTCCTCTATCTGAAAGTTTGCCCTGTCCAAATCTGGTTTAAAGATGAAGACCCATAAGAAGGCAAAACCTTCTCAATGTTTCCCCTGCAAAGCAGACTGAGCATGCACCCAAGGGACCTGGGCAATATTATCCCCACTACTGTGAGAGATGCATTCTATTTCAACTAAAATTATAGTTATTATTTCAAAACTTGCATTCATGCATAGGAATTAGCATATGCAAATGTCATGTGGTCTCTCTCTCTCTCCCTTTTGCAATACATAAGTCGCCACATGAGCAATAGGCAGCCTAATAGCTGAAATTGCATTGTGAGAAATTGCATTTCTGAGGTCATGACAGTGTTGAATTATACTTCATTCTTAATGAACATTAGTCATGATTCCCACAAGTCTGTTGTTTCTAATGTTGGCACCACAGCACTAAAATGAATTTTAAATAAAAAAAATTAAGATGTGCCAGAATCCAAGTTTTGGGGAGGAGGGATGTGTATCACTACTTTGACTACATTTCTGGAGGGAGACAGCACATGGTGTGGCATAGTGGCTAAAGTGTTGGACTGGGAGTGTGGTGTAGTGGCTAAAATGCCTTCACAATGGGCCAAGCATGCCTGGGCATGTGGAGGCCATTGCGGGTGGGGGTGGGGTGATGAGGTGGCATGGGTGGCAGCCATTGGCTGCTCCCGTGGTGCCTCGTGGCAGGGAGAGGATTGAGTGAGTTTAAAGGCAGACTCACCCCTCCTTGCTGCCTCTTTGTTTTTGCGGCTCCCTCCCTCCCTCCCTATAGGCAGTGTGGGTTCGCTGGTCGCTCTGTCGAGGGCCAAGTAGGACTTTTTGGCTCATAATCACTTTCGGTTATGGGTTTTTTTCGCCTACTTCATACTGCAAGACAGCCAGGGTGTATTAAATACGTGATGTTCATTAATGTTTCGGTCACTTTTACATTTGGCAGGCAGGTGCGGGCATCTGGAGTGTCATAGGGTTGGTGAGCATTCACAGGCACTGTTTCGGTGATTGGGAATGGCTGAGGGCCCCCAGCTGTGAGTGTTACAGCCTCAGCTGGCGGGATAAGAGTTACCTTTAAGGCCAACCTTCCTCACCTACTCGGAGCTGTACGGCATGAGGGGAGGTCAACATCGGAAGGCCTTCCTACCCCATAAGGGCAATCTGGATTGTGGTGAACTGGGAAGCTCCACTTCACAGACAGTGAATGTCTCGCCCTGAAATATTTAGGATGCCCGCATAGGTTAACCCACTCTGCAGATCTTTAATAAAGTGGCCCTGTTTAAAATCCACTTCTGTGTGTCGCCTCGTTATTTCTCCGCTCTCCATTACCCGCAAGTGTTGGCCTGGGAGTCAGTAGATCTGGGTTCTAGTCCCCACTCAGCCATGGAAAACCACTGGATGACTTTGGGCCAGTCACAGACTCTCAACCCAGCCTACTTCACAGGGTTGTTGTTATGAGGATAAAATGGAGAGGAGGAGGATTATGTACACCGCCTTGGGTTCCTTGGAGGAAAAAAGGCGGGATATAAATGCAATAATAAATAAATAAAAATGAAATAAAATAAAGTATTGTAATAGAAAATGAAGACTACGGCGCAACCATAAGTATGCTTGGCACTTCAGTTGTGCTATTTCAATATGCCAGTTCAAACTCCTTCGAAACAACAGAAGTAAAATTTAGAATTATCTTTTGAGCTTCTGGATCTGCCTCAACTCTCCCCCATGCCTCATCTGTTCTTTAAATCCTCTTCTGGAAATGTATTTAATCTCGACCAGAACAAAAATTATACATCTATATCTATAATCTTACCATCTGCAACTCTTCCGCAGCCCTTTTTCTGATGAAATACATTTGTGAGAGGCAGATATGTCCTGGGGATTTTTATGGATGGGAAACAGAGGGAGAG
The DNA here is from genome assembly GCA_029215795.1 of Anniella stebbinsi. NCBI lineage: Eukaryota > Metazoa > Chordata > Lepidosauria > Squamata > Anniellidae > Anniella > Anniella stebbinsi. The sequence goes on along the minus strand of JARDYH010000001.1, from coordinate 12,346,994 downwards.
AAAGATCATCCTGCAATGAAAGAATCTTAAATTTAATCTGTCAAACATTTCAATCTCTTTATAAAAAAACAAGTCCTTTAAAAACTGCATTCAGCCATATAAGGGAATGGAAATGGGTAAAGAAATTAAAGAGGGAAAATAAGACTTTTATTGGCTTCGCTTAGTTTTGACTTGAATTGCAAAACCAATTTCAGGAACAAGAAAAGAGCACCGTGGATTTAGCGGCATGAAATTAAGGTTGTGGATGTTTTTCTTTGCCAGGGCTGGCTCGGGAAAGCTGACAGTTGTAAGGCTTTATGGGAGGTTAAACATGCATAGCATTGCACCCTTAAATATGGACGTTACTACCCAGTCACTGAGATAATCAGAAGGCATGCTACTGATAGTTCCACATTGACCTATGGCCAAACAGGAGTCTAGCTGGAGAAGAGCCTTCAGTGTGGTGGCCCCCTTTCTATAAAACTCCCTATCTCTGAAGGTCAGGGAGGAGCCAACACTGTGTTGTTTGCAGCACCTCCAGAAAGCAGCTTTATTCCAGGAAGCCTTCCTGGTCTGGCCAGCCACAATTTCATTGGTACTCGATGTTGATGGATGAGGAGGAGGAGATGGAGGAGGAGATGGAGATGGAGGAGGAAATAGAGGAGATGGACAAGGAGAAGGTGGAGGAGGAGATGGTGTTTTGTTTCGGAATGCACTATCCCCCAGTATAATGTGAGTAATGCTGCTCCACACAACATTTTATGCTCCAGGCCTTGAGATGCCTGAAGGGTGCTGAGCATAAATCAAGAGTGGAATTTACTCCGAAAGGGACCATGATACTATAAAGAGGAAATATGCATAAGCAAAGCAAGGGAGGTGTGACATAAAGTTCTGCCCTTGCATCAGTATCTGAGGACCAGATTTCCAGGTTCATAAATGCCTAGAGCAGCAGCTTTTCCAATGTGTGCTCCATGGCCCAGCACAATGGGAAGTCCATTTCTGTGCCAGCTATGGAAAACACAGTGATTTTACTGCAAACTTCACATTTGCAGGGACCCTCCCTATCTAATTTCATGGACAGAGTGGATGATTCAGTGTTTTTTATCTGCACCTTTCAGACCTAGCTTCCACATTTTTGTCAATCAAGGTCTCAATGGCATGTGTGCCACTACTGTCTGGTGAGCAGGGATCATCCCAGCAGTTGTGCAGAGATTCCTGTCCGTTCCCTAGCTCCACAGTTGGGAGGAACTTTGGGGATTCATTGGCTGCTCCACCTCCAAGGCATCCAGACTGCAAAGTCCCTGCTACACTTTCCGGTCCTGGAACAGGCAAAGGTGACATGTGACTTCCTCAGTTACGCAGCAGCTAAAGCAACAAGGGCCAGATCTACACCAAGCAGGATATGACACTTTGAAAACATTTTGAAAACTGCATATGGAGTGTGTCCTGGGTCCCAACAGTTGTCACTATTGTTATAAACCATTTTAAAGCAGCAGTGTAGATCCTGCCAATGGAAGGATAGGAGGTCTGTTAACCAGAAGTTTTGGATTGACTACCAAGGCCTCTAGGTCCCCCTGTCAAACAAAAATAACCCACTTCCAATATCTTGACCAATCTGAGAAACAAGTTTCTCTGGCATCGCCGATATAATGCCTTGCCAGGACATTGTAAGAAATTAAAATAGGAGATCCCAACTGCCTGTCGCCATTCAGACTATTGTTAATAGGGCTGGAGGAGAAATTAGTTTGGTTCACGTGAAACATTTCCAATTGAATACGCAAAGCAAAATTCAGTGATCCTTCAAAATTTACACTTCTCCAAATGTTGCAATCCAATAATATTAATGCTAATGCTAATAAGCATACACAACAAGTATAGTAGGGAATGTAACTTTATAATGCACTCCACTAGGAAAAAGGATTGAATCAAATTTAAGACTGGAGGAGTGAGAAACAGAGAGAAAGTGGAATTGGCAGAGATGCCCATCCCTAGTTGTTAGCACTACAAACTGAGCATGTCAATGCTTACTCATATGGGGGGGGGGGGTGGCATGGGAACAGGCCAAGCAGCATATATAGTGGCAAGAGTCTCCTCAAACCTGGTTCCACACTGACATATCGGTGCATGTTCCTTGAGAGCTTTTAGCAGAAAGGTGGCTATAAATCAAATAAAACATTTTTAAAAAAAGTGCAGTGGCATATTTCCTGCTATTTGAAATCTCCCATCCATTGCCATGCCTGTTCCAACACCACACACTAATAATCAAATAAAATACTGTGGCTCCAGTTAAGCAACTTCACTCAGGAGCATTAAACACACACACACACTATCACATACACCATCACACTTTGTTCAGCAGCCTACAGTTGGCTGTCAGATTCCTGCAACTGATCCTGCAGATCAGGGGCAAAAAATATGTCACTTAAAAGGATAATACATCGAGTCAAGAAGACAAATAGCTCACTAAAGGTGAGCTAGCTTGGTTTTCAAGAAGTAACAGCTGTGTTATCATTACAGACAAAGCTCTCATGATCATAGAGCCACTTGTATCAAAATTCCAGCCACCTTCTTCCCGTTGAACAATTTATCTTCGAGGCTGGATTCATTATCCTTGTACCTGACAAGCCTTCCGCAACCGGGAAACCTCAGCCTTTCACTTTTAAAACAGGGCAAACCCACCGCTGAAAGTCGGAGGAGTTTTTTTCTCCACCAAGTGCTGCCTTTCCATGTTTAGCCAACCCACCTCCATCTGTACTCTCCTCATCCACACTTCCATGAGCCCCCTCCCTAACACACACTTTGCACACAAATCCCTTCAAAAATGGAAACTCTTCATCCTTCCAAACCTGCACTTGCATCCAAGAAAGATCAAGTGAGCAGAGTCTAGTCTAGATGAATTGTTTGGGGCCCTTTAAAAAATAAATTCTTCTTGAAGCATGCTAAATTGAAAGCCTTTGTTTTGCCACCATAACCTCAGGCTATTGTAAATGAAGTCTCCACAATCTCTGAAGGCAGAGATGAAGGGGGGGGGGGGGATATTCCCTAGGTGAAACAACAGACAGGAAAAAAAGCCCTCTCTCTCTGACTTGAGTTGAAATATATTGTTTGTATTGCTGCTTCTGTACTGTTATCTTGAACGGCATTTTTTTAAAAAAAAAAAAATCAGTGAAGAAAATGCCAATTAATTAATTAATCCAGTTTATTTATTTATTTCATTTCTATACTACTCGATGTTGCTCATGTTTTCTAGAAATCGAATGTTACATTAATGGCGGCCATAATGCTTTGGTGAGCATTTGGTGAAACTGGGTGGAGGTGAGTCGTCTATCCCTAACATGAGTTAAGGAAACAGGTGACCGCTGGATGCTTGACGCAAACACCCAGAGAATGGGTCCGGTAGGTGCCAAGTGGTCCAGGTGGTTGAATGGCGAGGGAGTCAGATGGACTCCATTCTCCCAACCCCGAGGACTCCCACAACATCCCTATCTCATGCAACACCTGTGTAGAGCTCTGGATTTCTGAAATCCAGATAGGAGGGCTAGAAACGATGCACATGGCAAATACGAGCAACTGTAAAGATTGAGTCTGGGAGACTGGAAAGCTATGGAACAGGTCTTTTCTTTGATACAAAAGAAAAGGAAATAAATAAATCTCTGTGCCCTGTCCATTAGCAGGCAATAAAAAATGTTTTAAAAAGAACAATTCAGCATTATTTGTTGTGGTGTGTGTGCGTGCGTTTGCAAAGGGCCTCATTTCGTATCACAAATGTGTTTGCCATGCTGACATGTGGAGGCATTTGTAAAAATCATCTCCCCTAATGCATGGAGAGCTGCTCTCCAGATTCAAATAAACCTTTGCATAATTCAACTGCCCTTTTAAATAGTGGCCACTTGTTTAATCAAAATGGGTTTTTTTACGTTAAAAAATAGATAAAATAAAACAATGTGTATTCCTTTAGGTAAGAATGGGTGAGGTGATATTACATAATCAAAATTTGCTGCTTTCTAATTAAACAGTCCATTGTGGCTGGAAACTCTACATTTTCCTGCCTGGGAGAAACAAGTCACTATTTCAATAAGGCAGAAGACGCTGGTTATGGTGGAGGGGGAGATTTGCGTACAAAGTCCTTTGTTTCTTGTTCATAAGTGGCATTTAGACTTACACTGCATTTTATGTAATTGCATTGAAGGGGAAAGAGAAGTAGCAAACATTTGCAAAGAAAGAGATGCTGGCGATTTCGGCTCGGGTGAGGAGGAATAAGCAATTATAGGAGAGGCTGTCCAGTGAGAATAAACGAAACACACTTGAGAGGGTGAGAAAAATGTGGTGTGTGTGTGTGTGTGGTTTAATTATTTCTTGATTTCATTGATACAAGGGTGTTTAACCTGTAGCCATCCAGAGGTTTTTGCAAACATCATCCCTGGACATTGGCCAGGTTAGCTAGGACCGATGGGAGCTGAAATCCAACAATGTCTGGAAGGGCACGGTTTCCACACCCTTGCCTTTATATACCCCTTCACTGCCAAGACCCTCAAGTTGCAGTACAATTTAGAACAGGGGTGATCCATATGTGGCCCATCAGCCACATAGGATTCCCCTGACCCTTTATTGTACCCCCTGCCCCACACATGAGGCCACCAAGTATTTCTTGCACACGTCCCCAGACACATTTGGCGGTGTAGCAGCAAAAAAGGGACCGATTTCCCTTTCTTTTCAAAGTAACAATCAGTGGGTAGTGCAATGGCATGGCCAAATTTCAGCAGCACAATTTCCAGTGCAATGGGGGCAGAGATGCAGGCCCTGGTGGATTCTCGGGGAGTATTTGGCCCCCGGATCTCTCTTCTATAAAATAACAGCTACAAGAGCTGGCATGAAAAAGAAAATCTAAGAAACAGGATAAAACATGTGCTCCATTTGTCCCCAACTCCCTACTTATCTGGGACAATCTCCACCCCCACCCCATCCCGCACACTGGTATCTATCTTTATCTTACATGCTCAGAAAATGTTAATGCTCCAGCAGTTGGATCTCTGAGTCAGGCGGGGAGGGGGGATTAGATGCACATGCATGTAAAAATATGCACCTCCATGGAAACAAAATGTTAGATATTAAGTACTGCTGAATCTGTTTGGGGTTCCAGCTGTCCTACAACCAGGATCAGTGTGTGATGTGCACTTACATAAGAATAAGTCCCATTAAATAAAATTGAGCTTTTTTTTCTAAATAGACATGCAAAAGCTGTGTGTGTTCCACACATACTGTTGAGGTCAGTTTACAGTAAAGGCAAGTGGACAAAAGGCTTTTGAAAATGGGAATGGGGCTAGTCCACTGGTGAAAGCATATGCTTCTTTGTGAAAAAAGAGAACGTTGCAATTGAGAATGTCACAATTGTCATATATGAAATATTGGGGGATTTCGCTGACCAACTCTTTAATTGTGTTATATAGTGAAGTTATATAATGGAAGTGCAGAAAAGGCCCAGGTCAAATGCACTTGGAGCTTCTCTACATGAGTGATTTATTGCATGTTCATGATCGGCCACTGAAGGAAGTTTGTGGGTCCTTTAAATGACCCTTCAATGTCCAGGACATCTCCCACACCTTTCCACGGTAATCTTGCTTTAAAAAGAGAGAGAGAGAGAGAAAGAGAGAGAGAGAGAGAGAGAGGAGATAATGGAGTATATAAAAGAACTGTGGTATTAATTCTGCCACTAGATTAGGGTGACCAGATAAAATCCAGGTCAGGGCTCATGTAACTTTAACAGTTGTAGAGAAAAGGGGATTTCAGCCAGTGTCATTTGTATGCAATTAGTTCCTGGTGAAATTCCCTCTTCATCGCAACAGTTAAAGTTGCAGGGGCCCTGCCTTCTTTTGTATATGGTCACTCTAGTATAGTGCCTGCACCTTTAACTGTTGTGATAAAGAGGGAATTTCACCAGGAACTAATTGCATACAAATAACACTGGCTGAAATCCCCTTTTCTCTACAACTGTTAAAGTTACATGAGCCCTGACCTGGATTTTATCTGGTCACCCTACACTAGATGCCATTCTTTCATTAAACTTTATGAAACATTGCCCAGAGGGAAACTTTTCAATTACAAATCACATGCTCACTGTTGGTCACAGTCTAAAGACCCTGTAGTGAATGTTGAAAGCCCTGGAGGTGGGGGGAAGACTGAAAAGCATGTGTTTCCCCCCCTTGATATAGACACCCCCTTGGTCTCAGCCATGTAAGCTGATGGAGATGCCTTCACTATCTCACTGTTCCAGCCAACAGCTCCAGGTTTTTGAGGGCCCTTCAGCAAGACACCTGCTATAGGCTCCCTCTCTCAATGAGCCTACCTTCTCACTGCCCGTAGCACCAGCTGCTATTCCTCCTTCTCCTCCTTTCTCAATCTTGCTATCACTTGCTTGTTTGACAGGTAGAGAGACAGCAGGCAATGCCATTTAGTGATCTTCCTTTTACCACCAGTGCTGTTTGGGCCAGAATAGGAGACATGTGAACAAGCAGACTGCAATGGTGAGGAGGAGAACATACACAGTTTTTTTTTTAAGTGGGTCCCTACTGGGATGTGGACCATTGGCAGGTGCCCAAAGATTCCTACTCTTGATGCTGAGCCTGTTTTTGATGTTGAGCCTGTTTTTGTTTTTGATGTTCTGTCCTGTTACTCACACACCACACACACACACACACCACACCAGAGAGAGAGAGAGAGAGAGAGAGAGAGAGAGAGAGAGAGAGAGATATTTGAAAAGCTTTAAGCCTCGGTACCTAAAATTAATTAAATCAAATTGAGTATTTTTGATATATAAAAAAATTGAAGTAATACTCTGAAGATTCCAAAGCTGTTTCAGGTTTAGCATCTGACATTATATTCAAAGACAGCTGGAGGAAAAACAGAAGCTCACTATATGAATGTATTCAGTGACCCATAAAATCCAGCAATATTCAGCACCATTTAAATTAAATTTAAACAAGCTTTTTATGAGCTCTGGTTTTACCTACTTGTATAGCATGAGACTTGTCAGAAAGGAAAATCAGACCAGCGAAAACAATTCACGGTACACCTGTGTTTTCATCAGCGTATACACCACTAGTTAAGCTTAATAAAAAGATAAAAAAGAAATCATGCAAAAGAATTTAATTCAACTTGACAATCAAATTAATGTTGCTTGTGACACTAATTTTTCCTGAATAAAGAGTGTGCGGAGGCCTTGTCATTTCTATCAAGTAGTACATTGTTCACAGCAGTTTTGATGGCTTCATAAACACCCTCAAAGCATCCAGGCAAGTACTGAAATTACTTACGATATCATGATATTTCCTTTCTTTTTAAATAATCTTTCCAAGCCACCATTTCAAAAAACGTTGTGTGCGGTCAATGCAATATGAATCCCATTATGTGAGACAGCCATCAATAATGGGACAAATAAATATGTATTAAACATCTCACTTGAAAACAATGTCATTATGAACAAAGTGTTACCCTTCCTGCAATTTATTCCAGTCATCTGTATTAATAGAATCAACATTTCTGTCAAGATGAATCGTAAAGTTAATGCTCACAGCACTGGGGAGTTAATTTATTGCTGTCATTCATGGAGATAACAAAGTCAACATTAATTTTAGGTGTCTATAGGCGTCAACACAAGTCCCAACACTAAAAATAGAATGGTAGAAGTAATGAAGTATCATCAACCCAACCACAATCAGGAATCAATCTTCAGTTGCTGAAGTTGCTGAAGTTCCTTGGGGTGAACCATTGAAGAATACAATGTTAGGGGCAAAAGGCATAGCTCCACCCCAAACAGTTCACTGGTTCTCCCTGACATGGCCTTGTCGTAAATGCTTCCAGTTCCAGGTCAAACATGGGTAGGCAATATGGCAGCCACTTATGCATTACCCAAAAGATGAAAGACATCCCCAAAAAAGAGCACGCAAAGAGGAAACCAAGGCCAGAGCTACACCATTGTGTCAAATCATTATGAATGTGGGATACAAAGCAGGTAACAACCCTATGAAAGCAGTATATGGAATGTAGATTGTACCCCAACAGTTATCAATGCACTTCAATACTGCTATAAAGCAGTACTGTAAAACTAGCCCTAGTTGCATGTGCTAATATCTACATAGAGAAGCACTTTTAGAAATCATTACCTTAATTTAAATATAATGCAACCACCTCTATATTGGATCCTTGCCCTCTTGGCTTATAAGAACTAGTTGCTTGGACAAGGTGCTTGGACAGGTCCATGCAACCACCTCTATATTGGATCCTTGCCCCTCTTGGCTAATAAAAGCTAGCAGGGATGGAACAACTGGCTGGGCCAGGGAAGTGATTAATGCCTCTTTACGAGAGGGAGTGGTCCCTCTTTGCGAGAGGCAGTAGTGAGACCACTCCTGAAGAAAGCTTCCTTGGACCCAGAAAATCTTAATAACTATATGCCGGTGGCAAACATTCCATTCCTGGGCAAGGTCGTTGAGCGGGTGGTTGCGGGCCAGCTCCAGACACTCTTGGATGAGACTGATTATCTGGATCCATTTCAGTTGGGTTTCAAGCCTGGTTTTGGCATGGAAACAGCCTTGGTCGCCCTGTATGATGACCTATGTCAGGAGAAGGATAGGGGAAGTGTGACTTCGTTGATTCTCCTTGACCTCTCAGTGACTTTTGATACCATTGACCATGATATCCTTCTGGGACGACTGGCTGAGTTAGGAGTGGGAGGCACTGCATTGCAGTGGTTCCACTCTTACTTGAAGGGTCAGCTCCAGAAGGTGGTGCTTGGGGGACATTGCTTGGCTCAGTGGATTCTCCAGTGTGGGGTTCCGCAGGGGTCAGTCTTGTCCCCCATGTTGTTCAACATCTACATGTAACCTTTGGGTGCGGTCATCCGGGGTTTTGGAGTGCATTGTCATCAGTACGCTGATGACACGCAGCTCTAATTCTCCTTTTCATCTTCAGCAGGTGAGTCTGTGGATGTGCTGAACCAGTGCCTGGCTGTGACAATGGACTGGATGAGAGGTAATAGACTGAAACTCAATCCAGACATGACTAAGATACTGTTAGTGGGGGGCTCAACCTGTTCTGGATGGGGTTGCACTCCCTCTGAAGGAGAAGTTTGTATCTTGGGGTTCTCTGTCACTTGAGGATCAGGTGGCCTCAGCAGCATGGAGTGCCTTCTACCAACTTCGGTTGGTGGCCCAGCAATGGCACTATCTGGACAGGGACAACCTGGCTTCAGTTGTCCATGCTCTGGTAACCTTCAAGTTAGATTACTGCAACGTGCTCTATGTTGGGCTGCCTTTGAAAATGGTTCAGAAGCTGCAGCTTGTACAAAATGCAGTGGCCAGATTTGTAACTGGAACCAGAAGGTTTGAACGTATAAGACCGATTCTGGCCCACTTGCATTGGCTGCCTGAACATTTCCGAGCATGATTCAAGGTGCTGGTTTTAACCTCTAAAGTTTTACACAGCATGGAACCACAATACCTGATGGAACGCCTCTCCCGACATGAACCTACCTGTACGCTAGATCAACATCTAAGGTCTTCCTCTGGGTGCCTACTCCGAGGGAACCTCAGAGGATGGCAACAAGGGAGAGGGACTTTTCAGTCGTGGCTCCCCAATTTTGGAATGATCTCCCCGATGAGGCCCACCTGGCGACATCACTGTTACTTTTTCAGCGCCAGGTCAAAACTTTTCTTTTCTCCCAGGCATTTTAACAACTTAAGCTGAAGTTTTTAACTGAATTTTTGGCCAGGTTTAAAAGTTTAAAACGTTTTAAGTATCAGCTGTTTTATGTTTTCTGGTTTAAAATTTTGTATATTTACTTTTTAATGTTCATTTTTTTTAATTTTTGTAAACTGTCCAGAGAGCTTCGGCTATGGGGTGGTATATAAATGAAATAAATAAATAAATAAATAAATAAATAAACAATCTTGGCTACAGAATAAACTTTATGAGGGTAAAAATTCTCAGTTTTTTTTCAGTCAATTTTTACTTACTATTTTACTTACTTTCTATTACAGATTGCAAGTATCATAAGAATACCTTGGAAACATGCACTACTTATTGTGAACTGTTAAGGTAACATTAGTATTATGCATCAAGTTCTCTGCAGTTTTTGAGGTAACATCTGAAAGTATAATATTTTTTAAAGCATGTATCTATTTTGATATCGTTTGAGTACATTATCTATCATGGGGATCAAAGCACAGAGTTTGATATTATAATGGCATCAAGCCTGTTTATTCTGTAGCCAAGATTGTTTGGTATTTTGTCAATGGACTATTTAAGACTGTTTAGTCAATCTTGTGTGAAAGAATGTCTGGCTATCTGTGAAACTAATCAGCAACACTAAGGTGAAGATTGTCAACAAAACACATTGAAGACGTGACTTTACTGAGGAAGCACGAAACGGTGTAGTACAATCCGGAAATTACCATTGAAGAATTGTTTATGTTTTCTATAACTAGTTACACTGTATTTTGTATACTTGTATATGTGTGTGTGCATTGCTCTGCAGTTTATACATGTTTGTAAATTTATATATGTGATTGCATCACTCTGTAGCTCATACATTTACAGTATGAACAGTGGTTTGAGGGGTTATACCTACATGTTTCAAGTTGGTAGGAACTGTTATTAAAAATATTTAGACCCCTCAATGTGAGTCTTTAAGTGTGTTCAGCATTGAGTACTTAACATTAGATATTATAGGCTTGAATGCTCCTATGTGATATTAGTGAATCCACTTTTGTTTATGAGCATTAAAACATTAAATGTTCAAAACTTATATACCAAATTTTAAACCACAAAAACATAAAAACAGATTTTAAAAACCCTCAACATGCCCTGTTAAAATGCCTGGAAGAAGAGAAAAGTCTTGACCTGGCACTGAAAAGATAACAATGTTGGTGCCAGGTGGGCCTTGTTGGGGTGATCATTCCATAATTGAGGGGCCACCACTGAGAAGTCCCTCTCCCTTGTTGCCATCCTCCTGAACTTATGATCCAGGACTGACTCATCTTCAGTATAAGTTGACCCTTCCACCCAAGAAAGCAAAGGGAAGAAGAAGACCAACCTGTTTTCAGCCATTCTCCAGAGAAGAAGTAGCTGCAGGAAAGCTGCATCCCTCTCCCAAACAGAAAGCCATCTCGCGTACCATTTTTTATTGATACAAATCAAATAAAAAGAAAGAAAGAAAACTCTAATCCAAATGTCAATTGCCCTAATGCACACTGGTCTTTGTCACTGGACAAAGAATCAAGGGGCACTGGGTAGTTGTATCCCCCTCCATCCCAGAACACCATAACCCCTGTGTCCAAATATCAGCCTATGATAAAGCTTTATGACAATGGCAAAATGGAATAGCTTTGGCTCAGCCATAAGTGTAACCCCACAAGCTGATTATACCCACGAGCCATGTATGGAGGGCACCATGATAAATATCCTGTTTTTTGTTCGTTTTTCCCCAGGAAGTTTATCATCTATTTTATTTCCAGAACAGAAAAAAAAATAAATTCACTGGCAGGCTCCTAATACATGGCTGGAAAGTGCATTCAGCTTAGTGGGTCACAAGTTACACAGTCTGGTCATATAGTTTAGATGAGCCTGTAGAGCAGTGTCTTCATTCTGTACCTAGAGAAAATGTAATATAGATTCAGATAGCGGTACTAGCAGCAAAAACATTTCCCTGCTGTTTTAATCATCCTGGAAGAGGAATTTTGCACAGGCATCCATGGGCAGGATCAGCTGCAATTTGCCAACTTTGAAATCGTATTTAGTCTGGTGGAAGATGTTTTCTTTCCCCCTTCCTGTTAAGAACAGAAACAACATAGCAGGTCTCATTTTGAGTTCTGCCCTTCAAAATATCCCACCAAAATCCCTTGGGTCTGCTGAGAACTCCTTAATTATTAGGATGACCATTTACATATCACCAAAAAAGGAAGAAATACATAACCAAAAAGAGGTCACCACTTCCATGTCATTTGCACATGCTAATTGCAATGGATAAATGTATATTTGGAGAGAAGTATAACTTAAATAGAAAAAAAAACACATCTCACATAGGGATGTCAGAGAAATCCACAGGAGAATCAAATGGGTTTAGATTTCTATGAATCTAACCTGCCAATCCTTCAGTGGTCCGGCTTTTTCTGACTCACACAGACTCTGCTGAGTTTCAGACTGTTTCCCCTCCACCTTTTATTCTTTTTTTGGGGGGTGGGGGTTTCATGCAAATTCACACTTCTTCCAATGCACATTAATATAAATGTGCATTGACATGAATGTACATTTGAGTAAGTAGAAGAACATTCTGTAATATGCCTAAAAATATCTGATTCCACCAATGAGCGGACAATGGAAGGAAAGATGCCTGACAATCCACAAAACACAGGCAGTGTGGAGTTAACAAATTCCATACATCTCTAATCTCACCATAGTGAAGAAGACTCATCGTGTGATCAGTGCGTCTGCTCACTCTAATGTCCAAATACTAACGCTCGATGCACATGTTCAAGGCCATGTTCTTTCTACTTATGGTTCTTCACCTTTCATCCAGACCTGGTTTGGGCAGCCCATCACCTTCCTATAGAGCACTATCCTCTGACAGCTCTTCAAATGTAGAATTGTCCTCTATAAAGTAGGACACCTGAACTCTTTAAGATGAACTGGTATGTTTGCCATATTGAGACAAGAAAGGTATGTGGAGCGATATCCTTGGTGTCTACGGCTATTGAACTCCCTCCCACTAGAGAATTCTCACACAGCAAACCTCTTTCAGAAAGCCTGCAGGCACATGGCTCATTCTTGAGCGGGGATTCTTGAAGGGATGAAAATGTGGCTATGCTGGCTAGCTTTATGTTGAAAGGAAATGGGTGCTGGGAAGAGAGGCTCATGCAGAGCTGTGTCTTGGTGCCTGACTCAGGGCCTGAATTTCCCCCATGAATTACAGTGAAGTCTACTTCACAACGTTCTTTCATCCCTGTCCCACGTTGGCTGTAGCAGCCTTAGGCCTTTATCACACCTACCCAGTTTGCTTCTGCGGGTTCCCCCTCCGTTTCCTATGTGAGTGTAGCCTTTTGAATCACACGTGGTCAGTTTTGCTCCGATACCTCAACTCAGCCTGCTGAACTTGCCTGAACTTGCCTGACATGGACTTTGTCCATTCAGGGTTAAATCAAAACAGAAAATGAAAACGGAGCATTCAGGGTGCGAGAACAGTGCGAGGGGGATGACGTCATGAGAGCCCCTCGCTGAAGATCTGGATCAAAGTCACGGTGAGTGTGCTTAAACCCGCACGTGTAATAATGGCCTCAGTTATAGGGCTGACTACAAGACCAAGTAGTAACCCAGGCTAATGTTCCAGCAGACAAGTCTCAGCTCAAGGAAGATCAGGCAAATGCAGAAGTGATCCAGAGAACAGGCCCAGGTTCAAGACACAGGCAATCAGTCCAAGATATAGAGTCAGGCAAAGCAGGAGTGATCAAACAGGCAAAGGGTCAAACACAGTTAGGGAGTCCAATACATACACAGTCCCGTAGAAGAGTCCAAGGTCATAGCACAGGGATTCAAGCACCAGACAGGATCATAAAACCAAGAGACAAAATAGGAGAAACTGGGGAGACATTTCCAGCAACTAGCAAGCTTTGACTGCTGTCTTTTACTCACAAAGGCTGCTGACCCCACCCATGCTCAGCTGCTGTTCGTTAGAGCTTTCTGGCCAAAGCCCTACTCAAGAAGAGTTGCTTTCTCCTGAGGAGGCCATCTTTGCAAACGAGCACTCCTTCTCACAGGAGGCCTACTGGCATGTTGCTTGAGGCGATGATGCTTCTGGAGGTTAGGGGGTTATTCAGCATCCTCTCCAGAGTCAGAGTTCCCTCCACCTGTCTGGTGCCAGTGCCTGATGTAGTGTCTCCCTGGTTTTTTTGGGATCTACTTCCTCCTCTGAGGAAGATTTCTCTAGTGAGGACAGGGCACTAGATACCTGGGGATGATTAGTTAATCAGAAGGGATGTTGAACCTGTGATGCACCCATCAGGCTGACTGTATGTGTCAGGATTTCATGGAGGTGTTTCTCCAGCTTAACTTGGAAAGCCTGAGGGTTAAACCTGGGACTTTCTGCATGCAAAACATGAGCTGTCCCATTGAGCTATGGCCCCCTCCTGTAATAACCCAAGCCAATACAGGCTTTTAGGAGTGCAGCTGAACTCTGTCAGAAATCTAGGGAATAACGAGAGTGCTAACATTCTCTGCACCACTTTGGAAGCTGCTGGGAACTTCATAGCATTGTACTAGGTGTTCATCTGTATTCACTCAATGCAAGACGGATGTGAAGGAGAAGACAAATCTACTGAAAGAATCAGATATTCTGACTTCATTGAAATGGACAGCTACTTTCCTCTTCTTCTAACAATGGTGTTAATTAGCTTCTCATCCTATGGGCATGTGTTATTCTGAATGCAACACTATTTCATAATGACTCTACTGCCAGACAGTACACACATCTTTTTTTTAAAAAATGAAGTCCTCTCCTCACACCCCTTTTGCTTCACATACCTACAATTGCCATCCTGCCATGATCTCAATAGCAGAAAATCCAATTACTCTTTTTTTTTGTATTTAAAAGGAATATATAAAGGAAGGAAGGAAGGGAGGGGAGGGGAGGAAAAACCTTTAACGAGTGGTAAATTATTCATATTGTCATACGATTCTAAATGCTCTGGTACAACGGACGGCCTCAATTTTAATCGCGATGCAAGGCTGCCTCCCTGATTTGAGGCAATAAATAAAAGTGATCCCTCTTGTACAGCACAATCACATAGCAGTCTTCGCACACACAAAAGCACAGTGCAGGCAAACTGTGGCCACAGCCTCAACACTGCTTTGGAGTTAAATGTTATGTATGTTCAAAATTAAAATGAAATGGCGACATCCCTTCACATTTACCAAACCATTTTCCTAAGTTCACAAAGCTTTTCATAACTATCATCTCAGTAACAATGACAACAGCCCCATGAGGTAGATCCGTGTTATTCTCGCCATGTTGCAGATAATGGGCTAAGACTGATAACTGAGGCAACATCCATCCTCTCCAGATGGGGCTACAGCTGGTGTACCAGCTGGCAAAATACACTCCTACATACCACAGCCACCTGGGCTTACCCAGTTAGTGCAGAGTCCAGGAGGTCTCCCAGACAACACACACATTCTTTTAGGGAGGGGTGCAACCCCATCTAAAATTAGTTGTAAGCCTCCACCCAAAGTCATTGGTTTCCCAGTTACTCGCCTGGATTAAATTTCAGCTCGTTTACCCTCATCCACTCCACAAACAGCCTCCAGATACTGGTTCACGAGTTTGACAGACTCCCTGGGATGCGTAGATGGAAATGAGAGGTAGGGCTGAGTACCTTCTGCCTACAGGTAATGCTTCAGCCGAAACCACCCAACAACTTCCACTCATGTATTTGTGTGTGTGTGTGGGGGGGGAAACATGTGGGGCAAGATGGAACCTTGTAACACCCCAAAGGCTAACAGCAGATGAGTTTGCAGATGAGAACAGATGCTTACTTGGCAAGTGACCAAGTTCAGAATGCACGAGCAATCAAGTGACCAAGACAAAATGGTCAGCAGCTTATAGTTCCCTAGCTTATAGTTCTACTCAGTTGCAGGAAAGGGCCCAGTAAGTGCAGCATGAAGTAACAGGTGAAATGCTACAACTCTTTGAAAGTCCAAAATGAAGGAATCTTCAAGTAGGCCAGCCTTAGGTGAGACGAAGCAGAACTAATTCTGAATTCTAAGAGCTGGGAAAGTTGTAGGTAGAAACTGTAATATTACTAGTAGCCATGCAATATTGCCTAAAGCTGTATCTCTCAAGCATGAATAACGTTGAATCATGCACCTTGATATTTAAAAGGAAGAAGTTATCTTGACATTGTAGCAGTGGAAAACACTCAGTTTAAGAACACTCTGTATTTAATTCTCCAAGTAGTTATTTTCAAGGAAGATATTCAACAACAACTTCATTTTAGAACCATTCAAGCTTTTATTTTGACCTTATGTCAAGATGAAATTTCCAGTGACGAGGTGGGAAACTTGCAGTCTTTAGTCTAATTTGGGGATGGCATGGCACAGAGAAAGTGAATATTATGAAGTCCTGCATAATGTATACTCTGTCCACATTTGGCTCTCTGGTTCCATCCACCATTGATTGTACAGTCACTGACTGATATTTCCTTAGGTCCATCTACGTCTTCCAACCATTCGGGTGACCAGGATTCCTGGCTGGGGATATATGAGGATTTTGTTTATGTTCACAAATAGGGGTCTTTTTTTCATAAATGTTCACAAATACACACACACACACACACACACACACACTTTAAATAATGCTAGAGGGTATTTAAAGTGTGCACTTTTCCTCATTTCAATGGACCGAAAAACAAGTTCCAAATGAAAACAATGAGCTGAAACAACTTCAAAGTGATTTTCACAGAATTTAGGCAAGATTGAAAATTGCTGGCTGTCCCTTCCCTATTCCTGGCAGGGGTAGCTAAAAGGATCATGGGGGAAAAGTGGACAGTGTAAGTCTTGAATGTTGAGCCGCCGTGTTGACCTGAGAATGGGAAGGGATGGTATAAGTCTCTGCAACCTGGTAACCTGACATGGGGTAGAGTAGGGTGAAGCCTCACCCAGTGGCATGGTAGACCATGCAAAAAGACAATCGGTGAAGAGTGAAGACTGCATCTGAGTCCATGTTAGATCCCGATCAAAAACAAACTGAAATGGATTTCTCCTACATTCCTAACTGCAAGGAACTCGTAACTCTCAAGCCATCTCCAAGGTGGGTATTGCAGCCCATTTTTTTTCCTCTCTGGATCCACTTTTTATCTGGGTCAGTTCATAATCTCCCTCCACACCTTGTTCCCCACTCCCATCTGCCAATCAATCTTCAATTCCACATACCAAATGTGGAACCACTTCCACATGGCAATGGGCAAGACTCATGGAGGAGGATGGCAACGAGGTATTTCTCCCTCTCTCCCCTACTTACCAATAATAGCAGAGTGCAAGGCAGGCAGTGGCACCTGGGAAATGTAGTTTCACCAAGGGCAGTAGTAGATTGCAGTAGTCCACAGGCAAACTACCTTTCCTAGTGGGCACTACAAAATCTTGTGCTCTAGCCTTGGAGAAGACAGTGGGGGAGACCTCCCTCTTTCTGCAGTTTGCAGCCACTGCTGAAGAACCGTGAGCAGCTGGACCATCTAGGCAAATGTGGGTGAAGGAAAGACAGGTTGAGGGATTGTTGGTGGTGGGGACTGGGGAGGGAGGGGCTTGTGGACTTAAGGTTCCTCCAAAAATAAAGGTGACTATTGAACAAGTTTTGGGAAGATTGTTCTGCTCGAATCCAAGTCAACCCAGTGAAAACTGAGGGGATGGGGTAGTTTAGGTGTCTCTTTATGACCTATCCTTTAAAGCAGGGGTGCAGAACTTCAAGCCTGAAGGTCAAATCCAGCCCTCCTCTTCAGGTCCACAAGGATCTCCCCAGAGGGCCATGACCTCTGTTGTTCTCCTAACCACCACTTCTTTGTTGGTTGCCTGGCATTTTTGCAGTCATTTCCCCGCCCGCTCGCCTGCCTGCCCGCCTGCCCCATTCTGAAACATTGCTATACCACTCCTAAGGCTTAATTATGGGCAGTAAGAACTTTAAACTAAAGCATGCTGGGGGGTCTTTGAGCTGTTTGGGCATTTTGGGCTCTGCCCTTTTTTCGCCTTGGCCTACCCACCGCTGCAATCTGACCACTGAGAGTTGTTCTGAAAGGGAATTTGGTCTTCAGGATGAAACAGGTTCAACATCCCCTCTTTAAAGCTACTTGTACCCAAAGTGATTTCAGGGAGAGGTATAGCTTGCAAACAAGTGAAATCTGTTGGGGTACATCAGTAGGATATGTGATGTGATTCATCTTCAGCAAGTTTTATTTTAAGCTTGGCAAACTTTGGGGGAAAGTACCTCATTAATTGCTGCTAAAGCCTGCTAAATGCTTAGCCCCAGTGAATAGCAAATGCTAATTATTTAAGAGATTGATGCGATTAACAATGTAAAGTCAACTTTGAAGCTTAACAACAACTACCACCACCATCACAGGCCCCCTGTGGCATTCAACAGCTTTCTTGATGTTGCTAATTTGATTATGAGAGCCTCCTTTTGATATGTTCTATCTGTGCTAAGCATAGCGGACACATACACATGCATGCATGCGCACATACACACAAACACACACACATCATACCACCAGACATCCCTATGTGCCATAAGATGGCTTGCAAAGATGAGGACTATTTCAAATGTAAAAATAAAATACATAAATAAATAAATATGGTGAAGTGAATCAATTTACCCTACTGACATTGAAATTCAGAATGTCTTTTCGTAGGCATAGTGCAGGAGTAGTCTACCTTTTTTAGTCTGAGCTCTGAATTCAATTTGGGAGGAACTTCTGGGCTGCTTTATAGTGATGGGTGGGGGAGAAGGCAAAAAAGGGGGCAGGGCTAAAGTCAAAAGGGGCAGGTCCGAAACACTGACATACCATAACCACATATGAAACACCGTGCTAAGGAATCCTGGGTAAGGCATTATCTCTCAACTCTATCTGCCAGTGTTGTAAGATTACAAATGCCATAATTCAACTCTGCAGGAAGGATGGGAACCAAATAGCACAAACAAGTATGAGTAGGAGCCAAAAGAACATGCCTCTCTGCTCTTGGGACAGGAACCACATATTTTCACAGGGCTTTAGAACATAAGAAGAGCCATACTGGATCAGGCCAAAGAACCATGAAGTCCAGTATTCTGTTCACACAGTGGCCAACCAGCTGCCAATGGGAGATCATAAGGTTATCCGTATGTTGCTCCAACAAGAAGAAGACCAAAACTGAGCCTTAAATAAGGTGTAAGCTGCATTTAGGATGCTTGGCTTCACCTCCACACTGACAGAAGTGTTGTATCTTAAAGGAACATATCCTGTTGTCACTGCCTCAAGCTGTGACAACATGGGAGTGGCTGAGGCATGTGCATGTCCTCATGGCCAGCACCCATAGCTGGAGTCCAAGATGGCAAAGCAACCTCTTCTGCATGCAGGACAGATGACTCCTGCGATCCTTCTGAAAAACTGGGTCCTGGGGAAGTAGGAACTTCATGACTCCTTTCTCCTGAACTGTTAACTCTGAAGTTTCATCTTCAGAGGACAAGAGGGTGGAATCCTCTGAAGACGAGGGTTTTTGGTTCCCTAATCCATGACACAGGGTCCCCAATTCATCAATACACTGCCTCCCAACATGGAGGTTCTGTTCAGCCATTATGGCAAATAACGATCTGCAAAATTTCCACCCAATGTTTATTTCCCCCAATCCATTTTTTAAAATCTAAGAATACATATGCATGGTTTTGAATCCAATCTCCAAGTTGTAGTCTTTCTGACTGAGCCTGAATGCCACCAGCTGACAACGTGCTCTAGTTTAGAAATTTAAGTGACAACATATTTACTCACATAAGGTTTGGGGATTCAAAAAAGCTTTAGCCCTCCAGGGTTCTAAAATGAAAATGGAATTAATCACAGTTTATAAAATAAAACTTCATACATTATTTCCTTTTGCCATCTGTCTAACGTTCTTTCCCCCTTCAACCAACCTGCGAGAGATTAATTCTCCCAGGACCTACAGATCTTGGGATTGTGATTAGTATTGCCATGGAAGAGCCATATATTGTGAGGACATACACAACATAGATGTTAGAGCCAAGTGTCACGGGAGTGATATACAACATAGCTGCTGTGCAAGCAAGCCGTTTTGATGACAAATTTGATTTTAATCATTTTCTAGCCTCGTGTGTGTCAAAGGAAGACCTTGTAAAAACCAGAGTCGGAGAAGGGCCGTGTAAAACCAAATATCAAAGCATGGAGTCACTTGAGAGTGTTGACCTCTACCGTGACTACAAGATGAGTGTCTTCACTGACAGTGGACCGGGAGACTCCTAATGGGCGGAAGTATGTCTTGAATAAATAAACCATCTTTTTGGTTGCATCCACTGACTGAGGGGGAATCCACACATAAGGTTGTTACATTTTAAAGTGATCACCATAACGTCGGGTATTACTGCGTTTTAAAACGTCCTGGGTCACATGAAGTTAATACTACGTTACCTCAGTAAATTTCTCCCGTCGTTACAGCGTTAAGGCAGGTCTCACTATTTCTTTTCCGCGTCGTTTCTTCTGCCGTGACTTCCTCATTACCTAGTTTCCATGCCCACTTCCCCATAAACCCTTCTTTCTTTCCCTTGCTTCCAAGAGAGCATTAAGTCTTAAAGGGGAAGCGCAGAATTTTAGCCAATGGCAATACTAACGATTTCAGAGCCAAAACACGCCCACCATTCTTTGATTGGATTACATAGATATGAACTTAGCGACGTGATGACGATCAGGAAGGACACATGCTCCTTCTTGCAATTCTTCTTATGAAAATACCACGGCATATATCGCAGAAGAAGGGGGTAAAATATCACGAGGAAAAAACGTCGTAGTAAGTGCGTCATGTGGCCCAATGAGTGGTCATTACCCTTTCTTAACGTAGCATAACTAAAGTGTAGTTCCCCTCTGAGGCAGCCCATGCACTGTGCTGATCTTTGGAACAGAAGAAATGGGGGTTTTATTTATTGATTTAAAATATTTCTTGTCTGTCTTTCAGGACAGGAGCCCTCCCAAGGCAACCTACAACAATAAAACACATAAAACCCCAAATAAAAACAATAAAACACACACACAGAGCAACAACAGCAAACTTTCTAAAAATCCACACACACCAGTATGCAATCAAACTTACAACAGACAACTGTAGCCACAACCCAGTCCGATAAAATATGTCAGGAAAAGGCCAGAGTAAAGTAGTATGTTTTCAGGGCCTTGCAATGACGGGGTCGGGCAAATGTCAGATAAATTTGCAACACATTTAAATGAGTTCAGATTTTCCTGAATCCAGCTGGCAGACTGTTCCCCCCACCACAAGTCACACAGAATCCACCGCAGAGCTCCAGTCCTTCTCCCTGACTTGCTAATGTATAAAAGTATCATCATCCTGAGGGAGACAGGATCGTAAGTCCTACACTGTCAGGAACCAGAGTTGCTGAAGGACTATTTATTCCCATATACACCTGTCCAACCTTTGAGATCCATCCCAGAGGCCTGGTTCATGAAGCCATGATAAGCTATCTGGTGAGTGAACACAAGGAACAAGCCCATTTTAGTGGAGCCGCCATTTTGCTGGAATGTCCTCCCAGCTAAGATCTGTCCAATATCCCCTCTAAGATGTAGTGAAGGCCACCCATTTGGATGGCTTTAAAGTGGAGGATAATTCTTGTACACTATATATAGTACCTCTGATTTTATAGTATAACTCTGTTAGCCTGTTTCCAAATTCAAGGGTTAACATGTAGCACAAAAATAGACTGTTTAAGTTGTTTAGATAGTTTAATAAATTAGCATTAGCTGTTGTGGGTCAGAACACATTTCTCAGAAGATGCAAGTGAGACCTCTGGCGTTGTTTTTGTTTTCCTCTTAGGAATTTTCATCTAAGCCGCCACTTTGGGTATCCATTTAACATTGCAGCTACTGCTGAGGGTGGACGCTGAAATGCATAGCACTAAATACTGTATGTTCTGAAGTTACTCTGTTGTTAGTCTATCTATCTCATATATATGAGCTGCAATTAAAAGAGAGTGTCAAATCAATAAATTATCATTTACTTACAAAAGGAATGCATTACTATGTTTTTACGACATTGGCAAAGAGGGTGAAGATAAATTTGCGGAAGTGGAAGGCGAAAATAGCGAGACGAGACAAAGTACATGGATTAAACATGGGTCACATTTATTTAAAGATCTGCAAAAAGGGGTACTTCCTAAGCGGGCATCTACTTCATGGCTCAACAAAGGCTATCCCTAGGATTGGGTGAGCAACTCATGTCCTGTGTAGTGGCGCCTGCCAGCTCATCACCCCACGGGCTTCCCCACTGGGGTAGGGAGTCCTTCCGGTGTCCCTGCACCTCGTGCCGCATGGCTCCGAGTGGAGGAGGAGGGTTGACCTCAAAGGTAGCCCTTTACCCACCAACTGGTGCCACAAGACTCCCAACCGCGGGCTTTAGGGATTACCCATCACTCAAACGGTGCCTGTGAATGCCCACCAATGTTCCACACTATAGATGCCCGCTCCTATCCGCCATAAAATGTGACCAATTAAATCAAATCAACCTATTTAATACACCCCAACCCTATCTTGCAGTGTGGAGTAGGCGAAAAAATTCACAACCAATTTAGATTGTGAGCAAAAAATTCCTACTAGGCCTCCAAACAGACGACCAGCAAGCCCACACTGCCTACAAGGGAGGGAGGGAGGGAGGGAGGGAGGGAGGGACGCTAGTCAAATATATAGCTCCCTCCCCCTCCCCCTCCCCCTCCCAGTGGTGCCATAACGAGATAGCCAATGGGCTACCTCCACGCTTCATTTCCTCACCCCCACCCGCAATTGGCCTCCCCCCGCCCAGGCTTTGCCGGGTGTGGGTCAGAGGCATTTCTCTCTGTTGATCCCGCTAAAAAAAACCCAACACCCAGATATGTTCTGAGAGTCTGACCTATGCAACTAAGATGCATTTATATTGTCAGCCACAGCATACTGGTGCCTCTGGAAGATGTCTGATGACTCATTACAGAGATGAGCATTAAATGCAAAAACAATAACAACAACTTCCCCTAACCCCTCCAAAAAAACCAACCCTATACCATGGCATGAAGAAACAAATACAATGCCTGCAGACACAAACCAAACATATGGAGCCGTTTATTCATTATTGTTTGTAGAGAAAACAAATTAAGCTAAAGGATGAAATATTAAGTAAGTACTCCAACCCACAGAACCGCCGGCATGTTATCGGTCTGACGCTCAACTAGTATTTAAGTGACATAAACCATGTGACAATTCAATGCTTACAAATCACAGGATGTCCAAAGCATTAAAAAGAAAAGGGAAAAAACAAACAAACAATGGTTCATGCAATTCACAGTAAACCACAAAAAAGTGGTGATGGCCAACACTTTGCATGGCTTTAAAAGGGGGTTGGATTAATCCCTGGAGGAGAAAGGCTATCAATGGCTACTAGTCCTGATGGCTCTATGCTACATCCAGTATCAGGGGCAGTAGTTCTATGTACACCAATTGCTGGGCAATACAGATAGGAGGGTGCTGTTGCATTCATGCCCTGCTTTGTTGCTCCCTAGTCAATAGCTGGTTGGCCACTGGGTGAACAGAATGCTGGACTAGATGGACCTGTAGTCTGATCCAGCAGGGCTCTGCTTAGGTTCTTGTAATGACATCCTTTCCTGGAACAACAATTTAACTATTTATAATAGTCTACATCTTTTTTTTGTAGAGGAATTGACCCGCTAGTCCCAAACCTGACATCTTCTAAGCTGTTTGGTATCCCTTTATATCAGGAGTGAGCAATTTCTGACCTCCAGAGGTTTTGGCCTACAATTCCCATGATCCCTCACTTTTGGCAATGCTGGCTAGCGCTGATGGGAGTTCTATGCCAGCACATTTAGATAACCACAACAAGTTGACCATCCCCGCTCTATATCATATATTAATCATAAAACATATCTTCCTAATCTTTCCCCCCACCACACACCTCAGCCCTTCAACCATTCAGGAAATACATATTTGGCTATATATTTTCATAATGTGCATGCAACTTGCTGTTTAATTTAAATGATTACTTTGGTTTCTTTCAGTTATCAAATTGTGATTACCAAGTTGAGTTGTGTTGATTCATTGCTTTGTCTTGTATGCATTTTACTTTTGTATGCTCATGATAAAATCGATGAAGATGATGATGATGATGATATCATTATCATCATCATCATGCAAATGCACTTTAGGCGGCATGATGTGAAATATTTTCAATGGCTTTTGAAAAAAACAAAAACAAATGTAGCATGAACTTTGTTGGAGGAGAGGTGTGCCTGGTATTTATTCTGCCACCGCAATCCCTGGAATTTGAATTCTGGAGCCAACCCCTCCCACCTTCAACAACATCCACTATCTAAAACTCTTTGGGGCTTCAAATGTGCCTGCATTCCAATTTGCGAGCAGAAGTTGTCTAATCTGTTTCAGTGTCAGGGGCAGCATAATAGGATTATGTCCATGTGGGGACATTCACATTACTATGTAGATCAGAATTTTCCATAGGCACATTAAGCTTTTTAAAATGCCACAGAAACTAACGAGGCACCAAGGGGTAAGAATACTGTCTCTAATGTACAAACACTGTTCAAGGACTCGGAGTTGAAGAATGCCGTCTACTTCCAAAGCTAAAGGCAATGGAATTGCTCAAGGGTAGACTCTGAAAAATTGAGAATTTTCCTTCTCTTCTTAACTGTGGCCCCTGCATATACCAGAACAGTTGTATTGGTCAGCTGTCTCCCTGCGATCATTTCCCCCAAAAAACCAATTCCCCAAACTAGACAAGTAGCCTTAATGAAATGTAATTCAATAAACTGAGAGATAAAGGTCACATTTGCATGAGAAAATAAAGTTAGCTGAGGAAAAATGATCTGACCTGGACAAATAATTGACAACATTGACTTCTTATAGCATTGGGAAAAATGAGGAACGGAAAATAGGCCTTTTGTAACATTTGCCGACAAGATGAGGATGCTACAGATAATTGAATTAACAATGCTGCTTAAATCATGTGGCTCTTTCCCATTACCTGTGTGACAAAGGCTGTATATGCTAGCATTTTAATTTGAAACAGGGATGTTTATGGATTAAGCAAAGGGTTTTTATTGGGCTAGTGCTTAAACTTTGTTGGATTGAAACAGAATTGCCACTAAAATATAGCCAGTAGCAAAACTGAAAAGATTTCATGGGTTCTTTGGGTGTAGTATGTGAAGACCTTTGAGGGAAACCAAAAAGGGTTTCAACTAAAGAGATTTATATTTTCAACCAGAGTGGTGACAAGGAGTTTCATGTGTCTTTAATCTACGGGTCCATTATCCTGATTTGCTCAGTCTTCTTTTACTCCTTCGAAATTCGAAGTGGAGCTCCATTGAGGGGTTGCTCCGCTTTGAATGACGAAGTAGCTCTGTTGCTCTGCTTCGTCAAAGCTTCATTGAAGATCTGCTCCATTTTCAAATAACCACTCCATTATAGTCAGTGGGAATTCACAAAAATGCTTACAGCTTCTTCATTTTTAAAGATAAAGAGATCAAACTTTGCACCATAAAAATGAACAACTTCTTAGCAAAAGACTTAGAGTAAGTAGGACGTACATGGTAACTTGAACAGTTCCAACTTAGAAATGTGTCCAGCATGAGTTCTGTTTTCTCCAGATTTTTGTTTTGTTTTAATGCAATTAACTTTGGGTAGAGCACATTACATTAGTCAAAACAGGATGCAACTACGGCATGTATAACTATGGCCAAATCAGACATCTTTAGGAATGAACACACTTGGCACACTACCCTCAAAGCCACACTAATGCACTTCTAGCCACTGCTGAAACCTGGGTATCCAGTTTCAGAACCAAGTCCAGAAGTACACCCAAACTGTGAGCCCGAGTCTTCAGGAGGAGTGTATCCCATTCAGCTCAGGTTGAGTCCCTATTGCCTAATCTGCCTTTTGACTAACCAGAAGCACTTCTCTCTTGCCTGGAATGAGCTTCTATTTGTTGGCCTTCATACTGTCCATTACTGACATCAGTCACCAATTTAGAATTAGAACAGTTTCCTTGGATTTAAATGGACTGGAGAGATAGAGGCAGGATCTTCACTACTGCTTCATAATGGTTTTTAATGGTATTGACAACTGTTGAATCCATTGACCATTTTCCAACCACTTTCAAAAGTGTTACATCCTGCTTTATGTAGATCTGTTCAAAGTTGGGATGTTCCTCCCCAACCACCCAATAAGCCTGGGATGTTCCTCCCCAAACAACCCCAATTCCTGGTTCACATATCACACAAAATGACCCAGGGATTGAGCATCCCTGTTTAGTGCAGCCAGAGCAGGGGAACATTCATGAGCCAGAATGCTCAGCTCACTGCTGCTCACTCAAAACAACCCAGCCTTTGTTTAAACCATGGGTTGTGGTGCTGTCTAGACTAGGGGTATGTATACATCATCCCTATATCCTGGGGTAGTCCCTGGATTGTTCCTGTGCATCCAAATGACACACAAGGCATCCCAGGGGCAACCAGGGACATTCCCCGGGATTTAAGAAACTGCAGAAAACCCAATTTTTCCATAGTCCTGGGACCATCCCGTGGAGCATGGGCCATGTGGCCGCTGCTCCCGAGTTGTCCCTTCATCCTCGTGAGTAGAAGGACACTTAAAACAGGCACAAAGCTGTGGTTTGGCAGTCTGTGCCCATCAGGGGTGGGGAGCGGGGAACAGGTTTGGGGGTTGGTTGGTTACCTTTTGCAGAGGATCCTCTTCCTCCCTCCTTCTACACCTGTAGGTGTAGATGAGCCCACGGTCCCAGTTACCCAGTTTTTCTTAATGAATTTTCATATATTTCAAACTAACTTCTCTTTTTTCCCCCTTTTCAAATATCTGACGTTCATTAGACTGTCTCTCTTGGATTGCTTTAGTATGTGACTTGTGGAGCTGCGTCTCACAAAATCGGCCTCAAATAAATGTGATTCCCTGCCTCAAAACTACTTTCAGATATAGCAATAAGATACATTATTCTAGCTGTGTTTAAATTTATTCACTGTAACAGCCTAACAACAGTGTTTACCAAGTCCCCAACGTCCCCTTTTAAACATCCCGGCTTCATTTTGGTGAAACGAGATATGTTTGTATCACACAATCCCAGTCCGTCCAGTTGTCACATGGTATCCTCTGGAGGGAGACAAATCTGATTGATGTAGTCCACTACCCTTTCGGTGGAAACATCTACAGAACCTGTGGGAATGTTCCTTCGGAACTCCTTTGAGGATGGAGGGCTATCTACCTCCCTTCAGGTGAAGGCTTCTGTTGCAGAAGAAATGGTAATCAGCTATTATACTGGAGGGAAATGTGCTTTAAACTTAAAAACAAAACTTAAAAACAAAACAGAAAATTATTCTTATTTAACATTTGCCATGAATGCCACAGCCGTCTTTCCAGTTTGAGTGTCGGTATGGAATAGGGTACAACTTATCCCATGCTTACATCCTGGCTAGAAGGGAGGAAGTGGTGACCAAAGTCTGACAGCATTCTATCATAGTGTTGTGGCTAGCATAACAATGTTACATACGTCAGGATTGGTTTCTGTTTTAACAGGGGCAGTCATTGGTCTGGTAGCTAGATAGGTGTGTGTGTGTGTGTGTGTGTGTGTGTGTTTTTGCTCAGTAGCAGAACCAAGCTTTTGCAAATACATCAGACTAAAAACACAGAGCAAGAGAGATTCATTGTATCAGCATACAAGGGAAAAAGAGACTAAATATAACAATAAGAAAATGCAATAATTCAACAGACCATCAACAACTGATATTATTATTATTATTATTATTATTATTATTATTATTAAATAAGGTAGCTGAAATGTATTGCTCAATGGTCTATATTGTCACTTGTCGAGATAAAATACTTCCTTTTCCCTAGAGCCGACTTAACAAATTTAGCAGTGCAGCACGTCAGACGACAATCTGTCCCCACCAATAAAAATAAGATTTTGTTTAAACAGGAGTTATATCTTATAGTAACAGTAAGGTATTGAGTCTTCAGGTCTAGAAACAATAGATATTCCAAGAGAAAGTGAACCAAATCCTCAGCCTTCTGAATCCCAGCTGTTACGTCTAAGTTGTCCGCTATAATGTCCCTCAACCTCCATTAATTGCTGGTTGTTCAATCTACATTTGGTTAAGGGCCGTCTAAAACCATATGGGCAGACAAAGGGCAAATTTGAGGGAATTTCCCAGGAAGTGTTATAAAACTTTATACAACCTGTTGGAACAACACAGCTACTACTAGTCGTCTGGAAAGCAATATCAATCAGACGTCTTGAAACTTCCAAACAGGCACTGTCATGGTCCATTCCAATCAGATAGCCTACTGAGAAACCCAGCTTAGAAACCATTTTCTGCATCTCTGTGCCCATGATCCTGTCCCCATGTCTACAAAATGCCAGTGAAATGAGAGGACAGGCCTGTTGGAAAATGATCTTGAGCCAAAAAGAACTAGCTAACTTCTGAGCTTTCAGCAGCTTGCCCCCTCCTCAGACTTCGGCTTGCTGGATCAAATCATTCTGCATCAAGTTGGGCCTGCTCATGGATTTTCCATCTCTCTCTTTCTCTCTCTTTCACGCTATTTGCTCGAATTGCAGCAAAGTTGTGCGACATTGGGCAAATTTTGCCCAAAATCTGTGCAAGTTTGCACAAGAGCGGGGAAGTTTGCAAAGAGACCAGGAACTTTCAAAAACCATTCACAGCGACCCTATTGCAATTTCACACAATAAATATGGGGTTCGAGGTATGGGTTAGGGAGCCACTTTGAGGAGGGACTTTCTGCATCAGCTCAACCTGCAAGTCTGACCCAGTTTGACCAGAAGAGGCAATATGTTGTGTTATCTTTGAAATTCCAGACTCGTTTCTTTGTCTGTTTCTTTACCTCTATATTATAATTAAATCATTACATGCATGTTTTATTATCTCCTTTAATGTCGTATTGCTTGGGTTATTATTTTCTGAATTGAGTTTTCAATCATCTTTCTAATTGAGTTAAAACTGGTCAATTTCTGTAACTTACAAATTGATTACCTTTCACTGTATGGCAGGAAACCCTACCATTCCTCATTATTGAGATTTTGTGCATGATATGTTTCAACCTGTTAGCAAATGTTGTTAAACTCCAATTTAATTCTGAGTGTCTAATTTTTGTATTCATTGATTGATGCTTGGGCTCCAGATCACATGAATGTCTTCCCTCTACTTCTGTATGCATGGAAGCTTTCTCATCACTGAATGTGTGGATGACAGGGGGTGAAGTAAGTTGGCATCTCCAATGTTTGGGGTGGGGTAAGATGGGGGCAGCCCTGCTATGGCATTGTTTCAACTTGGGCAGGATCTACACTACTGCTTTCTAACGGTTTATAATGGTTTTGACAACTGTTCAGGCCCAGGACACATTACATATACCAGTTTCAAAGTGTTATATCCTGCGTGGTGTAGATCTGGACTTATGTGAGTTGTACATCTGAATAGAGCTGTTGTGCCCAAGAACGGAGTTTAGAGATGTAAAGATTTTGTTAAATCCATCCTGTCTGTGATTTGCAAATTGTCAGGTGCCTTTCAATCTATCCTCGACTCATTAACAGAATCAGATTTTTTTCTCAATTTTCTGAACTTGGGTTTGTATTGCGAAATGCACACTTGTGGAAGTGTGCACTTCTGAAAATGTGTAAATCTACCCCAGATGTGCATTTTGGCCTATTGGGGAAATGCATACTTTGGGTTGGTCATAAACAATATTATTGCAGCCCATATATAGGATTCAACTTATTATGGGGGACCCTTCTTTTCTATTTAAATTAAAACCTGCTCCAAAAGGATATCTACCCCCACCTCACACATCACTTTTGGTGTGAGAGAACATCTGTGTGCTTTGTGGCAATTTTGCAGCTCCAGAGTAACAAACTGGCATCACCTGCTCAAACATTTCATGAGATGGATCCCATAAATGTAACCAATCAATCATCTTTTAACACACCACTTAGATTTGGTCTTGTGCCAGGGAATCCAACATGTGAGGAAAAAAGGCCATAAGTCACCAGGTCAAAGACTACTTTCAATTCCATCCACGTAGTAAGGTTTGGTTAAAAATTTCAAAGTATACTTTTTGATTCAAATGTTATCTTTTAATTTCATATGTCTGTACTGTTAAAAATATTGGGGAATGGACGATACCTGTGTGGTGTCGCTAATAATAATTGATATCCAGTGTCCCTAGGACAGTGTAATACATATCAATATGCACTGCCTAAACCCCCGTGAAAGTGTGTTATTTTTTAAGTATGCATAATCTTTATTGTTTCCAATGTTAAGAGATGAATGAGCGACAGTCATTTTAAGTTTAATTTTTGGTACTGCTATTTTCATTAGGACACCTTAAAAGTAAACTTTTAGAAAAAATGTTAGATCTTAAAAATACGTAATGGCCTTTTTTGTGTACAATTGAAGGAGAAACATTTATTGTATTATTATTTTTTTTTAAAAAAAACCCACTGACATTTTCTTAGATAAATGGGAAAAATGTTTGCGAAGGTGGCCATTTTGTTTTTCACATGCAGCACTCAAACGCGCCATTTTCGAGAGTGGCACCATCGAGATTATGTTTCTCCAAAGTCAAACGAAGAGATTGAGACCACTCCTACACTTGCATCATCAAGGAGCCCACAGGAGATTGTTTTTGTACATTTGACACCCCACTAAGATGTTTTTAACATTCTACTGGTCAAATTAGAGCCAGTTCAGACTATCAATTTGAGCCAAAATACTCAGGAAACCTAAGCATGGAAGGGAGATGGGGACTCATGCTCCATCCCCTACTCCCTCAATCCCCAAGCTCACCTTGTTGACCCAGGGAAGGTCTGTAGAGAGGCTGTAATTGTGACTGGCTCAATGCGGTTACAGTATTTCATGCAATCATTAAGATTATGCAGTCAAGGATCTTTTTTGCACAAAGCACTGTTGCCACATTCAGCCAATCATGGTTACATCTCCATTTCAGGGATTCCCTGTCAACATGGACTGTGGTGAATGAGGCAGCAGGACTGGAATGCACATCCCTGTCTCCTCTCCATGATTAAGATTTTTAAGCTACTGAAGAGGATGTTTCATTCATTCATTTATTACATTTCTAAACCACCCAATATCAGAAGTTCTCTGGGCAGTTTACAAAGAGTTGTCTCCATGAAATGCCCCTTAGTGATACATCTATAAAGAATCTCTCAGGGCTTTGTATGAGCCCAAATTCCACCTCCTGGGGAAATCCCTATGATTGCAGGTGCTGGAAAAGGCATTGCAATGATGGCAGAAATTGCCTCTAAGAAGTGCCTGCTATGTCCATGAAGATCCCAGTTCAAACAGAAGATGTTCGCAGGTCACACATACACTCTGCCTGGCAATGTACAGAATACAAGGAATTGATTATAGGCAACCTCACCACCATAAATGGTGCTCTCAAGGCAGATAACAATAACATACAAGATGACATCCCAAAATTTAATCAAAACACAAAAGCAAATCAGTGCAAAATACATCCATAAAACTGAGAAAAAAGCACCATGCACCAATTAAAACATTTTCAAAAAACACACGGCACACTTATAAGTCACCATCAAGACCTATCTGAATGAGAATGGATTTGTTTGCTGGTGGTAGTAGGACTTCAAAGGTGGAGCTAATCTGTGTTCAAGGATGGAGTTAGTTCAGAGCCTGGGGGCAGCCACTGAGAAGGCCCTCTCTCGTGTTCCTGTCAAACATGTCTCCAATGACAGCAGGGTAGGGAGAAGTGGCTCTATCTCCTGAGGCTCTTCAAAACATATATAATGTTACAAAACCATTCAAATAATGATTGGTGAAGGGTTGTTTTACATCAAGTGTGTATATCAACAGATGGTATCACAGCAGGTTACTAAACTTGGCCTACATCCATGTGAGACTGCAGCTACATGACTCAAGATCTTGCCTCTTGTGAAAATTGCAGTAAGCTCCAGACATATCTAATGTACATGTGTGTATTAAAATACATATAATGGTAAATTATATATTTGAAAGAAGAGAAGATTTGATTCCACAACTATAAATATCTTGATACAGATGTTTGAAAACTTTGATCCATGGGTTTCATATCCTTGAAATTTATTTTTCAGAGCACAGTTCAATTACAATTACATGTAGTTTGTTTTTAGATTTTTATGGTTTAAAATTTTGTATATTGGTTTTTAAATGTTCAATGTTTTTTTTTTTTGTAAACCACCCAGAGAGCTTCAGCTATGGAACAGTATATAAATGTTTAATATAATAATAATAATAATAATAATAATAATAATAATAATATCCTGCAACTGACCAGACATAATGGTCATAGACAAAAAAGAAAAACACACATACCTTATCGACATAGCAATACCGAATGACAAAAAAAATGTTGAGAAGGAAGAAGAAAAGAGAGACAAATATACACCACTGGCCATGGAAGTCAAAGAACTATGGCAACAGGAAAAGGTCACAATTATTCCATTAGTCACATCAGTCACCAACATCACGTCAAAAAATTATACAGAAAACCATCAGAAACTGGGCCTATCAAAATACATCCACACTAACATCCAGAAAGCAGTCATAGTTAAAACATGTTCAATCGTCAGGAAATTCCTGAATCTGTAAAAGGCAGCATGACTAGGCAAAGCCCGTCATGTCCATCTAGAAAAAAAATTTCATGGGTGAGAAAGAGAGGTAATAATAATATTTTGTTAGCAGTGACCTATAAACCTATGATTTCCACCCAGATTGGGTCCCTGCCATTGCCCAAGCAAGAACTTCAAAGTGTGAGTAAGTATGCCTATGCATTAAATCAGATCAGCAATGGTGCATCTTAGTAGATGTTCCTCAGCTTTGTAATTTTCTTCCCCTGGAGGCTTTCTAAAGACTGAGCCTGTGCAGCTTCCAGTCATAATCTGACATGCTTTTCTTCCTCCATTCTCTCAAACTATTGTTGGTGACCTTCACTTGTGTGTGTGTGTGTAGGGCAGAATAATCAGTATGATATTACCTACCCCAAGCACTTAATATGCTTGGGGTGCTTATACACATATTTTGCCTTGAAAGTTAGTATGTTCTGTTGGTTTTCTGCTTCAAAAGCATTGAATTTCTAAGCTCAGGATTTCAATGTCAGAAGTTGACAATTACTCCTGATGAGGGTTAATTCAATCAAATTAGTGCAGAACCTTTGTCAAATTGTGACACCAATCTTGTCTCTGACTTATTATTATTATTATTAATTATTATTATTATTATTTTAAGGGGGAAATTACAATAAAACTAGAAAGTGGGGGAGTTATTTAGAAAAAGAAATAAAACAGCTATTTCCACAGATATTGCTATTTAAAATACCCACTTTCTAGATATTGCCGTTTAAAATGGCCATAACTCCTGCAGAAGTAAAAATAACCTTTTCCACCTCCCCAACCAATACACAGAAAGAAGGAGATGGAATTGCAATACAAAGGAAGCTTTAAAGCATGGTATAGCATACTACAAGAGAGAATTCCCCATTACACTGAAAAACAAAGCTTCAAATACCCTATTCAGATGGGTAACATTTAGCTGTCCTTTAAAGAAAGAATGGGGTGCCTGGCTAAATGAATTCTATTGTTGTCTTAATTAACACACCAGCAAAGTCTTCTTTTTGACAGAGAGATATGACCTAAATCATAATGAGCCTGCTCTCTCTCTCTCTCTCTCTCTCTCTTTTTCCTCTTCTCTTCTCTTCCAGTCTCCTGCACAAAAAGGACTTTACAATGTCTTTACTTAGACGTGTGGATTGTATGCCTTTATAGCTGCTTCCTTTTCTCCCGGCTTCCCCCCCCCCCCTTACCAACTTCATCTCTTCCTGCAGTTATTAGGTCATAGAGATCTCCCTCACCCCAAATTCACACCTGAATTAACTAAAAATGAAGCTATATCAAACATGAGATTCACAGTCGCTGATTCATACTCCCCGAGGAAATGTACGTTCATAGACACCCACTCAGTTTGGCAATTAATAAGAAATCTTCCCCCCTCTCTCTCTCCCCAAAATACCCCTTCGTTTCTCTAGGTTAAGAACATTCAGTCCCTTAAGGGACTTTCCTTATTTGACCTGCTGATTAGATAGATATTGTATTATTAACCTTATGGATTTTGATCCTTTCCCAATTTGTCAATAAAAAAATGTATTGGATTTTGACACCCAGAATCAAACAACATTTCCCAAAATAAGGTACCCTTAGTACTGAGTAGAACACGGTTACATATTCAGACCAACTGGACTATAATATTTGCCCCCTGGGATCAATTGGGATAAATGCAGCATAGTTGGATCAGGAGGTCAGAATCAAAAGAATCACAAAGTTAAGGAAAAGCAAATAGGTATTGACTGGGTTCACATGATCACTGCAGTCCAACATGGCTTATCTGGATTGCAGCACATCCTAACCCCACTTTTGAATAGTCAAGCCATAGTGGCTGGCTGCTGCAGCTTATTATGTGATCCTAACCCAGCAAGGATGGGTTATGCAAGGGTTAAACAACCTTCACATAATGCTAAAACAGCATATGGGTTAGGTGAGGGTTGTTTAACGCTCACATAAGCCACCTTCAGTGGGTTTGCACAGCATGAAAAGCCACCATGACTGCACATCATGGCTTGAAAATTAAAAATGGCCACCAGCATGCACCAAAACCCTCTGTGGCTTAAAAAAAGCCACACTGGGCTGTGGAGCAAAGCAAAAAATGCAGGTAAAACAAGTTGAAGGCACAACCAAGAAGCTGGAGACAGGAAGCCTTTTCCAGCATCCTTGTAAAAGTTCCTCTTCCAGGCTCCAGCTTCCTTTTACAGAGCTGCTCTGGGAATAGAGCCAAAGAAGACAGGGTTGCTCAAGTAGCCCCAGGTGAGTTTGGACGTCAAACCAGTAGCGATTTTTGACCAGTCAAACACTGGTAGAATTGTAAGAGTTGTAATGAAACTAGCCATTT
The DNA here is from genome assembly GCA_029215795.1 of Anniella stebbinsi. Classification (NCBI taxonomy): domain Eukaryota; kingdom Metazoa; phylum Chordata; class Lepidosauria; order Squamata; family Anniellidae; genus Anniella; species Anniella stebbinsi. Next base: position 12,312,184 of record JARDYH010000001.1, on the reverse strand, counting down.
TCTTTCAGTTTAAGTAAGCTCCAAAGGGGAAAAAATGGGGATGGATTTGAGATTCCATCTCAGCTGAAGTATCTGAAGAATTCCCTCAAATGTCTTTGCTGCCTCCAACTTCCTGAATCACTCAGCTGTCCTGAATAAGTGTGGTGTCTGTGGGGCTGTGATTAGGGTGTGGGGCAGGGACTTGGGAGATCCGACGTCCTGCTTGGGGTTCCCATGGGTAGCTGGTTGGTCACCATGTGAACAGAGTGCTGGACGCGACGAACCCTTGGTCTCATCCAGCAAGGTTCTTCTTACATTCTTAATGGGAGGGAAAGGAAGATGGTGGCAATGAAGGACAGCAGTAGCAGCCATTCATACCAACCAATTGCAATTCAGAGGGGAGGGCTCAAGTCAGTAATGGGCCTTCTGCCAATGAGTGGGCCTCAGCAGATACATGACAGTGCCAAGAACTGATGACACACCTGTCACCATGTAGTGAACCTCCATACCACTGTCTTACATTCCCAGCAGCCACTGGGATAGGGAACATGGAAACAATGTGCCGGGTGATGTTTTAAGTGCTCCATCAGTTTAAAATGAGTGGGTGGAGTAATTTGCCGTAGAGGCAGGGCTTTCAAAGACATCTTTCCTGTGAAATTGCTACGGGTCTTCATGGCCTTGAATCAAACAACGAATGATTCAAACTGTTGCTCATTTAAGGGGCTTATTTCAACCTACATACTGCAGGCAATTACTCAAGGGTGGGTTGGTTGAGGGGGGAAAGTTAAATGTGAACGTACCTTTATTTCCCCAGGTACACGTTTTAAAAGATGCACTTGCAACACCAGACAAATATATCGTCTTGAGGATCCCCCCCTCCCTCCAGTTAAAATCTATGTCACCTTGATATCACAGAGGGATAGTGTCTCCTTATCTGGCTAATACTGCCAAAGAGTATCTCCCAGCCATCCTCCCTCAGTCTGTTTCTCTTTGTGCTTTCTGATTACTGTCTGCCCAGTTAATTTCTTCAGCTTTTCAAATAGCACTAATCAGGAATTAAAAGCTAGCATCAGCTTTGGGAGGCACAGATTCCTGCTCCAAACGGTTAGAGAGGATTTTGAAAACAGGCACAAGTCCCGTCTCTGGCTGATTATCCCCAGACAAGCTCATAATCCAGCCGCTAGTATTTAGGAAGTCAAGCAGAGAAATAAACAATGTTGATTATAATCAACTGTTCTTTTTTTTCCCCTCCTTTTTTAAAATTCTCGTGAGATAAGCGGAAATCTTTAATGTCACCGTCTTTTGCCATCTGCTTTTTGCTCGACTTGAGTTGCTCTTTCTTTCCTTTGGCTTAAAAGTGGAGCAGGCATGCTTGTGCATGGAAGGGAAAGCAATTTCACCGACGGCTCTGCGTTTTCTAGATCCCACAAGGTGGAAACACGGCCGGCGATCCCTTATCTTTTGCAATCTCTTGTTTGGCAAGTAAATTAAGAATTTCAGATGGGATTATAGTGATTAAGATGTCAGCTAAAGAGCTTATACGATTCTAAACAGGTATAGATTTTAGGGGACGAGGAGAAGGTCAGCAGATTTGGTCTGTAAAATCTTCTTTACAGACAGAATGAAGGAACTAAGGATGAATCCATCCTTTTGACTAGCGTATAATCAGTAACAGAGATATCACAGTCCATGTTTTTAAACAAAAACAAAACACACCAAGCTGCAGCTATCTGGAAACCGTAGCTAACATTGTAGGGTCTGCCTTTTCTTTTCAGATATTTCTGTTGCAGATAGTGAGTCCATGAAGGAGAAAATGTACATGAAATACTCTCTCAAAAGAGATACGGCAGGAAAAAAAACCCCTCTATTTAAAGATACTTTTAAAGTAGAATGTTAAAATTAAAAGGGGGGCCTATCTCTTAGTATCTACAGTAGGACCCACTGTTAATTGTTAGAAGAGATGTTTTCACCAAGTTTGAACGCGTGAGAAAAAGCACCTGATGCCGTTGATATTAAGGGGCTGTCTATATGCATGGAAAGCTCTGGGGTAGGTAAGCGGTGGTGCTGTGTTGAATACAGAATCATAGAATAGTAGAGTTGGAAGGGGCCTACAAGGTCATCCAGTCCAACCCCCTGCTCAATGCAGGAATCCACATTCAAATATACATACAGGGGGAGTGTGACTCTGTTGATTCTCCTTGATCTTTCTGCGGCTTTCGATACCATCGACAATGGTATCCTTCTGGGACGACTGGCTGAGTTGGGAGTGGGAGGCACTGCATTGCAGTGGTTCCGCTCCTACTTGGCGGGGCAGTTCCAGAGGGTGGTGCTTGGGGGACATTGCTCGGCCCCGTGGATTCTCCAGTATGGGATTCCTCAGGGGTCAGTCTTGTCCCCCATGCTGTTCAACATCTACATGAAACCGTTGGGAGTGGTCATCCGGAATTTTGGGGTGCGTTGTCATCAGTACGCTGATGACACACAACTCTATTTCTCCTTCTCATCTTCAGCAGGTGAGGCTGTGGATGTGCTGAACCAGTGCCTGGCTGCGACAATGGACTGGATGAGGGCTAACAAACTGAAACTCAATCCAGACAAGAATGAGATGCTGTTAGTGGGTGGTTCTGCTGACCGGATGGAGGGTGTTCAACCTGTTCTGGATGGGGTTGCACTCCCCCTGAAGGAGCAGGTTCGTAGCTTGGGGGTTCTCCTAGAACCATCTCTGTCACTTGAGGCTCAGGTGGCCTCGGTGGCACGGAGTGCCTTCTACCAACTTCAGTTGATGGCGCAGCTACGCTCCTATCTGGACAGGGATAACCTGGCTTCAGTTGTCTATGCTCTGGTAATCTCTAAATTGGATTACTGCAATGCACTCTACGTGGGGCTGCCTTTGAAGACGGTTCAGAAGCTGCAGCTTGTGCAAAATGCAGCGGCCAGAGTGATAACAGGAACCAGAAGGTTCGAGCATATAAGACCTACTCTGGCCCGCTTGCATTGGCTGCCTATACGTTTCCGAGCCTAATTCAAGGTGCTGGTTTTAACCTATAAAGCCTTACACGGCTTGGGACCACTATACCTGAGGGAACGCCTCTCCCGACATGAACCTACCCGTACACTACGATCCACATCGAAGGTCCTCCTCCGGTTGCCTACTCCAAGGGAGGCATGGAGGGTGGCAACAAGGGAAAGGGCCTTTTCAGTGGTGGCCCCCCAATTATGGAATGATCTCCCTGACGAGGCTTGCCTAACGCCAACATTGTTATCTTTTCGGCGCCAGGTCAAGACTTTCCTCTTCTCCCAGGCATTTAACAGCATATGATGAGGGTTTTTGTGGGTTTGTGTGTGTGTTTTTGTGTTGTTGTTGTACTTTGACCCAGAAGGATATTGTAATTTTAACTTGTTTTTATGCTTTATGCTTTTAAATTTAGCGTATTGGTGTTTTAATTGTTCAATGTTTTAAATTTTTGTAAACCGCCCAGAGAGCTTCAGCTATGGGGCGGTATATAAATGGAATAAAATAAATAAATAAATAAATGATGCGGTATCCACTTCGCAGCCATCACGGGGCTCTCCCACGAAGCTGCAAAGAAATAAAGTCAGGGACCTACCCCAACTTTTTTTCCTCCAGAATGAGGCAAGTACAGTGCATCCATCTAACCTCGCTCTGGAGTCAGGGCAGAGGAGTGGCCCAGAAGATGGTGACCTCTGATTGGTCACTGTCTGCCCAGACCGGAGGCAAGGGATGGGCCCGGCTGCTGGAAACTGTATGCTTTGCTGCTGCATCAGGATTAGCCACCACCAAGCCGAAGCAGCAAAATTGCAGGGTTTTGCTCATCATGACAGCAACCTTCCTTCCTTCCTTCCTTTTTTTTCTTTCTTTCTTTTAATGAACACATTTTCTTACCGGCAGATGGGATTGCTGTGAAATCCTGAGGTTTCTGCTAGTGATAAAAACTGCGAGTTCAAAGAAGTTGTTTAGTGTGTTGGTTCTCCTCCCCGACCTCTGTGTTGCACACAGCCTTTTGGGCAGTCGACTTCTCTTTGGCCACCCCTCCATGGCAGCCATCTTGTGGTGGTGTCCAGGAGGTTCTCTCAAATTGAAAAAATGTGGCCACGGCCCCAAAAGTTTGCCTACCCCTGCACTAGAGGCTACAGTTTTTTCAGCAATCAACGGCAGCTATCTCACGATGGCTCATTTATGTGTGTTTCTCATTTTTTCACTGGCCTTTATAATAGTTCAGCAACAAAGTGTGGTTTTGGGTACTGGGGACTCAGAAAGATGCAAAGGGATGTTAAGTGCCCCTACACCAATTCAGCTTCCGGAGATGTCAATCTACTTCTTGTAGGGAATTATCCAAGTGGTGATGGCTCCAAGTGGTTGGTGATGGTGTGCAGAGATTCTGTCTTTTCTTCTGGTTAGCAAAAAGTTGGAAGAAGTCGTAGCAGTGGGAAAACCCAGGAGGGCTACAACCTGAAGACACCATCATCCAGAACTGTCGCTCCACCCCAGATTCTGTGCATGAGGCAGGGTGATTACGCTGTACGTGGGGCTGCGTTTGAAGACAGTTTAGAAACGTCAGCTGGTGAAGAAAGCATCCGCCTGAGTGTTGGTCAGGGTGAGGAGCTTATACCATATTGCTTGCCAATTATTGCAGAACTTTTGCACTCATTGGCTAGCAGGGAATAAGTTTACTTCCTAGAAGGAAATTGGATGGAATCCAGTCTTCATAAGTAATAGCTGGTCACTTATTTCTTAAAATGAAAAGTCATAATTCAAGAAGGAGCCTGGGATATCCCTGCTTTGGAGCAGGCCACTTGATGGCTTCAGCCTTGAAAACCCAATAAATATAATGAATCAATCAAGAAATTATGAGCCCTACATTAAAACTTCGCTGTATTCAGGAGAGCCTACAGCACCTTCTACCTAGACATTTTCCTTAATCATCAGGAATACACTCTCCTGCTAATGATACTTTATTTAGTTAGAACATACCAAACAGAGTAACGAATGGACAACTCAATGCTGCCTCCTCACCTTTTCAAGATTAGCATTTCCTTTGATAGAGGAAGGTTATAATGACAGCTGGGAAAATGCCTGGAAGGCGAAAAGTGCAATGAACCCAACATGAACCTAAAAGAACGATGGAACCACAACTAGGTGAGCTTCTCTCTCTCTCTCTCTCTCTCTCTCTCTCTCTCTGTGTGTGTGTGTGTGTGTATGTGTGTGTTCAGTTATATTAATATTACATGACAGTTGGAGGAACCCCGTGGTTTCAAAGAAGGAACAAGCCAATTGATTATTGTGTTGCTTCTTAGAACTCCCATTACCATACTTTTGAATATATTTTATAAATACTCAGAAGTTTCCTGTCTTGTTCTACTTGTTCCAAAGTGTGTGTGTGTGTGTGTGTGTGTGTGAGTGTGAGCATCCCTGTGGTGGTGGAGGCAGGCAGGCAGGAAGAAAGCATGGCATATGTTCAGAAAAATGTGATGTGAGGAAGGAATGGAACTAAGAACAAACAAACAAAAATTAGTGCTGAAATAAATTGCCTCCTACAACTTCAGTATCCCTGCGTCTGTCGGCAAAGTTGGGGTGAAGTGGTTGTCACAGACAGGGGCATCCGTGTTCGCTCTCACTGCTGCTGCTCAGGGTCATTTTCCTCCTTCCTTCCATTCTACACCTGACCTCACTCTGATTTGGCTTCAGGATGAAGCCAAAACAGAGTGAAGGCAGCAGCAGGATGCATTGTGCCTTTCCTTCACATGGGTGGGGGAAAGAACCCAGCAGTGAGCACATACTACACACACACACACACGTGTTCTTGTTATCACATGTATCTGAGCTTTATGTGATTAGTAATTTATTCCAGAGTAAAAACACATAGTCCAAATTTGGATTGGGACTGCAATGCTCCAAGAGAGGGTGCCTTTTTCATTTTTAAACCCCTGCAGGGGGTGGGGCGGAAGTCTATGGGAAGAAGCTTAACACGAACCCTCCCAGAGTGTTGTGGTTCTGATTCTAATTGGGACAGTATCACTTACTGTGGTGTAAATACACCAATCATGTATAACCCTGCTACATTTACTATGACCCCAGGATGCTGCAGTTTCTGAAAGCCAACCCCTCCCCACAAAAGAGAGAGAGAGAGAGACAGAGAGAGAGAGAGAGAGAGAGAGAGAGACAGAGAGAGAGAGACAGAGAGAAATTTGGGCTCAGCTCTACAAAAGATAACAGAAAGAGGTAGTGTAGGCCTTACAGAGTGAGAGAGGACTGAATCCATAGAAACATGGGGGAATATGTACACATTCAGCATGAAACAAAATAAAATCTTCCTGAACACCTTGAATAGCTTCCCCAAACAGTGTGAAATCTACCTGCTAGCTACCTTAGCACATGATACGCTTAATCAAATTCTTTTCACTCAAGGTGCAAGTTTTTTTCCTCCGGATATACACAAGAGTTATTTTAATCAGTGTCTGTCAGCCTTTCCTTTCCTTTCCTCACTCTACATATTTTCCTGCCTTGTCATCTTTTTTTAAAAAAAGTACCTTGTTCAAATTGCAACCTTCTCTCCCTTCTATCAATGTCCTCTCTGGACCCCAACGGGACGTTTTGTAAGGTTTACTATTGAAGGCTTCGATCTTCACATCAAAAGGTTCCACTGAAAGCAAGTTATGGAGTTTGTGAGGAGGTCAGGATGAAAGCTTTTGAGGCTGTCTTGTTGTGCTCCTTTTCCAGGATGGGAAATGTGTAAAAAGCACTAATTCATGGGGTGCAGAATCTCAGGCCCAGGGTCCAAATCCAGCCCTCTGAAGTCCCTCTAATGGCATGCTGGTATTTTGTTCCCTCCCCATTTACCTTTGGTTCCACTAACCATTGGAATTTGGCACCCTGAGAAAATCCCCCTGGGCTGATATAGGTTCTACACCACTGTCCTACTGGGACAAGAGTGGATCTAGAGCCATAGGAATCTTTAGCCAAAACCTTTCAGGAGACTCACACCTACTGGTCCCAAAGATTAGCTTTTTCAGATGAGTCTCTTTTAGAGCTTGTGTAAAGGACTGCAAATCCCTGGGGAACTGACAATGTACAGCAAATCACGAAGAGTGTTGAAACATTGACACCATACACACACACACACCCGCATACACACACACAGTTATTCTGTGTACAAAGGAATTTTTGATTCTAGAAAACACAGGAAAGTCACTTAAAAGTTTCATCAGAACGCATCCTTATGACTAGCATAACAAGCTAGAAATACAAATGTGAAGTAGTGTTATCATAGAATCATAGAATAGTAGAGTTTGAAGGGGCCTATAAGACCACTGAGTCCAACCTCCTGCTGAATGCAGGAATCTATATTCATATATACCTGAAAGATGACTGTCCAGCTGGATCTCGAATGCTTCTATTTGTGAATTTTTGTAAGTACTTAACACAAAAAAATCAACCAACTAAAATCCTCAGCCATCCCTAAATTGCTTAATCACCAGCAGAAGTTAATGAAAAAGAACAATTTGGACATACAGGTCTATAACACAACCATGTAAAAATGAATGGTAAGAAGGCAATGCAGCTTAGGACTAGGCTACCCTCACACATATGAGCATGCCTGGTACTTAAAATCTTCTGGAGTGGTCCTTCTTTTGAGACTGCCATCATCAAAGGTGGTGATGCAAGAGAGGGCCTTTTCGTTGGCTGCCCCCAGGCTGTGGAACTCTGTCCCAAGGGAGGCCAGCATTGCTCCTTCTCTGTTGTCCTTACACCAGCAAGCAAATACTACTTTATTTAAGAAGACCTTTAACCCATGAGTATGTTTATTGGTTTGGATGCTGTTTCATTTTTTGTAATTGTTCAGTTTTTTATTGTTGTTTTACTCTATTTTCAATGGTTTTTGCAAGCCACCTTGTGTGCCATTTTTTGGGGACAAAGGCAGGATATAAATCAAATGAATAAATAAATGAATAAAATGAATGGAATGGCCAAAAAAGAGCTCCTGTTTTCTTGATACGTGCTTGTTTTGTTGTTTTTTAATGGAGGTCCCCTATCCCTTTCATCTCAGAGCCTTTGTATTTGTAGGCTCTGTTCTAATCAAGAAAAGAAGAAAAACAACAACAACAAGGGAACAGAAAATAACAGGTATCCTGCAGATTAATGCCTTTTTATTTTCAAATGATTATGATTTATAGGAAGGACATTTACAAAATCACAGCTAAGTTATTTTTCTTTTCAACTGATTAGAAAAACGAAAGAATATAAGTTGACGTCTTTTTATTATTTTCAATACAGTATATATACAATCTATGTACTAAAAGGGGGGAATATAAGCTTGAATTATTTAGCATATCAGGGACTTGGCTGGAACTCCCGAGAAACTGCCTCGAGTACAATACAGAGCATCCCTATTTTATACACCATTGCACAGAACATCTCCAAATTGCCCTGGATCTCGCAAACTGCCCTAAGGCTCCCTCGCATTATTCCCAAACTGTGGTTACTTCTAATGCTCTGTTAATCGTTCTGTGCTCTAACGTGCTCCGGAGGAAAATCAGAACATTCCCACAAAGTCAAAGAGAAGTCCCACTAATAAAATTAAGCGACAAGAATATAATGTGCTGATTTTTTTTTTTTTGGTCAATTCGGGGCCCTTAAGCGAAACTTTGGATGGTGATGTACATAGATTATTCAGTAGGAAGCACTTTTAATTAGTGTTACATTTACACTTACTTTGCAAAGGACGAAAGGAATCCATAATGTCTATTGCGGCTGTTTTTATTTGTGTGTTTTTAATGTGGGACCATGCAATTCTGCCAACATCCAGGCTTTGCTGAAGAGATGTGTCTGGAATCTCTACCTGTAATTCAAGCTACCGTAGGACACAATCACATTTCTCTTGAAATTACACATTCTTTTCATGGACATCCTCCCCCCCCCCCCAAATTATTTTAATCAGAATCTAACATTCTTTTCCTTCAGCAGCCTACATATTTTTTTCCTGCCTTGTACTGGGTGTGAAATATGTAAGAACATTAAAATTGGCACTGTCTTTAAAGCATTTGGGAGTTTTTGAGGGTGGGGAGATCAAGGAGATGGAAGGCAAACAGGTTTTTTCAGCTATGCATTGCTATCGATTTCTAAGCAGCCTTCTGTGTTAATGTGTTAATGTAATTGTTTTAATGGACAACTGTCTACAGCTTGTAAACTCGAAGGAACCTGGTTTGTTCTTTCATCAAGAGATCCGAAATAGAATCACCCGCAACAGGAGTCATTAATAAAAATGTCGCAAGAATGAGAGAGTATGTGGGCATGTGAGTGTGAGTAGATGGTGGGGGAGACTTTTTGGGAGACTTAAAAACTTAATTCGTAGATGATGCCTAAGTGATAGAAAGCCAGTATTGTTATCAACTGAGTGCCGAATGTCCTTGACAGTTCTGACATTTAAACAGTCAGTTGCGTGCTGATAGATTCACTGGGAAATGGACTCATTATTTAAAGTGCCATATGTGAGTTGGGAGATTTGAGGGTGGGAGTGAGTGGCGATTCAAAGAGGCCAAGGATAGGGGCCTCACAGGCTAATATCACCCCATAAGTTCCTTTTTCAGTAACACTGTCTGCATAGATATGCAGGCCTCGTCCAGGCTTTTCACTCTTCCTCCCCACCACAATGTCCTCCCTGCGCTGAGGCAAGCCAGGCACGGGGGGACAGTAATTCACATCAGCTATGCTCTCTCCCTTATCCTTAATTCATTATTTAGCCACCTTCCATACAGAGCATGAATATGCCTGGGTGTAACGAAACCGATGCCAAATTGGAATGTGTACAAACATGGAATTTGGCTTCCTTGCATGTATCCTTAGCCTAGGTGAGGAACTGAGCATGAAAGCAATTATTGTGCATGTCATGGCTGACCCGATCCAGGTCTCAACAGATAACACAAACAGAAATGCCAATCCGAAGAAGGTACAGTAAATTATTCAATGTCTCAGTGCGTTCCTGCCCCTGCAAGGCCCTTTAAGATTGCGAGCTTTTTAATCTTTTAACCACCGCATTTCCTGTGAATTCCCAGAAGCCTTCCTTCCAACTACGGCACGCTGTCAGGAAAAAAAAAGAAGTGACTCACAAAAACTTTTCATTTAGTTTTTAAGGATTTATTTTTCATTTTTGGAGCATGACAGCTGGAATTAGAGAGGAAAATGCTTTCAGGGAAAGTTCTAAGAAGATATATTCAGTATTATGAAATCTCATCTTACAAGAAACCCACAAAACTCATTGGAATTCTTTAAATACATGATAAAGTGGTAACATTTCAACAGAGCAATTTATCATTTCTAAAGGTTTCCAAACCTTGGTCTAATCACAATGGGGTTGGCCTTAACTCACAATTACCAGTGAGGTCAATCTTTGGAGGGACGTTTTCCTAAGAAAGGGGATGCTTTAGCCATATTCTTACAGAGGTTTCTAGTTTATAGACTGGAGCACCACAATCGCTGCAATCCAGGAATAGAAATCCATGTGCCCATCATCATCATCATCATCATCATCATCATCACAACAACAACACCTAGCACTCTATGTACTAATAGTGTTCTCTGAGTGAAGATCTTTAAGTAGTTAAACATAAAAATGTCAACATCCACTCACAAGAGGAAAGCATCAGCAGGCTTAGGGGAACTCCAAGTTTTGTGAGAGTAGAAAAACCAGCAAAGAAACAACACAGGGGGAAACACAAACACACACACACACATAAAACTATCCCCACAAAAACCCACTCCTGTGAGGACTGAGCATGCTCTGTGGGCATGGAATTCTAACTGAATTTGTTGGGGGAAACGGGAGTGGGGATGGAATGGAATATGTTGGGAAAGGGCATGGCTGGCTAAACCGGAGCACTCCACGCTGCCACATTTTGTTGCGGATCCCGCATGTTTAGCATTTTCAAAGTGCTTCAAACATCCCAGGAATCCATGAAACAAGCTGTGAAGCAGAGAGCTGAGCGATATCAGGGGGAGATTCAACATCTTCAGGACCACGCAGGTTTGGTTAAAGGAAGGAAGTGGAAGGGGTCCCCTTGCATCCATAGGGCACTGCAGGGCAGGTGGTATTTCCTGACTCCTCTAACAACACACACATCAGAGAACTTCGGCTCTTGGGCAGTATCAAAATGCAATACATAAAGAAATGAGTCTCGTTCTCTGCTTCTGATGGCTGCAGTCTGCAACTTTTTGTTGAAATCTGGACTCTCGACTCTTAATCAGTTGACAATCAGTTTTGTTTAATGAATTTAAAGGGGACTTCCTGGTTCAGAATTCAGGTTGCAATCCTATACACACTATTCCCAGGACATCCCATGGAACTTAACGGGAAAACATGCCTAGTTTTGCGCTGAGGGCTACTCGTTGAATGGGTAGATCTCAGTCAGGACAAATGTGTTTTCACATTTGTATTTGAGACACAGAGTGCTGAAATCCATTGGGAATCATCTACAGGAACGAGACTCTTCCCTGGGTCTTAGAAACAGGTGCTGCCAAGGAAACATTCTGAATGTTTTCCCTGACAATAATTGAGCAGCGTTTTGGGGGCTATGCAGCGGAAATCGCCTCAGGACAGGAAATCAGACAGAGCAGATACACATTTGCGCACAGCGTCAGCATTTCTGAGGCGTATTGATTTACGGTGAGAATATATATATGTATATATATATATATATATATATATATATAACCTCCTCTTTTCTTTAATTATTCTCTCCCTCCCATTTCAAGTTGATAGTATGAGGGGATTCTGTAAACATGGCCATGCAGAGGATTCGGAAAGAAAAAAAAATCACTCCTCTGAGACAAACGATTAACAAGAAACAGGGTAGAACGGGAGACTCTTTAAAAACAAAAACAGGAAAATCTTTCTTCGGTTCACTGAAGACCTTGTATGGTCAAGTTTCTGCCTGATAGGGCACTGCAATCACATCTCAGTTAAATGAACCAAAGTGACAGCTACTGTGGTCAAATCATCCCTCGGTCCCCCCTTTAATAAGATTGGAAGAAAATCATTAGTTTTTAAAATCAGATTATTTTAAAACTGTAACAGAGTGCCTCCTTTTTTCCTTGTTTGCTTCTTTGCTTTCCTCATACATGGAATCGTGTAACTGGGGATGTCCAGATTGCTGATTATCAGATGTCTCTGTTCTGTAATCTGCTCCTTGATGGAACTGGAATCCTACCCCCTTTGGAAAAGTACGCAAAACCATCCACTACAATTTATGCATCTTTTGCTGGCACGTAACATTTTGAGTGTTTTTCTTTGCTCAGCAGACCATCAGTGAGCAGAGCACACAACATAAAAAGAGTGCTACACAGTGGAGGCTGAAGACAGATCAGAGATGTATAAAACACAGTTGTTTCTGTTTTCTGTTTATATATCTTGCCATATTTTTCCAGTCACTTTCATACTTTTGTACGACTAAATTCGCACACAATTCTGGAAATTTAAAGAAATGATCCAGAAATCCATGGGATTTGTGTGAGTTGAAAGATGCCGGTCCATTGTTTCGTGGGCCAGATCCATAAAAATCCAATGTCAATTTCAGATTCCTCTGACATCCCCCTACATGTACCTAATCGGAGCATGTACTTCAAATATATTCATTTAATATCACATTGATAATACATATTGGATTTCTATTCTTACCAAATTATGAAAAGAAAAGAAGCTAGATTTCTAAGACATGGGACAGGTATATGTCTTAGAAATCTGGCTTGCGCTCGCGTTGTTCACGGGTTACATCTAATATCGTATGGGTGGACTTCCACTCATGCAACTGGATGCCCCTTTGCTCTCCTCTCCCCTGTGACTCTTGGATGCCCCCAAATCTGCTGCGGAGGGTAGCCCAATCCCTTAGAGCAGATTTAGGATTTGTGAAGATGGTGTGTGTGTGTGGGGGGGAGCTGCACAGACAGGGAATTCAGCAACCTGATCTCAGTTTGCCAGGTAGGGACTGAAGGTGCAGGAAGAGGAACATTTGGGACATAAGCCAGGCCTCGCAAAGGGGGTGACCTCCAATCTGCACCAGAATAGAACCTGGCTGCTGGTGCTCAACATAAAAAAAAAAGGGTGTTGGAAGAGTTTTAAATGGGGCCCTGGCAGAAAGTGGGCAGGAGCTGGAGAGGGCCCCATTGGGATGAATTCTCCCTAACGGATAATGACCTTGCACACTATCCAATTCTGCGCTCCTCCACTTGTTCTGTTGTGCAAGCAGGAACCATGACTAGTGCAATGGGGAGCGAGTGGTTCAAAAAGCAACCTGAGAAACAATTGGAAATGCTTGTCTCTTGATTGGGACAAGTCAGTGGAGCTTCTTCAGCAAGCCCTGTAAACCTGGCACATTCTGGAATCAAGCGTTTCAGCTAATTTCTAGTTGCTTTTTTTAAAAAAACCCACAAGCTCCCTGTGGTGGATCCCACTGGTGTGCAGGCAGACTCAGATTTTGCCAAATATTTTAGATTGTCCAAATGGAAACAGGGGTAGCCATCAGCTATGGACATACAGTATATGTGACACCAAGTCACAGGTGTTAACAGATCATAGGGGAAAGTACACGATCCCTTGAACATCATGGATGTGGAAGGGGGCAGCATGTATCAGGAATTCTGTGCAAGAAATTATAATCTCTGACCCAGAACCTCTGCCACGGGTAGTTTGTGGTTAGGCAGACAAGCTGGAGGGGATTCAGAGGAGGTCTGGAAACAAAGCCCTATGAGGAGAGACTGAAAGAACTGGACATGTTTAGCCTTGAGAAGAGAAGACTGAAGTGAGACATGATAGTGCTCTTCAAATATTTGAAAGGTTGTCACAGAGGAGGGCCAGGATCTCTTCTCAATCATCCCAGAATGCAGGATATGGAAGAATGGGCTCAAGTTACAGGAAGCCAGATTCCGGCTGGACATCAGGAAAAACTTCCTGATTATTAGAACAGTATGACAATGGAACCAATTACCTAGGGAGGCAATTACCTAGGGAATGCTTACGTTAGAGGCATGTAAGAGGCAGCTGGACAGCCATCTTTCAGGGATGCTTTAAAGTGGATTCCTGCATTGAGCTGGGGGCTGGATTTGATGTCCTTATAGGCCCCTTCCGACTCTACTATTCTATGATCCTATGAAAAATGCACTCAGCACAACCTCAGAAGCACTCTTTTTCAACATGACTACTTGACACATTCCATGTCTAACCTCTGAGTTTAAGAAGGTGATTCAAAACTGAGCTCCATCTATCAACATTTCTTCCCTCAGCTTGATTCTCTCGCTTCCACGCTTCCTTTTGTAGGTCACACTGCTAAATGCCAGTTGCCAATTCTGTGCATGTCTGAAGTTCCTTTAGATTAGGAAGCCGACGAGTGGATTCTATTCGGTGACATTTTATATGCAAGCGGTGGCTTTGCTTCACAAAGGAAAACAAAGACAGAGGCACATCTATTTAGCTGTCATGGTGCAGCTATTACAGATGCATGCATCGGATCGATCCATCATCCAAATTTTAAAAGCCAAGAGATGAAACCTGAATGGAGAGAATACCTCTCCATTAAATCGGAGCCCTTCAGCTTCATCTTAATTATGAAAAGGTGACAGATACTATATGGCTGAGAATGTAAGAAAGCTTTTGAGGGTGACTGATGGCCCTTTCTATCCCGACAGCTGAGAAGAGAGGTCTTTCTCGGCATTCACTGTCAAAGGACCAACCTGCTAATATGAAGAACTCTAATGAGACTGACAAGTATAGTTGTGAAGATGGGGAGAGAACTATTTCTTTCTCTCCCCCCCCCCCACTCCACACTCCACTACCCCCTGCACACATATCCACAATCAAAGCTCAGTATCAGAGGTAGTATGCCTATGGATGCCATTTGCTGGGGAACATAGACAGAGAGGTGTTGTTGCATTCATGTCCTGCTTGTCGGTTTCCCATGGGCAGGTGGTTGGTCATTGTGTGAACAGAATACTGGACCATTGGCCTGATCCAGCATGGCTCTTAATATATTGTTATGAAGCTGATTTCATTCGGACATTGTGAGCTGGCGCAAATGTTATTTTTGTCAATGGGGATGCTGCAAAAATCAGAGAGAATACTGGGGATTCCCTTGCACTGATCTTCCATCCGGCACTTGAGCCAGGGACCAGATTTTATTGTGTGCAGGCTTTCTTGATCAAGGAAGCCCCACATGCAGGACAGCATGTGAGGAAAGTGGCAGGATGGGTGAAACTGGGGCAGATCCCACCCCGACAGAGGAGTGATGGGACTCGCTCAGCTCAGCTCTTCTATGTGTGGGGTTTCCCTAACTGGAAAGGCAGAGCTCAGCAAAGCCTAGTTCCTGGCTCAAGTACTGGGTGGAAGATCAGCACAGCAGAATCTCCGCTATTCTCTCTGTTCTGTGATCAGATATTAAGTGTGGGGGAGAAAATGGCACGCCCACCTAACATCATACTACCCACAGAGGGCTGGGTATAGGCGGGGTCATCTCCCCCCAATTAAATAAATTGACTCTGCACCTAAGGAAAGAATGAATTTGGCTGTAAGCATTTACTGCATGCTTTGGAGATCTAGCCTTTGAAAAGTATTTGCATGTATCACTACAATTCCTTATATCTTCTCATGATCATTTTGATTACCTATTTTACTGTGTGTGTGTGTGTGTGTGTGTGTGTGTGTGTGTGTGTTCCTATGTGCTGTGTCTTGTTGGTTTCGAAATTCACCATAATTTCTTTTTGGATTTTCACTCTTTGCTGCAAGCACTACACCTTTGGCAAACCCCCACTGTTCACCCCAGCTAAAAAGTTTACAAGCTATTACTGCATGGCTCATCCTCATCACAGTAACGGCCCCTTCAGTGTGAATGCCTCCTGCACTGGAATTAAGAGGGCAATCTATTAGTGTAAGAGGTCCATGCATGCCATGGAAAGGGATAAACATGCAGTAGAACTTTGTATCTCAGATCTTGCAGCTATGGTATTCCCACAGACATGGGAGCAGTAGCCATCCTCAAAAGATTTTGAAGAAGATATTGGCTCACATGGTATTGATCCCAGAAGCTAGGCAAGCAGAGGCACGGAGATACCCTGCAGGTTCTTGAATTTCTCAAAAGGTTCTGTGCTGGATGGCGAAGGAACCAGATAGACTTATAACCATCACCATTCGGATCTAAGACTGAGATATTCCAATAGACTCCACTATTACTGCATCCTGTGAACGAATGATGCTTCCATTGGTCCATCTAGGCCAGCATTGTCTATCTTGGCATAGTTTCCTCTCCAAAGTTTCAGGCAAAGGTTTTGCCCAGTCCTTCTATCTGAGGTTGTTTAACCAGGGACACCAAGGATTGAGCTTAGGGCCTTCTCCATGCAAAGCATGTGTCCACCCATTGAGCTATTCCCTCTCCCAATATGACAATCCTTCAGCATGTATCTGCCAGGTATGCCTGTGTGTGAGAAAGAATTACTACCAAAAAACCCACTCAAGGAGAAAATAGCAGCCCACCCAAGGAGTTTGTAGGGTGGCCATGTGTCCTCTTTACAGAGGACAATCCTCTATTTAATGGACTGCCAAAGGGAAAACTCCTATGTGGAGGTGCCTTCCAAATGAAGAGCTGTCCTGTTCAGTTCCAGTTTAAAGATAAGGAACCATATGAACAGTTAGCTCCTGTACAGGGAGGCATACAGGTCACCCAGACATCTTCTTTTACACCATAGTGAGATGCACTATATTTTATTTAAATTATAATAATTATTTCTAAGTGTGTGTGTGTGTGTGTTTAATTAGCATATGCAAATTTTATGCAAATCACAATCTTAATTGAAGCTTTTCTTCTGTATTGGGGATCAATATGTGTCCACCCTACCCCTGCTTCAAACCTTGGTGCCAACTCTGTCTCCATATCTACTTGAGTGACTTTATCAAGAAAATACAAAGAGCCTTGCTGGATCAGAGCAAGGGTCCATCTAGTCCTGCATTAGATGCACACAGTGGCCAACCAGCTGCCCATGGGAAAGAAGCAGGACATGAGTGTAACAGCACCCTTCCCCAGCAACTGGTATACATAAGCATGCTGCCTATTGTCTCCAACAACACCATTCTGTGCATCAACAGAGACCCAACAAGGCCATTCCACCATCCATCAAAGGTCCATTCACCCTCACAGCTTCTAACTTCATGTGGCAGGCCAGAAAAAATACCTTTGCACATTTACATTGGAGAAACTGGCCTGTTTCTACCCAAGACAACAAACAGACATTATGGATCAGGCATCATAAATGGCAACGCTCAGAAATTAGTTCCATGATGGTGGCGAGGTGGGACTTCCAGTCTCCCTAAGGGCCTTCCCTGTAACAACTTTGAATGCTGCCAATCTTCAACAAAACAGATTTCAGACAAGACTCCAGTGTGAAGGTGCTGAATTGGAATTTATTTGCAGGTTTGGCTCCATCAGACTTGGGCTCAACAGAGACTGGGAGCAGCTTGCTTGCTACACAACATAATTGTCCTTCTGTAGACAAGACCATCCATATTGCCTTGTCTGTTTCATTACTAGTTAAGGGTGGGTCACACCCATTCCATTTGGAGCTTTTACTGGCTCTCATGTTTGTTTGTGCTCTCTAACCCATCTCTTACACTACTAAGATGGCTGGTCTCACCTTGAACTAATACCCTTCACCTCTTCTGCCACCCTCATTTTCTCTGTACCAACCCTTTGGGACTGAGGTCAAACTTACTCATGGCTGATGGCCACCCCCTCCCCACAGAAGTCCCCCGTGAATGATGATACACTGCCACAGAGCATCATTTTAGGGGGCTCCTGTGGGAGGAAATGGTTATTGCCAGTATGGTAGCCATGGAAAAGGTGACAGCAATGAAAAAAAGGGGGGGGGGAGTTTGAGAAAGGTATTTTATCCTCCACACATCATATTCAAGCTAACCTTTCTAAGAGAACATTCAGCTCAGCCTGAACTTGAACCATAGACCCTCCGATCAAAAACTGATGCACCAAATACAGAATCCAGCAAATGAGGTATCTGAGACACGAGCACACCTGAATATTTGGAATGAGATGCAGAACTAGCGATCAGCTGGTGATATTACCTATTTCTTTTTTCCCCCAGTCGCCAAGGTCAGTCAACCTACTTTCCTTGAATTAAAAAAGCAGGGCAGCTGGCTGAAGAGTTCATTCTACACAAATGAACTCCATTAAATATAATTTACGTTCTTGATGCCGATGCTCTCAGACCAGGCTTGCTGGAAAATCAAAGCTAAATGGCATTTTTCATCAGGCTTCCATCTTGATAAAGCGGCACGGTTCCTCCCCCCTCTCCCTCCCCAGTTTATTTTTTTTCCAGATGCATTTGATATGCATTTTGTTCTCGTAACAGTCTCTGCATCTTGCACCTTATCAAACTCTGACAGAATCTCTTCATCTTAATGAGACAAAAACAGAGAGGATACGTGTTTGCCCTTACTTTGTTCAGAACATCAATAGGAGGATCTTGATTGGCACAGGGCGGAGAAAGAGAGGTCCTGCTGTTATCTGACAATTGAGGTCTTGTTTTGTTTTTTTTCAAGGAGAAAGGTCTATCTCAGTTTGGGAGGGAGGATACAGAAGAAGGTTTATTGGTATTTCCCCCTGTTTTTGCAGGGATATTGGAGTCTGATATATGATATAATCATATATCAGACTGCTGCTTACATTTATTTTCTGCCACCATGGGACTCAAGGCAGTATGCATGGGGTAGCTAAGACAGGAAACTCAGAGATCTATTTGTGAATTCCAATATGAATTGACCTGATCCACGCCTCCAGGATTCATGTATGGGTCAGACCTTCAGAATTTATACTTCCCTGATTCTGTTTGTTTTGCTTTGCTTTGCTTCTGCAATGCAGTTCTTGACTCAAAGAAGATATCACAATGCATTTGAAATGTCTATTTCAAGACAACATGCATTTAGAACTGTGCATTTTGCGGTAAAATGCACACTTTGTGAGAATATATGATAAAAAGTACACATTTAAACATGTAACTAAATGAATTTTTGTGCATGCATATTAATGTGGAAACAGGATGGAATAGATTTCTGCATACACACTGTTATCATCAGCAATCCAAGCCCATATACGCCAGGCACTGCACTACCTACCAGTGTAGGCAATGAATGCTGCACAATTGGATATACACACCTATGAGAGACTGGGTGGAGTTGCTTGTTTTTTCTGGTGTGAGAACTTGTTTCTACTGGAGGTTCTCCATCAAATAGCGTGTATGACTTCAGATTGCACATGGGGAGTAATAATTTAGAAAGCTTCTCCCTATAAAACCTAGCAAGGCTAGTGGGAATGGAAAGGGAAAGCACTCTGGTGTGCAAGGCCAGCCCAAGATATTTTGCCACCTGAAGCAAAGAACAACCTCCTCCACCACACCTGGAGGCAGAAGGCTGCCTTTGGGATCCTGAGGTGGTTGATGCTAAGAGATGGCAGTGAGGTGTTGGGAGACATAGCTCTGTCTCCCAACACCTCACTGCCATAGCATCAGCCACCGCAGGTGTCTGCCTCACTCTGTCTTATGGTAGGGCTAGCCCAAGTGGTATGGAAAGATGCCTAGAATGACCATTGAGGCAAAGATGTAGGGTGGCATGAAGCTCTCAGTGGTGGGCAACCCACAAATGAGAGTGCTGTCTACAGAAGAGATCTTTGTAAACTGCCCAGAGAGCTTTGACTATGAGGGGGTATAGAAATGTTAAACCATCATCGTCACCCTCCTCCTCCTCCTCCCCATCATTATCGGAGTTTACACATCCCTTACGTGGGGAATTGACCAAACACAAATCCTCTCTCTGCAAGGAGAACATTACCAATCATGTGTAGATCTGGAATGAGTTGTGTGAGAAGAGTTCTCAGCTGGTTTGACCATGCCACTTTCCCTGGCATCATAGCAGTGATATAGCCCCTTCCATGAAAACTTTAATAATGTACATGCAGCTAACCCTTGTTCTTTAAGACATTTGAAGCCTATTTAATTGCAGTATCTGCCCCTTGTATTTCCTCCCTGACATTTTCAAGCTTTACTGAGATGCCATTCCCTTACATCACAATTCCTTGACTGTTTTTCCAGACAGGAACTTCCAAATTATGTATTTATTTAGTATTGAAATGTATACCCCATCCTTCACCTTACAGTCTAAAGGCAGGATACGTAGATATTGATAAAACAATATGAACCGAGAAGAGAAGATTGAGGGGAGACATGATAGCACGCTTCAAGGACTTGAAAGGTTGTCACAAAGAGGAGGGCCAGGATCTCTTCTCAATCATCCCAGAGTGCAGGACACCAAATAATGGGCTCAAGTTACAGGAAGCCAGATTCCTGCTTGCCATCAGGAAAAAAAAACTTCTTGACTGTTAGAGCAGCATGACAATGGAATCAATTCCCTAGGGAGGTGGTGGGCTCTCCCACACTACAAGCCTCCAAGGTGGATTCCTGCATTGAGCAGGGGGTTGGACACGATGGCCTTAGAGGTGCCTTTCAACTCTACTATTCTATGATTCTATGATAACTTAAACCCACCATCAAAACGTCAATGCACATCATGATCCAAAAGCTTTATCCACTTACAAAGGTGTGTTACTTGTCCAAAAACTCATACAGTTTAGGTACCATATGCATCTCAAAAGGAAGGACATTTAAAGGCTTTATAAATGCTGCCGCCCAACATACCTCTGAGGGAGGTGGTTATTGTGCAAATTATTTATTATTTTATATTGCTTGAATTGATTTTCTCTGTACACTGCCCTGAGATCCCAGTGATATAGGCTGGGATAAAAATGTTTTTCATAATAATAATAATAATAATAATAATAATGGCCAGTTGTTGGTGAATTATTCTTACATAATACCGCTGCAAAAAATAATTCACCAACAACTGCCCATCAAATTCAACCTTATCAAACAACCTACACCATACTATACATATTCACCCAAAACAATCTTGAAAATGCAGATCATAAAACATACTGGGATAGAACAATTAATACAGACAAGACAATACCTTGTAACCATCCAGACATAACGTTCATAGACAAAAAATAAATAAAAATTCATACCTCATCAGCATAGCAATACCAAATGACAAAAATGTTGTTGAAAAGGAAGAAGAAAAGAGAGACAAATATACACCACTGACCATGGAAGTCAAAGAACTATGGCAACAGGAAAAGGTCACAATTATTCCATTAGTCAAATCAGTCACCGGCATCGCATCAAAAATATATACTGAAAACCTCCAAAAACTGGGCCTACCAGAATACATCCACACCAACATCCAGAAAGCAGTCATAATTAAAACATGCTCAATCATCAGGAAATTCTTGAATCAATAAAAGACAGCATGACCTGGCAAAGCCCGTCATGTCCGTCTAGAAAAACCAGAAAGAGATAAAATAATAGCAATAATGACAACAGGGTCTCCCCCGCTGATCTGAACACCTGTATTGGATTCCAAATTCACCTCAGAAACTCCCTTTGGTATACATTTGACGGGATCTGTGTCAACTTTGGAAAATATGCTGTCCCCCTTCTATACACACAAATTAGTAATATGATCAGTATTACCAAAAATCACTTTGTTTTTAAGTGATCTATCAGAGACTTCAGCTGAGCAAGGCCTTCATCTGCATTGTCATGCTCATTTCTCCTAATATACATGTTTTTGCAAGCAATTTCCCCTAACATATGCCTTCTTATACAAAACTTTCCCCAAATGCACATATGTTTTTGATCAGAGGATGAACTGCAAATTTCAGAGAACCACAAACTGTGAAGGGTAGTTGTGTTCTAGTTACTGTATTAGTTTGGGAAGTGTGGATTAGGTTGGTTCATATTAAAATGCTCCAGATTTCTGCTTAAAACTAGGGGCATTCAATAAACTGTTTGAGTTTGACACAGGGAAATATTTAAATGGAAGGAAGACAGAAAGAGAAAGAGAAAGAGAAAGAGAAAGAGAGAGAGAGAGAGAGAGAGAGAGAGAGAGAGAGATTTCCTGGATGGCACACCTGTGATTCTAGCATTACCCTCTCTGGATTTTGTCCAATGGCTTTCAGAGGAAAGCTTGTAGAGATGGTGAACCATACACCTGTTTCTTCAATAGGCTGCAATTTCCATCCACCCATATTTTTTAAATGGTATCTCTGTGCAGTAGAAAGTATATTAGCATGCAGCAGCTCTTCTTCTGGGACACAAAATTTGCTGTAGCTCTTACACTGGTCATTGTTGGATGAGCCTGGAAATTTCCAGAAGTGATTTTTACGAGGCATGTGTGGGAAGGAGGCACAAGACAGAGGCAGGAGGAAGATGGTAATTTAGATTTATTGTTGAGAAAAAGACTATAATTTTTGAGGCTTTAGAAGAAATGGAAAAATTGCTTGCACTGCTAGAGAGGTGTGAACTGCAATTCAGAGCCCATAAAGGCACTCAAGTCAAAAACCATTTTTCTTTATTGACGCATTGTAATTATGCTCAGATTCTGTCTATAAAGGAAGCAATGAATGGTTTTACAAATATTTGTGTGCATAGATGCACAGATACATCTTTGCCAGATGTGTGCTGATTGAATGAACCTCTGAAACAGACTGCTTTAAATGGCATGCAGAGTCAAAGAAAGGTATGCGGACGGAGGTCACTAAGGTAAGCTCCAAGAAGAAACAACAACAACAAAACCAAACAATGCCACGTTCAGTATAGACCAGAAACATGCACACACTGTAGGGTTGGGCTCTAGCTCTGTGGTTAGACTATATATTTTGCATAGAGATGTAGTGATGTTGACGGCCTACCATGAGGAGGGACTTGGGAAGAGGGACCTTCCATGATCACCTCATCCTACAAACTGCTGCTACTGCCTCTCCCTTCCCCACAAAATAGGGGTATACCTCGAGGCAGGGCAGAATGGTAGTGGACTTGATGACAAATGCTCCCAGTCCCCAATGAAGAACATATATTTTCCAGCCAGGGATTGGGACTACAAAGCCCAATAACCAAGGTGGAAAGTGAGGTTACAACCTGCTCCTTCAAGGAGAGTGTAACCCCATCCAGAACAGGTTGAAGACCCTCCATCCGGTCAGCGGAACCACCCACTAACAGCGTCTCAGTCTTGTCTGGATTGAATTTCAGTTTATTAGCCCTCATCCAGTCCATTGTCGCAGCCAGACACTGGTTCAGCACATCCACAGCCTCACCTGATGAAGATGAAAAGGAGAAGTAGAGCTGCGTGTCATCAGCGTACTGATGACAACACACTCCAAAACTCCGGATGACTGCACTCAACGGTTTCATGTAGATGTTGAACAGCATGGGGGACAGGACTGACCCCTGTGGAACCCCATACTGGAGAATCCACGGGGCTAAGCAATGTTCCCCAAGCACCACCTTCTGGAGCCGCCCCGCCAAGTAGGAGTGGAAACACTGCAATGAAGTGCCTCCCACTCCCAACTCAGCTAGTCGTCCCAGAAGGATACCATGGTCGATGGTATCGAAAGCCACAGAGAGATCAAGGAGAATCAACAAAGCCACACTCCCGCTGTCTTTCTCCCGACATAGGTCATCATACAGGGCGACCAAGGCTGTTTCTGTACCAAAACCAGACCTGAAACCTGACTGAAATGGATCCAGATAATTGGTCTCATCCAAGAGTGCCTGGAGCTGGCTCGCAACCACCCGCTCCAGGACCTTTGGAAAAAAGAAAGATGCTGTGTTACAATCCCTGCTGATGGTGACACCCCCTCCCTGTCAGAAACTGTTGGAGAATTTCTCCTCCCCCTTAAGGAATTTGGTGAAACTGATCCCCCCACCCAATTCTTCTTCCAACAAATATGGTGGGGAATTTTAAGAGACCATTTTGGTACAGCTCTATATCAGGTCCATTATCCAATCATAATCCTTAAAACAACTCTGTATGGTGAGAAAGCAAGGCCACAAGCCTTCATATACCTGCTTTGTATGTAGGCCTCTGTATATAGTTTGTTCTTGCAAGTGAACTGCATGATGGGATTGGAATGATGTATGCACCTGAATGTGCTGTAATGCTTAATTGGAATTTCTAACTGTCAAGACCCTGACCATCCAGGTCAATCTGACATTGCTAGAAGAGTTATGGGCCACCTGTTGATAAGGTATAATAAGAAGTTTTCTTTGATCTGTCTTTGTTTTGCTTCAGAATTTATCACTGCTAATTAGTTAAGATGCTATTTGCCAACTGTTAATTAGTTAAGATGCTAATATACCTGCTTTTTACATGGCCAGTTGAGAAGTTCTTTGTCTGTAAGACCCTCTCCACGCAGCTGCATTATGCTCAATAAAACAGAGCTGCCTTACAACCAAAGTGAATTTTTATCCTTGACAATGGTAAGTCCAAATATTTATCGCCCATATTACAGATGGAAGAAGTGAGGCTGAAAGAAAGTGGTTGCTTAAGGCACCTACGAAATTCATGGCGGAGGTATGGTTTGAACATAGGAAGTTATTGGTTTGCAGCTCAGTTTCTTAATAACTAGGCTACACCAGGGCAGGATCTACATTACTGCTTTAAAATGGTTTATAACAGTAGTGACAACTCTTGGGGCCCAGGACACACTCCATATACAGTTTTCAAAAGGTTTTCAAAGTGTTATATCCTTCTTGGTGTAGATCTGGCCCAGTTCTACATTATGGCTTTGTTGTTCTTGCTGTTTTATTAATATATTATGGGTTTTGCTATCAAGCCACAATAAATCCACTGATCCATTGAATCCCTCTTTGAGATTAGGGAGACATTTATTACCTAATTTCAAATTACTGGACCACTCTGTGAACTGAACCTCCATTATTCCTCCGAATTTTGAAACAGTTTTTTTTCCCAATCAAAATTGCAAACAAAATTATATATGATAGAAAATGCTGATCAAAAATAAATTATATTGGATAAATTGCGTGTAATGAAAAAACTCATGTATTAGGAGAATTATGTGCACACATGCTTATGAATTTCCTTGCAATTTTTAAAACAAAAGATTCAAAATTTGGGAATGAATCGTACTTAAGACTGGAGTAATTTGGAAAGTTCAAGTTGAACCAAACTTAAAATTGGACCAATGAGAAAAACCAAAATTGATAGATTTAATGATCCCTAATCCATCCAGAGATTTAACGAGCCCTGAATCTCATCCTGTGCCCTGATGCTGTTGGACAGTACCAACCCACAATGCAGTCTGCTTAATCTGCTTGATATTTCCATCAGGACAGTCATTGCAATGAAGCTTCCTTCTTACTATTGCTCTGGACCAACTGCAGAATTTAGTCCCAGGGATTTCACATTTGCCTGAGCATAGAGAAAGATTACGCTTGAGGAACTTTTAATGGCTCAGGGGAAAACTAGGTGTTATTTGTGCAAGTGGGCAACGGAACTCTAATGGCCACCTTTTGTCAAAGAAAGCCGCTTTGACAGGGTGCATTTTTCATAGAGAAACAGTGGTTTGTGAAAGTAAAGATTTGGCCAGAGGAAAGCAGTTGTGGGGGGGGGGGGGGGAGTCACACAGGGAGAGAAGTAAGCACCCTTACCTCAGGCTGCCTCTACAAGAGGCATTTAAAGCTCTTTCAAGACGCATTAAAAAATTTACCTCTACAAGAACGGAGCGCAAATTGGGCGTAGAGGCGCGCTATCCCTCCGATTATGCGCATTATCGAATGCGCGTTAAACAGCGAGTTTTATTTTGCTCCGGCCGTTAAAGCACATTTTGGCTATGTGAACAAGCACTTATGCGCATGAACTACTTGTAAAGCGCATTTTGGTCATCCGTTAATGCGCTTCGCCGCCTCTCGCCGCCTCTCGTGCAGAGGTATTAGGCGTAAATGCGCTTCAGCGATTATGCACATAATCGCCTAACCAGGCGCAAAAGCGAATCCTTGTAGAGGGGACCTCAGTCAGTTTTGTAAGCAAAACAAACCTCACCCAGAACTGCTATTATTTGCAAAGGATGTTCTTCAGGCAAAAATTTATAAATGTTCAGCAAACTGTTGACCAATAGATGGGCGATTGAAGAGCATGGCCAGATCTACACCAAGCAGGATATAACACTTTGAAAGCAGTTTGAAAGTGGTATATAAGAGGTAGGAGCCACACCAAGCCAGATATAGCACTATGAAAGCAGTATGAAAGCTGTATATGGTATGTGTCTATGGGCCCCAACAGTTGTCAGTGCTCTTCAATACCGTTATAAAGCAGTCGTGTGGCTCCCAACTTTAATAAACCGCTTTCATACGCCTTTCATAGTGCTATACCCTGCTTGGTGAAGATCAGGCCTGTGTTTGCGGTCTCTCATTTTCCACCATGAAGGATTGCATTTGACACACCTCTGATTCTAACCCCAAAATGTTAAGGCTTTACAACCTGACACCCATCAAAAATCACACTATATCTCTGATAGAGCGGTATGCATTTGTCACTTACGTTAAAAACTCACATGGCAGCTTCCTCCTTGTTCTGCAGCTGACAGAATTCAGTTTTGGATGACCAGCGCTAGGTTTTACTTTGATCCACTGAAAGCAGACTTTCCATTGATTGGCATTATTCACAGAGCTAGGTGCAGAAGGCATCTGTACCAATATGATTCTTGGCATATTTGGAGAGGTGGGGGGTGTCCCTCGAGGTTTCGTGGACAAGGGAGATGAATCTGCCTCCAAAAACATGTACTGACTAAACCAGAAATCAGAGCACCAATTTTGGGGGTTGATTGTCAGCCACAAGGATTGATGAGTAGACTTCCCCCCCCTCTTTTTTTGGTTGGGAAGGGGGCAGAGACTCTGCCTGTCCTTTGCCATTTGCTTTGCTTTTTTTCCCCCTGAGCATCTATAACAAGAGTAAGGAGCAACAGCTTTGCATTTTGATGCCTTAAAATTTGGGGTTTCAGACTTGGGACATTTAACTCTGATAAGGTTGGAGAAACTGTATTTTACAGTCACCTTTTGTGATCAGACTATTCAAAAAAAACCCTCCTTTCTAAGTTATCTGTCATGCTTAAACATTGATTAGAAAGCTATAGGGCTTGGACTATCCATGACCAAGCCTGCTGCTATTATGGATTCTTAGTGTTGTGGAAGATACATTAAAGGGCCACAGCTTAGAGGTAGTATGCATGTTTTCCATACAAAACATCCCAGGTTCAATTCATGGCATCTCCAGGGAGGCCTGGGAATAAATCCTGTCTGAAACATTGGAGAGATGCTACCAGTAGGGATGTGCATCACAATTGGATAAAGCTCAAAATATGAGCAGAATTGGGCCACTTCAGTCTACTTGTATTGCTTCCCAAGGTGAAGTGGGCTTCCCTCTGAAATCAACAGAACTAAAGCCAATATAGGACTAGGCTAATTGGAGACAGCCCATAAAGAAACAACACAAAAATACATGATTTGCAGGATGCATAAAATCTTGTGCATCTTATTAGCAGGTTGGCTCCCATTTTGCATCCACCACAATGCCAGTGTGAGGGGACAATGTTGTGTCTAACTTGAGGGTGTACAGGTGGAACTAGCACTGTGCCAAAATCTGTCCTTTGGTTTCCAAAAAGTCTCTCCCTACCCAACCCCATGAAAGAGGCTTCCATTTTTCTGGCACATTTTCAAGGTACATCATCACCTTATTATTACTGTGTTTTTTCTAGATGGACATGATAGGCCGTGTCAAGTCATGCTGTCTTTTACCGATTCAGGAATTTCCTGACAATTGCACATGTTTTAATTCTGATTGCTTTGTGGATGTTGGTGTGGATGTATTTTGATAGGCTCAGTTTCTGAAGGTTTTGTGTATAGCTTTTTTGATGTGATGCCGATGATTGATGGGACTAGCGCAATAATTGTGACCTTTTCCTGTTGCCATAGTCCTTTGACTTCCAGGGCCTGTGGTGTATATCGTTCTCTTTTTTCCTCTTCCCTTTTCTACATTTTTGTCAATAGGTAAAGCTATGTCAATGAGGTATGTGTGTGTTTTTCTTTTTTGTCTATGACTGTTATGTCTGGTCGGTTGCAAGAGGCTTCCATTTTTCTGTCACATTTTCAGGGATTATTATTATTATTGGCTGTTTTTAAGCTTATCTAATCACTATGATGAAGCCAAGGGTGCTGTGTGTGTGTTTTCTTTCCATTAGCCATCTTTCCATTGCTCTATAACCTCCCAGGCTTCCTGAACTGAAAAGGCCCTATGGGAGCAATTACTTCATGATGCCTTCTCCTGGGCTTTAAGTGTGGGAAGCCAAGGATGCTACAGGCTGATGAACTAATGATTGTACAACAAAAGACAACTTGTGCTCTCTCCTTGGCCACCTCCTAAGTAAGGTAAGCACAAGAAACCTGAACCCAATCCATGGGGATGTATCCATGATGTTCTTCTCCTTCGAATTTCTTTTCGAAAGCAATTTCTTTCCTATCAAATTCAACGAGAAGCGTCAAAACAAATGTGGGATAATTTTTCAGCACCACACTACAACTTATACTTAATCGAACTGGGCAAACAGACATCAGGCTCCATCACATCTATTTTTCCACATTTTTTTCCATCCATTTCATAAGCGCGTCAAGGGCTCCATCACACATGGTCCCTTTCATGTGGGTTTTTGCTTGTTTGCTCTTCCTCTCCACACGGCTCCCTCTCCTTCCTCCTCAAGTTCATTGGTTGTGGTACTCTGATGGGTGTGGGTTCTTTCCCCCCCCCCCCTTGACTCTGGCTTTGTTGACAAGTGATTTACTGTTTTAAGGTTTCATCTGGGCTCTGTTTCTGCGGGCAATGGGGGGGGGGGGGTTGGAACACTAAAAAGTTCATTCAACTGACTAAGCACAAGTCCATATGATGACATACAGGAGGAGGAGAACCACCCCATCCTCCTCTTTTGTCAGCAAGACTCCATTAGCACACCCCCCCAACAAAGGAAAAAGTGAGAGGGGGAAATAATCCAGACTTTCCCCGCACCAAAATAAAATGCAACAAGGGGGAGAAGAAGTGAGGTGAGTGCAGGACAGGGACGATGTCATGTGAGTACCGCACTGCAAATCCACATACCAGGCATGGTGAATGTGCGATAAATGGCTGGTGTGATGGAACCCATGGAAGCCAGTCAAGGCTATTCTGAGTGTAGCCCCAACAACATTAATGGCCCGTGTTATGTCTCAGTCTCTGGTGGCCGAACAAGGAGACATGCTCCTGGTTGTCGTTATTCTGTAAAGATTTAATATCTAATTGTGAAGAACTTATATCAAGAGATTTGCCACAGCTGGGGAAGGATTTAGGCCTGAGCTTCCAACCTCACATCCCCAAGCTAGCAAAGCAATTAATCAACATCTACCTTTAAACGTATATAACCCAATGCCTAAAATAGCTTATTTGTTCTTGCCTGGAGCTCATATTCTTCTTCGCATAGCTTTGCTGGATCAGAGGCTTAAATGGAGGGGGAGGGAGGGAATTGGTTCCTTCCATCTACTTACACTGACTCACACAAGTTCATTTCACTCTAGGAAGAGAGCGTTTTGCAGAACGTTACCATGCCACATGCTCTAGCTCATACTTACATGATCTAAAAATAAATAATCTATATTTCCCTTAACCTTTGTGTCTCTTCCCTGCCTCAGTGATGCGTGTGCCTTAATACAATTCAGTAGCTGTTGCTGTTGGGTTTGATGTATGCTCCTGGGAAAGCAAGCTTATTAGAAAGAAGTCAGTGAATATGACAAAATGAGATAATACTGTATATAGTGTGCTTGTTTGCCTAACGATTGACATGATGATGGATGTTATATAAGAAAATGCAGGAGGAAAAATATTGAGCACCACCTACCATGAAGTTCTACCAAGCATGTCTCTTAGAAATGAATGGCAGGTGCACAAGACTAAAGGCATTGTCTTTTTGCCTACCTCCTTCTAGATTTATGCAACTGCATTTGTTTTAATTCAAGGGAAAAGGGTAAAACTAGTTCACTGAACACTCTCTAGTTTCTAGTTTCAGGTTGAGAACTGTTATTTTAGGCTGCAACCCGATATACACCTACCAGGGAGTAAGTCTACCTGAACTCAATCAGTATTACTAGACACGTGTAGGGCTGCATTGCCAAGTGGGGCTGATTTCCCCCCACTCTAACACTTTGATTGTGAAAATATAAAGTTCTTTTTTAAAAAATCGTGTTCAGTTAGTGCTACTGTTTTTGAAGGCTGCTCCAACTTCAGCACTGTATTTATCTGACTGCTACTTTTTTGGTCTTCCTGGACCCCATGAGAGATTAGTCAGTCAGCAATCACACAGTGAATTGGATGGCATTACAATGCTACAGAGCCAATCATATTTTGTGATGCCACAATGCCGTTAATATCATATGGAGAAGAGATGGGGAAAAGTTACAAAGCAAGTCTGCCCAATTACACAGCCTCTTTCTCCATTTGGAATGAGCAGATTCAAGGTCCAGTTCTGGGCACCACACTTCCAGAAAGATGCAGACAACCTAGAGGGGGTCCAGAGGAGGGCAACGAGGATGATCAGGGGTTTGGAAACAAAGCCCTATGAGGAGAGACTGAAAGAACTGGGCATGTTTAGCCTGGAGAAGAGAAGACTGAGGGGAGACATGATAGCACTTTTAAAATATTTGAAAGGTTGTCACACAGAAGAGGGCCAGGATCTCTTCTCAATCATCCCAGAGTGCAGAACATGGAATAATGGGCTCCAGTTACAGGAAGCCAGATTCTGGCTGGACATCAGGAAAAACTTCCTGACTGTTAGAGCAGTATGACAATGAAACCAATGACCTAGTGAGGTAGTGGGCTCTCCCACACTTGAGGTATTCAAGAGGCAGCTGGACAGCCATCTGCCAGGGATGCTTTAAGGTGGATTCCTGCATTGAGCAGGGGGTTGGACTCGATGGCCTTATCAGCCTCTATACTATGATTCTAAGGTGGCCTTGTCCTTCTGAGCAAATCCACTCTACATCCTGCTCACACTCCACCCTGTTCTCTCTTGTTTCATATCCCTTCCCACTCCCTAAAGGTGGGGGGAGGGGAGAGAGAAAGGCTGACCTTCAATGGCCCGGGTAGCATTGGGCTTCAGCAAAGATAGGTCATACCAGAAGATGATTGTGTGACCACTGGATGAACAATTTGGGGCCTTTCGGGTGTTTTGGCCTGCAACTCCCATCAGCCCCAGACAGCATAGGAAATGGTGAGAATGGGAGTTGTCGGTAGAGATGTTACAAGTGCCCAAATGGGTCCAGGAGTCCAGCAGATGCTGGACTTCAACATCCCTGACTATTGGCTATTCTGGTTAGGGCTAATGGATATGGGCTCAAATATTTGGGAAGCTACAAGTTGGGCTGACCAATGGACAGCTTTCTGTGTTTCTGTGAAATTCTATGCAAACTTACCTGGTAGGAAGTCACGCTGAATTCAAAGAGAATTACTTCTGAACAGACAAGTCTATCATCATGCCATTTGGTTTAGACATACCTCCATAGATTACTTGCCATAAGAGAATTCCTCCAGAGGCCAATTGCACTCTATTCTGACAGAGGACATGCAGCTAGCTTTCTCACAAACTGCAGACTAGATGC
Organism: Anniella stebbinsi; assembly: GCA_029215795.1. NCBI lineage: Eukaryota > Metazoa > Chordata > Lepidosauria > Squamata > Anniellidae > Anniella > Anniella stebbinsi. The sequence continues at coordinate 12,280,560 of JARDYH010000001.1, read as the reverse complement.
TGCATTTGACCTCTGCTATTAACTCACTTTAAAGCCAGTTGAGCAATAACTCTGTTTTTGAGATTATACTTGGCAGAGCCGAGCTTTGGGAGTCCAACCCCCTGCTCAATGCAGGGATCCACCTTAAAGCATCCCTGACAGATGGCTGTCTGGCTGCCTCTTGAATGCCTCTAGTGTTGGGAGAGCCCATGGCCTCCCTAGGTCATTGGTTCCATTGTCGTACTGCTCTAACAGTCAGAAAGTTGTTTTTCCCCCTGATGTCCAGCTGGAATCTGGCTTCCTGTAACTTGAGCCCATTATTCCACGTCCTGCACTCTGGGATGATCAAGAAGAGATCCTGGTCCTCCTTTGTGGGACAACCTTTCAAGTATTTGAAGAGCGCTATCATATCGCCCCCTCAATCTTCTCTTCTCCAGGCTAAATGCAGCCCAAGTCTCGATGACAAGCAAAAGGAGAAGCAAGACAATATTGAAAGGAGAATTTAGCCAGATAGACTTTGGACCAGTTGCAACAATTGTATTATTACCGTTACTGATATTATTAAAAAGAAGTGTACCTGTGTTAGGTGGAACAACATGTTGCAAGGAAAAGAAGTGGTTCATGTCATGCTAAGATTAGATGAGGGCTTTTGTAGACAAGAATCAATGGATGGGAAAGGATGCTTAACTCCTCTCCCTCCTTCCAGTTCTCCCCTGTTTGGGATTTCAAGGCACTCTCCACCTCTGCATGTGGACTCTGAAGTGTGAAGGGGTCTGTGTGCTGGCCTGCATGTTGCATTTGCAGAAAAGACTTGGAAGCTGAAACATCCTTCCCACCCCATCAATCTTCCTGGATGCCAAATCCACTTTCCCATTAACTTGGCAAGTAGCGTTTGTTGATATGTCATCCAATTCTACTTTCTGCGACCGAGACAGGACAATGTAAATTAACAAGCACTCCAGTTAGGGAGGTGTATCTACACATACACACATATTAAGCAAATTAGGGTTTTCTGCCCCCCCACCACCAAAAAAAGGTTCAAATTTATACTTTCTCAGTCTGGTCAAGTTGTAGGGGTTCTTTACTTGCTCTCCTAGTCAATCCCTTGGCTTGTTCAGTGCTGCTATCTCCAGCTGCACCCTGAAATCATAGGATACTACATCCCATGCTATAGCTTTCTGATTGAGTTATAGCCTCTTTTCCTGTCCACTGCCTCTGGTCACACACAGTCTCATCAGTCCCTGGGACCAGACCCTCCCTCTACTCTAAACTGAGCATCTCTGCAGAGATGCAAGTCTTCAACTGAATGCCGGCCTTGAATCAGTTTTTAATTAGTTTTTAAATTAGTTTTTGTTGTTATTTTGGGGAGTGTAAGTGTCTGAAAAGTACTTTATAGCTGCGTTTGGACAACAAGATAGTCAATGGTGAGGAAATAATCAATTCAACAGCTGTTTATCTAGGGTGTACTCCCCACACAACATAATAATCAACAGGTGGATTAGGATCAGCGTTGAGTTGACTCACTCAGCCCCCCTTTCCCCTTCAATCCTCCCATCAGCCACTGCTGCTGGAAATCTATACTGGCGGCAGGACTAGAGTGACAGCTGCCACTTTTACCACTCTTGCCTTGCGACTCTGTGGCTGACGAAATAACCAACAGCAGCCAAGGAGATAACCAACAGTGCCCTCCACACAACACAATAACCAAAGGTGGTTCAATAGCCAACACTGCACAGCATTGGTTATTTGTGTTTAAGCAACCAGCCATTGCTTTAAAAAACCCCGCTACACAACACCATAACACACTGTTGGTTAAAAAACCAACTGTTGGCTATTTAAGCCACCATTTTTATCATGATGTCTGAACACAGTCATTATGTCCTCACTGCCATCAAGAATTCTTGCAGTCTGCACTGTATGATCAGTACTCTTGGTCTCATCACCCTCATAGGCATGCCTGATGGGAACGCAGGAGAGGGCCTTATCAGTGGCTGCCCCGGGGCTCAGGAAGTCCCTTCCCAGGGTGGCTAGACTGGCTCCCTCCCTGGTGTTTTTCCGGAGGCAGGCTAAAATTTTTTTTTTGTTCCGGCAGGTCTTTGGGAAGTAGTCTGGACCTCTGTTTATGCATTATTTATATATTGGATTTTTAAATTAATAAATAAAACATATTTAAAATGTTTTTAAAATGTTTTAAAATGTTTTAATATTGCAGCATTTTTGTTTTGGTATATTTCTATGTGTTTGAAGTGTACATGTTTTAATTTGTCAAACTGCCTTGAGTCCCAGTATTTGGGGGGGGGGGGGGAGTGGGATATAAATAAATAAATAAATAAATAATGCAAAATGAAGGGAAACTATGAAAGGTGAAAACATCTTGTTAGAAGAAAGATAATTATTTCCGGTGGAGTGAGGGGAAACTATTTCTGGTAAGACATTAAATATCCCTCCCCTTTCGCCATCTCTTCCAATGGCCACTTCTGCCAATACGTAGTACAATACTGTAAATTGCAATATACCGTTATAAATAGGGTTTATTATACTTTTACAGATCAGAGAGCCAAGGAAGCATGTCCTTTCAAGAGAGCCAGATAGCAAACATGTCAAGGGAACTTGAGCTAAGAGTCTTTGTTGACAATCTGCAGTTTGACAGGTGAGAAAGTGGGATCACACAGCAAGCCTGCTTGAAGTACGGTTACATCAGATATACAACAGCATGTGAGATTTCCAATTTTGTAGCCTGGTTCATGGATCCTCCATAGCTTTTAAACTTTCAATTCAATGGTAAGCATACCATGTAGGAGTAGTATTATTTTTAAACACACATACACACAGAGAGGTCTTCACCCACATCAGTGGCACATCCCAGAGCAGGTGTTCCAGTGAATATATGGAACTCCTTCATCTCCATGACTTTCCAGTTCAGTGTCCTGGAGGAAGCACTTTAACATGGGCTCCGTCCAGCCCAAATTGGCCACTGTTAAGTCCAATGGATTTTGATAGAAGGGATCCAAGCATGTACATAACATCCCCTCTTAAATAAATGTGTTTTTTTAACAAACAAACAAAAAGGTGCTTAAATTTGGCAGGATTGCACCCAATGTGTGCTGGTTAAGCGCTGTGATTGTGACTTGCATTTAGTTTACTGTGCTTGTTGCTTCATCTGAAGAATCAATGTGGGCTCCAGGTGAAGGCACAGGCTCTAGATGAGCATGGAACTTATGCATCTCCTTCTACAGGAGACAACATGTGACAAAAATGTGGAAGTGCAAGCCGTCTGCACGTCTGCTTTTTTGGTGCATACATTGTAATGTGCAAAAGTACTTTCTGTGTGGCGTTCCATGTGGGTCCAGGCACGCAAAGAACATCAGATTGTGGCAGACGCCTCTTTCCCTCCCTCTATAGCATCCTAACCTTCTATTAGCATTCATATAATGGCAAAAACAAAATCCAAGTTTCTTTATACTCCTTTTTCTCTTCTTAAAAAGAACTGAGTACAATCCAGTAGGAATTTTCTTTTGTCCAATACATCTTATTGATAAGAATGAAATCAAGTCTGTGTTCTCCCTCTTAGAGCCCTACATCTGAGAGGGGCTTCCACCATCAAAGTTCCACGTGGACTGTGCCCATTGAGTTCTGCACCAGATGCTAATACTGTGAACATGAAGTGTACATTCTTTCACGTATTATTGCCCAAAGGATGATACAATGGAACACATTAATGCAACAGTGATAGACGTACAATGCATTTTAAATATGTGATAAACAACAAGAATGAAAACATTACATCTTATATTGACAAGAAGATAAATGAACGGCACAATCCTATATGTGTCTACTCAGAAGTAAGCCCCAATGAATTCAATGAGGCTTTCTACTAGGTAAGTGTGTATAGGATTGCAGCCTAAGTCATCTTTCTGAATTGTCTAAAACGGCAGTGATTGAAATGACAGGTAGCAGTAATTTTAATTTGCATTAGTTGTGGTTACAAAGCTGTTTGTTTTGTTTTTAAATTTGCCCATTTATCATATTTAAATGCAAGGCATTTTGTATCAATTATTTTTTGTTTGTTTTGGCGGTAGTGGGAGGGGGACACTATGAAAATTGTGCCAATATAGATCTTCTTAAACATATTATGCAGCATAATATAGAATAACATTTCCTTGAAAAGCTTAAGGAATACCTTGCAAGAAAATTAGAAAGAGAACAAGTATGGCTAGAAATACCTATCGATGGGCATGGAAGGCGGAGCTAGATGCTCCCTCAGGTCCAGTTCATACGCATGCAGCACAATCCTATGTTTACTCGGAAGCAAGTCCCAGGGTTTTCAATGGGGAATACTTCCCAACCAGCGTGTCAAGGACTGTACCCATACAGGGCCAGAGATGTCCTTCCAATGACGGAAGAGAAAGCATGCATTTCTTCCTACCACATGAATATAACATGTGAGGTGGATATTCCCTGCAGGGGTCTGTGTACATGTACACTTAGTATGCTTTCTCTCCCCTCTGCCCCCTTTAAAAGGGGGGATCATGTGAATTAGCCCTCTGCACATGGAACCCCTCTTTCTTACATGGAACCCCTCCTTCACATCTTACATTATGTCTATGAGGGAGAGAATGAGTAAGCAGCCACACTTCCACCACGTCAAGAAGATCACTGGCCTGAGAAGTGTGTGAATCAAGCCATACTGGCATTGGCATATCAATAAACCACTGTAAAATGCAGAAGATCTAGCTCTCTTTCATGGTGACAATGGGCAAGGGCCAGATGCATCCACAGCTAGGGTAGAACCATTGAAATCCGTGAGACTTCGGCAATTCATGACCAAATTAAGTCCTGCCGATTTCAGTGGGTCCACCCTATAACTAAATCTGGAGCCAGCCCAATGCTTTTCTTACAAAACACCCCCAAGTAAACAACAATAATTTGTCATTGTGGAGCGCATGAGACAATGCATTTTATTGAGAAATGCAAGGAGTACAAAGAACTTTACATTTGCCTTTTAAAATGTATATGCATAAAAGTTATTGCTCCTTTTTTCAGTATGCATAAGGAACGGGAGGAGAGAGAACAGATATTCTCAACAGAAATAAATTAAGGGAATGAGTCCATGAAGGACAAAGTGGCTACAAGGAACATAAGAGAATAAAAAGGCTTATCTTATAGTTCCCACCATTCCCGCCAAGTGATGGTTAATACCACTTCTTTGTCTTAGCAAAAACTACATAATAGAACAGCTATAGCACAATGTTAGAAAGTCTCTCTTTGTCTTTTTTTTTTTCCTTTGTTTTCCTTTCCTGAACACACTCGCCCTGAATACCTTTCAGTAGGGCAGCTTGAACAGATCAGCACCACTTCGAAAACCCCTCTGGAGATCAGACGATAAAATTCTTCCGCAATCGGGGAGGGAGGACAAAGGGCTTTCTCGTACTATTCCCATATTTCCATGTTTGCTGGCTTAACATCATTGTGTACGACTTCAGTACATAACAGCTGATGCGAAGACGTTCAGAGCTGGCAAACAGAGAAACAGCATGAGAACAGCCCCTGCCTTATCATCACATCTCCCACATCACTTAAAAGTTGGCTCTGTCAAACATCCCTTCACTTAATCTTGTCAAGGGCGGGGCGGGGCTTGGGGACATTTTATTTATTTTTAAAAAAACAAATGGCCATTTGGATAGAAGGGCCATTCAGGTGTAAGAGGCAAATCACTCTTAAACCTGAATTACAGAAAGTTCTAAGGTTCCCCTTGACATCTGTCCAAACTGCCCTACTAAAAGACATTGTGATATATATATATATATATATTCTACTCCACAGACATAAAGTGATGTAATAGTCATTCCCTCTGGAGCCCTGAGAGCTGTACTTGCATCCTCCGTTAAATTTAAAAAGTCTGTGAAGAAGGGGCGAGATCTCAACGGAGAACAATAACACCCTCATCAAAGTATAATTCCCGGAATCTTTTGGGGAAAGCAACAACGGTTAAAAGTGCTTTGCTTTTAAGTATACAATATGGGTTTGTAGAGTATACGTTCCCTCAGAGGAAATATGTTACCTTACGTAATGCAACAGCCATCCCGCTAAATCTTGCCATGCAAGGTATAGCAAGTTCAAGGCTTTGTAAGTATAATGTTCGCATCATTATAAAATGTCATGCCCCCAAGAGACAAATCCCCCAACCCATGCTTTGTGACAGACCCCCTTCTAACCCTTCAATTTTATTTGAATTCTCTGAAACTGAGGGAAGGGGTGAGATTTTTTCGTGGGGGGTAGTCTTTACTAGCAATAATCAACTCCCGCCCCACCGCCCAAAAACAGACAGTGTATTACCATAACTTTGAAAATTGCTTTAAACTGCTGGTATACATACTGTAACAAATATAGCAAGACAACAATCTGGGAAGAGATGGGGTGCAAGAGGACAGAAAAATTGAAATAAAGCAGAAGAATCAAACTCCTAGCTTATGAATTATCATAGCCTCTCTGCAAAATGCCATAAAATGATCTGAAACATGCATGAAAGCAGCTTTAGACAAAAGGAAAAGACATTCTCAACAGAATCTCAGATGAATTTTAAGTGTTTCATTGGTATTTTATTGGTATTTTAATAATGTGTTGGTTTTATGTGCTTTTAATCGGTTTTGTGTATTTATATTTGATGTTGTTCCCTGCCTCGACCGGAGGGAGAGGTGGGTAAGAAATAAATTTATTATTATTATTGTTGTTGTTGTTGTTGTTGTTGTTATTAAACAAAGACCCGAGAGACCAAAACTCACACAAGCCTGGGTTTGAGCTCCACTCCTATAGGAAGAACGCTAATATCTGTATAGTTGTTTTCCCAAACTGCAGCAGTGCAAGAATTGGAAATTCAGGCCCTTGTTTGCCCATGTAAAGTTAGCTGGTTGTTTTGCATGTTTGTTTGTTTACTTTCAACAGAATCTATGCTGTTGCATGGGTACACTCTATAGGGATACACTCTTTTGCAACTTCTAAAAGAAAAAAAAACTGGGAAGTTTCATCTGTAGGCAAATGGCACAACATTAACGGGAGAAGTTTTGTGTTCCATAAAAAAACAAACCCAAATTTGACAGGAATCCAACAATTAACAGGAGCAGGGGGGGAAAAAAACTTGTGAACTCTTAACCCCTAAGCTATTGTGAGCTGCTCTGAATGCTGTAGTTATGATGGATGGTAACACTATAAATTATCTTACATAAATTTCTGTCTGATATCCTCTCACTCCGAATTTGCTTGGAATTTTGCTGCCAGAGGGGGGGAAATGCAGTGGCAGCAACAGAGGAGACCAGAGCACAAATCTGTAATCAGCTGTGAAACTGGCAATCTATTCTTACAACTGGATTCATGTCAGTCTCCAGGCTGAGTCAGTTTACTTGTTATAAAGCTGTCATAGGCGTAAGCTGCCTTGGCCTTCTAGCTCTCCCTGTGCTGGAAACACAGGGCAGAAAAGATCTGGAAGGGGACTCTGTGAATGCCTGCAGCTGGATCGAAGACTTGGACAGGCACACAGAGGCTGAATTTGGACGACACATTAGTCAATGGTGGGTTGAGTAGCCAACTCACAGGCTCAATTTGGACGACACGATAGTCAATGGTGAGGTAATAATCAACTTTACAGTTGTTCATCTAGGGGGTACTCCCCCCACAACATGGTAATAAATCATCAACTGTGGTGTGGATGAGGATCAGCACTGAGTTGACTATGGCAGCATTCAGATAACACGATAGTCAAAACAACTGACGATTGTTTCCCCCACACCAGTTGTTTATTGTGTCGTCCAAATTGAGCCATTGTTGGTTATTTTGTGGGTTCTCCCCACACAACATATTCCTACACAACTATGGGTGGTTGGGGCTGGCGTTGAGTGGACTAATAGTCAACCCAGCATTTGACTGACACAGTCCCCACCCCTCTCCCCACCCACCCTCCTCCCTCAGGTCTCCCGGTGCTATCCCAGCAGCCTCTGCATGTTACATCAGTTGTAGCAGAGTGGCAGCCGCTGCTTTGGTCGCTCTTGTCGCCTACCTCTATGGGCTTGTGTTTTAACCCTCTCACCACACGCCATTAACACACTCACCCCTCCACACAACACTTTAAACAACTGGCTTCGAGCTAAACAACTTACAAGCCAGTTGTTTCTCTCTGTTGCTTATTTGGGCGGAATAGCATACCGTCAGTAGTTTGTGAGTGGCGTGTTACGCTCCACACAACACAATAAACAACACAACTGACGATTGTTTCCCCACCCTTCAGTTGCTTAATGTGTTGTCCGAATTCAGCCAGAGATTTTTCTTCCCCGTGTGTGGTTTTCCAAGCTGGTGATGATGGAAAGAGGAAGATCAACAGGGGGCAGATCTACACCGAACAGGATATAATGGTTTGAAAATTGTATGTGGAATGACCTGGGCCACAACAGTTGTCACTATTGTAAGAAACCATTTTAAAGCAGTAGTGCCGATCCTGCCTTGGCTGGCAAGTGAACGAGGAGAAGCAAGAACAGTGTGCTGGACGCAGGACATCCATATAAAACAAGAGCCGGTGGTGTGTTCAGGGCGAAACTGAAAGTTCATCTGAACAAATGTTCAATTCAAAATGTGGGTAGTACACATGAGACCACATTACGCCAGTCCTTCTCCATCTTCACTGGCTGCCAGTCCAGGTCCAGGCCCAATTCAAGGTGCTGGTATTAACATTCTAAGCCCTAAACAGCTTGGGACCAGCTTATCTGAAGGAACGCCTCCTCCCATATGTACCTGCCTGGACCCTAAAATCATCCTCAGGGGTCCTTCTCCTTGAGCCCCTGCTAAAGGAAGAGAGGCAGGTGGCTACCAGGAGGAGGGCCTTCTCTGCTGTGGCTGTGGAATGAGCTCCCTAGAGAGGTTCGTCTGGCACCCACAGTATACTCTTTTAGACGTCTGGTGAAGATCTTTTTATTTTCTCAGTATTTTAACAGTTTATCAACCTAATTTTTAACTTTGATGTTTTAACTTTGTATTTTAAATCTGTATTCATTTCTGCATGGCTGCTCGGTCTTATCCTGGTGGTGCTTTTAGATTGCATTTTATACTGCATTTTCATACTATTGTTTGTTTTATATTTTGAATGGGTTTTATGGTTTTAAGTTTGGTAAACCGCCCAGAGAGCTTCGGCTATTGGGTGGCATGGCAAGGCAAGGCAAGGCAAGGCAAGGCAAGGCAAGGCAAGGCAATCAATCAATAAATAGTAAAGCAAAAAAAAAAAAAACGGGGAGGGGGACTTACTTTGATATATTGGTGGGAGTTGTACTGCTGCTGGTTTTGACAATGGCAAAATGGAGGGTGGAGGGAAGGATGAACAACCACCACCACTGCTGCTAACAAAGTATGCCTCCCAGACAATCATCACCCCCCCCCCAAAAAAAACCCCTTACTTTACTGGTCTGTCAGCTTCCTTTCAACACTACATGTGTGTTCAGTCCTAGTGACAGGACTGGAACTTTGTAACCACCACAAGCCTGCATATATCTGGATATTAGGATATAATATTTTACTTTACCACAAGGCCACACTGACTAATGTTATTCCATCTCTCACGCACATTCATGATGGTACATCAGAGAGGCATTTTCTGTGTGAAAGAAAATATTGTATGTTTTTCCCCTTCCCCTGCAGCCTTTTTAGATTTGCTCTAGACGGGTTATTCTTCACCCACCCTCTGACTCTTAATATCGATCACAGGCAACTCTGTTCTAGAATGGCTCTATTCAGCTTGTTCTACATATGCAATGGACTGGAGTGGGAGTCCTGGGATGGCTGACTGCACTGCACCGCTTCCAATTGCAGGGGCGGGATCATGTCTCCAAATGCTCCCTGTAAGTGGAAACATCGAACACCAAGGAGCGAGTTGCAAGGTTGTCCGCTGATCAGCTACAGTGGTTCTGTTGCATTTGGTTCTTGCAAATACAACAAAGCATTCAAAATAGAATTCTCCACTTGCAATATGAAGCCTTGCAGTCCACCTCATTTTGCTTCTTGAATACCAAACCTAACCCGCATACTACAAAACGAGGTGGTAGAAGTCTGGGTGGTACCATTTCAGAGGAAACTGTTAACACCTGCATCTCAACCCTTTCTCCCTGTCGTGATAATTCGCTAAATACAATTTCCAGGGGAACTACATATATAAACCACCCAAGATTCTTCAATCTCTTCAGCCGATCATTTCATCATTTCCTTCTAACAATCAGCTCAGGTAGGGGAGTGCCGATCGTTTGAGAAGTGAAATGAGCCACGCAAGGTAGCAGTTTCTACATGGTCGGGGGATTCCCAAGGTAGGAAGAAGTAGAAGTGTTTGTAAATTAAAAAGGGGGGGGGATAGAAAGTTTGCACAAACTGCAAATAACATGACAAGAACTTTCAAATTTCCAGGATTATGGAATGTTGAATTTTCAGTTGAGAAGACAGAAAGTGGAACTGAAAGACGTATGGGAAAAAAGGGAATAGACCCTAATAAATTATAGTAAATATCTGGGGTGGGGTAGGGGATTAAGATTGGGAAGTTTTATGCTATGAAGACCACTTTTTCCTCCTTTTGATTTTCAGATTCTCCCACACAATATAAATAAAATGCCCAGGTTCAGGCTGCTAGACATTCCGTAAACCCCCAGGCTTTAGCACTAAAAGGAAATATTAGAAGCTGCCCTCTACCAGGTCAGACAATTAGTCCCTTGTGCGTAGCATTCTCTACTCTGAGTAAAACTTACACACTAACTTTAATACATAGCATGCAGCTATATCTTTTTTTATTCTAGATTGGGACTTCAGTATGTGGGATAGGAGGGATTTAACCTTTGCCCGCCACTGAGGTCTGGGTGCATACCAGGGGGCCCTGTACATGCAATTTCCATAAGAGGAGGGAAATGCAGCAATCACTTCAATTAAGGCTTTTTCCTATGCACATTGCAGGTTCAAGGGGATGAATCAGAAGCATTTGGAGCAGCCAGGGGGTGGGGAGGGTAAACCTTCCTATTTTCCAGAATAAGGTCCCAAACTAGAACTGCTCCTCCATGCTTACTTTTGAGTAGGAAAACAAATTTACAGGTGTAGTTGTATTTCATGCATTAGATTTTGTAAGGGGCTGTCTAAATGCTCGGAAAGCCATAGGGTGAGTGCATGGCAGTGGGGCGGTGATTATATGACGATGTTGATTCACATACCTACCCCGGAGGCTTTCCGCCAAAGCTGCAGAGAATAAAAGTCAGGGACTTACCCCAACCTTTTTCTCTAGAGTGAGGCGAGGGTGCGCAAGATGGCGTCAAGACAGCCACTCACCTCGTTCCAGAGTTGCAGCAGAAGCGTGGCTGGGCAGTTTCTGGTAGAAAGTGACCTGCAACTTGACGCCTCCCACTAGGAAGTGGGCAGGGGAGGTTCTGATCCCCAGATGGCCACCCAGAAACCCCACACTCCCTTCTCGGTGTCAGGATTACACGACGCCACCCACAGGGTGGGGTTTGAGAGGGAGGTGGTGCCAACTTGCTGCCATGAGGACAGTCCCTAAGTCTTATTGGAAGTGGCTTTTTTGAATCTTGGGCAAGAGGTCTTTCTTACCAACAGTTGCTGTATCCTTTTAGCAGGGCAGAAGATAGCCTCAGGATGGAGACTAGGGCTGTGCATGGATCCGGATCCTGAACCCGGAGCAGATCGGGCTGGATCAGATCCATGATCCAGATCCGCTCTGGCTCAGTGCAGAGCCCTCCCTCCCTTACCTGCAACCTCCTCCACGGGGATGGCCTTCTCGATGCCGGCCAGCCAGCCGCCGCGGAGAAGGCTGCAGGTAAGGAGGGAATTTGGGGGGAGGAGGGAGAGAGCGGGGAGAGTGGGAGGGAGGGCTCTGCACAGACATGGAGCGGATCCAGATCTGAGGCGGATCGGATTGAGCCGGACCCGACACGGGTTGTTGGATCAGGCCCGATCCAGACCTCCAATATCGGGATCCAGATCTGATCAGGGGGTCCGTGCACAGCACTAATGGAGACTATTATATTTTTAAATGGACACTGCTTTTTGCTTTCTTCTTCCTAAACTCCTCCCCCTCCTCACTGCAGTGACACCCTTCTACAGGAATACTTCTTTTGGAGGCTGGGGAAGCACTGTTAACGTTTTTCTCACAGCCCTCACTACTACAACAGTGGTAGAAATAGTTCCAATTTTCACAATCCCCACAGGTATTTTTCAAGCTGCGATTGAACCTCACCCCCGACTTGAATATGCCCAAAGGTTCTTTTAGTGAGTCAACCAGGCAGCACTCAAAACTGTTTAAAACATCTCCCACCAAACCCTTTCAGTTTAGACTCAATTCAGAGCATTGCATTGAGCATCGCTCCGCATTCCGGATTACAGAGGTTATTGCTACAACCTACACTGAGTCTTCAATATGGGAAGGGTACAACCGTCCCACAGTAGTGCGTAGGAAGGTCATAATTTCATGACCCCCTTTCTCCTGAACTAAATTGCCAATTGGGCTGATGTCGGCAAAAGAGGTAAGTGAACTTCAAGGACTTCATTCTCATCTGGGAGAGGTCATTTCAACGCCGCTGTAGGCAAAATTATATACATGCGTCCCAACGGAGAATAGAAATGGGCTTCACCTTTGCTGCTGCAGCAAGTGATATGTTGCTTCTTTTTTTTTTCTTTTTCTTTCTTTTTTTTCTTTTATTGAGATTTTGTGTGTGCAAGTCCTTTCAATGCACAAGACAACATCACTGGAACCGCAGGCACTGAAGCCTTCGAACGACTGAAGCCAAATAGCGAAGGCTTCTCGCAATTTACACAAGACGACCTCAGAATCACAATCTAAGTTAGAGATGTGCTCCCCCTTGCATTAGCTTTACCAAATTGTAAAGCCAAATGTTACCTAGCTGTCACTCAACCCGTTCCAACACACAGAAAGAAAGAAATTTGAGCTGGGCTTTAGCCATTGCGTGTGAATCGGGGCATGGGAGGCTGAGTCTATACTGTATTGCAATGCCTCTGATACCTCTCCCACCCACCCCCACCCCTGAATGAACTGCTGTTGATTGCGCTGTTTTCTGCTGTCGATTATGTCATGCACTGAGCCTTTAGGAACTTAGCAGCGTGCATTTCTAGTCTGGAAAATGCTATGCAAGTCTCTTAAGGGGAAGTGTGTGTGTGTGTGTGTGCCCACGCTGGAAGGGGGAGAATCTTGCCTGCTTCTGACAGACCTTGAAGTACAGATCTGACCAAATGAAGTCTGCAATTCCAGACTCCATTAGCATTAAGAACCACTTATCAGATCCAACAAAGCTTTATTGCTTTCTACCTGCCCTAGATTACTTAGATTCCTGAGCATAAGATGCTAGCGAGGACACAGGCCCATAACCTCTCTTTTGTTCTGCAGATCTACTCTACTCTACGCTATGCAAAGCGAGAAGTGCCACACTGCCATCTGCAGACAGGAATTACCCCCTAATCTGCTCATTCAGCAGCAATCAAAATTCCCTCATTGCCAAGAGTCACTTCGTTCTCATTTTCTTCTTTTTAGTATTGATGAATCACAAACTGTTTACTTCTCGGTGCTTCAGCCAAGCATGAACATTCGGGTTAAAAAAAAATGAACAAAATCTAAAGGCAGAATGAAATAAAAGGAAGAAGGGAGGGAGGAAGCAGAGAAAGACAGAGAGAAAGGTGCAAGGAGAAACTTGTTATTACCTGTCTGGTGTGGATAGAGCCTGGAGTCTTGAATCCTGCTTGACAGCTGCATTCAGAGACACTGTAAGGGTCCGAACTACTGGAGGAACACTTGGAAAGTGAGTCACAGCCCACCACAAAGGTGTTATCCAGAGGCAGTTCCTGAATGACATGGTGCTTCTTCGGCGGCACTGGAGTCTCAGGTTTAATTTGAAAAGTGGGCTGCGGGGAGGCAGACTTGTAGTGTTTTGCTAAATCTGGGCTGTCGGGCTTAAAAGTGGTTGGTGTGGTGGCCCAGTTATATTTTCCCATAGTCTGTTCTTCTAGCTCTACAGGAATGTCCAAAGTGCCATTGATGTGTTCATGGCCAGGATCGTCGGGCTTAGATTCTTCAATCGTGACAAAGTTGAGAAGAAGGCTTTTTGGAGAACGCTTCTTCTTCTTCTTCTTCTTCTTGATCTGACGGTTCTCTTGGTTTGGAGAGACCCACTCACCACTTTGCTTGCTCTTCTGGACAACCTTGTGCCTGGGCGTTTGACGGCATCGCACCAGAGCAGTCACAAAAATGACTAGTATGACTGTCATGGTGCCTGCAATGATGGCAATAATGATTTTGACATAGTCATTCGTCTGTGGGGTTATCTCACCATCCCCAACATTCTGGCCAACTGGAGTTTCCATGTTCCGGCGGACTAACTCTTGGACATAGGATCCATTGGTGACAGTTTCATTCACAAATAAATGCACCAGTGCTATAGTATACAGTGACTCAGGCTGTCCTAAATCATTGACTTTGATAACCAGTCTGTGTAACCCATGATCTGCTGATATGACTTTTTCTTTCAAAGTCACATTGCCCGTTAACTGGTCAATCATAAACAATCCCCTTGAATTTCCACCTATAATGCTGTAACGCAGTTCTGCATTCATCCCTGTGTCATTGTCAACAGCGAAAACCTTCGTCACTACAGAACCTGGGCTGGTGGACATTGGGACCAAGTCATACGAGTAGTTAGATGAAGGCATGACAAATACAGGCCTGTTGTCATTCACGTCAACCACGTTGATGGTCACCTTGGCCGTTGATGAGCGTTGTAGCCTTCCTCCATCCACAGCCTTCACCTGAAAAGTGTAAGATCCTTGCTGCTCCCTGTCAAAGGTGATATTAGGCCTTATGACTCCGGTGAGGGGATCAATAATGAAATTATCCTTGCCATTTAATATCGACAAGGTCACTGCCGCGTTCTCGCCGGAGTCTGCATCTGTCACAGTGATCAGCCCGACAGTGCCATACATGGGTAGATTTTCGGGCACATAGAAATTATATTCATTGTGTGTGAAAGCGGGGCTGTTGTCGTTTTGGTCCAAGACGGAGACAGTGACTGTAGCGTTGCTCTGCAAAGCTGGCGTGCCATTATCTTTAGCCAGGACAGTGAACGAATACCTGTCCTGCTTTTCCCTGTCTAGTTTTCTCACGGCCGTCAGGATGCCTGTACGTCGGTCCAGGTTGAAAATAGGGGGTGCATCCAACCCCAGCATGTAGCTGATCTCAGCGTTGTGCCCACTGTCTGCATCCGTGGCGCTGATCTTGGTCAACTGAGTGCCAGGAGCATTGTTCTCCGGGATAGAAAGTCCAATAACAGGCTGCGTGAAGACTGGGGAATTGTCATTCTCATCCTTGATTTTTATGAGGAGCATTGCAGACTGGTTCAAGGGTGGCTTCCCTGAATCAGAAGCCACTATTTTAATCGCATATTCCCGGGTCGCCTCATAGTCCAGGAATGTGGCTGTCTCCAGTAAAAACTGGTTATCAAACACAGGCTTTAGCCTGAATGGTACGTCATGGTCTGTGAAGCAGGTAACTTTACCGTTAAGGTCAGCATCCTTATCCATTACTGTAATCAGTGCAATTTTAGTATTGAGTGGTGCTTTCTCAGATAAAAGCACAGTCCCATTCACTGGATTGATAATGTACCGCGTATCTATTGATGGGATGTTATCATTAATGTCAGTGACATTCACGGTCACCGTCGCTCTCGAGGGTGTTGAGCTGCCGTCGCTCGCTAGGACTGTAAGCTTGTGTACCGGGGATTCCTCCCGGTCCAATGGTTGCTTGATGGTGATGAGACCAGTGGCGTTATCGATGGCAAACAACCTTTTGGCCAAGCTGGAGATCTGGCTGCTGAAGTAGAAGTGGATCTGAGCATTGGACCCCAGGTCGGCATCGGTGGCGTGAAGCTGAGACACAGAGGTGCCCACAGGGGCATTTTCAGGAACACTGACTTCAATATCATTCTCCTTGAATACAGGGCGGTTGTCATTCACATCGGTGACTGTGACTTGGAGGATGGCGGTGCTGGATCGCGGAGGGTTTCCACCATCTTCCACTTTAATCTTCATCACATAGGTGTCCTTTTGCTCCCGGTCAAGGATCTGCTGCACGATCAATTGGGGCCATTTGTCCCCTTCAGGGGTCTCAATTATATCAAGTCCAAATACATTTTGACCCTAGAAGCCACAAACAGAGAGAAGAGAATATATTATTGCATCGATCTCATACGAAACAAGTATATCCATGCTTCCTGAACAATATCTATACGTAACTCTTTATGGGATCACCTGGACCTTTAAAGCTGAATAAGGTGCAGTACTTTCGTTCTTTGCTGTGCCAACAAATAAGGGAACAATTCTAAATATAAACTGCTGCTGTTGCTTAATAGTAATCATTGACAGGTTTGGTTCTTTGGTTTTTTGCTGCTGATTTTAATTAGCTGTAAATATAGTTTACTGTTTGTTTGCTTGCTGGCTTGCTGGTTTTAGAGCTTGTAAGCCACTCTGAGCAACTCTTTTTTGGGGAGGGGAAAAGTGAGGAATAAATGTTTTAAGTAAATATGATAGATAGATAGATAGATAGATAGATAGATAGATAGATAGATAGATAGATAATAGATTGATAGATTCATACATACTTCCCTGGTTCAGATGTAATGATAAGCCAACATTCTCTAGAATCCTTCCTTGAGCAAGTATACTAGTACACAGCCTAATCTTTCCCCCCCTTAACTCCTGCTGCCACCAGGAGTGGCTAAAAAAGCTAAGAAATCTCACAACCTCAATTCCCAAACCAGGAAATTGCCATGATTGACTCATTCCTCTCTTAACGAGCCAGAATCATAAGCCAAGTGGTTTGTTTAGCCACTCCCATTTGCAGGAAGTCAGGCAGGTGGCTACCAGGAAGGGGGGGGGGGTTCCTCTGCTGTGGCACCCTGGCTTTGGAATGAGCTCCCCAGAGAGGTTCGCCTGGCACCTACATTATACTCCTTTCAACGCCAGGTGAAGACCTTTTTTTATTTTCACAACATTTTAACAGTCTATTATCATAGCCTTTTAACTACTGTTTTAAACCTGTATTTTAAACTTGCATTTTAAATATGCATTGCTGTGCATTTGTTTGTTTTTTAACTCTGGTTGTGTTTTATATTGCATTTTTATATCATGTTTGTACTGTTTTGTTGATGGTTTAAATTTTTGTGAAACACCCAGAGAGCTTCAGCTATTCTGTGGTATATAAATGTAATAAATAAATAAATAAGCAGGAGGAATCAAACAACAGGTACTGGCACACTTGGTCATTCCCAATATACCAAATTTCAAAAGAATCTGGCTTATTGTTATGTCCAAATCAAGTCATTGACTTGGCAGTAAATACCACTGAACTCAATGGGTCTTCCCTCTGAGTAAATCTGGGCAGGAACTGCTGTGAAGCCTAACAACATTTTGAATTAAACCAGGTCTCAGCATATCCATGAATTTCACATAACATCAGTTGTTTATATAGTGAAATCTGTAATCTGTATCCAGTCATTAGTCACATACAGGACTGGTGTTCTGTCGTCCTCCCTTCTTTTAACTGTCATGATTCAACGGAAAAAGATCCTCAAAGAATGTCTCCCCTTCAATGTTCTCAATGGCCAGACATTCATCAAGATCTTTCTGACTGTGAAAATTTGCAGACATTGGCAAGGCTGCATTAGCGGTGATGACTGGGGTACACTCTCTCTCTCTCTCTCTCTCTCTCTCTCTCTCTCACACACACACACACACACAATGAATGCTAAGGATAAATAGTGAATGGAATGCTTCAGATAAGAAAAGCCTGTGAGATTTAAAAAAAGGCTTTGAATGGAATCTAGACTATTGTGAAATGTGTCGTATTAACCTTTTGCTGTACTGAGCTAACAGGGCTGAACCAATCTCAGCACGGGAGAAAAGAAAAACAACCCAGAAGGGTCAGCCCTCCATCTTTTCCTCCCAATCCTTTAAGAGTGTCTGTGAGAATACTTGGTTGAAATGTACATGGAAGCTGGATTGATCTACATACAGCTATGTGTCTGTACATGTTTGGGAATGTGACCTCCTGTTCACTGTGTACCTGTTTACTGCAGTGAACACCAATTTGCTCACGAAGTAGCATAAAGTATGAAATAGCTCTTAGGGTTGTAATAGCTGAACCACCACCACCACCACCACTGAGGGATTTATTTTCTTTCCTTGCCGGACAAGACACTCTGATGTAGTGGCAGAGAGGCTATGCCATGCTGGACAACTCATTACCACATGATTTAAGATTGATTGGCTAGATCAGTTAATGTGTTAAGACAGAGAGCAGTGAAGTTTGCTCAGGCGGGCTCCTTACCTAAAAGCTTCACCTCGTTACTTGGCTGCTGCACAGGGGGAAAAAAATTAAGCTTCAGAAGGGGACCCCAGTAATTATCACAAAGACATCTGCCTCCCAGCAAGTGAGCTGATCTACTTAATCATAGCAACTATGGTTTGAACTCCTCCTCTTTGGCCCAATATACCTTTCACAGAATCCATTTTTTAAAAATAGCTTTCTCTGCCTCTTGACCACATCCAAAGCCTACCCACACGATGCATCTGTAAGTCAGCACATCTTGTGGGTGGCCGCATTCGGTCATATGCTTTGCACATCATTACCTGCACCTAGCGTCTGACTGCTACTTTTGCGCTTATCACCGTTTCCGTATAGTGGGTCATTCATTCTTATCAAGTATCTGACTCCTCCATGCCTGTCATGATAAGAATGAACAGACCACAGCAAATTGGATTCATGCTACCCAGTTGTCAAACGGGGGGAAAATAAAAAGAGCTGGCATTATCCTGTGCAAATCCTATGTTCTATGTCTTTAATTTATTGAATGAATCAAGAATAGCCAAGTTGCATCTGAATCACGCTACAGTATTGCAAACAAATCAACTTCAAGGTAGTTCCGTATTTTCCTTTTCTTTCTTTTTTTTTTTTAAAAAAACCATAATGTATTTTACGGCAGCAGTGAAAATTAGATTCCAAGTGTTAAAATAATGCAACCATTCCATTTGCACAATGAATAATAAGGATCCTGAAATAGGTTTTGTTGAACACGGCATGCCCTTGTTATAGCAAAACAGATGCGTAGGCATGGAGATAGACTTTACAAACATATCTTTCTCGGCACAGGGCGTGTGACAACTATGTTTTGGTAATGTTGGTGGGAACATAGAATTTGATTTCTGTTAGATGGGCACCCCAGTCTGGGAATGTAGGAGATTCCTCTTTTTAAAGGAAGAGGGAGAGGGAGAGGGAGAGGGAGAGGGAGAGGGAGAGGGAGAGGGAGAGGGAGAGAGAGCGCAAACACATCCCCTAAGGAGGAAGAAGTGATTAGCATTCATCAATAGCAATCTCTCTGAGTGATGGGAAATGGTGCTGACAGGTTCCAAAGGAACGGTGCCAGCTTTACTTCACCAGAAACGAGAAAGGGAGAGATAATGCAGAAACATTGAGGAGAGGTGAAAATAGGCAACAAGAAACAAGGGACATCCAATTTACCATTTGCTTTTCAAGACTATCAGGACCTGTTGTGATGGACATCAGCAATCCAGAACAGAGAAGTCCCAACGTTTTAACCCTTCATAAGTGAGGTTGCTGGGATATCTCCTCGGGCATTTACACACATGGGAATTAAAGCACTTTATAATGCAAATGTAGACGCCTCATTGGACAGAACGCACAACTACATAACAAAAGGTCTCTATATCGATTCTGTTCTACATTAAAAATGTTCACATGAGTAATGCAACGGAGACTCAAAATCAACTTTAGCCTCATGAGTGAGAACAATCTTTGGTTCTGGAATTCTTTAACTCCAATTCAACTGTGGCAGGACTCTTGAATTAGAGATTAATTTATGGGGCAACACCACTCTGCACATACCCAGTAGTACTTATTGGCTGCTTTGCTCACCACGACATGCAGATTGCATGCACCGAGGCAGTGCGACTGATGCCGTCAATATCACTATTGCGTAATATATTAAGTCTTCCAGGTCAAGGACGCTAACCTCGGCACCAATGGAATGCCAGCTCCTGGGTCTGTGAGTCTTCTTCCCATAGGAAAGGCAGGGACCCAACAAGAATTCTATCGCACTACCTCTGACCTTCATGGGTGCACCATGCAAAGTCAGCATGACAACAACACTACCACCTGCATCACAAGTCATAGTGATGGATGCCAATTTGGATGGCTTTAAAGAGTTGGGTTAGACAAATTCATGGAGGATAAAGCTACAAATGGCTACTAGTCCTGATGGCCATGTGCTACCTCCAGTATCAGAGGCAGTATGGCTATATTCACCAGTTACTTAGGAACTTGGGTAGGAGGGTGCTGATGTACTGTTGTCATATTTGTGGGTTTCCTACTGACAGGTGATTAACCGTTATGTGAACAGACTCCTGTACTAGATGGATCTTTGGTGTCATCCATCATGGTTTTTATGTTTAATACAATATTGTCACCCACTGGAGTCAGCCATAGATCCATAACCCAAGCAAAATATTTGGTGATTTTCTTAAACCTGATCATGTGGCAACTACTCCACGTTGTGAGTTGAATAAATGTGGATTATAACATGGTTCTGAATCTCTGTTTTTCACCATGCAGAAGCATAAGAACATAAGAAGAGCCATAATGGATGAGGCCATCTAGTCCAGAATTCTGTTTACACAGTGGCCAGCCAGCTGCCCACAGGAAACCTGCACTTGTTCCCTAGCAACTGGTGTACATAGGTATACTGTCTCTGATACCAGAGGTAGTATGTAGCTATCAGGACTAGTAGCCATTGACAGCCTTATCCTGTATGGATTTGTCTAACGCACCTCTTGAAAGCCATCCAAATTGGTGTCCGTCACTTTGTCTTATGATGCAGGTGGTAGTAGAGATCAAACATCCCATTGGTGAGCTTCTGTACCCGCGTCGCTCCCCATCTAGAATACCCTTTCTGTAGTTTGACTTGACTTCTGTAGTCTCTTGTTCACGTGGTTTTTAAGACTTCAATCCTTATCCCCAAGAGAAAGCAAACCTAAATATGGGCATTTGGTCTCATCCATCCCTTGGTGCACCTACCTTGTCCATGCTTTCCCAACGTTTGGCACTGGCTTACAATTTAAATTTAGATTGTAACGTTCATAGGGCCGCAACTTTTTTTTTTTAAAAAAAAATGATCTTATGTGCCATTTACATCAATTGCACATTATAAATAATACTGATGCAGCTCTTAGCCAAATGCTTATCCAAAATCCAATTTTGCATGCATTTTTACTAGGGACTTCCGGCATTGAATAGGAAGCAACATCTTTTCAGACTCTTTTCTCTGAAGTAATCCCAGCGGCCATTTCCCAAAGAACTGCACCATGGTAAATGGCTTGAGGGCTGTAGCTCCATACCAAACCCCCAACCCACCTTTTCTTCCTTTGGTTGCAAAACTGCTGAAATGATATATGGTGCCATTAGGGGGAGGGGTTGTTTAACAACTAGCAGAAATATGTAACAGAAGGGGAGACTTCCGTGATTTCCTTTATTTGCACACAAGCTGGCAGATGTGCATTGAATATCCTGCCATTAGCTCCTGCAACTACAACACACAGATTTTTAATTCATGCACAGATATACTCTGCTTGGCTTCTTTTTTCACAGCCACACATGACAAGACAACATTTTTCTCCATTCCAGTACAAAGAAAAGAAAATATACTGAACAGGGCAGAGAGAGGAAACATTAAGTAGAAAGCATGGGAAGAGGTAACAAGTTCAGTTCACAGCAGCTCACCTGATACAGGTGTGTGATTGAGAACACCATCACACCAGGGCAAGCAGACAATTAAAAGGATTCAATGGGAAGCTAAAACTGGCTTCACACATGCACTTGAGAATAAATATCCCACAGTCCAAAAGTGCTCAGAGTGGCTTGCATCTTTTTAAACCCCCAAATCAACAGAATTTGATAAAACAATTGAGCAGCATGGGGAAAAAAACCCCAGAGAGAATTGCAGCAGATAAAATATCAAAACATGAGCAAGGAAAGTCTTTAGATCTTAAATCAGTGAAACTAAAAGCTGGCCTCTCTCTCTCTCTCTCTCTCTCTCTCTCTCTCTCTCATCTAGCTAGACATATATACACATTTGTATTTAAGTGGAAGAGTCCTAACTGAACAGCAGAAGACAGAGAGGGGGCAACATGGACCTCTTGAAGAAGTCAGTTCCACAATATACATGTTACCAGAGCTGCATCCAAGATAATGTTGCTTCGCCCATGGTCAAGTTTAAGGATGTTGGACAAATGTTCAGATTCAGATTTATGAGTTATGCAGGTTCTACAATGATTTTTCACTTTCTGGGAGGGAGGGGGATTGTCACTAATTCACAATTGCATGGATCTGCATTAGCACAAACGTTGCTAATGTGAATTAGCATGAATAAAATGCAATGCTGGGATTTTTGATTTTTTATATAAAATTCCATCAAGGAACAGATGACAGAAAAAATGACACCTGGCAGTTCATGAAACACAAATAAGATGGATTTCACAAAATCTATACATTCCTAGTCAAGATGCAAGGTGATTGCCTGATGACTACTGCAAGAATGATTTATATGTGGAATGAGCCAGCATAGAGACAGCTTTTCTACCATCCACTGCACCACCTTTACAGCTCTTCTTTTCGGTGGAGATGTTTCACCTGTTCAAGCTGTAAGCCATCAAATGTTAAGTTGTCAAGTGACATCTAGGAATGTATATGCATGTGTCAATCAGCTCTAATGCTGGGTGTCATGCCAACCCAAAATCTAACACCACTGAATGTTGAACAACTCTGGATAGAGGACATTATATATTTACATATTGCTTTCCCAAGAATTATTATTATTATTATTATTATTATTATTAATAACAACAATTTAAACAAACATTTTGCTTGTTTTAAAATCAACATTTCATCTTTCATGTCGTCAAATCTTGAAGAAGGGCCAACTCTTTCAGTACACAGCAATTACATGTTACGTTAACAGTGAAAGGAATGTGCATATGTATTCATTATATTTCTCTGTGTCTTACACATATTTACCTGTTCATTTGTAATGGATCCAAAAGTCCTTTTTGGAGCTGTTTTGGGCTGTCATGTAAATACAAAAAGAAGAAAGGGTCTTTAAATACTTTGCAATGAATTCAATCTATCGTCGTTGTTTCTTAAAAAAAAAGATTCTCAGTCAAACACTTAACCTCAAATATCAAAACCATTCTTCCATCACTCCTGCAGAGCTGTGCTGAGACGTAAGACTAGGCTTGCAATATCCAGCAACTCCCTGCTGTAGGATGTAGCACTTCAATTTAATGAGCATTTACACTGGTGGCGGTAAAGCAACTCATCGTCTTGAAGTACAAAATAAACTCAGACAGAAATATGTGCAGGAATTGAGGTCAGAAGTGCATTCAGATCTCCAACAGCCCCACCGTTTAATGCAGCTTTTCCCCAACTAGGTGGTCTCCAGATGAGTTGGAACTCCCAGGAGTGGTGATCTCCCTGTACTGGAGGGCTGGTGGTTCTCATTTTGGTGAGGCTGGGAATCCATTCTGGGTTTCAGTCAGCACCAGCCAGAACCCCAAAGGAGTGATGCAAAGTGCAGGATTTATTCTGGGGATAGGGTTCAGCACCTTGGATAGCTGCTTTAGAGTGGATTCGCTGCCCCACCAAAATTGGAGCTACCAGCCTCCATTGACTCTCAGAATATATATATATATATATATATATATATATATATATATATATATATGGGAGGGAGGGAAGGCTGTAGAATGTGAGGAGTTGTAGTCCAATACATCTGAAGGACACCTGGCTGGAGAAGACCGGTTAGGAACAGGGCCATGGGACCATCCATATCCTCATCCTTGCCACATGTACATCCTCACCTGCAAGAAATGAGAAATTTCTCAGAATTGTTTTTCCCCCCTGTGAATGATAATGTTCTCCTCTCAAAAAGAGAGACATTTCCTTTAATATTACCCAAATCGTACCTGCAATTTATTTGCTTTGTTTGGGTTGGGCAACATTCCCCCACACACACACACACACACAATGTCCCAGAGCTATTCCATATGCAGGTCTCTGTGAGGGTGTTGCCAACACAGAAATAGTACTGATGTCATTCCGCCTGTTGGTGTCAGTAGCAAAAAGAGAGAGAGAGAGAAAACATAAGGGAAAGGCAAAAAAAGACGCCATGTTGTTTCTGCTGCAAATCTTGAAGCCCCTCAACAGCAAACAGCGACAGCAACAACTGTTGTAAGAATCTCACTCCTATGGTGAATATCCAATGAAATGTTCTCTCCCGCAGTGAATAAGGATGGAGAACTTCAGGAGGCCGCTTCTGCCCAGTCCTTGGAGACTTCCCCCTCAAACCTCTGCAGAGCTAATCAGGGTTCAAAAATGGAGTCCAGTAACATATCCATTACTCATTGTTTTAAAAATGTAGGATGAAACTAGTGGAATATAAAACACAAAATGATGTAAAGAAGGCTGGGAGGATAAGCTCAGATCCAACTCAAGAGAAGCACAATTAAAATGGTTGGTTACATCAAAGGCCATTCGGGGATTTAAGCTGCCAACCATTACATCAATAGACTGTAATAGGTTTATCGGATTTGACAGACCACTGGAATTACTGAAGCAAGACCAGTCCTCAATACATACAATTGCTTATTCAGTCATAGCAGGAGGAACCAAATGCATTATTGACCATGGTTTGTAATATTGATTTGGCTACAAAATGAAAATTATACCATTTTATTTTTATTTTATTAATAATCACTAGTAAATGCCAGGGCTTATCTCCTGCAGTGAATCTCACAAGTAGAGAAGTCTCACAGACCCACATAATTAAGCTTTAGTAGTTTGAGAGTAGATAGATAGATAAATAATTCTTAGTCTAATAGCAAATTGTCAACCTTAAACTAGCCGGTAGACTGCACCAAACACACATGCAAATTGCTAACATACCATAGCCAAGACCAGCGCAGGAGTTGGGTGGCCTTCAGCCAATTGGTTTCAATCAGTATAAGCACATTATACTCCGTGCTGGATGGAGACCAATTCCTTTATCTAATAACTCCATTAAGGCTTCCAACCAATGCACACTTCCTTGAGTAAGTCCCATTAATCTTTGTGGAACTTTCCCTTCCAAGTAAGTATTTATAGGACCTGGCTGCCGAAGACATATGCACTGAGCCGGTGACTCACCTGCAAGCACATGGTTCTACTACACACACAGAAGTCCTATGCAGTAGCAAATGGAGAGAGTATGCACACGTAGCGGTGCCTGGTGGTACGTTCAATGGAAATTATGTTGGCAGTTGTGTGTTGTCTCCAACAGGTTGCATCAAAAGTTGGTCTAACTTAAGCCCCATTAATTTTAATGGGTCTACTCTAAGGAGGACTAATGCTGGATACAACCCACTGATGGGAGAAGCAGTGAGGCTTGAGCTTGTTAAGATTTTCAGAGTTCTTTCTTGAAGCTCAGTCCGCCTTGTTCCTTTTCCCAAATGTAAGTTCCCTGTTCCCATTTAAATAGGAAGAATGCATTTGGATGCATATTGTGTGTGTGTGTGTGTGTGTGTGTGTGTGTGTTTGTGTGTACCCAAATGCATCCCTCCCCCAATTGAATAGAGCATAAAAATGTCCATTTCCCCAAAATATCCATGTTTAAAGTGTATGCTTTTTCTTCTTCAAAAGAACACCTTTTGCAAACGAGCACTGCAAGCTCAAGAATGCATAATATTTGCCTGCACAGTGTGCTTGCGTTGAGCGGCATGAATGGAACAAGCTCGGGTCATAAATGAACAGAAATGAAACTTTTTGTGCATCCCTTGGTACACACATGTTGCACAGTGTAATCGTGTAGGCCAGGTGACAAGTGCAGCAATCAGAGCACCCCCCACCCACCCTGAACAAAACTCTTTTGCAGGCAATGCATCTTAATTCTGGCATTAATACGCCATCCACAGTCGTTGGGTTTCTCCCAACCTCATCTTTTTTTGGGGGGGAGGGGGTAAATATTCTGCATTTTTTCTTCTCCATCTCCATATGCTATGTGTTTTCATGGAACACAATCTCCCCCATTGCATGTGCTAGCCAGGTGCCAGCCAGATTTGCTGGTGGGCTACTTTAAGGTTTTGGAGTGACATGGCAAGCCGCACCGGTGAGGGTAATTATGCAAAAGAAGAGACAAAACCCGGCACGTATTGCAAGGGAAATTATCTTCCATGGCTTATGGAGGAGGGCCTTCTCTGCTGTGGAATGAGTTCCCTAGAGAGGTTCGCCTGGCACCTACATTATACTTTTTTAGACAGCAGGTGAAGACTTCTTTCCCTCAGTATTTTAACAGTTTATCAGTTTAATTTTTGACTTTGCTGTTTCAAATCTGTATTTTAAATTGGTATTAATTTTGGAATTGCAGCTTGGTTTTATCCTGCCTGTGTTCTTATATTGTATTTTTATACTGTTGTTTTATATTTTGAATGGCTTTTATGGTTTTACTTTTCGTAAATCGCCCAGAGAGCTTCGGCAAATGGGCGTCTAAAAATGCAATAAATGAATAAATTCCCCCCACCATGATCATATGAACCAGGTCAACGATGAGAGCAAATGCAAAAATCAAAGATCAGAATATCAAAGATTATTAATACTCCCCCTGCTGTTTATAGGACAGCTGAACCTGCAACCCCCACCCCCTTCTATTTTGTTAATAAGCACAGGGGAACCCTTTTTGCAGGATGAACACAACAGATATAAACTGTGTCATTTGTATAGCACTCACAGGCTACTGCCAGGAATAGATAAATCTGAGCACATTCAGAACTACGGTAGCGTGAATGTTGCAAGCAGTAATAAAGGATGCAGGTCCTCTGTCTGCAGTCATTTACCCAGTGTGTAATTCAGATTTTCATGCATTCTGAAAGATGAGGCCCACATTTCACTGCTTTCCCTCTTAAGGCAGCACAGGCCGCTGCTCTCTGCTCTGCGCCGAGGCAGGGAACCTGCTTCTTAATCAAAGTATAGGGCTGGGGATTTTGAGCAGCGTACACTCCGTATTTATAGAGAGCCTGTTCTAAGCATCCTTAACGCTGCCCACTTTGGCACCTCAACTACGGCTTGATTTATGTTAAAGCTTCGGCATTACGTTTGTTTTTAAACACATTGAAAACATAAAGCTGTTTCACCGATTCCTGACCTGTTTGCTGTTCTGTATCGTATTGTATTTTATTAGTTTAAATGTATCTTACTGTATTTTATATTTTAAATTGTTTGTATGGCATTTTCATCTTTCAACAGTCTGCAATCGGCCCAGACAACACCGGTCATTGGGCAGATTAATAATAAATAAATAAATAAATAAATAAATGGAAATAAATTGCATTACTGTGACATCGTCTCAGTAACTCTAAAAACTGGGGATGGAGAAATCACCCAATAGGTCCGTTTCATTCATATTCTCTCTCTCTCTCTCTCTCTCTCTCTTTTCATCAATCTATAGGAATTGGAGGGGGGGCTTTGTTCAGCTGACATTCCAATAAGAATTTGCAAAGTCTGCGCTTCCTGTGTCAATATATGGATCAGAACACAGTTATCCTTCAGTATTCACACTCCACATCATTTTGACAAAAACATCAGGGGAAAGGAGGAAGGAACATTTAGCGCCAATCCTCATTCCCAGTTTCATAGTTTATGAAGTTTGGAAAGATTGCCCAAACCCAGGCATATACTGTTTGAAATGCCTCTTGATGGGAGAGAATGACTCATGTGCTTTTTTAAAATAAAT
Organism: Anniella stebbinsi; assembly: GCA_029215795.1. Taxonomy (NCBI): domain Eukaryota; kingdom Metazoa; phylum Chordata; class Lepidosauria; order Squamata; family Anniellidae; genus Anniella; species Anniella stebbinsi. The sequence goes on along the minus strand of JARDYH010000001.1, from coordinate 12,252,673 downwards.
AAATCCTAATTTGAGAGTTAATTCTTATCCATGGTTTAAGTATTCAGAAGTAACCATCATGGTTACAGATAACAAACCACACTTAAGCATTATGTTTGCCTGAAACTACCATTTCGTCGTCTTCTTCTTCTTCTTCTTCTTCTTCTTCTTCTTCTTCTTCAAGCATGTTACATCATTAGGGAGGTGGTAATGGCAGGGGACAGGGAGGGCAGTCCCATATCAGAATGAGGTAATTCTCTAGCATTTTCTCCAATATGAGATTACCGAGGTCATGCTATGGAAGGGATGTTCAACACTCTAAGGGCAAAATTACAGGCTGCATTGAATGCATTGTGTATGTCTGATTCTAACATTTTTATGAGTGCTGTTTTAATTTTGTGTAAATGCACAGGATCCCAATCCAGATTAGGACTGCCATATGCAGATAGGAGTGGGCTGGGGGTTAAATCTTCCCACCAAGCCATTCCCCCCCCGACCTTTTCCCCCTTCCTTTTCCCCAGTGCCAGGGTGTGAATTTAGAGGAGGTGCAGCAATTTGGATGGCTTTAAACAGGGGTTGGATAAATTCCTGGAGAAGAAGGCTCTCAATGGCTACTAGCCCTGATGCCTATGTTCTACCTCCAATATCAGAGACAGAAAGCCTATATACACCAGTGCTGGGGAACACGGGTGGGAAGGGGCTATTGTGCCCATGTCCTGCTTGTGAGTTTCTGGTCGACAGCTGGTTGGCCTCTATGTGAACAAAGTGCTGGACTAGATGGGTCCTTGGTCCCATCCAGTACGACTCTTCTTATGGTCTTGTTCTTATATATGTCTGGGTGGGGAGGTTTAACCTCCCTACCCCGGTGCAGTGTTCCTGATTAAATTGGGGACCCACATACTTATACTAAAGTAAAACAAACAAACACCAAAACAAGTTAATATCACCTACACACCTGACATTTAATCTAACATGCATTTTAGCTCTTAAATATTTATTAGCAGGTATTTCACACATCCCTTATGAAGATGAGGCCTTGTCTACACACTACTTACTTTATGTTGAGGTCATTTCATGCCCTATATATTTGAACAGTTTTTCATGTTGATTATTCCTATAGAGAGTTTCTGCAACAGCACTAGCTACCACGCCAGTGACATAAAGAATCTCCACACAATCCAGAAGCATAGCTCTCCGACACTGAAAGAAAATGACTTCTCTGTAGCAAGATACTCTATAGGCAAATCTGCCATTTCATTTCATTATGAACTAATGAGAGTGATGAAAATTTATCCAGGGAGGTAACGTTTATGGCCTGTAAACCCAGCTAAATTGGCACAAATGGCTTAGTAACCCTCACCCATAATCTACTTGGAAGTTGATTTCTCATTCCTTGGTCTCTGCTTGCTCCCTTCAATACAAGAAGAGAGGGAATGGGAAGTAAAATGCAGACAGAAGAATTAAGGAGGCAAATTCTTCTCTCCATCGCATACTATTAGATCCAGTGACATTTACACAAACCACAGAGAACAGGAGACTGATTCTATATATGAAGGACAGATTAGGATAGCGGTTATGACTATGCTTTGCTTTAAATACGCCAGTTTCTCTGCAGCCTGAAGGAAGATTCCAGAAACATGAACTGTCTCAGGGAAGAAGAAGAAGAAGAAGAAGAAGAAGAAGAGGAAGAGGAAGAGGAAGAGGAAGAGGAAGAGGAAGAGGAAGAGGAAGAGGAAGAGGAAGAGGAAGAAGAAGAAGAAGAAGAAGAAGAAGAAGAAGAAGAAGAAGAAGAAGAAGAAGAAAGTGGTCACCTCTTTCCTCAGTTTTACAATGCTGTTATGATGAAAGCAAAAAAGGAAGGTTGGGGTATTTACTCTGGCATACTAACAAGCCCCAAGTCCATAGGGATGAAGAACTGTCGGCATGTTTAAGTTTACCTCAAATTGTTGGTTCTGCACACACGGGGCCTCACTGTCTGGCTCTCTCAAGTCTCTGAAGAAACTCTCAGGGCTAATAAAGCCAACACAGAAAAATATGTGGAAAGTAAAATGAAATAAAAAAGAACCTTTGATAATAGAAGGGGAGAATAGGTAAGTGACCAGCACATAAGTTAGGCAATGGTGTATGTTATTACTACCAGTGAGAGGTGGGGATTTCAGAAGTTTCATCTAACTGTCACTAAGAAGTTTCTGAGATCTGCTGAAGATGAACATTTGGATATGTCTCTTTAGGTAGCTGCTGACTTATTTGACAAAATCACCTGCTCCAATATGAACTTGATTTGCCCTCTCTTTGCCCCATTCATTTCGTGAAATGTTAACATCTGAGTACATCCTTACTCTCTGAGCAGGTGTGGGGAGATGCTTCTAGACATGGGCTGGGGCGCTCCAGAAGTTTTGGTCTTCACCATCCTTCACTATTGACAATACTGGACAGGCTTAATGGAAGATGTAGATCAAACCATCTGGAGGGTCACAGGGTGTCTACCCATGTCCAGGGGTGAGCAACTTCAGAGAGCTGAGGACCAATTTTCCACCCCCAGGACCCGCTGTTTGCCACACGCATATGACTTACCACAATAGTCACTGCCACTAAAAATCTGCGGCAATGTGGTGGCATCAAAAATGCAACTTTTTCACTTTAAAACAGGCATGAGGGAAATGTATACCTTCAGTAATATCCAATAGGGGGCGTGTGAATACGCAGCCATCCCTGCTGGCCCAGTCTGCATGCTCCCAGCCCTGCCAGTCAAGGTCCATGCACTACCACAATATTCTTGGAGGCAATACCAAACACTACCAAATAATGCTCATCTCTGGAAGGGGCAGGCCATGCTGCTTCCAGAAATGGGCATTTCTGCTGATGTTGGGCCTTGATCAGAGACACATGTGGTAGGGGCTGTGCATGGACCAGGGCTGGCCATGCCTACATGGTCCCTATTGGATACTCCCCCGTATTAATGCATAATCATGCTCACAGAAGGCCCTGGGAAAGACCAATGTGCACTCAGACAGGATGTGTCCTTTGCTTGCCACCACCACCGTTGAATGAGAGTTCAAAATAGGCCGAAGTGGCATGCGTAATTCACGGGGACACCCGTTCTCCACCCATGCCCTAGTGCATGTATGGAAATGGACGCACACGGACAAGGCATGTTGCTGATTGGCTTCTTTTCCATGCTTTCCCACGTCAGCACCTATGCAAATAGTATATGTTGCTCTACAAGTTTGAAGTTGCAACTGCTCTATCAACAAACACATTGTGCATGATTAAAAATGCTGTTAGAACATGACACTGTTTTAGTCATATTTCCTTCAAAGCAAATGATATGGATGCTGGTTTCTTAATGACCATAGACCCTAATACCCCTAGATCCCCACATAAAGGAGGTGTGTCAACCAGTTCTGGATGGGGTTACTCTCCCCCTGAAAGACTGTGTTCGCAGCTTGGGGGTACTCCTGGATCCGTCGCTCCAGATGACAGCTCAGATTGATGCGACGGCCAGGAGTGCCTACTATCCGCTTCGGCTGATACGCCAGCTGCGCCCCTTCCTAGAGTTGGAAGACCTAAAGACGGTAGTGCACACGCTGGTAACTTCGAGGCTCGACTTCGTCAATGCGCTGTACATAGGGCTACCTTTGTGCCTAGTCCGGAAACTTCAACTTGTTCAAAATATGGCAGCCAGGTTGGTCACCGGTACACCTAGGGGTGACCACATTACACCAGTTTTAAAATCACTTCACTGGCTGCCGGTCAGTTTCCGGGCGAAGTATAAAGTGTTGGTTATCACCTTTAAAGCCCTACATGGTTTGGGCCCAGGCTACCTATGGGATCGCCTTCTCCCATACAATCCGCCCCACACTCTTAGGTCCTCTGGGAAGAACGTACTCAAGCCAGCCAGAACTAGGCTGGCAAGTGTTACCCAGAAGACCTTCTCTTCTATGGCTCCCAGACCATGGAATGGTCTGCTGGAGGAGGTTAGACAAATTGGCAGTCTTCATGAATTCAAGAGAGTCATGAAGACTGCTCTCTTCCGGCAGGCCTATCCGGATGAATTTTAAAATGTTTTAATGATGTGTTTCTCTTGTTTTTAATTTTTTTTAACTTTGTCATGCTTGTATTTGCATTGTGTTCCCCGCCTCGATCCGTAGGGAGAGGCGGGTTATAAATTATTATTATTATTATTATTATTATTATTATTATTATTATTATGGTATACAGCAGTAAAGTCATGTACAGCACATAATTGAAAGTTTGCAATGCACCCTTCTAAACAATTTAGGATCCTATGACTGTGTGCAAGCTTACTCAGCAACTGCAAAGAATCATACTTTGTTTATTTATATTTGTTAAAGTTACTATGACGCCATGCCCCCCTCTTCATTTTCCATGTGGAAGCCTTCCCAATTTTTGATCAAATTCAGATTGCTATCCCACCTCCCCGACTATGTCTTTCAGCGTGTACGCACATATATGTGTATGGGTCTTCAGGCACATTCACAACTCTTATATAGTTAATGGTGGGGAAGCAGCAGTGGAAAATCTGTCGGTCCACATTTGGTTTTTATTAGTTCTAATTATTATTTTACAAAAGGAAATTCTTGCAAAAAAAAATCCACTTTAATTCAATCACAGTGCGTCTTTTTATGTGGTTGAAGAGAGTCTAAACAAAATATCTAGAAGTGGTGTTTATTGATTCATGAGTGACATTTTTTTCTAGAAAAAAATGCTTACAGTTTGGGATAACGTAATATGAATAAAGAAACTACAGTGCTTTAACACAAACAAAAAGAAGAAGGGAAAAGAGAAGCAGCCAATATACATAATAAAGAATCAAAGAGCACATTATCGTCCCACCCGGACATGATTTCATGTACACAGCCAGATTAATGTCAATCTTCTCCCCCCCCCCCCCCCGTGTTTTCTCACTGCGCTACGCAATGAAAGAAGCAAGTCACAGGATGCGGAAAGCTTCCAGTTTGTGAATGAAACAAAACAAAACATTATGGAATGTTCAGCATCCTCCCTTGAAGGTGGAAATCCCCCCTCACCCTGCTATATTCATAAATAATATGGTTAGGGAGTTTTAGAACTATGCAAAGTCTTAAGCATCAAAAGAAGTCTTTGTTCTTTTTTTTTTTAAAAAAAAAAGTCAGAAGAGAATTTCCTCGGAAGACGCTGCTCCGCTCCCTACCGGAAGATAATACACGGCACTTCAAAAGTTTTAAATCTGGGAAAAAATCAGACAGGCAAAGTTCAGACTTACCAGGAAGTAGGAAATGGTACCAGTGAGATTAGATTTCAAAAGTGATTAATAAAGGCTGTTTATTGGGTTGATTGGAGATCGCTGGGAGCACTGCAAAGGTTTATTCCTTCACTCAGTCAGCATGTGGTTTATGAAAGGCAGGTGAGCTTTTCCCCCCTAATATGCACAGATTAGGGTAAAAGGGTCTCAGCTGTATGCCCTTAATTTCTAGGCAGCATGGAAGGGTGTCTCTGGCTGGTTTCGCACGACACATTAGGCAACGGGGGGAGGGGGGAAGCAACCGTCAGTTGTGTTGCTTATTGTGTCGTGTGGAGGGTTACACACAACACACACACAACTGACGGTACGCTATTCTGCCCAAATAAGCAATGGAGAGAAACAACGGGCTTGCACGTTGTTTAGCCCGAAGCCCATTGTTTAAAGTGTTGTCCGAAACCAACCCACCTCTCTCCGTGCACTATTCCATTTTGGCATAGAGTTCTGCTGGCCGGAGCAGCCGAAACCCCCCGGCTGCTCTGATACAGCTGGCAGAACTTGCGGTGCATGCTGGAATACGGCTGGAGGACTGAGGGAGGTGGAAGGGAGGAGACGCTGCAGCCAAGATGGACGCCGGAACTTTCAGCCGCTCAACGGATGGCAGAGCAACGTGTTGTGTGGGGAGCACCGCCTACCTAACGCATGGTCAGTACACTATTTCCCCCCTCCGTTTCCTAATATGTCATGAGAATCCAGCCTCTGTATCAAGACCAACGTGTTTCATCAAGAACAGAAGGGTTTGTGTGGGTGTTTTGGTTGGTTGTTGTTTTTCAAATACTGAACAGAACCGCCTGGATGATTTATTGTGAGAATGCATGTGATTATTGCCACCCATGTTCATCCACTTCCTCTTTCATCTGTTTACAGCTTCACTGCAGTGACATATCGATTTAAGCTGCAATCCTGTTACAGGACTTGTGCTTTTATTTATAAAAACACTTTTCACATGCTCAGAAACAATGAACAAAAATGGCACTTCTTAGTGGTTCCTTTCAACCTCCTTTTCTAACTCAAAAAAAATGTGAAAAACAATTTGGATTTGCCTCTAAATCCTCGACTTCATTCATGACATCCATTGGGATGGCCAACTTTTCCATGGCTCGCATTGGATTGACATGGCAATATGCCATCTAATCCCATTCCTGAGAAGACCAGGAAACAGCTTGACTTATTGCTGAACCGCTTCTAATTCCCTGTTGAATTGACTTTGATGACCCCACTGATTTTAACAGGGAGTTCTGAAGACGCTGCTACCCTGAAAACAGCCACTGGGGGACAAAGAGCAATCCAACCCTGAAGACTCTCTTCCCCCAAGCGGGTTGCTGAGCGTCCCCTCACCAGCTCTTTGAGAACTTGCAGGATGGGAGATAACCCTTTCCTCGGACTCAAACTTTAATCCAAGTCAGAATTCAAGGCTTCTGATCTTTTTGAATCCTTTTAGCCCTCAAAACTAATTTCCAGAGAACTAAACAAGTATCTCTAGAACTCAAAGCACAATGATTCCAAACATAGCTGCCCTGAGACTTGCATGCCACCCCACTCCTGTTCTCAAAACGTTTCCACTTCCCTCTCAGAAAGTACCTCGTTTTAAATGGCTGGTGAATGATTTATTTATTTAATTAATTGCATTTATATCCCACCCTTTTCCCTCCAAGGAACTCGAGGCAGTGAAATAGTCTTTCTCCTCCCCTTTTGATCCTCACAACAACAACCCTATGAGATAGATTGGGATGAGAGCCTGTGATTGGCCCAAAGCCACCCAGTGAGTTTCCATAGCCGAGTGGGGACTAGAACCCAGATGTCCCGACTCCCAGTCCAACACTCTAACCACTACCCCACACTGGCTCTCACTAAACCAAGCATGTAAGCCATGTGCTTCAAACATATTTATTGTTTGTAGAACATCTGGCTGAAGTACAGCAGCCACCATGCAACAAATGAGCCCAACTGGCAACAAGACAGTCCAACAATCTCTGTTGGCCATGCACAACTGCCAAATATCCCTCCAACTCAACAGAAGCACCAGCATCAATCACAGATTTACTCCCCCATACCTACTAGCTGCTGATGTCTGCTCCGTGTGCTCTCATTGGGGGAGGCCTCTTCTTCACAGGCCAGGCTGATGAATTTCTTTGTCAGCTTGGCTTCAATCAACGTGCAGGGACAGCAAGTGTGTTAATAGGCTTTCTGTGCTTCCAAATCAACAGCATTAGCCCCTCAGTCATAGTGTTCAGAAATCATGTAGCCGCTGAGAAGTATATAGGAACACAACTAGCCTGGTTCACGTAGTGCATTATTGTGGGCTCGCTCAGACTGAGGCGATTAAAAAGGAAACCAAGTTCAAAATGGGGATTGTGGTGGAAATTCTGCAGTTTATTAATATTCCAGGAACTCTTTATCAGAGAAGAGTAGTAAGCAGGTGTGGGTGTGTAGAAAAAGGGCTGCCCTGCAACTCAATCATTTCAACACTAATCAACACATCATCTCTTAGATGTGAAGATCCAGTACCTTTGCCTCTCTAAGCTATACCATCAGAACTTTAGAGGATGCCTCTCCCTCCATCCTGTTAGAAGGGGGAGCCAATGAAATAATTTTGCTCTTATGCTGATCAAGTTTTTTTTAAAAAGTTCTCTGATGAGACAGTGCCTTCTGTAATTTAAATGGAATGACATGCACAGCCAATCAGATTCACCAAATGACATTAATTAAGGAAGATAAGAGCCTCAAACAACCTCACCTATCCCGGAGAAGCTCAGCAATTAACTGGGCTACTTTCCCTAATGGGGTTACACATGCATCAACACTGAAGTGAAGCGTCCTGTGCCACCAGGCATTAATTCTGTGAAGTCATGAATAAGCTGAGCACGGTTATAATGGGAAAGCATTCCCACAGATTCTCTGAATGTGCAAATCCGTTACACTCCCATTTGCTGGCATGCAATTAATTTAACATGCACTGCAGCATTGCTGATGATCAAACAATTAGGATAGGAGAAAACAAATATCTTCCATCCACTGCAGAGTACAAAGGGTTGTATTCAACGTTAGTCAAATGTAAGTCCCATTCATTTCAATGGGCCTACTTTAAATATGGCTAATATTGGATACAACTCAAAGAGTTATATTGCCCAGCTCCATTTGCCGTACAATGGTTTTACGTTGGTGTTGATGTCAACATCTGGAAATAGTTCTACTAAGAGACTTACCATGTGAACCACTGTTGGGAAAGGAATGCAGGTCTTTGATAGACCACATGCTCTGCATGCAGAAGACCTCAGGTTGAATCCCAGGCATCTCCAGATAGGGCTATAAAAGTTCATGCCTGCAATACTTGAAAGCCACTGCCAGTGGACTGTGGACAAGCCCACTTCCTGCCCAGCTGGAATGGCTTGGGCGGGGGATGGCTTTTGCGGGTAGGAAGGAGCAGAGGAAAGATGTCACACTTGCAAGGTGTATGTGGCCTACGTAACACATGGGAGGGGCAGAGCCTATAAAGGCCAACCCCAATGAAGATTGGCCTCTTTCACTTTCTGGCTCCCGCCCTCCATCCCTTGAACTAGTATGGGATTAGCCAGTTGCTCCCTTTGGAGTGTGGGGGGGGGGGGGCAAAGTAGGAATTTTACCTGCCACATATTGATATTTGTGTACCCTTTTGTTTGTTTGTTTGTTTTGCCTACTCCATCCTGGATTGGTTTAGCAGGGATGGATTGGTTTGGCAGGGGTGTGCGGGAATTTGCATAATATTAGAATAGGGACGGTGAGCACTCTGGCACCTTTTGGTGATTGGCATATCCGGAGGACCTGTTCCTCCGGGGCTGTGCGGCTCCCGGGTCAGGATATGGTTTGCCTTTGGGAACCCTCCTGCCTCTCCTATTTGGAGTGTCACATCAGAGAGGGGGCGGGTTTACCCGACTCCTGGCTTTGGAGAGCGGCTCGCCCATAACGGCAGGGTAGTTGCCTGAAGAAAGGACCTAATATATTCCCGCATTTTCAAATGCATATCCAGAGTGGGGTGAAGTTCCCTTATTGAAATATAGAGGCCCTACTTTATCCCAATCTCTGGTGTTGCTGTCTTTCCATGCTTCATTCTCCAGTCACAACATTGGGTTATATTGACCATTGATCTGAATTGGTATAAGGCAGCTCCCTATGTTCCTATGAATTATATTTGAACACAATCTCTATAAAACAAAACCCCCTTCAGATCTAATGCCTTGTGAACAGGCGGCGGAGGAGTCTCCATCTTCACCAGATCTATACCAAGCAGGATATGACACCATGAAAACGGTTTGAAAACTGGACATGGAGTGTGTCCTGGGCCCCAACTTTTTGTCGCTGTGGTTATCAACTGTTTTAAAGCAGTAGTGTAGATCCTGCCCTTGTGTCAGCAAGATCGGACCAAAATGTTTGGGCAGGAAAAATCGAAGAGACCTGCAGCATCTGAGAAAACAGCAAATGGGTTGTGGCGTGAGCAATCGCATGCGAGAAATGAATCTGGCAAAGTAGAATCTTGGAGACAGCGCTCATGCCAAAATACATTTATTCGCTGGTCTCTCCCCCAGTCCCTGACACATTTCTCTCCACCCACATTTGACTAGTGCAAAGTTGTCAGGATGTGAGCGGTAAAGTTCCTAAGCCTAGAAACATCCCACCTTTATCTCACCATTCAGCTGAAAACCAAGGAAGACCCTCCATTCTGTGTGTCCCCATCCAACTCCAGTTAATAGCGAACTACAGGGAAACTAACCCAATGAGCAATGGCAACAGGCCAAGTGGCACCGCCTGATCCCTAAAAAGGTTTTGGCGTCCGGCTTGCTCACTTGCATGAATCACAAGGAGAGTCTATTGCAAGGACAAGGAACCTGTGACTCACCAGGTGTGGGAATACAACTCCCATCTTCCATGACAATTGGCTATGGTGGCTGGAGCCAATTTGGGTGGGAGTCTAACAATACTTGGAGAGTGACAGATTCTGCACCCCTGGACTAGTGAGTGTCTCGCTCGCCACAATAGGATTACCTTTGACCTTCCCTGAACACCCTCTTCCACAAGTAACGACAGGAGCCACATCTGACAAGACGCTGACATAGCTACACCAGTCCCACGTTCCACTAGTGTGCCACTAAAGAGACTAACTTGAGTCTTTTTACGGACAAAACATTCTCCAGGAAGTCAGTGCCCTGATTTAAAGTACATCTCCCCCTGCCCCAGGGAGCTCATACACTTCTGTCCTTGCATGGCAGACCATAGCATCTGGATACAAGTTTGTCCTCATGCAACTTCAACAAATGAATCCACCTAAAGGTTTCCAACTTAAAGGCCAACGAGCAAGAGCTAGTGGTGAAACCTATTCTGCAATGCACTGTACATAGGGCAACCTCAGTGCCTAGTCCGGAAACTTCAACTAGTTCAACATATGGCAGCCAGGTTGGTCACCCGTACACCTATGGGTGACCATATTACGCCAGCTTTAAAATCGCTCCACTGGCTACCAATTAGTTTCCGGGCAAAGTATAAAGTGTTGGTTATCACCTTCAAAGCCCTGCATGGTTTGGATCCAGGTTACCTGCGGGATTGCCTTCTCCCAAACAATCTGCCCCGCACACTCAGGTCCTCTGGGAAGAACTTACTACAGTCAGCCAAGACTAGGCTGACAACCGTTACCCAGAGGACCTTCTCTTCTGCAGCTCCCAGACTGTGGAATGACCTGCCAGAAGATTATTATTATTATTACCTTGGCTAATTTTTCCAGCGTATATTAAAACATATACAGTACCCATATGCAAAGGAATGACTTATCCCATGTCTGGCTTGTCTGGCCATGGGGAGTCATTTTGGGTGGGTGGGGGACAAGAGAAAGGAGCAATTGCTATTGGCATTCGTCTTCTGGTGTCATTGGCTGGGGGAGTGTCTCACAAGGCATTTTAGCCTGTGGGGGCCCTCCCTTCAACCTCTTTGAGGCGTGACTCCCTCCCTCCCTCCCTCCCCATATGCAATGTGGGCTCTGCTGGTTGCCCTTCTGGGGGCTGAGTAGGATTTTGGCTCATAGTCCCACTGGCTTTTTGTCTACTCACTGTAAGAGCTCCATCACACCAGCAATTTAGTGCACTCTCGCCATGCCTGGTGTGCATATTTGCAGCATGGTACTCACATGACGCTGTGCCTGTCCTGCTGACACCCCGTCTCTTCCCCACCCTTTTCTGTTTTTTTTCCTTAAATGCCTACAGTCTGGATTATTTTCCCTAAGCGGGTTTAATGTGTGTTTAATGCTCCGAGTAGTTTTAAAGGAATTGGGGTCATGTGCTGTGATGGAAGTCTTGCTATTGGCTTGAATGGATTGCATCAGGTCCTGGCAGGGAAAACAATCTCTCCCAGCGGCTGGCTCCAAGCCTCATTATAAAGCCCAAACCTTGCATCCCAGGCTCCAAAGCATTTTTTTAAAAATCATACAACGCCCGAATTTCTGCAGAGACAGGATTGTACTCGCTTGATACCCCCAAAGAGCCAGACTAAAGAGTTGTTCCATTTTTGCCGGGCAGAAAGGCGGTCTGCTTGAAGTGCTCATCTGACAGGACCTGACTGGAGGGAGAAAGGGAAGGGGAGGGGTGGGGTGGAGTGGAACAGCGAAGGAGTGAAGGCACAAAAGAGCAGCTATTCAGGTGAAAGGGATCATAAGCTTGATGTGCTTATGCATCAGAGGTAAAAAAAAATGTGGGGGCAAACCGGAGGGGGGGGGGAATTAGGTGTGATGGAGCTCTAAGTGGACTGGGAGTGTTTTATGGGCAAATCTGGTTACACTTCAACTGTGGGGTTACTTTGGTCACATATCATAGCTGACAGGTTGATGGGGGCATTACTGTGGGCAGCCCCAGCGGGAGGATAGGGGTTACTTGTGAGGCCAGCTCACCTCACCCACCCTGTGTTTTGTGGCCCAGAACGGTGTGACACAGGAAGGCCTCCCTTCCCCAAATGGGGTAGGGCTTGAGGGGTATCTAATGCTTCACCCAATATGTATACTGCCTGGCTAATTGCTGGCACAGATGAGGTGCCCACCCAGGTATTTCCCAACTGCAGATTTTCAATAACTGTCGCCTAAGTTTTTTATACAATATTCGTCTCATCTCTTTATCCCCCCCCCCCCCCCCCGTCCTTTCACCTGCAAAAGACGCATGCTTTGTGCTACACCTTTTTGGAAAAGAGTACGATCTAGAGCAAATCACTGAAAGGAAAATTGAAAAAAAAAAGACTTCAAAGTTGTTAGAGAAAAGTTGCCGTATTACAATAACAGCGGGAGCTCCCTTGTAGGAATGACAAGGCAGTTGGATGGAGTGGGAGGGATTTTCCAAAGGGAAACTTATATTATGACAATATAATTGCTGTATTGAGGCAGAGAGAGGACTCCCTAATGTGATGGAAGGAATTATGGGGGTGGAAAGAGGCAACATTGATAGAATAAATCCAAGGCTGGGCAATATGGCTTTTCCTTCTTCGTTGTTATACTTGAGGAGGAGCATTTGGAGAGGCTGGACTGTCAATATTTTCTCTTGCCAGTTAGTTGAGTAACATTAATGGTATCATACTTCGTTCTAGTACCTGGCTATCATGGCTACCCAGCTTCGGGAAGAGGACATGGTGGTTAAAGTCTTAGGCTAGGATTTGGGCGGTCTTCATGATGCTGAGTTGGCACTGATCCACCTGTGGTATCACTGGTGCAGGGTGGTGGTGAGTAATCAAAATGAAGGGAGGCAGTGTGGGTTTTCCGGTGGTCATTAGGGTCACCGGGCCTGCCCCCTGCCCTCTGTCAGGCAGACAGGGACCCATCAGGGGTCTCCATCTGCCCGGCCATGCCTCCGGAGCAAGGATAGATGGCGGATGCACCATAAGTGCCTCGCTCCAGAGACGAGCTTTGCTGGAAAGCCCCAGGGTAGGTGCACGGTGGCTGCTGCATCATATAATTGACGCAGCGCCACTGTGTGCCCACTCTGGCGATTTCCATGTATTTAGACAGCCTGTCGGCTTCAAATTCCAAATCAGCTCTTACTGGATGATTCTGGACCAGTCACTGTCTTTCAGTCTAACTGAACTCACTTATTATTGTAAGGTTAAAACCAGGCAAGAAGTTCCATGTACCCCACCCCAAGTTCCTTGGAGTAAACGTGGTATATTAATGTCATACAATAAATTAAAATTTAAAAAAATGGCTCAGTGATAAAACATAAATTTTGCGTCCACTTTCTATCCCTGACATCTCCAGTTTCAAAAGATAATCTTGGGGAACGGGAACAGAGGGGGGGGGAATTCTTGGAGAGGTGCTGCTAGTTTGAAGAGACAAACCTGTTCTAGATGGACCATGGGTCTAGTTCTGTGTAAGGCAATGCTCAAGAGAAAACTCACACGTCCCATTGGCAGGCACTTTGTGAGAAGCTTGCCAACCAGGCAGTATTTTACTGACTTTTCCATTAAGCCAAGCTCCAGAATCTGAAAAGCCATTAAAGTCCAGATGCTCTCCTGGCTGTATCCCTTGACCCTGGCTCAGGACGCCAGAAATGTTGTAATCAAAAATTCACAACTCAAGAATGTGCTATTCCCCCCCACACACACACACACACACACACCGCAGTCACACAAGCCACTGGGTGATTTCTCTGTTGCAGCAATTGGCTGCTATCTCTGAAGTACGGAGGCTTATGGCTCATGCAAAAAGGGGTGGTGGTGGTATTTGTTGGATTTAAAGACAGCTGTGCCTGCAATGCATGATGTCTTAGCTCCCTCTATGCCTATGCCAAGAAAAGAAAAAGAAAACCCTGATGCATCTCTGGGGCAGTGCAGAAGTTGTCTCCCCTATGTTAGATCACACGCCACACCTGTGACATCTGCAGGGAGAAATTGTACCGACTCAGCTAATGAAGTTGATTAGCGGTAAATTCAGGAGAGACCAAGGAACGCACTTCTTCACACAAGGCAAATTTTAATTTATGCAACCTGCCATCTCAAGATGTGGTGATCGCCACTAACTTTGACAGCTTTTAATTGGGATTAGACAAATTCATAAAAGAGGACACGAACTAGAGTCTACATGGAGATGGGCAAACCTTCCAGTTTTGCTTTCTCCTCCTTCCCTTTTTCCTCCCTTTTAATTCTGAAGTTCCTTCTCTCCAAAATATGAAGAACATGGCAAATTTTGGTAAATCCTACTAAAAAACAAACAAACATGTACTGAACTGACATTCCCATCCGTCTGAACCAGCCAAACCCAATAGGTACAGCTATTCCTGACATGGAGAGGAAGACAATGCATCTCTTTGCCCTATAGTGGCTAAAGATGATGGGGAAGGAGCCTGTTGTAAAAAAAGAGATGACAACCCTAATAAAACGATAACATGGTGGGATCCAAACCCAGAGTTTTAAGAGCAAAGCATTCAAAGCCCTGGGCCTGAATGTGTCAGAGTTACTTTTCCACACATTTATTTCAAGCCACAAGTTTCTTTTTTCATCCCGAATATGAAGAAATTTGTGAAATTTGGTTGATTCTTAGCAAAACCAAATCAAAACCTTCACCCATTGCCTAATATGAAAGATTTAGTTGTTAAATAAAGCCTCCATATTCACAGTCATTTAATACCAGTTGCTGTGAGAAAAGGGAAAGGCTATTGCTTCCAGGCCATATTGGTGGGCTTCCCAACTGGCCATTACGGACCACATGGACCTTTGATTCAACTGCCTTATATTCTTAAATGATGTAGTTCATTTCCATGCGATCACCACACACATCCATGATGTTTGTTAGTTTTATTTGGGGGTGGGTGGAGAACAGGACTACCAACATAAAAACAACCCAATATTTATTTTTAACTCTCATTGTGGGGGCAGGAATAGCTCTTATTCCAGTTGA